>CM037885.1:23561984-24761984 GCA_021292165.1 Shinisaurus crocodilurus
ATAATAAATAAATAAAACCTTGGATTGGGATGGCTAAACACGTCTCTGCCTCTGGGCTTGTGCAAGATACATACTCTGGGAAGGGGTTACGTCCCCTGTTGTCCCCGTTTCCAGAGGAAAACTTGTCCCATGAGAACATAAGAGGAGCCCAGCTGGATCAGCCTGAAGGTCAATCTACTCCAGCATCCTGCTTCCCACAGTGACCAGCCAGATGTGCCTCCAAGGAGCCCACAAGCAGTGTTCAAAGGCAACAGCCCTCTTTTCCTCTCGCTCTCCAGAAACTGGTGTTCAGCTGCCCCTGAACCTGGGAGCTCCACTTATCCATCAAGGCTAAAAGCCATTGATAGACTTATCCTTCCACGAATTTGTCTAATCCCCTTTTAAAGCCGTCTGAGCTAGTGGCTGTTGTTGTTGCATCTTGTGGTGGCGGACTCCATAAGTTCTATGTTGCGCAGAGAAGTGCTTCATTTCGTCTGTCCTGCATCTACTAGCAATTTAATTTCACTGGGTGACCCTGAGTTCTAATACCATGAGAGAGGAAGGAAACATTTCTCTCTACATCATGCATAATTTTATAAACTTCTGTAATGTCTGTTCCTTCCCCCCATCTCTCTTCCCCCCCCCCCAACTATAAAGCCCTGAACAGCTTGCACTTTCAAAGAACAATTAGGCTAAGCTTTCCTCTTGTATTTGGGAGGACCTGAGTTTGAATCTTGGCTCTGCCGTGAACGTAATGGTTGGCCTTTTGGTAAGTCAACAGCTACTTTTGTTTCAAGTGTAAAATAGCATGGTCACCTATTATACATGTGAGTAGTATTTTATTGAAATTGTTTAGCTGTTTAAGTTGTTTTAGTTTTTTTGTGTTAAAATTTTTATACTATGTTTCATTACCCTGTATTTTATTGTTTGTAATTTTTGTGAACTGCCCAGAGAGCTTCAGCTATTTGGCGGTATAGAAATGAAATGAAATAAATAAATAAATAAACAAATAACAAAAGAGATAGGAAAAGCCTTCCCTAACCTGGCACACTTTAGGTATGTTGGACTACAACTCCCATAATTGGGAGTTGGGGAAGTCTGGAATAAGGCCGGGGTTGGGGAATTCTGGAATAAGGACTATATAGCATCTTGCACACTAAAAATGATATGCGCAAGAGATGCTAATAGGGAAAGCAGGAAATAGAAGGTGGGCTAATCCTCTCAGAACTCCAGTTTTGGAGTGGTAAAAAACAAAACAAGCAAGCCCAGGAAACCTTGACTTTTGTGTGCAAGCTGCTCTCTGCTATTGTGGCTCAGTTTCCCTACTCGCTGATGGCACCCCCTCTTACCTTGCTTTGCCTGAGGGGTGGTTTCACTGCCGTATCCTGGCTGGGGATGCCCCACCTGCAGCTTCGGGGGGCAGCCTGGGCTAACAGTTTCATGTTGTGGCAAATCTCTGGACATTGAGTCTGGTGTAAGAAACGGGCAACAGGACTTTGTGCACATGTCTTGGCCTGGCTTGGCCTTAAGACAAAGCAGTCAGGTTTCTTTCCCATCTGGGCAGGATGTCCACCATGTCTTTTCTCTGTACTTTTCTGAGTGCCTTTTTGCACAGATGTGGAAAACACACCACAAGCACATAGATTTCATAGATTTCATAGATCATAGAGTTGGAAGGAGCCTACAAGGCTATCTAGTCCAACCCCCTGCTCAGTGCAGGAAACTAGAGGAGGGGTCTCCCATCCAAGTAACAATACATGTATTGTGCAATACTCCTGCCAGTGGCTCCTCTCCTCATCCCCGCCCCCCACCCCTGGGACAGTAGTGCGGTCTCTCTTCTTTATGTATTAGATGATGTGTGTGTGTTGTGCTGTTTTGTGGCCCTTTAACACGATGTGGTACATATGCACTCCACTGCAGCAGTCTTCTTGCAGTGCAGTGCACAGCCACCATGATAAGCAGTGGTGCAGCTGAGTAATTTTAGGCCCTGACTTAATGGCCTTACAGCGGGCCCGTTTAGACAGCCACGTTTATTACGTCTATTGTGAAGCATGCAGCTAACATTTCGCTTTTCCACCACCTACACCATTCCATGCTTTACAACTGCTTCTACATTCCTGATAGGTTAGAGCCAAAAAACCCACAAAAACAAAACAAAACTGTTTGCCAGCCCTGATAAAGAAAGAAAGACATACTCTGAGCATGTGTAGTTTCACTTCAATCATGGCACCACCATGATTACAGGAATAAAATGGAGCTTGCTTCTGCTGCCCTGATGCTAAACATATTTACTTGGGAAGAAGCATCATTTCCTTGTAGAAAAGGGTAATATATTTTAAAGTATTGTTTAGATGTGTGTGTGTGTGTGTGTGTGTGTGTATGCTGTCTATGTGTTTGTATGCAAATGGTTTTAATGCTATGTATAATGTATTTTTAGGGTTTTTAATCTTTGTAAAGCACTCAGAGCTTCAGCTGTTGGGTGGTATAGAAATGTAATGCTAATGAAGTAAGAATAATAAAAGAAGTGTCTAACCATACACATCTCCAGTAGCCACCCCAACTTCTTTTAAATAAGAAGCGAGGATGCTGTGGCAATCAGTGTCAGCCCTGGGTGTTCCCCATCATGCCGGCCCAGGTGCTGATGGTAGGCTTGTTTGTCACTGCTCCATCACTTACTGCTCCTTGGGTGGCCCTCTGGGGTCTTTGGCCCTGAGGTCCAGCCCTAACTCCACTACTGATGATAACAAATAAATAAATATGCACAATGTAGATATTGAGAGGGTGGAGTTTTGCCAGTGAATTCGTGAACAATATCCAAGAGCAGGTGCAGTTTTGCCACACCTTGCCAATAAATTCACAAATGATATCCCGAAGGGGTGCGCATGCGCATGCGCGTGCGCACACTCATGCCCTTTACAGAACCATGTTTAGTGTGATAGTCAAAATAGCAACAATTACACTAACCTGTGCTGGGTGAGGAAATGCATTTTCTCAAGTGCTGCAACTTGGAACGCTGAATCTCTCCAACTGATGGAAGCGACCTTGAAGGAAGATGCTGTGTGCAACAAATAGGAAGCAGATGTGTATTGTGCAAAACCAGGTACCATTAAAAAAAAAAGAAATCCTTAATGAGGCTGGGTCCATATCAATATGAGTCTTCCATCTCACTTTCTGATTCTGCGCTGACCCAAAACAATGTTTTGCGTGTTTCCTGTACTCACAGGCTTCCCGCCCCTCCCCTCACTTCCCGCTTGGCATTTTTATTAGTAAAAATGCTGGCTTGCACTCATGTAGATAGACATCTTTCAATGCATTTTATACACTGTGCTTAAAAGAGGATGAAAGAATGGGGATGCTGAAAGTAGCTCACTCTCAGGGTCACGGAGCAGCCACGTTCTAGGATTCAAGTTTTTAGTGTGACCAGAAATAAGTTGGAAGATTTGCAATTGGCAGCTGCTGAACTGCATACTTAATAGATCGAAATGTATTACGGCGTAAATATGACTATTTTACCATGAGTGGTTGAAACTTTTACCTGGATACAAAGGATTCTAATGTTGTGGAATCTTATTATGTCTGTGTTTTGTAGTAGTTGTCATTTTAAGCCTTAATTAAAAAGTGGTAGCGGTGATTATTTAGCTTTTCAAAGCAAACGGAATTAGTGGGGTATCTCAGCGCATAACATATATGGGTGCAGTGGCTCAAATATCACAATGTTAAAGGTTTGGATTGGGAAGGAGGAGAAGGGTTGGGACAAAAGGGGTGGACGTGGACCTACACATAAGCCCAGCATGGGGCTGCGGCAGATGTGGTTTCCCCTGGTCCTGCCAGCCACTGCTGCCAATGATGTGGGGCAGACGAATGCATGTTTCCAGGGTGGTGGGGAGGATTGACCTTAGGGGCTGCCGTCTTCGACATTGGCCTTGTGAGTGTGTGATAGGTGGACTGAGAGATTCGGTCTGCACAAATAATGCAAAATGCTTGTATCTCTTCAATGAGGTCTGTGATGTTTCCGGAGAAATGCAGGAAGTAGAGCACAAATAGTATGTCCCTACCCCACCCACATGCAAATACCATCATGTACAAACCTGCTGGTGCGGACACACACTGCAGGAGAATGCGTAGAACACTTCTGTCACAGGCAGCTGTTATAGGAATGAGCCAGTCTCTGGTTTTAAGATAATAGGGGGGTGGGCTCCCTTACCAATAAAAGAAAAATCTTTTCAGCTAATAATTTACCCCACAGTAGACGTGAACTGCTTGTTCCCGCCCCCAAAGCTGCTCTTATGCAGACCATGGACTTTTGTTAGAATTCTGAGAAATCCCAGTTTTTAAACTTTTTTTTTTTTTTTTTTTAAAGGCAAATAACGTTCTAGCCCTCCTGGTTAAAGGTGAATGTGAATTAAGCTTGGCACTGGTGACCAAGGTTTCATGTTTCCTGGTTCTGACCCGCACCCTTTGCGAGGTTACTCTTTGATAGAATATGCAGAAGCAGGTCTTGGTCTGCAGAGGGTGCTGACACAGGCTAAAGAGCTAGGCTTGGTATTCATAAAGGCGACTGGTTTGCAATTTTCCTTTTCTCTCTATGGCTTTAGTGGCATGCTCGATGACAATAAAATATGTTTGGCTATGCAATTCCCCATGAATTAAGCACAACCCCTACATTTTGGCATCTATTGTCTGCTGAATAACGCAAACCAGAGAGCTTCCGATGCTGGGGTGGGGGGTGGGGGCTTCTTTCCTAAAAACAGTTGCATCCCCCAGCCAAGCAGCTTTGGTCTGATATTCAGTCTATTTACAAGTTGAAGCTTTAGTGTATCTTTTTTATTGTTCAAAAAGTTCCTTTTGTCTTTGAAGAAGCTGTTGGCGGTCAGTGGGTGGGTCTACTTATAAATGCTATATTGGTATGTGTATACTGATGTGCTATAGCAGCCTTCAGCAGCCTGGTGCCCTCCAGATGTGTTGGACTTCAACTCCCAGCATCCCCCAGCCAGCAGTAGTAGTCCGACACATCTGGAGGGAAGGCTGAGCTTTAGGTTCCTGATCTTGGCTGGATCCTTGTATTCACACTTAGACCAGGGCAAGTTGCTATTCTCTAGTAGTTGCTATTACTAGATTTGCACCAAGGCCACGAAGTAAAATCCCACTTTTTACCCAACTAGTGGTAAAAAGGAGCAAAGGCCTTTCCTATGCAATCCCCGCCAACACACACACACACACACACACACCCTTCAGCTGCTCCTTAAAAAAACAATACACAGACATGCAAGTATATGCCAGGAAGTTCTGGGTGAGTTTGCCCCTTTAAATTTCCCTTTTGTTCATTTCCAGCAAACTGCATGCAGCTTTGCAAAATCTCCAGTAGGAGGTGTGTGTGTGTGTGTGTGTGTGTGTGTGTGTACACACGCGCAGGCACGCAAATCCATGCTGCTGCCTCTTGCTTCCCTTTCCGCACATGGTGCCATAAGAGTGAAAACTGTCTCCTGAACATTGTGCATCTGGGGTTGAGGGGGGGGGGGGAGAAGAAAGAGAGGGTGTGGACCACCCACATAGTTCAGAGGAGCTGGGTGGCGGTGGCGGGCATTTTGATAAGGGATTGGGACTGGTAGTGGTCAGCTACAGTCAGTGAGCATAGATGCAGCTGTCTGGGGTTGGAGGGGCTAAAATAAAATGCAGCAGGCCAAGTTGGCTCCCTGGATTTGGGAGGAAAGGGAGGTGTCGGGCTGTGTCTGTAACTGATTGCTGGGGAATTCAGAGCCTGGGTGCTGCTCTATCTTTCCCGCCTCAATGAGTTCCTTCTCACTCTTTAAATAATATCTAGCCTTACCAGGTAGGATTTTTTTTTTTTAATGTTGAAAATTAATTTCCGGAGCTATTTTAATTTTGCTGTATTTAATTTGATGCTTGCTTTAATTAACTGCTGGGTAAATCTTCTCCCAAGCTACTTTCAGATGTCTGTGATTGCTGAACTCGAGTGGAAAGATGGGCTGGAGGGTGTCCGGGAAAGGAACGGATGGAGTTGCGTCAGTTTCCTCCTGGCATTCCCCACCTGCCTTAGTCTCACCTGTGTGTGTGTGTGTGATGCTTCAGAAGAGCCCTCTTGGATACTTGCCTTTGGCAAGGCCTGTAAGTCTTTGCATGGGGCAGGAACACTAAATGATAGCTGGGCTTTCCGACCCGTCTGCCCCCCCCCCCCAATCCCTCACCCCAGGTTGCCGGCTAATTAAATTGCAGCACGTATGAGGCAAGGCCTGTCTCATCTGAATCAATGAAAAATACAATGCTTCTTTCTCACGCCTTGCTTACAGGCTACCTTTTCTTTTATGAGCCCAATATCTTCTGTTAAACTAGCCATGGGTTATTTTATGCTGTGGTAACTCCAAACATGTAAAAAGCTCGAGAGTCCTTGAGGTCATTTTAACCCAGTCTCATGACGCGTTCTGAAATTGTGCGTCCCCCTCATGCACACAATACCCTAGAAACCTTATTCACTATGTAATCCACCCCAAGATCCCTCCCCCCCGTATCAAACGTTGCCCAGTCGCTATAGCTCCATATCACTGCAGAGTCAGTTCCTACATACCCTGTCCCACCGTACCACTTGAACTGGAGATAAATGGCCCGAGGTGCAGTCCCTGCTCATCCTTTTCGGCAGTCCTTATGGGGGTGATGGTTTGCACGACGGCAAACTGTGGGCTGATACACATGTGCCAGCAAACATGATAATGACATACACTAAACATGATGAATATTACTGCAGCAAACATGAGTAAAGTATGGCGGGGAGACGCCCATTTCCAAACATGGAGGACCATTGGTGGACTGGCTATGGCCCCCTTTTTATACCTGCCATGTTTGGAGATGCATGCCTCCCTTTTACACTTTACTCACTGGGTACACTAGTATCAGCAGAGATTAAAACGTGAATTGGGCCTGGCTTTTGACTGCTTTTTCTTTTTTTAGTGGAATACTAACAGTACACACAACGGCCTGTTTCGTGCATAACAACAACACAGAGTATGGGTTGAATATGGGTTGTTGAATCGTGGGGCGTCGTTACATGCAAACCCTGCACTATGATTTAACTATCGGTTGTTCACCACAAAAAACCCGGGAAGAGAATCCATGGTTTGTTGGGTTGTGAACTCTCGGTTGTTCATGCTTAACAAGCCATAGTTAAACCATAGCGCAGGGTTCTCATGTAATGACGACAACTCACGATTCAACAACCACCCACGATTCAATGACAACCCATACTCCTCTCATATTCTGGGTTGTCGTTATGTGCGAAGCAGGTCAATTCCTGTCTTGCTCCCCCACCCTCACCCCGTGCTGGCTTCCTGTCAACCTCTGAATGAGCCCCTCTTCCTCTAGAAAGAAACTGGTTTATGACAGCTCGCCATGACTTGTTACAAGTAGGGTCAGCTATAGTTATCCAGCCTCAAAGGAACTTCAGCAATTTCTTCTTTATTTCTTAATAGTGGTTATGATTTTATGTTAGTATTGGCTTTTAGTGACTAGGTTCACACAACACGATAAGCCATCGTGTCGTATAAGCCTTAAGCCACATTTGTTTCAGAGTGGCTTGTCGTGTTGTCTGAACCCAGCAGCATGGTTTTTTAACCACGCACATGCCACTCAGGCCGGGTTCAGACAACACGACAAGCCACCCTGAAATAAACATAGCTTAGAAGCTTATTGTGTCGTGTAAACCCAGTCAGTGTGTGTTTGCGGGATGTGGGTGTGTCTGAACCACCTCAAATGGTAAGAGAGGTGGGGTATACAATTTTAACATAAAATGATAAAGACAATATTAAACTTTCACACCCAGGTGATACGTCACATTCTGGCTGATGCTAAGATGTTTATTTTTCTTCTCAGCAGTGTGAAGGAGGGGGGTGGTGATGGTGGGATTGGGCCAGGGTAGGTGAATGGGTAGAGGAAAGTGGGCCAGGGTCTGCTTCTCTCAGGAGCCAAGATGTGCTAGAGGGTTGGTTTATGGGCTGGTTAATGAACACCAATTTGTGGCACCTGGCAGCTCCATGCAGCAGGTAGATGCTGGAGGGTTGGCAGGATCTTCCAGAGTGTGGGGAGAGAGAATTGGGAACAGGAGACAAGAAGACAGTAGAAAGTGAGATACATTTTTTATTTTTTATTTTATTTTTGCTGGGCCGAAGGGGCTGCTTGAGGAAGGTGCGATGGGGAAAAATTGTGTTTGTCAGAGGCTTGGGCCTAGTCGCCAGGAGCAGAGTACCTGTTGAATGTTTCCTGAGGTTTCTGTTAGGGATAATTGACCACTGTGTGCATTTGTGAAAGAAAATGGAGGTAACTCGATTACGCAGAGAGACATATGTCTGTGACATAGATCAGCAGCAGAAAACCAAGTGTTAGCTCACATGGTGAACTCTGGTAGTCGCAAGGGGTGTAAGGAAATGCTTAAGTGGACTTTTGGGGTCGTCTGGCAGGGACTCCAGCAGCAGGGCCCATCTTTCCTTTCAGTCTTGACCTGTTCTTTGGGCCTGAATACTCTTACTTTCCTCCACCTTCTCTCCTGCCCTCAGCCCCCAAAGTCAGGCTGAGGGAAGAGGTAGGCCTGGGTAGACAGCACAATGCAGACCATGGCTGAACGAATTAGGGAGAATGGATTTGCAGCATTGTGTATGCCTGTGAGACGGAGAAAGCCTGTTCAGGATGCAGCTCAGGAACCGATTCCAACACGACCGCTCAAGGCCTAGCTTTGCATTTCCCTCCTCTACACTTGGGGCGTCTGGCAGCTCTTCCCTCCAAACTGGATAGAAATCTCCCCATGCTCTCAGCTCTATATATGCCTTGGCTCAGTGGTAGAGCACATGCTTTGCATGCTACTGGTGTTGTTGTTGTTGTTGTTGTTGTTGTTGTTGTTGTTGTTGTTGTTATTATTATTATTATTATTATTATGACTACAACTACGACTATTATTATTTTATTTCTGTACCACCCAATAGTCGAAGCGTTCTGTGCGGTTAACAACAATTTATACAAAACAATAAAATACAGTACAAATACAATAAGAACAGCATAAAAAATCAATGCAAATTTTAAAAGCAGAAATTAAAACCATTTGAACAATTGAAACACATACAATACATTCAGTAAACTAGACCACTGCAGACTTAAGTCCCCATATGCCATTAAATGCCTCAGCATAGAGGGCATTCTTAACCTGGTGCCAGCAGGATAAGAGAGTTGGCTCCAGTGGGGAGCTTGTTCCATAATTGGGGGTGCCGCCACTGAGAAGGCCCTCTTCCCTATTGCCACCAACTGAGCCTCCCTCGGAGGTGGCACTCAGAAGAAGGCCTCAGATGTTGAGCGTAGTGTCCAGGTAGATTTAGGTCCGGAGAGGTTCTCTGACAGGTATTGTGGTCCCAAGCCGTATTAGGATTTGTAGGTTAAAACCAGCACCTAGAATCAGGCTCCGAAGCATACAGGCAGCCAATGCAAGCAGGCCAGAATCTGAAAGTGATGGAAAAAGCCCTGCCTGAAATCCTGGAGGGCTGCTGCCAGTCTGTGTTGACAATATTGGGCTAGATGGATGAAGGTCTGATTTGGTATAATTGATCAGGGAGATCTCCTAGGAAGGATTATGAGCCAGAGAGGGCGAGGCACCATTTGCCTGTATGTAGAAGGGATTAAAGGCACCGCTGGAAAAGAGGAAAAAGGTAGAAGTATAAAAACCACCACCACACAGAACATACCGTACTTTTTCTGGTGGTGAATCGGGGTGGGGTGGGATCCTGGGAAACCCATATGAAAATGAGCAACTGCGCAGAAGCAGACCACTATGACGGGAGAATTTGGGAAGAACCCTTCTAGCTGCGCCATCATGAAGCAGGTAGTGATCCGCTTCACACACTTTGGATGTGCCACGTGGGGAAATGCTTCAGTTTATGACAAGGCTGGTGAACCTGTGGCCCTTCTGAGGGCGTTGAACTACAATTCCCATCCCTAGCCATGCTGCCTGGGGCTGATGGGAGATGGAGTCCCAACGACACTGGAAGGGCCACAGGCTCCCCACCCCTGGTGTAGGAAAGCATTTGGAAGCCACATGTGACCATCACACATGAAAGAACACCATGTACAAGCATGTGCAGTTGCCCCACAAGGTGGTCTATGTGCAAGTTTCCTGTTATTTCTTACACAGAAGCACTTTCTGTGTAGTGAATGTACCACATGTGAAGTAGCCTTGGGAGCTGATTCAGATGTTCAGAAAAAGTTTGTGGTACTCTGGGCGGGGTGGGGGTAGTTCTGTGTTTGGCTGCTTTTCCAGGTCAAAAAATTCCTGGCACGCTGGGTGGGGTGGAAGATGCAAGGCAAGGCAAAACAAACAAACAAAAAAACAAAACAAAACACCCTTTTCCCTGACAGGGGAGGGATTGTGTTCTCTAAATGCTGCCACATGTCACTTCTTGTATATGGAAATCTATTCTTTCTGGCCTAACTCTTCATAATATGCTAGGTTTCTACGCTACCTCCCACTTCCGGTGGGAGCGCTGAAATGGGCGATCCCTTGCCTGTATTTTGAAAGGGTGCTGTCTCAGGATGACGGCTGTAACGCCTCCTTTTTCTGAATGATTGAATTGGCTTTGACTCTCTAGGTTAGCCTTTCCCAGCCTGGTGCCCTTCAGCTGTTTTGGATCACAACTCCTCGCGTTCCTGACCATCGGCCATACTGGCTGGGGCGGCTGGGAGCTGAAGTCCAAAACATTAGGAGGGCACTAGGTTGGGGTAGGCTCTTCTAGGTTGACTCTCCCCCATATTAGCCTTTAAAAAAAAAAAAAAATTAAAAAGCGGGAGGTCTATTCCCAAGACCCTCCCTACAATCTTCCGTCCCTTCTTACTGGGTGGTCATAACTGCCACTCATCCCATTGGTCCTCCATTCCCAGCCTTCGTGTTTCTTTTTAAATGCTCATCTGTATACATATGTGTGCACATCTCATTTAAGAATGACCATTATGGTTAAATGTCGCTTGTGCTCTGGCTGTTTTAGTTCAGCCTAGGAGTTGAGCAACAGATAGCTTTAAAGGTGGCATTATGCCCGTTACGCCACCGCAGCATTAATGGTCTTCATTCTCTTTCTAGGGCCACATCCATCGGGACTCTTCCAATTCAGTGTTAAGCCATAAGTGTAAGGAAGCAGGCGGCATCTCGAGAGAAGAGGGAAATGCCACACCTTGTGTGGATAGGAGTTTTGCCCAACACTTCCTCTCTGTGGATTGTGCTATTTACTAGTTTCCCATGGTCTGCCGTGCAGTTGCTGCACAGCTTGTGGCAACTGGATGTGCACAATCAGCGACTGGCCACTTCAACCGTCTGAGAGCTGTCTTGATCCTGCCTTCACCCTGTAGTATCAGGAGGGTCTTGGTTTGGCAGCCATGAGCTCCATAACTGGTGGTCCTTCGTGCCTTTGCAGCCTAGGAGAGAAGTATGGAGGAGAGAGTAAGCTGGGCTGGGTCATGGGCTAAAAATAGATGAGAACTGAAAGGAAAGAATGATAAAGAGGAGACGAGATAAAGGGCAGAAAGAGGAGATGTGAAGGGGAGTAGGTAGAAGAGAACAAGATTATATCAGTGTAGAATAGCGATGCACAACCTGCGGACCTTCTGCAGCACTGGACGCCTGTTGTGCGGCCCCCGTGCCACAACATCCCCCCTCACCAATCAGGGTCTCTGTTTCCACCAGCTAATGGCAGCGCGGAAGCAGCAGTGACCACTGGGGTTACTGGGAGGGGAGGAGGCTTTAGCCTTCCCCTTCCTTAGTGACCCCGAAGCAGCCCCCTCCCACCCCAGAGTGTGTCTGTGTGCGCGTGTGCAGCCTCCAGCCCCCCCGTGCTCATACTGGATGCGACCCTCGGGCCCTGAAAGGGTTGTGCACCCCTGACATAGAAAGTATAAACTGGAGAGAGGTGTGTGTGTGTGTGTGTGGCGTATGGAGGAACCAGAAATGGCAGCTCTACAGATAACGTAAGGAAATATAGAGACTTGCCTTACACAGCCCCTCTCTTCGGAGTCTTTCTCCTGTTGTACCCTCTTTGAGTGTGCGTATGAGTGTATCACTAGAAGTGATAGTTGGTGCTTTTCTGAAGGCTTGGTTCTGCCAGTGCCATTTTAGAAACCAGCCCTCCTTTGTAAAGGTTTAATGTGCAGAGTCTCAAATCAAAATCAAAACCCTGGTGCAAAATTAGGCATTATGGATGCCTTCAAAGCGTACATCATGGCTGGGCAGTTGCATCTGAACGCTTGTCTTCTGAGCCTTCATGTATGACATGATGGTCCATATGATAGATCTCAAACTTTAAAAGACTATCAAAGCTCCTTGTTCAGACGTTACTTTGTCCCCAGGATTCTAATTGGTGAGATCAGGTGATGGGGAGTGTGCCTGAGGCCTGCTCTCTGTCTCATTCCAGGTAGAATCCTGTGGTTGAAGTTGCACCTCAACAGGCCTTCAGAATCTGGAGTTGGTCTGTGTAGCAAACAGGAGCTGATGATCATTTCACTCTTTTTGATGTTATTCCTTTCCCTGTTTTTGAGTTGTGGTGTGATCCTGAGACAAATTAAGAGGGCTAGGGTCAGCATTGTTTGGGGACATACATTTATCTCCCTCTACATCTCTTGTGCTAATGTGAACCTGCCTTACCCTGTAGGATTCAAGCTTCCCCAGTTATTTGTAATCTCTCTTAGTTAACCACTGAAAGATTCATCTGTAGTTCTGAGCAACCCAAGGGAATTAGCACTGGAGAAGGCTCGCCAACTGACCAGCTTTTGGCTAGTCTGGCTAGTGGTGTTTTTGTGGGGGGCGGGGGGTTGGACCTCTAGCCTGGCTGCGAGACAAGAGTGGGCTCTAACAGAGAAACCTGGGGTCTTCCTTGCTACTTAGATTCTATCCCGCTTAACTTATTTTAAAGTTCTTTTCAAAACCGTTCATTTTGCATATTTGTGTGTTGCGTGTGTAAAGGCCTGGAAGCTGTATGTGACCCCCGTGCGCAGTGCTGTGCACGAAAGATCACCTTTAAAATCTGCACGCCTCTCTTCTTTCCCGAGTGGTGCGGGATAGTGGCATCTCAACACTGACTTATGAGGAGGAGTTGCTGGTGGGGCTGCGTGGGTGGATGAGGAGTTCTAGGTTGTGGTGAGGAGGAGCTGCTGGCTTCAGTGTCCCCCCCCCCCCCTGCAGCTTTGAAGAGGAGCTGGCGGAAGGTGGCGAATGTCCAGCAGCTGTGGAGTTTGGTGCCTCGACTCTTGAGTCAGACTGCTGATGGCAGATGGTTCTAGAACAGTGTTCTCCAACCTGGGGTCCCCAGATGTTTTTGGCCTACAACTCCCAGCATGCCCCAGCCAGCGTAGCTGGCTGGGGCATGCTGGGAGTTGTAGGCCAAAAACACCTGGGGACCCCAGGTTGGGGAACACTGTTCTAGAAGGTTAGCCTTCTCCCCGACTTCATAGCTCTTGGTATGATTTTTAGGCAGATAGGAAACTGCCTTATCCCGAGTCAGACCATGGGTCCATCTAGCCCAGTACTGTTGACACTGACTGGCAGCACCTCTTCAGGGTCTCAGGCAGGAGTTTTTCCGGCTCGACTTGGAGATGCCGGGTCTCGAACCTGGGACCTTCTGCATGCAAAGCAGGTGCTCTGCCACTGAGCTACAGTCCTTCCCCCTTTTTTATTTTGTTTGGAGGAGCATTCTATTATGTGAGCCCCCACTTGCAGTCTGAAATGGTATAGTCGGGTTTACCACCTGATCTGGTGTGCGTGTGTGCGTGTGTGTGTAAGAGAGAGGGTGAGAGTGAGCGAGAGGGAGAGTATTATGTGTGTGCATGAGAAGGTGCCATATGCATGAACTGTGTGTGTAAGAGGGGAGTGTGTGTGTGTGTGTGTGTGTGTGTGTGTGTGTAAGAGATGTGTCTCATTATTAGTCCACTGTAAAAAGGGATGAATAATAAAAGGTGTGCATGTGTTTTGAGCTCTGCCATAAGAACCCTGCTGCATGATACCAAAGGTCCATCTCGTCCTTCAGGTCCAGCATCCTGCTTCCTGTAGTGGCCAGCCAAAATGCCTCTGGGTAGCCCACAGGCAAGATGTGAAAGGAAGAGTCCACTTCTGTAACTGCTTTCCAGCAGCTGGGATTCAGTGGCATGCTGCCTTTTGCACATGGAGGTTCCATACAGTCATTATATGACTATTAGCCATCAATAGACTTTTCTTCCACGAATACTTGTGGGGATCGATGGCTTGACTTGCTTCCTTGAGTTATCTGCTCTAGATGTATTTGAGTTCTTTGCCATGGATTCACCGATTGTCCTTGGGGCTAATCTCAGCCTCAGGGTTCCCTACATATCGAATACGGGAATCTTTTCTTTGCTTGATTCCTCTGGGCACATGCAGAGTGTCTTCTACATTCTTAAGTCCCACAAGCGCAACGGAACCAGTGGAGGCAGAGCCCAGTGCATGTGCCCAGTGCATGCACACGACTTGATCTATAATCTGGGCCTGGACTCATCTGCTTGCATTGTCTGCTCTGCATGCACTTTTAGTTCTTGCTTTGTACTTGTGACACATTTGTAGTTTGCATTGTGTTATGTTGATTTGGGGTGGTCTGATATCATCTATGGATGGTATTGCTTGGTGGCAATAATGGTACACTTTTCGATGAAAAGTGAATTTTCTGTGGGCCCTGCTCAGGTACCAGAATTTTTTTTCAAGAGTTGTCAACCCTATATTAAAGGGGGGGGGGGACGACAGTGCAGATGTCCAAGACTCTTAAGTATATTTGTTCTTCAGGAAAGAGAATGGCTGCATTTGCAGGAAATGGTAAGCTAGAATTGCTGAGAATTCTGGCTTATCGGTAACAAGAAATAGAAATGGCTTAAGGAACCAGGCACTTGCCAGAAATAGAAAGCATGGCATTTGTGTCTGAACCCAGACTCCTGGCTTGTCTCTCCAAGAACAAGCCAGAGTTTGAAGCCAGGGTTTGTAGTTGGCTTCTGGATCCTGGCTTGTTAGAGGAGTGACAAGCCAGGGTCTGGGTCTTTGAACCATAGAAAGGGGTATGTGGTCACCACCATATGGGAGAATAGTTAAAATCACAACGGAAATGCATGGCAGTCTGCAATACGTTAGTGAAATAGACACTGGGCAGGTTCGCACAACACCCTAAACTGCTTGGGACTTTAAGCCACGCGCTGTGGCTTAAATTCCCCTGTGCTCGACAGACGATTGGGCACAGCGGGGTTAGGGTGCCTCCTCCCCCCTCAGTCCTCCTGTGGGTATCCCATGGGACCTGGTAGCAGCGAGGTCCCCCCCCCCCGTCCCCACCACCGCTTGAGAGGGGGGAAGGGGGGGTGAGCGGGAACAAGCCGCTCTGCTTGGTTCTCAAGTAAGCCAAGCAGAGTAGCTCGTTCCCATTTGCTGCACCATAGCAGCCAAAAGGGCAGCGGCACGGAGAGCCTCTGACAGCCGCACCCAAGTACCACTTTGGCGTGGCTGTCATCGGCCAGAGCAGCAACCCTTTTTTGCTGCTCTTGCCAAGGGGCTTTGTAGCCTTTCGGCTTAACCATGGCTTAGCGTGTCGTCTGGGTTAGCAAACCATAGAACAAGCCATGGCTACTTTGGGTGGTTTATGAGCCACCCCAGGGTGGCTTATAAACCATCCTGCGGAAAGCGCGCTGAGTTCGGACAATAGACTAAGCAACGGTGTGCTGTGCGAACCCAGTCACTGTGAGAGCAGAACTAGAAGTGCCTAGTATGTGGGAATGCATCCACAGGTAGGTAATTTGCAGTGGTATAGCAGTGTATAGTGTGCATACCAGCTAACCAGTTAAGAAAAGTCTGCAAACTCTGTCAGCTTTAACTCCTTTCCTCGAAAGTTATCCTCAATGGGAAGGGATTTATTTATTTATTTATTTTTATTTATTATATTTATACCCCGCCTTTTTTCCTGCAAGGAACCCTAGGTGGCTTACATAATCCTCCTCCTCCACTCCTCCATTTTATCCTCACAACAACCCTGTGAGGTAGGTTAGGCTGAGAGTCAGTGACTGGCCCAAAGTCACCCAGTGAGCTTCATGGCCGAGTGGGGACTAGAACCCAGATCTCCCGAGTCCCAGTCCAACACTCTAACCACTATGCCACACTGGCTGAAAAAATGCCTGGGCTCTGGTGCCTCTCCAGAGAGAAAGAGGTCCATAGGTGTGGAGCAGCTACTGGCATCACCTTTCTGTCCTTGGCTTTCTGAGAGTTGTGCATAGATGCCATGAAGGGGGTCTTGGAAAGCATGATAGGGACTCGGAGGAGGAAGTGCTATCTTAACTATGTTGTAAGTGGGAAAGAGAGCATGCGGTGACCTTGGCTTCCTAGCATTGCTGCTGCAAAGACTCCAGTCTACACAGTGGGGCCAGGGTTGCAAAGCTCCTCATCTGGCCAATGTTTCTGCCGATGGGTTTGTATGGTGGGACTTTTATCACCGAAGCAAGAGTGAGACCTTTGCTTAGTTCCTTACAAAGTAGTTGGGAAAGAGAACTGTTGAAGACCCCTTGGAGTAAGGCCAGAGTGGGGGGAGAGGAGAATTGAACGCCCTTGTAATACAGGGGTGCGGAATCTGTGTTCCTCCAGATGCTGCTGACATACAGTTCTCCTGAGGTTTGCCTCAGGAGTATTTGCAGTAGAGCACTTAGTGTTGCAGCACCTGCCCTCTGGAACATGCTCTGCATTGACACTAGGCACTTTTGATCTTTAGGCACCTGCTTAAGACCTGCCTCTGTATGTAGGCTTTCCCTGAGGTGTGATTCAGCCAGTACAGTTACAGTTTTATTGTTGAGTACTAATTATTTTGTGGCATTTTATTGCTATATTGTTATAATGTTAACCACTTTGATAATTTCTTTGGAAAGCAGTATACAAATCTGTGTCATAAATAAAAACCCTCATAACCCCTGACCACTGGCCATGCTGGCTGAGGCTGATGGGAGTTGTGGGCCTGCAATGTCCGGAGCACCACAAGTTCCCCACCCCTGTTGTAATGTAATCACTTTACAAAATGAGACTTGCAGCATGTACGGTAATTGGGTGCCGGGTGACCGGCCAGATGGGCGATTAATAAATATAAATAAATAAATAAATAAATAATAAAATCTGCTAGATTCTCTCTAAAAGCCTTTCCAGTTCTTTTCTAAAACCAAGTTTCTAGTCCTCAGGGGAGCAGTGAAATGTTAACAGGTGAAATCAGTGAACAAGTGAGACCAGTGGGGTTTTGGGGTAGAGTTTCCAATGGGAAAGAAGGATTTATTGAGCCTTTCTCAACTCCCTCTTCTTCTCACCCCCCCCCCATCCCTTCCCTTTAACTACTGCTCACTAACATCTGGGAGCTCTGTCTCTCCTTTTTGCCTTTGCTATTCCAGCAATGTACTGTTTTGAACAAGCCGCTAGCACTACTTCTGTTGACTAGCAGTCTCTTTAAATCAGGGCCGACAATATATATATTTTTAAATCAGTGAAATGCATTTGTTAGATGGGTTGAATCTTAAGTAAGCAATCAATTTGTACTATCATTTGCATAAGTTTCCTTGTGATGAACTTGCAGCTTTTTGAGTGTTGATGTGATCCCCCCCCCCATCATGTGGGAATTCGTATTGTCTCCCCTTGCATTTATACACTGTGCCGGTGCTTCTGTACTAAGTACAAGCATCCCTATGGATACACTGGTGCAATTAAGATTGTGCAAAGTCTTATTTTCCGTGTGTGCTAGCAACTTAGAGGTTTCAGGTTCACATTGGGGGTGGTGTGGGTGGAGAAGATTTCAGAACCCTGTAGAACAAGGGGTGTCTGGGGGTGAGTTGGGAGAGTAGAGGTCTCATAGGAGGTAATGAATGTGCTTGGGTTCGAGGGTAGGTATGAGAAAATTGCAGCTGTGTGACCTTCCTACAGTGTTGAGGGAGAGCACAGCTGCCGCTGCTGAGTTTCTCCAGATAATCAGATCTGGCAGAGTTGAGCTACCCAGTAGGTGTGGTGCAGGTTACCCACTGAATTTAGGAATTGAATAAAGTTAAAAGGATTTTGCATCAAAAGTACTAAAAAGCCGACTTCTTGTGAGGTGTGCAGTGTATGTGTGCCCACAGTGCGTGTGTTCGCATGCACACACATATACTTTATTTCAGGGGCGTTGCTAGGCACTTAAAAGATTCAGGGTCCAATCTTTCCATTGGCATCAATGGAAGGGTTGTTGGTTTTTCTAAACTTAATTGCCATGTGGAGGGGGAGTTGGGGGGGGGCACAGTGCACAGGTAGGGTAGGGTTAACTCTTCCCTCCCCAGCTGTGATCCCCCTGCATGGCAGCTAAGCTTGGGGGGGGGACCTCCCATTGGCACCAGCGGAAATATTTTTCCTAAGCTTAAATGCCATGCTTGGCGGGGAGTGGGGGGTTGTTGTTGGGGGAGCATTGCAGCATGTGGGGAGGGGTTTAGCCCTTCCCTCCCCAGTTGCAATCCCTCTTGAAAATTGCCCACTGCGTGGCAATTAAACACGCAGAAAGAAAAACCCCTTTCATTGGTGCCAAGCAACACTTAGGGCTCTAGGGAATAGATTGGGGACCATGAGAAATTGATTTAGGTCTGGGGCCCCATGCTTTATTTTATTATTCCTAATGTGAAGAACTATAACCATCCTGGGAAGACTGAGAAAGGCCTGAAAGGGCCAAATGATTGAAGAATACACTGACTCGGTAGTAGAGCCAATTCCCCATTTCCCATCCCAACTCTTAAAATTAACAAACCATCACCATGTTAAAGCCAGAGACACATAAGCACGGGGTATCTTAATTGAAAGGCTCAGGTTGTTGAACCAAGTGGCACTAGTAAGATGCTGTGCACAAGTCCACTGATTACGGACACAGACGAGGGGGTTCATTTGTTCGTAAACTTCTGAATTCAGATTCAAACATCTGAAGAGCCCCCTAAAGCACTATTAAGCAGTGCCATGATACTGTAAGGTGTGTGTGTGTGTGTGTGTGTGTGTGTTTATGATATAGGGGGCAGGTAAGCCAGTGGCAGGCTGGCATCCAGGGGTGGGGAATGTGATACATCTATGTGATTAGGGCCACGGATAATAAGTAGATAATGCATTGGGAATTCAGAAGTGGAGAGAGCAGGAGATGTTTGTTAGCGGTGTGGCCCATTATACCAACAGCCTCCTTGCATAATTTACTCTGCCGAATGACTCCAGAAAGTTCCCCAACACAGTATTGCCTGGCTTAGCTGCAGTCTGAACCAAATGAGTTATTTCCGAGGATTGCTGTTTTTGAGCAAACCTAGCCTGTGTCGAAAGCACCTGAAGCTCAGCCATTTCCGTTGGGGCTTGCTTTTTATATGGGGGCTTGGCTTATAAAGCTGTGGGCCACTTCAGATATCATTTTCAAGGCGGTGGTCCACAGCACCATGTCCTGAGAGGCGCATGCGCACAATACAAGGAGGGCAAAATGATGCCTGCCCTGAGCCTATATAGTCCAGTCCCACCTGGAGCATCCATCCAGAAGATAACTTCCGAGTAAGCCGAAAGTCTGTGCATTTCATTTTGAACAATGCTATTTCACTGAGCGTGCACATCTTCTCTGGGAAATAGATGTGTGTTCTCATGCATGCATCTTAAGAAATGGACCTTTTTAAAAAAAAAAAAAAAATTGTCTGAAGTTGCCCGTGGGGGACTAGAGGACTGGCTCTTCCCTGCAAATTTTGTCCAGCTGTGTTTAATTTGGAATGCATTTCTCTCTCTCTCTCTGCTCTTTATCTGGGAACAGGATCTTTTGTGCAGAAGGTGGGCTTACCCTCTGCAAGGAGATGGCTGCGGGGATGTTGGTGGCTTCCTCTTGTTTATCCTTGCCTCAGGTCAGCGCATGCAATCCAGCTGTTGACTGCATTCTCCTTTGTTCGCAGCACACCTTTGCAGTGCATTCTGGGAAGCCCATCCCACAGTGCCAAGCAGGCTCTTGAGAGCAGAGACTCTCTCTGAGTAATTTCCAAAGTGAAGCAGTGGAATGTAGAACTGGATGGCTACAGAACAGTGGTGAATGTAGGTTGAGTGAGAGGGAGCTGTGGGTTGTGCCTCTGGTGTTCCCAGCTATGCCACGTACAAAAAGCCCCTTATGGTATGTGCTGCTGAGCCAGATCCAAAACAGAAGTTGCTGTAGGTGGGCAGGTCAACACCTAGGCGCTGTATGTGTGTATTTACATCACCAGATTACTTTTCTGTTGGAACAAGCATGGCACAGCCAGTGGCGGTTCAGTTAAACCAGCACTTTATTGCTGGATTTTTCCATGCCAAATGCCCCTGCCACTTCCCCAGTTGGAGGTTGGTGTTAAATTTGATAGCTGTAGTTCAAAGCATCCTCGGGGAATTGGTGTTAAAAGAGGCAGGGCAGACTGTTTTGGAGTTCAGGAGTAATTGCTACCCTTCTCTCGAACATAAATAGTTGGCTAGTAGTGTGCTCTTTTTCAAATGTAAGCATCATTGTCCAAAGGGAATATGAGACTGGCATTAGGGAACAAAGTGCGGAAAAATAGGAGTCATCTAAAGGAGCTCCGCGTACGAATTCTGAAGTTACTAGACAAACATAAAAAGGTCCATGTGAATGTACCCTGGACATGGCCACTTGAGGAGTGGTGTGGGAGAATGCAGCCAGAGCAAGGTATGGTAGTCCATCATATAATTGCTTAGTGATGCCGGTTTTAAAAGCACACACAAAAGTGTTTTTCCCTATTGACTAATTATTGATACCCAAGCAAATGCCTTTTGAACTTTTTTTCAATAACAAAACCCTCCCACTGCCACTGCAGTCTCCTTAAAAACAAACAAACACACACCTCTCCTAAAGATAAAAGAAGGGTGGTGGTGGTGGTGGTGGTGGTGGTGGTGATGAGGAGGAGGATGATGATGATGATGATGATGATGATGATGATGATAATAATAAATGCAAAGAGTGGGGGAAGCCAGTGGAGGTACCTCCAACTGCTATTAATAAACCAGGTGGAGCAGAGCTCTTGGGGACTATTATGATGTAAGTGAAAGGAGGGATTGCTTTTTAGAGTGATTGGAGTTGATCTAAGGAGGATGTGCCTGGAGGACTCCTCCACAGTCCATCCCCATGGCTCATTTGCAGCTCACTAGCAGGGGAGTAAAGTTACCAGGGACAAGAGGAGGAGGAGGATGGCATTTTGTTGACAAAAACTGGAACCCTCTTTTCCACCTTCTCTTGCCCCTTCCCCCCTTTGCAAGAAGGGACAGCTGGCACCTCCACACAAATGGGATTAGGGTCTTGGATGGGGTGGAGGGTGGGGGATGTGAACAGCAGGAGCTACCTTTAGAAAGCACAAAGGCTGTCCTTCTCATGCAAACCTTGTTGCGAACCCAGCAGGGAAGTTGGGTACTGTGTAGGAGGGGATTATCACACCGGCCTCTCTCACCTCTGAGGAGAAGAAGAGGAGGAGTCTGCAGCCCAAACCTGTGTGTCGCCTGCAACCTGGGGTTGAGGATGATGGGCAGGCATGGTTGAGGCATGGGACGACCAGGGCTTGAGCCCACTTGTCCACGCAAGAGCCTAGAAGTCTCTGGGCTTGAAGGAACGGAGATGTGACTGCATTTGGCTCAAACCCTTTCCGAAGGCAGGTTTGTTTCCACTATTTATTAATAGTAAAAGAGGAGCTCCTGTGTGTGCATGTGTGCGCTCTCTCTCTCTCTCTCCCTCCCCCCTCCCTTTTTATTACTGTTCCCTTTCCATATCCATAAGAGCCTTTTCCTATAGTGAGTTTGTATGAGACAGGATCTGCCTTGCACTGTGGAAGCAGCAAGCTCTTCATGGAGATAGACAACTGGTAGTTCAGTGGCCTGCCTTGTTTCCCAGCTGTGTTGCGTGGCCAGTGGCCCCAGCTACGTCTGATCTACCTTTAGATGCTCTCTGCGGTCCAGAAACTAGCTCTTGATTATGTTGAGCTGCTCACCCGGAAGTTGTGCTGGTGACTCCATCATGAGAGTCCAGAAGAGACCAGAGGGTCCTTGTCCACATCTCCCCCACCCAGAGTGGTTCAACTTCATGTCAGTCATATGGACATATGAAGTTGCCTTATACAGTAATACCTTGGATTGCAAGCATAATTCGTTCCGGAACCGTGCTTGTAATCTTATATCAAAGCGAGTCTCTGGCGGGCGTGAGCGGGGCCGATTTCGGCCCGCTCCGCCCGCTCGAGGCGAGCGGTTACATCCCTACACTTGTCTTGCAAGACCTTGCTTGTTTTTTAAATTTTTTTTGCTTGTCTTGCAAAACGCTCTCAGACCAAATTACTTGCAATCCAAGGTATTACTGTACTAAATTGGGTCGCTGGTCTGTCTAGCCCCATATGACCCTTTCGGGGTCTTGGTGGAGCTCCTTCCCAGCTTTGTTACCCATGATGCTGAGGACTGAACCTGGGACCTCCTGCATGCAAAGCATGTGTTCTGCTACTAAGCTCTGCCCCTTCCTGCTCTGTCCACAAAATTTAAGGTTCACTTCTGCCACAAGCAGAAGGCAAGGGGGGGAGAGCACAGTGTTTGCCAAGCAGATAGTTCAACATACGTAAAACAAAGGTGCCAAACTCTGCCCATGCAATGCCACTAGCTGGTCTGATATGCAGAGTGGGTTTCATGCTTTCTCTCTCTCAAGGGCATCCATATATTAGAACCAGGAGGCTGATTTGCAGTGAGCCGACCAGGCAAGCTAGCCTCCATGTGCAAAATAGGACTGCTTTGTGTATTGCCACAAACAATGTGCGTTCTGGCATTGCAGAGGCCATATTGCTTAGAATGGCTATAGTGGCCTTCCCCAGCCTGGCACCCTCCAGATGTGTTGGACTACAACTCCCATCACCCCCCCAGCCAGCTGGCTGGCCTACAGAACTGTAGCAAGCATCCTGTTTCTCGTTAGCCCACCACAATGGGATGATGTTAGAAAGATCCAAGATCAGCCTAGAACAGTCGTCCTTAACCTTTACTCTACTGCTGACCACCAAACATGCTGCGTTATCATCGAATGCCCCCCCCCCAAGCCACAAGCAAAAAAATTAGGGCATAAGAGCAGCGCTCTAGAAGGCAACTTTATTCTGATAGGTATATTTGTTATAAATGCATACAATACAGAGATCCCTGCCATTGCTTGGTGGCCATCAGCCAACTCCTTAATGTTAAGTTTATTTTAGCCTGATTTGAGAACCTCTTCCTCTCTTGTCTTTATTGCTGTTACAGTGCCCCCTCTGTTTTCTTACTGGAAATGTCACTGCGAATGGGCAGACTGTGTTTTGTTTTGTTTTTTTCTGCTCCAGGCTGGGAGGGGTGCATTCCTGTTTTATTCCTTTTCGCTGTGTGCAACCCTTTATAAAAAATAAGAAGGGTCTGCGACTACACGGTCCCTTACACTTTAGGACCATGCGTATAAACCCTTCTCAGGCTAAGCATCAACACTTAAAAACCTGAGTGGGGGGGTCAAATGAAACCTTTCCCCTACTAATGAGGGGAAAAATTAATTCTGGTTATTAAGGAGCTATTTTTAAATTTATGATGCTGTGGGTACAAAGGTGTGTGTGTAGATTTAAAAGTAAAGCAGGTTAATAATGCCAAGCTGACACGTAGGATTTGGGTAGCAAACAAAATAAAAATAAATTTATTTTAATTATCAAAATCTTAGTTCCAGAAAATAAACCTGCCTACACCAAACACTTTATAATTAACCTAAGTCCCTATAACTCCAAATACTCTCACTCCTCATACAATCACTGATTCCTCTTAAAACTCCTGACAAGACACAAATAACCCACCTAACCTAACTCCCAAACTCTCTAACTCTCCCAACACACAACCAACACTCTACTACTTCTTAACTAACTCTGACAAACACTCCTTATATACTCCTCCCCCCACCCTTTCCAAGACATCACAAACCACACCCACTCGGTTCAACATTCTAGACACACTAAACATACTAATGCAGACATACACCAGGGAACTGAATTGTGGGGTTACGCCACAGGGTCTGGGGGAGAAATCTAGGATTTTATCGTCCGGGTGGGGTGAGCAGTATACAACAGCTCTCCCCTGCTAGCTGTCAGAAGCCGTTGCAAGATGGGAGAAGGGGCTGCCTAAAATCCCAAATGGTCCCCCCGAAAGATCTGTACATTGCCCCTGGAAGATCATATGGCCTTGTTAAGCATCACTGGCCTAGAATAATGGGATATTGGTGATCCTCTAGTCATCCTGTCTTTTCTTGTATACTATCCCCAGTGCTCCTTGTGTAGTTTACCAGGCCTGATATTTGCTCTGTCCCCACCCCACCCCACAACTATCCCTCTGTCCCTTTCTTTCAACAAGCCTCTTGCCCAGGAGTGGGCAAATTTCAGGCTTGTGGGAGGATCTATTTATTTATTTTTACATTTTTATACCACCCAATAGCCAAAGCTCTCTGGGCGGTTTACATCAGTTAAAACCATAAAATACAATACAATACAAACATAAAATTTAAAACCACAGATTAAAAGCTAGCAGCAGCAGTTACAATAACGGAGTTAAAAACAACTACAAGATTAAGATGATTAAAATGATTAAAATGCCTGGGAGAATAGAAAGGTCTTCACCTGGCGCCGTAAAGAGTACAATGTAGGTGCCAGGCGAGCCTTGTTTTTTTTTTTTTACCCTGAGATCCACCAACCACAGTCAGGTGCAAAAGACTCTGAACAAGAACTTGTTTCAAGTAGTAGAACTGAACTGAGCTCACCCTCTTTCCTCACAAAAATCCACTCCTGGTTATCCCAAGCAAGCTTTCTTCATTTTAGCAGTATAATTTGGTGGTGGGGAGGACTGGGGAGAAGTATCATTTTGTGGTTGCTATGGTTAAACTATTGCAGCCTTCCCCAGCCTGGTGCCTTCCAGATGTTTTGAACTACAACTTCCAGCCTTCCTGACCATTGGCCATGATGGTTGGGGCTGATGGGAGTTGAAGTCCAGAACATCTGGAGGGCACCAGGTTGGGGAAGGCTTAACTCTTGGGAGTCAAAAATAGTTTTTGATCGACTACATCTCCCAGAGATCTCCCAGTAGATCCTGATGCCTTGCCTGCTTCCTTGCCACTTGACCTCTCAGTGGCTCCCATGTGCATGCTTTGGCAGTGAGGAAAACCTGAAATGATGCGCAGAGGTTTTTGCAGCATGCATATAGTGGGTCCAGATACAGTTCTCTGCCCTCCTTGTGCTGTGTGTGTGTGTGTGTGAGAGGGGGGGGAGTATGAACCAACCATTATAGAGGAACTTCAGGCACACACTTCTTTTGCTGGCTAAACAGGGAGGTTCTGTACTTCTTACAAATCCACCAAAGTGAAGTTTCCTATCAATCGGTCCCGAGAGAGATGTAGGAACTAATTCACACTGGCTTACAGCCAAACAGAAATTATGAGATAATGGGTGAGTGAGACGCAGATCTGACTATCTTTGTTTTTATTGTATGAATGTCCTGTAAAATAGCTCCTCCTTAACCACATCTTGACTTTTGAATAATGCTGCATGAGGGAGTCAGGAGTTTAACCCTGGTACTTGTTTTCAGTGGTGTCATAAAGAGGGCACCTTTGAGCATATTCAGCTCGGTCACATGGAATAGTCTCCCAACTGGTTTCCATATATTTGGGATTGGGGATATGAGCACTTCCAGGGAGGGCAGAGAGCGTGGCAACTAGGCAAAGAATTCCGGCCCACTTCATGTTTAGACATTAAATATTGCTGCATGTACATTTAACAGCCAAGTCTCACTACCTTTTCCTCCTGAGTCTCTCTAACGGTTCTAATCCCCAAAGCAGTTTAATATTTCTCCCTTTGTAGGGCTGGATTTTGGTTGCTGGGACTTCTGAGTGCTCAAAGCTGCTACCTACAATTTGGGTCCTGTGACTGGTGTGCCAGGATGTTTTGCATTCCATGACAAAATAGCAAATTCTTAATTATGATCAATAAGCACATTTGCTTTGATCCTGGGCTGTAGTCAATACTGCCCAGTCTTAGAGTTTGGTGATCAAGGTAAAATTCAGCATCTTAAGACTCTGGAGCTAGTGTGGTGAGGTAGATAAAGTGTTGGACTTTGACTGGGGAGTTTTGTGTTCAGTTCCTCACTTAGTCATGAAGCTCACTTGTGAGAACCTGGTCCAGTCTCTCATATTTTAACCCACCTTACTTTACTGGCTTGGTGTGTGTGTGTGTGTGTGTGTGTATGTACGTATGTAGACACACATGCACTATGTATGTTGCTGTGAGAGAATGCTGGGGTTAAAATGAAGTGCTCAGGCGAATTGCCATTCATTGGGCTGGGAATCACATTTCTGGCCCTTTTTGTGCCAAAGAGAGTAAAATATTACAAGTGGGGGGGGGTTGACAAGATTTTCTAGTAGTAAAGGGGAAGGGTTTGGGAGTCTGCAAAGCTCCTTGCAACTCCCCATGACTGATGGAAGAAGAATAAACTATGCAAAGTTGGGTTTTTTCCCCCTACAGTTGGTCTTGGCTTGGTCAGTGCCTGGATGGGGCACTGCCTGGGAAATGTAACCAAACCCTGATGGACCTTCCCCCAACTCTCCCTACCCCAAAGATAAAGCTAATTTGGAAGTGGGCCATTGGGAGCAGAGATGCATAGTGAGAGAGGGAGCTTAACCCTTTGCCTACCTGTCACTTCACTCCTCTAAATTGCCCTCCCCCGGCTGCTTCTCTCTGTCTTCCCCACCACCTCCATCACTGAGTTCCAAATATACGTTCACAAGGTAAATCATGTTTGGAGTCCTGAGGCAGAAGCCACTTGTCGGGGTGGATGACTTCAGATGGAGAAGCCGATGGGGAGTAAATGGTAAAGCTCCCCCCCCCCCGCCACATCTCTACTTCCAATTGACCCCTTCCACAGGAGGGAGGTGTAGAGTGTGTGTGTGTGTGTGTGTGTGTCTGTCTGTCCTTGATGTAAACGAGGCATCAGTTTGGTGACATATCTTTGTGGATAGGGAGAAATACTCTGACAGCGCAATCCAGTGTGGCTGACCGTAACTCTCTGAACTCTGGGGATCATGAGCATCCAATGGAGGGCAGGAGGCTGCCCACAATCCTGCCCTGCAAAAGACTTCGACGGCTGATTTCAGCCATCTAAGTCTTTTACCCTGGCTTGGGAGGAGGACAGACTGATATTCAGGACCGGTGCAAGGCAGTTTGGTGCCCTAGGCAAGATCAGATATTTAGCGCCCCCCCTCCCTTCCCACTTGAGAGCGCTGTATTTTTTTTTCAAGGCGTTTCTGGCGCCCCCTTTAGCCCTGCGCCCTAGGCAGCTGCCTAGTTGGCCTAATGGTAGCACCGGCCCTGCTGATATCCCACCAGGATACATCGTGTCCCGGCAGATCCCCTCTCCTCCCCTCCCTGCCCCCTGGAAAGCCCACAGAACGCCAGCCCTGAGGTCGCTCTTCCGATCTCGGAGCCGCAACCGGCGTGGAAAGAACTGCGCCAGCTGCAAGGGTGGAGGGAGGCTGCTCTGAATTCCAAGTCCCCGCTCCCGACCTTGAGCAAGTTTCCAAGGTCGGAGCTGGGATGCCGACCTCTCCTATGGCCGGCTAGACTCTGTCTAGCAACCATAGGATTGCACCCAAAATGACCTGGTTCTCATGACACAACAGCCCACTGTAGCTTAATTTACCCATGGGGGCTGTTGCGTCGTGCCGGGTGCCATTTTCACATGGTGCCCACAGGTGCGAGTTTGCTGTGGTTTGTTGTGTTGTGTGAACCCAGGTGGCATGGGTTGTTTGAAGGTTAGACAACCCTCAAATAACCCATGGCTTGTTTTAGGGTTATTTGAGGGTTGTCTAATCCTCAAACAACCCCTGCCATCTGGGTTTGCATGACATGACAAGCCAGGCACCAGGCAAAAACAGGCAACAGCCCCCTGCTAGTAAATTAAGCCATGCTGGGCTGTCATGTTGTGCAAACAGGCTCACTGAGAGCATATTCCTGGGATAGTAGTTCTGCTAGCAGCTGAGGACAGAAAATAGTTTGCGGAGGAAAGTAGTATCAAAACGTGATCTCTGTGTATGCATGCATACTGTCATCTGGCTGATATTGAGAATTTTGTCAGGTAGATCCCTGGTGCCTTCATATTTTATTTTATTTTAAAAAAACAAAAACAAACCAAAGCTCTTTGAGATAAGATCCTTATATTTTGAATGGAAGAGCTGTTTTGTTTTTGAGTGGATGCAGGGCCAAACTACCATGATCAGATGATGTTACCTTAAATTTCAAAGCAGACAACGGAGCACCAACCCCCTCCCCAAGTTGCTTGGGACTAGTGCCCTAGGAGAGGATAACCCTCCCCTCCTGCACTGTTCACACACACACACACACACCTATTTTTCCTGTTAGGAATAACATATGGGTGTGGACATGATAGATAATTTTAAAAGAATTTTTAAATTTTATCTCTGGTTTAAAAAAGGCATCATTGTATCTGACATTGTATCTGTATTCTTTTGATCCACTTACACCTTTGGGCAAACGGGTATGGCAGGTTTTTGACTGAATTGTAGTTGAAACCTGCTAGACGTTGTTTAGCAGAGGTTATAGTGCCCATAGTGTGGGCAGTGATGCCTGTTTCATACTGCCTTTGACAACCAGTGAAACTGACTACTTTGTGAAAGTTTGCTCATACCTACAGTAATACCTTGGATTGCAAGTAACTTGGTTTGAGAGCGTTTTGCAAGACAAGCAAATTTTTAAATATTTATTTATTTATTTTTGACTTGATATACAAGCGACGTCTTGCAATACAAGTACTGTAGTACGGCTTAAATTAAAAATCTCTGTACAAATTTTTTTGGGGGGGGATTTCGTTTTGATATAAGAGTGTTTTGGATTACAAGCACGTTTCCGGAACGGATTATGCTCTCAATCCAAGGCATGACTGTATCAGCCTTTCCCAACCTGGTGTCCTCCACATTTGTTGGACTACAACTCCCATACTTCCCAGCCAGCATGTTACTTCGCTACTCTAAATTGCCCTCCCCTGGCTGGGAAGCATGGGAGTTGCAGTCCAGCACATCTGGACAGCACCAGGTTGGGGAAGGCATCGATCTACATCTGTGCCCTGTTGGAATTGGATCAAAGCAAAGGCCTGTCTAATCCAGTATTGTATTCCCATGGTGGCCAGCAAAATGCTTCCAGGAAGCCCACAAGTGGGACATGAAGGCAGCCGCTGCCCTCATTATCCAGCTGCTGGTATTCAGTGACATCTTGTCTTTCAACAACGAGGTTCTATTTGGTTTTGCTAACTAGTAGCTGTTAGTTGATCTGTCTTCCTCCATTAATTTGTCTGATCCATGCATAGGCAGCCTGGTCCCCTGCAGATGTTTTGGACTACAACTCCCACCAGCCCCAGCAAGCATGCCCAATGGTCAAGGATTGTGGGAGTTGTTTTAGGCCAAAACCTCTTTAGGTCACCAAGTTGCCTTTGCCTGGACTTGCTTTTTGGAGCCATTTAACCTGTGTGCCCAGAACCCATTTTGTTGCTGCTAGTTTTATAAATTATGCTTTGTATGAAGTAGTATTTGTGTTCTCTCTCGCGCGTGCGTGTGTAATTTTACTTACTGTCACCCCACCCCTCAAATCTCCAGCATGTTTGCACTCAGCAGAGGGCCCATTTAAAAAATACTTCCAAAAATCTTATTTGTGAAACTTTGTCTTCTGCCCTCTTGCTGTAGTGTTGTTGCTTCCACACACACCCTGACACAAAGAGAAACTGAGGCAACGGCAAAGAAGGCACTTGCCAAAGGCTACTGTGTTTTCAGCCATGTGAGAACAGAAGCTGGGCTAGTGTGGCTATTGTGACTGCCTTCCCAAACCAGTTTGGTTGCCTTTTTGCAGCAGAAACGGGGGCCCTGCTGTACATTTGGGCATTGCGCACTACATTGCTTGACCAAACCAGGAGGAGGCTTGTGGGCATTACTGGAAGGAGAATAGCATCCTTCCACATGTAGGAGCATTTAGTTCTTAAAAGCATGCAACCAGTTTTATGTGAATGAAGATTTTGTGTGCGCACACGTGATTTATCTCTTAAAGGTATCTTAAGATCCCGGGAGGGTAACTGTGTGGTCTAGACTTGGCCATTCCCAGCTCCGTTGCTGTTTTTGCCCTTTGACTATGGAACTTTGGGCACGGCCATCTCCTGGATAATGGGGTGGGGGGTGCGGCTGATCAAGTTCTCCTCCTCCTGGCAGAGGTGCCTGGATGCTGATATGCATTTCCAAATTAATGAATGTCTGCAGAGCACTGTGGGATGCCCAGATGAAAGGCAGTGGAGAAGCACAAAGGTATTATTATTGTCACTTACTAATTAAAATGTTCCCCCCACCCCCTCCCCATTTTTTTTTTTTTTGAAGCACTGCAAATCGGTATTGGGTTCTGAAAAGCATAGCTTACCCCATCTCAGCAGGCAGCTGCAATCTTCCAGGGAGAGAATCTTGCTTGCTGTTTCCTCACTTTGCTTTTCTCAGTGGAGGGGGGGGCTGGAGCGCCAGAAATTAAGGGGGAGAAGGGAGCTGGAAGAGAGCCTCCCTTTGAAAAACCCTAACCTTATTTTCCCAGGTCTGATGCCAGTTTCCATGGAAACAACAGCCAGGAGCAGAAATAGGGGAACCAGAATCCAGAATTGCAAAGCCTGAAGCTCCTGTTAATTTCACTCGCTGGATTCCAGTTCCCCCTTTCCCCCCTTAAGGAAACTGACATCAGATGGAAGAGCTTAGTGAAAGCCTTTTGCTTTAGGACCAAATTCTCTCTTCGGATTTTCTGTGTGTGTGTGTGTGTGTGTGTGTGTTGTGTGGGGATCTGGCAAGAGCCTCCAGCAGACCTTAGCCCATTTCTCCCTCCTCTTCTCCTGCCCTCCCACCACTCTCCCCCCCCCCACGCCATCCCTCTTGTTTCTGGAAAACACTCAGCAAAGCTGTTGGCAGCTGGGCGCAACGCTCCTCCCTTGGCTATTTCAGTTGCTGGCTGACTTCTGAGAGATGTGAGTGAGTGTCAGGGTTCCAAAACCAGCTACAGATTTGGACCCACCTTGGTTTTCAGGCAGCAGCTGGGCTATGGGCTAATGAGGTAACTTGTTCCAGACGGTGCTGCTAGCAATTCCGTTCTGCCTGGGCACCGTAGGGAGGCTGGACAGCAGCAGCTCTGCGGCCGGAATTTTCAGCAGCCAATCGGATTCAGAGTTGCGTGGCAGCCATCTTTCCCTCCCCTCCCCTTCCAAGGCCAAACCGAAGTGGCCCCCCCCCCGCTGCCTTGCAACTTCTTTGAAAAACCTGATGTCGGTGATCTGATCATCAGATCTAGTAGCAATATGATAATGTGGGTCTGATACATTTTCTTGTAGCACACTTAACGGTGCAGTTCACCCAGTGTTACGAGTATTTTGGTGGGGGAGATTCAGATAGCATGTACCGTATATTGTTACTCTGAATGGTCACAATGGCCCTAATGCTCATTTTATAGACTGTGTGGAGAGTGCATGCTCAAGGCTGTCCTAGCACCGGCCGCTTGAACCAACCTTGTGGAGGTCCGCACTCAACGTTTGTTTTCTGCACAACACTCTAAGTCACTTAGAAATAGGTGTCACCATGGTGGGTTGCAACTCTCTGATCCAAAGCTCGATTATCCGAATCTCTTGTTCAGATGCCTGCCATCAGATAAGGTCAGGTGGCAGCAGATTTTAGGTACCATTAAGGGTAGTTTATTTAACCCTGTGTCAATTAAAAACCTCTGTTTTTTGGGGGGGGCGGGGGAACTCTCTGAGTATTTGGATGTCTTCTAGGCCATGTGCAGCCTCCGGTGGGCCACAAGGCAGACAATCCATGTAAGAAATAAATTAAAACAGAGGTAAATGAGATGATTCTCCTGGTCTTTATCATAACTATAGATATGGTTTGGTTCAGCCTTCCCCAACCTGGTGCCCTCCAGATGTGTTGGACTTCCCATCCTTCCCATCATTCCCAGCCAGCACGGCGGCCACTTTTCGGAAATGGCAAACCAAAAGCCTTTGGTGAGAGAGAGCTGGAACTTGTACAGAAAAATTAAAACGTGCTGTTTGACAGTAGCTTGGCATACCGTCCACCTGTGCAAGATGGGGCTTGTCTATCTCCCTACTCCTTGTTCTACTGGCTGGTTTCAGTGTGTCCCAGTCAGTAACCTCTCAGAAAGGTGGGATGTGGTAAGAGCTTCCCCCCTGCCCCAGGAGAAACAAATGTGCATTACATTGGTAATTTTGAGGGTAGTTTCGTATGGCCTTTGATGTGCCTGGGAACATGGACATGTGCTTGCCTTTATCCTTTCACTAAGAGTAAGGCTGTCTTTCCTAGCCCAAGCTCTCTGAGCATTTGCCCATCCTCTGGTCTAAGAAGCATAATATTCTTAGTTCTAGTTAAGGGGTTCCACTTCTGGGTTACTTCATGCATGTTGCTTGCACGCCACTCTCTCCGAGTAAGATTATAGTGATTTAATTTGTGCAAAATCTGCATTTGGATCCTTATCCATGAAGAACACAACCTGCAGGAGTTTCATTTTCAGAACCTCCAGCCTGTGGATTTCTGTGAAAGCATCCGTTCAAAGTTTCACCTGGTCATTTGTGCTGCCACTTCTTCCATATTGTCAGTGGCTTTTGCTTCATCATGAGGCCCTCTGATACTTTCATACATGTGCATTTCCTTCCTAGGTAGCGTGTCATCATGGCTTTTTGTAGCATTTAAAGCAACGTGAACATTTGCCATTCTTGCCCATGCATATTTTGTTCCAGTTCATTCTTGATACTGAGATGTTTGGTGGGTGAGATCAGGCCCGTGATGTAGGCAAATATTGTCTTGATTTGGATCCAGTTAATTTAATTAATTTATTTAATTTAAAATTTCTTGGCCACTTTTAAGGACAAAGCCGCTTATAATTGCTACTGCATTTAGCTTCACGAGAAGCGATAACAGGAATAGGAATCTATGGGTGAATACAAAGAAGCTATGTGGAGAGAGCTCTTTCCCCTCGGCCCCTGGATTTCCCACTTAGAATCCTTTCTAGTTTTGTCAAATGCTGTGGTGAATGTCTAAACACTTCCCTTTGCAATCCTAAGGACTAGTAAGTGTTCAATGAAAGCTAGGATTCTCGACAATGGAACAGACAGATCATATTCAATTCCAGAACATTGTCCACAAACTGTGCCTCTATCACAGCTGTGCAGAAAAAGGATTTTCCTGCCTATAGGAGAGGAATGGGCTTTGTGCTAACCCATCCAGCAAAGAAGGCAGCTCACAAATCAAGGCCATAGCAGAGCTTTAGTGGTTGCATCTTGAACCTTTTATTTTTCACCGCTCTCTTTGCGTCTGGGATTGGGCATATCCAATCCCAGACGCAATGTTGGTAAGGGGATCGCGCCGCTTGCCCCTTAACCAACATCCATAGATGCAGACAGGTATTAAGATACGTTATTGATAGCTCATGCAGTCAGGGTGGGGTGGAGGGGCGGGCGGGGAGAGAAGAGCGATGCTATTAATAATACAGACACATACAGAGGGAAGAAAAGTGCACACTTGATTCTCATGCTGCTACCAGGAGTTCTGAAGCTGGCGCTGGCTGCCTCTTCCCACACGTGACTGCAACACAGTGGGTAGTTTGACAGCCCAGAGAGACTGGCTTGGGGCCAGGAAAAAAAAAAAAGGCAGAAAACACAATGTCTGTGCATATCCTCTCTCTCAAAATAACACTCCCCAACACCATCTGAGACGAATTAAAATAAGATCAGGAACGATTCGCAGAGAGAAGGAGGGGAAAGACAGAGTGTGTAAGAACCGTGCAGAGTTCTTGCAAAGGCAGCTGACTACAGGGCTCGCCACCCCGTCAAGGGGGTTCTCTCTTCAGAGAACTTAACAGGGTTTGTGTGATTTAAAAACAACAACAACCACTGGGAGAAAGGGAGGTAGAGAATTCAGATCTATGTCGGGAGGCAGAGGGGAGAGAAGCTGTGTGCCGTTGGGTGGGTGTGCTTGAATGCCCAACACATGTCTGTCCTTTAGGGGAGACTTGGCGAAGGCAAGGGCTCTTTGCAAGCAGACTTGCATGATGGAGAGCGTTAGGAATTTCCTGCAGCTGGGGAACACAGCAAATGCCAGAATGCGAGAGAGCAAGGGAGACTGCTGGAGGGGAGGCGGCAGTGGCGGTGTGTGGGGGGGGGAGAGAACAAACTTTAAATAATCATTTAAGGAAAACATAAAATTACACGAGCACGATTGCAACTGCTAGGAGCTCTTGGAAGAGTGAGAGGGGAAGTGGGTTTTTTTTTTGGAGAAAAAAATTCCTGGAGCAAGGATGGCGCACCTTGGATTTTGCGGCTCCCCCCCCCCCCCCTGCAAATCCACATCATTTGTTTGGACTATTTAAAAAAAGATCGTTGCAAGCTGTGAAACTGGTTCTCATCACATGCTCTCCCCACCCCCTTTCCTTTTTCACCTCCCCAGCCAGGTCTACAGCAGAGCATGTTTGATTCCAGCCTTCATTGTCCAATTTCCTTCCCTCCCTCCCCTTCTCGGTCTCCTGCCTGGCCCTTAAGGTGGCTCTGGTGCAGAGAACAGCCTCTCTGTTCTGTTGCCTTTTCTTGCCTTGTGGCATGGTTTTGCTGGCGATTGGGCAAGCAAGCCAGGCAATCCCCTTCCTGAGTCTCATTTTTGGGGGTGGCAGAATGAAGCGCCACTCACCTCTCCAGCCCTTTCTCCCTGCTCTGGTTCATAGAACGCGCCCTGGACGCGCTTCCCCTCCCGTTGCATGCACCTTCCTGCCAGCTACTTCCTCTGCCCCTTTGCACAACCGTGCCACTGCTGTCAGCGCAGAAGCTGCCACTGCGGTGTAGTGGTGAGAGCGTTGGACTGGAACTTGGGAGACCCGGGTTCAAGTCCCCACTTGGCCATGAAGTCCACGGGGTGACTTTGCGCCAGTCACTGACTCTCAGCCTAACCTACTTCACAGGGTTGTTGTGAGGATAAAATGGAGAGGAGGAGGAGGAAGAGGATTTTGTAAGCCGCCTTGGGTTCCTTGCAAGAAGAAAAAAGGTGGGATATAAATGTAACAAATGAATAAAAGAAATAACGCTCAGGGTTGGATGAGCCTCCGGCTGTTGTATCCCGTGTGGTGCAGGGGGATGACCCCAGCTGCCAGGCGTGATTTAATCCAGCCTTCCCCAACCTGGTACCCTCCAGACGTCTTGGACTCCAACTCCCATCAGCCCCAGCCAGCATGTCCAATGGTTAGGAATCCTTGGAGCTGTAGACCAAAACATCTGGAGGGCACCAGGTTCGGAAAGGCTGATCTAAGCCTTTCTCCTCTTTCTGCCACACCCCCACAGATACAGATGGCACGTGGCAGCAACCCAGAATATGGGTCGAGTATGGGTTGCCGTTGAATCGTGGGTTGTTGTTGAATTGTGGATAGTTGTTATGTGCAAACCCTGCATGATGGTTTAACTATGGGTTGTTAATCACAGACAACCCAGGGGGAGAACTCATGGTTTGTTGTTGGGTTGTGAACTCTGGGTTTTAAGGCCCCGAAATGTCTGAACATTTTGAAAGCCTCCACCACCCCCTGCCACGGATGACACTTGTCTCCTCTCCCAAGTTTTTGCAAGTTTGCGCAGCCCTTGTATCTCACCCTTGTATCCCAGGGATTTCTGGGAACCGGGGTTGCTTCCAGATGCAGAGCTCCTAGTGTTAAAAATCAGATGTCCCTCTGCAGCTATTCTGTCTCTCCCCCCCCCCCCAATGAATTTTCTGTGGAAAGGAAAAAGACAAAAGAAGCGGTGGGAAAGCACGGGAGGGCTATGAGTGGAAGATTCCACTGTTGGGATCCACTCTAAAATTCCGTGAATGAAGCATGGTGATGGCATGATACAAGCCTCGTCTGGTAGCACCCCAGGAAAGCTCAGCTTGGTGGCTGCCAGGGACGGGACCTTTTCAGTCATGGTCCCATATTTGTGGAATTGCCTTCCCCCCAAGATCTGTGTCAAGCTCAAACCCCCTTTGTCATGTTTTTAAACATACCCTGAAGACTGTGTGTGTGTGTGTGTGTGTGTGTGTGTGTGTTGTTAAGCTTTTCCCTGAATGTTTTTATGCTGGCCACTTGTTTTTAGCTGCTGTTTAGTTGTTGTTTTGGTCGTATTTTCAAATGGTTGATTGTAAGCTGCCTGGTGAGGACTCTTTTCTGCTTTAAATACATTATTTCAAATGGTGTGTGTGTGTGTGTGTGTGTATGAGTAAAAATATGCATGCAGTAAATATACAACATTTATGCCAAGGCAGTCAAGATAGTTTACAATTTAAATACAAGAGGGAGCAGCCCTGACACATCCTCTCTTGCCACCTAAAGTGTCATTGCATCGTGCTTTCCCTTCCCGCGTGGCCCCACTGTCCCCTTACCTTTGCTGCCACCACGTTGGCTCTATGAACAGTCGCGTGGCTGGAAGAAGTGCCTACGGGGTCCTGCAAGAGCTCAGATCTTGAAAGACCTGGGCGAGCTCTCGTGAGAGCCCTGCAGCTGATTCTTCCGGCTGTGTGGCTCTCCATAGAGCCGATGCGGTGGTGGCAAAAGTAATGGGGGAACATGCGACAAGGGAAACATAGGGCGGGTGGCTGCTTTAGAGAGACCCACAGGCCACGGCGGGAGAGCAGCTGGCGGGGCTCTCCAGAGCACCTACTGGAGGTGGCAGGGCAGTAGCGGAGGGCCCTCCTGTGCAGGGGCAGAGGGGGAATGGTGCATTTTGCTGCTCCTCCCATGGGAGCCTCACCCTGCTTCATGGGAGGACTGGCCCTGAGAAGAAGAGGAGGGGGAGAGAGAGGCAACACTTAAACAATACAGGCCTGTGGCTTATGCTGGCTCAGCTTGTCTGAGCGTGGAAAGCTAAGCAGGGTCAAGCCTGGTTATTACAGTCATGCCTTGGATTGAGAGCATAATTCGTTCCGGAAACGTGCTTGTAATCCAAAACACTCTTATATCAAAACGAAATCCCCCCCAAAAAAATTTGTACAGAGATTTTTAATTTAAGCCGTACTACAGTACTTGTATTGCAAGACGTCGCTTGTATATCAAGTCAAAAAAAATTAAATAAATATTTAAAAATTTGCTCGTCTTGCAAAATTCTCTCAAACCAAGTTACTTGCAATCCAAGGTATTACTGTACTTGGATGGGAGACCCCTCCTTTAGTTTCCTGCATTGAGCAGGGGGTTGGACACTATAGCCTTGTAGGCTCCTTCCAACTCTATTATGAAATCTATGAAACAGAATTGTTGATTTTAGGCTTGCACAACTATTTGTGGAGATATCCTGGTCAGGCCTATGGTGGGCTCAAGAGAAGGGTGGCCACTTACGAATGGCCAGAAAAGAGGGCATCAATTTGCATATGCTAATTTATATGCAAATATGCAAATTTAGATATTATTATTATTATTATTATTATTATTATTATTATTATTATTTGTTGTTGTTGTTGTTGTTGTTTAAATAGAAAAACAGTGGATCTCGCCATAGTGCAGAAGACTATGATGAGGACCTGTGAGCCTCCTCCCTATTCAGTCTGCTGTCCCAAGTGCTAACTGCTGATTGGCAACAATTCTTATGGTTCTTTATCTTTAAACTGGAATTGGACAGGGCAGCCCTTCAAACAGTCCTGTATAAAAGAGGACACAGGGCTACCTTACTCCCTGTCTTGCATGGCTACCTCTCTCCCTTGTGGTCTTTAGCCATGATGCTGGAATTGTATTAGAAACTTACCTATCAGTTGCTTTTCTGTATCCGAAATACATTTAAGGTGACATATAAAAGATGAAAAACAAATATCAAAAATATAATATATTAAAGCAATGCAAAAATTACTTTAAACGATGTCCCCCCTCCTTTTTCCTACCCCTCTCATTCATGTCATTGGAAAGCTTCCTGCCAGAAAATGCACAATATTGCAATTATATTTTGTATAATGTATATACTGTGGCTCACGCTGGCTCAGCTTGTCTGAGCGTGGAAAGCTAAGCAGGGTCAGGCCTGGTTATTACTTGGATGGGAGACCCCTCCTCTAGTTTCCTGCATTGAGCAGGGGGTTGGACTCGATAGCCTTGTAGGCTCCTTCCAACTCTATGATCTATGAAATCTATGTATGAGCAATGCCTAGTGAAATCTCAGAAGCCCAGAGAAGTCACTAAATAAGACTTCCATTTGTCAAGGGCGGGGCTTCAATTTCATTCATAGTTTCTTGCCCCTCCCAAGAATGGGTTGTGCAAAGCTTAAATGGCAGTCTCTGGCTGCTTGCTCTGCATAACTGAGATTTTCTTGGCACAAAATTTGAGTTGCTTTATTGGAGTTTTAAAAATACTTTTTCAAATTAAAAATATGCACAGCCCTGCTCATGTTTAGGTTGCAACTTGCAAGCTCCTCAGGGCAGGAGATAGTCTTTGTTACTCTGTTTGCACTGATGTACTAATAATAATACAGTAGTAATAAATGTCGTTATGTCGTTCAGATGCCATCATCTCACAGGGCAGTGTTTCTAAGGGTACATCGAGATGGGCACTTTCCCAATTTTCTGCCTGTGCACATCAGCTTGGAAGTGTTGAAATCCCAACAAAAGTGCAGCTTTCCTCTGACTCTGCCCGTGCTCCCACATCCTTTGTGAATGCACATGGCCAGCTCGGGATGAAGGCACGTAGACTGTGGGATGTTCACTGGAGTGCTGATGGCCATCCCTGTTCAAAACTTTTCCAGGGGTTGTGCCCTAAAGGGAAAGAAAATTGCCACACGGTGGGCAAAGGATAGCCTGAATCCACCGTTGGTGTGTATAGAGCAAAAAGAAAATCCTTTATTGGGCCATCGCTGGTGTGACAGATGAAGATGGTTGAACTGGAATGGAACTGGAACAAAGAGGATATCGAGAGGCTGATTCTTACCATTGCCAAAATGCAAAGCTGCAGGTAACAGATAAGAGGGGACAGAAAATGCGGCTCTTTCTCCTACCGGATATTGACAAGATTGGCTTAGGTTGTGGCTATTAAGCACTGTCGTCGTGTTCCCTTTCTGCCACAGTGGCTTGGTGGGCATGAGTGGCCAGCTTGGTGCAATCTCCTCCTCCATTCTGTGCTAAGGGAGCCTTCCCCCCTGGACCTTTGCGTGTCGGGAATTTCTCCTGCCCCGGCTCGCTGATCCGTAAGATGTCCCTTTTTGGTGCTGGAGATGCAGCAGCCTCCTTGTGAAGTTGGGCTCCGTTTTTTCCTGTTTAATTGCTGGCCGCCTTCTGCTGCTCCGAGTTGAGGGTGGGGCGGGGGGAGCGTGATGGAGAACAGGGAATGGTCTTTTTCCTTTCTTCCCCCTCCCCTCCCAAACAATGAAGGGAATTGCAATGGGTGGGAAAAGCTTGAAGGCAATGGCCCTTCCCTGCTATTTCTCGTCAGCAGCTGGTATCCTGCACTGGCATACTACTGTCTCTGGTCATAGAGATTCCATTTAGCCATCATGGCTAATATCCGTTGATTAGGCCTGTTCTCCTTGTATTTGTCCAATCCAACCTTCCCCCTCAACCATCGGCAGTAGATAGGAATTATGGGAGTTGCAGTCCAACACCCCTGTATCTGATCCCACTTTCAAGCCATCTAAGCCAGTGGCCCTCTCTGCATCTTCTGGCAACAGATTCTATAGGTTAAGTTCTACCTTGTGTGAAAGACGCCCTTTGTCTTCTCTATCCTGCGTCTCCTGCTGATCAGTTTGATTGAGAGGCCTTGCGTTATCTAGGGTGATGGGAGAGGAGGAAAACTATGCTAGGTCAATCTGAGAGGGGAAGCTGCTTTCTGCACTTGGCCCCCATAGCTTTCTCTCCCCCCCCCTATTTTTAAAAGGTGGGTATGCTGCTGTACTTGATAAAAGACTCAGCCCCCAACTTCCTTGACACATTCTCCCTCAAACCTCATTCTTGGCTCAGCTCACAAGGAAGTGGCGATGGGAATACTGGATTCAAAGTCTCCCCACTCTGGCATCTGCCTGAATGTCACCTTATTTGGTTAATGTCTGCTTCCCTCTGCACGAAGAACCACCTGCGCAGTGGGGTGGGGATTTGAGAAGGATGCTAGCTGATACTCTGGAGCCATTGTATGGAGAAGCATGAGCTGTCTGTAGCCAGCTTCACCTCTTCCCATCCAAGGCTGAGTACTGAAAATCACTGTTGGGGCTTGTTCCGTAACTAGGCGAAAGCTTACTCGAGCTAGACTCCTCCATGACACAAGTCTGGCCCTTCCTTCCAGGAGGATCCCTTCTTTTCTTCTCCTTCCCCATAGCATACCCTCTTTTGGCCAAAGGACAGGGGTTTTGTGCTGGATCCCATCGCATCACAAAAGAGAAGTTTCATCCTTTGGGCTGAATCTTTGCGAAGGAGGTGGAGGTCTATTTATTTATTTATTCATTCATTCATTCATTTAATATCCCTGCCTTTCTGCCAAAGAATGGCACCCAAGGCGGCCAACAATGAAATCCGGATTAAAAGCAAAACCTTAATTAAAACATGTCATAAAAACAAGCAAATTAAAAACACAACAGTCAAAGAAATAAGCAGCATCAGCCAATTTAAAAAACACACACCAAACCCTTCAGCAGCAGACCAGCTTATATCCCAAAGGCCTGTCAGAATAAAAATGTCTTTGCCTGCTGGCTGGAGGAGAGCAAAAAGCCTCCCTCAGCAGGGCCTTCCAGAGCCTGGGAGCGGCCTGGGAGTTATCCATCTCACCAGCGAAGTAGAACAAGTCGCTTCCACATAAGGCCAGATCAAACCCTAAATGTGGCTTGGCTTGGCGCCCTCCTCCCCACACCACCCCGGAAAAACTAAAGTGATGTTGGCGTAGATTTTAGGTTTCAGTGTAGGGCTGCGTCAAACGTGTCAGAATCCCCACATTTGGAAAGTGCTTCTGGGCTACTAATAGCACGCAGGCGCAGCCCACACATAGATCATGTTCCTGGGTGTTTCACTGCACATGTACAAGTATTAGGATGATGGCAGCCAGCCTCCGTTTCACTGCACGCAGGCATGGTGTGCATGTGCTCAGCAACCTCTGCCCGTGTGATGGTCTCACTTGAGGCAGTCTATTACAGGTTGCATCACGCGGTTTCCTTCATGGAAATACCCTCATGGCATGAATAGATGAAGATTCACTGGTATCAGTAAAGGAAGGGTGACTCCTAATAATGAGGAGACGAGCTGAGAGGCTGCAAATGCACAGCGCAAGGCAAGGGTTGCTTGATCCAAGGAGAGCAAGATACTGAAAATATGAGCGAAGCCAGCCTTCCACAACCTGGCATCCTCCGGATGTGTTGGACTACGACTCCCATAATCCCGCAGCTTTTTAAAAAATCATGCTGTTTCCCTTTTCTCCAAGCCCCGCCTTGATTTCTATACTTGAGGCCATCCTGGCAACTCCCACAGACAATCTGGTATTCATTTCCCACCAGAGGTAGGTCTTTCTGTTGTAATATTGTAAGTCCTTTGGGGCAGAGACTGTCATGTCTGTGTCCTGTATGCCACTTAGCACTGTGTTGGAATTAAACTAAAGTACAGGGGTAGGAGGGTATAGGCTGGTTGTGTGTGTGTGTGTTTTTTTAACTTTCCAACAAATATTAATACAATTCACGTTTCATAAAACAGCACCAGGGATAGTTGCAACAGGAGGCTGTAAAGGCTTCCATACAAAACTGGAGTAGTTTAGTGGATTGAGTGGACATATCTCTACAGTACAGACGTAAACTAGTTTGGCACTCCCTCCCTCTTCCCAGGGAACCCTGAGACTTTAGCCCACCCCTTCAAATTACCACAGACACAGAGAAATTTTAGCACCTCACCAAACTACAATTCCCAGGATTCTTTGGGGGCAGCTGTAACTCAGTTAAAGAGATACAAAGCATATTTTGAGCAGTGATTGTATGTGGCTGTGTGCATGTTAATGGTACTGTATTAAGCTAAATAAATAAAATAAACATTAAAATATTCCCTTTTTATACACTTGGAGTCTGTTCCATCAGTCTCACTATGTATACATTTGTAATGGCAGATATTCCTTATTTGGATATGGACCACAGTTATTCCACTTAGCCATAAAGGAAATTGCTCTCTCTCAGCTTACTCTACCTTACGGGATGGTTGTAAGGAAAAGCTGAGTGGGAGAGATGCAAGTGTCATGCTTCAGTAAAAGAGAGGTGGATGTGCCAATCCTAGATGATGATGATGATTCCCTTTCTTTCTTTCTTTCTTTCTTTTCTGTACCGCCCTATAGCCAAAGCTCTCTAGGCAGTTCACAACAATTCATAAAATTACAAACCACAAATGATAAAATACCACATGACATGGTTATGAACAGCATCCTGTTTTGTTTCTATCTGTGTTTAACAGCACCACCATCCTAACCCAAAGGATTGGATAAAATGTCTAGCAGGTATTGTTTGGAGTAGAGGAAAGTAATCCAGCAGGTGAACTGGAGGAGAGGAGAGAGAAATGGGACTGAATTACCAGTATGTAGTGGGGGTGAGACTGAAGGAGCATAAGACTCTCAAGTATTGTTATAAATGCTAATTGTTTTAAATACTACATTTGCAGTATTTATTGGGCCACTCTATAACCAAGTACTCAGGGTGGCTCACAACAAGAAATAACACAATTTAAAATTCTGTCACAATAAAAGTATAAATGCAGCCTTAAAAAAAAAAGAAAAAAGCTCATAGCTAGTAAAAATGAAGATAGATTAAAATGTCTCAGAAAATAAAAAGTTCTTCACCTGACACCAAGGTAAGATGCCAGTTGAGCCTTCCTGCACAGAGTGTTCCACAGCTGGGGTGCCACTACTGAAAAGGCCCTCTCTACCATAGCCACCCACCTCACTCAACGGGGGCTATTTGGAGAAGTGCCTTCGAAGATCTTACGTTCCAGAGAGTTACATGTGGAGAGGTGTTCTTTCAGGAACCCTGGCCCCAAACCATGAAGGGCCTTTTAATGTCAAAATCAGCACCTTGAATTGGGCTGGAAACGAACCAAAGTTTCAGGACTGTCTTCAAAGGCAGCCCCATGCACAATGCATTGCAGTAGTCCAAAGCCAAACATGCATCAAGCCTCACACAGCAACCACCCAAATATACTTCATTGTAGACCAATCTTGGCATGTGTGCGTGCAGGGTCAGACTCAACCTCCCGCCCCCCCCGTTTCGCCCCCTGTTGCACCCCAAATTTGCTGGCTTGCTCTGGTGCAGGATTCCCCCCCCCCCTTCTGCTTCGGACAAACGTGGTGTTGTTTCTCACCCTGCTTCTCCATGGGCAAGCCCCACCTTTTTGGCTGTGCTTGAGTAGTATGTGGAATCTCTCTCCTCTTTTATCCTCCCCTACCTGTGTTTGTGCTTTTTATTCATGGAGCAGGAAAATGCTGCTGCTGCTAGTGTGTAATTTTACCATGGTGCCTAAGTGAGGGACAGAAGTAAATTGACCTTTTAACCCTTTTTCCTACCAAGGGATTAGAGCCTGTTTCCTGTTAAATCTCAAGAACCAGTTCCATCCTGTTTGAGAGGGGAAGGCGTCTTGGGGTGGGGTGGGGGGGGAGATTGTTATTTAACCTTCTTTCTCTCCTCCCCTTTCCTCTGGTATGTTCACTTCTGTTCTCTTCTCCTATCTTCTGAAATTCCAGTTTTAATTCCCAAATAATAACATTCAGGATAGTGTGTGTGTGTGTGTGTGTGTAGGTTGGCTGGTATATTTTTAAGTGGCGGTTGTTTGCCGCTGTTAAAATTGTTCTGGCTTCAACTCCAGCCCAGGGAAAGGGGAGGCGCAAAGTGGAAAATTGCTAACAGGAAAGAGCCGGAAGGCGGAGAGTGATAAATATTGAAAGGGTGGGATTTAGATCTGTGCTCAAACAGCTGCGGTGGCTCGAGTGTCACACTATCTCTCCACAGGTTTACTGACCCATTTCCATTCACACGGCTGCCAGTATCTTAGCAACTGCAACAGTCCCCCAAGATCAGGCGTATCGCCTGCTATTAGTGACTGTGCGACTGTGTCAAGGTTAGCCTGCACCCTAAAAGCCCTACAGTTCCCCCACCACCACCAGCAGCGCAGGCGGTCCATGCGTGTGCGCACAGTAGACGTATCTGCACATGCAGCAGAATGTCGTGGTAGAATCCCCAGCCTGTAGGGTGGACCATATAGTTAGTGCTCAGGAGATAGTCGCATGTGTAAAAACTAAAAAAAAACCAAACCCACCCTGCAAATAAACCACAATGGGCAATGGGATTCTAGCCCAGTCTTTTGCCTGCTGTGCTGCTTTTCTATTTGCAGGGAGCTTTTAACAATGACGGAACAGTCAGAAATGGCATCCCCCGCCAGCAGGCTGACATGCGCTCTGCCTTGTAAAGACCAGCTCACGTAAGCACTTAACGGGGAGGTGGCATTTGGGCCGCTGTATTTGAAGGAAAGGGCAGTCTCCCCCCCCCCCCATCTAGCCCTCCTTCTCCTATCTTCTGGATCATGAACGGTCCATGTATACTCTTTTGTCCGTTTTGCAGGAGTATACTTTTCCGTGTAGCATTCTGCACCTGTATTCTGTTTTGCTGCTGTGGTTGGCGTACCCAGAGGCAGCAGCAAAAATGAGGTGAGATGAAATTGGCTACTTTAGGTGATGGAACTCGGGTGTCATCAAAAGGTGTCCAAGTAGGAGACAGATCTGACACATCATGGGTGTGCAAATTGCTGGGACGTTCTCCTGTACTTGCCTCACCGCAATCCATGCGGCTTCCACGAGAACACTGCTATTGTGCAGGTCGTGCTCCTTTCTGTGAGGCTTGCGCAAGAGATGAATTCCAGATGAATTATGCTGTTTCTTGGGTGGGTTTTTTTTTATTGTGTGTGTGTATGTTTTATAGTATACCCTGCCTTATAATTAAAGAAATTTCATAGCGTCTGATGAAAAATCAATTAAAAGAACAATAAACAAATAAGTCACAGTTATAAACTTCGGAGCAATAATGCTGTAAAACCAATAACTGGAAAATTGCAGCATCAGGTTAATCAATCTTTTATAAGCCTGGGCAAATGAGAAGGCCTCAGGCTGGCATCAGGTGGGCAGCTTTGGGGAGAGCCTTCCAAAGTCTGAGAAGGACCTTTCCCCAGTTCCTCCCTGCCATGACCTTTGTAGGCAGGTGGACACCCAGGGAAGCCTCTCTGTTGATGATCTAACACAGCCTTCCCCAACCTGGCGCCCTTCAGGTGTGTGGGACCACAGCTTCCATCATCCCCAGCCAGTATGGGTGCCGGGAGTTGTAGTCCAACACATCTGGAGGGCGCCAGGTTGGGGAAGGCTGATCTAAAAGATGGGCAGGTTCATATGGGAGGGGATGCTCCCCTTTTGCGAGTGGACTTGTGTTTCCTGGCCGCTCTAAAGTGTTAAAGAATTTTGGGAGTGTGGGATGATATGTTGAGAGAACTGGCTTTTATCAATAGATTATATGATGGGGCCAGGTTTCAACTGGTGTGTGTTGAAAATGAGATAAAGTCTCTGACTAGTGATGTGTGTGAGTGAGAGAGAGAGGTGTGTGTGTGTGTGTGTGTGTGTGTTGCAGTCGCTTTGTTTGTTGTAGAGGTTTATCAGCCCTTCTTGGGGCACAGTTCCCTCGACTCACAAAGCCCCAGTTTCAGCCAGCTAAACATGCCCACTGGATGACCAGTCATCACAAAGCTTAGATCATTCAAGTTGTGGCTTTGAGCCCTTTGAAATCATGTGTGTGTGGGGGGGTGGGCTGCAGGGAGGAAGCTGTGTGTTTTGTTTTATTATTTGTAATTTTAATGGCAAAGAGGTTAGGGGGTGGGGGGAGAGCTTCTTCCTTAGCTCCAGGGTTCCTTTCCCCCCCTGAAAAGAAAATGTGAAATGTATAGAAAACATAAAAAGCTAGTCCTTTCATGACATATTGTTTTCCCACAAGCAGCTGATAGTCATCTTCCCTGTAATGATTTAGAATAGTTCCCGTCTTTCCCCATCAATCCATCAGAATTCTGTCTAGGAACAGCTAATGAATACTAAAGATGGACAATCTTCAGAACTCTAATGCAGGGTGGGGAGCCTGTGGCCTTCTAGATGTTGGAATACAACTTCCATCATCCCTGACCACTAGCTGTGTTGACTGGGGCTGATGAGAATTGTAGTCCAACAACATTTGGAGGTTCCCCACCCCTGTTCTAAAGTATCGAGTGTCTTACATTTCCATATCAGTACCTACGAAAACTGCTGCTGCTGTATTTGCCAGAGCATATATGCTGGCTTGGTGGAAACTTCACGTTTGGGGTGAAGAGTGGGGGATCATGTGGTGAATCTTGTCTGGCTTGTGGTTGTGCCACAGCAAAACAAAAAATACACCCGTTTGAGTCCTTGCACTCACTCAAGGATGTGGTTGTTTCTCTTCTATGCATGTTTAACAAGTGGTCCACTTCACATGGTACAGGTACACCAGCCTTCCCCAACTTGGTGCCCTCCAGATGTTTTGGACGACGACTCCCATCACTCCTCACCATTTGCCATGCTGGCTGGGGCTGATGGGAGTTGTAGGGCAGAAGATCTGAAGGGAACCAGGTTGAGGAAGACTGCTGCACAGTAAACTTGAAGTGGTCACATGAGTTTCGAAATCTAGCCTTAAGACGGTTGGGAGTATTCATCTTGGGATAATCACCTGCCGAGATGGTTACTGGTGGCAAGCTGGTTTATTTATTTATTTGATTTGTGCCCCACCTTTCTACCAAGAAAAATGGCAGTCAGGGCAGCTTGAGTGGTACCCCCTAGATCTGTTACATATTTGACATTAGCAGCAGCTGGTAATTTGCGGTCTGGATGATGATATAATATGTGAGGATGCATGGGAGTGACTCATGAGTTCAAAATTATTAGGATACTAACAATTTGGGAACATGGTTCAAGATCACTCAGTCAGAAATGGGTACATCTCTCCCTCAAAACAAAGATCATGTGTACCTCGGGATGTTTGACGTTCTTGCGTAATAGCTGGCAAGCTGGAATTTAGTACACATGTAGACCCAGACAACTTGATGAGCAAAAAAAGTCTGAAAATAGGAAACTTTGGCACCTAAGTGTCTGTCAACATGATACTTGTCTCCTGTGTTCGTCTGCTCCCAGATCAGCACCCCCACCCCACTTCCATGCGCAGCACATGGGAAATGTGCTAGCTGTTCTTTCGGTGCAAGAAGCGTTGGTGGCTGAATGGAATACTATGCAATGTGGTGGTGGTTTCTAGCTCTCCTCCTGGATACATTGGCAGCCCTCCCCACTTGGTGCCCTCCAAAACTGTTGGATTACAGTTCCCAGCATGCCCCAGCCATGAGCTGTAGTCCCAACAGATCTAGGGGGTACTGCGATGACACGGTCCCTTACACTTTAGGACCACGCGCACAAACCCTTCTCAGGCCAAGCATCAGCACTTAAAAACCTGAGTGGAGGGTCAAATGAAACCTTTCCCCTACTAATGAGGGAAAAGATTAATACTGGATATTAAGGATCTAGCTTAAATTTATGATACTGAGGGTACAAAGGTGTGTGTGTAGATTTAAAAGTAAAGCAGGTAATAACGCCAAGCTGACATGTAGGATTTGGGTAGCAAACAAAATAAAAATAAGTTTATTTTAATTCTCAAAATCTTAGTTCCAGAAAATAACTTAAAACCTGCCTACCCCAAACAATTAGCCTAAGTCCCTACAATTCTAAATACTTTCACTCCTCATACAATCAGATTCCTTCTAAAACTCCTGACAAGACACGAATAATCCAACTAACCTAACTCCCAACTCTCCCCCCACACTTTCTAAACACTCTCCCATAACACACTAACCCGACTACCTAAAACTCTCTAACCCAACTCCACACTCCCATAACACTCAACTCACACTAACTCTGACATCACTCAAACACTCCTTATATACTCCTCCCCCCACCCTTTCTAAGACATCACAAACCGCACCCACTCAGTCCAACATTCTAGACACACTAAACATACTAATGCAGATATACACCAGGGAACTGAATTGTGGGGTTACGCCACAGGTACCAGGTTGGAGAAGGCAGAAAGTCCATATCTCTGGCTTTTTAAACTGCTGTTAGCCACTCTGGGCCCTCAGGTTAGAGCAGGATAGCAATCTCTCTAAAAAAAATAAGAAAAATGCCGCCTATATGCGGATGTTATGTGACTGAGATTAGCCAAAGACTTTTGTCTTTTTATATTTTCCAGAGGGGTAGCTGTGTTAGTTTGTTGCAGCAAAAGCAACAAAGAGTCTTGTAGCACCTTAAAGTCTAATATATTTGGTAGCCTTTAAGGTGCCACAAGACTCTTAGTTGTTTTGGTGTGTGTGTGTGTGTGTGTGTGTGTATAATCTTTTTATTTGCAACACAACAATACCATCAGCAACCAAAGGGGGGCGGGGAAGGAAAAATTCATATAATAAAACATATCGATATACAGTAATCATTAACATCTCCCTTGTTTTGGCATTTTATAGTGTATTTCGTGTATGTGGTCCTCGCTGCTGCACATGTGTGTATTCCTGAGCAACTGCTGTTGTCACATAACTTGCATCTCTGTCAGGGCTGGGGGAGCTGTGACCCTCCAGATGTTTTTTCGACTACAACACCCAATATCCCTAACCATTGCCCCGGTGGCTGGGGCAGATGGGGTTTGGAGTCCAACAACATCAGGAGGGGCCACAGGTTGCCCAAGCCCCTGCCTTAAAGCATTGTAATTCATAGTATTTGCCTAGGGGTGCAATCCTATGCATGTTTGGACAGAAAAAAGTCCTATAACTCCCAGCATGCCCCAGCCAGGATGGCTGGCTGGGGCATGCTGGGAGTTGTAGGACTGTTTTTCTGTCCAAACGTGCATAGGATTGCGCCCTAGGTACATGAATGTTCACTCCACAAACACACATTAATGCCGTGAGCTGTGACCCATGAAGCTATCTATGCTTTGGGTTCATATCTTGACAGGCTTGACCTTAGGGTAGCCAGACGCAGAAGAGGACAGGGCTCTTCTTTAATCTTTTATAGTCCCTACATCTTTAATAGTTATGCAGAAGAGGGAATTTTGGCAGGCGCTTCTTGCTGGCTTGAGTTCTTTCAACCCCCACTATCTGTAATATGGAGATGATAATGATCCAACCTTACAGGACAGTTGTAAGCGATTCCTGCAGTGACACATGTGTAGCCCTTTTGAGCAGCCACGTGAGTGTCTGTCTGTGAACGGCCGTTTTCGGGCTGTTCCGCTCGTTCCATTTCAGAGTGCAGCCGGGGACTGTGTCTTTGAGCCCTCCCCTGTGCCAGGAGCTCCTTGTGCCTGCAAAGGGCCAAGAAGCATCCAGATGTGAGGGCAGAAGAGACGTCCCTTGCTTACAAATAGGGCTGCCTCCCTATTAGATCGTAGTTAATTGTATGAATTTTAATTGATTATATTTACATGAGTTCACATATGAATACAATTCTGAAGGAACTTTTTTTTGTTTTAAGGACATTCCTAAGGGGAACAGAGTGCTGAAGCGCTTTTTAGCTGTCATTCTGCGACCAGGACTTATGTGGCGCCGTGCCCGCCCGCCCGCCCTCAGCTGTTGCCCTTTCCAGTCGATGTAATTCCTACACACCCTAAGGCAGCCTTCCCTAACCTGGTGCCCTTGTGATGTGTTGGACTACAACTCCCGTCAGCCCCAGCCAGCATGCCTAGTGGTGATGGAAGTTGTAGGGCATGTGTAGCCCAGGTTGGGGAGGCCTGCCTTAATCCTTCCCACCACTCTCTTGCATGCCAGGTGCAGGGAAGAAGGAGGAGCTTTAAAATTTAAAAATAAATCTGCCGCTCTGGATTAAGTAGGTGCACCCTTTTAATTGATCAAAAGTTTGGTTATTCCAACAGATTGATTGGCTAAACCATGGGTGCAGAGTCTCAGGCCTTGGGTCCCAATCTGGCCATCCAGCTTTCCACAGATGGCCCCGCCCCATTCCCCTGACTCCACCCCCTTTCCCCTGGCCCCACCCCCTTTCCTCTGACCACCAATTGTTCGGTGGTTTCCCCATCTTTTGTGTAGATCTCCCCCCCCCCCCCAATTCTAAAAGGTTGAAAAACCTCTCCTATGGTTATTCTGGTCTATAGAATTTCATCACTTATCGTATAATATTAGACGGATTATTAACAAACGTTGGCACATAGTACAAGATATAGCTGGAGTTGTAGTCCAACACACCTGGAGAGACATCTGAGCATGATGTGGTCCCAGCCTGTTGCTGCTTTACCACCCTGCTTCGACCACCCTATTACACCAGATCTTGCCGCCTTTGCTCTCTTCCAGCGTGGGAGAAATATCTTTCCAGGAGAGGGCACATGCCTCTTATTAACACACATTGCTGTAGGAATGTGGTACTTCCGGGGGACGGACGGACCCCAAATTATCTAGAACTCTGCCCATTGGGCATGACTGCCATCCTTCACCCTCACTGCTGCTCTTCTCAGATCTGGTCACCCCCATCAATGTGGGGCAGATTTGCAGGAAGGGGAGTAGGAAGACATCCTGCTGGGTGCTGTTGCCCTCATGTCCTGCTTGTGGCATTCCCGTGGGCAGCTGGTTGGCCACTGTGTGAACAGAATGTTGGACTGGATGGACCCTTGGCCTGACCCAGCAGGGCTCTCCTGATGTCCTTATGCTTACCTGGATGGGGCAGCTACACACAAGGCCGGTGTGAGTGGACAAGCGATTCGGCTTCGCGCATGTTTAGAAGCATCTCCATAGCATTTCAGGTGGGTGGGTGAGTGAGAGGAACCTGGCCCTACGATGATGGGCTCTCTCCCCTCCCTTGGCGCGCTGCGCTCAGCAAGCTTCCCAGACTCACGGAGAGAAGCAACAAAGATGATTTAGAGGGCTGATTTATTAAGAATAATTAAAAAGTGCTAAATATGCTTAAGTCAGCCACGCGGCAGACTAGGGGGAGGCCTGACCCATCTGCTGCACGCACCGAAAAAGGCAGGGGAGGGGGCGAGTGGCTCCTTTCTGGCTCGGAGATGAGCAGCAGCAGAGGCGAGTCAGGAGCAAAAGGCGGAGGGTTTTCATCAAGTCCCCAGTTTTAGCAATTCCGTGAAAAATCTCCAAAGTGTGGTACCTTCTCTCCATGCCTGATGACCCTATGCCCCATCATCAGTTACTTTCTTTCTCTGAGAACCTTTTTTCTGCCTTATTTATTCATTTCCCGAATTTTTATCCCGCTCCTCTGCCAAAAAGGCTCCAGGAGCGGCTTATGTGCAATCAATAGAACAAGTTAGTCACTGCCTGCAGATTTACAATCCAAGCAGACACGACACACAAGGAAAATGGGATGAGGAGGGAAGAGGCGGGGGGGGGGGGAATTGAATAGTCTCTCAAAAGAACTGCATCCCCTTGGGCGTAATGCCTGTGCTTTGCAGGGCTGAAGTCAGTGGTGGGCGGGCCCAGAGCCAAAGTGGGCAGGGCCACCCTTCTCAGTCTGCCACGCCCCTTTTTCTCTCTGCCCAGGTCTGACCTGAACGCTTGTAGAGGGCTTTTAAAATTAGGCTAAGGGCTGCATGAAATTAGGCCAAAGGTCCCCCCCCCCCCCGTGCAAGAGGTTCATGCCTGCTTGGACGTAGTGTTGAGAATTCCCCCTTGGTCCTAAACATGTGTGCGGGTTCACAGAAATGCTCTGCACATGCTCTGGAGCCTACAGCAGCCTTTCCCCAAGTTGGTGCCCTTCAAATGTGGCTGGGGAATGCTGGGAGTTGTAGTCCAACACATCTGGAGGGCACCAGGTTGGGGAAGGCTGGGCTAGAGGCCTTGCTTTATTCTTGTTTGATCAATCCAGGGTCGGAAGGGCTTGGTTAGTCCTGGCTCCTTTGAAGTCGCTGGATAGCATGAGAAGGAGCTTGGCAGTGGGTTGGCTGCAAAAAAATGTATGATGCTTGGGGAAGCATATGAGGAGTGTCCGCTCAATTGAGCCCCCAGATCAGTATTGGTGATAAGGGGCTGGCTCTGTGCTGTTGCCAGTTTTCTGAACAGGGACAGTTTTTGGAAGCCAACTCTTGTACAAACACTCCTTTTCCATTTCGAGCTTTAGTTTTGCCTTCTGTGGGTCGCATCTTCCCCTGTGGGGAGACGTGTGAGCTCTGGATGTCTGCGAATCTCACCATGCCCACTTCACACCTTTGTGCAGCATGAAAAGGGGAGGGGGGGGGAAGTAAGCGTGCGTTGCTCACACTTCTTTCCCATCTGCTTGTTTGTGAAACAAAATGACCCTAAGCCTCCAGTGATGAGGGGGCGTCTTGACGTTTGGGCCCTACCTGGCTGTCTTTTGGGTGGACTGGGAGCCAGGCTGTGATCAACTGGGAACAGAAGCTGGTGCTTTATTCATGTGCATCTTTACTTACAGTGTGCTATCCGCGGGATGCCTCCTTGTTGCCTTTATGTGCCCAAATGAGACAAAGCAAAACCCAAGCGCTGCATAGGAATGAACTCTTTCTCTTGTACAAGTGTTTATAACCCTGCCTGTCACCACATGAGGGCAGCACCTCTGTCTACTTTCACCGCCGATTAGTTATTACCATGCGTCTTGGATTTAAGTGTTGAGACTGAGAGAAGGCAGTGCCCTTTTATGGAACCGTCCATTCTGAATTAAGCAGAAGCCTCTTGTCCACAAGGTAAATAAACCTGTAGCGTAGATACTGACCTTTTCTCTTCCCCCCACTTCCTTTTTCTTCCTCTCCCAACTTACTATTCTGCGGCTCAGTAGTTCAAAGTAAAATATAAGTGCCTTCTGGAGCTGGCTGCTTCCAAGAATGGGTTTTTTTAAGGTCCTCAGGATGAGTGTTGGTGAGACCCAGAAAGGGAGGCGTCAATTGCAGCCGTAGCCCGCCCACCCTCTGGGCTGGTTTCAGGATGGGGGGGGGGGCTTCCAGGCAAGACGGGTCAGCTGGCCCATTTTAAACAGTGCAGGGTGCGCTGTGCAACCTCTGCCCAGAACTCCCATGCAAGCCAGCCAGCCAAGCCACATGTGAAATGCCACATTGTTCTTGAGGTGGGGGTTGTTTTTTTTAATGCAAAATGTGGGGATCTGTTTCACTGAGAGCAAAAGCAAGGTTGGTTCAAACAAGGGGCCGCAACACCCCCACCCTCCCGCACCAGTGTCTTTGGAAGGTTTGCTCCAGTTTCTTCATTCCTTCTCAGGGCATCTGCTATTGGCCTTAGGGGGCCCTAGTGGGCATAGTCTACCACAGTGTTCTCCAACCTTGGGTCCCCATATGTTTTTGGCCTACAACTCCCAGCATGCCCCAGCCTGCTGGCTGGGGCATGCTGGGAGTTGTAGGCCAAAAACATATGGGGATCCAAGGTTGGAGAACACTGGTCTATCAGGAGTAAGCAGCATGCCAATGGTAAGGGATTCTGGGAATTGTAGTCCAAAACATTTGGAGGGCACCAGGTTGCTTAACCACTGGACCACTTTCCAAGTGCATAAGATGACAAAAAAAGTGGCATTTGTTAAATTCTGATTCCATTTGTTTGGCATAACTACCACTCTCAAGTTCAAACTACACCTTGCTTTTAAAATGTAGCTAGCAGCTACATCTCTCTCTCTTTTTTTAAGACTAAACAATAAGTTCAGGGGACCTGATACAGATCAAGACCCTAGCGTGGGTGGTAAAAGGGATTAACCCTCCCCCCCCTCACTGTGGTCCCAATCTGGATCAGAGCCCCCCTGTGCTTATAATCTATTGCCAAAATGTAACATGTAGTTTATTTATTACATTTCTATACCGCCCAATAGCTGAAGCTCTCTGGGCGGTTCACAACAATTAAAACCGTAAAATACAAGGCAATAAAATACAATATAAAAGTGTAATGTTTAAAAGTACAGTATGAAATAGAAGTAAAAGTAGAAGTAAAACCTAGCAGCAATGCAAAGATTTAAAATACAATAAAGGATTTAAAACAACAGAAACTGAAAGACTAAAATTCCTGGGAAAATAGGGAGGTCTTCACCTGGCTCTGGAAAGAGCACAACATAGGTGCCAGGTGAACCTCTCTGGGAATCCCCTTCCTCAACCAGGGTGCCACAGCAGAAAAGGCCCTCTTCTTGCAGCCACCCACATCACTTCCTTTGGCAGGGGCTCCCGGAGGGGCTCTAAAGGTTTGCATGCAACTGCTGTCACTCTCAATGGTCACACCCTTTGCTACTCTTTTTACAGCCCTTTCACAGCCTGGATGGGCCACTGCTTCAGCAGTATTCCCCCACCACCACCACCCAAATCCACCCACCCCACAACTTCATGCATTTCTTGCTGGTTGCATAATCTCTGTCAATCAGGGATCATGTAGCCAAGATGATGGTGGTAAAGCTACAACATACCCATCAGGTTATTTAGCTATGTGACAATATCAGAAAACCAATTCAGAGGGAGGGTAGGCAGCCATACCCTTACTCTGACTGGGTGGAAGCTGAGCTACAAATACTTTCGATCCTGTTTGCACACACGCCCCTCCAAAAACTGCTGAAAGGAGGTGGGCCACTTTTTACATGGAGAGCTAAACTGTTCATGAAAAGCCTCTCACCTGTCCATTTTTTAGCTCTGCCCTAGTAGGGATCCCAAATTCCATTCCCCATTCAGCCATAATTCTCACTGGGTGGCCTTAGGCAAGGCACATTTCTTAGTATAATCTGCCTCGCAATGCTGGTTCTGCTTGTTCAAACCGATAATCCTAGGTATGCCGACCTAAATTCCCTAGAGAAAGGGCAGGATATAAATACAACGCGCCCACCCACCCCACCCCAAAATCCAATGCAATTTATTTGGAGTCTAGTATAGTTAAGAGAATAAGCTGTGAGCCAGGAAGTCCCCAATTCGAGTCTCCCTCCAGCTATGACCTCACAAGAGGGCCTAGGCAAAAAGTTATATCTCGGAGTTATATCTCGGTCTTGTCCACTCATCTGCAAAATGGAGTCAATGCTGTTTTATTTTACATGGTGGTTGTAAGGGATGACCGAGCTATTATATTAGCATATTATTATATGGCAGTGCTTCAAGCCCTTTAAGGAAAGAGCTAAATGCAGGTATTGGGCGGGGGGGAGGGACACCGAGTGCTTGCCTTTTGCTAGCTGAAGCAACTTCAGTCTGTAGCAAGTGCTAGACCCAACTTGGTGCCCTCCGGATGTTTTGGAATTCTGGGAGCTGTAGTCCAAAACCTCTGGAGGATGCCAGGTTGGGGAAGGCTGTGCTACCGCTTTGGCTTTGCACGGTGAATTTGTGCCCTTCCTGCTGGCCAGTGGCCCATGGGAGTGCAGTGCCAATGCAGGAGGAGGCATCCTTAACTGCCTTGAGAGTTTCAGCCTGTCCAGGCCCCCAAGACAGCAGCACACGGGGTTGGTTCTGGGCAGAAAAGTGGGGCGACTTCTTCTTCTTCTTCTTCTTCTTCTTCTTCTTCTTCTTCTTCTTCTTCTTCTTATTATTATTATTATTATTATTATTATTATTATTATTATTATTATTATTATTATATTCATTTCTATACCCGCCTGGTAGCAGAAGCTCTCTGGGCGGTTTACAACAACTATAAATTTTTTACAATAAAATACAATATAAAAATACAAACAATAAAAACAGCGAAAAAATTTCCACTAGACATTTTAAAAAGTGGGTGTCATCTGAAATGGAAGGTCCCAAAGGTCTCATATCTGCTCCAGAAGCCACATTCCTGGGTGTCTTGCAGGCGTGCGGTGGGTGGGTGGGTGGGTGGGAACAGCACTCTGTTCATGCTCGGAAGAAGCCCTCTTATATTGATACCAGCATGATCCAGGGCGGAGCCTCGGTCAAATGAAGCCATCCTGAGATGGGTGACTGTGGGCATAAATAAATAAGTTCTGTAACTGCTTTGGTCTAATTAAAACAGCCCTCTGCCCGACAGATTCATTACCAGATCTGTAAGCTACCAACAGTCCCAACCATATGCTGCTGCATTGTAAGTGTGTGCACACAGAGAGAGAGAGAGAGAGAGAGCGTGCGTTTAGATCAGCAAGGGCAGGCAAAGGCAGAGGAAGCTGCCCTTTCAAGGAGATGAAGCTGGGCAAAAGGCCCCTCCCCGGCGCCCCCCACCCCCCTTTGCCTCCCCAGGGGATTTATCCCCCTTTTACTCTCCACCCTCCCCTCAGCCGCTGCAGTTCTCCACCATGGAGGACCTGGGAGAACTAGACAGGGAGCCCCGCCTTGCTTGCTCAGGAGGAGGAGGATGCAAAGAACGGGTGGGGACAAAAGGTTGAATGTGCCAGGGCTGGGGGCGAGCAGAGCCAAAAGAACTTCCTGCTTCACCCTGTACATCACTGACACCCCCCTCCCCATGTGAGACTTCAGCATGGCTTCCCTTGGAAGTGCTGCCAGAGAGGAAGGGGGAATCCGGTGCTTTTCCTTGACAAAAAAGAGCTTGGGAAGCTGTGTGCGTGCGTGCGTGCGTGCGTGCATTCCCTTTTAATCCCAGTGGATTTCTGTTTCTTGTCTTCAGGGAACCTTTTCCCCATCCCGCTAGTCTGCTGAGGGACTCCTGATTGTAAGGAATACCGGAACACAGGGCCGGCGTCAAGGTTAGGCATGGTCAGGCACCTGCTGAGGGCCCACAGCCCAGCAGAGGTCCCCTGACAAGAGCCCCCTGGACTTGCTCCTGCTCTTCACCATTGCAAACTCCTTGTTCACCTGCCTCTTGCTCTGAACCAGACACGGGTGGTGGTGAGAAGGAGGAGCAGCAGATGCTCCTGCCGGCTTGCTCACTGGCTCTCTGCCTGTCAAGCAAGCAAGTGGGAGCAACCTAGGCTGGTTGTCCATGATGGCTAGGGTAGTTGATGAGTGTAGTAGGAGGAGATAAGGAAAAGGAAGGCTGTCCTAGGATGCAGGGCAATAGACCCGCCACAGACATGCCTGGCTTTAACATAACACATAAGAACATAAGGAGAGCCATGCTGGACCAGACCAAGGGTCCATCTAGTCCAGCATTCTGTTTAGCTGCGCAGTGGATCCCACAAGCAGGACACGAGCGCAACAGCACCCTCCAGCCCATGTTCCCCAGCAACTGGCGTACCTAGGCATACTCACCTGAGAGGCCAGAGGTAGCCATGAAATTCTGAACCTCAGCAAACCTCCCCTTTTGATGAGGAGCCTTTTAGCATCCAAAGCAAGGATACACTTGAGAGGGTGCAAATGATGGAGAATCCTGCCTGATGGATAGGAGTGAGAGCACAATAATCATCTTATTTCCGGCCCTGCTCTTGGGAAAGCAGCGTTTCCCAACCTGGTGCCCTCTACATATTTTGGACTACAACTCCCATCAGGGAGTTGTAATCCAAAACATCTGGAGGGCACCAGGTTGGGGAAGGCGGGAATAGAGGACTCTTGAACTGACAGGTGTGCATGATCCTTTTGCCAACTGCTGCAGAGCACAAAAAGAAACTTTCCTACATCAAAATTCCAACCGATTTCTTGCCACAGACCCAGTGAGACATCTGAATGTTGCCTTTGGTTGCCTCTCATGGCGCCCTGCTATGTCAACCCACCTTTTTGGCAACAGACTCAGATACTGGGTCTCTCTCGCAGACCTCCTGAGCTGCCTTGTCTCTCTGTGTGCGCAAGCATGTGTGTGTATGTATGTATGTAGACAGATTATACACACAGAGAGAGAAACAGACACATGTAAATAAACTTCCTGGGTAGCATACAACAAAAAAGTTCTCAAACTCCTTCAAATATTCAATGTACAAATGACCATCTTTACAATTTACACTACCTAAAACCAATAAAATACCAATCCTCCATGAAGATGGTGAAAAACTTGCTTAAAAAATAATATCCAATGTTACTTGGTAATGTCTTTCTGTGACCCAGTTTTCACCACACAGTGGGTTAATTAACCCTCGATTAGCCGCAGTGTGTGTGACTGTCATTTTAAATATGCAACTTTTGATTGGTGAGATTGGGGTTTGCGGCGTGTTGTGTGAACCCAGCCACCATGGGTTAATCAAGGGTTAAACAACTCACACTTTACCCTCAATTAGTAGTTGGGTTAAGTGTGGGTTGTTTAGCCCTCAATTAACCACAATGACTGGGTTTGCACAACAGGTCACAACCCCTGATCACCTCAATCAGAGGTTACATATTCAAAATGGGGGCCACACGCACCCTGCATGCTCTGCAGCTAATCATGGGTTAATTAATCCACGAAAAGCCACAGTATGGTGTGAACCGGGCCCTCTGTGTCTGTCTGCTGTGTTTATTTATTTATTTATTTAATATATTTCTACACCGCCCATCAGCCAAAAGGCTTCCTGGGCGGTTTACAAGAAAAAACAATCAGAATAAAAACAATCATCTTAAAACCAAAAGTATCACTAATATAAAAATACAAACACAATATAATATAATACAATAAGATAAAGCCGCCAAATAAATCAGTCTGGAGTAGTAATAATAAAAATGGGAATAAAAATCTAACCGTTAAAATATTGGGAGAATAAAAAGGTTTTCACTTGGCACCTAAAAGAATAGAGGGTAGGCGCCAGGTGCACCTCTTTGGGGAGCTGATTCCACAAATGAGGTACTACAACTGAGAAGGCCCTTCCCCTAGTAGCCACCCTCCTGGCTTCATTTAGAGGGGGCTCTCTGTTTAAACCCTGCATTCAGATTTGGTGTTCCATTTCTCCTTGTGACCCCATGTAAATCTGAAGCATCTCAAATAAATGTACTGGATTCAAATCACAGCTTCTTCTACCTAGCTTGTTTTGAAGTAAAATTTGACCTGTATAGTGCTCTGTAATGGCTGAACTTGGGTCATTTAGGCTTTTGCAACCATTTCTTGTTTTGTTTTTTAAAATAGGGGTGCCCCACAGAGTGCAGCTCACAGGGGCGTTTGGGGGGAAATGGTCCCTGGAACCTGCAGAGTTGCTCACCCATTCTAGACCCATACAAATCAACATAGTGGTAAAATTGACTAGACTAGATCAGGAGCTGCTTCTGCGGTCTTGTCAGTTTCACTCCAGTCACACATTCGCTTCACACAGGGGAAGGGGAAATGCATTACTTGTAAGGGGCTGTATTCAATAGGTGCCTGCTTCAATTGACACCTAAATGGAGATATGTCTACTGCAGCAGTGCTGGTCTTTCTAGTTTCTCCAGGGTACAGTTTGCAGTACTATGAAAGCCTGCCAAGGGTTTGACCAGAGAGTAGATTAGCAAATAAGACCACAAAAGATGCTAGCACTATATAAGTTGTATGTTTATTATTTAGTTGTTTTATATATTGTTTGAAAATTAAAAAAAAAAAAGATGCTAGCCCACACACATTTATCTTGGGGCCAAACTAGGCTGAGGTTAAGTGAGTCTTTGCATTTAATGCCCAGATTTTAAAAATGCAAATTGCATCAGCTGGGGTGTGTGATCAATTAAAGGGATCAAAGCAGGCACAGATAACCCTTTCTTGGTGTGCTGTGGTCCTGAGAAAAATCCCTCTTCTGAAGCCGTTTTTCTCCTGTGTTGTTGTTGGTGGTAGTAGAGAAAGAATCAAGGCTACTGGAGACAGTGGTAGAAGAGCCAAAATGAATGCATCACCTTGGTGATATTGCCTCCCAAGTCTATCGAAAGCTCTCGTTAGGACCCAGCCTTTGCAGCTAGGGCTGTTCCTGGATCATCCTTGGGTACAGCGTTGCCCGCATCCCAAGAGTCTTCTGATAAATTGTGTCCAGCTGCTGCATCCCAGTAGCTCAGCCTCTGCTCCTTTCTTCTTGCTGCCTGATTTGGCTCTGCATATTTTGCTTCTGTTTGTTTCCACCTAGAGGGCTGCAGGTAAAACTCTGTTCTTGAGAGCTCAAGCATAAAGAGTTGGAGGGGTCCCCCGGCGTGGCAGGCCTGCTCAGTGTTTGCATAACTTACTAGACCTGATCCATGAAAGATTGATATCACTGCAACTGTGCTGGCAATGCAGCAGGAAGGATCTGCACATGGGACAAATCCACCCCTAGTGCCCTCCAGATGCGTTGGATGGCAACTCCCCTAATTCACCAGCCAGCATGGCCATTGGCTATGCTGGCTGAGAATTATGGGAGTTGCCATCCAATGCATCTGGAGGGCACCAAGTTAGGGGAGGCTGCCATAAACCTGGTTTGCTCTGTTAGGGAGAAGACAGGCCTGTCGTCCATGATACTGGAAGTGTGTTAGGCCAGCCTTTCCCAACCTGAGTCTAAGGCAGTGTTCTCCAACCTTGGGTTCCCAGTTGTTTTTGGCCTACAATTCCCAGCATGCCCCCTGGGAGTTGTAGGCCAAAAACATCTGGGGACCCAAGGTTAGAGAACACTGGAAGGCCTACAGCTTCATCAGCCAGCGTAGCCAATGGTCATGTATAATGGGATTTGTCTGGAACACTGGCTGTCCTACCCCGCCCCCCCATTCATCCTTTTTCCTGACTTAAATTACGTTGGCCTGCAGTGGGAGAAATGCCCTCCATGTGCCGGTGGCCAGCTTTGGAGGAGCATACACCAACCATGGAGTCTAAAGTCAAGACTTTGGACCTTTGTTGTGTTGTCTTTTTCCATGGCGCTAATTGTTGCATGACACACTCCGGATGTACAGGTGATGTTTTTTGTCTATGCCTGATAATTTAAAGCAGGGTTGCAATGATTTAAATCAGAATGATTTAAATCAATGATTAAATCATCAATAAAAATCGATTTTTTCAATTCCCCCCCCCCCATCATGATTTTTTGCAACCCTGTCGTGTAGGTAGCCTAGTAACCGATAATACTGGTAACGTAAAAAAAATGAGGAAAGTATTTTCTGTATAATTTGGTGTTCTTAACTATTAAGTGTAGGCTATTTGTACATGTGGTTGCCTGAAACTTTGAAATTAATTTTACTAAATTTTTTGGGGGGAGAAATTGATTAATAATAATTTAAAAAAACCCATTGATTTAAATAAAAAAATCAATTTTTTTTCGATTTTTTTGCAAAAAAATATATGATTTTTTGCAACCCTGATTTAAAGCCTGGACACCACAAACATGTTTACTTGTCAGCGAGACAGAGCTGGGCACAACTCCCTGCTTGAGCATCCACGGTAGCAAATCTGGTTTAGTTGCCATAGATGTGAAAACAGAACTAATACCTGTGCCAATTTCACAGCAATGGTAGGAGATAACAGGTATGGTTTCATAGCAGCACTTTCTCTTAAGTTGGCCTGGACCACAGCTGTCCAGTTTTCTGTTGCCTGTTGAGACTGGCGGCTCTGGAGGATGTTGGGGGTGGGTAGGGATGCACAAATCAGCAAAACTTGAGCTCATCGAACTTCTCCAAATTCCACCTCGAAGTTTGTTCTGATTCGTATCTGTCTCAGACTGCCAGCTTTTTGTTGTTGTTTGCATGAATGTTCGTGCACTTTTTTCCAAATGTACCTGTTGTGTGCATTTCTGAAAAGTGCTTATTTTTCTCCCATTGATTAAAGTGTGCATTTTTGTGTGCATTTTTCAAAAGTACAGTAATACCTTGGATTGCAAGTAACTTGGTCTGAGTGCGTTTTACAAGACAAGCAAATTTTTAAATATTTATTTAATTTTTTTTAACTTGATATACAAGCGACGTCTTGCAATACAAGTACTGTAGTACGGCTTAAATTTAAAATCTCTACAATTTTTTGGGGGGGGATCAAAATTTCGTTTTGATTTAAGAGTGTTTTGGATTACAAGCACATTTCCGGAACGAATTATGCTCTCAATCCAAGGCATGACTGTACACACTTTTCATGTGTATTTTTCAAAGGTATGCATTTTTGAACCCATATTTCTTTGGTACGCAAATCGCACCGCAAGCTTGGAACTCTATGGACTTCAACTGCAGACTGCGTTCAAGTCCAGAGTTGAGAATTGGGTAAATTTTGGTCTAAAATGAACTGAAATGAGTTTTTCATACATCCTTAAAGGAGAGGTGGCATTTTCCCCGTCTGAGTTGTATGCCAGTTCCTGAATTGCCGGCAGGTATTCCATATAGATGTGGGTGGTGGTGGTGGTTTTCTCTGTAATTTTGGAATGTGATGCCTGGCGTGACATTTGGCATCCTGACAATCTGGGGTTTCATTGTCCTTTTTAAGAAAGCAAGTTTTAGACCCTTCCTGGCTGCAAAGAAAATCTTTCAATTGGCCTGAGCAGGACATCTGCTGATCTGGGGGGCTGATAGCCTGCATAGTTACTCCTCCTTCCTTTGTCTACTATTTTCTGGCCCTGTGCTCCAGTTCCAAATCCCACACCTCCTCTCTTTCCATGGTCTCATTCCTTGCTACAAACTAAACTATGACTCTTTGAAAACCTGACTGCTTGGAGCTGATAGAACGGTGCAGTGTGAGATAAGCTAATTTGTAGGCACCGTTTTGCAGTGTTAAGAGTGGAATTTTGAGATTTCTCCCATATAGAATGTGGGTGGAGCTTTCCATTTTGGAAGAACGTCATTGGCCCATGCCTAACCCATCAGAGGCTGCCAAACTTCCTTCCTGTGCCTGCTTTTTTGAAACCAGCCAGCCAACTGAGGTTGCAATCTTGGACTATAAAATATCCAGTTGGTCTCTCATTCTTTGTAGGTAATCAGCTTGGAAAGCACAGTAGGGGAGGGTATCTGTTTACTTAACTCTATGCTGTGCACGCATGTACACATGCACACGTAAACACACACACACACACACACTCTCTCTCTCTCTCCCCCTCTCTCACACGTGCACATATGACCCCTATATATAATATCGTCCATAATACACAGCGCTGCTCCCCAATTACTTTTCCAGGTTGAAAGCTGTTTAATGAACCCTTGGAAGTGGGGCGGGAGGCAGAGTGCAATTTGAATTGCCAGGCGAAGAGCGGCTTCCCGGTGCTTTTTCTTGGCAGCAGTGCCGCAAGGGTTAATTGCGAGTTTGCTGTTCCTGCAGACAATTAGTGACATCTCGCTGACAACGCCACACTGAGCCGCTTTCCAGTCTTCCCCGCCCCCACTCCCCTTCTTGGCCATTTCAGCTGTTTATTTCGGAGACTTAACAATTGGAATTCTGACTGGAGGAGCTGGCTCCCCTCTCTGCCCTTTGACCTCTGGTTGCTGTGGAAACTGGATCCCGGGTAGGGACTCTGATGTCAGGATTGCTCAGTCTGCATTCACGAGTCCTTTAAAAGACAGTTTAGATGGCTCTCCCTCCTCCCCACGCGTCCCACCCACTTCTCTTCCCCGCAGAACCAAGCACCAGCTCCTTGGTAATCAGTCCCTTGCCTTGTTCTGAACCAAAGCACATCAGCCTGTGCTCATTAGCGGCCCCTGGTCTGACGAAGCATCCCCTAAAATGTGGAAATGAAGACCAGATCAAGAGTCCAAGGCATGCCTTACTTACTTGAGAGAAGAGGTTGACCACCGGTTGAGCAAGCCAGTCAGGATGTCTTGTCTGTGTTGCGGTTTTCCCGTGTACTGGTGGGACCTCTGGACTAACATGAACTGGGTGTCGTCGAGTTCTGCACTGGCAGCTGTCTGGGTCTGATTCTGCCAAGCCAAGGCTTCTGGTGGGCCTTACCAGGAAGCTGCATAAAACAGACCTCTTCACTGGGCATGTTACACTGGGGTGGGGTCGGGGAGAGGAGTTTTATTTATTTAAGTATTGATGTACTACGTTTCAGGGTTAGAGGTCTCCTCGAGGTGGTTTACAACTAAAAAAATATATGAATGTATATGTCCATTCAAAACTCAAAATCTTAAGAGCGGCATAATATAAATATAAGCATGATAGACATGAAAAGCATAATAAAAGCAACAGCAGTTTTAAAAAAAATCTCGGTGACACAACCTTACTTAATTAAGGACACAATCCTATGCATGTTTAAACAGACAAAAAAATCCTACCACCCCCAGTATTCTCCTGCCAGCCATGCTGAATAGGGAATGCTGGGAGTGCTAGGACTTTTTTTCTGTCTAAACATGCATAGGATCGTGCCCTAAATGCCTCCTGGAAAAGCCAAGTCTTTTAGGCTCACTTTTAAAAGCAGCCAACAAGGGAGCCCAATACTCACCCTGCAGTAGGGAGTCCACTGATCTTTTCTACTTTCATCCTCCAGTGTCTGTATTTATTTATTTATTTATTTATTTATTTAAAGGATGAGCTCTAGGGCCACTGTGTGTGCATATGCATGTCAAGATGAGACGCTTTATTTTCAATGTGAAAAGATCCCGGATCAGTATTGGTAACCTCTTTTCACAGAGTTGGGAGGGACTGCGGAGGTCATCGTGTCCCAACCCCCTGCCCAATGCAGGATCTGCGATGTCGGATCTTGCATCTCTTGTCCAGCCTTTGCTTAAATCGCTCCAGCGAAGGCAAGCCCACCACCTTCCACGGCAGCCTGTTCCACTGACAAACAGCTCTCTTAGGGATGCGTGACGATTCCGTTCTGGGGGTGGAAGTCCAGCAAACTCCATCCCACCTCCCTGCTTCCCCAGCTCGAGTCGCATTCTCCAGAGCCGAGCCAGGAAAGTGACTTCTGGGTGCCAGCGGGCCACTTTTTTACATAGAAAATGCCTATAAGATACGCACCCAAAATGACCACAATTTGCTCAAGTTACGCAAATTGCGGCTGCTTTGAACGTACCTTACACCATTTTCTACTAAGCTCATTGGGCGGCTCGGCGCACGTTCGCTTTTGGCTTGGCTCGTTGGGCGCAGCAGCAGCAGCAGCGTCCGCCGAACCGGAGGCATGTCGGGTCCCTGGCTTGCCGCCCACCACTGCTCTCGACATTAGGAAGCTTCTCCTAACATTTAGCCAAAATCTGCTTCCCTGCAGTTTCTAGCCGCTGGTTCCAGTCCTGTCGCTCTAGAGCAGTGTTCTCCAACCTTGGGTCCCCAGATGTTTTTGGCCTACAACTCCCAGCATGTCCCAGCCAGCTATGCTGGGCTGGGAGTGTAGGCCAAAAACATCTGGGGACCCAAGGTTGGAGAACACTGCTCTAGAGCGACAGAGAAAAAGCCTGCCCCAATTCCTGAATGATGGCCTTTCAGATATTTGAAGACAATGCATGCGCACGCTCACCCTCCTTTTTTGAACCCCTTTTTTAAAAAAGATTTTTTTAAAAAACCCAGCTATTGGGAGAGAGAATAGTCAGTGGCCATTAACCGTTACAGCCCAGGTGGAGCCTCCATGACTAGAGGTAGTGTCTCTCTTGATTATTGGCATGGCTTTTGCATCTTGCTCTGCTTGTGGGCTTCCCAGAAGCATCTGGTTGGCCACTGTAGGAAGTGGGACACTGCACAAAATGGACCTTTTGCTCTGTTCCAGCAGGGCTGCTCTTCTGTTCTCATTACCTCCACCTCTTGGAAGCATAGCTTTCCGAGATGTAAGAGACCATACCAGCAGTGCTTATTTTGACCCTGGCAATAACTAAGCCTGTTGGGTCTATTAGATTGTAAGCCTGCAGCCAGTTTGTCTTGTCTTTTAATCTCGGTGCAGTGCGTAGCAAATGTTAGGCACTTTATAAGTGATTAAAAATAAGGTATGATGCAATAAGATTGTTGCCTCTTTGCAGGGAGGAGGCAGAGCCTACACCAGTGTTCTCCAACCTTGGGTCCCCAGATGTTTTTGGCCTACAACTCCCAGCATGCCCCAGCAAGCTACGTTGGCTGGGGCATGTTGGGAGTTGTAGGCCAAAAACATCTGGGGACCCAAGGTTGGAAAACACTGGCCTACACCAATTGGGGCTGCAGCCACCGTGCCCTCCTCCCTGTTTCTCCGGTAGTATTCTCTCACTGACTGTCTTCTAATGTCGAAGATGGAGCAGGCTGGGAGAAAGGCCTGCTGGGAGAACAAGCAGGAAAAGGTGGCAGCTTCAGTCAGCGCTGGCTTCAGGATTGGGGGGCCCTTGGGCACAGCACCCCCAGAGGACCCCTTAGCCTGGAAGAGCTTGGACATGCAAACTGTTAACTGTCTTAGACTGCATCTGGTCTTCTTGGTCTTCTTGAAGCAAAACTTGGTCTTTGCCAACTATCCGAAACCTATGGGTATACTGACCCCAATGGAACGTAAAGAGCATTTTATGCAGCTTGCAATAAGGTCATCCTCTATTTTTTTAACTATGGACTCTATTATAAAGACTGAATACTTCTTTTTGGATACTGTGTGAAAGTGGAAAGGGTAGTGCTGATGGGGCCTCTTCTGGTCTTCTTGGGGCCCTAGCAAATTCCCAGCTTCAGCCTTTGCCCTCTGGAGCCAGCCCTGGCTTCAGCCTTTGCTCACCACTTTGGAGCATGTGGAGATACCAGCACCATCACAGGATGAGGGAGCCTGGCCAGCCTGGGGTTGCCAACCCTTGAAAAACAAAACCGGGGAGGGAGAGGAAGGGAAGGCTTAAGTCAAGAGCATCAGCCATGGCCATAGAATGGTGGAATGAAACAAAATAAGAAGCTGCCTTACGCTTAGTCAGTCCGCTGGCCCATCTAGCTCAGATCTAGCTCAGATCTACTTTGTTCCTCCCCCCCCCCCCGGTAGAAACCCAAGATGTTATTAGTTATTATTAAAAGTATTTTTATCCCATTCCTCAGCCAAAAAGGCTCCTGCAGGCTTATGACCTAAAGAGATCCCAACACACAAGGAAAAAGGGATAGGGCAGGAAGAAGAAAAAAATAAGAAGACTGTCAGCAGAGCTGGTGGAATGGCCCTGTTTCATCTCCCGGTGGGGTGAGGGTGGGGTGCAGTCCAACTGGAGCAGGCCCTGATGTTCCCTTTCACTGCTCCTGCCTCCTCCCTCCCTCCCTCCCTCCTTTCCCACAGGGAAGTTGGTCTCAGTTAGCCCATCAGAAATCCACCAACCAAAGCCAGTGCAAAAGACCTACATTTAGAATTAAAGAGCAGGATGTTACTGAGCCTAGTAATTTATCGTTTCACAGAAATGTCCATTCCTGATTACCTCAAGCTTTCTTCATTTCAGCAGCCTAATTGAGGTGGGGGTGGAGAATCATTTTGTTGTTGCTGTTGTTAAAAAGTTGGGAGTCAGAATCCCTTGCCGATCTCCTACGAACCACTCAGATATCTGCCAGTAGATCCAGATCTATCTTCTGCCCACCCCGATCTAGCTGACTGACCTGGCAGCAGCTCTCCCAGGATTCCAGACAGGGGTCTTTCCCATCCCTACTTGGAGATGCTGTGGATTGACCTGGAGCTTTTGACGTGCAAACCATGCACTCTGTGGCCCCGTTCGCATGTAACGGCGGCAACTCTTGGGTTAATTAATTAACCCAAGAGTTGCCACAGCGCGTGCCTGGTGCGTGCTGCTTCCACTTTGCACAATCAGCCTCCAATCGGCCCAGCCAGAGGTTGATTTGTGACATGCAAACCCGGACACAAAGGGCTAAACATGGGTTAAAGAACCCACGATTAACCGAAGAACTAATTGTAGATTAACTGTGGGCTGCTTATCCCATGATTAATCCACAGTGTCCAGGTTTGCACGCCATGAATCAATCTCTGATCAGGCTGACTGGAGGTTGATTATGCAAAGCGGAAGCGGCACGTGCCAGACACATGCAGCAGCAAATCGTGGGTTAATTAACCCATCATGATTTGCTGCAGTTGTGAGCAAACTGGGTCTACCACAGAGCTACGGCTCTTCCCTGTGCAGCATAGGTGGCTCTTGTTGCTGAAAAAGTGGGTGGGCCAGTTGTCCTGGAGAGGGTCTTCACACCTGGCCTGCTGTCACAAAAGGAAGCGCTCCCCATCCTCACTGAAGCGTAATGCTTTAGGTCAGTGTTCTCCAACCTTGGGTCCCCAGATGTTTTTGGCCTATAACTTCCCAGCATGCCCCAGCCAGCGTAGCTACGCTGGCTGGGGCATGCTGCGAGTTGTAGGCCAAAAACATCTGGGGATCCAAGGTTGGAGAACACTGCTTTAGATGATGAACAGTCAGGGTTCAAGTTTACAATGGCTGATGTTTGATGTGCAAGTCAGTGTGATCTGTGCGAGGCTCTGTGTCCCAAGCACCAGAGCAATCAAATTTTAGTTTTAATGCTGTCCGTTCGTTTTGAAAGCAGGACAGATGCAATATGTGTGTGCTGATGCCCTTTGGGGGGTCCAAACAGGGGTCTTGGGCTTCTCCAGCCGTCGGGGGGCCTGGTCAACAGTATAAATACGGTGAATGTGTCCCCCTTGCCAAGTTGTAATTGGACTCGCCGTCTCTGACCCCCTTGAGCTGTTCACAAAGGTCAACCCTCCCTTGGGCCTCAAAGGGCCAACACTCCACAGGATCTGTGCACCCACCAGAAATGCACATTTGTTTCTCATTTACTGCACACATGTCCCCGCACCAGGAAGAGCTGGCCTTGAGGGGTGACACAAGGACTCCTCCATTCTCCCAGCATCGCGGGGGTGAGGGATGCGCCGGTGCTTCCCCCGGAAAGTGTGTCTGCTGCGGATGTTGATGATGTGTGGAACATGGCTGCCGGTGTGGCACAGGCGCCTGTTGCTGTGTTTTGCGCGACATGCTGAGTGACAAGCAAGGCAACTCTTGCTCACTCTCACGTCAACACCAGCTTGTGAATTGTGTCTCTCTTCCCCACCCCATATTGGATCGTCGCACCACCAACCCTGTAGTGCAACTCCAGACACGTTCATTTTGCATTTTTTAAAAACGGTAAACACCGGTAAGGGTATCCCCTTTGTAGGAATGCATTGCTGTTGTGAAAATCATTTATTAAGTTAAATATATATATATATTTAGAGGCTGTGCAGTCCTCTTCTTCTTCCTATACTATAGCAAACATCTAGCCAATTCTTAAAAGATAACTGGGTGTTAACAGAAGTACAGCTATGTTTTCTCTTCTTTCTTCCCCATTACTATGCTAAAGGATATAGTAGTGCAGTCTTCTTCAACCTAGTACCCTCCAGATCTACTCAACTACAACTCCCATCATTCTCAGCCAGCATCTGAAGGACATCTGAGGTGTTGAGGGAGTCTATAGTGTCACCTTTAAAAAAAACACCCTTTCTTTAGCCATATATTTTTATTTAACATTCCTTAACTGCCTTTCTGCTGAATTAGGGATTGGCAATTGGTGGCCACAGGGCCAAATCCACACACACACACACACACACACACACACACACCTACACCTGGCTAACACCAGCTCTCCGCCCCCCCTTCCATACACACACTTATGAATGCAGTGGTGAGAGAATGTGTGTGGAATCCATGTGTTTTTGGCTGTGGGTATGGGACTTGCTGGCAGTATATGGGCAACGGGGTGGAGCTGCCCCACACTATCTCCTCCTCAGAGTGAGCCTCCCATAAATCTCATCACTGATCAAGAATACTGCACACATTGATGTCTGATACTGAAAATAATAAAATACAAAAGCAATGTAAGAACCCACTAAAATATTACATCATTTCCTCTAATAGCCATAGGTATGGAAGCAAAACAGGGTCACCCAAAAATGAGGTAGCCGTTTATATACTCAGGGGACTTCCCAGGTATGCCGAAGTCTTATTTGTTTGGAAATGGAAATGGGGAAGAAAATTAACAAACAGCCTGACAAGGACCTGTGAGGTTCCAGGACTTAGAAAGTTGATGACAATTGAGCTGCCCAAATGTTGGAAGATGTTGGTTGGAGAAAAAGGAAGTATGCTGCAGGTGAGGATTTCAGGGAGGGGGATATTTATTTATTTAAAATATTTATAGGCTCCTGCATTTCAGAGCAGGAGCATGCAACAAAGAGGAGCATGCAAAATGCATGCAATGAGGTTTAAAAAAGCTCCCCTCCCTGCACTGTACCGGGATGTATCAGGAGGAGGGAGAGAATGGGGAGGAAAAGACACCTTTTTATCTTTCTCACTGGCCCTGGTTTGGATGTCACCCTCGACTGTTGGGAGGAAGCAAGCATGCTGGTGCACACTGATAAATTGCTCTCCCTGCAAGCAGGAGTGGCTAAAGAACCCCGGGATGCTCTTTCTCTGGGTTGTTCAGCGCTGTGATTGAACCAGGATCTCTGGCTTGCTTCTCACCTGACAAGCCAGAGGAAAAAAACCCATGGTTTGTTCTAGGGTTATTTCTCCGGGTAGTCAGGGGAGAGGCAAGCCAGAGGTCTGGGTTCAGCCACAATGCTAAACAACCCAGGGACGCTCCGTTTAGCCTCTTCTGCTTGCCGGGGGGGGGATTGTGAGTTGTTGTAATGTGCGAACTGGGCCACTGTATTGGCACATCCCGGTGAGGTCCAAATCAGTTCCTGATCCAGGGCTTCTGGAAACCTGAAAATGCACACTCCTTGTTAATGGCTGGAAATACACTGCAGCGTTTACAGGTTCCCCACCTGTAATGTATGAAAGCAACAGAATCACATCTAATAACTAAAAATACTGCAAACCCATTCTGGAACCCAGGGTGAAAAAGAGCCAGTGAGAACATTATTATTATTATTATTATTATTATTATTATTATTATTATTATTATTATTATTATTATTATTATTATTATTATCATCATCATCATCATCATCATCATCATCATTATTATCATTATCATTTATTATTCTATGATTCAATTTCTATGATTCTATGATTAATCACCCATCTGGCCGGCAACATAACGTGAGAACGTAAGAAAAGCCGTGATGGATCAGACCAAAGGCCTGTCCAGTCCAGCATTCTGTTCCCACAGTGACCAACCAGATGCCCACGGGAAGACCACAAGCAGGACACGAGGGCATTAGCACCGTCCCTGCCCTGCCCTCCACACGCATATGTTATCCCTGGATCCTGCTGTGTGCTACTCCTTATTGATGCACAACAGTGCATTCCCAACACCCCACTGCATGGGTTGCATGAGGACACTCCTTCCCATCTACCTCTCAGTGCAAATGTGCGCTCGCTGTTGATGTGAGTACCAACGTGCGTCGTTTTCCTCCCCCCCCCCGACCCCTTGTGCGGCACTAGTCTCGTACAATGTTGTGTTGCATGCAAATATCTCTGACTGGATTCCTGACTTACAGGACAATCCTGTGCATGTCTACTCAGAAGTAAATCCCATGGAGTTTCATTGGGACTTACTCCTAGGTAAGCATGTATAGGATTGCAGCCTTCGTTTTTGTTTTGTTTTTTCATTCAGTTTTCACCATGGGTTAGTGGACAGTGTGACATTGATAGTTCTTGTATCTGGGCTGTTCTTAATCTTGTGTCAGAATAAATCAAATCACAGTTTTGTGCCAAGGACACCTGGAACCTTTTTTTTGCTACAAATATTTGCCGCATTTATGATTGATATTATTATTTAATAGAACAGGCCCAATATGCATGTTGTGTGATGAAGCTGAACTTTGAAGTTTGGAAGAATTTGGGAAGGGTTTATTTTTATGAATGGTGTTGCAGTTGTGTGAGAAGAGGAACGTCCAGAAAGATGAACGGGCACAGTTCATCAAACCACCGAGGCTAGGACAAGAAGCAAGAGTTTTAAGCTGCAGGGATGTAGCTGTATGTTAAATGTGTTAAGAGCAGCTCTCTAACTGTAAGGGTTGGACCCCGCTGCCACAAGCTACATAGGGAGGTGGTAGGCACGTCTTCATTGAACATTTTCAAGCGAACATTGAACAAAGCATCTGCTGGTAGTTTGTACGGTATAGGATAGTGTTCTCCAACCTTGGGTCAGGGCAGGGCAGAGCAGGACAGGACAGGGCAGGGCAGGGAATTGCCCTGACTAAATTGGGGTTAGGGAACCTGTGGATGTTGTTGAACTCTAATTCCCATCAGCCCCAGCCAGCATAATCCAAGTCGATGGGAGTTGTAGGCCAACATCTGGACAGCCACAGGTCCCTTACACCTAGAGTAAATGATCCATCTAGCTCTAGTCCTTGGAGCAGCATGGTTAAATGAGGGGCATGTGATGGTAACAGAATTTGACTGGAGGCCAAAATAGAAAGAGGAACAGGCCACAGAAATGCTCAGAAGCTCTCCCCCCTGATTCTAATCTTTCCCACCACAGGGACTAGAAACTTAAATCCTCTAAAATGAAAGGAGGAAATTACGTTCTGCCACATCCTTCGAAGGAGGAAGAAAAATATAGGGCAGGAGCACCAGCAGCTCTGCAGTTTTCATTCCCGCCTCCTCTGGGACTCCCTCTCCCTATTCTGGAGGCTTTGTGTAAGTTCACCTTATGGGAAAGGGAAAGGGCAGGTTATCTTTGCTTGTCTAAAAAGGGAGGGGGACAGGCGATGGAGAGGTGGCAAAGGCTGTGAAAAGGAAAGGTGGAGTGGATCATCAGAAGGCAGAAAAGGGTGACGTAGGGATGCTGGAGAAATCCGCAATGGACTGGAATGAGTTTGAATTGCTAAGAATCTGACCCATGCATTCTGCAGCAGACTGGCTTTTCCCAAGTTGCGCAGATTCCGTGGACTTGCGGACTGTGCTTTTTTAACTTTCCGTAATTTTACGCAAATTTAGTTGTAGAAAAATAGGGAGGGGGGAACCCCACTGACCAAAAATGTGCATTTCTCCCATAGGCTAAAACATGAAAATACACATGGGGGGGGGGATTTGTGTGTGTGTGGGGTCCTTTGCGCATTTTTGGAAGTGCGAATTTGCGCAAATGAATACAAACGCATTTGTGCAAAATCCATTTCTGTCAATGAGCGGACAATAGGAACAAAAGGTGCCTGACAATCCGCAAAATATAGACAACGAATTTTGCAACATCTGCACATTCCTAGGGTGATGTGGGGAAAGGCTTAGGAGTTTGAGAGAACCAAGGAGTCAGTGTGATGCATTAGAGAGGAGTATAAGAACCGGTGAAGGGGCAAGGCGAGGAAGCCGAGAATGGGCATGAGGGGATGTGTCAGGAATAGGGGATGGAGCACTGGAAGAGGTAGAGACAACAAGGGGGCAAATCATCCTGACGAAGATACTGATGAATGAGTGGAGAATAAAGGAGAAGCAGAGAACGGTGAAAAGCTGGAGGAAAGGAAAGGTGTGGTTCAGAATGGGGACCAGAAAAGAAGACTGGAAGAATGTGAAAGGGGTGGGTCATAATCTGTGCCATGTGATTTCCCCCTTAGTAGCTGCAGAGGGCATTTCCTGACTGTGTCCTCCTCACCCATCAAGGACTGGGGAGAAGGGCTGGTCTTTCCAGACAGACCCGAGGTCCAGCACGTCTCTCTCTCCTCCCCACCCCCCCCAAAATTAAGTCCTGGAGAGGAGCATAAGTTGCAGCAGAGGCTGGCTGGTGGGGTCTTGAAGGATATGGCATCCGTCCCGGTTCCTGTTTTGTCTCCAAAGACCCCATGTCCAGGACTAAGTCCAGGCCATCTGCCTCTGCTCTCCAAGAGCAGGACAGGGCAAAGAGGAAGAGAGGTGGAGGTTGCTTCTTTGGGAAGCTGTTTCACTTTGAAATTAAAAACAAAAAACAAACAAAAAAACAAAACAAAACAGTGGCAGTGTTGACACCATTGTGGCCTACTTTAGCTCAGGCTGTGGCACAACCCATTACTTGAAGACCAGTGTGTGTAAAGAGCGGGGCAGTGAGTACATGAGGCATGCCAGTTCTCTGTTCTTTCCCATCCCGAGCCTTCACCCGAGGGCCACCAATCTCCCCTTCTCTCGTGAGGTCTCAGAAGGCCACCCTGTAGGTAGGCCACATCATTCGTATTTGTGGGCAACTTAGCAGAAAACAGTGGCAAGTGAACCTGTATAAGACCTAGAAATGTGAAGGTCTGGGGGAAAACCAGGAAAAAAATAGGGGAGAAAACTTTTTTTTCCCCAGTGATTTTTGGAAAATTTGGAAAAATATGGGGTTTCTCTAATTTTTTTCTGTTTCCCCCACCCCCTCAGTTTCCCTCCCCAAGCCTTCACATCTCTAATAAAACCCCTGTTTCAATATCCAAAATGCTTAACATCAGGGGTAGGCAACCTTTTTAGTCAGTGGGCACATCTGACAATTTGCTAAACTGTCCTGGGCACCACCACAAGATGGCTGCTGTAGGAGGCATGGCAAAGGACAAGTAACCTGCCCCAAAGACTGAGTACAAGGCAGAGGTGGGGTCTGATCCTCAGCACACTTAAGTACCTCCTTTGAACTCACCGTTTTCCGCACCAACAGAAACATAATTCACAGCAAACCCAGCTACTAGTAAGAAAATGTGTGTGTGTGTTTTGAAAGTGCACCTTGGTGAGCACCAAGAAAGGTGTTTGGGGGCACATTGGTGCCTGTGGGCATCACATTTCCTACCCCTGCTTAACAGTACCCTTTCAAAATGTCATCTCTTCAGCAGCACTAGCCCTGAGGCAGCCTCAGGATGAGATCATAGCATAACCCTGGGTTTGGGGAGCTGCCTGTTTCTTTGGGGAAGGGGTGGGGAATTCTTCCATAACTTGATTTGAAACAACATGACTCTTTCCCCTGTCTCCTTCCCTTTTGACTGTCCTTGTTTCTGCGTTCTTGCACTCGTCCCCCTGACTCTCTCTGTCTCTTTCTCCAGCAGCATAGTTTCACCAACTTGAACCAGTTCTGCAAAGTCCCTTCAATTGCAGGGAAGGGGAAGGATCACCCTTGTTGGGTTGGGAGAGTGTTGGGCCCTGTAGCCCTGTTAAAGCCTGAAGTGAAAAGACAACATGACAGATCGGCGCTTGCGCTCTTTGGTTTCTTGTTTTTAAATGATGTGTAGGAAGATGGGCGGTGGGGGGGAGGTAATGTCTGGTCTAGGCCTCTGCCATCTGAAACCACAGCTTCACGTCACTTCATAGTGAGACCTGGCCCTGGATTTGGGGATCCAGTCAGGCAGCTGTCGCTGAAGCACAAATCTTGCTGGGTGGTCTTGAACCTCCTACCCTCACAGGGCTGTTGTGAGGATAAAGTGGGATTATCCACATATATTTCAGCCTTGAGCTCCTTGGAAGAAGCAAAGGTGGAATACAAATGCAGTAAATCAACCCCTTTTTTCCTCGCCTTGTGTAAGTGCAGTCAAATGTGTAATGTTACATAATTAAGAGGTCTACCACCCGGTTTAAAACGTAGTCAATTTAAAACTTAAAAGGATCAATTGACTAACTATTGATTAGTCATATGCAAATCAATGTATGCAGTTTTTAAACAATTGTTTTGAAGCATTCTGCCTTTGTTTTTGAATGGGGCACATAGATATTACAGTAGGCACCATTTTAGAAGAGGCCATTGACTTAAATGGCTTTAAAAGGGGATTGGACAAATTCATGGAGAAGAAGGCTATCGGTGTGGCTACTAGTCCTGGTGGCTATATGCTACCTCCAGTATCAGAGGCAATATGCCTACGTACACCAGTTGCTGGGGAACATGGGTGGGAGGATGCTGTTGCACTCATGTCCTGCTTGTGGGTTTCCTGTGGGCAGCTGGTTGGCTGCTGTGTAAACAGAATGCTGGACTAGATGGACCCTTGGTCTGATCCAGCAGGGTTCTTATGTTCTTAGGCGCTTGCATGTAGTATGTGTGAAGGGGGAACTACTCAATTCACTTTTTGAAAAGTGTTCTGATTGATTGGGGATGCCTTCTTAGTCAGTGAAAAAGTTTCTTGGATTAATTGATTAACTGATTCATCGATTAAAGGTCACAGCCCTAATAATTAATCATTAATCATTTAATTATTCAAACAGTTTTTGTTGCATTGCTAAGCATCCATGAAGTGCATTACAACTCTTGCCTCTTTTTTTCCTTTCAACAACCCGGTGAGATGCAAATTAGGCTAGCCTTGCAGATCAATCCATCAAGGGACCAGCCTGAGTACCCCATATATCTCAGGAGGAAGGGCCATAGCTCAGTGACAGAGCACCTGCTTTGCATGCAGAAGGTCCCAGGTTCAATCCCCGTCTTCTCCAGGTTGGGTAGGAAAAACTCCTGCCTAAAATCCTGGAGAGCCATTGCCGCCAGTCAGCGTCAACAATACTGGGCTAGATGGAACCATGATCTGACTCATCATTATCATTATTATTATTATTCATTTCATTTCACTGGGCATCGGGTTGGGGAAGGTCATTTTATTGTAATGTTGCAATTGATCGCTTGTTAGCCGCCTTGGACGTTGAAAGACTGGATTTTTAAAAGTCTTATATGAAAAAAATATAACAAATTGCATTATGCAATTCTTGTTTGGTCTGTGACCATAACTAACTAACTAACTAACTAAAATGATGATGATGATGATGATGATGATATGATGATGCAATTGCATTACTTCTATAATTAAATTTTTATGTTTTATGGTTATTTGTATTTTATAATGTATTTTATAATGTATTTTATAATGTATTTACTGAATTGTTGTAAGCCCCCCAGGGAGCTTCAGCTATGGGGCAGTATAGAAGAAAATAGTAGTAGTAGTAGTAGTAGTAGTAGTAGTAGTAGTAGTAGTAGTAATAATAATAATAATAATAATAATAATAATAATAATAATTATTATTATTATTATTATTATTATTATTATTATTATTATTATTATTATATTTCTATATAGCCGAAGCTCTCTGGGCAGTTCACAGCAATTCCTATTGTTCCTATGTTGTGCCAGCTTCCTATGTTCCTATATTCCTAATGTTGGCATTATGGCAAGCTGATTGCCCAGCAGGAATAGTGCATCACCCCACCTCTGGGGAGTCGGTTGGGCTGAGTTGTAGGCCAAAACATCTGGAGGGCCACAAATTACCCACCCCTTCCCTAAGCCCTGCAGGCAGCTGCTGCTGGGCACCCACAGAAACTAGCAGCGTTGCCCCCTTGCCCACTCGGCTTCTGGACCAAAAGAGACCGTTCATTCCACATTGTGTGTGGATGCCTCCTGCCTGTGTCCTTTCCAGTGGGGCTTTCTTCAGTGCTCCCACCCTTTCTCCAGGCGGCTGGGCTGAAACCAAACCCCTTTCCCACACTCTGCTCCCAGCCAGCTTGCCCCCTAGATGTAACCTGAGCCTAAAGCATCTGCTAGCCTCTTGGCCCAGCTGACATTCCAGCCTGCGAGAGCTCTCTCTCTCCCTCTCTCTCTCTCTCATATCTGCTGCTCCCTTCCTTTCCCTCCTTTTTGCTTGCCCTCTTCCATCCCCTCCTCCTGTCTCTTCTCCCCCCCCCTCTTTTCACTCCCCCTCCCCTTCCCAACCTGCTCTGTGCTCTCCCTGGAATTCCTTCAGGGCTGTAAGCCTGATTTGGCTTCTGATTTCTCCTTCCCCTTTCTGCAGGCGCCTATGTTCGCCTTAAGCCTTTCTGGCTCTGCTTCACCCTGCTGCTCCCCTGGGTCCCCCCCCTTCCTGAAATGCAGCATGGGGCAAAGTGGGGCATGGGGGTGAGGAAGAGGTACATAAAGCCTTGGAAGGCCTCTGTAAACACCAAGCCCTTGTCCCCCATTTTAAGGCTGGCTCGTTTTTCCTGCCTGTCTGAGGTAAGAAGAAAAGAAAGCCTCTCTCTCTCTCTCTCTCTCTCTCTCTCTCTCTCTCTCTCTCTCTCCCTCTCTTCTCTCCTGATTTGTGGCTGAGCATCAATCTTCCTGCTCATTGCCTCCCATGGAACAGGGAGTGGAATAAATGGCAACTTGTGTTCTCCCCCCACCGTCACCCAGTTTCTCCGCTGCCTTTGCCATATTGCTTAGACCAGCAGCCCTTTTCATCACAGGTGACTTCCTGGAGGTTTTTTCCCCCAAGGCTGAGGCTCACCCATCACCACCGCCAGTGGTCAGTAGCCTCTCTGCAGGAGGGGGGGGGGGCAGTTAGCCAGGGGTGCCTGCACTTCTGCCGCGGGGACAAACATGGCATTCTCCATGGTGATTACAGATGCACTGGCATCCCACAGTGCTTTTTTGCCCAGAGGCTCCAGCAGGCACTGGACGAGCTGTGGAGCTGCTTGGAAAATTTTCCACTTGAGTGAGATTCGGAGGAAAGGTTGAAAATATTTGGCATGAAATCCCCCCAGTACTTCCTTTCTCTCTCTTTCCTCCTCCCCCCCCAACCTCCCCCCCCCCCCCCGTGGTGGGCACAGCATTGCCTGGGCTGGCCAGCCTGTATTTCTGCACTGCCTTCCATGTGCTCTTACTGCAGCAAAAGCAGCCCTCCTTTTTTGCCTCCCTAATCCCCAAGCTGTATCACATCATGCTGTTCTGCACCCAAATGCTCTTGTGTCTGTCCTGCCCAGAGCTGAATCCGCTCTCTGAATCCAGAGTGCATTGGGCTGCAGCCAACTAAGTCTGCAGTACAGTAAATATTGCTGTTGTATCCTCCAAGGGGAGGATGCTGGGCTGCAGACAGCTGCTTCATTGCCAGACAAGACTCAGGGGCCTAGATCCCCCTTCTCTCTCTCTCTCTCTCTCTCTCTCTCTCTCTCTCTCTCTCAGAATGAAAACGGAAAAAACACACAAAAGAAAAAAAAATACATCTGCAAAAGCACCACAATGACCTTAGATGTAGTTTCCACCCATATGGTGGTACATGGCAAAAGTTTCGTCGTGCAATGTGGCTGGTGTTTTTCTAATGAAAGAGGGTGTGGTGATGTCTGCTGGAATACCTTGACCCCTCCTGAGGTGGCAGGCTCCACCCACAGTGATGCCTGGCACCAGCGCTGGCTCCAGGTTTCTGAGGGCTCCTGGTCAAGACACCCTCAGTGGGGCCCCTCCCTCGGTGAGCCTGCCTTCTCACCACCATGGTCACCGGCTGCTGTTGCTAACGCTTGCTTGCTTGCTCGCTTGCTAGGCAGAGAGCCAGTGAGCAAGCAGGCAGCAGCGGCATCTACTGCTCTCTCCCTCCTCACAACTTCCATTGTGTGGGCCAGAGCAAGAGGCAAGTGAACCAGCAGGTTGCAATGGTGAAGAGGAGGAGCAAGTCCGGAGAGCTCTTGTCAGTGGACCCTTGCTGGAGTGTGGACCCTCGGCAGGTGCCCGACCATACCTGCCCTTGACACTGGCCCTGCATGGCACAGTTGTGGAAAGAACTTGAATTTTTTTTAGAAAGATTGAATGCAGGAGAAAAACTGACAGATGTATCCATCCTTAGTGATAAGAAGGACCCTGCTAGATACAGCAGCCAACCAGATGCCCACCAGCAGGGCTTGAATATAGTGGAGCTCTCCTAGGGTTTGTCCACTTAGTCATCATGGCTAATAGTCCCTGATAGGCCTATCTTCCATGAATTTGTCTAATCCCCTTTTAAAGCCATCTAAGCCAGCCAAGCCATAGCATGCAAATTGGGTAGGTCTTCTGATAAAAATGCCAGAGAGGGCCACAGCTTTTATGTTTGTTCCACCCACTTTTTGTTGTCAAGCAATGATGCAGGATAGAGTTTTGTATCAGCAGGCAGGTTCAACTACATTGTGGCACACTTCAGTAGCTTTTTATATGACTCCTTCGTTCCTGCACACCCCAAATGCTCTGCTGTGCAGCCATCCTGCAAGCCCCATTAGCATGATTCTAAACAGAATTTGAGTCACTTTGGTGCCAAATTCCAAATCGTGTGTGTTTGTGTGAGAGAGAGAGAGAGAGAGAGAATATTATTATTTATCATCCAACACTTTTATTGCCCGAGGGAAGTTAGAATTTTACCCGGGGCCATCTATTGAAGGCATATATAGGAGCACAGTTTCAAACAGATCTCTTCTGCGCAGGACACCCTAGGGTATTCTTCCCCAGCTGGGTGCCCTCCAGATGTGTTGGACCACACAACTCCCATCATCCCCACTCAGCATGCCCAGGCTGGGGAAGGCTGCTCTAGAAATTGTAGTTCTTTTGGTGTGTGTGTGAGAGGGGTGGGGGAGATTCTAACAGCATTCTTGCTATCTTTGCCAAACTATAATTCCCAGGATTCTTTGGGGGACATTAGTTGAACTGATGATATAACCTATGTAAGTTTTGTAATGTAGAGAGAGTGTGAGAGAGAGAGGATCTCTTTACACTTCAGGATCCTGAAGGGATATGAAGCTAGGTCTCCAGTGTCCAAAATGGCACTTTTCTTCCCCCTTTCTACACCTCCTCTTGGTGGCATGGGGGTCGCACCAGAAGCCAGGGGTGCATGCAGCCAGCGGGCCACGTGTTCCCGCTTTCTACACTTCCTCTTCCATTTTCCATTCCCATGGTGTGCTGTAGTTATGAAAGACATTGTAATGGTCCCCAGTATCAGCCAAGCATCTATGCAAGGCCTTGGGGCCAGCTTAATTTCGAGCCATTCATTGTTCCTTTTAGCAAGATAGACTGTTTCCCTGCTCTGTTTCTGCTATTTGACAGTCACAGATGCCCTGTTGCTGCCATACAGACTAAATATGACATTGTATTTTGAGTTGGGCTGTTACTGCATGAGAGGCTTTTAATCAACATGCTGGTGGTGTTGTTGTTTTAACTGTTTTCCAATTAAATGGTACATTATTCCAACAAAAGTGATATTAGTATTTTGTAGAACTTGCATTATATAATTTTTCTTCATATATTGTTCCAAAATTTACAAGCCTCTTTCCATATGTTTTCAAAGGTTTTCTCTACAGTGTCTTGTTTCTTCTATATGAATGAGAGAGGTTGATTTGTTAATTACTGTTATAACCCATGCATGACCTTTGAGCTGATCCATAGAGTCAGGAATTTGTAGCTTTGCCCATGCTGTTCTGGCAGCGATTAACAGGCCTGTGGCTCACGCCAGCTCAGCTTGTCTGAGCGTGGAAAGCTAAGCAGGGTCAGGCCTGGTTATTACTTGGATGGGAGACCCCTCCTCTAGTTTCCTGCATTGAGCAGGGGGTTGGACTCGATAGCCTTGTAGGCTCCTTCCAACTCTATTATCTATGAAATCTATGAAATAAGTTTCCAACTAAGTCTCTGTCTTGCAATTTAAACCCTATCCTTTGAAACCTAGAGCTGCACCAAACTTTCAGCCATTTCAATTTGGGGGGTGAAATTAGTATTTGGGGTGGGGTATAAAATTTCCCCCAAAATAATTTTCACTGCAGGAATATTAGCCTTTTCTCTTCAAGACTGTTTGGTAGCACTCTTTTTGGTGATGGCTACTCTTTTCCTTCTTGTTTAATAAGTCAAGTGAGTGATCTCATGTAGTGGACAAGATGATGTCACAACTCCCTATAAGTACTATCACAACAGGACCAATAAATAAAACAATGTGGTTCAATACAACCAATCAGAGTTGGCTATGTGATAACACCATTGAGAGCAATTGCAAGTGAGGGCAAGTAATTTTAAATGAATAAGCAAGTATTTTCTTGAGGGCTGCTGAAAAATTGCTGAAAATGGGCGCTGTTTTCCAGCACCGTTTGTGACACCTCAATATCCAGCCCATTGTCACTAACATTTCCAGAGCAGTTACCACACCAAAGCTATTTCAAGGAGTATGAAAAATGTAACACGCACACGGAGGGCAGAGGGGGGCATGGCGGTGCGGGGAGATGTATCCAGAGATGTACATTGGTGGCTGGTGAGTACGCTGTCAGAACTGAATGGGGATGGCTCAGGACATTTTGGATTCCTGAGGCAGAAAATCCAAACCCATTTAAACCAGGGGTGGGCAACACATGGCCCGCTGGCCGCATGTGCCCCTGGCTTCTAGTGCAGCCCCCATGCCACCCAAATATGGCAGTGCAGTGCTGGGGGAAAAAAAATCAGCCGCTGAATTTTAAGCCTACAGCAAATCCTGCTGTAGGCTTAAAAGGAACAAATTTAGCTTGAAAACAGGCTAAATTTTTCTCTTTGCGGCCTCTGTTATGGTTTGCTGATGAAATTCGGCAAGCCACCAATCTTTTGGGCATGGCGGCAGAAGCAGCAGGAGTGCCGCCTGCAAAGGGGATGGGTGTCTGGTGGGTGAAAAATGACCCCCAGCCTCCCTCCCAAAGTTGCCAGCCCCTGATTTAAGCCAATTTTCATAATTGATTCTAACTGCAGAACTCAGGGTTAGGGGGGTTGGTTTGCATTGCAGAATTTCACTCTTTTGAGCACAGGATTCTGTTTCCTCTTGTTCAGCATCCATCACAGATCCAGCCCAGCTATTTTTTGTTGTGACTTCTCCCCTTGCAGCGGTGGTGAAGCGCTCTAGGAATCCACCATCAAATACCAATGCAAGCTATCCTTTTCTTTTTTTAACACCGTGCTGCCACCACCCCTCAGCAGCTGCGTTCTTCTCAATTAGAAGAGGTAATGGAGCAGTTTATGGGCATCCACGAAGTGATGGCTGACTGACAGGTTGCATATGATCAGCGTTGGGGCTCTGGCGTTACCTTGTGTGTGTGTGTGTGTTTTTCCCATTCTGAATGCTAGAAAGCCCCTCTGCAAATAAATAAATTAATCTTGTTTTGTTTTGATCTGTCAGGGGGGCAGGGAGGGGGTAAGTCATCAGAGGAACAGCAACTGTACAAACAAAAAAGAGCAGATCCCTGCATGTCAATGGCTCACAATCTGAATGCCTGGTCTTCTCGCTGTGTGGGTGAGAGGGAGGCGGAGATAACCACATACTGCAGCCTCTATTGGAGTCCTTTAGTGTAGCATTCACCAGGTGATCAGCTGGGGGCACAGTTGCTTCCAGGTAATTTCAGGTGCATGCTCGGAGCCATGGTGTAGCAGCCCTGCCCTGCCCTGCCCTGTTTTTAATTTTTATGAGGTTTTTTCCTGATGACTCAACGCATGGTTCTTACATTCTCCCTTGTACCCGTAAAGAGCTACTTCCATTAGAATGTAGTCTTCCATCAACCATCTTCTTGTGCTAAGGTAGCCTTCCCCAGCTTGGTGCCCCCAGAGATGTTGGGGGTTGCAATCCATCATCCCCAGTCAGCATGGCCGGCGGCCTTTTTAGATCAGACCTTCTAGCCCAGCAGTTCCATTTCTATTGCTAGCCACCCAGATGCTTTTTTGGAAGGCTCACAGCGGAGCAGGACGGCACTAGCCCTCCCCTGTTGAATGTCCCCAGCATCTGGTATTCGGAGGTATACTGTCTCTGAACATGGTGGCTCCATTGGCATTGATCATCTTATCTTTCACAGACTTTCTCCCGCGCCCCTGGTTTTTGGACACAGTCTTATGGACTGGCCCCTCATTGCTTAGAAGCCCCCGAACTCAGACACTTCCAAGATTCCTATGCAGAGGAATAGCAGAAGTGATCTTTGCCTCCCTGTCCTCCGATCTTTGAGTTTTTCACTAGACGGGCTTTGAATGCATTTTAGAGCAATACCTTTATATTACAAGACGTATTTTGTGACCCAAAGGTCACAAAATACTGGGCAAGTTTTGCAAGGCCATCCTGTCTTACTGGCTCAGCCCTCAGGATCTACAAAATCTGTGCAGGTTTTGCATAAGTGCACCTGTTCAGACTCACAGCCCTACGCCTTGCATCAAGCACCAGTTGTGTGAGACAAACGAAGAATAGGAGATGCCATAATTGTAGTCAATTCTCTAGCTCTATTCTTTTATTCAATCATTCTTCATTTACTCAGTCATTCATTTGCAAAAGGTGTGATACAAAGAGACCTTGGTGGCTGGGAGGAGAGGCAGAGGCTTCCTATAACAACAGGCTATACCAAATCCACCCCCCCCCTCACATCTTCTTGTACACCGTTGCCTGAAAAGCAACAACCAGAAGATTTATACCAAGCTCCTCCCATACCAAGCTAGCAGTGGAGCAGTCCACGCAGCACATGCTTTGCAGGGGAGCCAAAGTAGGTTAAAATGTTGTTGTTCGTGTGTGTGTGTGTGTGTGTGTGTGTGTGTGTGTGTGTGTTTAAATCTAGAGCACCCTTGGCCAATATTCTTGGTGACTTTGACTATCTGAGCTCTTGGGGAGCTTCCCACATGACCTGATACTCTCTAACATGACTGGGCCATGTTGCCGTAAAGCAGAGGTAGGCAACATGGTCCCATGGGCACCAATGTGCCCCTGCCCAAACACCTTTCTTGGCACTCACACATTTCCTTATCAGCAGCTGGGATTGCTGTGAAATGGGTTTCTGTTGGTGCTGAAAACTGTGGGCTCAATGGAGTTGTTTAGTGTGTTCATGCTCAGACCACACCTCTGCCTTGCACTCAGTCTTTCGGGCAGGTTAGTTGTCATTTGTGACTAGCCACGCCTCCCATGGCAGCCATTTTGTGATGGTGCCCAGGACAGTTTGTCAAATTGCCAAAGGTGTCCATGGCCCAAAAAGGTTTTCTACCCCTGCTGTAAAGCGTTGTGGCCTTCCTTCTCCTTGCTTCGGGGAGAAGGTTCCATCAGCAGGTCCTTAAGATTGAGAACTTCAGAGAAGTGGGGCTCAATTGTGTGCCATTTAACATGCCTTGGAAAGCTAAGCTGCTTGACTTCTTCTCTTGCCTCCCACATCCCAGCCAGCCAGCTTGGTTGCTCAGAGAACCCACGCTGTTGACAAAAACAGATTACTGCCTGCAATCGCGCGTTTCTCTCAAGGTGATCTGTCCCCTCCCCTTCCCTCCTGGCTGGTTGACCACTGTGTAAACAAAATGCTGGAGTACATGGACCCGTGGTCTGATCCAGCAAGGCTCTTATGTTCTCCTCTGCTTTCTCGCCACATCTAGCCACATCCAATTTAGGGGATTGAGATACAGAAACGGCATCGTACCCCCGCTCTTCTTACACAAGCAGGTTGCTTCAGCTGGACAGGGATCCAGTTGGATTGCAGCCAGAGGAGCTGATGTCTGGGGTGGACTGGGGCAGGGTCCCAGCAGAACATATGCTTGGTGTTTTCTGGGCGTCTTCTTTATAGAGTTGCCAACTCTTGAAATAAAATATTCTAGGGCCTGGGGCCAGAGTAGATATGGGGGCAATGCTTGGGTGGCTTCTGGCAGTGGTGGCTTTCAGTACTATCAACCACGGTGTTCTGTCCATGTTGGGGATCCGGGGCACTGTACTTCAGTGGTTCCAATCCTACCTGCGCGGCCGATCTCAGAAGGTGGCACCCAGAAACTACTGCTCAGCCCCATGGCATTTAGGCTATGGATCCCACATATACCAGAAAATATTGTGGGATTTAGTGCTCTGTTTCTCTTTTTCATCAGAGTCAGGTGAAATGGTAGAAGTGCTGAACCAGCAGATGATTTATTGGACCATGAAGTGGGGATTCATCCTGCTCTGGGTGAGGTTACGCTCTGCTGAAGGACCAGATTTGTAGTTTGTGGGTATTGCTTGATCTAGCACTGTCCTTGGAAGCTCAAGTGGCCTCCGTGACATGCAGTACCCTTCCACCAGCTGCAACATCTCTTGGACTGAAAGATCCTGGCCACCAGGCATCCTCACATCCACCTGCCAGTTCACCTAGGGCAAGTTCCCTTAGCCCTCTGGCGAGCAGGTCACCTGGCACCACACAGAGAGATCCCCGCTGCAGAGGTCTTGTTTGCACTGCAGTTTTCGTGCAGGTAAGAAGTAGGAGTCCTCTCTGAGCAGTGTTTGCTGTTCCTTACTTTCTCCATACCGTGCACAAATATGAGAAGACCCTGCCTCCCTTCTATGCCTGCCGGAGGAGGTTGAGGAGGGGGCTGTGGACTGGCAACCACCAATAATGGCTGGCTTGTAAGCCGAGCCAACATTTGTTGGCCACAGTGATCCATGGCTTAGTAACCTTCATCCTAGACTACCACAATGCTTCCTTGAAGACTTCTCAGAAACAGTTTGCCCAGACTTTTAATCACCTAGTTTATAAGCTGATTGTAGGTTTTGTTTTAGCAGAATGGATACATGTTGTGAGCTGTTTTTAAGTGCTACTTTTTTTCTTACTATTTTACGTTTGTCTCCCCACCACCCTTTGTTGTTTCCCCCCCTGTTTTTCTGTTGAAGCTACCTTGGAAGTTTTACTGAAGGGTAGCATAAAAATATATTAAATAAAGGTAAAATATAAATAAAAAGGGGTGACAATAACAAAAGCTACAAACACACCAAAACAAACCTGGCTTTACTTCTTGCTTTTCTGGTCACTGCACTGAAAGGAACCCTACTCCCCAGCCAGGACACGTTTTCTTTGCTGCTGGGCAGTAGGAAATTCTGCCCTTTTCTTGTACTTTTATTTATAGCATGTTTATCCCACCCTTCAGCTGAAAATGCTCCCAGAGCAGCTTACAAAGATAAAAAATAAATCAGACAGTCCCTGCCCCACAGACTTACAATCTAAAAGACAGGATGCAAAAGGGAAGGATTGGGAGGAAGGAGGGGGGAATAAAGCAAATTCAGGCACCAGATTCTTATTTATTTATTTGTTGTTGTTGTTGTTGTTGTTGTAGTATCCCACCTTTTTTCCTGTAAGGAACCCAGGGTGGCTTACATAATCTTCATCCTCCTCTCCATTTTATCCTCACAACAACTCTGTGAGGTAGGTTAGGCTGAGAGCCAGTGACAGGCCCAAAGTCCCCCAGTGAGCTTCATGGCAGAGTGGGGACTAGAACTCGGATCTCCCAAGTTCCAGTCCAACAATCTAACCATTAAGCCACACTGACTCTTAGAGTGCTGTGGACCCAATTAGGTCATGTGGGAATGGACCCTGCCTATACCATTTAAGGCAGAGGTGAACAGAACCTAGCTCAGGATCTCCTAGTCAATCACTGGATGATTGACTGCTTTTCTATCATTTATACCCCGACCATCAATAGCTAATTAGCATTCCCATCAGCAGGGGTTTCTGACTCCCAGACTGCTTCTAGACAAAGTTTTTAGCCCTGCCTCATTCACAGCATTTTATGGGGGGTCCAGACATCATTGCTGCCTTACCCTCGTAACTCTCCTGTGTTTTCCCACCGCCTCTTTCGCCTTTTCTTACTGCAGAAAATACTTTAAGCAAAAAAAAGCACCCAGAATTGCTGCACCGTGCCTTCTTGTTGATGGCGCTTGGAGCCCTCCATCTGGAAGCGCCCCCCAGTTGTTTTTACAATAGCAGCAGCAGCAGTAAGAGGGGTTGTTCTTGCGATTTCTCTCCCGCTGCCTGCATTCAGCTGTTAGAATCTATACTAACTCAGAAGTTGATCTGTACTTGTATGGACAGGCCGCCCTAGTGTATGGCTCCTGGGGTGCATTAAGATCCCAAATGCCGTGGAGGGGGCTCCCATAAGGCTGTGGGGGCCTCATGCAGCCTGCATGTTGTTCTAGAGAGTCTCCGCTTCCCCATCCCTGCTTTGGGAGCTCAGCAGGAGCCAAAGGTTCTGTGTGCCTGGCAGGGCAAATGGGGGACTTCCAGGAAAGCCCTACAGCGTGGGAGTAGTTCCTTGAAATATCTATGATGATGCCGCCTCCCAGGAGAATACACTCGGCTTCTTCCCATCCTTTAAAATTTATTTATAGTGTATTGACGCTACTTGCTTTCTTCTCCCCTCTCGCCCCCCATGCTTAAGATCGGCACCAAGGAGGTGCTAATGGCAGCTTTCCCTAATCTGGTGCCTTCCATCTGGCTGTGGGATTATTGGCATTGTAGCCCAAAACATCTGGAGGGCACCAGGTTGGGGCTTCTGCCAGCCGAGATTCTTGGAGCATGGCAAAGCATAGACCCTGAATGCCAGTCTTCTGTGTCCAAGCCCCAGCCTCCTCATTTGGAAAAGACAGCTCTCAGGCAGCTTTGTTTTGTGAGCAGAGTAAATAAATTACAAAACCCATCCTAATTTACTTTATTGATTTTATTCGATAATGGAGCTCATAATTGCCATTCAGCAACAGCAGAAGTGCTAACCATTTATCTGGCACAATGCCACCCATGCTAGGCTCAGGTTAGGCAGCCCTGCCATCGTGGTAGAATTGTAAAGAAGAAAGAGGCGTTGGATATGTAGGACATTGGCAAGCAGTAACTAGGTAGGAATTGGGGTGAATGGATTGCCTTCGCCCACAGGACGCTGTCTGTGCATTAAGATCAATGTCAGAAATCCAGCTCGTATGCCTGCCTGTAAAATTAATTAGGTTGGCAGGCACAAGAGACGTGGCCTTCTCAGTGGTGGCCCCACACTTGTGGAACTCCCTTCCAAATGAATTATGCTTGGTCCCCACAGAGCTGGTTTTCAAATGAACCTTAAAAATGCCTCTCTTCCAGTCTGCCTTTCCTTAAAGTGTTCTAAGCTATCTGATTCGGGGGTTGGGGGGTTGGGGTTCTTGTAGTCCAACAATCCGTTTAGACCTATGGTGCCGGAGTGATGTCTCATAGTAATTTATACCACTGTGAAATGTCTAATTCATCTATTACCATCTCTGGCGTGTATGCTGCTTTGTGACGGTATGGCCCTCAAAAGCCGTCTATGAATACTTGAATTAAAATAACTAAATAATTAGAAGGGGTGGGATTCTCTCTCTCAATGTTTCCTGGCCTCTGGAAGCCCCACCCACCCAACCCCTTTTAAAACACAACATCTTGGAGCCTTTAGTAGACTCGGTATTTGCCCTTTTAGCTTTATAGCCAACATCCAGAGTGTATTTCTCACTTAGTAAGCCTGGGTTGTACCTCTTCAGGTTGTGGGGAGGAGCTCCACTCACGCAGTTGAATGCTTCTCCTTCCAAAAATTCCCTCCACACAGAAAACTGGCCAACTTAGAAGTGAACCCTTCTTTCCAACCTCTGGTGTGGTTTTTCTTAGGGTTTATTTATTTATTATTTTTTGTACAAAGGAGTAGTCAGTCAAATGAGCCCCCATCTGAAGTGGTACAGCCAAGACCCTGGTTAACCACCTCCATGAGAGCTCAGCTTTTGAGGAAGCTGATGCATCAGCTGCCGTGCGGGGTCAGATACTGGGGTTTGTTGCCATGCACAAAACCAGGGTTCTGCTTTTGCCCTTTTAATTTCCCACATTTGCTGCAAGGATGTGGGGGGAAACGATCGCAACTTGGACTCTCGGCTGGTGGGGGACTCTGTCCTGTGTGCCTCTGACTGTCACAGTCACTTAGGGTTTTTAGGCTCTCCCTGGGTGTTCAGCGTTCCCGCTGCCTCCTTCCCTCCCCCTCTGGTTTCTGTGCATCAACATGTCTCCGTTGGCACTGCAACCTCCTCTCTCCATCCCTGTAGGCAGCTCTTAGCCTCCTGCATGAATGTCTGAGTCTCCCAGGAAACAGGATCCTGAGCCAGGAGTTCCCCATCAACTAAGGTCCCTCCCAGAAAGGAGGGGGTGAGGGGAACAGCTAATGTTGGGTCGTAAATCCCTTCTGTCCACTGGATTCTACATTTCTTGTCCAGCCAGTTTCTAAAATAGGAACAGGTCTTGCCACCTCTGTCCTTGCCTCTCCTTTCTGTCTGGCATTCCGCTGCCCCCATTCTCCGATGTTTGCTGATAAGTCACCAGAGCAGCCGGAGAAATTCAAGTTTGTGTGTGTGTGTGTGTGTGTGTGTGTACACACGCGAGGAGGAGAGATAGAGAGGCCTGAACTCCTGGGATGATACCTTTTATATGCTTACATGCGTAGCTTTCCTAAAAAGTGGGACCGACCAGCAACAAAATGTTACTGCATGGAATGCTCCTCCTCAGAGTTCCAGCGCCAGCCCTGCCCTTTTTAGGATACTCCCTTCCATTTGTCCCTCCACCCTGGTTTTCCCCCAACCCGCCCCGCTCCATCTGTCAGCCAGTATTTCCTGGCCACTGAGCACGCTTAGTCTTGAGCTGTTTTGAAGTTTCTCCCTCCCAACCCCCCTTTACGGGTTCCCTCCCCAAATATTTTTTGTACTTCTGTAGACCTCAAGCCTGCTGATACTTCCTTCTTGTGTGTGACTGATGCCTTTTGGCTACATAAAGATTCACACTCAGAGAATGAGTTCGCTATCAGTATATCAGATTTTTTTTTCTTTCTCTGCAAGAAAGGGGCCAAATTGTGTGAGGGCTGGTCCTCCTGTTCCCGACTAGCACGCCCTTCCCATCGCTAACCCCATTCGTGCCAGTTTTGGAGGGTGGGTTGAGGGTGAATATTCCGTTTCTCTTCAAGAGGAGCAAGGGGGTTGCAGAGAGGAGGCAGGGGTAACTGTTGGACATTTATCTGGTACCAGCTGGGTGCGTGAATGGGACAAAACAGGGAGGGATTCCCAGCAGAATCCGGCTTGGCCACTGTTGGAAACAGGATGCTGGGCTAGTTGGAGCCTTGGTGTGATCCAGCAAGACTCCTCTGCTAGGTGCTGAACAAGCTGCAGAGGTGATGCAATGCATGACCTATAGTCGATGACTGAGGTCTGCGCAATCAGCAGAAGCATTTCCAGCGTGTCGACATGGTGACCCCTATAACAAATGAAGGGGAGAAGCGGGATCCTGTGACCTGCGTAAATGATTTGCACAGTGTAGGCTGCGTGTGATCATTATAGGTAGACGAGGGATGCCAGCTGCCATCTTGCCCCCCAAGTCCCGAAAATCTGGATTGTCTGTTAGGAACCCCCCACCTCCAGAAATGTTGCCCATGTGCTTTCTAAAGCGCCTTCGAAGCCTTAAGGGCGAGAGATTTTGCTTCTGAGCTGAGGCTCCCAGGATGCTGAATTCTATGCCTGGTGCCAGTCTCTGTGTTCCTGCAGTGCACAATAACCGCCTCAGACATGGTCCGCGCCTGTCGCACGTCCCGGCTCCCCCTCATTTCTTGCACTGCTTCTGGGAGGGAGGAGGATCCATCGCCGTGCATGCTCACCGGCCTTTCCTCTCCCCTTCATGCTCTTCCACTTGGGTACTTTTACGGCACCTTAGAAGGCAAGACCTCGGATATTCTTGGTGCTGCTGTGTTGGCACTTGAGTCCACGACAGGTCTTGCACTGGTTACCTAAGGCAAGCCCTCCAGATGGGTTGGACCAACGCCCATCATCTCTAGCCAGCTTAGCCAATGGCCATGCCGGCTGGAGATGCTAGGAGTTTTAATCCAACCCATCAGGGGGGCGCCAGGTTGGGGAAAGCTGACCTAACGGATCTCCTGCAGGGAACCAGCTTGGGCACCACCAGCCGAGGGAGCTGCAGGGTGACCACTCACACCAGCCATGGCAAGCTCCCTGCACAAACAGGCCAAAGTGATACACACACACACACACACCGACTCTGATGAATACTTCTGGGTCAGGCCAGCTCGCTGGTCTCCGCAACAAGGAGATTTGGTTTTGCTGGCTTATAGACCTCTTTCTGCCTTCACAGGGGGATCTGATGCAGCATGTGTTGCCTCATTCCGTTTTGGGGGGCTGCTTCACAAATTGGGGGCAGGGGCCGGCTCATGCGCCACACCACCTCCTCCCTCCATTCCCCAGTGTTTGGCCAGTACAGTCGATGCCTGAGTACCAGCCTTGTGAGCCACCAAACGTTCTCCCCCGGGCCAGGGCCGGGTTCCACAGACGAGGAAAGAGAAAGCAGCAGGCGTCTTCCAGCAAACCGGAGCGGATTGGAGAGGAGAACCAGGGTGGAAGGACTGCTGTCAACCACTCCAGCCTTTTGGCGCCCACACCTGACACGGTATAAATTACCGAGGTCCGGCGATCACTCCGTCTGCGCCACTCCCTCCCTCTCCGTCTCGTTGCACCCTGTGCCTGCCCGCTGTCCTCCAGCTCCATTTCCACTCTCCCTCCATCCTGTAGATTGTGCTAGGGGCAGAGAGACCCCAAAGTAGCTCCCTTGTCTGCTTGGATGATGAGGATCCAAGATATATATATATATATACACACACATATACACAGACACACACACACTCCATCTTCTTTTTATCATCCTTGCCGTCCTCTGCCGTCCCTGAGCTGCTTCATGCTGGAAAGCATTGTGCCTGATCAGCTCGTAAGACCTTGGGATGGGCACATTTCCAGCAAGTCCGCCCAGCAACCAGCTTCTGCTGCTCAGTTAACTCTCTGGGTCCTTCAGCCTTGCAAGCAAAGAGAAATGCACCAGCATAAATGTGCCCGGGGGGGGGGGCAGAAAGGGAAGACCTCTTTCTTTCTGTGTGGCTTTGCTTAGAGCGAGAGGCTGGCTGCACACATGGTTCCCAGCTCAGGGATGCCTTCATTGATGTATTCATTTATTTTAGTACTTTATTTTAAAGTATGTTTATCCCGCTCCTCAGCCAAAAAGTCTCCCAGAGCCGCTTACAGGTAAGCAGTAAAACAAGACGGCACCTGCCCGCAGGCTTACAATCTTAAAAAGTCACAACACACAAGGAAGAAGGAATGGGGAAGGAAGGGGGGGTAAGTCTTTTAGCAGGGCTGGTGGAATGGCCCTACTTCCCCCTCTCATCTCCCTCAGTACAGCTTTTAACCAGTGTCAAAGCCTGGCACCTCTGAACCTTTGGGGAGGGTGTGTCGCTCAATTCTGGAGCGCATGCTTTTCATGGAGAAGGTCCCAGGTCCAATGGGAAAGACCTGCTCTGCCTGAAACCCGAGAGAGCCATTGTCAGCCAGAGCAGACGATTCTGGGCTAGATGGTACCAATGGTCTGATATGGTGTGCGGCAGCTTCCTATGGGTCTCTTGCTCTGGGTGGCTTGACTAAGACATTAATAGCCCGATCCAGGCAAACTTGGGTTAGAGCAGCCTTCCCCAATCCAGCACCCTCCAAATGTGGGTTAGAGCAGCCTTCCCCAATCCAGCACCCTCCAAATGTGTTGGAGGGGCCATAGGCATAACTCAATGATGAATGAATGAATGAATGAATGGTTTATTTCGGTCATGGACCAACACAAAATAGACAATGATACAGCACATGCTTTGCATACAGAAGATCCCAGGTTCAATCTTCAGCATCTCTCGGCAGGGCTGGAAAAACTCCTGCCCGAAACCCTGGAGAGCCATTGTTGCCAGTCAGTGTCAACAATACTGAGCTAGATGGACCAACAGTCTGAGTTAGAGTATAAGGCAGCTCTTCCTATGGTCCTAGGAGGACTACAACTCCCAACTTCCCCAGCCAGCATCCTGGTGCTCTTGGCTGGGGATGGTGGGATCTGTAGTCCAGTTCATCTGGATGGTATCTGGTTGGGGAAGACTGGGCTAGAGGAAGACAGCCATGTGTAAGAGAGCTGAAATTTTTATTTGAGAAATGTTTTGCTTCTCATGGAGTATGCACCCCTCTCTTTTCCCAAGCCAGCTTTTCGGATGGCTGGAACAACGCAGAGCACTGTTTTCCGAGAGGTGAAACCAGGATGAGAGTACCCGCCTTGAGCAACCATCCCCTTTTCAAACCACCCGCAATGCTCTGGTGAATGGGGGTGGAGGTGGGGAACAAACAAAACTCTTGTCTCCTCTCCAGCGTTGGATTTTCAAGGCCTTGCTTGGCAGGCAGGGCTTTGGGGGTGAGTGAAACTGGCCTCCGCAGATGCATAGAAATGGCAGGTCCCTGACTCTCTGGCTGCAAACAATGCCACAGAGCTGGCTGTCCTTGGCCTGATGGAACAGTGGCATTTACGTCAGGTCCATTAGTAGCTAGGTGTTTGGTGGCAGAGAAGAAGGTGAGAAACAGAGCCATCCCAGGAAAGGCCTGGTCCTGGAGGCAGAACAGCAAACAAGAAGCAGGGAATGCAAGCGAGCCCCCAGCCCAGGCAGGGAGAGCAGTCCTAGACATCAACGTGGGCCTCTCTAGAGGAAGCCGGCGCAAAGCATGATGGGACAGGGATCTGCTGGAAGAGAGACGCACAGCCCCCACTTCCTGCAAAGGGGGGGGGGACAAAGCTGGCACTGGAAGGCAGCTAAATTTAGCCTGTCTCCCTGCTAGCTCTTTTATGAACCACAGCGCTTTGGTTGGAGCCGGCCGAGGTGCGTTGTTTCAGCAGCCCATCTGTTGGTTGATTTCACAACACCTTCCCTCTGTTCCCTTCCCCACCCAGAAGGTGAGCAGTGTGGTGTGTGTGTGTGTGTGTGTGCTTGAGAGAGAGATGGAGTGGATACTGTTAGCAAGAGAGCATCACCCTCTGAAAGGAGGCAAAAGGTAATGTTTCACTTCAGTCCCATCTTTTTCAATGGGTACGTATTTCGGGTTTTGTCCCAACGTCTCCTTCTCAGGAAGCCCAGGGGGTTATGTTTGCAAGGGTCTCCACTTCTTTATGGGGATGGCTTGCTTCCCTTTTCCCAGCCAATCTCAGGTACAGCTCTGGCTGCCTCGAGTCCAAGAACTCGGTATTTGCACATTCTATTTCATTTCATTTAGTGCAGTCACTTTATACTTATCAGCCTTCCCCAACCTGGCACCCTTCCAGATGTGTTGGACTACAACTCCCATCACCCAGATCTGGGGGATGATGGGAGTTGTAGTGCAACACATCCAGAGGGTGACAGGTTGGGGAAGGCTGCTTTATATACCACCTTTCAGGATACAGATCCTTCTAGGCGGCTCACAACAACAACAACTACTACTACTACATTTAAAATAATATCTAATCGTGCTGATTTCTAAGCCATGGGTGGGTGAAGAGCTTTCCCTTAATTTGTGAATGGATTAGGGGGAGGAGGGGGATATGAGAAAGATTTGGCCTTAAGATCTTCAAGGGCAGAACCAGGCAGCTGTTCTGTCTGTGCTGAATCCAGTTCACATGGGAGGCAAAAGAGTAGCTTTGCATTTCTTGCTTTCATCATCATCATCATCATCATCATCATCATCATCATCGGCACAATCCTATGCATGTTTAGACAGGAAAAAAAAGGCCTACAACTCCCAGGATGCCCCAGCCAGCTGTGCTGGCTGGGGCATCCTGGGAGTTGTAGGCCTTTTTTCTGACCAAGCATGCATAGGATTGCACCCCTCCTCCTCCTCCTCCTCCTCCTCCTCCTCCTCCTCCTCCTCCTCCTCTCCTCCCCTTTGGATGCCATCCATGTACGTGACACCTTGCAGAACATGACATAAACAAAAAGAAAGAGAAGAGCCAGCTTCCTGCTCTGAAACTACATTTTGACAAAAGGGAAAAATACGAGCCTAAAGGGTAACAAGGGATGAATACGTGCAAATGCAGTTATATGCTTCATTTCAGCTGGGGGTAAGGGTTTTAGCTAAAGGCTTCTTTCAAACCCTCTCTGACCGGCTTGCATATAGGTCAGCATGCTTTGCAATGACACCAGACTGATTGTGCAACACCTTTTAACCCTGAGAAGCAATAAGCTGGGCCCTTTTATTTGGAGCGGCTGCGTCCCTCCTTCATCAAGCCCTCCTAGGTTCAACAGACATTTTAACAAACATCATCTACAGTGTGTGGTTGTCTATCTGGGACAAGCTCTTGTTCCCTAGCCTGACTCCTCTTCGGTATGGACAGCCCACAAGCTCCCACCCCCGTTCCTACTGCACATTGCCATCTTTCATGTTTAGAAGTTACTCCAAGCCCTTCTTTTGCACATGGACAGGGATTTGACTGAGGCACATGCCTTCATTGTCCCAGAATGCACCACAGCAGGCCACAATCAATGATGTTTTGGGTCTGAGGACAGGATCAAAATGGTTCCTTATCAGCAACAGCATTGCTAGAAGCACAGCCCTCTCTATTACTCCACGAAGCGTCTCCCACACGCTCTCTCTCTCTCTCTCTCTCTGCATCCTTCACTGTCACCAGTGAAACAGAACAGTGGTCCCTGTTTTTGCCTCCCCAAACAGCTGCCAAATTTACTTTTGCCTTTCCCTCCAGTTCTTGACTGGGGTGGGTGGGGGAAATGCACGCGCCGCACAAAACACCAACTTAAAGTTATGGGCTCCAGCAAAGGGAATCCAGCAGCTTAAGGGACTCTCATGGACCCATTACCCAAGATGAATCACTTGCCATCTGTTTCGTCTCCTAATTGTAAATGCAAAACAAAGAGTTATTCCGGCAAATAGTAAGGAGTGAATAAAAGGCACGGCGATAGAAGGAGGTGGAGTGTGTGCAGTATAGGAAGGCGAGGCTTCCTATGGAGGGATTGTCAAGCCTAGCGGTGGATTTTATTCTCGTGCTTCTACCCGTGTCGGTGTGCAAGTTCCATATATGCAGCAGCCTGGGAATTAAGAGAAGCAGACGTGTTGTGGAAGTTGTTCCATTGCATGCTCTTTGGCCTGAATACAAAACGCCTGGAATGCATGTCGAAACCACCCCTACCACAATTTAAAATGGTGGGGGTGGGGAGTCTTTGGCTCTCCAGATGTTGTTAGACTCAAACTCCCATCAGCCCCAGCCAGCATGCCCAATAGTCAGGGATGGTAGGAGTTGCAGACTTAACAGCATCCGGACGGCTAGTCTCTCCACCCCTGCTTTAACATGTCTTCTCCATTAAGCTCCCCCCCCAACCGAACTATGGGCTCCCCCCCCCACCAAACTATGGTTGAATAGAATCGTTCTTCAGCCACCAGAGTGATTTGTCTTACGTGGCCTCACAGTCAACAACATTGAACCAGGCCGCTGATGGAAATATGGACTAATTAAAAAGGCAGAAAGGAGCTTATTCAGGGGCAGAATGGCTCGCCCAACGTCTTTGCCCAGGGTGCGGATATGATTGCCCCCTGCATAGGGTGGCCATTTGTGAATTGCCAGAAAAGAGGACATGCGTCACCTACAATTTGCCTCTGCTAATTTATCTGTATAGATGCAAATTTAGTCGTCCTTCTCAACTTCTCACCACAGCGTGGAAGACTGTGACCAGGTGACGTGTGTGCCTTGTTCAGTGTCCTCTCCAGGTGCTTTTGAAGGACAGCTTCAAGACCCAGCTCTTCCTCTTGATGGTTCTTTATCTTTAAACCAGGCTTGGATCGCAAAGCCCTTCGAGCAGAGGTCCGTCCTCTGGCAGCCCTTCAAATAGAAGGCTGTCCTCTGTAAAAGAGGATATATGGCCTTGGGCACCCTCCCCCTGCACTGTGCGGATGACAGTGGCGTTGGCTCTTCCTGGGGGCCACAGCCCTCTTTCCAGGGTACAAGTGGGTCCTACCGCTTTACTGCAGCCAAATCTGTATTACTGCTGTAGCCCTCTTTCAAGGCTGGTGACAGAGGAACTTTGGCAAGCAAATAAGTGGACAGATTTGGGGGTCGGGGGGGGCAGGAGATGAATAGAAGAACCAAAGGCCTATCTAGTCCAGCTGTTCTGCCATCCTCAGTGGCTAACCCAATGCCCCTGGGAAGCCCACAAGCAGGGCATGAGGGCAATAGCCCTCTCCTGCTGTTGCTCCTAGCATGTCCACTTAAGAATGACCAAAAAAGAAGAAATGCATTTCCGAAAAAAGAGGACTAAAGAGGAAGCAGATTTGCCTAAAATCTTCATGCACTAATTTATTTGTATAGATGCAAATTTAAAATAATGATTATACTTAAAAAAAGAAATACTGTACATCTCAGCCTAGTGTGGAAGACTGTGACCAGGTGGATACCTGTGTGCCTGCCTGTCCAGTCTGCTGTCCAGGTACTCACTATGGATGGGCAACAGTTCTTACGGTGCTTTTATCTTGAAACCGGAACTGGATGGGACATCCCTTCAAACAGAAGGTGGTCCTTTGGCAGCTCTTTAAATAGAGGAACTGGTATTCAGTGGTATACTGGATCTGGAGGTGCCATTTGACCATCTTGGCTAATAGCTACTGGTGGCAGCTAAATGGTCAGGGCTGGCCCTACCAGTTAGGCAGAGTGAGGCGGTCGCCTCAGGCAGCAGATGCTGGCAAGTGGCAGCAAGGTGTTAGAGGAGAGAGCTGTGGATCTCCCAGCCTGCCGTGTGCCCGCTAAGCTAGCCTGCTGCCATCAGATGTGGTGGAGGATGCTGTCCCATTGCCAATGTTGAGGTAAGATTCAACTGTCAGTGCTGTCAGCATTTGTACATGGAATGGGAGCAGGGCGCCATCTTGTCGTTCGCCTCAGGCAACAACATACCTTGGGCCATCCCTGTAAATGGTGGATAGATGGACACGCCTGAGCTTACTGCGCCTGGCCTAGGTACTCCGGTCAAGGAGGGATGTGCTCAAGTAGACCCCCAAATTTATTTGCAAATAGGTTCACAAATGCTAGTAGTTTCCCACCCTCACCCCAATTGTTGCTAATCCACCGAACTGATGGCCCGTTCCTTCTGAGGTTGGTGCACTGCAAGTAGCCTTCATTTTGGATAAACTTTTACTGAATTGGATATTCTTTATGAAATGTGAACACCTGTGCATTCCCCAACCTGATTTGGCATTTCAGAACCCATTTTGTTTCCCCCCCCAAAAAAGGTATTAAAGTGGTGTGTGCGTGTGTGTGTTAATCTTTTTATTTGCAAGACAATAACAACAAAAGCGGGGGAATTCATGTCATAAAACGTATCTGTACACAGTAATCATTAACATCTCCCTTGATAGAGTGGCAGGGTGGCGGGGGAGGGAAAGAACACAAGGGGGGGGGGGAAGGATTTAACACTTCCATTTCAAATATCTCCCACAACCGTCAAAGTCTTATTTGGATGCTTATTTGGATATACGGACTGCTTATATGCACGTATTTATTTGAAATGGAATTACAGTGTTTGTGGTTCCTCCCGCTGAGATGAGAAACACTGGGAGGCAGGGGGAAATGTGGAAGGGTGTGAACAGGATGAAGGGGGTCGAATCCAGTGTTCCGACACTCCACAACTCTCTTATTTTTTTTAATTTAAAAGAAATGTGCCCCCCCCCAGTGTACTGCCACAACAATTAATCATAAGGCTTTAGCCCCCACATCACACTGGCCCACCACTTCAAGAACCCGTGCATCTGATGAAATGGACACGGAAGCGTATGCCAAAATCAATGTGTGTGAGGCTTTAAGGAGCCACAAGGCTCTTTGTTCTTTTACTTAAGGCTTGTTCTCCTGCCGGCTGCGTGTTCTCCTGCCATGCAAAGTTGGGCTATAGCGCTCACTGGGATCCATTAACACGCACGCACCATTCCAAATGGTAAACAGCAGCACAGTTATCTGTCCTCGAGCAAGGCTTGCCCTTCTCCTATTGGGTTATCACACTTCTGGGATCTGAGGATAAAATCCATTTCTGGTTAGCGTCCGGATAAAGTGTATTTCTCTTCCCCCACCTCTCCCCCTGCTCCCCGCCCTGCATCTTTGAGGGTTAGAAACTTTGGATTTAAAAGGAAACGTGACAGTGGCATTCTCCGGATTCTGGATGTGCTTTCGGAGACCATGCCCCTTTCTTCATTGTGCAGTAACTGCAATGCAAACGTCTCTGCTCTGCGTTTGAAGGACTGCGACATGTGGTGGTGCTCGTGAACTGGAAGGAAGCGGAGCTCCTTGAGGGTGAGGATCTCTGCTTTCTTTGCAGCGCTGCCCATGCTTCCCCAACCTTTCTCCATGCGCCACATTGTGCCCAAGCATCAGCCAGACCACATATATTGGCTACTGAACTTCCCATCTTTGCTTGCCACTACCAAGATGCTTATGCACAAGTACTGTCTATTTTGCCAAAGCTTTCCCACTGAGGCTTACCCTTGTTGACCTCATCCCCGGTCTCTGACTTTCCTCTGCCCCAGCATGCCTTCCTATCCCGCCCTTTTTGTCCCACCGCCATCGGAGGCGCGTTTGGTGGGGACGCGGGTTTGGGCCTTCTCAGTGGCTGTTCTCACTTTGGAACCCCCTGCCGAAAGAGGCTCCCTTGCTGCTGTCCTTCCACCAGTAGGCAAAGACGCTTTTATTCAAGCAGGCCTTTGGCATGTAAACTGGTGTTTTGTTGTGTGTTTCTTAATTGCGTTTTCAATGTATTTGTTTTATGATCATTTTAACTAAGTTTTCATTTTAAATTTTGGTCCTTATTGTTGTTAGCTGCCTTTAGCACCAAATAAATCCTTCAGCCTTCTGTGCTTGGGAATTTTTTACTGGCTTTGCTGGCTTTCGACTCACTCAGTGGTTTCTGCCCTATTCTTCCTTTGCGTCCTGGCAGCTATGTATCTTTGTCCTCCTGGCATTTGTCTGGCTGTTCCACAGCCTGCTTCCTAGTGCATCCTTTTCCCATTCTGGATTCAGCCATCCTGGCGTCCTGGTCTGCTTCTTGCCACCTCTTCTCTGAATCACGTTTGATTAGCACACGGTCTTCTCCCAGTGTAGCTGCTGCCATGTTCCCTGGGGTTTCAGCTTCCCTTCCTCTTAAAGAGATTGGCGACCTCCATGTTACCTCTTTTGTTCTTTGTCCATCCAGAGATGAGCTGTACGGAACCGTAGGAGGGAGAGGCTTAGTGGCAAGGTAATGCCAGCAGGGACTGTGTTAATGCACTTTTTGCTTTGATGAAATGGCAGAGGTGGGCTCCAGTACCGTGAAGAATGCAGTAAGGTTGGGAAGCTTTCAGTCCTTGGATCAGCTCAGCTGGTTCCAAGATGTGTGGTCCTCCAAGCAAAGGCCTACCAGATGCTAGCATCTGTTTTAAGATCTGTGTCTGGCCCTGTGGCTCAGATGGTACTGGGCCACCAACTCCAGTCTGGGAGAAGACCAAGGGACGTGGAAGTCAGATGCATGCCTGAGAACATGGATGTGGAAATCCTGCTCAGCATTGCCATCATCCCATGCTTGCCTTCTATGAGAGATTGTCAGGCATTGCCAAAATATATTTTTTTATCCTAAGCTTCAGAACCTTGAGGACTAGAAACTTGCGTCTTAATAAAGTGAAAGCCAAGAGTCTCACAATGCACTCAGTACCAGATTCCACACTTGCTTGGTGTGAGTGTGCGTGTGCAAGAAGATGCAACTTGGTATTGTACTGTCCTGCTCTTCAATTTTGCAATAGATGGAGATCGCTTGATCACACCTACTTCCCCATGGACTATACTCTGCTGCACTCCAAAGGAGTAGGCTCGCTCTTTAATAATAAGGATACTTTTTAAAAAAAAGCAGAGAGGATGAGATGCTGCCCTTCTTTGCCCTCTCCAGCATCTCTCCCATCTTGAGCTGGGAAATTCTTGCTGCTTCCTTCCATCTCAACTGGGGAATGAAGCAGCCTCCCAGGAGGTCCTGTACTTGAGTTGTTGGTGGGGGGGGGGAGAGAGAGAGGGGTGGGGGGGGGGGAGGCTGGGGCGCCGGTGTCTGCCATTTGCTGCCTCCACGGAGCCTGAAACTGTTAAACTAATTAAAGATTTTCAGCGCCAGGATTAATCCTTTTGCAGGGTGGTTATTGTGAGCCCAGGTAGTCGATTAGTTCACCAGGCGAGGATATTGGATTTCTGAAAGGCAAGTCAGCACTCTTTGGGGGCTGTTATCTTTCCAAGGCTCCAGGGGTCAGGAGGTAGCAAGGAGAGGTGACTGCAATCTTTCTCTCTCACTCGTATGTGTTGCTCTGCTCTTGCTTGTGTACCACCCATCTCCCTTGCAATCACATGTACTCTGCATTCCGCCGCCCCCCACCCCTATATCCTTCTCTCTCTCTCTCTCTCTCTCTCTCTCTCTCTCTCTCTCTCTCTCTCTTTCTGCCCCCTCCCTTTTGTTATCCAAGCATCTTTCCCTTCTCTTGTGCGGTCTCTGCTGGAGTTTTGTAAGGGAGGGGGCGTAGGAGGGGGCAGAAATACCCCTGGCCGACACCCCAGGAATGGTGATGTCCAGAGCTCCTAATATGAACCAGGCGGCAGCTGCCTGGGGCTGAGCAGGGGAGGTGAGAGTGCGCGCAGTGGAGAAAAAGAGCATTTGTCTCCCAGGCGCCCCCCCTTTCCTCCCCCTCCCTCCCCTCGCTGTGGCCCTCTTCCACCCCTCCCTTTCTGGGGCCAAGTCTATGAATGCTTTGGCACGGCTGGGTTCCGGCAGTTGGGAAACGGAGGGGCTTTTGGGTCCTGGCAGTTCCGCACCAAGGGGGATTCAGGTCTGTCTCGGTCTGGGCATACCAGCTCTTCCCTCCCCACAAGCAAACCATGCGGGGGGCTCGAAGGGGAGAGGGGATCAGTCTGGCCTTATAATCTCTCTCTCTCTCTCTCTCTCTCTCTCTCTCTCTCTCTCTCACACACACACACACACACACACACACACACACTGACCATTCTGTGAGCCAGGAGAGTGAGTCACAGCCTATTCTGGGGGGCTTGGCCATTCTCCATCTGACTTCCCAGCAGGCCCTTCTGCCTGCCGCACAGCACTGCGTTTTTTCGGCTGGTGGAACCAGGGGCAGGGGGCCTGGCTGTGTGTCAGCTGTTCACCTTCCGAGGCATTAAGATTGTGTAGGAGCAGGTCCCAAAGTGCTGAGGGAAGTGTGTGCGTGTGTGTATGTGTGTGCGTGCGGAGGGGGGGGAGATTTTTTGTCACCATTAAGGGCAGTGGGTGGGAGACGGACAGGTCTGGCTCATGAAACACAATCCAGCAGGGAGAGCACAGGAGGATGTATGCAGCATTTCAATGAAGTCTGTACAGGAGAGCTTCTCAGTGGAATTTGTGCCCCGTGTGTGTGGGAGTGTGTGCGTGCAAGTGAGTGAGTGAGTGTGTGTCTGGATTTTCCACCACAAGCACCAATGTCTTGGGCCAGCGCTGTGCGCCCACTTAAACTGAACTCTTGGATTCTCCCTGGTTCAGTGTGAGGCTGATGCTGAAGGGATTATTAGCCCAAACGCCAAATGGAGTGGAATTGCAGACTCTCCACAAGACGGGAGACGGAGGAAAGGAGGAGTTCTTTATTTGTGGGGGCAGCGAGAGGCAGGAAAGCATTTTGGACTCACTGCTGGCTCAAAGACCGTGGCTAATAAAGCTCCCCCAGTTCCTCCTCCTCCTCTATATTTCTTGCTGTGCACTGGGGGGGGTCAACAGCCCCTGGTCACCTTCGTTGCATCCTTCCGTCACCCTGCCCCAAGCCATTGCAAAACTCATGCTGTCTTGTGAGGCTGAGGAGAGCAGAGGGTTGGGTGGGGGAGGCCCACACTGCCTCTTTCTCTCCTGCATTATCACCAGTTGCTTATAGATTTCATAGATCAGTGTTCTCCAACCTTGGGTCCCCAGATGTTTTTGGCCTACAACTCCCAGCATGCCCCAGCCAGTGCTGGCTGGGGCATGCTGGGAGTTGTAGGCCAAAAACATCTGGGGACCCAAGGTTGGAGAACACTGCTTTAGATGATGAACAGTCAGGGTTCAAGTTTACAATGGCTTGTTTGTATGCGTGTTGTGTGATGAAGCTGAACTTTGAAGTTTGGAAGAATTTGGTAAGGGTTTATTTTTATGAATGGTGTTGCAGTTGTGAGAAGAGGAACGTCCAGAAAGATGAACGGGCACAGTTCATCAAACCACCGAGGCTAGGACAAGAAGCAAGAGTTTTAAGCTCAGCAGGGATGTAGCTGTATGTTAAATGTGTTAAGAGCAGCTCTCTAACTTGTAAGGGTTGGACCCCGCTGCCACAAGCTACATAGGGAGGTGGTAGGCACGTCTTCATTGAACATTTTCAAGCGAACATTGGACAAAGCATCTGCTGGTAGTTTGTACGGCATAGGATAGTGTTCTCCAACCTTGGGTCCCCAGATGTTTTTGGCCTACAACTCCCAGTAATGCTGGGAGTTGTAGGCCAAAAACATCTGGGGATCCAAGGTTGGAGAACACTGTCATAGATCATAGAGCTGGAAGGAGCCTACAAGGCTAGAGTCCAACCCCCTGCTGGGGACGGCCTTTTTCGAGTACAAGACCCCTTAGCACAGCCTTAGCAAATCAGAGTTTAAGACCCGTTAGCACAACGTTCCCTATGCTGGCTGGGGGATGCTGGGACATGTAGTCCCAACACAGAAGGGGTGGGGGGTGGGGGAATCAGGTTGGGGAAGGCCGCCTTAGCAGGCAGGTTTATTATAGGCTTGTTGCAACATAAGGGGAATTGGGCAAGGAAGGGAGCTCGGGCTGAACCTGCAAATTATGGGTGGCAGCAGGAACAGTGGAGGGCTGTGACTGGGGGGGGGCGGTTGTATGTGTGCACAGCTTTGTATTTGACCACTTCTCTGAATAAGTGTGCTTACACGGGGCTTTTGGTTTGTGTTTGTGGGTGTTCATAGGTTTGGGTGAGCATGTTTGGCCCAATTCCCCTTATGTTGCAAGAAGTCTATAATTGAGCGAGTGCCCAACTGCGCATGCAGTTTGGGTGTGAATCGGGTGTGGGCGTGATCTCTGTATATGTGCATATGGCTTTGTAGTTGTGAGTCTGTGTGCCCCCCCCCCCCGGAACACGTCCTGTTCCATTTCTCCACTCCAGTCACCTTGACTGTGGGTACCCCTCTTTTTATGGGTGTGCATTTGATCAGTTTTGGGTTCCTGCTTCTGCTCACATGCACGACTTTGAGTACCTGTGTGTTCTTGTGCAACTGAGATGTGCCTTTATGGGGTGTGCTTCTTGAGAACTGGTGGGAAGGGAATGTTTCTGGTTATGCATCCCTTTCTGGACATGGATGTTGTCCCCGGCTTCAGGTGGCTGACATGCATCTGCACACTGTTTGGATTCTGCTGGCTTTTCTCCTGGCGTAAACAGGCCCTGAGCGTGTCAGTGCCCAAAGCAGACTTAACTCTGCTTCCTCCCTTGATTCCATGGAAAGGAAGGCTCCCCTGGTCTCAACTGTTTTTTCAGTCTGTCCACGTTTCCCTTAAATTAAAAGGGAAGTGGGGGTGGGGGTGGGGTGGGGAAGGGAGGGGGTGTTGGGGAGGGGCTGGGACCCACAGACTGTAAAGAAAAGCCTTCTGTGAGTTGGCTGCCTCTGTCTGTCTTTCTGTCTCCATCCAGCTCTGGGCACATGAGCAGACGCAGCTGAGACTAGACCTGAGACTAGACCGGTCTTTCTAGTGCTGCTTCCTTGTTGCACACATTGCCCTTTGGTGTAACTCTACACCCTCCCAGCCTGCAACAGCATCTCCCCACTGATGCCGGGAGGGAACTGTGCGCCTGCATTTTCCTGCCAGCTCAGAGACTGCAGGGGGAGGAAGGGGGTGGGTGGGTGGGATGTGGACTCTGTAACTGACAGTTCTGGATTCTTCCTCCCTGCTTTGTTGATGACTTGCCACGCTAATCTGGGTGTATAGAGCAGGCTGACTCAAGTGGGATTGAGGTGTGTGTGCGTGTGTGTGTGTGTGTGTGTGTGAGGGAGGGAGGTAGAAGAGGGCCACTGGTACAGGGTACACTGATGCAGGGCCATGCCAGCAGCAAGGCAGAGATAGTGGTGGGAGACAAAAGTGTGAATGCACACCATAAGAAAGCTGAGATCGAGATGACAAATCCATGTATAGATCCAGAGCAAGGGGCACCATTCAGCGGCAATAAACTCCACAGAATGAGGTTGAAGGAACAGAAGGCAAGAAAAGTGCAACCCTCCGTTCAGAAAGGATTTTTTAATTTTTTATTTGATTATACAGTATTTATTATTACATTTATCTCCTGCCTTTTTTTTCTTCTTGCAAGAAACACGAGTTCAGCTCTCCACTCAGCCACAAAGCTTACCGGGTGACCTTGGGCCAGTCATGATCTCTCAGCCTAAACTACTTCACAGGGTTGTTGTGAGGATAAAATGAGGAAGAAAAGTGACAAAGAAGTAAGCCTCCCTGATCTCTTTGAGAGGAAGGGTGGGATGGAAATGTTGTTGTTTCCATATCTCCATCAACCACTGCAGCTCAATAGATGGTTTCTGTTTGCAGAATCTGCCACCAATTTTTTGCAGCTGCTAATAAGTTGTACGCTAGTTCGCTTCCTCTTCTCCTGACAGAATATTTCCAACGGTGCCAGTCATATAAACATCCAGTTCAGCTGGCACCAAAATACCTGAAATGGCTTCAAATCTGTTTTTCCATACAAGTTTTTCCCTGACTAGAAACGCCCCAAACCCTAAGGACATAATCTGCCCAGAATTCAGCACTGTAATGTTCCAAGTTTTAAGCATATACCTCAGTGCCCCATTGACATCGGGGCTTAGGAATGCTTAACTTTTTGTCGGGATTGTGCCCCAAAATTTGCATCGAGAGTTAGCGGTGGCTTTTGAGCTTGGGCAGTGTGGGATCCAAATCCCACTTGCTTCAGCCAGGGCTCGCTGGGTGGCCTTGGCATGTAAGGGCACATGTGTCTGCATGGCAGCTGGTCACGCTCCTGGTTTGGCATCCCATCACTCAACTTGAAATAAGAGGACTTGTCCCTGGAAAAAGCAGGTACCTCTCCTCCCAGGACAGCCCAGCGCCAAACACAGGGAGAGCCAGCTCTGCCCCCACACCCAGGCGCTCACTTCAGTAACGCGGATGGGCAGGGCTGATGCAGGCCGGGGGAGCCTCTGTGGACCATCGAGGATTAGGCATGCTGCTGCCTGGGCACACACAGCCAGTCTCCAAAAGAACAAACGGTTGCAGACGTGGCCTGCATGGCTATGTCTCAGCCATAGTTCTCCGTCTGTGAAATGGGTATCCGTTTGGCCTGCCTTAGAAGGAGGGGGCGCTCTTTCCTGTTACCCAGCCCGATGCCCAGCCACCCCATGGATGGGATCAAGGTCCGTTGGGAGTCAGACCTCAAGTGTCAGGTTTTCGTGGGGGGCAGAGGGGAAGCCAGCTCCCAGTACACCACAGCAACCGAAGGTGAGAAGGTTTCAGAGGCTGGTAGCATCATCCAATGAGGGAAGATGTTGTGATCCCAAAGCAGCAGATTTGGGGGAAGGGGTCAAGGAGCTAGGGCATAGCCTATTGGTATTCTCTTGCAACAGGGAGGTCCGTGGGGTCATTGTTGCCCCTCCCGGGAAACACTGGGAAATAAAATATGTGTTTTTTAAAAAATTAAGAAATTGCCTTACAAGTAGTAATGTTCTACAGCTGGGGTGGGCAACTCCCACATGCGCCCCCCCGGCCTCAGCTGGATTTCGGCAGCACAGCAGCAAGAGTGTGGTCCACGGGGGGGGGAGTCCAGCGGGGTGGAAAGTGACCCTCCCCAAAGAGGCACGCCCACACACACAACTCTAGCACCTTACAAGTAGTCATGCTCTATAGCAGTGTTCTCCAACCTTGGGTCCCCAGATGTTTTTGGCCTACAACTCCCAGCATGCCCCAGCCAGCTACGCTGGCTGGGGCATGCTGGGAGTTGTAGGCCAAAAACATCTGGGGACCCAAGGTTGGAGAACACTGCTCTATAGTCATAGTACATAGCATGTACAAAGCACTTTACAATGATTTATACATTATTGTCATAACACAGTAGCACTCAGGTGCTTGGGGCTTTTTGTATAAGAAGGAAACGTAATTATAAGAATTAAGGTGTGTCTTGCTTGCTTTGAGGCATACTGTCTTTTAAAACAAAAGCCAGCAGCCTTATTCTGTTTGGCGCTGTGGAACTGCCAACTTCTCTTTGTCCGGGATTTCACTCGATTGGAGGCTTGGAGGTGTGCTTGTCACGTGTCAATGCACCTCTCTCGTGGTCACCTCCACCAATCTTGATGGCTCACCTTTTCCTTTGAAGCACTAGCCAAGTGATCCTGTTAGAACTGTGGCGACATGTCGGAAATTAAGTTTTGAGATCTACACCGTAATTGGGGTTTAGCTCTGGAGGAAATTAATTTTCCTATCCGCCTAACCACAAGAATCTGCCCAACATTGGCTCAGGAAGCCACGTGGCTTATGAGGTCACCCACTCCTCCCAAGCATGGATTGTCTTGAAAAAGCCTGTGATGGGAAACCGGAAAGGCAAGGGAAGAATCGAGACACTGGCTTGTGTGGAGACTTGGAAGCTGCCTCTCCCTGTCCAAGAGACATGCGGTATTTGCTTCAAGATGCAGAACCTTGGACTCTTGCTTGGTTCACAAAGGGCTTGTTCAGATAGATCGCCAAAACACGGTTTGACACTATGCCCGGGAGCTGAATTCAATTTTGGAGATGCTCTCGGGGGCCGCATTCCAGTGGTGGGCGGGGCCAAAGGCAAAAGGACGGGGCCAAAAATCCCAGTATACTTTAGCTCAAAGCTTACACTGCCAGGAACTAAGCCATAGGAGAGGCGTTTAGACCTTTTAGAATGGAGGAATAAACATGCAAAATTTGGGAAACCACCAATCAGGGCTGGACAGAAAGGAGGTGGGGCCAGGGGAAGGGGGCGTGGCCTTCTGGGGAATCCCAGATGGGCCGTGCCGGGACCACAGAAGGGCCAGATTGGGCCCCCAGGCCTGAGGTTCTGCACCCCTGCACTAGGCAAATGAACCTGGGGCAGGTCTTGCGTGCAATGATTCAGCGCCTCCCAATTCTGGTTTGAGACAAACCATACTTTGCCTTTTCATAGCTTTTGGTCAAGCTATGGGTTGTGCTTGCCTGCCAATCAGCATCGCAAACCAGGGTTTTATCTTGGTTTTTTGATCCAGGCTTGCAGGGCCACCAGAAATCATAGCTTCCTCATTCAGATGAAATGACAACTGTGGTTTGCCTCAAACCAGTCTCTGGGAATTGTGCATGAGAAAAGGGAGAGTGCCAGCCTGAGACTCTGCGAGGCTTATTTTTTAAATTACATATAATCAAAGCATGGTTTGGCAATCTTTTATTTTATTTATTTATAAAATAATCTTTATTCCACCTTTTGGCCTCACACGGGCCTCATGGCAGCTCATAATCACAAGTTAAAAACACAATACAGTACAAAACAGTGATAAAAACAAAACAAGTAAGTAGAAACGAGAGCTAACGAAAGCAACTCTCAGCAGCACTCAGGTAGAGATGGGATGTTTGTTTCTTATATTTTTGCTCCACCCAGTAACAAACGTACATTAACTGAAGGTCATAGTGAAAAAGAGAAGTATTAACAGAACACTGAAAAGGTTGGAGAATTTACTAGATAAGCTCAGTTCCTTGATTTGGGAGCTGTTTTTTTTTTGTAAACCCTCTCCATCAGCTGCTGATTCTAAGAGGTTCAGGGAGAGAACACCCCGCAATTCTCCCCCCCCCTCGCCCCGTGTTGTGATAATCATCAAGTGCATTATCCCTAGATAATGTATACAGCAGCTGTGTAAGGTAGAAAAATCCTGATGGAATAAGCTTCTGCCTACAAAAGCTCATTCCACAATGAATTTGTTTGTCTTTAAGATACCACGAGTCACCGTTGGCTTATTTTTCCTGTAAGGTAGGTCAGTAGTGGTCTCCCCCATATTACAGATGGGTCAGGCTGGGGGAGAGTGGCCGTGCTTGCATGGGATGAAGACCCAGGATTGCAGAGCATCCTGGCTTATCATGAATGAGTTGAGTGCCGGTGCGTGCAGCCCCTTCTCTTCCGCTCGGCTCCTCTCGCTATTGCAAACTTCTAAACGAACCAGAAATTAACATCCAGGTAGCCTTGGATGATACTGATTCCTTGGATCCATTCCAATCTGGCTTTTGGACTGGCTATGGGATGGAGGCAGGCTTGGTCGCCCTGGCAGACGCCGGGGAATTGATGTGGGTAGGGCGACCCTGCTAGTTCTCTTGGACCTCTCGGAGACGTTTGATAGCATTGACCATGGTATCCTTCTGGACCACCTGGCTAGATTGGGACTGGGAGGCACAGTGTTACAATGGCTCCGGTCCTTTCTGGCATGACATACCCAATCAGTGATGCTGGAAGATGTGTCTGAGCATGTCAGCTTGTCTGAGCGTGGAAAGCTAAGCAGGGTCAGGCCTGGTTATTACTTGGATGGGAGACCCCTCCTCTAGTTTCCTGCATTGAGCAGGGGGTTGGACTCGATGGCCTTGTAGGCTCCTTCCAACTCTAGGATCCATGAAATCTATGTGTCTTCCACCCCGTGGCCTTTGGGGTGCCACAGGGTCCCATCTTGTCCCCTATACTGTTTAATGTCAACATGAAGCCACTGGGAGAAGTCATCCAGACCTTTGGGCTGAAGTGTCATCAGTATGTTGACCTCTACCTCTCATTTCCATCTAGTGATCCCATCTAGAGGTCAACATCAGTATGTTGACCTCTACCTCTCATTTCCATCTAGTGATCCCAAGGAAGCTGTGGAACTCCTGAACAGGTGACTGGAGGCAGTTTGGGGATGGATGAGGGCGAACTAACTGAAGCTTAATCCAGACAAGACGGAGGTGCTGTGCAGTGGGGAAACTGACAAACATGGTCATAGAGATGTTCAACTGGTTCTGGATGCGGTTTTACTTCCCCTCGAGAACCAAGTTTGCAGCTTGGGGGTGCTCCTGTCCTTGCCGCTCTCTGTGGAAGTACAGGTGGGAGTGGTAGCTAGGAATGCCTTTTATCAGCTTAGGCTGATTAACCCAATCTTGGGTTGACTGCCTCAGCTACCCATGCCTTCGTCACATCCCAGCTGGACTAGTGTAATGTGCAGTATGTGGGGCTGCCCCTGGAGACAGTTTGGAAGCTTCAGCTAGTGCAAAATTCAGCTGCCCAGATGCTCATGGAGGCTCAGCATTTAGAGCATGTAACTGCACTATTTTATCAACTGCACCAGCTGCCTATTTGCTTGCAAAGCGCACTTCAAAGTGCTGGTTTTAACCTTTAAAGCCCTACATTGTTTGGGGACCAGGTTACTTGATGGATCACTTGTACCCATATGAGCCTTCCTTGGCCCTAAGATCAGCTTCAGAGGCCCTGCTCATGGACCTGCCAGTAGGTACCACCAGGCTGGCAAGGACATGAGACAGGACCTTTTGGAGGATGATTTATTTATTTATTATATTTTTAATCCACCCAATAAACAACATCCTCTGGGCAGATGACAACAAATAAAAGATTAAACTACAGGCAGTTAAAATACAAAATAGAATACAATATTTAAAAGAATAGAATACAATACCAAACAAACAGCTCAGGAATAGTTAAAACAGCCATCCAAAACTAGAAGCAGGTCTTTAGAATGCCTGGGAGAAAAGAGAGCTCTTTTCCTGGTGCCGAAAAGATAACAAGAGGGAAGTTAATTCCGTAAGTGGGATGCCACAACTGAGAAGGCCCTCTTGTAGCCACCTGGAGGAGGGCCTCCAAAAATGACCTAAGCATCCAAGTGGTTTACAAACAGGAGGAGATGGTCCTTTAGATACTCTGGTCCCAAGACGTTTAGGGCTTTAAAGGTCAACATGAACCTTGGATGGCTTCCCATCTGTGGAACTCTGTGTCCCTAGAAAGGTATATTGTACCCCTTCTTTGCTTTCTTTCAGATAGGTCCTGAAGACATTTTGGTTTCAGTTCACCTTTGGTTTGGGTGGGGTTCGTTTAGTTATTGCTTTTGTTTAAATTTTGATATATATTCTGATTGGTTTAGGCTGACCTTTTGTTGTATGATGGTGCTCTTCTGCTTATTAAATTAGATGGAATTGTAACGTGGTTTTAATGTGGGATGTTTTATTGTATTGTATTAGTTGTAGCTTTTGTGATTTATCCTTAAAATAAATCAATAAATAAAGTGTACTGTGTCATCTGAACCAGAAATCCTGTCTTGTCACTCCCTGACAAGCCAGGATTTGTAAACCAAGAACATAGCCTGGTAGCCTGGTTTGTGATTCTGTAGTGTAAAGGTAGAAACAAGCCAGGATCTCCACTTTGGACAACACAGACTGTATTGAAGAGAACCCACGGTTTGTTGTTGGATTGTGAACTCTGGGTTGTTTGTGGTTAACAATCCATAGTTAAACCATAGTGCAGGATTCACACGTAACTACAACCCACGATTCAACGACAACCCATACTCATCCTGTACTCTGGGTTGTTGTTACATGCAAACCAGGCCAATGACCCGCTTCGCACATAATGGCAGCAAATCGTGGGTTAACCCACGATTTGCTGTGACGCATGCCAAGCGTGTTCTGTCACCATTCTGAATATTCAACCCCGATCAGTTGAATCAGTACTATTTGGTACTAAGTGACAATTAGTAGTTTGGTTAAACCGTGGGTTGTTTAAACCACGATTAACCTATAGCATCTAGATTTGGTTGTCATGTACCAACCCCCAATTAACCTGGATGGGGGTTGAATATTCAGAAAGGCTGCAGAACGCACCCGGCACACGCTGTGGCAAATTGTAGGTTAATTAACCCACGATTTGCCACCATTACATGTGAACAGACCCAATGTAACCTTTCAATTCTGGGTTAGTTTAGTGCAGTGGTGGGCAATGTCTGAGGGCCTGGGGGCCAATTTCTGCCCCCTGAACCCACTGGGGGCCACACCACCAAATTGTTGCTGAATTTCGGCAGCACTGTAGCAACAAAAAAGCCACATTTTCTGTTTGAAACAAAGAGCGTGCAGAGCGCACAACTTTTAATGCAAAATCTCACTCACAGAAGCCCCAGGGAGCACAATTTTGCATTAAAACAAGGTGCACGCTCCCCGCCTGCCTTGTTTTAAATAGAAAATACATCTCTTTTGCTGCTTCCCTGCTGCCAGAAATCAGCAGTGCTACAGCAGTGAGGGCCGTAAAGAAGGACAGGGCCACATGCGGCCCACGGCCACGTGTTGCCCACCCCTGGTTCAGTGACTTCAGCTAGCATTAAGAGCCAAGCAGGAGTGAATTGGCTGCATCCACTAGCACACAGCCTGTTCACGATAAGCCAGGATCCTCTGGAATCCTGGCTTATTGTTCCGTGTGAACATGGCCAGTAGTTTCCAGTAAGTTCATGGCAGAGGTAGCATTTAAACCCTTGACTTCCTGGTTCAGAGTTCAGTTATTGCACTACACTAACCTCCTCTATAATACGGTTGGCACCAACCAAAGCAGTAAAGTCAAATGGAGCACGTGCACGCGGGCAAAGCTAGGGCAGTGCGTACAAAAGCCAGAGAAAGATCTCACAGGACACGTGTTGAGTAGCTGGACCTCTTGCAACTTCTGAGAACAGTTGCCTTTTTCTTCTTGCGCAAAATCTTTTGGCCAAAATTCATACTGTACCTTAATTTAATATCTGGTAGGATTACCAGAGGCATGATGCAAAACTGATTTGGGGTCTGGATCTGTCCCTCAGCCTGCCCACTGGCCAGTGACCTGATCTGGTCTCTGCCCTGAGGAGCTTGCAATCCAAAATTCGACTGAAGGGAAACACCAGAAGACGGGGAGGGAAGGGGAGGCTCCAAGAGTAGTTGAGCAGTAAACTGGGGAGGAAGAGGTTGTGGCAGGTTCAGTGACGCAGGCGTTAATAGGGTTGTTACAGGCCGAGTTGCAGCAGGACGTGAGAACACGGACTAATGGGCTCAAGTTATAGGAACCCAGATTCCACCTAAACATCAGGAAAAAATTCCTGACTGTCGAGCAATAAGACAATGGAACCAACTACCTAGGGAGGTGGTGGGCTCTCCCACTCTGGAGGCATTCAAGGTGCAGCTGGACAGCCATCTGGTCAGGGATGCTTTGACCTGGATTCCTGCATTGAGCAGGGGGTTGGACTCGATGGCCTGGTAGGCCCCTTCCAACTCTACTCTTCTATGATTCGACCTCACTGGGTGGTTGTGAAGTTGAATGAGATGGAGTTTTATGGCCTGCTTGATGAAGAGATACATAAATGCATGCTAGCAAAACAGCAGAAACCCAACAGGCATGCAAGTAAAGATGCATAGGCACATGCCACCAGCATTTGGTCACTTGCACAGATAACTTGCACAGCGCATGTATGCCTTCCCCCACCCTTTTTCTCTCTCACACACACGCATGCATACACAGAGTGTTTCTCTCTCTCAAACACAGCTTGAGACAGCAGGAGGACTGTAGCTAATAGAGTTTGGCTGATTCCCCCTGCAGGGCTATGATGAGATGGACAAAACGGGGAGAGGGAGGGGGTGGAGGCAGACAAGGAAGGAAAGGCCAAGAGAGCTTGGGCTGGAGATGAGGCGGATCTGATGAGTGACAGCCAGGCCTGGCATGCAGAGGGATGCACGGACATTTTGTTTGTCTGTCAGGGCTGCACACAAGCATCTGACCCACAGCGCAAGGGTGGGGTTGCCTGCTCCAGGAAGCCCAAGCCCCCTTTTTTTAAAAAAAATTGTGACCTTGAGCAGGAACTGCCAAGCCTTGGACAAAGACGCAGGATCCTCTCGCCTCTTGGTTGCATCCCCCGGCGCAAATTGGTTTCAGAGTCAGGGAGGTTGCTGGGAGGGGTGGAGCGGCGCATAGTTGTAAACCTGGCCGGCCATGAATGTGTGTGTTACCCTCTATATCTGCACCATGCACGCTTAAGGGGGGAAAGCCCCAAGACAAACTGTACATGTGGCGGTGGTGGTTAGTATGCCAGTACCAAGTACAGCTCAGCAAATGCCTTCCTGTACTTAGTGATGCCAGCGACGCACCTTTCTCTGCCCCAGCCCGCTATTTCGACCAGGAAACGGAGGCAGCAACTACTTTCTAAAAGCCTGCAAGATTTCGAGGGTGAAAAGCGTGACTATGGGGAGGAGGAAATGCAACCCATCCCTTTCCCAGCCATCTGCCCTGCCTGCAGTGCCCCCCCCCCCACATATATATATCCATAGGCAGGGCACTGTTGGGCCCTTTGCAGGCTCGTGGGGTTGCCTGTTTTGTCAAACCTGCCCCTGTCGTCTTCTACCTTCTTCCCGCTCTGTCCTTGCTTCACACGCCCGGGTCTGTGTGCTTCCGTTTAACAGATGGGAGCTCCATCGTCTGCCAGCCCGTTGGACTGGAAAACGGAGCCAACCCGCCGGCTGAATGGTTCCCACGCAGCCAGGGCCCGGGGCTGCGGCAGCCCAACAGTGAGGTGGACGGTGGCGAGAGGAACTTCAGGGTGAACCTGCACTGCAAGCACGGGCGGCCCAGGTAAGGGGTGGGGAGAGGTGGGAGTGGGGGACGGCCCATGTACGTTCCTGCCTTCTCCCTTTGGGCATGTGAGTGTGCGTGACATTTCTGAATCTTCCTATTATTTGGGACGGGCAGGCGAGATCAAATCGAGACATGGAGAAAGCGAGTAAAGTGGAAAAGGCCCAAACTCGAGCTCGGTGTACATGAGCAGCAGAATGGGTTGGTAGAAGGGCCTCCATTGCTTTCAGACTGCGGGAAGGATGCCAGCTTGAATGGCCTCTCCCCACATTTAAAAACAAACAGAGCTCCCTGATCATAGAAAACTAGCACATCAGAGAGCCTTTGCCTGCCTTGCTAGTTTTCTGTTTGCAGGGAGCGGTGTTTCTCTAAAACATAGGGGAATTCCTCTCACCTGCAGCCTTCAGTGGTTCTGCACATTCCACCCCCTCAGTATTTTGCTCCTTGCTTTCTTCTGCATGTGTGAATAGACCCAGACTCAGCCTGGGGCAGAGTAGCGACATTATAACACCTTCACCACTACACAGCCAGCTCGCAGCTAGGCCTCTGTTTGCCTTGCCGCTGCATAAACCATTTCCAGTTTCTTTGTGGTGGCGCAGTGAGTACGGGCTCAGTTGCGGCCGATGTTGTTGGGAAGCAGCTGCGCCATGGCCTTGCTGCATGCCAAGCTGAATTTATGGTCCCGATTTGCTCATGATAGTTGACCCTTAACCAGACCCTTAAGGGACCCTTGTACGCAGAAGCTCCCCAGTTCGATTTCCGACATCTCCAGGTAGGGCTGGAAAAAAGCCTGCCTGAAACCCTGGGGAACCGCTGCCGGTCAGTGTTGACAGTACTGAGTTAGTTAGATGGACCAGGGGTCTGACTCAGGACAAGGCACTTTCCTATCTTCCTGTGTTCCAGACCAGGTGGAGGGATATCAGAAGTTGAAGAACTGCAGAGAAAGAAGCAGTGTGATGGAGCGGTGACTAGGGTTGGATTTAGACTACGGAGATGTAGGTTCAAATTAGGGATGTGTGAGGAATCCGATAGGGGTGTGTGAAAAAATCCGACGGATTTTCTTGACTAATCCCCACGGATTCTGTTCCATCAACCCTGTGCTGGTGCCGACTCGATCTGATTTGAGTCGAGCCAGCATGCGGACTTGTGTTTTTAAAATGGGCCGTGATTTGTGTATTATTATTATTATTATTATTATTATTATTATTATTATTATTATTATTATTTAAAAAGCAGGGGAAATTTGCGCAAAATTTGGGCCTCTGTCCTGCAGTTTGCGCAAATTTACGCAAATTGTGCTAGAGAGACGCAGTTCTCAGCTCCAAATTTGCACAGATATTTTGAGCGATTTCACAAAAGCCAAAACCCACCCCACCCCCTGACTCAGCCTGCTTTTGGCCATCGGGTTGGAAATGTGTCAAAAGTCGGTCGAGCACAAACAGAACGAGTTTTCCAGTGTCTTCAAATCCCTGCTCACTCAGCCTCAAAACTTACTGGATGACCTTGGGTCAGTCACTATCTCTCTGTCTAGTGCAGTGTTCTCCAACCTTGGACGCTGGCTGGGGCATGCTGGGAGTTGTAGGCCAAAAACATCTGGGGACCCAAGGTTGGAGAACACTGGTCTAGTGTGCCTCTCAGGGTGGTTGCGAAGAGAACATGTAGAAAGGGGGGGACGGGACATGCCACCTGAGCTCCATGGAGGAAGGAGACGGATTTTGAAGCCTGTGGGCTACTAGGCCTCTAGGGATCTCCCAATACTGATCCCAAGCAGTGAAACACTCTGTATTTAAATCCAAAGCAGGATTCTGGGATCCGAATAAGTGTGTGTGTGTGTGTGTGTGTCTATAGTGTTCTTTTGCATAATTTACGCTTCTGCTATCTAGGGCACTGGACCCCTGCACGGTGACCACTGGAAGCCCTGCCTCTGCCCCGGTCTTGATTTCTGTTATGAGATTTCAGCACCCATTGCCCCTGGTCCTTCCAGGCCTATCTTGACTGCCTTAAGGACTAGAATCTTGCTTTTTTTCTTTCTTTTTTTTTGCGAAAGCAAGCTAAGACTCTGAGGATTCTGAATGTTCAGTAGTACCAGGTTTACCGCTTGTGCAGTGCAGCTGTGAAACACACACACACACACACACACACACACACACCACCCTAGCCTTAGTTCTCCAAAGAGCCAGCAGTTTCCACCCCCCCACTCCCCGCTGTCTTTATCCCCATTTGGCAGAAGGGTGGGGGGAGATTGAGGAAATGCATGAGAGAGAGAGAGAGAGAGAGAGAGAGAGAGAGAGAGAGAGAGAGCACGTGCTACCTCTGGGTTCCTCCAGTTCCCCTCCCTCCCTGCTGCTCTCCAGGGTTCTGTGGGTCCCTGCTGTGTGCTGCTGCTTTCCTGACCCTTCTCACTCCACATCTGGCCAAAAGTTGCCTGGAAACAGCAGGGGGGGTGGAAGGGAAGGGAGGAGTGTTCTCACAGGAACGGGGTGGGAGTGCAGGGAAAGTCAGGAGGAAAGCCAGGTCTGCCGCAGACATTGGATCCCTTCCTTCTTACCCTTGCTGGACAGTGTCAGGAAGTTTGGGGGCAAGGTGGGGGCTAGGTTAGAGGTGGAGAGAACCCCCGAAGGTGAAACAAAAGCCGCCCTTTTGAAAGGCTCCGAGCGGACGCCGAGGGCAGGAGGGTGACGGTCCTTTGCAAGCGGGGGGGAGGGAAGCAGATGGCTCTTGTAGGTGCAACACGGTCGGTCGAGCCTGCCAAAGCACTGAGGTCACTTCCTGCAGCAGCTTTCTGCAGTGTGGAGCCCTCCTAGAGAGGAGAGGGAGGGGGCCGTGCCGCGCTGGCTGGGGCCTGCAATGGAAAGGTTTTGGTGCCAAGGCTTGCGGGGTGGGGGGTGGGGGAGAAGCCTGAACCTCTTTGAAATAACATGTGAAAGATGTAGGGGTGGGAGGGTGCAGGCTTTGGAAAATGCTTGGGCCATCTCCCTTCGAAAGCCCGGTTGGGGAGACACATCCCGAGCCAGACGTTGTCCCGGTGTCCAATAATGTTGTGAACCTCCAAGTGACATCGCAGCCTAGACCTAGAGCATACTTGTGGATCCTCCGATCAGCTCTGCACCTCTGGTGTTTCATAAGGAGTGGCACACATGGGGCGGGGGTCGCAGGCATTAATGTGTCTCCCTCCCACACGCAGAGAGTCCGGATAAATGAGCTGAAGTATGTTTTAATGCCTTCCAACTGATGCATCTTTCCTTACGTCAACTAACGTTTCAAATTGCCCCTTTCCCTAGCCTTGTAGCTGAGGCTACCTCTGAAAAACAGTGGGCATGATCCAGCCAAAGTTAAGCATTTTTAAAACCTGGGAATCCCACAGGAGGAGAGTTAAGCACACACATAAGTCCCACATTGAAATCAGTGGGACCTCAAGATGGCCTCAGCTGAGGCCAATTTGTGCCAGTATAAATGGAATAAGTTATTGTTATAGTAAAATAACAAATAAAAATAAGTTATCGTAAAATGACAAAAAACCCAGATAGTTTACAACTGACCGTTGATCCATGCTTCTTTATGGTTTGTTAACATTTGTACCGCTTGCTAGGCCAATATGTCCTTGTTGAATTGAGCTGCACCTTCCTTTCACTCTGTTTATTGTTTCTTACAAGTGGAACATGCAACAAAATGTTGCAGCGTGGGGTGCTCCTGCTCATAATTCCAGCCAGCCAGTATCTATGATACTCCATTCCATTCCCTTCTTGCTCCTGTTTTTCCATTCCACTCACCCAGCCCGTCCTGACCCACTGAGCCTGCTCATTCCTCACTGAGCCCCCCAAAAAGATTTTTTGTAGTTGTGCAAACCTTGGGAGTTCCCCCAACCCTGCTGATACCTCCTTGTGGTATTGTAAATTGTTGTAAACTGCCCAGAAAGCTTCGGCTATTGGGCGGTATAGAAATGAAATAAATAATAATAAATAATTCTGTATAGGCCGGGGTGGGAGAACTAGGGATGCTCTACCCTGCCAAGATTCTCCAAACTCCACTTTGACATTCAGTTTGCCTCGCTCCCATTTCCATTTGCAACCTGTTTTTCCTTTCATTCGAACGGGAACGAAATTTCGCATTTCGAGTGGGGAAAAAATGTGCATTTCTGTGTGCATTTTTCAAAAGTGCACCCTTTCCCCCCCATTGACTGAAGTGTGCACATGCATGTTTTGGGATTTTTTAAAGCACAATTTAAAGTGTGCATTAAAAACAACACATCTTTTGAGCGCGATCACAAGTTTGGGGACGTGCAAACTTTTCCTGAACAATGCGCTCCGGTTTGCATTTGGGGTTGTGAATGGGGCAAGTTCTGGTGATTTGTGAACGGAAACAAAATTTTCATACAACTGTCTTGTGCATGGATGGTGCTGTTTCAGCTACATACTTGGAGAATGAGATGGCTATCGGTATGAACGATATGTGGGATTATTTTATTTCTTTAATAGTTGACATGCTGCTTTTCCTGGGAAAGGCTTTGCTCCCCTTGCCTGCTTTTCCAGAGCAGGGCCCAGCATCACCTCTTGCTTCCTTTAAGCACAGCCTGCAAGGCTGGGGCAGTTTCCAACCAGACTGGAGCCTCGGGGTATGTCCACACGGCGGTTCCTGTCAGGGCGGTTTCTGACAGGGCACGGATGCATTCATTCAGAATGGCAACTGTGCTGATCCCCCATTGGCCCGTATGGCAGACTCAGGGGTGGGTGGGAAGAAACGGACCTCCTAGGCAACTGGCATGCAAACCAGCATCCAACATGGTGGTTTCTTTTTTCCTGGTGTTGCTCCTCACTCCTCCAGCTTAGCTTTTAAGCAGGAAACTCCAGTATGGGGATTTTTTTTAGGCCAGGATTTAGAACAGTTCTTTAGAATGGATGTGAGAGTTGTGATGTCTGCGAATGTATTACTTGATGATGATGATGATGATGATGATGATGATGATGATGATGCTCGCTATTGATCATAATGCTTTTCTGAAATACACAGATTTCATAGCCAAGTCATCCTTAAAACCACCCTGTAAGGTTGGCCTTTGTTGACTTGATTTGTTTATTACATTTGTATCTCATCCTTCCCTCAAAGGAGCTCTTGGTGGCATAGAATATTCTCTTCCCATCCACCCCGTTTTATCCTCACAATGACCCTGTGAGGTAGACTAGGCTGAGAAAGAGGGAATTGCGCATATTACAGATGGGGACGGGGTGCTGAGGCTGAGAGAATAGTGGTTTATCTAAGGCAGGAGTGGGGAACTAGGGGCCGTCTGGATATGTTTGGACTATAAATCCCTTCAGCCTTGATCATTGGCCATGCTGCCTGGGGCTGATGGAAGCTGGAGTCCAACAACATGTTGGATTCACAGGTTCCCCACCTCTGATCTAAGACTGCCTGTCCATTGAGCTGAGATTTAAACTTGGAACTTCTCAACTTTGCAGTTCATTATCTTAATACATAACATAGCACTCACTCTACATTTTATAATTTTGAGTTCAGATGTAAATATCTGCTGAAAGAGTTACTGATTATGCTTGGGTGGGTTTTTGTGTGTGTGTTTTATGGTGTGTGTCTTTTAAGTTTTCTCCTCCCTCTCCTCATACATGGAACCTGGATTTGCAGACTTGGTGGTGACGGGAAATCATACTATAAAGCAGGGGTGGGGAACCTTTTCTGTCGAGGGCCACATTCTCTTGGGGGTTAATGTGTTCGGGACAGTATCCCAGCAGTAGGTGGGGCCAGAGCCAAAAGAGGGCAAGGGCTCTCCTTTTCTCTCTCTTTCTGCCACCCCATTCTCTCTCTCTCTTCTCTGAACTGATTGCTTGCAGGGGGCTTTGAAATTAGGCTGAGAGCTGCAGATTGCTTGTCCCTGTTGCAAAGGCAGGGCGCTCTTCTTGAGTACATGCAAAAACTGTTGTGTGGCATTGGATACTGGAGGATCAGGAGTGCTCCATACAGGAGTGATGCTAGATATTGAAAAGATCTGGGACCAAAAGAAGGGGGGAAAGTACAAACTTGCAAATGCTAATTTACATATGCTCTAAAGTCTCTCGCTGTGTGTGTATCTTTAAAGGACCCTGTCCCCTAAGGACCACCCCTATTTGTAAAAAGGGATGCATGTACAGGGGAGAGGAGGGCATTTGATTTCAGGGAAAAAAAACCTCAGGCAGAAAGATTCAAGGCTGGGTGGGGCAGCAGGAAGTGAAGCACATGTGGGCAAAAAGCCAGCTAATCTAGGGGGATCACATGCAACAGAGATCCTCAGGGCCCGTGTACCTTGATTTCAACAAGTGCCCATGGACAGCAGGGTGATGGGGCAGATGGCCTCCCAGAGATTCGGGGCTCCAAATGAAAGATTCGGGGCTCTAGCCCTAGTGGGCTGCCCCCTAACACCGCCTCTGGCTCCAGATTTGCTTCTCCTGACCTGGGTCCTTGGGCTTGCTTATGAAGCCCTGTAAGTTTCATGGGTCTAAATTGCAAGTACCCGTTCAGATGACCCAGATGCGTGCCTTTGGTCATGTTGCTTCCCATTTTCCTACTTTTCAGAATTTTGCGGGGCAAGGGGTGTTTCCTACTTGTGTCTTCAAGAAGATGGAGAGGGCAGCTTTTCCAGCAACTGTAGTGCCAACCCCTGGAAATATAGCAGTGATTAGGAAGCTGGTGCTTAGAGTGGCCGGTTTGCTCTTACCATCCCTCTGCCACCCACGCTGTGATCAGCGTGAAGGCTGGCAGAGTTGACATCTGTGCTCCTCCACGTATCGGGCATGTCAATTCAGCACACTCCCCACTCTTGCAAAACACCTCCACCTGGATGCCCCTGAATCCAGCAGAATCCAGGGGTAAGGCTTGTCCTGGACTGTACCACTTCAGGCTTGGGTTGGATGGCTTCATGGCTTAGAAAACTAGCATGTCAGGGAAAGACCTCCGTGTCGCCTTCTCCCTATCTGTGTGCACGGGGTTGTTTTCACGGGGCAGCATTCAAACATGCAACCCCCACTCGCAGCCAAAGGTGGAACCGTGCAGGGGAGTCGTCATCAGTCGCTTGAGTCTGCCGAGATAAAACTCTCTCCCGGTGTACGTAGAGGACAGCATCTGATCCAAAGCAGCTCTTAGACCAGGGGTGCAGAACCCAGAGAGCTTCGGCTATTGGGCGGTATAGAAATTAAATAAATAAATAAATAACCTCATCTCAGGGGCCAAAACTGACCCTCCCGTGGTCCCAGTCAGGCCCTCTGCTTCTCCCTAGATGGCCACGGCCCCTTCCACTGCCCCCCAACCACTGTCCATTCAGTAGTTTCACAGCTTTTCTGCAGTCTCCCCCCCCCCCCTTCTAAAAGGTTGGAATGCCTCTCCTAGGGCTTTGTTACAGCCAGTAAGAGCTTTGAGCTACAATATGTTGGTATTTTCTGGTATTTGCCCCCACCCCTTTCACCTTCAGCCGTACACACCACTGGCATGCGGCCCCCCGAGAGCTTCTATGAAATGGAATTTGACCCTTGGGCTCTTACGTATGCACTCCTCCCTTAGATATACATTCCAGTGGGGCAGCTGTGTTAGTCGGTTACAACAGACCCAAAACAACCTCTTGTGACCACCTTAAAGGCTGACATTTTGTCAGATTCATCTTACGTACATGTGCCTGGGTGCTGTGGGGGTGTACAGAAGTCTATGGCACTCACACCCTTCAAGATCCCTGTCAGTGGAGGCCAGGACATCCCATGTCAGGTCTGGAGAGCAGGATTGGTTGTCACCTCGTGTGCAGTGCTGGGTCCTTCCTCACAGGAATGAATGGCAGCCATTTTCCCTCTATGGGAGAAAGCATAAAGGTGCACTTGGAGACACGACTGCAGCGTTCCCCAACCTGGTGTCCTCCAGATGTGTTGGGCCACAACTCCCAGCATGCCTCAGCCAGCATACCTGTGTTGTAGCCCAACACATCTGGAGGACACCAGGTTGGGGAACGCTGCCCTATTGGGATGGGAGCTCAATCTGCTCTCAGTCGCAGATGAGACTGAGAGCCCCATCCCCACCTTCACGCGCTATTGCGAATCAGCCCTTCTCTTATTGGCCTAGCCCACTCCTGGGTCCATTTCTTGGTCACATGCAGCATGGTGCAATATTGGGGTCTCTCGAGACGCACAGATCATAAATCCGGTTCCAGGCTGCACGAAATCATCTTGAGAGTCAAGCGGTTTTGCTTGAAACGTACGAACTTCCTAGCGTGGGATCACATGAGAGGTCCATCTGTCCCAGCACTCTGTCTGCCAGGCAGATGCTCCCGGAAGGTCTCAAGCAAGGCATGACTGGAGAGAGACGTCTCCTGCTATTCTCCATCACCTTAGTTATGGGGATTCTACTGCAAGGAACAATGGAAGCTCCAGCTTTAGCAGTGGTGGGCTAATAAGCCACTGATAGACCTACCCTCCATGAGTTGGTTGAACCCTTGTGTGTCAGAATTGGACACAAGGGCAAGTTGCATTTTCTTTTCTGGAAAGCAAACCCCGTTCTGGAATCGCAAGTTTCAAGGTGCATGTTGTGACCAGGTGCGCTCACTGGACGATAGCCCCCATCATCCCCAGCCAGCATGGCTGGGGGTGATGGGAGTTGTAGTATGACACATCCGGAGAGCACCAGGTTGGGGAAAGCTGCTCTAAAGGGGATTGCCTTGGCAGCCCCATGCAGGGGGCAGCGTTTATGCTACAGCAACAGATGGACCACCTTCTTCTTGGCACCGTCTTGTTGGGCATGCGTCTCTGCATCTTGGGGGACAGCAGGTTCCAAAAGAAGGAAGAAGAAACGTCCTCGATGCCATAAGAAGGCAAAGGCAGAAGCCAGGTGGCCCAAGCGGTGAGAGGGGCAGACGGGAAGTCAGCTGAGTCAGGTGCTGGGTGAGCGGATGAGCAGCTGCAGCTTGAGGGAGGCCAGAGTTGACGGAGAGGCACAGAAGGGGAAGGGGCTTGCAGGGGGTGGTCGGCTGGCTGGTGGAAAGGAATGCAAGCGGCTCCCTCAGTGCACAACAAGTCTCGACTGGGAGGGGTGGGCGAGGCTGGGCTTTTCCAATCAGGACTTCTGTAACTGAGGCTGGTGCTATTCCTAGTATTTGTTCTCTGGCACCTAAGTGGTTCTTGGGAGCTCAAATCGGGGACCCGGGCGTTCCTGGTGCACAGCGTCCATTAGACTGCTGTTGTTCCTTAGCCGACATGGTCCGCTTCCCACGCTTGTCATAAAAGAGTCCCCTGTCCCTCAACATTTCCCCGTTCTTCTTAGTTGTGCACTACAAGACTGAGCCACAGCATCCATGGAAGTGTTGAGACAGGGCTGGGTAGGGAATCAACCTGCAACCACGCCTGGAGGGTCCAGTCTCTGCTCCAGGGGCCTGGAGGTAGTCAGGAGCTCAGTAGGAGCTCGCGTCCACCAGGCAAGGACAGGAGGCCATTATTTTTACCAGGCCTGGCCAGTCTAGAGGCATCACACTGCACATCCCTGTTCCCTAAGGCTTGACATCATACAGGCCCAGGTATCTCTCTAGGCTATGTTCCTGGCTGACGCCCTGGAGTTCCCGACAAGAAACCCCTGCCAGAACAAGATCTAAGAGCAGGGGTGGGCAGCGTGCAGCCCCCGTTCTTTTTTGCAGCCCCTGCCACCTAAATTGCCACCAATTGAGGCTCCAAGAAAAGGGCACATTTTCCCTTTAAAACAAAGTATGCGGGGAACATGCACCTTGTTTTAAAGCAAAATTGCTTTCCCCAGGGCTTCCAGGAGCGTGATTTTGCATTTAAGGGAAATGTGGCTTTTTTGGTGGCTGCAATTTTGGGTGGGTTTCAAGGGTCAGAAATTGGCCACCAGACCCTCTGAAGTTGCCCACCCCTGTCCGTGAGGCTCCACAGCAGGAATGTTCTTAGGGTGCTCTGTGTCACATTCTGTAGCCCAGGAGGTTCTCCTGCAACACTTACGGGCCAGCTGCCGTGATCTGCACTGTGTTAAACGCTCCTACAGAAAGTCCCTGCTACACTTTGGACTAGTGGGTTTTCCCCCAAGTGTTTTTGTTCTATTCACTTTTTAACAAATAATAGAATTGATAGAAGCACACACAAAGAAAGAGGAGTTTAAAATATACGCTGTTACCTGTGTGATATACAGAGTAAAGTATAAATACCTGAACTCATTAAATGAGGTTCCTGGGGAACCATGCATGATTTCCAATCTGGTGGGATCTTGACCCACCAGTTGGGAGTCTAGGCTGGAAACATACCTTGTTAAAAATGAAAGCTGAAATGTTCCTCATTTCACTCATTGAGGTTTTAAGGGAAGCTGCCTACATTCGAGGAACAGGGTTAAATCATTTTACAAGGGCACACACAGGGCTAGTTGCCTTTAAAACGTGGGGTGCATAAAGATGAAACATTACATGAGCAGTGGGACCCCTCTGGAAATGGACTTGCCACAGTCCGTTTGAAACAAAACACATTTTCTCCAGCTCAGGTGAAACCTGTTCTGCCACTTTGCAACAAAAGCGGGCTGTGTGCAGCACCAATTGGCTGGTGTCTGTGATGATATGAATCCATCTCCTGACCCCGCCTGAAACAGTTCTGCTATTTTAAAAAAGACCTACATTTTTTTTAAAAAGGCCTTGAATAAAGTTTTGATTGCATAAACATACAAACAGCACTCTAAACAAAAAGACAGATAGCCTGCCTGAAACATGGGGAGAGGGGCAAAAGTAATAACTAATCAGCGTTGACATTGGTGGCATGTACATCTGTCCATTGGATTGTGAATGTGGGGGAACTCACTCTGCAGAAAAAAAAATATGCATTTGTACACAGTCACATATTTCTAATACCCTCTTGCTCAAAGAGGGTACAATGCACCAGAAGTTTTTTCTACATGAGCTCTGTAGAACTGAATTGTGGAAGATCACACAAGTTGCTTATTTCAGGAAGAAGAAAGACCTAACATTTTTAGAACAGTGGGGATAGTTTGAGAGCGTTCCCACTGTGTTCAATACAAGTGCACCTCTTTCTCTTTGGGGCTAAGCTCTGCAAAACTGATTCTTCAAGTTTCCAGCATGTTGAGTCTGGACTGCAGAAAAGCCAGCTATGGATAGCACCTACTGGTAAGCACCCGTAACTTCACCAACACATCCTTTCCCATCCCCATTTCCCCAGCATTCCCCCAAATGTTTTATGATGGTGGGGCAGGTTAGGATGAGGATAGACATAAGGCTTGCTGCTTTAAAAATAAATAAATGCAAAACTACATTTGCAAAGCTAAAAGGAAAAATATGTTTCTTATATAACATTCTGATTGTATGAATTAAAAGAGAAGTCACAACCGTCCCAGCCTATGACAGCCATGGGCAAAGTGCCAACCCCTGCTGACTTCCAGCCACATTGTAGCAACTCCACATGTGTTGAGTGGTTTGTGGCAGTGTGTGAAAACTGAATTCTAAGCATCCAAACTTTGATGATCACTGCTGGTAATCTCAACAGTGGCAGCCTTAACCTCCGTGTGCCATCAGAAGCTTGAGTTCCTAATTTAATCCTCTTGCAACTAATATAAACCTAGCAAAGGGGGGGGGGGGGAACCTCCTACTCCAGTGGTATCTGTTTGCCCTATATGTGGGGGTGTAAGGCAGTTTCCTGGTCCGAGGGAGGGACCATAAGTTTAGGGAGGGGCCATAGCTCAGTGGTAGAACACCTGCTTTGCATGCAGAGGGTCCCAGGTTCAATCCCCCACATCTCCAGGTAGGACGAGGAAAGAATCCTGCCTGAAACCCTGGAGAGCCACTGCCAGTCAGTGTCGACAATACTGGGCTAGATTGATGGTCTGATTCAGTATAAGCCAGGTTGCTATATCCTCAAAGCAGGAAACAAGTTTCAGGTGGCGAATTATCCAGCTGTGTGTGTATGCACTAGCTGAGGAGGTGGAAGATGTGTAGACTGTATGCTCTTCTAATTGTAGAGGTGCTGAGGGATGAGGATGAGTGCCCTTGTGTTTTTCATAAGAATTTTACAAAGGGATGGCACAGATTCACTATATCATGCTTTAAGGTCTTTGATAGAGGGACAAAGAGAAACAAAAGGAGTAGTTAGAAATGGGGGTAGAGGGGGGAACACAAAGGCTCCCATGGGCTCCGACTGGCCTGTAATTGTAGGAATGCATTACACGTCTTGTGGCAAAAAATTTATTTTATCTTTAATGTAATCTGCTTTTTATTCATAACTTGTCCCATCCATAAGAGCTCAAGATGCCATCCTTAATTATTATTTGGGGGGTGGGGGGAAATGCTACATAAAATCATTTCTTAGAAAACAGTAAACTTTTAAAATGCGTGCTTTAATTCATTTAAAGTTTACTGTTTTGTTAAGTTTACTGCGGTGCTATAATAAACTTATTTATCCCTGGCCCTGGCGAAGGAGTAGCTCAGCAGTAGAGTACCCGCTTTGCATGCAGAAGGCCCAGGGGTTCAATCCCCGGCATCTCCAGCCCAGTAGCAATATTTTACATGATTGTATGTTTCGCTTACCAACAATGAAATGTGCTGTTATTTATTTCTTTATTTCTTTATTATATTTATACCCCGCCTTTTTTCCTGCAAGGAACCCAAAGCGGCTTACATAATCCTCCTCCTCTCCATTTTATCCTCACAACAACCCTGTGAGGTAGGTTAGGCTGAGAGTCAGTGACTGGCCCAAAGTCACCCAGTGGGTTTCATGGCCGAGCGGGGACTAGAACCCGGATTGTTATTTGTTACTGTTTGCTGTTATAATAATGAATTTTAAAATCAATTAAAAATATTTTAAAGAAGGATCAGGCTGAAGATGATGGGGAAAAACCTCTGCCTGAGCTACTACCAGTAACAACACAGGGCTCGATGAACCAGCTGTCTTACTCAGCAAAAGGCACCTTCTTAGAACATAAGAAGGTGCCTTTGCTGAGTCAGACCATTGGTTCATCTATTGCAGTGTTCTCCAACCTTGGGTCCCCAGATGTTTTTGGCCTACAACTCCCAGCATGCCCCAGCCAGCGTAGCTGGCTGGGGCATGCTGGGAGTTGTCGGCCAAAAACATCTGGGGACCCAAGGTTGGAGAACACTGATCTATTGGACACCTTCTGAAGCTGCCCAGGACCCATAGCCCAGTGGTCGAGCTTTGCATTCAATCCCTCCCATCTCCAATTAAAAATATGAGGTTGCACATGTGCTGGGAAAGATCCCGTCCTGGAGTAGGGCCAAGGTGCCTTCCCAGACAAGGTGCCCTCCAGGTGTTATGGACTACAACTCCCATTATCCTTGATCATTGGTCGTGTTGGCTGGGGCTGATGACAGTTGTAGTCCAAAACACCTGGGAGAGCACCACGTTGGGGAAGGCAATACTGGGCTAGACAGACAGACAAATAACCTGACTTGGTATAAGGTAGATTCTTTTGTTCCTATGCTTAACCAAGCCACTCTTACAGTGGCTGGGTTCATACGACACGATAACCCACACTCAAGGGTTGAGTGTGGGTTGTCGTTGAACCGTGGGTTGTTAAAGCATGGGTTATCATCGTGTTGTCTGAACCCAGCCACGCTAACAAATCATGGTTTGTTAACCATGAGCAACCCACAGTTCACAACCCAACAACAAGTCATGGGTTCTGTTCATGGGTTGCTCATGGTTAACAAAACACAATAATCCACTTTTTAACAACAACCCATGGTTCAATGACAACCCACACTCAACCCTTGAGTGTAGGTTTTCATGTTGTCTGAACCCAGTCATTGTGATGCTTGGGCTTTGCTAAACTCTGGAAGGGCGTTCCAGAGGTGGAGAGCGCGACGTAAGGATGCCTTCCTATATGTCTTTGTTGTCTGAATGCTCCAGAGATGGCATACTTCAGGGGGCACAATCAGGGATGCTTCACACATTATGTGTCAGTTGTCCGCTGCTGTGTTTGCATGCAACGGGAGTTGTAGCTAACATTGGCTTCCTGATGCATATGCTGGCACAACACAACTGATGGGGAAAATGTTGGCTTTATGTGTTTAAAGTATTGTGCGAAGCACTCCTCACAGCAAAATCAGATGCTCAGCAGGACCCACACACAATTTAGACAAGGAGTGTGTGGGGCTGACAGGAAGGTCTGCAGCCTGGCCAGGATTTGTGCAATTCCCCAACCTGGTTGCCCTCTTCAGCTCCCAGAAGCCCCAGCCAGCATGGCCCGTGCTCAGGAAAGTTGGGGGTTGTTGACCGAAATGTTTGGAGGGCGCCAAGTTGGGGAGGGCTCTCCTAAGATTATAACAGGATATAGTGGGGGAAGAGACAGTCTCTTTGGGTCCAACTTACGCATACTTGGTTAGAGCCAGCTCAGACTGCTTTCCAGAGATCCACCTCACATTTTGACCTAATTCCCTCTGGGGTGGCCCAAGTTGTCTGGGTTGCACCACTTCCAAGTCCAAGTAGGGGCTGATAGGATAGGAGTGAGTGTTCCTCCATACAAAACAATGATGCACCTAGAAAACTAGAGGTCAGGCAGAAGGCTAGACTGGAATCTCTTCTCCCTGACTTTGCTAGACGTTTATCAGCCGGGAATATTGTTTGTCTTAAAGTACATTGTGGCGTAACCCCACAATTCAGGTCCCTGGGGTATGTCTGCTTTAGTATGTTTAGTGTGTCTAGAATGTTGAACCGAGTGGGTGTGGTTTGTGATGTCTTGGAAAGGGTGGGGGGAGGAGTATATAAGGAGTGTTTGAGTGATGTCAGAGTTAGTTTAAGTCGAGTTGAGGGTTATGGGAGTGTGGAGTTGGGTTAGAGAGTTTTAGCTGGTTGGAGTTAGTGTGATATGGGAGAGTGTTTGTAGTGTGTGGGCAGAGCTGGGAGTTTGTGAGTTAGGTTAGTTACAACGTGTTTGGGGGTAGGCAGGTTTATAGTTATTTTCTGGAACTAAGATTTTGAGAATTAAAAGAAACGTATTTTTATTTTGTTTGCTACCCAAATCCTACATGTCAGCTTGGTGTTATTACCTGCTTTACTTTTAAATCTACACACACACCTTTGTACCCACAGCATCATAAATTTAAGCTAGATCCTTAATAACCAGCATTAATCTTTTCCCTCATTAGTAGGGGAAAGGTTTCATTTGACCCCTCCCCTCAGGTTTTCAAGTGTTGATGCTTGGCCTGAGAAGGGTTTATGCGCCTGGTCTTAAAGTGTAAAGGGACCGTGTCGTCGCACACATTCTATCATATGCGCCTCTACCTGCAGTCATGGCACCTGGAGCCATCTTGACCACCACAGGGAGAACTAGGCCTTAAGAGAGAGCCATAGATTGGGGGTAAACTTCCCTGCTTCGCATACTGGAGCTCACCTGTGCTGATATGCATGCCTACATATTCTGCCTCGTGTGTACTCAGTGCTTTGGTCTCGGTGTAGGCCTGTCATCTAGAACAGCCTGGCCAGTCTAAGGACGGGTTTCCCCAATGGTCCTAGAGTTGCCGCGGGACTCCTTAAAGGCTTGACCCTCTTTTAACAGACTGAGGGAAGAGAGTCCTGTCCTTTCCGCAAACAAAACCCTAGGGGATACATGAAGCAGTACACAAAGATGGAGGCTCGCTCATCGTGTCTAGGCCAGAACGGAGAATTTTCGGTGTCCCCTGCACCTCTCTCTCTCTCTCTGCCAAGGAGAAAGTTGCAAACAAAGAGCTTCCATTCTTTCTCTCAGTGTCCCTCCTTCTGTCTGTCCTTCCTGCCTTCTAGGCCCAGGGTGAGGGGAGGCACAGACTGTGTAACGGATACATTTTTTAAAACCTTCGTGCCAGGTGCGTGTTTCCTCAGCCGGCTTTCGGCAAGACAAGCACTCGGCTGCCGCGCAAAAAGGGAACTTACACAAAGGGGGCTTTTTTTTCTCTCTCTCTTCTTTTTTTGGTCAGGCCAGAGAAGTAGCACAGCCAGGTCAGAAAGTTTAAACAGAAAGTGGGAATAACTTTGGGAGGGGGTTTTATTTTAACCGTTTAACAGACACCAGCCGCTTGGAAGGGGTTGTGTAGCTCACCAGGGACACCTAGTGGAGAGATGGCTTCAAGAGCCTTTAGCCAAAGGTGACTCTGGGACTTGGTTATTAAATCTGGAATATCTACCGGCCTCTGAATCCATCCAGTCGCAGTTTATAGTTTCTGTTGCACCAATAGGCATGCATGGAAATTGCGGATACGGCATTCACATTTCATACACAGAGAGAGGTTCTGTGCCTTTAATAGCTCAGTAGCAGGCAGAAATTGAAATGGTTCCATTTCTCCCATGACTGCATCTCCGAAGTGGGAGGGAGATGCACCTGTTGGAATTTCTACCGATCAATACAGAGCCCCTGTCAGGTGAAACAGCGGCATCCATACCCCATTTCTCCCCCCCCCCTCCGGCTTCTTTTTCAACCAGCTCAAGTGTGAGTACAAGCAGCATGGTAAAAGAGGGACCTAATTCACGTTAACAGTGCAATTCTAAACACACTTACCATTAAGCTCAATAGCACTAACTTCTAAGTAAGCCTGTAGAGCAGTGTTCTCCAACCTTGGGGTTGCTGGGCATGCTGGTTTGGCCAAAACTCTGGGACCCAGGTTGGAACCCATAGAGTAATGGAGAGCATGGGATCCTGTAGGCCATCTTCATCTGGGGTCCCAGTGGAACTTGGATCTAGAATGGCCCCACATCACTCGACCCATCGCTAGATTAACAATCTTTTTAGATTTCTTTATCCGAAGACACTTTCTCAGGATGCTGAGATATGATGAGATCTGTCTATTAATCTTTGACAACAAGAAATTGGGCCTTTTGTGTAAAAGTGTAAAAAGGAGAAAACACTTGGGTGTGTGTGAGTGAGAGAGAGAGACTTTGTTGGGGAGGGGAGTTGGCTGGGGCATGCTGGGAATTGTAGGCCAAAAACATCTGGGGACCCAAGGTTGGAGAACACGGCTGTAGAGGCATTGAAATCCTCTCAAGGTGAAACAGACTTTGTTTGGGAGAAGTATATTTTGTTCTGCATCTTCACGGTCGTTGGATTTCACAATGACCTGTTTATTCCCTGAGAGTTTTAGGCCCAAAACAAGCATGGTGGTGTAGGAGATCCATAAACAGGCCTTCCAACTCTGTACACATACATTACAGACATGGGATAGGTGTGTGTGTTTAACCCTTTCCCCTGTACTGTTTCCCTGCTTCAAATGCCCCACTCCCAAAGTTGCTACTAGCTCTGCAGTAGTAAAAATACAGATATCTGTATCATGCCAGGTAATTTTTTTTTTCTGCTGTGGGGTGAATAGTAGCTTTCAGTGGGAGGTTTAAATTGGGGAAAACAGCTAGTGGCGGGAAGGGCTGAACATTCCCATCCCAAGCACTGCTGCCCCAAGCAAAAATAAATCCGATTGATTTAATTTTGGGGGGGGAAAAATTAGGAAATCCAGTCACAGGTCCTCCCACATCGTATCTCTTCCGGCCCTCCTCCAGATGCTTTTGTTGAGGAATCAAAATGTTCAAGCAATCTGCTGTCAGTTATGGCCCAGATGCTTTGGTGATGGACCCCCATTAAAATACATTGTGTTTGAACTGCGAGCAATGCAGAACAACCCTCTCAGAAGAGTGAGTTGGGTCTGAGGTTGCAAAGGCACAATGATAATGGAACAAGCAATAGTTGGTATAATTCCCAGGTGGGACAATAGTCAGAATCACAAGTGCCACCTGCAACAAAATGTTGCAGTGTGTGAAGTGTTTCGGTTTAGGGTTCTAGCCAGCTGTGCCCTTTTCCAGGAGATTCCAATCCCATCACCCCTCAGCAGTCAATTTGCATTCCATGCCTACTGAGCCTTCCCCGCCTCATTGGACTGTTTTGAGAGCATCCCCCATTTAATCCCCCCCCCAAATGTTCTTTGTCCTTCTACAAACCTTGGGATTCCTCCAAACCTTCAGGAAATCTCCCCCAGGAGAGAGGAGATGCTGTTTTGGCTACATATGGACTGGCACTCAGAGAACGGATTCACTATTTGTGTATAAAACAGGCTTCCCCACCCTGATGCTCTCCAGATGTGTTGGACTACAACTCCCATAATTCCAAGCCAGCATGGCTAATGGGAGATTTAGTCCAGCACATCTGGAAGGCACCGGTTTGGGGAGGCTGCTATAGAACGTTCTTGAGAACCTCCACGTTCCAAAGTTGCTACGCTTGTGTTTTCACCATTTGAATGGGCTTGTTCCAGCACTTGCATATACATCCTGTATGATCCTAAAGTGCTGTGTCCGTGACCCCTCGACTCTGCACCTTGCTTCTCCATAATTGGAAATGTAGAGCATTTTGCGTCTCACGGCGTGTTGTGAGGTTTCTAGCAGTAGCAAAAGGGGCAGGAATGGGATGGGATATAGAATTGGAAAGTGCTTGGCGAGGGGAGAGCAAGGAGACAGAGACCTGGTTTGCACGAAATGCAAATTCTTGGTTATTTAACCCATGAATTGGTGGGGCTGCACCGGAGCAAGTGAGTGCGCTGCTGCCCTTGCACTTGGGCATTTCCACTTTGCATCTGTTTTCTCAAACACCAAGGTCGTTTGGCCGAATTCAGCACTCTGGCTTGTTGAGGGGGAAACAACCCATAGTTTTAACCCAACAACAAACCATGGGTTGTCGTTACATGTGAACCGGGCCAGAGAGATTGGCAAAAGAAAGGCAGGAAGCAGGCAAGCTGTGATATCGATGATTCTGCCAAACCCAAGAGATCTACGTAGGGCAAAAGTTCCACGTCGTAGCAACCGTTTGGCCAGGATCTGCAGCCAGCAACCTCATGGTCTTAAGATGGGACCGAGCCTAGTGAGCACTGGCACATTTGGAAATTTGAGAAACTGGCCTGGGCACACTCATAAAATGGTTGCCATGGGTGGGCGTGGCAAGTTGCGAAGGACTAGTAACCTGCCCAGAAGCATTAATGGGAAATTAAGACAGCAGTGGCTAGAAACTGCCGGCTCACTTTGAGGCAATTCCAGCTGCCAATCAGAAAAAATAAAAATATTTTAAAAAATAAAAATTGGGAGGAGTGGGGAGTTTGGGGGTTGCAAAGGGTGGCTCTGTTTGTTCTCCAGGCTAAATTCCCTTTAAAAACAACAACAACAACCATCTTTCCTTTCCTCTCCACAGAGAACTCAAGTGTAACAGCAGGAGCAGCAAAGCAGAAGGTGAGTTGTGCACTGTGGACTTTGTGTTTCCCTCCCTCCCATTCTTCCCTTGCAAGGCAGTAGAGAAAGGAAGGAGTGTGCAGGCAGCCTTGGGGCCCTTCTGTGCACTCCATTTGTTGCACAATAAATGCACATTTGTTCTCCTGCGTTGCTCGCCGCCTGCACAGGTTGCATTTTTTAAATCTGTTGTTGTTGTCATCTCAAATAGTGCCCCATTGCTTTGCGGAGTGCAATCATTGTCAGTGTCACAAGCGCATTTTGCGACCCGATTAGTTACTAACGACACAACTCCCCCTTCCAACCCTGCATTGTTTTGTGACTAAAATAATAATAATGATAATAATAACAACAACAACAATTCAGAGGCTATATATCCCCCAGCTGTACCAGCTCAATGCAGGGGATGCCCCAAGTGCATTGCAGCCTACGATCATTTATTTATTAATTTATTATATTTATAAGAATATAATATCCAGAGATGGATCAAACCAAGGGTCCATCTAGTCCAGCATTCTGTTCACACAGTGGCCAACCAGCTGCCCACAGGGATCCCACAAGCAGGACAGGAGTGCAAGAGCACCCACCCGCCCATGCTGCCCAGCAACTGGAGTACTTAGGCATATTGCCTCTGATACTTGATCCTGCAAGAAATCCAAGGCGGCTTACATGGTCCTCCTCCTCCTCTCCTTTGTATCCTCACAACAACCCTGTGAGGTAGGTGAGGTGGAGAGACAGTGACTGGCCCAAAGTCACCCAGTGAGCTTCATGGCTGAGTAGGGACTAGAACCCGGATCTCCCGAGTCCCAGTCCAACCCTCTAACCACTACACCACACTGGCTTTACCCATTTTTCTGTTTTAAAGCAGGGGTTCAAATCTCTGGCCCACAAGGGTTCCTGAGATGGCCATGCCGCTTTCCCTTTCCCCCCCAACCCCTGACGGTTTGGTGGTTTCCCGCTTTTGCATGCCCCCCCCTCCCATTCTGAAAGGTTGACATGCCTCTGCTAAGGCTTAGTTACTGGCAGTAAGAGCTTTAAGCTAAAATAGGCTGGTATTTTGGCCCCACCCCTTTTGCCTTCGGCTCCGCCCACCACTGGACTGAGGCCTGCCGGTAAGAGCTCCTCCAAAATTGAATTTGGCCTTTGGACTGAAAGGAGTTCAACGCCCTTGTTTCAAAGTGTGGGGCACAAGCAAGGCTTCCTGAGCCCTTCTCCTCTGGATCGGACGGGGAGCAGGATGGGAAGTCTGGAGGCTCCCCCCCACCCCCCACATGGTGAGCTGCAGCCAGAGGTCACTTCTCCAGATGACACCTCGCATGAGGGAGCTCCGATAGCAGGAATCCCACCGTCCTTTGCTGAGACTTGGGATGTGCGAGGATATTGTTCGGGGGGTGGGGGTGGAAATCCGGCGGACTAGCTGGGCTCAACCCTCCCCCAAACTCCATCCCGCTTACCCGTTCCCTTGCATCGACTCGCGTTCTTCTGAGTTGAGCCGGGGAAGCGACTTCTGGGTTCTAACTTGTAGTATCAAAGTTAGCGGGCAACTAACTTGTAGTATCAAATGCAAAAGGGACAGTTAAAGAAGAATAATTTTATGGATATATGGAATCAATTATTAGACTATGTATTAATAAAGGGGAAGGGGAGTATGCCTTGTCAGGATATGCTATATTTTTGGAATGTGGAATTTAATTGATTAAGGGGACGGTTGTATATTAGTTGGTCCCTAGGCGGGTGGGCGGGTGCACCTTATGATTTATTTTAGTTGTATGTTTGTGTTTAAAAAATAAAAAAAGAAAGTTAAAAAGAAAAGAAAAGAAGATACGCCTAAAGCAGCCGCAATTTGCACATATCTTAAGGCATTTTCGGTGGTGCGTACCAGCTTTCAGCCCGGCTTAGCAGCTGCAGCAACAACATCCACAAAGCCGGAGGTGGGACGGGTCCCGGCAGATCTCCGCCCCCTAGTTGAGACCCACCCCCCCACCCCAGCTGTAGACCACCACCCTTCTCCTCATCACCCTTACAACGCAGTGCCCTGCCTGCAGCCCAAGGCCTCCCATCTATGTACTGGGGGCGGGGGGGGAGAAGACACACATGCTCTGGATTCCTGACCGTGAGCAATTCCAGGAAGAGGTGGGGCCACCAGGCTCTCTAGAATCCAGGACAGGGGTAGGGAACCTCTTTCAGCTCGAGGTTTCCATTCTGGTTTCCATTCCATTTTGGAGACACTCTCGGGGGGGGGGGCACATTCCAGTGGTGGGCTGGGCCAAAGGCAAAAAGGGCAAAATACAAAAAAATACCAGCCTTTTGTACCTTAAAGCTCTTATCTGCCAGTAACTGTGCCTTGGGAGAGGCACGTCAACCTTTTAAGAATGAGGGGGGAACTGCACAAGAGCTGGAGACCACCATACAATCTGTGTCTGGGGGAAAGGGTGTGGGTCCAGGGGAAGAAGACGCGGCCCTCTGGGGAACCCCAGAGGACCGGATTTGGTCCCTGGTCGCTGAGTGCTGGTTCAAGTCCTCACTTGACTTCTTGGCTCGGCTCCCAGCCCAAACACGCTGCCCCACATGCTGCAGGACAGCTCCCCGGCCTGGCTGCGATGGCGGGGATGGGATGACCATGTAGTGGTCCCTCAGTGTGGTGGTCCTTGTAGCGGTCCACACGTGGCTCCTAAAAATCAAGGAGGAAAGCCGTGACCAAAGGCAGCACGCCTACCGCCTGCTCCCCCTAGCAATTACCCACCCTATGGCTTATGCTGGCTCAGCTTGTCTGAGCGTGGAAAGCTAAGCAGGGTCAGGCCTGGTTATTACTTGGATGGGAGACCCCTCCTCTAGTTTCCTGCATTGAGCAGCGGGTTGGGCTCGATAGCCTTGTAGGCCCCTTCCAACTCTTAATGATCTATGAAATCTATGAAAAAAACCCACATCTGTTGCATGTCGACAGAACATGGTTCCGTCATATTCATAAGTCGTCATGGTGCCTGAGCGGGGGGAGGCCAAATGGCACCACCCTCCGGCTAATTTAAAGCCGGGCATAATCCTGTGCGAGCAAACAGGAGCTGCACAAGAGCACGGTGGAGCAGGCAAACGGTGGTGCCTGGCCCTGCTCCTGCTCATTTCAGTGGGGCTAGCACAGGAGAACATAGGGAGCTCCCTTCTACTGAATCAGACCCTTGCTCCAACTAGTCCAGTATTGTCGACACTGACCAGCAGCGGCTCTCCAGGGGTTCAAGGCAGGAGTTTTTCCTAGTCCTACCTAGAGATGCCGGAAATCGAACTTGGGACCTTCTGCATGCAAAGCGGGCGCTCTGCCGCTGAGCTACGGCCCCTCCCCTAGATCTTCCAGCTAGCCGGAGCCCTTTGGGTCACTGGATCTGCCTGCCTCCCACTTGGTCACCCTCAAAGGCACCCGTAATCCACTTCACCTTGCTTCATGGCAAGGCCGCCTCTGGTTGGCATTGATGAAGGACAAGTGGGTGTCTCGATCGTAGGCTACAATGCACTCAGGGCACATCTGACTGAGCACAAGGCCGTGTTCAGGTCATCCTCTCCCTCTCTTCCTCGTATAGTTTTACTAGCATGAACCACATCGAGCACCCTTCTCTTTGCCACGTGAGGAAAGCGGGTGGAGCTTACAGCCTGTCAAATCTGGCTCCTGTTAAACTGAGGGACAAGTGAAGACAGTGTGTAGGTAACCGCAGCAGGTGTCCTATTTGCTCAGGCCAGTGAGCAAGACCCACCCAGACGTTTCCATAGGGGTCTCCCCTGGCCTGAGGCTTCTTTGGCTGCTCTCCCTGCAGCTGGATGGGGGCATACAGACCGAATCCTCATCTGACGTCAGGTCACCAGTTCGAGCCCCGCTGCAGGCTCAAGTCCCACCGCAGCTTTGCTTTGAAGGAGAATCACCAGGTTTTATTTCATGCTGCAAGAGGCAATCTTTCCAGGGGCCGGAGAACAGCAGCAGTGAAGTTGCTAAAGAGATAGGGCAGAAGTAACTGGTTGGGGGACTGGAGGGTAGAGGATTTGTGACATGCTTCACAGTGGTGTTATTGGTGCTAGTGCAGCCACTACCTTGCCAGCAAAAATTCTGTGTGCCTCTTGCTCTCGCTGGGGCAAGACTCGCAAGTTTCCCAGCAATTTAGATTTAGCAGTGTGAATGCTGGGGGAAAGCAGCTTTGCCTCCACAGAAGGGCTTGGTTGGTTGGCACTGTCTGTGATTGCAGCACAGTTCCCTTGAGGAGAACAAAGGCATGTGGGAAGGCTCGTCGCTTCTGGCCAATGACAAATCCCAAATGCCTGTGCATTCCCTTTGGTTACAGAAGTGAGAGGGCGGGAGGGAGGGAGAGAGAGAGAGCAGCCTGGCCCCAGTCACTGGCCAGAGGGGAAAGAGCTGCTCCCCTTCCTGCAAGAAGGGCTGGATCAGCCTAGTCTCAGCTGCATAAACCATTTAAAACAAAACAAAAAACCAGACACCACCCTCGTCATGTAATGCTGAGATTAAACGTCATGCACAACATGAGGATGCTGTCAAAAAAGACACTCCCATGTTCCTACATCAACCTTCCCCAACCTAGTACCCTCCAGATGTGTTGGACTACAACTCTCAGCAGTTCAAAACGTCTGAAGGGCACCAGGTTGAAGAAAGCTGTCATACATATTATGGGGGGCACGTGGGGAAACTCAAGTTGGGGTACCATTTGGGGCAGCTTCCCTGTGTTGAGTTTGTCTCCTTTCCCCCCATGATGTGTCGGAACACCAACACTGTCTTACAGAGTCATCCCTTAGTGTGTTTTCTGCCCCCAATAGCGGCAGCCAAAGATGTAGAGCTGGGGCAGGGAAACGGTCTATGGGATGACATTGCAACATGGGGTCAAGGTTTCTTCACTTTGCAGGGAAAGGAGGGAAACTTCACCTGAGGATGCTGTTCTTGGTAGCATCCCCATGTCCCAATGTGTTTCAACATAAGAGATTGCCTTGTGGAAACATACACATAACGCTCAAAAGCCCCAGGATGTGATGAGCCTCAAAGAACCTGTCATATCGGGCTGCTAAGAAGAACCGTAACATCTCCCCTTTGTTTGTTCCAGGTCCAGGTTCCACATTTGCAGATGTCCATCCCAGCAACTGTTCTGCCAAGAGGCACGCCGGTGAAGATGAACTGAGGAAGCGCCTGAAATCCCAGGGCCCACCAGTCCCACCAGCAGGAGGTGCCATCCGCAGCTCTTCCGATTACTCCCAAGAGCCAAAGTTCTTCCAGTCAGGGCATCCCGGTCAAAAGGTGTCGGCGTGTCTGGCAGAGAAAGCCTTGTCGTTCAGCATGCTCAGCTTTCCAGAAGGCTCTTGCTCAGCATTAGGCCGGGAGCACAAATCTGGCTCGCTACGCCATACCGAGACAGCTGACCGGTACAAGAGCCTTCACACCCAGGGCAGCGCCACGGCTGAGGACTTGCCGCCGGCCAACCTTCTGGGCTGCCCTGTCAATGCCCAGGGCCTAGACGAGACAGCCACGCACGACAGAGCTGCCAAGACCTTCTCCAACGCCACTCTGGCCTCAGGAAGGTGCAACATCGACAACATCATCTCGCTGCTCAAGAGCAAGTGTGGCAACGGCCGTATCAACCTCTACCCTGTGGTGCAGCTCATCGACATCATGAAGGACATCAACCGCCTCTCCCAGGACCTGAAGAGCTGTGGCGTTCACCTGGACTGCAGCGGCCTCCAGCTCGACAGCCAGCCGTCATCGCTCAGGCGAGGAAAGCCAGGACCAGGGCCTGCAGTACAGCTTCTACTCCTCGCCCATGCTGGCCAACAGCATCCGTAGCCCCGAGGAGCTCGCGGCGCAGGGCGGCACCAAAGCTGAGCTGTCCAAGCAGACCCAACCTGGCCTCTAGTGTGGGAGAGTCGGGAGGGGACACGCCCAGCACCCAGTACCCAGCTTGCCAGAGTAGCCCTGCTATGAAGGCTCCCAGCAGCCTCGACGAAGCCAGCCGCTCAGAGTCTGACACCACCGATTACATCGAGCTAGCCGATGCAGATATCCTGAGTGAACTGGCTTCTCTGGCATGCCAAGGTCCCCAGTTGCTAGATCATCAACATCCAGAGTCCCAACCCCAGTTGCTACCAAGCCAGGGGCTCGATTCAAGGTCCCAGTTAATGGGCTCCCAGTCTTTGGAACACCAGCCTCAGCTAGTAGACTCTAAGTCTCTCGAGCCTCCTCCAGAACCCCTGGCCCTGCAGACTGTGGGGCCCCTGCCTGCCCCACTGGGGCTGCAGACGCTAGAGCCTCTCGAGCTGCAGAGTCTGGAGCCTTTGTCCGAATCGCTGTCCCTCCAATCGCTGGAACCCCTTTCCGAGCCTCTAGGGCTCCAGTCTTTAGGGGCCCTGGACCACCAATTGCTTGACTCCCAAGCCCAGCTTCTGGATCCAGAGGCCCAGCTGCTAGGTCCCTTGCCCAAGTTGTTAGACTCCCAGCCCCAGCTGGGGACAGATGAGTCCCTAGGAGCACACCCGCTACAAACCGAATCCCGCCTCGGAGGCTGCTCCATGAGAGGAGTGGTAAGACGAGGGGCCGGGCGGGGAAGGGATGATCACAGGAAGTACGCTCTACGTAGAACAGATAAACCAAAGATACTCTGCCGCCGGCGGAGGGGAGGCCGGGGGCGGCGGGCAGAGATTGTAGCTGAGACCAGGGTCCTCCCCATGGCTGTACCAGTGGAGGTGGTAATGGCGCAGCCAGAGGAAGCCAGGATGCCCATGGCAACCGTGGAAGCAGATGAAGTGCTTGGTCCCATCATTTCCACTCTGGAGCCTGACAATGGCCAGAAAGCTGCCACCGCCAACTTGCAGCCCGCAAAGCCCAAGTGCCGTGGAGTGCGCAGGATGGTGGTGAAGATGGCAAAAATCCCCGTCTCCCTTGGGAGGAGGAATAAGACCACATACAAAGTCTCCTCCCTGAACAGCAGCTTGAACCTAGAAGGCAAGGAGCTGACAACCTGCAACCCGGTGGAGCCAACTCCGCTGCTGAAGATGAAGAACAACGGCCGTAACGTGGTCGTGGTCTTCCCTCCGGGTGAAATGCCCATAATCCTGAAGCGCAAGCGGGGAAGGCCCCCGAAGAACCTGATGCTGGGACCCTGCAAACCCAAGGAGCCCACCCCAGAAGTCAAGAAACGGAGGAGGAGGAAACAGAAATTGGCGTCACCGCAACCCTCTTACGTTGCCGACACCAATGACAGCAAAGCCGACTACTCGGACGTCCTGGCAAAGCTGGCCTTTCTCAACCGCCAGAGCCAGTGCTCGGCTCGCTGCTCCCCACCCCGCTGCTGGACCCCGAGCGAGCCGGACTCCATCCACCAGGCTCCTGACACTCAAAGCATCTCACACTTCTTGCATCGAGTCCAAGGCTTCCGGCGGCGCGGTGGCAAAGGAGGCGGGTTTGGGCGCGGAGGGGGCCACTCTGCCCGCTCATCTCGCTGCTCCTTCAGTGATTTCTTTGAAGGCATTGGCAAGAAGAAGAAGGCGGCCCCGGGAGCAGCCATGCATGCCGACCCTGCTCACCCGCGGAAAAGGGGCCGGCAAGAGCCAGACTCCATGGAGAAGCCCAAGAGGAAGAGAAGATCCCGCAAAAATGGGGTTCTGTTTCCGGAGCAGAACCTGAGCCAGAACTTCATTGATGGGACCTCTGAATGGTGTGGAGACAAGGACAGTCCTTGGATGTCCCATCACGGACACCTCTCCAGCCAAGCCAACAGGAACTGCAGTTACCAAGGCACCGACTCTCGGACCTTCCACTCTTCGGCGCTGGAGCCAAGTTCTTCCAGCAGGACTGGTTTTTATGGCGGGAGCAATCCATCCTCCCTGTCTGAGCTAAGCCAGGAAAGGCAGAGCCTTTTCACAGGCTACTTCCGCTCCCTGCTGGATTCGGATGACTCCTCCGACCTGCTGGACTTTGCCCTCTCCAATACGCGCTCCGAGTCGCGGAAGTCCACTGCCACGTACACGGCCCCTCCCAATGCCATCGCCACCCAGAGGGGCATGGCGTCTTACCCAAGCCGAGGAGGCAAAGTCACGCCCTCCTCCACCACTGCTACCGCTACTACCGAGGCGTCTTTTCATACGGTCATGACAAGTCGGCAGTCGTTCCCCTCCAGCAGAGCGACGGGATACAGCCTTTCTCAGGTGGCTTCCGAGTGCCGTGGCACAGATGCCTTCCAGAAGCTGGCACCTCTCTCGGCTGTCTCCAGGTCGCCTACCACTCACTCCACAGCCGCCTCCAGCTATGCACAGTACAGCAGCTACAGCAGCGGTGGAGGGCAGAGCCTGACGCCCTCTAGCTTGTTTCAGCAAGGGAAGCCGTACCACGCCACACAGGACTGCCCCAACAACAAAGACTGCAGCTTCACCTACGGCAGTGGCAACAGCCTGCCCTCCTCACCCAGCAGTGCCCACAGTGCCAGCTACTGCCCAGCAGACTTCAGGGCCCAGTTTGCCCTTGAGCAAGGCCTCCTTCTTCAACAGCTCAGATCCCAGCCAGTTCTCCAGCTCCTCCCACACGCCAATGAGGTGTGACAGCCGGGCAAGCACGGTGTCCCCGGGTGGCTACATGGTGCCCAAAGGTTCAGTCTCCTTCCAGCCCTCCCCAGAGAACTGTCGGCAGTTTCCCAGTGCCTCCCAGTGGGCTTTCCGGCAAGGGTACGGCGGCCTGGACTGGAACTCTGAGACCTTCAGCCAGCTCTACAACCCAGGCTTTGACTGCCATATCAACGAGCCCAACGTCATCCTGGACATTTCCAACTATACACCCCAGAAGGCCAAGCAGCAGACAGTTTCTGAGACCTTTTCCGAATCCTCCTCAGACAGCACCCAGTTCAACCAGCCGGCAGGCTACAGAAGGGCCAACAGTGAGGCCTCATCTAGCGAGGGCCAGTCCAGCCTCTCTAGCCTGGAGAAGCTGATGATGGACTGGAACGAGTCATCTTCGGCCCCAGGGTACAACTGGAACCAGAGTGTCTTATTCCAGAGCAGCTCCAAGCCGGGGCGTGGCAGGCGGAAGAAAGTGGACCTCTTTGATGCGGCCCACCTGAATTTCACGACGGCTGCATATCCTCCCAAGAGGGGCACGGGGGCCAGGCAGCCGCGGGGCTCCCGGGGTGCTTGCACCGCCAAGAAAGAGCGAGGCACTGGCAAAACCAAGTTCCCTGCCAAATCCCAGCCGGTGAACCCGCTGTTCCAAGACAGCACCGATTTAGGCCTGGACTACTACAGCGGAGACAGCAGCATGTCCCCGCTGCCCTCCCAGTCCCGGGGCTTTGGGCTCAGCGAGAGAGACCCCTGTGACTACGCCGGGCCCTATTCCATGAACCCTTCCACCCCTTCGGACGGCACCTTTGGGCAAGGGTTCCAGAGCGACTCCCCCGGCCTGGGGCAGACAGATCTGGAAAGCAAGCATTTCCCCGCCTTGCCCCACCAGCTTGCCGCCCCGCCCACTCAGCAGACTGTGTTTGAGGCGGGCCTGCAGAAAGCCTTCTCGCCCAATTGCTCCCCGACCCTGGCCTTCAAGGAGGACTTGCGGCCCGGCGACATCCGGAAGCTCCCGGCCTGCGACTCGCTCAAACACAGCATGCAAGGGGCCGCCGGCATGCCCCACTCGGCGGCTGCGCACATGGCTTGCCGGGACCTGCCCATGTCTCAGCCGCACTACGATTCGCCCAGCTGCAAAAACCCCGGCTATTGGTACTCCCCCACCTCCAGCACCCGCAGCCCTCCCTACGACAACAAAGCCGGGGTTGGGATGCTGGTGGACTTCATGGGGAGAAGCCCGGATGCCTCCTGCCTCAATCCCCATCTGACCAGCCCCCCCAGCACCAACCCTTCCAAGAGCGAGAAGGAGCCCATGGACATGGCGAGGGCGCACCACCGGGGGGCTTACATTTGCCCCTTGATGAACGACTTGAATATCTCCCCAGTCCCAAGGGACTCCATGCTGCCGTTGCAGGACAACTATAGGTACCCCAGCTTTGCGCCCCAAGGGCACCCCATCATGGCTGCAGCCCAGAAGAGCGGGTTTTTGGGTCCAATGCTAGAGCAACATCCCGAGGACACATTCACAGTCACCTCATTGTAGTGTCATCTGAAGTGCCAACCCAGACAACGAGGTTTTGTTTCAGGGTAGGTGCTGGAGGAGGAAAATCCGGGAGGGGAGCAGGCATGCTCTGGGGAAGAGGGCGTCTCAGGGCTTGCTATGCACATTGCCAGCGTCCCGGCCATGCTAGCCAAGGGCTTTGTGGCACAGTAAAGAAAAAAAGAAAAAGAAAACCAGAATTGGGGTGCATTATGGGAAGAGAAAAGGGGCTGGCTTTGGGATCCTTGAAGACCCAGACAGTAGGCGAGGGGAGGGACGACGAGGTCTGTATTGCCTTCCAAAATGGATGTTCCAGCAGTTCCTAGGTTGGGGTGGGGCTTTAAGGTGATGGTTGTATGTAGGCACAGGCATTTATGTATCCAGCTAATATATTCTAACAGTACGAAAAGGAGGACAACATTTGATAAACAACACCAAAGCATGCTGTAAAGCACCCAACTGTTCTGTATAACAATTACATATACACATTTCATTGTACAGTAAGACGAAATTCAGCTGTACCCGAGCAAAGTGAACCTCTAAACAAACAAAAGTGGGGATTCAATTGAACGCAGTCTAAGCTACAAAATACGTAAGAGGCGATTCAACGGGCGTCCAGAAATGTACCCGTTTTGTGGATCTTCATTAGACGTCTTATGAATTCTTCCTCTATTAAACAACAGTTTCAGTTCTGTCAAGTCCAAAAGCAGGCAATTATTTAAACAGGGAAGTCCTTCTATATTGGCTTATTGGTTGTTTCTTTTTTCATACCCAAAGGCTGCTTAGGGCGCAATCATATGCATGTTTAGACAGAAAAAAGAGTCCTACAACTTCCACCATTCTCCAGCCAACGCGGGGAATGTTGGGAGTTATAGGACTTTTTTCTCTCTGAACATGCTTAGGATGGCGCCTTAAAGGACTGTAGATAACAACTAAAACCTGCAGTGTACTGTTGAGTCCTACCTGGTGGGTGTTTTACAGCATTTTGGGGGTGTTGGTTAATATATGTGCCTCTCATGGCAAGGCTCAGGATGGAGTAGCACTAGCAATGTGTTGACAAATGATCCCTTCCCATGTGACAGCAGGATATGGTTCTCTGTGTCTCCACCCCAGGGTGGCTATATTCTCTCTGTAACATCTGAAGGATGCCCTTGTGCCTGGAAACAAGTAATAAACTGTCTCCAGGGAGCTGTGATCAGCAGAGTTTCCTGAGCACATGTTTTCAGACACACAACAAACTACCCAAGATTACGGAAAGGATGTGGTCCTGCTGGAGGACTAGGATCTGTCTTTTGCTATAACTTGGGAACCAGACCTAAAATTTGTGGGAGTGGAATTACATGCTCTAAATATAAATGCTATTGTACCTAACCCCAACGTCCAGATGCATGCCCAAACTTGGAATAGTCTTTCACTGCTCCTGAAATATGCTTCAGCCGGGGCTCTGGAGAACCTCCAGAGGAAAGAAGTGCTCTAAAAGTGAGGCCGCGATTGAGAAAGCCTTCCTACAAGCTCTTGGTGTTCAAAGGAGGTGCTTCCTGTTAACAGAACATTTGGGGTTGATCTTAGGAAAGGTTGCTGGCTGTAAAACATGTTGGATATGAGCTCTTTGTTTTATTGTATTTCCTGTTCTTTTTGCTGCTGTTAGGTGCCTTGGGTGCTATATGCAGAAAGGCAGATTATAAACCGAAATAATAAACCAAATCAATGACTAATATTTAGTGCTGGATAGGTTATCACCAAAGGCGTACGGAAGCTAGTGCAGGGCTCTGGGACGTGAGTGCAGTGTGCTTCTGTTATGTGCAGAACCTATGCAATGGGGGGGGGGGAGGGTTTCACTTCCAAATCTCACTAGGTATATATGTCCATGCAGAAGCAGCACACACACACACACACACACACACACACACACACACACGCCTAGAAGCTATTCCACATTTTGGCAGGTCTATCCCCTTCTCTCTGAGGGCTTGGGGGACTGGAATTTGTGATGGTGATCAAAATTGGTCTGGCAGTTTGTGCCAACGGTCGCCACCAGGCAGAAACAAAACTAGGAGAAACACACAGATAATGTTCTGGGATGTGCATTGTTCACTGAGCTGGTGGTGAAAAGATCTCATGTATTTGGTGGGAGTTGCCAACACTGCAGGGCAAAACAAAAATGAAAAAAGTGAGATTTGAATGCCCCCTTTGCCTTTTGAGTTTTGCTTTGTTTCATTTTTAATTGGGTGGCAGAGAGTGAGCAGCAGGGCTGTGTGTGTGAACTTCAAACAGAGCTTCCTCTCCATTAAAATCAGAGATGGCCAGCCTCAGTATCCTCAGGGCCCAAGGCCCGCTCTGTTCTCCTGCTCTATGACAGCCTTCCCCAACCTGATGCCATCCAGATGCGTTGGACTACAACTCACCTCATCTATTGGCCACGCTGGCGGGGGATGATGGAAGTTGTAGTTCAGCACATCAGGAGGGCACCAGGTTGGAGAAGGCTGCTCTATAACATATCTGGCCTAGGTTTTACTGCGGTAGTAAATGTATGTCTGGACTCTTTATCACTGTAGACTACTGATGGAGGCTCACATGACTGAATGTTTCTCCATGCCCATTTTTTTAAAAAATTCCCTTCACATAGGAAACTAGCATGTCAGGAGAAACACTAGCCAAGGACCCTGATGAGCATGTTTTCCATATAGAGGAGATATATGGAGGAGGCTTTGGTCATGTGAGGACCCTCCTACAGCCTATAAAGTGCTACAGGCCAGACATGGGTTGACCATATCTCAAGCCTCTTGAGTATCTCTTAGCCTGGGTGTCCCCTACAAAATATGCAATGATAGGCTAGACATGGCCATTGTGGCTGCTACCAAAGTAGTATCCCCATGCCTTGTCATCTCCTCCTCTTCCTCCTCTTTACTGGTAATGACTAGTATAATAAATGCATGATTTGACGTAATTGCTTTGCAAGTTTCCCTATCTGCACTCCACTTCATTGGCTGCTTGCGGTGAAACTCATGGGGTGATGTCATGTCATGTGTTTTTGTCTTATGGAGATGTTGCTGGAAGAGAATGGAGGACGCAAAGTGAGTCTGTTGCTTTGGGTGGCACACATGCGCATGCGCACACACATGCAGAGCTGTAACGTCCACTTCGTGCCTGGGATACAATTTTAAACTGTGTAATCTCTCTCACACATGGACGGACACATGCACAACTTTCAAAAGCAGCTGTGTGTGTGTGTGTGTGTATCTCAATCATTCTAGCGTAGTGATTAGTGTTGCACTTTACAGCTCAGCAATCTTGAGTTCAAATCTACTCAACCACAAAGCTTATTGGGTGACTTTGGGCCAGTCACTGTCTCTCAGCTTAACCTACCTCACAGGGTTGTTGTGAGGATGAAATGTGGGGGGAAGAGCATCTTGGAGGGAAGGGCACAGTGTAAATTTAATACATAATGTGTTTTCCCTTACAAGCAAAACTGGGCAAAATGTTTAGCCTCAATTAAAATGAAGCAGTGCCAGGAAGGGGCCAAATCAAACTGTTTTTCAAGCTGCAGAAGCCACTAGTTGGCCACCTCTGCCCTAAATAAAAGCACTATGGATATGCCCAGAGATGCTTAGTAGGTTCTGTTCAAAAGGCCACTAAACCATAGATTCCAATAAAGGGATTTGTCAGACAAAAAGGTTATTGGTCCCTTGGGTTCCATGCTCCAGAATAAATACCCCAAGCTCTGACAGAACAAGCTATGTTTTGATATATGTCTCTTTCTTGTTTTCTCTCTCTCTCTTTCTGTGTCTCTCTCTTTCAGAGCTACTTTAGCCAGCACTTTTTCTGGAACACTTTTCAAGTTCTGTATTTAATGGAAATCAAAAACTGATCTTTTCATTTGTTTGTTGGTTCTTTTGTTTTTGTTTTTTTTTAAAAAAAATTAAAAAGAGGAAAAGAGGGGAAAAGGAGAGAGATAAATACCCCCCTTTTTAAATTAAAAAAAAGAAAAGAAAAGAAGAAAGGAAGAAAAGAAAATATATTTAAAAGATTTAACTCGCTTTCTTTGAGAACGGCATGGAGGCGATTTTTGAACCAGACTCTGTCGTCGTCCCTCCTCCCGCCCCACAATCCAGCAAAAAGACAATCGAATGGTCACAGCCCCCACTCAGGTGGCGCAGGAGAGCATGGGGGGGGGTTCCCGTGAGCCTCCCCATCACCCACCCACAGCATGCATACGAGAAACCCACCTAGAAGGCAATGGACAACAACCAAGGACAGCTGCAGGAAAGGGACAGTTGTTTTTGCTCCTTTTCGGGGAGGGGAAAGAAAACCGTCTAATCTGTGAACTCAAATGAAAACTCAGTAATGAAGACATTTTCCTCATCCTCATCTTTCTTCCCCCTCCCCTTCTTTTGTGCGGGTTTCTTTTATTTTTCTCCTAGTTTGTTTGCATTTTTTAAAAAAATTACTTTTGTCGCTTATTTTCTTTGGAGAGCCCAGAAGATTTTACAAGTCTGTGAATGGATCTCGGAGACCCCATCATCTCCCAGTAAGTAACGAGCACTCTCATCTCCTTGGCATTTTCTCCCATTCCATTAGCTTAGGCTTCTCTCCTCCTTCCTCCCTGCCACCACCACCACCATTTGCCTGCCTGCTGGAGAATCCCTTATGGCTTTGTGCCATAAGGGCTAGAAACTTGTTAATCAATGCTCTTGTAAGGAAGGAAAAGGTGAGTATGAAAAAAGTGGAAAGCATCCACTAGGAATCTGTGTTAGGTCCCAGATTTTCTTTGAGGTCTTCTTCAGGGCATTCTTTACTCACCAGGTATTGACTGTAGGAGCCATATCTTCCAGATTCTCTGAAGGCTATTTTAAAGAAGACCCCAAAGAAGACCCCAAAGAGAATCTGGGCAAAAACAGGCTGGGCTTAAGAATAAAGCCATTTTTCTAGCATCCTGAGACATGTTCTCTCTTTGTGGATTTCAATGCTCTTGTAACCTCCAGACTTGGTTACTGTAATGTGCTTTACATTGTGTTGGCAAAAATCTGCCTTTCGTTAATGGGAAAAAGAATAGTCAGGAGCATACTCAACCCGTATTGCACCAGTTGCACTGGTTACAGGTGTGCTTCTGGGCCCTTATGCTTCACAGGTGCCTTTGGAGGTGCCAACCTTCCTGGTCTTAGTGGAGAGCCAATAACTAAGGCCTCCAAAGATTACCGTATTTTAAAGCAGAGGCAAATTCATACAGATGTAGGCAGGTCCTTCATATAACCAAGACCCAAACCACTTAAGAGTTTTAAAGGTCAACACCAGCACTTGGAATTGGCAAGCAGTGTAGCCAATGTAGAACTGGTATAATATGATTTGACCATCCAGCTCCATCAAGGATATGAGCAGCCACATTTTGTACCAGCTGAACTTTCAGAGTTGTCCTCAAAGGCAGCCCCATGTAGAGCACATTACAGTAGTCATGTCTTGATGTAACTAAGGCATGCATAACTAAGGCTAAGTCTGCTTTTCCTAGATAAAGCTGCAGCTGACGTACCAATCAAAGTCGGTAAAAGGCACTCCTGGCTGCCGCCACCACCTGTGTTTCCACAGCAATGAGTCCAGAAGGACCCCCAAGTTACAGACTTGATCCTTCAACCCCATCCAATACCAATTGAATCCCATTATCTAGATCAAAAGATTTCCTAAATTACTTCTGTCTTGTCTGGATTAAGCTTTAGCTTGTTCTCTCTTAACAAGCTGTGTTGTTGTTAAATGGTGCATGCTGCTTTGAATGTTAGGAAAGCGGCCTATAAATCTTTTAGCTCAATAAACAAGATTGCTGTGCTTCATAAGCGTTCAGATTCCACAATGCATTGTGGAATTGCTGAGAATAAATTTTCTTGACCAGAGGCACCGCCGATCCAAAGAATAGGCCACTTTTCCTTTCCGCTTCCTTTTCTCTTTCTCACTTCTGCCAAAGTCCTTCTGCAGGCATGCACACAAAGCCAAGCACATGCACACACATAATAACACCAATATAGTTGATTTGAAGGTGTATAATACAGCAGTCTTACTAAAGCTAAGCAGATCTAAGTCTGTTCTGTATCTGGATGGGAGACCACCTGGGAATCCCAGTTACACTGTCTTGAGTCCCACTAAAGAAACAGAATAAGGGCACAATCCTATGCTTGTTTAGACGGGGGAACCCTACAGCTCCCAGCATTCCCCAGTCAGTATGACTGGCTGGGGAATGCTGGGAACTGTAGGACCTTTTCCCCCTACATGCATAGGATTATGCATTAAATAACTCCAGTCACAAGCTGGAGACAGGTGACAGTGCTCTCAGAGCGCTGAAAGTGCCATGATAGCAGCATGGTTGCCCTACGGTCTACACACTCATCCCATGATCACACCTGGGGTGCTTCCACACTAAACAATTAGTGTGGAATTGCCACACTTGGTTCATTTGCTCACCGCTGCTATCCTGTTTGGTGGAGGTGAAATGAAATTGGGAGGCTGTGAGCTGTTGGTGGGGGGGGGGATGGGCCAGGAGTGGCTTGAAGGTAGATCAGGATCTCCAGGTAAATGCTGATTGATTTGCAGTAGGTCGGCAAGCGTTACTGGGTCCCAACTGTTTAACAATCGCAACAACGCAAAGACCCCCTCCCTCCCTGATACTAGAGACTGGGGATTAGACTGTTCTAGTAGCTCAGATGGAGGGGCCCATAGCTCCGTTGTGGACCACTTGCTTTGCATGCAGAAGGTCCCAGGTTCAACCCCTGGAATCACCAGGTAGGGCAGGGGAAATTCCTGCCTGAACCCCTGGACAGCCGCTGCCAGTCAGTGTCGACAATACTGGGCTAGATGGACCCATGGTCTGACTCGGGATGAGGCAGCTTCCTACGTTCCTAGATGTAGATTTGTACCTGTGTATGCAGCTCGTCCCCATTCACGGGCAGGAGTAGGTTTTTGGTTCCACCTGCGATTTAGTAGCCAGCTTCTCCCCTTATTCACTATTTTGCACCACAACTGGGCTCCAGTTGATGAACCTCGGGGTTCTCATAATACACAATAGCAGATTGCACAAGCCTAAAGTCTGCATGTGCCTGGTGTAGGCCCCATGAAGAAGAGAGTGGTGCAGTGCAGCCCCAGCAGGGACAAGTAAGGCTGCGAAGTGACCAGGGGGAAAAAACCTCACTTGGCTGTGGATGTGTGTGATTTTCCCAAACATCTGGGCCAGAATTCTTCATGTAAAAGCTGGAATTTGGGTATGACATGGCAGTATGGGTGGTGACAGTAAAATTCACTTGGCATTCAGTCCAAACAAGACAGGGGAGCAGTTAGTAGGTGGTTCATCTGCCCAGATGAGTGGTATCCAACCTGTTCTGGAGGCGGTTCTGTTCCCCCTAAGGGATCAAGCATGCAGTTTTGGGGATGCTTGTGGATCCAGCCCTGTTACTAGAGCAGGGCTCTCCAACCTTGTGTCCCCAGATGTTGCTGAACTACAGCTCCCAGAACCCCTTGCCATTGGCCATGCTGGCTGGGTATGCTGGGAGCTGTAGGCCAGCAACATCTGGGGACCCAAGGTTGGAGAGCCCTGAACTAGAGGCACAAGTGGCCTCAGTGGCTCAGAGCATCTTCTATCAGCATAGGCTGATATACCGACCCTAACTGGAGAGAGAGAGCCTTGCTACTGTTATCCACACTCTGGTAACCACCTGCTTGGATTACTGCAATGCACGTAATATATGGGGGCTGCCTTTGAAAATGGTCCCGAAAACTTCAGTTAGTCCAAAATAGGCCAGTGAGGTTGTTGACTGGGACTGACTAATATGACCATATTACTCCTGGAATTCATTTCCAGGCCCAGTTCAGAGTGCTGGTATTAACCTTTAAAGCCCTAAATAGCTTGGGGCCAGCTTACCTGAAGGATCGCCTCCTCCCATATATACCTGCCCGAACCTTAAGAGCATTTTCTGAGGTTCTTCTCTTGGGAGGCAGGGATGAGGTGCGGTGAGTGGCTCCTAGAGGGTGGCCATCCTGGTTGCAGAATGCCCTCCTCGAGAGATTCTCAGCTGGCCACCTATATTGCAGACCTTTTGGCACCAGGTGAAGACCTTTTTATTTTCCCAGGCTTTTTGATCTTAAAAGCTTTGAGTGCTTTTAAAAATTCTTTGTATTAATGTCATCTCCTGTTGTTGGTTTTCTTTTGGTTTCATGCTGTTGCTGGCTTTACTCTGTTTTAGGCTTCGGTTTTGTATTTTACTTCTTTTTTATGCTTTAAATGTTGACCATAAACTGCCCAGAAAACCTTGGGTATTGGCCAGTACATAAATACCATAAACAGGTACTGTAAGTAAGGGCATAATCCTATGCATGTTTAGACAGAAAAAGGTCCTACAAATCCCAGCATTCCCCAGCCAGCATGGCTAGCTGAGGAATGCTGGGAGTTGTAGGATTCCCCCCCCCCCCCGTCTAAACATGCATAGGACTGCGCCCTAAGCAAAACACTGTGAGACATAGACACCAAACCAGCACCCTACCCTCCCTCCACCACAATGTGAAAAGACCATGGCAATTCTGCATCTAACTTGCAGCGGAAGAGCAATGATTGCTAAGAGCCACCTGTCTGGAAGCATCCCTGGTCCAAATGGGTTCTGTAATTTATTTTTCCAGTGCTTCAAAAACCCATTTTGCCCAAGGCTGTAGTTCAGTCTTCCCCAACCTGGTGCCCTCCAGAGGTGTTGGGACTACAACTCCCAGCATCCCACAACCAGCAACGATGGCTGGGGATTTATTTATTTATTATATTTATGCCCCGCCTTTTTTCCTGCAAGGAACCCAAGGCGGCTTACATAATCCTCCTCCTCCTCTCCATTTTACCCTCACAACAACCCTGTGAGGTAGGTTAGGCTGAGAGTCAGTGACTGGCCCAAAGTCACCCAGTGAGTTTCATGGCCAAGTGGGGACTAGAACCCAGATCTCCCGAGTCCCAGTCCAACACTCTCACCACTCCCGACACATCTGGAAGGCTCCGGGTTGAGGAAGGTTGTAGTGGAATAAAAGACATGAAGCATTTACCCCACAAGCAAGGGTTCTGCAGTCTTGCCACCACCTTCGGCTCTCTTAAGAATGATTATCCTTCTCCAGCCTTAGTCACCCTGAACTCCCATTCAGCTCAGCCATTCAGGCTCTGTCCTCGCTCCCTTTTTTTCTTTTCCTGGCTGCAGTATGCCCCGGCATGCACCTGTGCCTTTAATCCTCTTGATTAGGTTGTTCCACCATATGCACACACCTCCTGACTAGACTTAAAGCATCAGAAAGCATTTTTCCGGAGTGCAGGTGCCTGTCTGGGCTTTGCCCCTTCTCCTCCTGAGTTTCCAGCTTTAATCAGGAGGTACTCAAAGTCATCAGGGCCTCAGTAATTTGGCACTAATTGTGTGCCAGGTTTGTTTCTCTCTGGCTGATTCAGGTTTCACAGAAGGGGCTTCCCTTTTAACAATCAATCGATATTGGATTAGCATACTGAAACAGCCATATTAAAGTCACATTAAATGCTCATTTAAACCCATTCAATGGAAAAGTGCGGGGAGGAAGATAGGCCTGTGTACTTCATTAACCCTTTCCTTAAAGTTTATCCCCTTGTCTGTGGGGCTGAGCATTCAGAATGCCCCACAGCAGTATGCATTGACAATAATGTGTCATTAAAAAACAGCGGTGGGGGGAGAACAAACCAATAGAGAAGTAAGTTGCTACTGAAGATCTAAGCCAGTGTTCTCCAACCTAGCTGGCTGGGGCATGCTGGGAGTTGTAGGCCAAAAACATCTGGGAACCCAAGGTTGGAGAACACTGGTCTAAGCTGTGTGTCATAGTAGGTAATAATAACACATGAAGCTGCTTTGTGCAGAGTCAGATGTATTGGTCTGCCTTGCCCAGTAATTCATTCATTTATGTATCTATTGTCTACTGTGGCTAGCAGCAGCTTTCAGGCAGGGGTCTTTCTCATCAACCGCTTATTTTAGCTGGAGATATTGGAGATCGAACCTGGAACCTTCTGCATGCAGAGCTGGTACTGAGCCACTGAGCTATGGACCCCCTCTGCAAACAAACTGCTTGTTACGTGCCTAAAAACTCCAGGCACTGTACAGAACATGATAAACCCACACTCAAGGGTTGAGTACGGGTTGTTGTTGAACCATGGGTTGTTTTTGAAACGTGGGTTATTGTGTTGTCTGATTGCTTGTCAACTACAGACAACCCATGGGGAGAACCCATGGTTTGATGTTGGGTTGTGAACTGTAGGTTGTTCACCATGCTTTGTTTTCTCGGCTGGGTTCAGACAACATGATAACCCACATTTCAACAACTACCCACGGTTCAGCGACAACCCGCACTCAACCGTTGGGGTGTGGGTTATCGTGTTGTCTGAACCCAGACAGGCCCTGCCCAAATTAGCTTCCCGGGTCATCTAGACCTGTGTTCTCCAACCTTGGTCCCCCAGATGTTTTTGGCCTACAACTCCCAGCATGCCCCAGCCAGCTATGCTGGCTGGGGCATGCTGGGAGTTGTAGGCCAAAAAAACATCTGGCGGACCAAGGTTGGAGAACACTGGTCTAGACCACCAAATAATTTAAAACTGGAGGGAAATCATTGGAACAAAGGAAGGTACATTATACCCTTGGTTCACCTAGGCTGGTATTGTCAACACTGACTGGCAGTGGCTCTCCAGGCTTTCAGGCAGGGTTCTTCCCCGGCCCTACCTGGAGAGGCCAGGGATTGAACCTGCCGGGGACCTTCTGCATGCAAAGCAGGTCCTTTCCTACAGCACTGAGTACAGAATTCAGCAACTGGAGAATCTCCACTTTTTTCTTTTTTTTTAAGAGCATATTAATGCATCCCTCAAGGCTATGAGGATTATCTAGAAATTGTGTGGGCTGAGCGATGGCAGCAGAAGTCTCAGAGGCCAGTGGGGAGGCGGCTGATTCAGATTCCCAAGGGCCAAGGGAGCCCGGCTTCTGCATCCTGAGTAGTTCTGTGCCTCTAATCCCGAAGGGAGGACAAATGGAGCCACATGAGTGAATATGTGCAAATTGTTTTAATTTCTATCATCTGTATAGGTCCCCGGTCAGCAAGTCGCAGAGAAGGGATCTGGTGTGCCCAGATCCTTGACAGGCATGTGTCCTCCCAGACATGCTAGTTTTCCAGATGCAGGAAGTTTTTGCCCTAGGTGAACAGAAGGATGGGCTTTTCCTCATCCATATTCTGAAGTGCCACAATCTGGAGAGGACTGTATCGTGCACTTGAATGTTTGTAGTGGTTCTACGACAGGCGTCCTCAATATGGGCCCTTCCAGGTGTTTTGGTTGGCCTGCAACGCCTATAATCTCTGACCATTGTCCACGCTGGCTGGGGCTGATGGGAGCGGCAATCTAAGACATTTGCAGGGATGAGACCCAGGTTAGGGAAGGCTGCTCTAATGCATCATTGTTTCACTCATTATCCTCCTCCACATCCCATCTTTTCATGCCTCTGGTTGGCCTGTGGGAGGCAAATTGACAATCAGCCAGAGTATGATGTGGAGGGCCTTGGGGGAAAAGCTGCATCCCAGGGCAGTTGTCCCCTTCCAAAGCTTTGGTAACAGGCTCAGACCAATATTTGTACCACAAAGAGAACCATGTCCATGGGGCGCGCCATCATACAACATTTTGTGCCACCCCCACCCTCCAGCCAGCTGATCCAGGATTCTCAGACTGTGAAGAGCTACACGAGAGCCCCTCTGGGATCAGACCAAAGATCCATCCAGACCGGCACCCTGTTTCCCACAACGGCCATCCAGGTGCCCGTGGGAAGCTTGCAAGTATAGCCCTCTCCCGTTGCTATTCCCCCAGCAACTGGGGTTCAGATGCATATTGCCTGCAAACCTGGAGGGAGCATATTAGCCATCATGACAAGTAGTGATCGATTTTGGAGTGCAGACGTTCATCATGGCAGTCCCCAGAGCCATGGCCCCAAGGAGAGTCCAAAAATGCAGGCAACTGTGTTGATGTATTTATTTTACTTATTATATACCGCGCCACATCTAAACAGATTCCAGAGCAGTGAACAATAAAAGATAACAAGAATAAAAGACCATATTAAAGAGAATACCAATAAAAACTGTGGCAGGTCATTCGCAGAAGGCTTCTTGAAATAAAGAGGTCTTCCACAGGCACTGAAAGCAAAACAATGTTTGGTGCTTGCCTGACCTCCAGAGGCCAAGAGTTCTCCAGAAAGGGAGCCACCACACTGAAGGCTCTGCTGTGGGTGGACTCCAATTGGGCCATAGGTCCATGCGGAACCACCACGAGCATCCCATCTGATGACCTCAGTGACTGGGCAGGCTGGTAAGGGAGAAGGCGTTCTTTCAATCCATATACATAAATCAGTTCTAGCAGTTCTCATCTCCACCAGGAGCAGGTCTTTGTTAGGGGTGGGCGATCTGCCCACCACCTGACTCGCAGTGCGCTTGGCAAGCACTGCGCCTGACAAGCTGGGCCAAAAGCAAGCACAAGCCGAGGTGCTTGCTGGACTTTTGGGTTCCCAGCGCTACGTTGTTTACATAGAAAATGATGTAAGATACGTTAAAAGTGGCCGCGATACGTTAAAATCGCGGCCATTTGCTGATGCCTGCGATTTGTAACTTGCGCAAATCGTGGCCGTTTTTAACGAATCTTACACCACTTTCTACGTAAATGTAGCACCGGGAACCCGGAAGTCGCTTCCCAGGCTCGGCTCGCAAGAACGCGAGTTGAGCCGGGCTGTGGAAGCTGGTAGGGCGAGCGGAGCTTGAGGGGTCGAGCCTGGTGAGTTCACCCGACTTCCACCCACACATCCCTGGGTTAAGTGAATGGGATTATTTTCATTGCCCATTCAAGACCAAGTCACCCCAAAATACTTTGCATTACAACAGAAAACAATATATTGTTGCTGGGGAAATCCATCCCCACCCCCCAGCTACTGTGAGGATTGCAGCGAAGCTCAGAGGGAATAGGGAAGTCTGAGGAGGGGTCATTGTCCTTGCTCAGCAGAAAGTCCCAGCATTTCAAACCTGTGAGCCCTCTCCACAACACCACTAATGACAAGCAGCCATTCCTTAGTCGCCTTTCCAAACGGAAAAAGCCGCAAATGCCATAATCTCTTTTCATAGGGAAGGTGCTGCAGTGCCCCAATCTCTTCAGTTGCCTCCTCCTGCACCTTTCCCAGTTCTACAATGCCTTTCTTCGGATGCTGCACTGGCAACCTGAACTGTACATGCTATTCCAAGTGTGGCCTCACAAGAGATTTGTATACACCTTCCACAAAGGCCAGGCACCTGTTGAGGAGAATGGACAGCTTTGTCTGAGGAGGCTGTTTTTCTGCAGGGAATATCCAGCAGCCAGATGTGAGATTCCTTTTATTTACCGTATTTATTTTATTTATTTATTTATTATATTTATACCCCGCCTTTTTTCCTGAAAGGAACCCAAGGCGGCTTACATACTCCTCCTCCTCCTCCTCCATTTTATCCTTACAACAACCCTGTGAGGTAGGTTAGGTTGAGAGTCAGTGACTGGCCCAAAGTCACCCAGTGAGTTTCATGGCCGAGCAGGGACTAGAACCCGGATCTCCCGAGTCCCAGTCCAGCACTCTCACCACTACGCCACACTGGCTCTTACCATGGCTGATCTCTGGTGAAAGTGAGATGCAATTGGGACGCTGTGAGCTATCGGGAGATTAGTTCAGGGGTGGGCAGAACATAAATTCGGATCTTCTGGTAGATTGAGTGGTGAGCGTGTTGGACTGGGACTTGGGAGATACAGGTTCTAGTTCCCGCTCGGCCATGAAACTCACTGGGTGACTTTGGGCCAGTCACTGACTCTCAACCTAACCTACCTCACAGGGTTGTTGTAAGGATAAAATGGAGGAGGAGGAGGAGTATGTAAGCCGCCTTGGGTTCCTTGCAGGAAAAAAGGCAGGGTATAAATCTAAAATAAATTTGATGGCAAGAACTCCCAGTTCTTTAACAGCACCAGCACCAAAGCTCTCCCCTACCCAAAACAAATCAGACTGTTCTAATCCTTGATCACTGTGCAGGTTTCCAGCTCATGGGGGGGGGGGGGAGCTGGTAATTGGCTCCACCCACTGCTTGGTATTTGGCTCCTCCCCTTTCTACTATTTTGCACTGTGACCTGGCTTTAGCTGGTGGCCGGGGGAGGGGGGGGGGCTCAGAAACAACGTACGCCTGAAGTCTTCCTGTGCCTGCTGTAGGCCACATGAAGAAGGGAAAGGGCGTGCCGTAGTCCCAGTGCCAGGAAAAACACCTGGCTGGGTTTTTTTGTTTTTGTTTTTTAAATGTGCCAACTGCCACCGTTTTTGTGTGTAGAAAAAAGCTGGAATTTGGGGCTGGTTGCCAGAATTATTATTGTTACTTCCTACTATTATTAATTGTAGCAGGAATAATAGCAGCAGCAGCAGCAAGTCAGCATCATTATTTGTGCTCACAAAAAAATGCGTGAACCATGTCGCCAGGGCACACCCGCTAGTGCCGGCTCCAGGTTTTGGTGGGGCAGGACTGTGGGCAAGATGCGATCCTGTTTGTCAGTGCTTGCCCACTGAAAAGATCCAGGACCCAGGCCCACAGGACCAAAAACACACACAAATTTGCATATGCTAATTTACATGTGCTCTTAAAGTCTCTCTGTGTCTGCGTCTGTAAAGGACCCCATCTCCTAAGGACACCCCTATTTGTAAAAAGGGATGCATGGACGGGGAGAGGAGGGCATTTGATTCCAGGAAAAAAAACCTCCGGCAGAAAGATTCAAGGCTGGGTGGGGCAGCAGGAGGTGAAGCACATGTGGGCCAAAAGCCAGCTCATCCAGGGGGACCAGATGCAACAGAGCTCCTCGGGGGCCCTGCCCCTTGATTTCAGCAAGTGCCCCTGGACGGCAGGCTGGTGGGGCCGGTGGCCTCCCAGAGATTCAGGGCTCCAGATGAAAGATTCGGGGCTCCAGCCCTAGTGGGCCGCCCCATAACACCGCCTCTGGTTACACCTCTGTCCTTTTGCTTGTCTTCTTTCTCCGGGCCCAAGACAAGACAATGGCCCAGCAGGATTGTGCAAGGCAAGTGGAGGGTACTGCTGCACCTCCTCACTCTTGCTGCTGCTTACATGGTGGGAGAGGGCAGGTGAACACACAGCAGCAGAAAAGAGGAGGAGGACCAGGAAGCTCCAGCGGCCTGCAGTGGGCCCCTCCCGGGGACACATGGGCCTTGGCAAGGGCCTGTCAATGCTGATCCCCGACACCCACTCCAGGTGCCACTCGCTCGGTGTTGGGCTCAGCCTCAGCGCTCCATGACAGACATAGCAGTGTGTGTGTGGGGGGGTCCCCTCCACAGCTGCCCCCCTCACCTCCAGCTCCCATCGCTCTGAAGGAGGCAGAGTTGGCGGGAGAACAATGCAGAGGTTTGCTAGCAGCCACTCGCTCGTACATCCACTCCCATACGCAGCTCGTTTCACCTTGAATCCAAGGACAGGCTCTGCCCACCATTCTGGGCAGCGCCAGCCTAGAGGAGCGAACAAAAAGCTTTTGCTATTCCCTCGGCTCCCATCAGAATCCTTCAGGCTCCAGAACGTTTTGAAATCAAATGTTGGCAACGCAAGAGGCAGAGCCGGAAGGAGGATTGCAGAGGAAGGCCTCTAGCCAGGGCACCCCCTTTAGACATGCGTCTCTGGAATGGGTGCGTTGCCAGCACAGCCATCTCTCCTCTTCCTCCTCCTCCTCCTCCTCCTCCTCCGTTCCTGCCTAGTGGCGTCCATTTTGATGCCACTTCTGAGAGCCTCTCAACAGTAGCTGTCCAATGGGCGCCTTTCGCTGCTCTCCCATGCTAACTAAGCTGAACAAGTCTAGCCGTCACAGTCTCTATGACAACTGATCCCTCAGCTCTCCTCATCCTTTGCCTCCCTAGGATTCCTGTCACTCCCGTTTCTTCTGCCTGAGGGCCTCCCAACATCTTTCATGGGAGGGTGAAGCGCTCCATTCCTCTGCATTTTTATGCCTCTTGATCCCCACGTGGGTAGGCCTTTGGAACTACAAAGCCAGGTCCTTTGGGCCCAGGAGGGGCGCCTGACTCTTTCTGCTTCGGCATGACTGAAAGACCTCTGTGCCGTGACCAGGGCTAGATTTTGATTCGGTCCTAGAATTTGTATTCCACCTCTCTGAACCACGTGAAGTAATCGGCGCCGCTGATCACACACTCCCGATTCTTTAACAGCAGCAACACCAAAGCTCTCCCCCTACCCAAAACAAATCAGACTGTTCTAATCCTTGATCGCTGTGCAGGTTTGCACTTGTGCATGCAGGTCTTTCCAGCTCATGGGGGGGGGGGAGTTGGTAATTGGCTCCACCCACTGCTTGGTATTTGGCTCCTCCCCTTTCTTTTTTGCACTGTGACCTGGCTTTAGCTGGTGGCTTGGGGGGGGGGGGGGTCAGAAAACAGTAAGGAGATCCCATAAGCCTGAAGTCTTCCTGTGCCTGCTGTAGGCCCCATGGAGAAGGGAAAGGGTGTGTTGTAGTCCCAGTGCCAGGAAAGACACCTGGCTGGGTGTTTTTGTTTTTTAAATATGCCAACTGCCACCGTTTTTTGTGTAGAAAGAAGCTGGAATTTGGGGGTGGTTGCCGGAATTATTATTGTTACTTCTACTATTATTAATTGTAGTAGGAATAATAGCAGCAGCAGCAAGTCAGCATCATTATTTGTGCTCACAAAAAAATGCTTGAACCATGTCGCCAGGGCACACCCGCTAGTGCACGGCATGATCCCAGTAGTGAGTAACTGCAGCCAGCCCTTGCAGTTCTTGAGATTTTAAGGCGCAGCGCTCCCAGGTCAGCTCACACACCCCTCCAGAATGTTCAAATATTCAGTGACTGCTGTAAGCCAGGGGTGGGAAATCCGTGGCCTTCCAGTTAATGTTGGACTCCAGCTTCCATTACCTCTGGCCTCTGGCCATGCTGTGTGGGACTAACGGGGCTTGGAGCCCAACAACACCCGGAGGTCCACAGGTTCCACACCACACCCCTGTCGTAGGCTCTCCTTTCTAAGTTAAGGGGTGGTGACCACTCCGCTGATCCTCCCAATGGTCCAGTCCAGGGCCCTCCAACCTTGGGTCCCCAGATGCTTCTGGACTACAGCTCCCAGAATCCCTTGCCATTAGCCATGCTGGCTGGGTATACTGGGAGCTGTAGGCCAGCAACATCTGGGGACGCAAGGCTGGAGGGCCCTGCTCCAGTCAACTCTCTTGCCTCCCATTTGTGTTGGCACTATAGAGATGTGGAAGGCGACAAGGGCCACCATTCTAACCCACCTCCCATTGATTGACACAGAGAGAAATGTGCCGTAAGCAGACAGCAGATCCATGACCGAAATGAGCTTCCAGAGAAGTGTAGGCAGAAGGGCAAGCCAAGCAGTGTGGCGAGGGACTGTGGCTCAGCAGTATAGTTCATACTTTGCATGCAGAAGACGTTGGGTCCAGTCCTTGGAAGCCCTGGTTAAAAGGATCTGGGGGTTTTGTGAAACCTTGGAGAGCTACTGCCAACTGGAGGAGCCAATACCAAGCTATATGGACTGTTGCTCTGAGGGGAGGAAGAAATTTGTTTGGTTCGGATTTTGCACTTTGAATTGGAATGCAGTTATCCTTTGAGTTTTGCGCTTCTCTGAATTTTGCAGTGTTCAAAAAATGTGTACCAAAATGGGACGAATTGCATACAAAAAAAGCATCTATTGGGGACAAACAGCATGCAGAAATAGATTGTATATCGGGAAATTACTTACAAAAACACCTACAAATGTTCACGCCTACGAAAAAGGGCATCCAAATGTGAACGAATTTTCATGCAGGCGTTTTTGGGAAAGGGGACAGAATGAAGTTGCACTTGAAAGAAAGCAAACGTCATAGAAAGTGAAGCAGACAGAGTCATCCATCCTTACTCAGTGTAAGGCGGCTAATGGCAAACACTCTGTAAAGGCCCTCTAAAATGACTTCCTATCCTGAGTTCCACGCTGGTTTTGAAAACATGTACTTGGACCCTCTCTTTGGTCGCGTCGGCCGACAGTTGTTATCCTGCTAATTACTTATATTTCACAGTGTAAATTTTCTCCTCTCTTTTTTTTTCTGTTCCCAGTTTCCGTAACCATCAGGAAAAAGACCCTTCCCACCAATCACACCGGCTATGCTCTCGCAAGGAACTGTGGCACCTCTTGACCGTTGCTTCTTTGCAGGGAGTGGGGGAAGAAGAGTGGGGGAGTTCCACCAGAAAAGTCCTTGTCCACCAAGAAATCCAAGCAAAAAGATGGAAACCTTGTGTCGCCTTTCCTGCCCTCCCCCTACCTTCTCTGTATTACTGTGCCCCTCTCTGTTCCTGCATCCCCAACCCTTCCCTGCCCCTTCAGTCCCAGGTCTGTCGCTGAGATGCTTGTGCCTCCTCTGCTGAGAAGCAAGGTGGGGGTGGGATAGGGTGACGGGGCTTTTCTTTCTGCACAAAACCAGCAATTGTAAATACTTTTCAAAAATGTAAAAAAATAATAATAAAAAAAACAATACAAAAGAGCAAACACAATGAAAACACACACACAAATGTTTTGCGGACAAAAATGGAAGTCCAGAGAGAGTCAAAGCAGGAGAGAAACTAACTGTGTCAGGTATGCACTGAGAAAACTATTTGCAGATTGATTGACAAAAAGTAACAAGAACCTATTTATTGTATATAACGTTTTATTATAAATCGTGTATTGTATATTGCATCTGTACATCTGCTGTGGTTTTGTGATGTGCAAATTTCAGCATGGGTTTCATTGAGGTTTTTAGTTGCTTTTTTATTGTTTTGGGGGGATTTTTAAAATTTTGTTTGTTTTTCGGCAGTACGCACCCAAAGATCCAAATTTGTATTTAAAAAAAAAACGAGGAAAAAAAATATTAAAGACAAGCAAATACACCCTCTTTTGTTGGGGAGGGGGGATAGGGAGGGGATCCACTGCATTTTCTGAGTTCTCATTGGCCACTTGTAAATCGAAATGACTATTCCTTCCTCCGTGTGTGTCCCTTCGCGCCAGTGCTGAGCTCAGGGTGTGTGTGCGTGTGCGTGTGAGTGCGTGCATGTGACTTTTTTCACTTTCGTCCTGCCCTCTTTATTCCCTCCTTTTTTCCTCGATTTGGAAACTTATGTACAGCTTTGTGGATTGTGCAAAAAAAAAAGAAAGAAAGGAAGAAAAAAAAGGAAGAAAAAAAAAAACCCATCCTGTGTTGTCCATTACTGATCTGAACTGTACAACTAAATATACCAGACTTGATAGTCGCTTGGAGACAGAACACACCTCCTGATTGTCACCATATAAGCTCCTGCTTGCTTGATTCCTTCCCTGGGCCAAGTTGCCTTCATTCCACCACCCCAAAGCTTTTTTTGCTTCCCACCCCCTCCCTCCCCTGCACCCCAACTGGTCTTTTTGTGTATTTAGGAAGGAATTTTTAATAGACACTTTTTTATATTAAAAGAAACCTATATATTGAGCGATGCGGCTGCTTCGTGTGCTTCTGTTGGCAGTTGAATGGATACCTCGGGGTATCTAGGGAGAGTCTGTTGCCAGCACTTGGGGATTCGGGAGAAGAGGGGGTTGGAACTCGCGCTTCGCTCATGTGCCTGAGATGCTGCCTTTCGTTAATGTGCCGGGGTGGGGTGGGAGAGGCCCTTCCAAGGCCAAAGTCAGAAACAATGCATTGAAAAGGGCTGCCGTTTGGAGCTTTGGGCTGCCATCAAAGGGCATCCGATGGAGAGGAGAAGCCTTTGCTCTTTGCAGTGCTTGCAGCATCCCGGCTTCCAGCTTGCTGCTATGCTGCTCAAGGCTGCCAGCCTCTCTGTTGGCGGCTAGAAAATAGCTCACTTGTTTTTCTCGACTCAGAGGCCTCTGCACCAGAATAAGCTTGGCGGGGTGGATGAGATTTATTCTGGCCTGCATTGCAAAGCGGGGAGCCTTGTCTCTGCAACTTCATCTGCCGTTGTTCCCACTGTGGTTGGAAGACAAGGTGTCCTGAAAAGAAAAAGAAGAATGCTGTGCTGCCGGCTGGAAAACCAGGAGGAAATTGAAGGGCACTTCAAGATGCCAACTTCCCCACGCTCTCCTTGGTTTGGTGCTTGCGTGCTAAGCCGGGAAAGCGGGCACTTTCACAATGGGCAGGTAGCCTTTGTTGTTCGTGCAAGCACAGCACACACAGTGACTGCCAGGAGCTTGAACGGGCCCAGTGCCTGCTCCATGTGGGCAGGCAGGGCACTGGTGCAGCACAGAGTTGCCAGCATAGGCACATTGCCGGAGAAGAGTGCCTTACGACATGCAGATCTGTTCCCCCTAAGGCGAGGCGAGGAAACGGGTGTACCGTGTTGAGCCTCTTCCCGCCCAAGGGCCGAATTCCATTTCAGGGAAGTTCGGGGGGGGGCAGGCATCCCAGTGGTGGGCAGAGCCAAAGGCAAAAGGGCAGGGCCAAAAATACCAGTATATTTTAGCATGAAGCTCTTCCTACCAGTAGCTAGGCTTTCGGAGAGGCATTTCAGCCTTTTAGAATGGGGGGGGGGTGGCACAAAAGCCAAGAAAGCACCCCACAATTGGGGGTTGGGGTAAAGGGGGTGGGACCCAGTTAGGCCAGATTTGGCCCGGAGGCCTGAGCTTCAGCACCCCTGCCTCACACGTTCGCATATCAGAGAGTCGAGTGGTGGTTCGGCGCTCAGTCTTGCCTCTCCTTGCAGCGCAGCACTTGCAGACGACTAGCAGTGGTTCTCCAGGATTTCAGGTAGGGACCTTTCCTAGCCCTGCCTGGAGATGCCGGGGATTGAACCTGGGACCTTCTGCACCCAAAGCATGTGCTCTTAACCACTGAGCTGTGATGTTGCAGCATTACTCAACGGGTCCCCTCTCCATGGCTGGCTTTTCCCAGATTCAAACTATTCCAGAACTGGTGGTTTTTCAGACCCTCACCCTGAGGCAGAAAGAGGTACGTTTGTACTGGGCGGGGGCTTTCCAACTCATCCCAGTGTTGTTCAAATGTTACATCTGTCTTCACCTTAAATATAGGTGTTTGGATAGCTCAAGAGCCCCGACAGGTCTCCTTCCATGGCAGGGCAAAGGCTGGGATGGGAGCTCTTTGCCACCCAGTTTGGACATGAGTGGAGGAGCTTAACTCGTGGCTGGCACTAAAGAATTAGCAACAGATGCCTTGCCCTACTGAGAAAGTAGCTCTTTTCTTATCCGCTTGCTTTGTTTGGCTGAATCTCATTGAGTAATGACCAGGTGCAGGTAAAACAACAAAGCATCTTGTGGCACCTTAAATCTTAGTATATTTATTCTGGAATAAGCTTTCATGGACAATAGCCCACTTCATCAGAAACTGGCAGATTTGGTGCAGATAGAGTCATTCCCTGCAAGCATTTGGGATGTTCCAGAGCAGAGGCGGTGTTAGGGGGCGGCCCACTAGGGCTGGAGCCCTGAATCTTTCATTGGGAGCCCCGAATCTCGGAGGCCACCTGCCCCACCACCCTGCTGTCCATGGGCACTTGCTGAAAGAAAGGTCCACTGGGCCCTGATCTCTGTTGCATCTCTGATCCCCCCTGGGTTAGCTGGCTTTTGGCCCACATGTGCTTCGCCTGCTGCCCCCCCCCCCCGTATCTTTCTGCCTCAGGTTTTCTTCTGAAATCAAATGCCCTCCTCTCCCCTGTCCATGCATCCCTTTTTACAATTTATAGGGGTGTCCTTAGGAGATGGCCTTTTAAACACACACGAGAGAGACTTTGGAGAATATGTAAATTAGCATATGCAAAGGTGTGCATTTTTTTGTCATGTGGGCCTGAGCCCCGGATCTTTTCGGTACCTAGCACTGCCCCCTGTTCTAGAGACACTGTCCCTTTATCCATTTGTTTTATTTGCTTATATATCTCCTGATTTTGCTCTCTCCCAGCTAGCAGCAGCTTGCACCAAGAGCAGCCAAGGCTACACCATGCACACACTTGCTTGGGGGCAAGTCCCCGTGAACTCAGCGGAACCCGTAGCCAAGTACCGTACATACGGAGGAGGATCGGAGTGCCGAAAACAGAAAACGGCGCATAATGCACACGCTGCAAGCTGCGTTCCTTCCTCTCAGCCCCAAAATAGAATGGCGCTTCTGACAAAATGCTCAGCCATCAGCAGGTCTCCACAGGGGAATACGCTCCATAATTGTACAGGAGCTACCACAGGCGTCTCCTCATGCTGTATAAATTCGGCACTAAGATGACATAGGTGGGGATTTGTGGAAAGTGGCTGGATAGGCAATGAGTGCGCAGCTCAGTTTCCGGGGGGGGGGGCTACATGCTCCAAGGTGCTCATAAGAAACTTGTTTCTGCCCACCACCACCACCACTTCAACACGTCGCACGTGGGCCTGATTGAAATGTGACGCCAGGCAAGCCAGAAAAACCTGCCCATGTGGTCTTGCAAGGCTCCGTATGATCTATAAACCAGGTCACCTCCCCACCCTCATGTACAGCATCGAACAAACCAGGGACACACAGGGGTGAGGAACCTCAGGACCCAGGGGCCGAGTCTGCCCCCTGCTGGGATTCCCAGAGGCCCCCGCCGCTTCTGAAACTGAGCCGCCCCTTCCCCCCCCCCCGCTTGCCGTTCATTCGGTGGATTCCCGGATTTGTGCATTTTCCCCATTCTAAAAGGTTGAAACGCCTCTCCTAAGGCTTGCTTACTGGCAGTGAGAGGTTTAAGCTAAAATAGGCTGGTATTTTGGAGCTGCCCCTTTTTGCCCTTGGTCCTGCCTGCCTCTTTTGCCTTTGGGCTCGCCGACCACTGGAACGCGGCTCCCGAGACCATTGCACGTCACAGCTGAAGTCCTGGTTTAAATTAGATGTGCCGGCACACACAAGGCTGCATGGGCACATTTAAATGGGGCCTCAGCTGGGAAACTGTGGGATCAAAATGCACCCAGCATGACCTTTGGCATAGGGAAGTTTTCTGGTTCCTCCCCTGCAAGGGGACAGCTCCACAATTTCTCACTGAATACTTCCCATAAGCTTCCTCAGGGCCAGTCCAGCTTTGCCGTTCAGCTGGGTGAAGCAACGTGCTTCAGGCGGCACCATGAGGGGGTGGGCAGATAGATGAAGGCAGGTAGTGGGTGCCTGAATGGTGCAGCAAGACTTTTAGGGGTGCAATCCTATTCATGTTCAGACAGAAAAAAGTCCCACAGCTCCCAGCATTCCCCAGCCAGCCATTCCTCAAAGTGTTTGCTACGATTGCGGGAGGCAGGGGATCTGAGTTCTGTTTCAGGAAGCAAAATGTCTCGGATCAGCGCTAAGCTTCCTCCCACAACTCCTCACCTTCACCCTGCATCTGTTGCCAGGACTCCTTTCCCTCCCTCCCCCAAGCTGGGTTCCCAGACACTAGTGAGGAGTAAAAGTGCTGGGGGTGGAGCTATGGGGAGTTCTGCAGGAGCAGGAATGCTGACTAGGACAGTGATGGGTCTGGAAACCAGGTCTGATAAGGAACGGTGGAAAGAGCTATGTTCAGCCTGGAGAAGAAAAGATGAAGAGGAGACATGACAGATGTCTTCAAATATCTGAAGGGCTGTCCAAAGAAGATGGGAGTATTCTCTGCTGCTCCAGATCAGTGTTCTCCAACCTTGGGTCCCCAGGTGTTTTTGGCCTACAACTCCCAGCATACCCCAGCCAGCGTAACTGGCTGGGGCATGCTGGGAGTTGTAGGCCAAAAAACATCTGGGGACCCAAGGTTGGAGAACACTGCTCCAGATCACTAGGACTAGAAACAATGGATGTAAACTGCAGGTAAGCAGATTTTGGCTCAACTTCCTAATGCAAGAACTCGTTGACAGCAAACTGCCTCAGGAGATGATGAGCTCTCCTTCGCTGGAGGTATTTAAGCAGAGGCGGGACAGTAATCAGTCACTGAATACAGGGTTGGACTAGATGTCTAAAATTCTATAACTCTGTCCCCCTCACCAGCATACCCCATTTGCTCTCGTTTGGTTTGGCTTTTCCTCCCCTTGAAAAAAGAAAGGGACCTACAATATGGTGGTGCTGTGGGCGTGGCTGTGGATTTGGTTAAATCTATTCTGTCTGTGTTTCGTGGATCGCTAGGCACCTTTTGTTCCATCGTCTATTCATTGTTGGAATCAGATTTTTTTTAATGGATGTACAAGAATTATTTATTTATTTCATTATATTTATATCCTGCCTTTTTTCCTGCAAGGGACCTATGGTGGCTTACATAATCCTCCTCGTCCTCTCCATTTTATCCATACAACAATCCTGTGAGTTAGGTTAGGCTGAGAGTCAGTGCCTGGCCCAAAGTCCTCCAGTGAGCTTCGTGGCCAAGTGGGGACTAGAACCCGGATCTCCCGAGTTCCAGTCCAACACTCTGACCACTGCGCCACACTGGCTCTGTTTCGTTCCTGTTTGCAAATCATGCGAGCATGTCCAGTTCCATCCCCAAACGTGAACGCAAGTAGGAACACCAGTCTCAGGAAACTTTCGCAATTTCCCGAATTTGCATTTGAAAGTGTGCACTTGCGCAAACACACAAAAACACACACAAGTTTTTTAAAAAACTGGTCTGCAAGCCCATGGAATCCATGTGACTTGGAAAAGGCCAGTCCCCTGCGGATTCCGTAGGTCAGATTCATAGAATGAACTCATTTGAATCCCTTGCAGATTTCTCCAACATCTCTAGAGTCAGGGCATGACCCAGCCGAAGATCAGTAGTACAGTTATTAGCTTATTTGGGGATAACAACCACAGAGCTCACTTCAACCTATGTTTTGTTTCCATGATTACAGGTTGAAGCAAAACTTCTCCAGGAAGCTTTTACTTCCTGGAGAAACATTTACCGTACTCTGTGACTAGGAATCGGGCAGAAATGTCTTTGGTTCACGTTGGAACCTACTTAATTTGCACTTCTCAAACCAGTATGTGAACTGAAATGCAGTTATCCTTCAGTGTTCACACTTCTCTGAATTTTGCGATGCCTTTCCTCCAAAAAAAACCCCCAACACTCTGCAAAAATGCATATATTAAAGGAAAGTGGAAACAAAAATGTATGCATGAGTGAAATGAACCTACAAGTTGCTTGCCAAATATATATATATATACATTAGGCAAACTTGCATACAAAATGGGGTATGTAAGAAGAAAAGTGCGCACAGATGCGTACAGATTTTTGTGCAGGCTTCTTTTTAATCGCAAACCAATGTGGAAAGGGAACGAAACAAACTTTTAAGATGGGAAAAATGAGAAACTGAAAGAAACCAAAATTGACAGACTTGTCCATCCCTATGACCAGGACTGATTGGTTTGATATTAATTTCATCTTTGTAGCTCACCTCTTCAACAGAGAATGCATAAGGTAGCAAACAATAAGTTTGCGACAGCAACAAAAGGGGGGGGGGAGGAAAACCAGTATTAAAGCAATAATGAGCACAGCTCTTAAAAAGTGACCAAGGGCATGCATGTGTGCACAGCTGTGCACTTCATCTGGAGGGAATGCAAACTGCCCAAGGCCTTTTTTCCTGTTGCAGGGTGGAGTCCAGAATCCCATAGAACAGGGGTGGGTAACTTGTGGCCTTCAGATGTTTTGCCCTACAACTACCATTATCCCTCGCCATTGGCTATGTTGGTAACATATGGAGGGCCACACAAGCTGCCCACCCCTCCCATAGAACACACTGATCTTGGCCTGACTTAAGATAATTGGCAAGGGGATGTAGCTAGATCTCCTTGTTCACATAGAGACAAGAGTTGGTTATCTACTAGAACTGTGCGCAAGGCCTTTTCTGCAACAGAGTGGTGCTTATTCCCAAGTCGCTGTGTTTTGCATCCATGTAGCAGAAACAAACTCCCATTTTCATCTTATAGTTCCCATCAGCCTCAGTCAGCGTGGCTGATGGTCAGGGATGATGGGTGTTGTAGTCCAAACCATCTGAAAGGCACCAGGTTGGGGAAGGCTGGATTAGAGGTTGGCTGTGTGTGTGTGTGTGTGTGTGTGTGTTTGGGGGTTCATGTTTTGCAAACCCTCAAAGGAAAGGAAGGCAGATACGCTGTGTACAAACAGGGATGTGGAAAGCTAGGCCTGTTTGAGGCGCCTGTTGCCATGGCAAAGATAAGAAGGTGATGGATGCTCTGCAGGTGATGGCAAGCCGAATGGGGAAAAGGTGGGTTGGAGTTGCCAAACGACTGCCTCTTTTCCAATAGGCTTGGGTGTGCCTAGCCGGTGGAGACTGAAAATGCCTCCTGCCAGCACAGCCCTCCTCCTTGACCCAGCAGAAATGGACTTTCTAGCAGCTCCGCATTGAAGAACAGGCCCACAGTTTCAGCTTGAGCTCAAGCGTATTTGCTTGAGAACAAAAATCCCACTTAGCACTTCAGCTGAACATGCTTTCACGTAAAGATGCTTAGGGTTGCAATTGTGAGCCAAGTCTTAGGTGGCTCCCCTGCCAAATGCAGAGACGAATAGGTGTAGCACACGACCATGTGCCACTTGGGAAGCTGGTTTGGGCCTTGATGGTCCGTATCCAGAGCAGGGAAAAGGTGTGAGCAAAGCTGCCCTCATATTGGTTTGGATCCAGATTTAGTCATACTTAGGGCTGAGCCACTGAAATCCATGGGACTTCAGTCAGGCATGACTTACTTAGGTCCCATTGATGTCAATGGGTCCACTGTAAGTATGACCAAATCTGGATCCCACCCGTTACGTTTAACGTGCTTTTCATGAGGTGTTCATCTAAGCACCAAAGTATCATGATTCTTGGCCACATAGAAAGAACAGGAGACCTGAGCTCTCCTGAGAGTATGAGGGCCAATACAGAGCAGAGAGTTAAGAGAGAGGTATCTGGCACAATTCAAGGTGGAAGAACAGGGTTAATTTGCCCCAGTGTATATATATATGTCTGGGGAGAGTCAGAGTGACACGGCCCTCCTCTTTTGAGTCCTTATTGAAAATGTCAGGTGAAGTAGCTAACGTGAAGATGGGGGAGCCACTCTAGACCTTCATCTCTTCTGTAGCTCTATGGAACCCTGGGCAGTCTACCTCTTCATAAGGGCTTTTCAAGCAGCAGAACAGACCGCCTGGGGCAGTGGTGGGTTCTCCTTCATGGCAGATATTTAAGCAGAGGCTGGACTGGCATCAGTCAGGGATGCTGTAGCTGCACCCTACATCGTAGACCCTGCATTAATAAGCAAAGGGACTAGACTAGATGGCCTCCAAGGTCTCTTCTGGTTCTATGATTCTATAATTGTGTGGCTAGGTCCCACAGTTAGCTAGCACCAATCTTAGGACTCTGGCTCTTCCTTCCCACCCACCACCCACCTCCATCTCTATGGGAAGGCCAAATTTTCTTCTGAAAACAGGTACAGGTCATTAAGGAGTCTGGGCTGGACTGGCACTAATTGGGACAATGTGTCTGCTGGATTGGGAGAAGGTCTCTGCTAAAAGAGCAAAGCAGGTGCCGAGGCTGTCTGGAAAGACGCTTTGTATTTTCTGCTTTGAGCATTCCCCCCCAAAGAGGCACGTGGCCTGCTGGAGTGAATCAAAGCAATCAAAGGCCTGACCTAATTTTGTTGGTTTGACTTTTCCCAGGTGTCCGGGAGGTTAAATGTCCTGCCTTTTCTGTTTTCAGATGTCAGAAGGTGTGACATGGTGTGGAAGAGCCAGGTACGAAGGGCGCTACTAAGAGTGGCTACAGAGGTTAAAAAATTCTTATAGGGAAGGCACTGCAGCACGTGGCCGTGGCCAGTTGTGGCTTCCTAGCACATGCACACAGAGTAACAACCCCTACGTGGCTACTTGCCACACAATATAATCTGTTTGGGACATGTAAAGCAGCCCTCAATCAAGTAATAATAACCCTTTGTATTTATATATTTAGAGTCTTCAAAGCACTTAAATACATGCCTGAATCCTGCACGTTTACTCAGAAGGAAGTCCTGCTGCGTACAATGGGGCTTATGCACAAGTACGAGAGAGCTGGTGTGGCGTAGTGGTGAGAGTGCTGGACTGGGACTCGGGAGATCCGGGTTCTAGTCCCCACTCGGCCATGAAGGTCACTGGGTGACTTTGGGCCAGTCACGGACTCTCAGCCTAACCTACCTCACAGGGTGTTGGGAGGATAAAATGGAGAGGAGGAGGGTCATGTACTCTTGGGGTCCTTGGAAGAAAGGCAGGATACAAATGTAACAAAGGAGTTGTGCATAGATTGCAGCCTTAACGATTGATGGTATGGTAGTGAGATAAGGTAGGCCAGTCTTCTTGTCCTCATGTTACAGAGCAGCCTTCCCCCCACCTGGTGCACTCCGGATGTTTTGGACTACACCTCCCACCATTCCTGACCATTGGCCATACAGGTAGGGGCTGATGGGAGTTGTAGTCCAAAACATCAGGAGGGGGCCCGGTTGGGGGAGGCTGCCATTAGAGAGAGCACAAGGCAGCTGAGGTTTAAAGATGGTCAGAACACAGGAAGCTGAATTACAGCAGGTCAGATTATATTTTTCCATCTAGCCCAGGGGTAGGCAATCTGCTGCCCTCCAGATGCTTTTGGACCTTAAGTCCCATCAGCCCCAGCCCAGTTGGCCAACAGTCGGGGACTATGGGAGTGGTGGTCCAAAATATCTGGACAGCATCAGGTTGCCTACCCCTGATCTAGCCCCATATTGGGAGGGTTCGCACGACATGAGAAGACAGGCTGTGCAGAAAGCTACGCAGTGTGGCTTATAAGCCCCCTCGACCCCCAATGTGACCGACAGACAACTGGGTGCATCAGGGAGGCAGAGTGCACCCTCCTCCCCCCTTGGTCTTCCCTACTCATGAGTAGGCTGCCGCCCGCTGCCGCACCCAGCCAAAAGGGCTGGCAGCAGCGGGAGCCTCTTCCCCGCCGGTGCTGCCGACCCAAAATGGCAGGTGGGGACAGCTCATGAGCAAGCCCGCTCTGCCGACATCGGCAGCAGTGCAGGGCGGCCATGCACGGTGCCTCTGACAGCTGCCCCCAAGTGCCGCTTTGACACTTTGGGGGCGGCTGCCATCAGCGTTCACTCAGAGCCACTTGGCAAGAGTGGCAAGCCTTTTTACCGCTCTTGCCAAGCGGCTCTGTAGTGGTTTGGGCTACCCTTGGGCTTCTTGTGTCGTCCGGGTTCGGACGACACACAGCAAGCCCGGGGTGGCTACTAAACCCTACAACGAGCTATGGCTGTCAGGGTGGCTTATAAACCCAGAACCTGGGCTTATAAGCCACCCTGAATAAACCATGGCGGGTTCACATGACTCAACAAGCCCCCCCCCCCGGCTAATGAGCCAGAGGGGGGGGGCTTGTCGTGTTGTGTGAAGCCAGCCATTGTCTACTCCGGGGGTCAGCGCCTGTTTCAGGTTTTGCAGGGCCCTTGGGCAAGACATCCTCAATGGGCCCTTGGCAGGTGCCTGACCATGCCTACCCTTGACGCCAGCCATTCTTGACTCTGATTGACAGCCGCTCTCCTGGATCACAAGTGGAGATCTTTCCCTTCACCTGGTACGTTTTTTAAAACTGGAGATGCCAAGGGCAGAACCTGGGAGCTTCCACATGCAAAGTATGTGCTCTGAGACTGAACTGTGGGCCCTCCCTCCAAAGGCACAGAGCCTCCACGCTCCTCCCACAACAGAACTAGAACCAGCTACCTTCTGCTCGGCATGAATAAAATAAATAAATAAAATAAATTAACATAAAATAAAACAAACATCTCTGCCTCATCACCCAGCCGAGCATGCAATTGGCTGCCCAGTGAGGACATGGCAGCAGCAAGGTTTGAACGAGGGGCATGGCAACTCACATGCCCAGCCACTGTTTTACACTTCCTGTATAACATGATGCCCGGATTAATCCTGCATTGGACAATGTGAGGGGACAGCTGCCTAATATCATTCCTTCTATTTCCAATGTTCAAGTGTGAGTGCCGGTCCTTAAGAAGAAGCCAAAACGGCACCACCCACACATAAGAGGGAGGTATCATTAGGCTTGCGGGGAGCCCCAAGGTTTGCAGAAGTACAAAAAAATAAGGGGAGAAACTAGGGGAAGGGGAACCCCCAAAACAACTCAATGAGAACTAGTGTGTTCAGTTGTCATGGAAAGCTGACTATTGGGGGTGGGTGAGGGACAGAAAACCAGGCGGGAAGGAGAATGGAGTATCCTGGAGGTGGGCACTGAACAGGAACACTCCACATTTTGAGGCAGGTCCCACTTGTTCCCAGTCTATCGCCAAGGTGTTGTCCAAGGACATTTCTACAGGATGGGTCCATCCTAAGCTCATTTGACAGCCATCCCCTCTTCCAAGGTGAAGATCTGTAGATCTGCAAGGTGGCCAATGAACCCCTAACCCAGAATCCTCGGTGCTTTTTGCCACACTGCAATTTCTAGGATTCTTTTCAGGGAAACCATGGAAGTTAAAGCTAATTTAAAACCTGATGAAGGTTTGCAGCACAGGCATGAGCTCCTTGAACAAAGCATAGATTGCTGAGGTCGGAAGGGAAGTAGGCAGGTTGCCCACAGTTTATATCCACAGTTGCCCCTTGTGATAGTCTAATGCAGGGTTAAGCAACTCAGTGCCCTCCAGAGGTTTTAGAAGACAGCTCCCCTAATCCCTGACTGTTGGCCATGTGGGCTGGGGCTTCTGGAAGTTGTAGTCCAAAACATCTGGAGGGCACCAGGTTGCCTAACCCTGGTCTAGCACAGCCTTCCCCAGCAGGTGCTCTCCAGACGGCCATTGGCTATGGCGGCTGGGGAAGATGGAGCTGTAGTCCAACACATCCAGAGGGTGGAGCCATGGTGGCTGGGGTGATGGGAGTTGTAATCCAACACATCTGGAGGACTCCAGGTTGGGGAAGGCTGGTGTGTCTGTGTGTGAATATGAACTGAGACATTTAAGTAGCTATTATTGTGCATCACCTGGACAGAAGGATGCTGCAAAGGCTCCTGCAACAAGAGGCTTACATCAGGGTGGGATTCTTTCTTCTGCCCGTTTAACACAAATCCCCATTTCTCAGATCCTCCCTCCCCCCTCCTGCCGCCTGGCACTGAGGCTCAAAAGCACTTTGTCAGAGTTTATGGTACAGCCAGATGCCTCCTGATTTGGCCTTTCCAAGGCAAATAGTGGCTGGTAATGAAGTAGATGAGATAGCAGATTTAGAGCAGCCACCTTGAAAGCATGCTTAAATTTTAAGATGATGATGATGATGAATTTATTTTTTATTTATTATATTTATACCCTGCCTTTTTCCCTGAAAGGAACCCGAAGAACTGCAAAGAATATGTGTGAAACGGAGGTCCATTTTGCACGCCCGTCCAGCCTCGTGCCTGGGCCAAGTGCTCTGGTGGCCGCACTGTAAGCCGCGCTGCTGAGATCCAGCACTTCCCCTGAACCACCCTGAGCAGCCAGCCTAAGGCCGCGTCGTCATAGCCGGCCTCCTGGGCATGAGCAAACAGCACGGCGTGCGCTCTGTCTTCTCCTGCCCAGGCTGCCGTCTTGCTCAAGGCTGTGGGCGCATGAATCACAGTGGGAAAGTTTGTCTCCTTCCTAGCAGTGGCGCCGCGCCCTTTGCTGTCCTTCAGCATCAGGAGCAGCTCTGAGGAGGCGCGCTTCCTTCTGGGCCCTGGCTGCACGCGGCGGCGGCGGCGGCGCTCGGCAAGGCGACCCGGTCTCTTTGCACCTGGAGGCCACATCTGTCCTGGCCGGGCGGGAGCGGGGGGCTTGATAGATGGCTGAGGTTAGCTTGTGTACCAGCCAGCACGGGAGGAGGCAGCATTGACTCTGGGCTGCAGACAGGTTAAGAGAGACGGATGGGGAAAACGCCAATGCCATAAACACAGCTTGGCGTGAAAGTTCCAGGAATCGAAAGGCAGCCCTGTGGCCTCCTACTGTGGGAGGGGGAGAGGCAGCCTTGGGGGTGTGTGTGTGGGGGGGGGGAGGTGAGAGGAGAGAGAGAGAGAGAGAGAGAGAGAGAGAGAGAGAGACTCGCAGCAGGCAAGCAGGCTTAAAGAAAGAGAGGAGGGCGGAGACGCGCAAGGCACAGCTACCTGTGGGTGGCAGGGAGAGGTTAGCAATATCCACAGGGTCACGGCTATTGCTACTAAGTGCTTTTGCAAGGCTGGGGGCTGGGGAGGGAGGGAGGAGGTTGCCATGGCGAAAAACACACACATGATGCATACTGATGGACTGCTGGGGAGGGAGGGGGTGAGAACTGCCACGGCAAATATGAGAAGCTTGAGAGCCATCTGTACAGTGAAAGGAGAGAGCTAGGAGGAACGGAGGCAGGCTGGGAGGGGGGGGGGAGGAAACAGGGAGGGGAGGGGAATGTGGCTTTTGCCGCAAAGCCTCTTTCCTTTGGGGTTGGCATTTCTGCACAATCTCCTCTGCTCGAGCACGCTCCCCAGGCTCTCGTCCGCCTCACCCTCTTTCTCTCCATTGCTTTACACACACCCGCCACATCGCTCTCTTTCTCCCCAAGAAAAGGGCACAAACAGACATTTCCCTTTTGCTGAGCTTCTGAACACGCATGAAAAACAGCCCCCAGATTCTCCCCCCCCCCCCCGGCCTCCCCTTCTCCTGTGATCTTGGCCAAATCAAACAGAGCGCCTGGAAAGGGATCAGAAAAAAAACACACCCGACCACCTGCCAAACCGCGGTGACCTTGCAGGGCCTGATTTAAAGGGTCCTTGCTCTTATTTCCTCAGCACCACCAACCAGGCTGACAGCTCGTGCAGAAGGAAGCGCTACGGGCCCTCCTTATATTTATAGTGGCCGGTGGGGGGGGGGGGCGAGGAGTGTGCTGTGGAAGCAAGCAAGAGAGAGAGAGAGCGCCAAGAGGGGGCTTTTGGTTGTGTGCGCGCATTTTCTCTGACTCAGATTCCAAAGTCATAAATCAACAGAAAGTGGAGTTGAGCTACCCACAAAATTTCCATCTGGCTTATTCCTCCAGCCCTGAGAGACTCTGGGTCCAGGCTGGCTCCAGCTCTGAGGCAGCCTTTGGCAAAGTGCCCTCTGGGGGACCCACTTCTACATCAGTGGGCCCCTATCTGTTCAGCTGCAGGCATTGTATGCTGCTGGCCAAATTTCCCACAGCGCCCCCAGAGTGATGTTACAACAAGGGCATTGTGGGAAATTTAAAATGGCAGCTGGCAGACCTGGCACTATGGGAAATTTAAAATGGCAGCTGGCAGACCCAGCTGCCCAGCATTGGAGGAGCAGCGCAGGTTTTAGAGCCCTGCTGGAGTATTGAGACCCCAATAGCTGCTTAGGGGGTGCCAGGCCCCTTAGCTATTGGCATTTGGCACTAGCACAGATCCACAACCAGAAATTTTGTGGGAATTGTGTGTGTATGTGGAGGGAGGGAGGGAGGGAGGGAGGCTGTCTGTCTGTCTGGAGAGGCCAGTGTAAGTTAATGCAAAACAGCAAAACCCTAGCTATGAGTTGTCGAAGGGTGAGGGTAGCAGAGGCAGTTTTGCAGCTGCTTTGTAAGTTCACATACTCCTGCAATTCTAAGGTGAGCCCTTAACTGCCCCCCACAACCCCCCCCCACATTGTTCACAGTGTCAGCATGGAGGAGTTTGACTGGGGAAGATCTGCCTATGAAGGTGCCTATTGGTTGGCTCTTGTGACATCACAGATCCAGCCCCTTCTCAAACCACAGAGCAGTTTTACAACTTTAAAAGCAACAACTTTGCAAAAATGCAGGCAGCCTGTCTGAGGGAGGGGGGCATGATGGCTGGACAGAACCAGTGTTTGATTTGGTGGTACGTCTGTCTGTCTGTCTGTCAGTCATGCATATTGTGAAGCTGGATGGAAGCTGAGCCTACAAAAATTAAGTAGAAACTTGATGTAACTTCTCTTTTTATAATATCTGTCTTCACCCCCAATACATGAACATTAAAGTTAAGTTATTTCATCATCATCAGGCGATCACTCGTGACCGAGTAAGATTTTCTTCCGGGATAAAAAGAGGAAATTCTAAAGAAGATTGTGTAGACTCTAGCGATGGGTCTGTAAGTGACTGTGGAGGCCAATTCTAGATCCACACAGCTTCCCACAGTGAGGACACAGGTTATCAGATAGAAGATGGTCCTGTAAAGGATTCATTTGACGCGCTTTTCGCTTAGCACGTTTCTCCCTTCACCTTGCACTCTGGGCTTCTTCAAAGTCCATGGAACCTTTGTGAAAGGCCAACCTCCATTTAGATCGTCATGGGCCAGAGCTTCCCAGTTTTCGATGTTTATATTGCATTTTTTAGATTTAGCCTTATGAACATCTTTAAACCTCTTATATTGACCACCGATATTCCGCTTCCATCCTTGAGTTGGGAGTAAAGTAACTGCTTTGGGAGACGGCAGTCAGGCATTCGAACAACATGACCGGTCCACTGAAGTGGCTGCCTGTAACCCACCGAACTTGGAGGTTTATGAGCATCCAGTGGAAGGCAATTTCTGTCATCTCAGTGTTTTACCCCTGCTCCCAAGGAGAGGAGCTGATGGCACAGCCAGGATCCTTCGTAGGATGGCGGAGCCTCGCTCCTCCTCTCCCCAGCGCTGACTCCTGATGGCTGTGAGGGTGGAGGGAGGGAGGGCACTCCAAAAGTCAAGTCGGAGTCCTATCTGCGACTCAGAGCACTTTTCCGAGGTTGCAGATGGGACACCAACTTTTCCTATGGCTGGCCAGATGGCATCTACCGGCCATAGGATTACGCCCGTTAGTAATTTCAACAAGATGTAATTTAATTGTCATAAAACTTAAGAAAATTAAGTGCCAAAATCATATGTCATCTCAGTCCTCCTCCCCACTTTGTATTCATTGCCCTGAGCTACAGAGGAGGGACCAGGTGTTTGTTTGTTTTTTACCAAGCAATTTGGGAGAAGGCTCCTGGCAATTTTACCCGTATATCTCTGAAAGCAAAAGGGACTAGAAACTTGTTTTTTTTGTGTGTGTTTTAAGTTAAAAACATTCAGGAAGGGACCCAGAATATTCCTGAGGAGCCCAGCTCCTGCAAACCCTTCCATGGATATAGGCCTAGTCTGGTGAGGCTTGATAAATGAAGTAACAGGCTAACGTTATCATCTTGACTCCTCTGGATGTTATATTTGGAAAGGAAACATATAGGTAGGTATCATTGAATCCTACCCACAAGTTGTAAACCAATTAATTTAGCATCTGCAGTGGACAGACGGACTGCTTCTTTGGCCCCTAAAGACTGCAGCCATTGTTTGGTGAGCATCAACAGCATTTTCTCTTTTTTGTTGTTGTTTTGCTGTTTTCTCTCTGTTTGACTCTTTCCAAACATCAAAGGCCAAAGTGGAGGTTTGCATGACTCAAAAAGCTTGCTTTCAGCATTTTCAACACCAATTGTTCCAAATATTTGTTTATATCTTGTTCTTCCCCCGCCTCTCTGGCAAGGAACTTGGAGCAGCCGTAGGCATGCTTCACAACAACCCTATGGGGTAGGGTAGGGTTGTCTCAAGGGCACCCGCCTGAGCATGGATCTTAAGCTTACTTACTGGGTGACTTTGGGCCAGTCACTGCCTCTCAGCCTAACCTACCCCACAGGGTTGTTGTGAGGATAAAATGGAGAGGAGGAGGAGGATGATTATGTAAGCCACCTTGAGTTCCTTGTAGGCGGGGTATAAATGTAATAAATAAATAAATAAGCTAGATTTTCCACATCCAAATCACTCTACTATGCGGTAGGGCTGCACATCTGTTTTGGAATGTAGCCTAATGGGTAGCCTACTAGGTTCAGTTTCCAAATGTAACCTAATGGGTTCTGTTTCCATTCATTATGAAAGAATGCAGAGAAGAATGATGAATGAATATGAATACAAGTCCCAACCCTGTTCATTCCCATCCATTCCTCATTTGGGAATAGGGTTGGGATTAGCTGTTGTGGCAGCAGCAGAGGTCTTCTCGGCAGCTGCCTCCTGGCCATTTCCCCCACCACAATGACCTGGAATAACACAATGTCCTGGGGCATTGTGGGTAATCAAAATGGCAGCTGCCACTAGGAGACAGCCACCAAGAAGACCTCCCTTGGTGCCACTTCCACAGATGACAGCCAGAACCTAATCAGGCTTTTGTTTGTTTGTTTGTTTGTTTTTTAAAAAGGAAGAATAAAGAACACAAATGCGAATACTGCCATGAATGGATTTTCATGAATGAGAAACAAAATGAATACGATTTCCACAGAAGAATATCAAAACAAATGTCGTGACTATAAAAATGAATGGGATAACACAATGAGGAAAAAAATATCCTTTGCATACCCCTACTCATACCTATTCTGAAATACATGTTTGGAGCACAGTGTAGACAAGCATAGGCACGCCTAGACCTTTCCTACTGTTAATCGGCTGTTAATCCATTGTATCTACTTTCGGTTTTGTCGCAGAATTGAGATCTGAGCACTACAAGAGGAGCATTTCCTTTCCTGCTTTTCCACTACATAACCTCTAGGTGGCACTGTTGTATAGCAGAATGGCACAAATGCACAAGTGAAAAAGTGATTTCTTTCACTTTCACAATTAAATGCCACATTTTCCCAGCTCTAAAAAAGCTCGACAAAAATGCTCGTTAGACACAGAAGTGAAACTGGAGGGTCATGACATTGTCTAAAGCACCCATAAACAACAGTGAGTGGGGAAGGACAAGGGCATGATGAATGCTTCATGTAGAAAAGCCCCTAGGGTAAGGCACGGGTGGGGTGGGGACTTGAACTGGCAACTCTGGTAAGCAACTGTGTGTGGCACTTTACTCTCTGAGCAAGCATGGCAGTGCAGCAGGATAATGTGCTGTTCTCCTGCTCTCTCTTGCGCTTAGAGACCAGCAACATTGGCAGGCCAGGAAGCAGTACTGCGGTTCCTGGCTCCACAGCTGCCTATGGACCCAAGAGCCAATAGGATTCCACCTGATACAGCCTCAGATTTCAGAACATAAGAAGAGCCCTGCTGGATCAGACGAAGGGCCCTTCTAGTCCAGCATTCTGTTCACACAGTGGCCAACCAGCTGCCCCAATGGGAAGCCCACAAGCAGGACAGGAGTGCAACAGCACCCTCCCACCCATGTTCCCCAGCAACTGGTGTACGTAGGCATCCTGCCTCTGGTACTGGAGGTAGCATATAGCCCAGTGTTCTCCAACCTTGGGTCCCCAGATGTTTTTGGCCTACAACTCGGCTGGGGCATGCTGGGAGTTGTAGGCCAAAAACATCTGGGGACCCAAGGTTGGAGAACACTGATATAGCCAATCAGGACTAGCAGCATGGATCGCCTTCTCTTCCATGAATTTGGGCTTGCCTGCTCAATCTGAGCACCATTTGCTCCTCCACCATGGGAACAGGGCCTCCCGAGTTTTGGGGGAGAAGGTTATTTTGCCCAGTTCTTTGCTCATTGTTACATATTGGAATAATGGTCTGACTCAGCAGAGAAGGCAGATTCATGTGTTCATCAAGAACTGCAGCTCCACCTGCCTTCCTTTGCCATTCTTGCCTCCCTCTTCCCACTCCTCTTCCTTGGCCTTCTGCTGGAGCTCTCCTGGTAGCTTTTCATGCAAAGGCATGAGAGAGTGTCGCCACCCAAGGGAGGCTGGTAGCGAAGGAGCACATTCCTGCCATAGCAGCAGGATAACGTCATTCAGAATTGTGACTGCTGCCCTTTAGTTCAACTCCATGGGTCACCTTCACCTGTATCTTCTAGCCAGGAATGTGTCGCGGTTGTCAACTGTGGGTAGACTGAAAGCGCAGGTCTTCTGGCAGTTCTATCACCCCAGAGGGATACCGAATGTATGACTGGAAGCACCATCACGTTTGGGTCATTAAGGGTGCAATCCTATGCGTGTTCAGTCCGAGAACTCCCTCGCTGGGGAATGCTGGGAGTTGTAGGGCTTTTTTCTGACTAAACACGCATCGGATTGTGCCCTTAGATATAGCCACAGTGCCACAGGAGCCATTCACACATCTAGATGTCACCATTCTGGGGTTTTTTTTCATTCATGAACGGTGAGCCAGTCTGAGCAAAAGGAGAACGTTCGTGAACAGACTCGCATGAGCCGAACAAGGCAAGTTTGCACTTGCTGAACGGTTCACCGAAAATGATCACACGTTCGCAAACAGTGTGCGAACAGAGCTAAAAAGGAGAACGTTCGTGAACAGACTCGCGTGAGCCGAACAAGGCGAGTTTGCACTTGCTGAACAGTTCACGGGAAAAAAAGTAACACACACACACACACACACAGAGAGCTAGGGTAATGTTTGTAGAACCCCATGAGCCACGTTCAGAAGAAAACTACCTGTTTTATCTTTATTATTATTATTTATTTATTATGGTCATATGCCCCATTCAGGTTAAAACAGAAAACTCAAAGAACAGAACAACAACAGTATAATTTATCCAGTTTAGCTAATACAGTCAATCAGCTGAGCTCTTATGCACACATAACAATTAGAAAAAAGTTAGTGTCACCTGCTTAGTAATGTATGGGATCTTATCTGATAGACCATGCATAACCTATCTTTCATCTGGATGCCCTGGTAAACTGGTCAAAAGAGGATAAATTATACAATATCTCAGATCACAATACAAATTACAGTATAAAAATACATTTGCTGGATTTTCAGGGACTCTCACCTTACATGGACACAACCTATATTGATCCCTTACATGTTCAGTGAATGTGTGTTGGGGGCAGTGGGATCACACCCTCTGGCCCCTCCCCTGACCACTGTGTGTTCTGCTGAAGGCTCGAAGAGTTTTGTATCGTGTCTGGGCATACAACTCTACACAGTGACTGGGTTACAGTTACGGTTGTGTTAGGCACTTATTGGTTAGTATTCATGATGTAAGGCAGCTTCCCATCTACCAGGGACAATCCCTATTTTCTAGTACCAACCTCTCTGTGGTAAAATACCCTAACCCCATTTTGCTTTTTGGTGATGCCTTTCTGAAATTCTGTTAGGGTGTATATGCTTGTGCTTTCCACTTTTCCACCAGTCTCCTGAAGATACATGTATGTAAATCAGGGAGGGGCAGACTTCAGGCTTGCAGGATCTTTCTTCTTCTTCTTCTTCTTCTTCTTCTTCTTCTTCTTCTTCCTAGGACACAAAATGGTGGCTCAGGGGATGGGGTTAATTATCTACAATCAATTATCAGTTATGGCCCCTCCCCATATATACAGATCCACATGTGAGTTACCAGAGAGTAAGGATTCTAACACAACTCTCTAAATTGGCCAGCAGAGCTGAACAAAGGCCTGGTCAAAAGTGACCAATCAGTACTCCTATTTCACAGATGAGGAACACTGAGGCTCAAAGATAAGCAATTAGCACATGGCCAGCCATGCTTGGTTTCCCCCCTTCTTACAATTTAACTTGCTTTCATTAAAGTATTGGGAGTCAGGAACCCTTGGAGATCTACTGCAAATCATGCAGAGCTCTACCAGTATTCATTTATTTATTTATTATATTTATACCCCGCCTTTTTTCCTGAAAGGAACCCAAGGTGGCTTACATAATCCTCCTCCTCCTCTCCATTTTATCCTCACAACAACCCTGTGAGGTAGGTTAGGCTGAGAGTCAGTGACTGGCCCAAAGTCACCCAGTAAGTTTCATGGCTGAGCGGGGACTAGAACCCGGATCTCCCAAGTCCCAGTCCAACACTCTCACCACTACGCCACACTGGCTCTCAATCTGGCTCCCAATCTAAATGGTGCAGGGCGCAATCCAATGAGGCTGCCCGTAACCCTCCGAACTCAGAGGATCACGGGCATCCTATGCATGGCGGGAGGAGCACGGAGGCGAAGGTCGCCTCCACGCTCCTCCCACCATGCAAAACATTTAGAGGGCTCATTTCGGTCATCTAAGTGTTTGGCCTCGGAGTGGGCAGGAAGGAGTGCGAGGCACCGCCAAGATAGTTGGTATGCTAGTGGAGCTTGTCTCCGCCCCTCCGGGGGCCCCAAAGCCTGTCTCCGAGGTCACTCTTGCGACCTCGGAGCTGCAGCCTGCGCGGTTCTTTCTGCGCCAGCTGTGAGGGTGGAGGGAGGGTGCTCCAAGCTCTGAGTCCCAGCTCTGACCTTGTTGGAGCAAGTTCCCGAGGTCAGAGCTGGGACTCCAAAAAATCCTATGGCCGTCTAGACTCTGTCTAGCGGCCATAGGATTGCACTGCCCGTTAGATAATTTTAGACCCTGGACTTGATGGTCCAGCAGCAGCAGCAGCAGCAGCAGCAGCAGCCGCCGCCGCCGCCGCCGCCGCCGCCGCCAGACCTAATGGTATTATGGGGTGTGTGTGTATCTTTAGGTGGTAATGTGTGCATCACTTCACTTATTTCAAAATGTGGTAGGCCAGCCCTGCCGAGTTTGCCCCCCTCCCCGCTCATTCTGCAGAGGGGCCCCTGCGTCTGCCCTGAAGTCTTGCCCTGATGGAACCGCTGCCCGGTCCACCTTCTGTCTGCCCCTGATGTAAATGAAGGAAACGCAGGCATCAATTGGAAACGGCTCCCACACCAGATGGCAAAGTGCGCTCCGCAATGAGTAAGTGGAGCCCGAGCGGCGATCTTTGGTGAGAGAACAGGCCGCGGTTACCGCGGTGTCCCTGTTTTCATATGCAAGTCTCGGAACGGAAGGCGCTGGGAACGGAGGCTGCTGTGGCATTGTACGGGCCCGCAGCCATTCCCTACTCCTCCCAAGAAGTGCGGGCGTGAGAGAGCACAAATCCTGCCTCGCTTAATTGGCCTCCTTGGCGGTGTGGTGGAGGCCGTCTCCCTCGTTAGTGACCTTGCTCCTGCGCAAGGCGCTGCGAGGGGCCTGACACCACTGGAGGCTGGAGGGGAGGAGGAAGAGCCCGGGCCTGTTGCCTGGCAACCACACAGCTGTCTGTTGACCTAGAAGGAGCTGCTCACTCTTGACACAGCTGGTGTTTACACAGAGCCAAATCTTTCTCCTTCATGTTTGCATGGAGCAAAAGCAAGGCGCACGGACGCAAGCACTCCCCCACAGACACACACGGGCACTTCCCTTCCCCGGCTCGGAAGGAATAGACAAAAAGGAGAGAGGAAACGCTGGGGGACCGAGGGAGCGGCCTTTCCTCCCCCCTACTTCACTGCTAGCTGGCAGAGAAGATGTGGTGCGTGTGCGCGCACACATGCAGGAAGGGGTCAGGGACACAGCGAAACACCTTGGAGAGCCAGAGACATCTTTCTCCATGGCACAATAGAAATGCAGTGAAGGCAGCATGCATCCTGGCTTTATCTAGGACTGGCAACTGGAGTGAGGGGCCTGCGTGGCTCGAGCTTCTTAAAATGGATGACTTAATCTGTTACCACACATTAACCACCCTGTTGTGCGCCACAATTTGGAGGCGGGGGGGTGTGTGGAGAGGGGGGGCAGGGTGAAAAGCAGAGAGAGAAACTGACTCTCCCTTGAAAGAACGGAAATAAGAAAATACTCTTTAAAAAAAACAGCAACACAGCTATAGAGCTCAGGAGGCATCAGACAACTTCTGAGGATAAAAAAAAAACCAGTCCTCTTCGACAGCACCTTTGAATAATGTCCTCTTTGTGTTCTTGTTGGTTGTGTGCTTGCAACCAAAACAATTAAGCAGGAGTGGCTAAAAGAATGCTTTAATAAAACTATGGAGGAAATGTGAGCCGGAGCTGAACCCTGGCAGCCATCTGAGGCAAGCCAGGAGCTGGGAATCAGAAGTCACAGAACTAAAAGCCAGCCTCCCCCCCCCCCCCAGCCCTCCAGATGTGTTGTACTGCAACTCCCATCCTCCTCCACACTGGTTGAGGACAGTGAGAGTTGTAGTCCAGCACATCGGGGAGGACACCAGAGTTGGGGAAGGCTGGACTAAGCCAATACTCAAAACCGAAGGGCAAGGCAGCACAGAAAGACTACAGGAACATGCCAGAACTCAGGAAATCTCTATGGCTTGAGCAAAACTTAAATGGAACAGGAAGTCCTTTTATATTCCTTCCCCGTCCAGGAGGAGCCAATGGCCAGCCCCGGTAGGCGGAGTCAGTCCAGAGCCTGAAGATTTTAAAGAGCCTGGGCAGAGGCACCAACATGCTGTTTAGTGGCTTACTTGCCATACCCGCTGTAGACGGTGAGAGATGAAGCAGATGCAGATTTGCCCACCTTTTCCAGCCCTGTCATCTGGCCCCTTCCCTTACAATGGGCAGGACTTCAGAGGTGCTTCCATACTAAATGTTGAAATTGCCACTCTTTGTACACTCACTTTTTAATGGGACATCTACATGACATCATCATCAAGTTGTTGTCGTCCTCTGTGTTTCCCCCGCATTTCTTTTAGGGGCTCACTAAATCTGACTTTCTTTTCTTTCTTTTCTTTTTTTAAAAAGAACAGACCAGCAGTACAGTCGCTGTGCAGGTGTAACCTGTTTTAGCGCAACTCTTCAATCTGTTTGAAGAGCCGTGGTTTTGATGGGCGGTAACGTCGATTCAGGCGGCTGAGCCTTTTCACTTCAGCACGTCTTCACCATGAGCTTTCCAACATGCGCCACTTAAACAATGTGTTGCTGTTGTTTTTTAAACCCGTCTCTTAATATGTACTAAAAAGCTTTTTTGCTTACTTAAAAAAAAAAAAAGATTCAAGTAATAGCACTTGCATGAAAAAGCAACTGAGCATGCATTTTAGAACTGGTCACAAAATTAAGCATGCTGCTAAAATGGCAGCATGTCCCTTCCCCACCCATATGGTTAGGTTATGCCCATTTCATGTGGATGGTACATAGTGGGGTGTACACACAGAGAAGGCACTGTACCCCCTGAAGTGTGGAAAGTGTCATGACTCCACAGGGGGATTCCTCACTGGAGGAAGAGCCTTTGGAACCCGATGTTCCCAGGGAACAGGTCGCTTCAGAGGACTGCCCAAGACGGTTCTGGGCCCTTGGGGGTGATACCTTCAAATCAGCTTCATCTGGCCCCCAAGAATGCTGGTGCCCAAAGATTCAGGCTAGGATGGTGGCCAGGTGAAGGAGAACCTGCTTGCTGAAGAGGTCTCCTCAAGTCTAAAAGCCTTCTCATGAACAGACTCCTGACAAGCTACCTGCAGCTGAGCTTCTCTGGGAGTTCATGCTTATAGATTTCATAGATCATAGAGCTGGAAGGAGCCTTTATAAGCTCTCTGAGACCTGCTGGTTGCTGGAACAACACCTCTCTTTTAGCTCCCAATATCTTAGAACCTTGCTTTTCCTAGGACTGATCTCTTGTGTCACTGACTTCTGGACTCCTGATAAGACTGCCCCTTTTTCTGGACTGGTAATACTGTGCTTCTGACCTTTTGCTTCCCTACTGACTTTGCTAAACAGATTTGCCACTCGCTGAGCCAGGCCCAGCCGTAGCAAGACAAAAAGTCAATTGCAATTCTGCATGTAGCTGACAGTGGAAGAGCAAGGACTGAACTCCTAGTCTGGAAGCATCCCAGGTCTGCTATATGGCAGGTGGTGAGATGAAAGGACTGGGGTCTCCCATGTGGTGCTTGTGGACATGTCTCTTGGTGCCCGCAAGCCTCCCTGCTGCCTCTCCTGATTTTTATTTTTTCTGAAGATTTTAATTTTAAAAGTTTTTGAGGTTTTTTTTTAAACTGGGAGACTGGTGTGCTGCAAAGCAAAGTGCCACCCTCCAGCACCATCTTTATTTCAAAAGAGCAGCTTTGTGTTTTGGAGCCCAGACCCCCCGCCCCCACCTCTGCCTTGTACTTAAGTTCTTGGGCAAGTTAGTTTTCTCTTAGCCTCTAGGAAATGGGTGTTGGTGGCTGGTCACACCCACTATGGCAGCCATTTTATGAATGGGCAAGCCCCCCCCATGGCAGCCATTTTGTGAGAGTACCCACAATGCTCTCTCAAAATTCCAAATGTGCCCACTGACCCAAAAAGGTTGCAGACCCCTGGACTAGGGAAAGAACAGGTGTAAGAGTGTGTGATTGCCTTGCAAGTCAAGAGCTTACACACTGCATTGGCAACATTAATTGGTCTTAAGAAAGATGTTGTTTATTGGACAGAGAGCGGCTGACAAGTGTGAAAGGCTCATGCAGCCTTGGCTTCTGCAAGCTGCAGCCGTAGGCTAAATTGGCTCAAGCCCAGCTGCACACCACTGCAGCCGGTTTATGTACCAGGCCCAAACCTGTATTCGATGCCAGGGCTCAACAACATGCTGCTTGGGGGTAGATTTCATAGATCCTAGAGTTGGAAGGGGCCTACAAGGCCATCGAGTCCAACCCCCTGCTCAATGCAGGAAACTAGAGGAGGGGGGGTGTCTCCCATCCAAGTAATAACCAGGCCTGACCCTGCTTAGCTTTCCACGCTCAGACAAGCTGAGCCAGCGTGAGCCACAGGCCTGAGTTGCAGTTCAACACAGGTTGGGGAAGGCTGCGTTCTAGCCAGGACCGGTGCAGGGCAGTTTGGCGCCCTAGGCGAAATTATATTTAGCGCCCCCCCTCTCGTGCCGTGGGGGGGGACTCCAGAGCAAAGCAGCCCTGCTCTGCAACCCCCCCACCACCCCCCCACAGCCCCCCTACCTTCCCCCCCACCACCTACCTTCCCCCCCGCCCTGGCTGCCACCTCCTCCCAGGAGGAAGTGACGCGACGGGACCCCCGCGCTCTGTTTTTGGCCGGGGAAACCAGGGCAACAGGGCTGCTTAAGCCTGGTTCCTCCCGCCAAAACATAGCGCGGGCGGGGCTCCGGAAGCGGCGCGGAGAAGGTAGGTGGCAGGGGGTCCGGCGGCTGCGGGGGGCGGCGGCAGCGGGGGGAGGCAGCGGGGGGAGGCGGCTGCGGGGGGCGGCAGCGGGGGGCGGCAGCGGGGGGAGGGGGCGGCAGCGGGGGGAGGGGGCGGCGGCACCGGCGCCCAGGCTCGGCCACACCACTACGCTCTGGGCGCAATCCCCCCGCACTGACTTGGTGGTGCCTTTGTCGGCGAGGCGGCCGGGAGGCGCAGGAGCGCGCCGGCAGCGAAGAGGAGCGCAGCGTTTCTGCACCCTCTTCAGCTACTGCGCCCTAGGCAACCGCCTAGTTTGCCTAGCGGTAGCGCCGGCCCTGGTTCTAGCTTCACAGCGCAATCCTGTGGATGCCTACTGAGAATTAAGTCCTCTTAGGTCTAATTGGGCTTACTTCCAGGTAAGTGTGCACCGCAACCTTCTTCCTCAACCCGGTGCCCTCTGTGTGTGTTGGACTGCAAGTCCCATCATTCCCCAGCCAGAGCTAGCTGGGAAAGATGGGAGCTGTAGTCCAGCACATCTGGAGGGCACCAGTTTGGGATGGATCGCGGTCTAAAGCAGTGGCTAAAATTGGATCCTGCACCAAAAGGCCACTAACCGAGTGCGAACATCAGCACTTCCCTGCAGTGCTTGTGCTTAACTTCTCTTTGCGAGGATGCTTTAAAAACAAAAAATCCTAACACACAGCGAGGGGGCTCCCTGTTACTTCTTCAGGAAGACCTTTGCGTTATGGAGGGAGGGGAGGAGAGCGCTCTGCCGCTGTCTCCAACTGACTCCATGTGCCGGCATGTGCCTGGCTTTTGCTCACGGATCAGCCAAATGTCTGCAGCTCTATTCAGCCAAGGGAAAGCATCCATTTCCTTGATGGCAGGCCAGGGCTGGTTGCAGCACCACGTGGGTCACCCTTCAGGTTTAGATGACTCTACCGCCTGTGACCGGGGTGGGGGGAGTCGAGTCATGTGAGCTAGCCCTGCTCCCCCACCCCTGCTGCCAGTGCTGGCCCAATCAGGATCCCCCTTTCCGTGGGGGAGATTTCAGATGATTCAGATGACACAGGTGCATACAACTAAAGCTGCCTCCAGGCCAGCCTTTCCCCAACCTGGTGTCCACCAGATGTGTGTGGGACTACAGCTCCCATCACCCCCTCAGCCAGCATACATATGGTGGGAGTTGTAGTCCCACACTTCTGGAGGGCCCCCGTGTTGGGCAAGGCTGATCCAGGCTGTAGTCCCAGCCACGAAATGAATGATAGAACCGAGCCCGAAGTGGACTGGACCGAAACCAGGAGATCCCAACCAAGGGAGGGAGGGGAGGCAGAGAACAAAATAAGAGCCCTGTTGCATCCTTCTAGCCCAGTGTTCTCCAACCTTGGGTCCTGGCTGGGGCATGCTGGGAGTTGTAGGCCAAAAACATCTGGGGACCCAAGGTTGGAGAACACTGTTCTAGCCCAACGCCTGGTTTCCACCAGATGCCACCCACAAGCAGTAAGGGAGCAACATCCCACTTCTGCCATTTGTCTCCAGCCACTGGTCTTCAAAGGTCCAAGTGAGAGTATTGCATCCCCGCCCCTTAAGAGCAGTGCTCCTTTTCATAGGTGGGGCAGAAGGCAAAAGGGTGGCTCACGCTGGCTCAGCTTGTCTGAGCGTGGAAAGCTAAGCAGGGTCAGGCCTGGTTATTACTCGGATGGGAGACCCCCTCCTCTAGTTTCCTGCATTGAGCAGGGGGTTGGACACTCGATGGCCTGTAGGCCCCTTCTAACTCTAGGATCTATGAATCTATATAGGGGTGGGGTGAAAATACAAGCATATTTTAGCTTAAAGCCCTTTCTGCTGGATAACGAAGCCTTAGGAGAAGCAGTGTCAACCTTTTAGAAGTGGGGTGGGGTTGGGGGTGGGGAACTGTGCAAAAGCCGGGAGACCATCGAACAGTTGGTGGTCAGGGGGGAAGGGAACATGTCTGGGGAACCTGGCAAGGATGAATTGTGACCCCAGGTAGGCCTGAGGTTCATCATCCCTGGCTTAAAATATCTCTCGATTACATTTATATCCTGCCTTTCTTCCGTGGAACTCAAGGTGGTATACAAGGACTTCCTCCCCATTTTGCCCCCACAACAATCGCACGAGGGAGGTCAGGCTGAGGGCCAACACTTGAACAGCTCAGGCGGCACCATTCAGACACCAATCCCTGCCTTCCTCTATCCCACTGCACGCCCACTGCCTCCAATCATGGTGCCGCCTGAAGCAAGTCCCTTAACACTTTTCACATGGCAGGGCCAGCCCTGCTCTTCATTGCTACAAAAACACATTTGTTTGTTCCTTCCTTCCATGGAGCCCATGCTGAATCTAAAACGCTCCCTCTCCTACCCCCCCTTTCTTCATTTTTCCAACGGCTCCAGTTTCTCAGTTGCTTCCCCATGAAAGGAAAGGCAAGTGCATTGACCTTGTGAGACTCTTGGGAGGTTCAGGGTGGAATTTGTGCCGCGACGCCTCCTTCTCTTCTTTCCCTCACATTCTCCCTCCGGTGACTTGATTCCGATTCAGAGAGGCCCAGGCAGAGAGAGAGAGAGAGAGAGAGGCCAAATGGTGCATAAGGTGCAAGCAAAGCATTTGTGATTGAAGCTTGCAAGGTCCAAGCTGGAGAGAGTTTTGGAGGCCAATGTGGCCAGCCCAGACAAGTTAGGAGGGGCGTTACAGCAGAGCTGAAAATATGTTGCATACAGTCATGCCTTGGATTGAGAGCATAATTCGTTCCGGAAATGTGCTTGTAATCCAAAACACTCTTATATCAAAACGAAATTCCCCCCCCCAAAAAAATTTTTACATTTTGAATTTAAGCCGTACTACAGTACTTTTAATGCAAGACGTCGCTTGTATATCAAGTCAAAAAAATTATAATAAATATTTAAAAATTTGCTTATCTTGCAAAACGCTCTCAAACCAAGTTACTTGCAATCCAAGGTATTACTGTATTCCGAATGGCTGGGACCCCTGGGTGTGGCCGGTTAAGGAGTAGCCCTGAGATTCTAGCAATTGGCGGCTGAATTCCATCCATACCTACATAACCAGGGAAGCATGATCAGATACTTGAACTCTCCTTATGTACCAGGAAGGGTCACTGATCTTCTGCCCCTGTTTTTCTTTGTGTGTGTGTGTGTGTGTGTGTGTGGAGTTTGGGGATGCCTCTTTAAAAAAGGTTAATGGGCAATCCTTCAGGTTTTGCCACGGACGGCTTTCTCCTTGTCCCATCAGCCAGAGCAGCCAGGCTGGTGGGGACTAGGAAGAGGGCCTTCTCTGTGGCGGCCCCCAAGTTATGGAACTCCCTCCCTAGTGACCCTTCGCCATGCCCCTTCCATGATGAGCTTCTGCCGTGCATTAAAAATGTGGTATTTCAGGCGGGAATATGGAGTGGGTTAGGATTTTTTAAAAAAAAAATCTATACTGTTTTAAGTGTTATGTTGTGTTATTATTGCATTGTTTTAATTGTACATCGCCCAGGGTGGTCGGGTGGCCGGCCAGATGGGCGATTCATAAATGTAATAATAAATAAATAAATAAATAAATAAATAGAACAGGGGTGCAGAACCTTAGGCCAGGGGGCCAAATCCTGCCCTCCAGGCTCCCAATTTGGCCCTCTAAGCTTTTCCAGATGGCCACACCCCTTTTCCCCCAGCCTCCGATCATTGGGTGGGTTTCCCAGCTTCCCCCCCCCATTCTAAAAGTTTGCAATCCCTCTCCTAAGGCTTTGTTACTGGCAGTGAGAGCTATAAGCTAAAATATCCTGGCAGCTTTGGAATTTTGGCCCCACTCTTTTTACTGCTGGCCTCAGCTACCACTGGAATGAGGCCCTCGAGAGCTTCTCCGAAATGGAATTCCGTCCTTGGCCTGAAAAAGGTTCTGCACCCCTGCTGTAGAAGCGAAATAAATGAAGTGGGTGGGGTGTAAGAGAAGAGAGGCATCTTCTCTCCCCTCCCCCCCCGCCCCAATGCTTTCGGATGAGGCTTGTAACATGCATTCGTCCTAACTCATTCACAGAATTTTACAGCGGGTCCAGACACTGATGTCTTCTGCTTGTCAATGGAAGACTGATGAGTGGAAGGTGTCAGTGTCTGGACCCGCTGTAAAACCATTCATGTTTGCGGAAATGGTTCTTCTGCCTTTTTTTTCTTACCGCAGGAAATCGATTAAGGAAGAAAGACAGAATTCCTGCGCAATCTCTTTGGATTGTTAGTGCTCGGGGCCCTCCGACTGGAAACACCCCATTTCTCTCGTGCACATGTGGGTAAACACCCAAGCCTTCACATTCCAGCTCCTCTCCGGTGCCCGGTGTGCCATTTTTACACACTGCAGCACTGGAGAGGTTCACGTTGAACTGTTGATATCCTCCTGTGATTAGGACAATGCCTGGTGTTCTGTTTTGTTTTGTTCTCTTCCCCTAACAAACAAACTTGTGGTGTTGTTTTTAAACCAAAGGCTTTTTTTGCTTTGAAATTGGTTCGGGGAGAGCTACTGCAGAATTCAACAAGCAAAGCATCCTGCAGGCGGTGAAGAAGCTCTACAGCAAATGTGTGACGGTGGTGTGAGAAAAGGGGTGTTATATAAGGCACACCAGAGCGCATCCCTGTTTTGGTCCAGGAACCGTAAGAAGGCTTGTGCCGTGGGGTTCACACCGCCCCGCTTCTCTCGTCAGCATGCCAAGGCCCCCGAGTGCTGGGCTTGGGTGACTGGGCTTGCTGGCAAAAGCCGACTTCAAAGGACTGCTTGTGTAAGCCTCCCGCTGCAGATGGACGAGGCACACACAGAGCGAATCTTTTTTCTCAGATGCTGATGTGCTGAAATCCTAGCTGGCATGGAACAGGAGCAAACCAGGGGCCAGGGTGAGCGGGGGGGGGGGGATAGACATGGCCAGGGCTGCTTCCATTTCCTTCCTCTCTTGGGGTAGGTTGTAAAGGCCTGTGTCTGAAACCAACGGAGTTTACCGCCGCAGAGCCTGCTTCCCATCTTCCTGCTAAGCCAAGGTGCCTTGGCTGCTGTTGCATTATGGGAAGCGTCTTCCTAATGAGTCGGGTGGCCACTTGGAATTGCCAAAAAAAAGAGGACACGCAACACCAAAATAGAAGGCACCAGTTTGCATAAAATTTGTATGTGCCAATTTATATGTATAGATGCACATTTAGAAATGTATTATTCTAATTTAAGTAGAAGAAATGCAGTACAGCTCACCATAGCGTGGGACACTGTGACTAAGTGAACTGCTTGGCCCTGCTCAGCCTGCTCTTGATGGGCAATGTCCAGGCACGGCTCTTCCTTCTGACGGTTCTTTATACCAGACTTGGGCTGGACAGCCCTTCACAGAGGATGCCTTCAGAATGGAGGACATTCCTCTGGCAGCCCTTCAAACAGACAACTGCCCTCTGTAAAAGAGGACACCTGGCCACTCTAGGCTTGCTGCTGCAGGGACCCTGCCTGCCTGTGAGGGGTGGCCACACATTTCCTAGAATTCAGCATTGTCTCTTGCCTTCAAAAACAGAGAAGGAACTGATCCCTCCTTCTTGCAATCCTCCTGTTAGGAATCTCACCTAACAGAGGTCTTAATAAAGAGATGAACCTGCTTGGAGCAGGGAAGGCAACCAAAAGCTTTAAAGCAGGGGTGCAGAACCTTGGCCCTGGGGACTAAATCTGGCCCACCTGGACTTTTAATCAAGCTCTCTGGGGTCCCCCCCCCCCCCGATGGCCATGGCCTCTTTCCCCCAACAGCAGATGGTTTTATTTTCTGGCATTTGTGTGTTCTCCGCCCCCCCCCCTTCCAAAAGGTTGAAATACATCTTCTAATGCTTAGTTACTGGCAGTAAGAGCTCTAAAATATGCTGGTCTTTTTGGAATTTTGGTCCTGCCCCTTTGCCTTTGGCCCTGCCACGTTTGACCCACCCACTGCTGGAACGCAGCCCCCGACAGCTTCTCCAAAATCGAATTTGGCCCTCAGCCTGAAAGAGGTTCGACACCACTGCTTTAAATTGTACTCTGGGTGGAAAAATACTATTCAAAGAGAATTTGCTCACATTATCCGTTCCAAAAGTGCATGGGATGGAGACACGTCATTGTCAAAACCAGGGCTAGTAGCCCCCGCAATGTTTTGGTGCATAAGGAAGGAAATCGAAATGGCATTCCTGCCTACTGCTAATTAAGTAGAGGCACAATCTAGGGCTGGTGCCAGTGCCTAGTATCCTTGGGCAATGGCTGGGGCCCAAGCAGGGACCACTCCTGCTGCCTGTCCTGGCCACCCATTAAAGGAAAAAGAAAATCTGCCCCAGTGCTCTGAGCAGCACCGGGCATCTGGGCTAAGCTGCTGTATTAATTTCCCACAATTCTGTTCATGTAGCATCACTCCGAGACATTGCGGGAAAACAAAATGGCAGCCCGACTCAGCCACCCGGCGCAGCTCGTTGTGCTGCTGGTTGCTGCTAGATAAGTCCCAAACGACCAGCTCACGGGGGGGGGGGGGGGGCTCAAACCTGGAGCTAAGCCTGGCACAAATCACTGGGACGGTCTCCCACATAAGACTCTTTGCTATAAATAGGTGTGCCAGGTTGCAGGCTTGAGATCTCCTGCCGTACGTTTCAGTCTTGCATTTAATCATGAGACCCTGTAGCCTGTGGTGGCTTCTACCAATCCCCCCCCCCCGGTTCCTTTTGTCCTTATCCCCCCCCCCACCTGCAGCAGTGAGTAGAACTCCCAGGTGTGCCACCAGCAGGTTGGGGTGGATGGACAGACGGACCAAAAGGGGGTGGTGGAAACATGTGGTTTTCATCCCTGTAATGCCATTGCTCATCTGTAATGCTGCCCCTCTAATAACCTGCCCCAACATGGCATAAAAGGTGAGTGAGGGGAGACATGATAGAGGTGTGCAGAATTATGCATGGTGCGGAGGAAGTGGATAGGGAGACATTTTTCTCCCTCTCTCATAATACTAGAACCCGGGGTCACCCAATGAAGCTGATTGGTGGGAGATTCAGGACAGATAAAAGGAAGTAATTGTTCACACTGCGCATAGTTAAACTATGGTGTCAAGCTAAGCAGGTATGAGCCAGGTCAGTGCTTGAATGGGTGACTGCCTGGGCTGCCCACATCTGTTCTCCTGCATTGAGCAGGGGGTTGGACTCGATGGCCTTATAGGCCCCTTCCAACTCTACTATTCTAAGATGTAGTGATGGCCACCAATTTGGACAGCTTTAAAAGGGGATTGGACAAATTCATGGAAGAGAAGGCTATCAATGGCTCTTTGCTACCTCCAGTATCAGAGGCAGTATGCCTATGTACACCAGTTGCTGGGAAACACGGGCGGGAGGGTGCTGTTGCCCCCCTCGTGTCCTGCTTGTGGGTTTCCTGTGGGCAGCTGGTTGGCCATTGTGTGGACAGAGTGCTGGACTAGGGGGACCCTTGGTCTGATCCAGCAGGGCTGTTCTGATGTTCCCCCTCCAGATGTATTGGACTACAACTCCCATAATTCCCACCTAGCATGACCAGTGGGAATTATGGGAGTTGCAGTCCAACACATCTGGAGGGTGCCATGTTGGGGAAGGCTGTCCTGTGTTATTCCTCTACTGCGATGCATTTGCACTGAGGTTTGGTTCAGGCCTGCCTGTACATAGTATGGAAATTCAGAGCGCTGCTACTGCTACCTCTTCTTCTAGCAAGGAGCAGCATTTCACAATTATCCCTCAATTACACGATACTTCTTCACACAATGCACAATCAATTAGCTGCCACAAGATGTGCTGGTCAGTGTTGTAGATTGCTTTAAAAATGGAGCTTCAGTGTTTAATACTGGATATATGTGCTCAAATGCAAAATATATACAGTAACTTTCGTACTTGACCATGCCCTTTGGTGGCCTGGCCATACCCTTGGCCACGCCATCATGTTGCCTGGCCACACCCCCTTGATCACACCTTCATGTTCCTTAACCTTAACCATACAAATTCTTACAAATTCACATGTGTCCCTATTTTCATCTGTGAAATGTTGGAGGGTATGTAGCAAGGACTCTTTCTTAACGGCTGCTACTCCTCCACAGGTGTTTGGGACACGCCACTATGAGCCACGGCAACTTTCAGCAGCCTGGTGCCCCCCTGGTGTTGTCGGTCCTCAGCTCTCAACTGCCCCAGCCAACATGGCCAATGTCCAGGAATGATGGGAGTTGTAGTTGAAAACATCCGGAGAGCACCAGGTTGGGGAAGGCTGCAGCCAGGGGAAGATGGGCAAATTCTGGCTCCCTCTGTAAGGCCCCTTTGCAAGCAAGGGTGTAGTCCTATGCAAGTTTAGACAGAGCAAAGGCCTACAATTCCCAGCATGCCCCAGCCAGCATAGCCTTTGTTCTGCCTAAATTTGCATAGGATTGTGCCTTAAGTGTGTTACCAGACAGGGGTTTCTTGCACAAAACGTGCGTCCAAATCTCATACCTTTCCAAAAAGCCTCTCATTTCATACAATACTTTAATAAGGAGGGGGAAGTCAGCAGAAAATAAAGACGTTTTTTTTTAAAAAAAGAACAAACAAAGGCTCATTCAAGTGAGTGCCTTTCTTCTCCCGCTGGCTGGGGTAGAATTACCAAGCAGGGCATAAAACCTAAAAGTTGCTAAAGCCCCCTGTTGTTCAAAAGACTTCTCAAAGAGTTCAATATGGCATCGACTGCCTGACTTCTAGGCCTTCCAGGCCACGGAGAAGCTCTAGGCAGGCCACATGGCCTCCTCCAAGGCAGCCATCAGGTTTATAACCCATGGAAAAAGTTTTTTCGTCTGTCCCCTTTGCAGGGGCTCCTCTGTAAAGAGAAGTAGTAGGAATGCAGGGGGAGGCAAACCAGCCTCAGGAAGCCACATAACTGCTAGGTAGATTTTAGGGTGGCTACTTGGTATCTACCTCACCCCGAAAAAGTGGAACAGTCAGATGTGCATAAAAATTGTGAATATATAGAGATGCACATTTAGAAATAATGACTAAAATTTAAATAGAAGTACAATACATCATCATCATCATTTACAGTATTTGTATACCGCTCCACATCAAGCAAATTCCGGAGCGGTGAACAATAAAAAGACAAAAACAGATAAAAGAAACAAAAGCAACACATTAAAACAAACTAAAATTACACTAGTAGCTGAAGAGCAGAGAAGGCTTCCTGGAGCAAGGAGGTCTTCAGCAGGTGCCAAAAGCAGCACAATGTCGGAGCCTGCCTGACCTCCAAAGGCAGGGAGTTAGTTCCACAGAAATGGAGCTGCCACACTGAAGGCCCTTCTCCTGGGCCAGGAGATCATCTACATCTCACCATCCTGGGGAAGAATGTGGCCAGGTTACCTGTGTGTTGCTCTGTCTGCTGTCCAGGTGCTAACTTAGGGTGGCTGGGTGGCCTCTTTTGCAGAGGACAGTCCTCTCTTTGCAGGGTTACCAGAGAGTCATCCTCTGTTTGAAGGGCTGTCCAGTCCAAATCAGTTAGCACCTGGACAACAGACTGAAGAGGCCCACGGGCCACCTGGTTGCAGTATGGCAAATAGGGTGACCAAGGTGTCATCTTTTACAGAGGACACTCCTCTGTCTGAAGTGTTGCCAGAGGGGCAACCTCTCTTTGAAGGCATCGTCTCTTTGAAGGGCTCTCCTGTCCAGTTCCAGTTGAAAGATAAAGAACCCTACCGTCGCCCACCCACAGTAAGCAGACCGAACAGGCGGACACACACGTCGCCTGGTCTCAGGCTTCCACATTATGGGGAGGCATACAGTATTTCTATTTCAGTTATGATTTCTAAATTTGCCTCTGTACCTATACATTAGCAAACGTTATGCGAACCACTGCCCTCTTTTGGGGCGATGCATTCCTCTTTTTTGGCCATTCATAAGTGGCTGCCCTACTGTGAATGGGCAGCCTCATGGCCTTTGCTCTAGCAGCTTCTTGGGGTTCTCTATCTTGCAAGCAGAATCGGACAACCCTTCAAATAGAGGACCGCCCTCTGTAAAGCAGGACACATGGCCACCTAGATTTGCAAGAACCAGCCCTGGATTCTGGGACCAGCTCCAGGTTGAGAGGGCCCTGGGCAAAGTGTCTTGGGGGTGGTGGTGTCCCTTTGTCGGTGGTCCATGGCAGACTTACCTGGCGGCGGCAGCACTCCAAGCAGCGTGGCATGGCTTGCATCTAGCCACCCTTCTAATTTCCTACAGCCCAGGATGATTGTAGGTCAGGGGCATTGCGGAAAATTTCGAGGGTGGCTAAATCCAGCTGCCTGATGCTGCTTGGAGTGCCAAGGCAGGAAAACAAAATTTAAAGGGGGGGGGATGAATAAGATAGGCATCAGCCGTGAACCCTCCTAGAGCTTTGGGGCTGAGGCAGCTGCCCAAGCATGCCAAGTACTGATGCCAACTTCTAAATTTTAAACGATCACTTAGTTTCAGGTACCTTTGACACTGGAGAAGTCTGATTGAATAAGGGACATGTGGATAAGAAAATACAAATTAACAGGCAGCCTCTGCATGCTAGGAACATAATGGCCCAGCATTTAAGTGTGAAAGGAAATGGGTCGCTCTCCAAGAAAAGCATAACTAGTTTGGGAATCTGCATTTTCAGAGCTTTAGCAGCATCGTTTGTGAAGGAATAATAATCACACTCCTCCATCAAGCACAGAATCATTACAGTCTCTTCTCAAGAAGATTCCCGGGCCTTGAACATCTGCAGGGCAGGCAGAAGAGACTGTTTCTCTCTCCCTCTCATCTCTGTATTTCTATGTTAAGAAAAGCAACTCCTGTTTAATTTCCGCCTGTCAAGCAGTGGCTAAAGGTGCCAGATCCTTGCCAGAATGGAGGCGGTAATCCTGATTCTTTGCTTTAGGGTAAAACGGGAAGTGCACAAAGTAGAACCGGGAAGAAGAAGATGATACTGTGTGGTGTAGTGGTTAGAGCCAGTGTGGTATAGTGGTTAGAGTGTTGGACTGGGATTTGGAAGATCTGGGTTCTAGTCAGCCATGAAGCTCACTGGGTGACTTTGGGCCAGTCACTGACTTTCAGCCTAACCTACCTAACAGGGTTCTTGTGAGGATAAAATGGAGAGGAAGAGGACCATGTAAGCTGCCTTGGCTTCCTTGCAAGAGGGGGAAAAAAGTGGGCTATAAATGTAATAAGAAGTACAGTGTGGCAAGGGGGTATTCATTTATTTATGCTGTATACTAATAGCTACCGGTAACTCATTTTCTGAGTGTTGATCCTCATGCAGCAAAAATAGCACCATCCATACACAAGAGGGGTGTATTGGCAGGCTTGAGGAACCTTATGCTTTGCAGGAATACAAAACATATTAGGGGGGAAGAATACTGTATGGGGGGAAAATACCCCCAAACAGCCTAATGAGGGTTGAGCATGCTCACTGGCCATAGAATGCTGACAGACTGTTGGGTGAAAACTGGAACACTGGAGGAAGCGGGGAATGGAACGGAATGGAGTACCCTGGAAAAGGGCATGGCTGGCCAGCCAGCATCCTGAACAGGAGTACTCCACACTGCAACATTTTGCAAATGTTAGCAAGGCAACTATGTTTATTTCTGAGCCATGAAAAGCTTTCACCCTGCTGATTTTTGTAAGGCAAGCTTATGTTAAAGAGCATAGGAACAATCCGGGCTGCCTCCTCCCCACATCAGTTGGCAACCCTTGCCCCCTTGCCCTCTGTCTGTGAGTGCCACAGTGTGGTTAAAGGTTGTTATGGAGTCACTAATCTGCGCCGCGTGATGTCTTGGGTATGGACCCTTGCAGACGTCTGCTGATAGTGGAAAGCAAATCCGGCGCAAGGAAGATAAGGGGATGTTGCCGAGCCAATGAGGCCAGCAAAGGCTTGATGTGCGGTTCTGCAGCTCCTCCATCCGACTCTTCTTGTCTGCCTCATCCAGGCAGCTCAAATCCCCAGCTGTTGCTGCGCCAATGTAGGCAGGCAGGCAGGGAGCTCCAGGCAAAGGAGACACGGGTTTATCATCGCTGGTGTTGTTGTCACAAGAGCGGAGCAGGAAGAGGATGGACGGGTTTGTCTGCGTTGCTGGTGCGATTGTCTCATCCTGCAGCCCCCGTTGCTAGAGATGTGATGCCAGCTGCTTTGGGAACAAAACAAGAGAGGTTTAACACACACACACACACACACACACACACACACGGAAATTACCATGAAGTTCTAGCACATGGGAAGCATATTGACAGTTGAAGCAGCCACTTAGAGCCGTTTCCTATCTGATTCCTTATATATATATATATATATATATAGTCATGCCTTGGATTGAGAGCATAATTCATTCCAAAAACGTGCTTGTAATCCAAAACACTCTTATATCAAAACGAAATCCCCCCCAAAAAAAATTGTACACAGATTTTTAATTTAAGCCGTACTACAGTACTTGTATTGCAAGACGTTGCTTGTATATCAAGTAAAAAAAAAAAATATCAAATAAATATTAAAAAATTTGCTTGTCTTGCAAAATGCTCTCAAACCAAGTTACTTGCAATCCAAGGTATTACTGTATGTATATATAGAGAGAGGGGGGGGCAGGCTCTCTTTGGGTTCATCCATATGGGGCTTTTATCACAGAATTTTATGGGGGGTCCAGGTGTCTTCCACTCTCCTGTGTTTTCCCCACCACTTCTTCCATCTTTTCCCTCGCTGCAGAAAATCCAAGAAATAGCATAGCTGCATGATGCCTTCTGATTGGTAGCACCAGGAGCCCTCCGTTTGGAAGCACCCTAGTGTACGGGCTATTTGTGTACACTTTGTATCACGGTTAATGCAAAGGCAAAAGAGAAGGCATTCATAATTCTGCTGAGCAATATAGCCAGTGTAGGTTTTACATACACGCTGCGAAAGGACACATGTCACACCTGTGTTGATCCATCTCTCGGTCTCTCTGTGTATTATATATGACTTTTGTAAAGCAAATGGAATTACCATCAAGACCAAACCACCCCAAAAAACATCAAGGAGAGCTCACAACAATATATTGCTGCTGGGGAAATTCATTTTCTCCCAGCTCCTGGGCAGATTGCAGGTAAGCTCAGAGAGAACAGAGAATCCTGAGGGGGTGGTAAGTGACATCATTATCCCTGCTATTCAAAAAGTCTTGGCACCTGAGCCCTGCCTCCACTACACCGCTGCTGGACCTCAAGAGTTGATGTGGCCATCGATGTGTTTTTGTTTTGTTTTGCTGCAAGAAACTCACACGGCGATGAATCTGAGACCTACCTGGTGTCACACTTGAGGTGAAGGAACTAGAAAGAGTGGGCAACATCTGGAAAGGGGGAGGCAGAAGTGATGTCAACGTAACCACCTGGGGCCTGATCCGATGGCACCACTGCTCCAGGGAAGCCTCACAAACGATTCAACAGTGAGTGGACCAGAACTGGCACTGGTTCGGAATCAGATCCACGGAGCACTCTATATCCAGGGAGAGCAAGAGAAGAAGAAGAAGAAGAAGAAGAAGAAGAAGAAGAAGAAGAAGAAGAAGAAGAAGAAGAAGAAGAAGAAGAAGAAGAAGAAGAAGAAGAAGAAGAAGAAGAAGAAGAAACCCAAGGCATTTATTTTCGACTGGGGCCCAAACTGTTTAGAGTTATCAGTGGAGGCAGAAGCCCTCCACTGTTTCCTGCTGGTGTGCGGAGTGCACGCTCCTAAGGGAACGGATTAGAGGGATTATATTATTATTGGTTATTGCTGAAAGGAGTGAGGGGGACAGCAAAGAAGAAACTTCAGTTGTTGGGATTCTGCCTACGGTAATCGGAGCAATGATTAGCGCTCCTCTCCAGCTCGCTTAGCACAGTGCTGGGGGACATTCCAGCAGGCCTGCCTGCCTGCCTGCCTCCCATTTTTCCTTCTCTCACTAAGGGCATGTTAGGTAAAAAGAGGTCCCGTATGGGAGTAGTAGCCCAACACAACTGAAAAGCTCCAGGCCGCTTAGGGTTTTAACAGCTCAATCCTATGCAACATGGCTATGATTTTATTTATTTGTCTGAAGTGCTTTTATGCTGCTCCTCAGCTAAAAAGGCACCCAGAGTGACTTACATATGATCACTTAAACAAGACGTTCCCTGCCCGCAGGCTTACAATCTAAAAAGACATGACACACAAGGAAAAAGGAACGGAGAGGGAAGAGGGGAGAAAATTAATTCTTTTTGCAGGGCTGGTGGCATGGCCCTGCTCATCCGCTCATCTCCATTCATACAGCCTGCTGGGTTGACTTTTTGACTTACTCAAAATTAAATCTAGTGAGTCCGATGGGGTAAGTGAGTGTAAGGACTGCAGCCTAAAGGTCAATATGAACTTGTGGAAGACCGGCAACTGGGTCTTCTGCACGGGTTCGGCACTTAACGGGTTAACCGGCACTGATATATTGCCCTTCAAAGGGATATCAAGTGATTTAAACCCAACCGCGACCTAAAGATCACTTGCAACCGTATTTAGATCAAAGAATAGACTTTTATTAATGGAGAGGAACTAGTAGACTTCCAGGAATACTATAACATAAACAAAACCAGGTCGTGACCCGCCGGAGCGGAAACCTTCAATTCCCAGGCTAGCGTATTCCAACAAGAGAGTTACCTCGCACCAAAGACTTTACACTCACAAGCTTCTGGTAGCGGACTGCATGGCCTGACTCCGAGCCCTCCTCGTGCTCGGGGAAAGAAGCTGCTTGAGCTAGCCGAAGCTAGGGTTGAAGATGACAGCCTGTCCCGTGTTCCCAACAACCTGATTCAGGTGGGCAGAGGGGTTTTCTACCCCATCCTCCCCCCTCCCTGCCCCTTGTTGATCAGGTGGGCTTATTCCTGCCCCTTGAGATCAGGTGGGCTTATTCCTGCCCTGGAAAAGGTGGCGCCTTGGATTTACCGGTGCCCTTTAGGGAATACTTCGCAGCTCTTTGAGACTGCCCTCTACTTCCTGATGGTCCATGCTTCTTCTTGTGGATTCGGGCAGATGTGCCCCATTGAGGGTATGTAGATGGAGTCACGTATTACCTGTCTGGCCAGACTTGTATCTCCTGTCCCCCCCCCCCCCGGGTGGGGATTATGCAGACAGGGGTTGCCAAGGGGAAACTATGTGTGGTTACCAAGGGGAAACGGTGCCAGGGTTCATGTCACTGTGTGTGTGCTCAGGCTTTCTCCGCAGAACTCTTGAAATTGAGCCTGGAGACTCACGGGCATTTGTGGTGAGGCCTGCACTTGCAGGCAGGGCCAGCGTCAAGGATGGGCATGGTTGGGCAGCTGCTGAAGCAGGGCCCCACTGACAACAGCCCCCCCCCCCGGGGTTGCTCCTCCTTTTCATCATTCCAACCTGCATGTTCACCTGCCTCTTGCTCTGGCCCAGACAACGGAGGTGGTGAGGAGGAGGAGGAGGAGGAGGAGGAGGAGGAGGAGGATGCCACTGTAAGAACATAAGAAGAGCCCTGCTGGATCAGACCAAGGGTCCATCCAGTCCAGCATTCCGTTCACACAGTGGCCAACCAGCTGCCCACGGGATCCCACAAGCAGGGCATGAGTGCAAGAGCACCCTCCCACCCATGTTCTACCTCTCCTTCAAGTCCTCACCAAGGTTGGCCGTTGAGACCCTGTCAACCCCCTTGATTCCCCCCCCCCTTCAACTACCTTTTTACCAGTTCCCTCATTTTGGAGGAGTTTCCACTGTTGATGTCAAATGTGACTGTGTTAGACTTCTTTGGCAATCTTCCATTTAAATATATATTAAATCTGATAGCATTTTGGTCACTATTTCCAACTGGTTCCACAACATTTGCATCTCATACTAGGTCCTGGGCAACACCACTTAGGATTAAATCCAGGGTAGCGTCCCCTCTGGTCGGTTCCATGACCAACTGTTCTAGGGCCACAGTCATTTAAGTCATCGAGAAATTTAACCTCTTTGTCATGACTGAAACATGCATTTATCCAGTCAATGTGGGGGTAATTGAAGTCACCCATTATTACAACACTTCTTTGTTTGGAGGCCTCCCTGATTTCGTTTTCCATCTCAAGATCACCCAGTGCTTCTGGTCTGGGGGAAAGATAGCATATTCCTAGTACTAAATTAGTTTTGGAGCAAGTAGTGTCACCCACAGTGCTTCTGTGGGAGAGTCTGCCCCTTTTACGTTTTCAAGTCTGCTGGACACTATGCCCTCTTTGGCGTACAGAGCAACACCTCCTCCAGTATGCCCTTCTTGGTCCTTCCTATAAATTTTGTATCTGGAGATGACCGTATCCCGCTGGTTCTCTCCATTCCACCATGTTTCTGTAATGCTAACTCTATCTAGGTTCTCCTTTAAAACCAGGCACTCCAACTCTCCTATTTTGGCTCGGAGACATCTAGCATTTGCATAGAAACACCTGTACAAGGTGTCGCTCTCTAGATGTCTCTGGCGTGTGCAACTTCTGTTTTGGCACTTAGGCCTCTTTGATTGGCTACCATGTTTTACCATATGCTCATGGCCTATTTCCTCCCCTTCTACATTTGGGCAATCAGAAACTTTTTCATCTTCATCCCTAGGGATGATTTAACCCGAACTGGATGTTTCCCAGCTCCTGTTGGCTTTCCCCCAAGGTTCAGTTTAAAAGCTGCTCTGCCACCCTTTTTATATTTTGCGCCAGCAGTCTGGTTCCATTGTGGTTCTAGACTGCTGGCGCAAAATATAAAAAGGGTACTTTCTCACTGTGCTAGAGTGGCCATGTGTCCTCTTTTACAGAGGTCAGTCCTCTGTTTGAAGGACTGTCCTCTCATTGAAGGCATCCTCTATTTGAAGGACTGTCCAGTCCAAATCTGGCTTAAAGGTAAAGAATCATCAGAAGTAAAAACTGGACCCTGACGTTGGCCATCAATAGCAGCTGGACAGCAGACTGAGCTAGGCACACAGGTCAGCTGCTGTACACTCTGGTATTATGTACTATATTTCTATTTAAAGTATAATAATTATTTCTACATTTGCATCTATACATATACATTAGAATATGTAAATTTTATGCACATTTGTGCACAGTCCTCTATTTTGGTCCGGCGTGTCCTCTTTTTTTTGGTGATTCACAAGTGGCCACCTTAAGTGGCTCGGCCTGTCAGGTCAGGCAACCAAGTGGTAGCTAGCAATGGTGAGAAAGAGGAACCGCTGCCTTACACCAAGTCAGATTAGTCCTTCCAGCTCAGTGCTGGCCACACCAGCTTTCTCCAACCTGCTGCCCCCTAGCTGTGTTAGGCTACAAATCCTGTCATCCCCAGCATGCTGGTCTACACTGACTGGCAGCAACTCTTCAGATAGGGACTTTTGCTAGCCTTACGTGGAGATGTTGGGGATTGAACCAGGGACCTTTTGCATTCAGAGTGCTCTGCTGCTGAGCTATGGTCTTTCTCCTAAAAAATAAAAAGTAAGGTTCTAGTCCTCGTGGTCCTGAGCAAAGGGCTAATTTAAATAGGAACCTAGGAAGCTGCCTTGTACCGTCAGAGCACTGGTTCATCTAGCTCCTACACTGTCCATCTACTGTCTGGCAGTGGTGCCTCCAGAGTGGAGATGCCAGAGAGTGAACCTGGGACCTTTTGCATGCAAAAATATATACTACCACTGAGCTATGTCCTTCCCTGGGAACCTCGGAAGTTGAGTTGGGTGTAAGAAAAAGAGCTAACTAATATGTTTAGAACCTAACCTACTTCCCTTCCCTTCAGGCTCCATTTCAAAATTCAGTTCTTCTGGAATTAGCTCTTTAATCCTCATACACACATGCATGCGTGCAATGGAAAAGGGAGTTACTTACTTAGGTAAGATATTTATATCTCGTACCGTCAATACAACTGCTACTAGAGCAGCTAACAAGTCGTTTAAATCAATGCAACACAGCCAACAAATCAACAAGCAGAACAATAAGGACAGCAATAAAGTTAATGGCTGCTTTCGCACAACACGTTAAGTCCACCCTGCAAATAAGCTACACACCGCGAGTTATTTCTGGAGCAACCCACAGTGTGCCCGACAGACGATCGGGCCGGGCTCACCTTGGCTGGTACTCCCCCTCCTTCCTCCTCAGTCCTCCAGCCAGTATCCCAGTGTCCTTCATGGCAGAACCTGGCTTGTCTGCCCCTCCCCACTCTGATCGCCATCCCTTTACGTTCTCTGCTATTCCCCCCCCCCTATTTTTGGAGCCTCAAAGAAGTGCAATTGGGGTCGAGTTTCTTGGGGTTTTCTCCCCAGTCCCTGAAAATTGCACAACTGTGTTTGTAATGTTGTTGTTGTTGTTGTTGTTGTTGTTGTTGTCAGTCTTTCACAAGTATGTTCTTAGGGCTGTCAGATATGTGTAGTCTTGCCTGGTCAATTTTCTTGTCTGTTTCAGCTGTCAGAGGGAGCAGTGGAGTGCAGTAGGTAACATACATGGAAATTGGCAAGGCGAGACAGACTGCATATAGGCTAATTTGTGCACAGTTGCCAGGGGCCAATTGCCAAGCTGCCAACTGAAAAGCACCAGTAAAGGGGGGAAGGCGGAGAAAGAAGGTGCACCAAAAGGTGGGGGACACACAATATCTCTCATTTAGCAATTCCCTCAATTTTATGAATTGAACTGACATTTCTCAGCGCCCTCCACCTTTCCAACACTTCCCCAAGTCTCCAGTTACTCCAGAAAGTGGAGATATTAACTCCCCCCTCCTTTTTGTGACTCCTTTTTGGAGTATTTACTGCTGCAGTTACTGTGGTCCCCATGGTTCTGAGTAAATAGCTGATTTAGTCTGTATGCAGTCTTGCCTGGTCAATTTTCCATATACGGTCATGCCTTGGATTGAGAGCATAATTCGTTCCAGAAATGTGCTTGTAATCCAAAACACTCTTATATCAAAACAAAATCCCCCCAAAAAAATTTGTACAGAGATTTTTAATTTAAGCCGTACTACAGTACTTGTATTGCAAGACATCGCTTGTATATCAAGTCAAAAATAAATAAATAAATATTTAAAAATTTGCTTGTCATGCAAAACACTCTCAAACCAAGTTACTTGTAATCCAAGGTATTACTGTATGTCACCTACTCTGCTTCAGTGCTCTGTTTGATAGCTGACACATACAAGGAAATTGACCAGGCAAGACTACACATATCATACAGCTGTAAGTGCACACTTGCACACTTGCAAAAGTCCAACAACAAAATTACAAACACAATTGTGCAATTTTTTTTTAAAGGGTGGTGAACTAGTGATGGTCGCTCCAAAGTGCCACTGGAGGGGCTGTCACTGGTGGTGGCAAGGGTGAGATTGCAAAGAGTGGTAGGGGTTTTTGCCACTCTTACCAAGTGGCTCACAAGCCAATCCCCACATCGCATGATGTGCTCTCCAGAATTCGGATGACATGACAACCCATCATGGGTTGAACAACCCCTAGAACTAGCCATGGGTTATCAGGGTGGCTTGTTGCCAAAAAATAAGCCACCCTGCAGGAAGCGGACTAAATTTGGATGACAGGACAACCCACCATGGCTAGTTAACCAGGATGGTTTGCCATGTCATGTGAACCCAGTCAACAGAAACATAAGAGCATAAAAACCATAGCGGAAGATTAAAAACCAGCAACACACAAGTTAACCAGAGTGTAAATGGCCTGGAAAAATAAAGTGATCTTCTCCTGGTGCCAAAATGACATCAAAGTAGGAGCTAGGTCAGCCTCCCTGGGGGCAAGAATTCCAGGGACAGGGATCCACAAACCAAAAGGGTATTTTTGGTGGTGGCCCCATCTGTGGAACTCCCTCACACAGGAGTTACAGTTCATTCCACCAATAGTAACTTTTAAACAAGCGTTGAATTTTTATTTCTATTTTGGGCTGTTTGTAGTTGAGATGCCAGGCTGCAATTTTAATTTTTTTTTTTATGGTCTATATCAGCCTACCCCAACTGGGTGCCCTCCAATGGCCATGCTGGCTGGGGATGATGGGCATTATAGTTCAACACATCTGGTTGGGAAAAGCTGGTCTATATAGCTGCTGGCTTTTTAAAAAAAATATCTCTCCCTTGTTAAAATTAATTTTAGATGAGCGTGCTGCTGCTGGTTTGTGAAATGTTTAAACCACAGTTTCAAGTTGTTGTATTTTACTGGAATAGGATATAATGGGTTTTATTTTTATTTTTTTCAGTTAGTTGGCCAGCGGTCTTCCGCAGGAACCCCGAATCAGCAAGGACTGCTACTACTACGCCACTAATGGCAGCACGGAAGCAGCACTCCTGATCAGGGTTGCTGGGGGGGGGGGCACCTCAGTGATCCCAAAGTAGCCTCTCTCACACACACACCAGCAATCTTGAGCTGGGATGAGCGCAGGGATGAGGGCAAGGTTAAAGCCTCCCTTCCACCCCAGAAAACCTGAGGCTCTCTCCCACTTCTCTCTCCCTCTCTCCCTCTCTCTCTCTCTCTGTGTATGACAGAGGGAGATTGAGATTGAGATCCCCGCCCCACAGCTGACAGCAGATGCAGACCTCAGGGATGAAAAAAAGGTTGTGAACCGCTGAGTTAATTGGTTAAAAGAAAGGCCTTTTTTAGAAACCAAAACTGCCTGCTAAGAAACCAGGATGAGTTTATAGAATGCTGATGGCAGTTGACCAGAAGGAAAGGATCTAGGCTGTCAAGAAACCAGGAGAGGATTAGGATTGGGGGGGGGGGGGGATGTACCATGAGATTAAAGAACTCCTCCTCCTCTGCACTATGCAGGAATGTTTCTGAAGCAGAGGAAACAAAGATACGCCCTTTTCCCTTTCCCATTCTGAAGACACCCCCCCCTCTCTGCCGCTGCCGCTATTGAACATAAGAACATAAGAAGAGCCCTGATGGATCGGACCAAGGGTCCGTCTAGTCCAGCATTCTGTTCACACAGTGGCCAACCAGCTGCCCACGGGATCCCACAAGCAGGACATGAGGGCGACAGCACCCTCCCACCCATCTTCCCCAGCAACTGGTGATACTAGAGGTAGCATATAGCCAATCAGGACTAGTAGCCATTGATAGCCTTCTCCTCCATGAATTTGTCCAGTCCCCTCTTAAAGTCCTCTCTTGTCTCAGCTCAGGGGAAGCAGACTGCAGGAGCCGAGGCTTTTTACTGGTTAGAATCATAGAATCATAGAAAAGTAGAGTTGGAAGGGGCCTACAAGGCCATCGAGTCCAACCCCCTGCTCAATGCAGGAATCTAGGTCAAAGCATCCCTGACAGATGGCTGTCCAGCTGCACCTTGAATGCCTCCAGAGTGGGAGAGCCCACAACCTCCCTAGGTAGTTGATTCCATTGTCTTATTGCTCTGACAGTCAGGAAATTTTTCCTGATGTTTAGGTGGAATCTAGGTTCCTGTAACTTGAGCCCATTATTCCGTGTCCTGCAAACTGGGATGATCGAGAAGAGATCTTTGCCCTCCTCTGTGTGACATCCCTTCAAATACTGGAAGAGTGCGATCATATCTCCCCTCAGTCTCCTCTTCTGAAGGCTAAACATGCCCAGTTCTTTCAGTCTCTCCTCATAGGGCCTTGTTTCCAGTCCCTTTATCATCTTTGTTGCCCTCCTCTGAACCCTCTCCAGTTTGTCTACATCCTTCTGAAAGTGTGGTGCCCAGAACTGGACGCAGTACTCAAGATGAGGCCTAACCAGTGCCGAGTAAAGGGGAATTATCACTTCCCGCGATTTGGAAGCTATACTTCTATTAATACAGCCCAAAATTGCATTTGCCTTCTTTGCAGCCACATCGCATTGCTGGCTCATATTCAGTTTGTGATCTACCACAATTCCAAGATCCTTCTCACTTGTAGTATTGTTGAGCCAAGTGTCCCCCATTCTGTAACTCTGCATTTGGTTTCCTCTCCCTAGGTGCAGCACTTGGCATTTATCCCTATTAAATTTCATTCTGTTGTTTTCGGCCCAGCGCTCCAGCCTATCGAGGTCACTTTGAATTTTGTTTCTGTCTTCCAGAGTATTAGCTGTTCCACCCAACTTGTGTCATCTGCAAATTTGATAAGCATTCCCCGTACCTCCTGATCCAAGTCATTAATAAAAATGTTGAAGAGCACCGGGCCCAGGACCGAGCCCTGTGGTACCCCGCTCGTTACCTCTCCCCAGTTTGAGAAGGAACCATTGATAAGCACTCTTTGAGTCCGATTCTGTAGCCAATTGTGGATCCACCTGATAGTTGTTCCATCTAGCCCACTCTTAGCTAGCTTACTAATCAGGATATCATGAGGCACTTTGTCGAAAGCTTTGCTGAAGTCTAGATATATAATGTCCACAGCATTCCCACAGTCCACAAGGGAGGTTACCCGATCAAAAAATGAGATCAGATTAGTCTGACAGGATTTGTTCTTGACAAATCCATGCTGGCTTCTAGTAATCACTGCATTGTTTTCAAGGTGCTTGCAGACTGACTTCTTTATAATCTGCTCAAAAATCTTCCCGGGGATTGATGTCAGACTGACTGGCCTATAGTTCCCAGGTTCCTCCTTCTTGCCCTTTTTGAAGATGGGAACAACATTTGCCCTCCTCCAGTCGTCTGGCACTTCACCTGTCCTCCATGATTTCTCAAAGATAATAGACAGTGGTTCTGAGAGTTCTTCTGCCAGTTCCTTTATTACTCTAGGATGCAGCTCATCAGGCCCTGGAGATTTAAACTCGTTCAGAGTAATCAGGTGCTCCTTGACCATTTGCCTATTAATCTCAAGCTGCAATCCTGCCCCTTCAGTCTGCACTTCAGGTTTGCCAGGGGGGTCATAGACCCTCTTTTGGGAGAAGACCGAGCCGAAGTAGGAATTGAACACTTCTGCCTTTTCTTTGTCTTCTGTTATCAATTTGCCATCCTCATTACGTAGTTGAACCACCAGTTCTTTCTTCTGTCTTTTACTGTGTATGTATCTGAAGAAAGCTTTTTTGTTGCTTTTAGCATTCCTCGCTAACCTTAGCTCATTCTCAGCTTTAGCCTTCCTGACACTATTCCTGCAGTTCTGTGCTACCTGCCTGTACTCTTCACTTGTAGCCTGTCCTTCCTTCCACTTCCTATACGTGTCCTTTTTTGTTTTCAGGTCGTCTTTGAGTTTATTGTGAAGCCACATTGGCTTCTTCTGTTGCCCTCTGCCTTTTTTCCTTTTGGGAATTGTTTGCAATTGTGCCTTTAAAATTTCCTTTTTTAAAAACTCCCACCCCTCCTGTGCTCCCTTTCTCGTGAGAGTCACTTGCCATGGGATCTTACTAATCATTGTTCTGAGTTTGTTAAAATTGGCTTTCCTAAAATCCAGGGTACGTGTTTGGCTACACTCAGCTTTTGCTTCCGTTAGAATCAAGCCACATCAAAACAGGACTGTGTTAGGAGAAGGCAAGGCAGGACAGAGTCGCAAATGGCAAGGCAGGGGCTGTCAGGACCTTGGACAGCACATTGCAGAAGGTGCTGCCTGGCTGGTGCATTCTCCAACAAAGAGAGCTGTTGTCTCAGGCTCAGCAAGAAGCCTTCTGAGGTCTTCTGAAGGCTGGCCAGTCTAGTCCTGCTGTTAGACCTGTCTCCTTCTGAGGCGACTGAACCCCGATGGCAGGGACTGTCTTGTTTCTATTGATTCGTAAGCCACTCTGGGAATCTTTCTGCCTGAAGAGCAGGGTAGAAATCCTTTAAATTGGGGGTGGTTAACTTCAGGCCTATGGGCCAAATCTGGCCTGTCTGGGGTCACTGTCTGGCCCACTGGGGTTCCCAGATGGCCATGCCACCTTCCCCTGGCCCAGTCCCGGGTTAGAGTGTTGAGCTTCGATGTGGGAAACCCACATTCAAATCCACACACAGCCATAAAGCTTGCTGGGTAGCCTTGGGCAAGTCATTCCCACCCAGCCCAACTGATCTCACAGGGTTGTTCTGTGGTTAAAATGCTGTTCTGAGGCAGTTAAAATGCTGGCGGAGAGGCAGTCACATTGCAGTGGATTAGTCCTGGCTCCTGAATCAGTCCTAAAATGGGTTGAGGGGCAGAGCCATGAAGAATTTGATGGGATGAGGTGGAGCCTGGTAGGTTTGTGGGTGGATCTAAATCCAACTTTAGGAGAGCCAGTGTGGCATAGTGGTTAGAGTGTTGGATGGGGACTCGGGAGATCTGGGTTCTAGCTCCCACTCGGCCATGAAGCTCACTGGCTGACTTTGGGCCAGTCACTGACTCTCAGCCTAACCTGCCTCACAGGGTTGTTGTGGGGATAAAATGGAGAGGAGGAGGAGAAGGATTATGTAAGCCACCTTGTGTTCTTTGCAGGAAAAGGGGCAGGGGAGAATATAAATACAATAAATAAATAAATCTTTAAGAAAAGACAAAAAAAACCTCAAAGCCCACTCATGCCAGCTCTGAAGATGACACCTCCATTCAGACTGCAATACTACTACTACTACTGTTGTTGTTGTTGTTGTGTGGTTACTACTATTAGTATTACAGTATTTGTATACCGCTCCACATCAAGCAGATTCTGGAGGGGTGAACAATAAAAAGACAAAAACAGATAAAAGAAACAAAAACAACACATTGAAAACAAACTAAAATTACACTGGTGGTTGAAGAGCAGAGAAGGCTTCCCGGAACAAGGAGGTCTTCAGCAGGTGCCAAAAGCAGCACAATGTCGGAGCCTGCTTGACCTCCAGAGGCAGGGAGTTAGTTCCACAGAAATGGAAGCGCCACACTGAAGGCCCTTCTCCTGGTGGACTCCTATCAGGCCAAAAGTCCACGAAGAACCACAAGGAGCATGACATCTGATGGCCTCAGCGACCGGACAGGTTGGTATGGGAGGAGGCGCTCTCTCAGGTAACCTGGTCCCAAGTTGTTTCAATACTAGTAGTGACCTATCAGAACATGGTTTTACTGCATTTTTCATGGGTCCATGCAACATACTCTCCCTGCTACCGGGAAAACTGTAGCCTATAGCAAATGTGTGCTTCCAGCCCTCTGTATTGTATACCGTAGATAAGCACACAAACCAGGGAATGGCCATCACTCCCTGCGTTGGCAAATGTCCAGCTGCCACTGTGTAATGTTAAGTACTCCCGGCTTCCCAAAGTCAAGAGCAACACTGCAGGGTTTAATTTCCTTTGGGTGAGGAAACACTGGAGATCTGTATTGTCTTTGCAATATACAGTATGCTTTATTTACAGTACAGTAAATGAAATAAATAAATAAAATATATCAACAGCAGAGACTATTGGCAGGCAGTCCCTTTACTAATATTGTATCAGATCCCCAGTGAGCCACGGCATCTTCTGCAGCCCATGGGCAGCTATTTCCAGTCCAGCTAAACTCACAGCTCTCTCTTCTCCTATGCGTCCAAAATCCAAAGTGCTGTCTCACTCCCTCAAAAAACTGTGGTGGGTGTTACATTCCAAAGGCAGAGAGAATCCCGGGCTATTAAGGAACACTGGAAGTTCTTGCATTAAGTGCTTGACTATCCATTAGTTACCCAGGCAACACCACAGCAATAAGGCCATTATTCACATTCATCAAGACAGCCAGATTTCTAGAACACCATGAAGTGATCCAACAGGTGGCATCAGAGCCCTGTTCAAGCTTAGATCAGGGCAACTATGTCATTACAGTGTTTTGTTTTGTTTTTTAAAGTGGGGGTTCTCAATACCCATTTTTTTTAAAATTGGGGAATTGAGACCTCTTCACCTCTTCAGCATCCCTCGATACCAGACATACTATATATTTTATTTTCTTCCTCAGCGACCTTACAAAGCCCCAGCAAGATGTGGTCCTGTAGCCCTGGGCTAATGACAGTCAGTCTCTAGAGCACTTGTGTACATCTGCACCCTGTAAGTAGCACACAGCTGCCTCACCTATCTTGAGCCAATCGCAAGCAAGCCAGAGAGCCAAGTCATGGGACCCCCTGGATGGGGGATGGGGTAGGGGAAAGCTTCAGGGAGGGGGGAAATTGGTCAAAAGAAAGAGCAAGGAAGGTGGAGCACAAACCAGAGAGGCCCTCACACTGGCTTTCCCTCTTTCTTTTTCTTTTGATTCCTAACTTGCCCCCTTTGTCACCTGAGTTTTCCTTCCGCTTGCTTGGCCAAAGCAGAAAGCTGGATGTCTGTCACAAAGCAAACAAAAACATACATCCCACTCTGCCGCTACCGCCCCCCCCCCCGGTGCTGCTAGGTTGGCCAAGGCAAGAGCAAGGGGAAGCTTCTAGGGTAGCCTTCCCTAACCTGGCGCTCTCCAGATAGATATGTTGGGCTATAACTCCCGTCAGGATGGGCATGCTGGCTGAGGAAGATGGGAGTTGTAGTCCAGCACATCTGGAGGGTGCCAGGATGGGTGAGGCTATTCTAGAAGCCATGAGAAAGACATCATTGAATAAAAACAGACATTTTTAAACATCCGGTTTAAATTGAAGCGTCCCCCTGAGTGAAAAGTTTTCAGTATTGATGACATCATTGCAAAATAGGCAAGTAAAAGTAAAAGGCATTGATTTCTGAAACAGGAAAACGTTTGCAGCTCCACTGCGTGTGATTTTAAAAATCACTTTGGTCTGCTGTTTGCTTCATCAAAGATCCCCCAGCTCCCCAAAAAAGGATCTTTGCCAAGATACAGTCAGATATGTATTTATTTATTTAAAACTGTTTGTGTAAATGCTTAGCTTATCCCAAGGGCTGGTAGGGGAAAGTAATCATCCAAAACAAAACATAGATAATAATTCCATTAAAAACCAAACTAGGTTCACACATGGCAAACAGTGAATCTGTACCCCAGTCAGCTCGACCTTGCTCACCAATTCCTTGCTCCAAACTCGGCCACATTTGACAGTGTTTCTGAAAAATGCACTAGTCTCTAGGGTCTGGGGCCAAAGCAACCTGCTGTTGTGGGATTGCCACTGAGTATACCTCCCTATGTACTTTTAAGGGGAGGTCCCAGTGCTTTCCACCCTTGATTTATGAGACCAAGCTAGGGTGGCCGTGTGTGTCCTGCTTTACCTTCTGTTTTGAAGGGCTGTGTCCAGTCCAACCCTGGCTTAGAGAAGAAGAACCATCGGAAGGGAGAGCAGATCAGGGGCCTTGATGTTGCCTGTCAACTTAGCACCTGGACAGCAGAATAAGTAGGCACACAGAGCTCACCTGGCCACAGTCTTCCCTGCGAGGGTGAGATGTATTGTATTTCTACTTAAAATACAGTCATTATTTCTACATCTGCATCTGTACATGGAGTGTGGCATAGTGGTTAGAGTGTCAGACTGGGACTCAGGAGATGCAGGTTCTAGTCCCCGCTCGGCCATGAAACTCACTGGGTGACTTTGGGCCAGTCACTGACTCTCAGCCTAACCTACCTCACAGGGTTGTTGTGAGGATAAAATGGAGAGGAGGGTTATGTAAGCCGCCTTGGGTTCCTTGCAGGAAAAAAGGCGGGGGGGTATAAATATAATAAATAAATAAATACATACATACATATGCATTCGCACAAGCAATTGTTGTGCAACCTTCTGTCCTCTTCTTTTAGTAAAGCACATCCTCTTTTTTGGTGATATGTAACTGGCCATCCTAGGCAGATGCAGGTGGGAGGCCAAGGTAGAGACTGCTCAGGCTTTTGCTCCATCACTGGGAGATGAGGAACTGGAGCTGGGTGCTTGTTACCACCTCCCCTCTCCATTTCTGTGGCCATGGGAAGAAACAGAAATTCGGCAGATGTAGCTTTACTTCTCCCTACGGCACTGACGTGATGAAATGTGCCTGCAGGATGGCCCGGTGTCTTCTTTCACAAAGGACAGTAGTCTATTTGAAGGGCGGCCATCTGTTTGATGGGCTATCCTGTCAAATTCCAGTTTAAAGATAAAGAACCATCAGAATTGTTGCCCACGAAGAATTAAGACCTATAGCAGACTGAACTGGCAGGCACACAGGTCCCCTGGTCATAGTTTTCTGCACTATGGTGAGATGGACTGTATTCCTTTTTCTATTATAGTTATTATTTCTATATTTGTATCTATACACATGAAGCAGCATATGTAAATTTTATGCAAATCAATATTATCTTTAGTCCTCATTTTTGGTGACTGATTTCTTCTTTTTGGGCGATTCATATACAGCTGTCAAAATCCCTACTTCCACCTGAGTATTCAAGGGACAGGATCTCCATCCTCTGTCATTATCTAGTCCCTTTACTCCTGTGTCTGTTGGGCCCAAGTCATTTTGCTATTTGAATGAGTCAATGAATGGATTAACTGTTGCCAGAAAGCGGCATGTTTAGTTGACTAAAAATCCTTGCGGCTTGCAAAAGGGCAGGATTGCAGGTTGCTGCAGAGTGATGAAAAAGGGGGAAGCTGGGAGCAAGATACGGTAAATCCATGTTCAAATGGGCGGATGCGGCAGCCCCCAACCTGTCTCGACCATGCTGCTGGTGGTGATGGGGCTCTGTGCAGCATCTGTGAACCCTCCCAATGGTGAGATGGATTCAGTGCAGTAGTGGGAATATTCAAATAGTCTTTGCATGTTCAGCCTGGACCCTGCACCTGTGCCAGCCCACACTGAAGTTTGGCCGTTCCTGAAGTTTTTGGTTCCAAAGAGGGTTGCTTCAGGAGCTAGAAGAATCATCAACAACTGGATGCACAAGAGCTGCACTCTCCCGCTTTCTGCACTTCCGAAGGGAACACTTTTGCCGAAACGGAAGTTTATATGAGCAAGATATGCAAGCCTCAGGTATGCATAGAGCTTGCACATCTTCCTCCGTGCAAGTTCTCCTTTGGTTGGACACTAAGTGCAGAAGTGTGAAGCATTCATGTCATGTACCTGCATGTCAGCATTTCTTATAAGATCTAAAGTCAATCTGAGTCTCCAGTGAATTACCTAAAGCAGGGGTGGACAACTTTTTCAGTCCTGAGGGCTGCATGTGATGCTGGCTCAGGGGTTGGGGGCCGCATGCATGTGCTCTCTCTCTCTCTCTCTCTCTCTCTCTCTCTTGCTCTCTCTCTCTCATGCACGCACACACACACACACACACACACACACACACACCCAGGGGAGGCTGATGACTCCTATTTCAGTGGGGCTCCTTGTCCATTACAGGTTCTGCCACTTTTATTCTGAGCTTCATAGCAGCTATCCATGTGGTGCTGTACTCTAGCCCCAAAATAGGTTCGCCACCATGGAACACAGCCAACCCTGTGCACATCCCAGCTATCAGTATGAAGATTTCTGGGGAGGGAGTGGAGAGTCTTCCACACACACACACACACACACACACGTGATACTGATTGCTTGTTCTTCGCAGCAAGCGACAGTGGGAAAAGAGCGACCTGAATGAGGATCTTTGGGGGAGTGAGTGGAGAGTACAAGTGGCAGGGAATTCGACGGAGTCGACAGGGCACCTTTGGGCAGGGCTGGTATCAAAGGTGGGCATGGTTGGGCCCCTGCTGAGGACCCACACCCCAGCAGGGGCCCACTGAAAAAAGACCCCGGGAGTTGCTGCTCCTCATCACCGTTGTAACCTGCTTGTTCACCTGCTTCTCGCTCAGGCCCAGACAACGGTGGTGAGGCAAAGGAGGAGCAGTGGATGCCATTGTCTGCTTGCTCACTGGCTCTCTGCCTGTCAAGCAAGCAAGCGGTAGCAATGATGAGGAGGAGGAGCTGCTATTGCAGCTGATGAATATAGTGGTGAGAAGGGAGACTCAGTGAGGGAAGGAGCCCATGGAGGGGGTCTTGCCCAAGCCCCCCCCCAACTTGCAGTTGGCACTGCCCATGGGGACCACAGTAAAGGCCTGGAGGTGGGGAGACACCAGTTGTAGTCCGAGGGTCAAAGCCAAAATATATCATTCCGAAATATAGCAAACATAAACCAGTTCGGGATCAGGCAAAGTCGTGGTCAAGGTCGTTCCAAGGTACAGGAGTCTGAGGTCGGGAATGTCAGGAGCGTCCGGCTGTAGCTGTATTAGCAAACCATTGCTTCCAGCCTCTGAGTGTGTTTGGGACCTGCCTTTTGAGCAGACGCTGACTGGTAAGGCTGCCCAGCTGGGTCAGGCTGCACTTAGCCTGGCCCCACCCCGAACACACTCCGGCCTGGCTGGTCTCCGTCTGAGCTACTGGAGGCACAACACACTCCTGCTGCCAGTTTCAAAACACTAGATCGCACCCTTCTGCTCTCTGCCAATTAATACAGAGAAAGCATCATCCTCTGGAATGCTTACTTAACCATCAAAGGACTGCAGTCTTTCTCAGAGGCAGTGATAAGGGTGCAGCCCCTCCCACCAGCACCCACCACAAATCCAGTGAGCATCAGTGGGGGTCTTCTGTCAGCGGGGCATTCAACCAACCCATGCCTTGGCTGTTGGGGGAGAGAGAGGCTCCACCTGCCTCAGGATCCCATCTCTGCCCGGAGCCTTGTGCCCCCCCCCATCTCCAGGTCCCCCGTTGCCCTCAGAGAGGACTTTCCTGCAGTCTGAGAATCACTGCCGCAGTGCAGCTGTGCCGCATGCGCTTCCCCAGTGGGTTGAGCACCACTGGTGTGTCAAGCCAAAAGGAATCGGTAGCCTTCCCAGGGCCAGCTTCAGATTTTGGGGTACCCTTGGGCAAGAGGTTCTCAGCCTAGGGTGGCCATGTGTCCTACTTGAGAGAGGACAGTCCTCTATTTGAAGGTGTGTCATCTGTTTGGAAGGCAGCCTGGTCCAAGTCCGGGTTAACACAAAGGCCTGTAAGAAGGGAGAGCAGCGGCGGCCTTGAGGTTGCCCATCAGCACGTAGCACCTGGGCAGCAGACTGAGCAGGCACACAGGTCACCTGGCCATAGTCTCTCCTTCTCCGGTGAGATGTATTTCGATCTAAATTATAGTCATAAATGTGCATCTATACGATATACATTAGCATATGCAAAATGTATGGAAATCTGCGCCTTCACACACACACACCCTTGTTGGGTGATGCATTTCCTCTTTTTCTGATGAGGCGTAGGTGGCCAATGGCCATCCTACCTCATTGGGTCACCCTTTTAAAGCAGACCCACCTCCATTGCCTATTCCAACTGCCTTCTCCCTCTGGGCTTAATCCACACCGTTGCCTAGTTTTAGAAGGAGATGGAAAGGCATCTAGGGCACAATCCTATGCATGTTTAGATGGGCGGGGGGAGTCCTACAACTCCCAACATTTCCCAGCCAGTGGCGGGGGGAGTCCTATAACTCCCAGCATTTCCCAGCCAGCATAGGGGGAGAAGTCCTACAACACCCAGCATTCCCCAGCCAGCAGTGGGGGGGGGGGATAGTCCTACAACTCCCAGCATTCCTCAGCAAGCATGGTTGGCTGGGGAATGCTGGGAGTTGTAGGACTTTTTTTTCTGTCTAAACATGCATAGAATTGCACCCCTAGAGGCGGATGCAGCTTCCCTTTGCTCTTGACACTGCTTGCACGCTTGGAAAAAGCAGATGAAGAGCTGGCAACAGCAAGTGGGGAAAGGAAGAGGAAAAGCAAGGCTCTGTGGGTCAACCGTGGGCCCCTGCTGCTGCGTGGGCCTTGATAGGCACTTGATAATGCCAACCCCTGATGCCAGAGCTGCAGTCTACAGCAGGCAAGACAAGGACGCAGAAAGACAGTGAGAAGATTGGACAAAGAGGGAAGAGATGCAGCAATGGAAGAACCTGGTTTCAAGGAGAAGGGGCTGCCTACAGAGAGGGCCCAAGACATTTTGGTGCCTGAGGCAGAACGTCCAGACTGTGTTTCCCTCTCCCCTGCCCCCTGTGTTAAAAAAATACAGTAATGAAGTCAATGACTGACAATTTGCAGTCCTTTAATGGTCCCGCAACAGGATCTACCAGCTGAGGTGGCCTTCCTAAACGTAGAACCTACCCTGGGAGATGAGGAAAGGGTGTCTGTTCCAGAAAGATGGAGCAGCAGGCAGCCAGAGCATCCGAGAGACAGGAGTGGGAGAAGGAGATGAAAAGCTGATATATGTCTGATATATGCTTACCTGGGAATCAGTCCACCCTGGAAGCAAAATCAGAGAGGGCTGGCAGGAGAGGAGTCTGAGTGGACAGTCGCGGGACAGGGGTCCGTTGTCTGTTTCCTTTCTCGCTTGCCCATGTTCGGTGACTGTGGCAAGAAGAGGATTTAAACCCAGGCAGCTCATGGCCTGCAAGAGGTGTTATAAATAAAACTGAGCTCAGCTGAACAGCAGCCGCCTTTGACAGAGGTGCTCTCGGAGCAGGGAGAGCCCACCATGTGGAGAAGCTGCCCAGGCATGCGGCCCTGCCCTGCAGGGTCCAGGCACTAGGAGGTGGCTGGCTTAATGTAATCATCTACACCCGTGATGGTGGCTTTGCAGAAGAAGCAGTCCTTGTTGTTCATCAGGTGCTGGCTGATGCAGGCTCTAGAAAGACAAGAGTAGAAGCCCTTACATGTCTGTCCACAGCTACAAGGCAAACCTTGACCGTCACACCACTATCTAGTACCTCAAGTCCCTTGATCACTAAGTATTTTTTTCTTGTATTTTATTGGACTGTGCATCGCTCAGAGTGGCTGGATGACTGGCCAGATGGGTGATTCAAAAATATAATATAATATAAATAAATAAATAAATAAGGGCACAGGTGCACAGCCCTGGCAGATTCCCTACAAGGAGACAAGCCTCCCTGGCATGCTACAAAAAGTGCAGCATCACCGCCAGTGGCTGAGCTGGCATGAGAAAGATGCGGGAAGCTGCATGAACAGCTACATCCAATTATGCAATTTCATGCCGGTGTTAATGCCATGTACAGATTCCCTCCCTTGGGGGATTGGCAGCCACGGGGACCTCTAGGCCTGTGCTTTGTCGATTAAGCTTGTGTTCCTCCATAGGTAGCCCATGGACTTGCCAAGCGCCTCTGGCTGGCCTAGCAAGCCTCTGCATCTTCCTTCTCTTTGATAGCCATCTTGCGCATGGTGCCAGTGGAAAGGCAGGGTTTAAAATATAGCTAAGCCTCGGGAGAGGCATTTCAACCTTTCAGAATGGTGGAAAAAAACTGCATAAGAGCAGGGGGAAACTGCCCAATGATCGGTGGTTGGAGGAAAGGGGGTGGAGCCAGGGGAAGGGGGCGTGGTCATCTGGGGAACCCTGACGGGTCATATTAGGATCCCAGGTGGGCCAAATTTTGCCCCTGGGCCTGAGGTTCTGCGCCCCTGGTTCAAATAAACAAAGGTTTATTTCAAGATATTGTAATATAAGTTATTCATTACAAGAGAGTGGTATGAGTGTGTGTGTGTGTGTGTGTGTGTGTGTGTGTGTGTGTGAGAGAGAGAGAGAGAGAGAGAGAGAGAGAGAGAGAGAGGGTACTTTACCAAGCTGGATTGTGAAACTGACAAAATGCATGCATCTTGTCAGTTTCACAACCTTAAAAAAATAAATTACATTAAGTACTCAGTACATTTGCCCCAGTATAGAAGAGGGGTGGGCAACCCATGGCCCTCCAGATATTGTTGGACTACAACTTCCCATCATAATCCCTGACCATTGGCCATGCTGGCTGGGGCTGATAGAGTTGTAGTCTGTCAACATCTGGAGTGACACAAGTGTCATCCCTGTCCCTGCCATTATAGAGGGAAAGCCCACATACAGCATCAAAACGAAACAGGGGTCGAAGGAATAGGTCAATGAAGTGGGTTACATCATTACTGCAGTGTGAGGTTGAGTGTGTGATGTGGCTTTGCAGGTGTTTGCTGGTTTTGGGGTGTTTTTTTGCAGGGTTTTTTTTTTTCTTTCCATCCAAAGGGCTAAATCAGGGCTCCAAATCTTGAGTGGTCTATGTGGTTGACCGCAGTCAGTCATGCAGTTGGAAGGCATGTCACTTACTACTAGTGATATCATGGATCTCTCTCTCTCTCTCTCTCTCTCTCTCTCTCTCTCAGGACTGGGGAACCTGTGGCCCTCCTGATGTTGTTGGACTACAACTCCATCATCCCTGACCATGGACCATCCTGACTGGGGCTAATGGGAGTTGGGATCTCTTGTAACACCTTTAGAGTGGCCATGTGCCCAGGGCTGGTCCAAGGCATTTTGGACCTGTGGCTTATTCACAGGGTGGCTTAGCGGGACCTGTGAACCTGCCCACCAGCATCTCCTGTAGTTTGCTGTCCAGGGTCCTGACACTTCCTTACCTTGCTTTGACCCCGCTCTCCAGGACCGGACTGAGCTTTCCTGGATGTGACCTTGTTTACTAGATGTTATCCTGTTTACTGTACCTGACCTCTCTAGTCTCTACTTGACGTTGAACTCTCTGTTGGTGCACGTGATATAGCCTACAACTTGTGCCCCCACCAGATGTTTTGGCCTATAACTCCCATCAGTCCTGGCCAGTATAGCCAATGGGGATCATGGGAGTTGTAGGCTAAAACATCTGGAGGGCCACAAGTTACCCACCTCGGTGTTATAGGCTCCACATGGTTTAGTCATCAAGCCAAGTCAGGACAAACACTGGCAATGAGATAGAGTCCTCCGTCACATCTGAGGCCGCAAGCTAGTTCAGGGGTGGCTGGGTCATGTTGTGTGGCATACACAGTTCTGTTGTCCAACAGAGGAGAAGAGCTGGGGAGTCCAGGAGGTCCAGCTGGGAGGCTGTCCCTGCTCCTACTAGCACCTGCTGCCTGAGACGATCGCCCAATGGTAGGGCTGGCCCAGCATGCCTACTATCTTCCAGAAGACAGACCTCATTTGAAGGATGTCTAGTCAGTCTGGTTTAAAGAGAGAAAACCATAAGGAGGAAGAGCTGGGGCCCTGAAGCTGCCCATCATGCATTAGCACCTGGACATCAGACGGAGCAGAACATGGTTCCCCTGGTCACAGTCTTCCCCACTGTGGTGAGATACATTGTATTTCGATTTAAATTCTACTAATTATTTTTGAATGTGCCTTTATATATAAAATTAGCATATGCAAATGTTATGCAAATCCACATTCTCTTTTGCCTTTTGGGTGATGCCTAAGTGGCCACCCTAAACAACAGTGTGAGATGCTCCCAACGGCTGGTCCTGGTTAGAATTCTAGTAGTTGTATTCTGCTCTAACAACAGTTTCTGAGCCATCTTTAAGGGGAGAACCACATATAATGCATTGCAGGTCCAAATGGGTAACCATGGTTAGACTATCTCGGTCCAGGAGAGCTTGCAGCTGGTACAGCAGCCTAACCTGGTGAAAGAGGGTCTATACCACTGAGGTCACACAGTAGGAAGATACAAAGTTGCCTTATACCCAGGGATGTTGAAGAGTCCTTGGTCTCAAGTCACGAGTCGAGTCACGAGTCTTTGGACCCGAGTCTCGAGTCCGAGTCCTTGGTCCAAAATGGTGACTCATGAGTCACGAGTCCTGAGTCACTCCCAAAACTGACTCCACAAGTCCCTATTAAAATCAATGGGGTTTCCCCCCAACAAAATAAGGCTACTTCAGATGTGTGGGTTAAATAAATTCTAGGCACAAGTGTGCCTTTTTATTTCAAAACTCTGCAACTGATTTTGGCAAGAACAGACCAGGCAGACAAACCCAAAATAACCAGGCAGGCAGAGGAGGCAGGGAACCCCAAAGCAGGCAGGCAGAGGCCTTTGTCTTGGACAATTCAACTGTTGAACTGCTCAAGAAGAGACCAGGCAGGCAGAGGAGGCCGGGAACCCCAAACAGGCAGGCAGAGGCAGCCAAACCCAAAATGTCTGACCCTAACCCAAACCCCCCACAACAACACATCAATCAAAATAAATCTCAACACATCGTTGGGGCTGCGCTCCTGGTAGCTGTCCATAGTGGCCAAGCAGCGGCGCGCCTCGCTTCCATGCGCTCTTCACCGGTGATCACGCTCCTTCTGGCACAGCCAGAAGACTCGTCAACAGCCCAGGGATGTTGACGAGTCCTTGGTCTCGAGTCCCGAGTCGAGTCTCGAGTCCCATTAAAAATATCGGGACTTGAGTCCGAGTCGAGTCAGAGGGGGGACTCAGTCCGACTCACGAGTCGAGTCCTCGAGTCCGAGTCCCCATCCCTGCTTATACCAAATCAGACCATTGGTTCATCTAGCCCAGTATTGTCAATACTGATTGGCTCTCCAGGGTTTCAGCAGGAGTTTTTCCAGCCCAGGATCAAACCAGAGACCTTCTGCAATGCAAAGCTTGTGCTCTACCTACTGAGCCATGGCCCCACAATGACAAAGCTGTATCTAGAAATCACCCCAAATGATGAGCCCAGTTTTTCAGAGGGAATGCAACTAACCCCATCCAAAGCAGGATGATCACCACTTCTCTCAACAGAAGAACCATCCATTCGCTGAACCTCAGCTGTATTAGGATTGTGCATCAGTTTGTGTTGTTTGTATTGTGATGTGTGATCAATAATCCACTGGCCAACTTGAAATTCCTCTGTTTGGAAAGCACCCCCCCTCCCCTGGCCCCAAATGGATCTGGTTCACATTTGGGGTAAAAAACACAACAACCAACAACATGGATGGTTTGTGCGTGCCTTTCTTTCTTTCATCCCAGATGCTCGAACGCAGAGCCCTGCTGCAGCAGATAATCAAAGCCCTTTCAGCTCGTGCCCTTTCCAAGCGGCCAACGCTGTTTTCCAAAGTCTTTTATTTACACGTTTATTGCTCTTGTTTTTGCAGTGGCAGGCTCTGCTGGAGAGCAGAGCAATCCTTCAGATCTTGGCTGGTGGCAGAGATCCACCTAATCATAGTCATTATCTGGTAGCAGGTAATGGGCATCTTTCCCGTGTTAATTTTGAGAGGGAAGAGATGAGAGTAGGACACTTCTTGGGGGTGCAGGGAAGGAGAATGCTTGTAGCCCTCAATGGGGCTGGAATTCTTTACCCTTTCTGCTTTATGAATAGGAGTTTATACTTGGTAATATCAGGGCCATTCTGAATGATAAGACCTTGATTCCACCTCCCTCCCCTGGAACCATGGTATAACATTGGCTTTAATCCAATGTTTCTCAATAAAAAATTTTTTTATATATATATATAAAAAGCTCAGCCTTCCTTCTACATTTATTTTACTGCCTGGACCCTGCCCCCAACCCTCTAGCAGCCATCTTTTTGGCAGGCAAGCACACTGAAGCTTCATGAACAGCTGCTGGTATGCAACACATGATGGCGTGAGTTAGGACAGCCTTGTAAATAAGCCCACAAAAGTTGCTAGCCATCCCTCCTCCAGCAGCCTGCTACATTTCTACACTGGGCACGGAGAAGGGATGGAGTGCTCCGTTCCTCCTCCTCCGCCAGCCTGCTCACTTGACTGCATGCAGTGCCCTGCACTCATCTGGATGCAGTTCCTTATTGCCTAATATGGTCTCCAGGTGAGTACTTTGCTACAAGGCTGCTTTAGGATCTGTGGTAGGGACATTGCTAGGCTTGTGCCGAGGTCTCTCCAGCTCTGAATCTGTTTCCCAGGGGCCCTGAATCTGTTTCCCAGGGACCCTGGTTCTATTTCCCAGGGGCCCTGGATCTGTTTCCCAAAGCCTGAGTGCCCATAGGTGCCAATGGGAGTTTTTCTTCTCTTAGCTTAATTACCATGCTGGGTAATTTCCAGAGGGGGGGCACAGTTGGGAAGGGAAGGGTTAACCCTCCCTGCATGCTTTGCCAACCCCAAATCCACCCCCCACATGCCAATTGATCATAGAAGAAAACCTTCCATTGGTGCCAATATAAGCTTTTTTCTACGCTCAATAGCATGGGGGCAATTTTCTTCTAGGGGTGGTGGTGGTGAGGGGGGGGAGAGAGAGACTTATAATACTAGAACCCAATGGGGTCATCCTATGAAGCTGATTGGTGGGAGATTCAGGACAGATAAAAGGGAGTACTTCTTCACACAGCACATAGTTAAACTATGGAAGTCACTTCCACAAGACTTAGTGATGGCCACCAGTTTGGAGGACTTTAAAAGTGGATCGGACAAATTCATGAAGGAGAAGGCTAGTGGCTGCTAGTCCTGATGGCTAAGTGCTGCCTCCCATATCAGAGGCAGCAGGATGCCTACGTACACCAGTCGCCGGGGAACATGGGCTGTTGCCCTCATGTTCTGCTTGTGCATTTCCTGTGGGCAGCTGGTTGACCACTGTGTGATTGGAATAGTAATCTAACAATGGCATCAGAAGAGGACTGAAATGGAACATCTCAATCCTAAAACCAGCCAGCTGGGGAAGGAGATGGAAGGGGGAGGAGCCACTAAGCGGTGCCAACTTCTGGTTTTTCAGGGGCCTTGGGCAAGACACCCCAAAAGGCCCCTTCCCACAGTGAGTCTCTACCTTCTCACCGTCATTGTCACCAGCTGCTGTTGCATACCCTCCAACATTTCACAGATGAAAATAGGGACACACGTGTGAATTTGTGAGAGGTATGGTTAAGCAACATGAAGGTGTGATCAAGGGGGTGTGGCCAGGCAACGTGAGGGTGTGGCCAAGGGTACGGCTAGCCAACCAAAGGGCATGGTCAGGTACAAAAGTTATTAGAGGAAACACACAAACCTGCAGTATTTTAAGCACAGAAATCTTTGAATTTATGTATTCCATTTAGGGAAGCCTGAGGGGAAAAGAAAACCCCAACTCAATAAATACAACTGTGTGTGTGTGTGTGTGTGTGTGTGTGTGACACACACAATATTAACAATAAATACAACATTATTATAAAAATAAACATTATTATAAAATAAATAAATAAATAAATACAACATGGGTGAAAAGTCTTCATTACAAACAAACAGTCATGTGATGCAACCATGACTCTCCTCCCTCTCAGGGTTTGGATCTCAAATTTGAAATCTGAAACCTTGACTGGTGCTGAACCCTCAGTATTTTTCTTTGCTCTCCTGTATCCTGTACTCAGGCCTTCAAACTTTACTGTTTGAAGTACTACTTTCTTTCTGATGCTAGATCTACATGTTCCTTTTCTGATCCTCCTTATGTTCTGCCTCTCCCTAAATTTCCCTGCAATAATAGGTAAAAAGCTATAGTTTTAAGTGTTTATCCTTATCTCTTATTATATTGTCAGTATTTGCCATGTTATAATATTTGGCCCAACTACAAATTTTCTCTTTGTGCAGAAATGCATCCTTTAATTCAATATGTTGGAAACTAAGGCTGAACTTCTAGGCATGCCTATTTATTTGTTTTATGTATATTTGTATCAACTTGGCTTGTCAATCACCCACCTGAAACAGCTAATATCCCATAACAGATCACAGAGACACAAACGTGGAGACCAGAAGTCTCCCCAATGCCATGGCCCTGATCTGGATGGGCTGAATTTTAGCTGGAAGACAAAAGAAAACAGAAAAACGCCCTAGCCACCCACCCCAGGATGCTCTAACCCCTTTAAGGGCTCTGACCACTCTGAAGCCACTTTGATCTCCAGACCCATGATGATGATGGTGATTGCTGTTGTTATCATCATCATCATCATCATCATCATCATCATCATCATCATCATCATCATCATCATCATTATTGTACCATCAGTGTGCATGGTGCTTTACTGAGTATAAGAGAATAGTTCCCTGCCTCAAAGAGCTTACAATCTAAAATGTAATATAGAGGCGACAACAAATGGTAGGAAGGGGTAAACCGGGGAGGAATATGCCATTATTTCAGTCAAACAGGACTTTCAGCCTACTTTCCCCACATTGTGCAGGAAACTCCTTGTTTTAAAGATCTCCCTCCCACTTTAAAAATGGATCCCTCCATGGTGGCTTTGTTCTCATTAGTAGTTTCCGAAAGAAATAATAATATTTAACCTTTAGATATCTCTGAGTGTTTAATCGTTCAAATCATTTTAAATTCCGTTTTAAATTTTGTATTGAAATTTTATGCTGCTTTTATTGTATTTGTATTGCATTTCATTGTTTTGTATGTATTGTTGTTAACCACCCAGAGAGCTCCGGCTATCGGGCGGTATAGAAATGAAATTAATAATAATAAAAACAACAGCAGCAACAACAACAATATATTGTCCAAGCAATCTGGCTCCTGCGCCTAGCCTACCTCGCAAGGTTGTTCTGAGGATGAAATGCAGGGTGCGTGGAGGGGGGAGAACCATATGCTGCTGAGCTCCTTGGAGGGATATAAATGCAAACAAATTGCATTTATTTGAAATAGCTGTAGTCCAGCCTCACCGGGGAGAAGCAGAATCCAATAAATAACATACTCATTACAATACAGGGCCTTCAAAAATGTCTAAAATCTCCAGTGGTATTTCTGAGGGCTTTGTGCTACGGGGCGTGGGGTTCCCAGGGGCTGCTGGGTGGAGTTGGCATCCCCTCCCCTGGCTTTCTTTCCCGGTTCCTTCCCGCTGCTGCTTCCATGTTGACCCGCAGCCGGCCGAGGGGTACATTCTCAGGTTGCCTAGCAACTGTGGCCTACTCTTGCGCCGTCCTCTCTTCCTGCCCCAAGAAAACCCCTGGGCCGTGCCCGGAGCGTGTCTCGGTTTTCGAACCATCGTACAACCAGCAATTATAAATGGAGGAGCCTGTATCGGCAGCATGCTGGGGGGGGGGGGTGTTCTCCCACCAGTGAACTGGCTGCTTATGTTTGAGCTCCACAGTGATGCACTCTGTGCATACATCAAGAGGTGTGCTTGTTATGTGCATGTCCCAGGTGCCACAGGCCTATCAGACATGCCTATTTTTCCCTTGCTTGCAGCCAAATGGCTCCAAGAAGCAGTTCAGTTAAGTTAGCTTTCCTTGTGCCTTGCAAGGCATCAGCCTGTCATTCCCAGCTGGAAGCCCAGACACCGTGTATTGGCATCTTGCTGCAGCATAACTTCTGACAACTCATACACTTTCCCATGTATAATGCTGTTCCTTTAAGACGGGGTTGGGGACCAGATTACTGGGAGGTAATCTGTCAGGGCACATACTGGTAGTGGGTGGGGCAGAAGACCGCAGTGGGTGGGGCAGGAACAAAAAGAGGGCAGCCTTTATTTATTTATTTATTATATTTTTGAATCGCCCATCTGGCCAGTCATCCGACCACTCTGAGCGATGTACAGTCCAATAAAATACAAGGGGGGGGGGGGAAACACACATACACACACACAGTATAAAACACAATTAAAAACAGTACAAAACTTAAAAATTCTAATCCACCCCATATTCCCACCTAGAAAACCAATGTTTTTAATTCACGTTGGAAGCTAATCAAGGAAGGGGCATGGCGGAGGTCACTGGGGAGAGAGTTCCATAAATTGGGGGCTGCCACAGAAAAGGCCCTCCTCCTAGTCCCCACCAGCCTGGTTTCTCTGGCTGATGGGACAGGGAGAAGACCGTCCATGGAAGATCTTGTTGAGCAGCCTACTTGATGTTGCTGGAGGTGCTCCTTGAGATAAACTGGACCAGAGCCGTACAGGGTTTTAAAGGTCAACGCCAACACCTTGAATTCGGCTCGGCAAACAACTGGTAGCCAGTGCAACTCTTTGAGCACAGGAGTGATATGATACTTTTTGCACACAAACACACTTTTTACCTCTCTCACACACTTTTTGCCACTCTCTGTCTTTGCCTCCCTCTCTCTCTCTCTCTCTCTGTCACCACTTTTCTTTCTCTCCCCCTTTCTTTCACTTCCTTTTTTGCTGCTCTCTCTCTTTGCTACCCCTTTTTCTCTCCCTCTGCCTCTCCCCCTCTCACTTTCTCTCTCTTTCTCTTTGCCACCCCTTTCTCTCTCTCTTGCTTTTTGCCTCACCCCCTCTCTGTCATCACTTTTCTCTCTCTCTCCTCTTTGTCACCCCTTTCCCCTCATTTTGCCTTTCCCCCTCTCATTTTCTCTCTCTTTGCCATTCCCTTTCTCTCTCACACACTTTTTGCCTCCCCCCCTCTCTCTTGCTTTTTGCCACCCCCTTTCTTTCTCTGTCTCTCTCTTTGTCACCCCTTTTCTCTCTCTCTCCCCCCTTTCTCTCACATTCTTTCTTTTTGCCACTCTCTATCTCTTTGCTACCCCTTTTTCTCTCCCTCTGCCTCTCTCTTTCTCTCTCTCTTTCTCTGTGCCAGCCCCTCCTCTCTCCCTCCCTCCCTCCCTCTCCCTCTCCCTCTCTCCCTCCACCCAGCAAGCTGCCAGAGGAGGGACAGATCACTCTTGCCAGAGGTCTGAACTGATTGCTTTCAGAGCGCTTTTGAAAATTAGGCCAAGGGCTGCACGCAGCCCTGGGGTTGCAGGTTGCCCACCCCTGTTTAAAGATAAGCAGTGGTGCCAATCGTGCCACCCCTTTCCAGAAAAAATCAAAGTCTGGGGAGTTTAATACAAAGGTAGGTTGTTTGTTTCTCTCCCCGCTCTGTTGGGCAAGATTCCCCTACACACACCTGGCTCTGATGGAGAGGAAGGAGGGAGCGGGCTTTGCTTTTGGAGGTACCATTAGTTAGTGAGCAAAGGTCGCTGTGTGTCTCCATGGATACAAGACAGCAAGCCAGACAGTGCGTGTGTAGATCTAAGGTTAAAGCTGATTAGCAAATGTCAGCGGGATCATGGCAGCGGTGTTCCTAGGACTGCCCTCCATCAGCGTTGGCGTGGGTCCCTGTCAGAAAGGAAAAACGCAGCAGGCTAGAGCAGGCTGAAAGGAAAGATACGGGGGGGGGGGGGGGATAGTGTAGATGAAAGCTTGTGTTCCTTCTTCCAAAGCTAAGCATTAAAGAATTAAACAATAGAGACCCTTTCTGCAGTTGCAAAGTGTGGCGTCATTGTTGCTTTCCTGTGAGCCTTACCAGAACTAACACCTTATCATTTGGTCTGTCCACTGATTAAAATATTTGAGTCATTTCATTATTTGTTTTCTACTGACTCATCAGTTTAATTATTTTAAAATTATGTGGGGTTTATTTATTTTTTTAAAAAAGTATTTATAAATCGCTTTCCTTCCCATCAGGCAGGGCCGGTGCTACCATTAGGCCAACTAGGCAGCTGCCTAGGGCGCAGGGCTAAAGGGGGCGCCAGAAATAGGGAGGGAGGGCTCAAATCGGAAGGGGGGGTGCTAAATATCTGATCTTGCCTAGGGCACCAAACTGCCTTGCACCGGCCCTGCCATCAGGGCAAAGCAGAAAAGTGGCGTACAATTTAAAAGAACAATTTTAAACAATTTGTGGTCAGGTCAGGACAATGTCACAAATTGCCAAATGTGCCCACGGCCCCAAAAGGTTCCCCATTCCTGCTGTAACCACTACACCATGGTGTCTCTGGATAGCCAGTGTAGCATAGTGGTGAGAGTGTTGGACTGGGACTCGGGAGATCCGGGTTCTCGTCCCCGCTAGGCATGAAACTCACTGGATGACTTTGGGCCAGTCACTGACTCTCAGTCTAACCTACCTCACAGGGTTGTTGTGAGGCTAAAATGGAGAGGAGGAGGAGGAGGAGGATTATGTATAGAATAAAATCGCAGCAGAATAAAAGCTGAAATGCAACATTCTTTAAGACAAGCCAGAACAATGCTAAAACCCATCAAAGGCCTGGCAAAGCAATGCCAATTTTACCACCAAAAACTGGGTAGGGATGGAGTCTACTGAACTCTCTTTGGAGGGAGTTCTAGGCTCGAGGTGCTGTCTCGTATACCTCCTTATTATATCTTCAATTGAGGGGACTCTTCAAAACATTGAAGGAGTGCGAGATAACTTAAAATGTAATAAACAGAAGTTTTCTTTCTTAGGGTGCTCACTGGGATACCCAGCTATGTGCACATAAGACCTGTGCTAAAAGAACTGCACTGGCTGCCTATTAGCTACCAAGCCATGTTCACAGTTATGGTATTGTCATAAAAAGCCCTAAACAACTTAGGACCAGGATACCTAGTAGACCTCCTTCCCTTACATATGCCCAACCAACCATTAAGATCATCAAAGGAGGCCTTGCTAGTCATTCCAAAATTATTGGAATGTCGCCATACAATACCTTGACAGTGGGCCTTCTCGGTAGTGGCACCCACGCTGTGGGAAAAACTCCCTCGTGCAGTTCGGGAGGCAGAAAATTTGGCATCTTTTAAATGCTTCCTGAAAATGCACCTGTTCACCCAGGCTTTCCCTGGCCTGTAATTAAATTAACCATGCTGTCCCATTTTTACTGCTCCTGTAACACTGTGTATTGTAGTAGTAGTAGTAGTAGTCGTAGTAGTAATTACATTGTTTTTAAAATTGTGATTTTGACTGTGATTTTAATTGTGATTTTAATATTCATATGGAAACTGCTTAGGGATTTTTCTTAATATTTAGCAGTATAGAAATATTACAAATCAATTTAAAAAAAAATAATTTATTACATCTTTTAATACCACCCTTGCTTCAAGAGGATCAGGATGCTTTACATGCTTCCCCATCTCCCATTTTATCTTCATACCAACCCTTTAAGGTAGGTATGAAGATAAAGAGTCTGTGACTGGCCTAAGCTCATCCAATGAGTTTCATGGCTGATTTGAACCTGCACTCCTAATCTGACGCTTTAACCCAGGGGTAGGCAACGTGGTGCCCATGGACACCAATGCACTCCAAGACACCTTTCTTGTTGCCCACCAAGGTACCCAAGACCTCTCACTTTTTTTCTTTTTCTTTTAATGAACACATTTTGTTACTGGCAGCTGGGATTGCTATGAAATAGATTTATGTTGGTGCTGAAAACTGTGGGTTCAAAGGAGTTTAGTGTGTTGGGGCTCAGGCACCACCTAAGAACATAAGAAGAGCCCTGCTGGATCAGGCCAAGGGTTCATCTAGTCCAGCATTCTGTTCACACAGTGGCCAACCAGCTGCCTCATGGGAAATCCGCAAGCAGGACATGAGTGCAACAACACCCTCCCACCAATGTTCCCCAGCAACTGGTGTATCTAGGCATACTGCCTCTGATACTAGAGGTAGCATAGAGCCATCAGGACTAGTAGCCATTGATAGCTTTCTCCTCCATGAATTTGTCCAATCCCCTTTTAAAGCCCTCCAAATTGGTGGCCGTCACTACATCTTGTGGAAGTACACCTCTGCCTTGTACTTAAGTCTTTGGGGCAGGTTCCTTGTCCTTTGCTACTCCTCCCATGGCAGCAATTTGTGGCCAGGTCAGGACAATGTCACAAATTGCCAAATGTGCCCACGGCCCCAAAAGGTTCCCCATTCCTGCTGTAACCACTACACCATGGTGTCTCTGGATAGCCAGTGTAGCGTAGTGGTGAGAGTGTTGGACTGGGACTCGGGAGATCCGGGTTCTCGTCCCCGCTAGGCATGAAACTCACTGGATGACTTTGGGCCAGTCACTGACTCTCAGTCTAACCTACCTCACAGGGTTGTTGTGAGGCTAAAATGGAGAGGAGGAGGAGGAGGATTATGTAAGCCGCCTTGGGTTCCTTGCAGGAAAAAAGGCGGGGTATACATATAAATAAATAAATAAATAAATAAAAGTTGATACTCATTAATAGGTGGAAAGGACAGCTTTCATTGTGTCTTTTTCATTGCCCATTTTCGTAAGATGCCCCTGGCTGAAAGGAACGCTGGGAGTTGTGGGACTTTTTTTCCTGTCTAAATATGCATAGGATTGCACCCAAAACAAATAAATAGCTACAGGAATGCATACGCATGACCTGAATCAAAATTGCCCAGCAGGCATGCCCTCGATTCACAGCCTGACTAAAATTGGACCACCCCACCAAGTATTAAAGCTGCACAGTGCAATCCTGCGCTCGTCTACTCGGAGGCAAATCCCATTTAGTTCAATGGGACTCACTGCCAAGTAAGTGTTTGCATCCTTAGTTGAACTAATCTAGCGATATAAACCAATATAAGCCCGCAGTCCTGCTGATTTATTTAGATATACGGCTCTGCTAAGGATCAGGAGAGGCACGGGTGGGTCAGAACGGCTACATCAAGGCTCTTGAGTGTGTCGAAGCAGCAAAAGCGAAATCGTTATTTGGTGACCTTTCCATGACTTTCGTTTCTCCACCACTAGTTCTGCTGCTTATACAGAACAATCGCCCTTGGCAGAGAAAACCTAAGCTGGACGGGATGGTAATTGTGGAACTGGACCGGATGCCCAATGTGGGCTTGCTGGCACAAATGGCAACTCATGTCCACTTCCTGAATCTAGGGATGCAGCATCATTGCAGTTTCCTTGGCCTTCATTACTAGTTCTCACTGGGAGGGAGGAAAGAGAAATAGATGAGCCAGATCATATGTTTCAGGAGTTAAAGCAGCCTTCCCCAACCATGTGACCGACAGATGTGTTGGACTACAACTCCCATTCTCCCAGGCCAGCAGGCCAATTCTAGTGTGTTTTGAATGTGTTGGACTACAACTCCCATCACCCCAGCCACCATGCTGTAGTCCAACACATACTGTGCACATGGTTTTCTTCTCTTCCCTCCCCCCCGCAATCTGTTCCTCATAACAACCCTGTGAGGTAGATTAGGTGGAGAGACCGGTGACAGGCCCAAGGGTACCCAGTGAGCTTTGTGGTTGAGTGGGCATTCGATCCTGGGGCTCCCCAGTCCTAGCCTGACACTCCAAGCATCACACCAAGCGAGACACAAGTTGCCATTTTCAGTGGCAAAGAAACCAGTGGTTGGCATAATTCTGGGGCCTCCAGTGTGGTGCCCCATGGACACCAATGTGCCCACAGATGCCTCTCTTGGCACCTACCAGGTTTCCCTTCCCCCTGGTTTTTATTTTATTTCTTAAGATTTTTAAATATTCACTTTGTTTTTAACAGGGAGGTTGCCATCCTTCCAGTTCTATCTTTATTAATTTCATTTAAAGTTTTAAAAACCATTTTAAAAAACCATTTATTTAAAAACACAAAAGAGTTTTTGTTTTCCTGGAGCTCAGACCCCACCTCTGCCTTGTATTTAGGTTCTTGGGCAAGTGACTTTTCTTTTAGCCTCAGCAGTTTGACTTCTGGGAAATGAGTGTTTTGTGACCAGCCATCATGGCAGCCATTTTGTGAATGGGGAAGCGCCCCACCAAGAAGTCATTTTGGGAAAGTGACCACAACATTCCCTCAAAATTCCAAATGTGCCCTACCAACTCAAAAAGGTTGGACACCTGAGGCATCATGTCTAGTCTGCCCTTAAAGAGCCTAGCAATTGGTTTGGGAAGACCTAATCTTATTGTGAGGGGAAAACTAAGCAGATGTGGACCTGATCAGTGATTGGATGGGAGGCCTCCTAGAGACGGTGTAAGCCACTCTCTGAGCTTTCTAAAGGAAAAGAAGGATGCAAATATAGCAAGACACAAACAAAAAGAGTCCTCTCTATGCTCTCAAGCATGGATGCTCTTCCCCCACACCTGCAACGCAACCAGTGTGCTCCTATGGATGGAGTTATTGTTGACCCATCTGGGACCTCTATATCCCACCTCTAAGTTCGGCTAACCCAGTGTTCTCCAACCTTGGGTCCCCAGATGTTTTTGGCCTACAACTCCCAGCATGCCCCAGCCAAAAACATCTGGGGACCCAAGGTTGGAGAACGCTGAGCTAACCATTTCACTGAGAGCTGCTCTGCTTCTCACACTATGTCAGCCTTCCCGAACCTGATGTGTTAGGCTTCACCTCAACCTCCAGATGAGTTAGGCATCAGGTTCCAGAATCCCCCAGGCAACTATGCTGGCTGGAAGATTCTGGGAGCTGTAGCCCAACGAGTTCAGGAAGGCTGCCCTGTGGTGGTGAACACATTTGCTACCCTGTCTATACCACAACAGGTAGCCACGGCCCCGACTGGATCTGTGGTGTGTGCGTCTGTAGACGGCGGAGGCTTCTGGCTCCCAATGTCAGCGGGGCTGTCCTATCCACTCTGGATGTTAGTCTGAACTTTAAGGGGCCAACCACGGTGCTGAACCCTAGCCCCAAAATAGGTTCGGCAGCCATGGATAGTGCCTTAAAAGTTCAGACTACAACCTGGAGTGAAGAAAGCGTCCCACTGACTATGGAGTCACCAACCTCCACTGGCTGTAGATTAATAACACATGGCCAGGAATACACCTTTGCCATGTGCACATGTTAGAGTTTGTGGAGGCATGTGAAATGCGGGAAATCACAGGTCCTCAACCTCAACTGAAACAAGCTACTTTACAGGGTTTTTACGAGGCTGGAGGTGCAGACAGATCTAACATTTTCCCAAATGACACCGAGGGCCACCATCTATCTCTGGTCGAACTTGTCCGGCAGGTTTTCGGCATGCCTCAAGCTGCAACTGGCAAAACTCGATTCCGCCTATGAGAGAGAAGACTCAGGTGATGGATTACCACAGAAGAGTGTATGGGTGTTGCGTGGCTGCCTATTGGCTAGTGCCTAGTGGCATCATGGGAGTAAATAACACAGTCCCACCCTGCTGAGGAGCAGTTTAACAAAACAAAACATTCTAAAAAGACATAGATTCATAGATCTGGAAGGGGCCTGCAAGGCCATCGAGTCCAACCCCCTGCTCCATGCAGGAAACTAGAGGAGGGGTCTCCCATCCAAGTAATAACCAGGCCTGACCCTGCTTAGCTTTCCACACTCAGACAAGCTGAGCCAGCGTGAGCCACAGGCCTGAACATTAAGGCTACCATCCTATAAACTCTTACCTGAGAGTTAGTACCATTGAATTCAACTGATTGGATTCAATACTTGTCTACTTCTGAGTAGACAAGTATAGGATTGCACTGTAAACATATTTATTTTGTTACTTACGGTGGAGGAACATATACACACATAAATACATGCCTCTTTTATTTTATTTTTTAAAAAGAAATAGTTACAGGGCTGCTAAATATTTTCTAATTGATACCCTTTGTATGATGTGCAATGAATTGAATCAATCTGTAATTTTTAATATCAAAATATATAAATAATAATAATAATAATAATAATAATAATGATGATGATGATGAAGATATGAAAAGAAATAGCACAGCGCTGGTCACTCCCACCCAAGACTGCCCTGACAATTAGATAACTGTATTATTTTGTTTAAAAACAACAACCCGCATTTTAAAAGTGCAGAGATTGTGTTCCTCTTCTCCAACAGAAGAGCTTGCTTCTGGGGCTTTCCATCTTTTTAAAAGGAACAAACAGGTTTCCCTCTGCAGCAAGGCTCCCCTTTTCCTTTGTTATGTTTGCCTACCTACCAAAGCAAGATTCGGGGAAAAGCCACTGTAGCACCAGGGGGAGAGGGGTGCAGCCAAAGACAAGGCTCGGGGGTGCATGCGGTTCCTGTTGTAGGATTCCTTATATCTTTGAGGGCAAGTGACTGCAGGGCGCAAGGAATAGAACAGTGTTCTCCAACCTTGGGTCCCCAGATGTTTTTGGCCTACAACTCCCAGCATGCCCCAGCCAGCTCCAAGGTTGGAGAACACTGCAATAGAAGGTTGTTTGAGCTTACTGGCTTTTTTATATTGCTACCCCCCTCCGCGCTCCACCCCAACATCCTCTAGCATCCAGCCTGAAAAATAAATTCTGTGTGAATTGAAACGTTGGAGTCCTCCATTTTAAACATTAGGGTAGCCCCCTAAAGAATACTGGCTCCGATCCCAAGATAAGTTAACTTAAGGGCGCAATCCTATGCATGTTTAGGCAGAAGAAAAAAGTCCTACTGCATGGCTGGCTGGGGAATGCTGGGAGTTGTAGGACTTTTTTCCCTGTCTAAACTTGCGCAGGACTGCGCCCTTAAGGAAGCACATGGAAGGAGAGTCTCTTGTCCCAGTCGTCCGTCCGTCCCCCCCGCCCCCCGCAGCCACCAGAGAGTCTGTCCTAAAAGAAAATGGATCATCTCAGGTGGCTGAGGGAAGAAGAAGGGATGAAAAACTTTCCTAGAACTAACACAGAGGTAGGCAACCTGGTGCCTTCCAGATGTTTTGGACATCAAGTCCCCTCATCCCTGACCATTGGCCATGCTTGTTGGGGCTGGAGCGCCCCCATCACTCCAAGCTTGACTAGCAGAACATGCTGGGAGTGCTCTCATATACTGTCAATTGCAGGGGAGGGGCTTTCGGGGTAAGCAGCTTTGGGAAGGGAGCACTGCTAAAATCAAATTTGGGGGTATTTTCTGTAGAGATGAATAGTATTTGATGCTGGAATCAGGCAGACAAGAAGACTAAAATGGAAGTGATGTCACCTGTGTGTGTGTGTGTGTGTGTGTGTGTGTGTGTGTAGCAGCCAGGTGACTGGAAACATTCAGGATCTCCAAGGTGCAGAATATTCCATGTGGCTTTTTAATCTATTCCGAAGTTGATTCGAGCATCTGCACCTGCAGTTTGCCTCTTGAAAACACCTGGGTTCCAGCTCTTCAGCTCCCCATGCTCCCTAATTTCAGAACCGATTCTTGTGGAGCTTGACATACTAAATCCTGCATAAAAAAACAATCCTCCTCTCAACTGCAGACTTCAGCAAACTCATTTACAGATGACTGCAGAACCAGCCCAGCTTCCATAAAAATTCTAATCAGGGCTGTTCATTTCCCCCGATTTTGTGAATGTGGGATTATGTGTGGAACTGGATACCTAGGATCACTGGCTTTTGAGACGTTCCATTTTCTTTTAGAAAAGGTATCAGCAAGTTTCTGGTCCTCATGAGTCTGAAGGTATGTTTTAAAATATGCCTATGGGTGTTTGCAAAAACCTTCTTTGTTCCCAGGCAGAATAGCTTCTCCTTCCTGCTGGGCTAGTGCTACCTGTGCCTCTATATGAACTTCACTGCCATCTCAGTGTTCATTGCAAGAAACGAGATCTGTTGGAAATGTATTTATTTAACACTATTTATGAATTACTTGTATTACAGGCATTTCTAAGCAATGTACAGAGGATAAGATTTACCTTCCTGGGAATCCCTGTTGAAAAAGGTATGTTTTTAGTAGGTGCTAAAACCCAGAAGGGTCTAATTTGGAGTGGTAGGGAGTTCCAGAGAGAGGGTGCTGAGACACTAAGGTTGCAATCCTATGCATGTTTAGACAGAAAAAAGTCCTATAACTCCCAGCATGCCCTGGCCAGGCCCTGCTTTGAGCCATGATGGACTGGACTTCTGAAATCTTGGGTACCACCACAAGGATACATCCTGATGAGCACAGCAACCAAGCAAGTCAGCAGTGGATCAGGTGTTCTCTTAAGCATTCCAGTCCTGAGTTCTTTAGGGCTTTGTAAACTAGTACCAAAAACCTTAACCCTGGTGCAGAAATGTAAATATCTCAGTGAGAAACAAATGCACAAATTCTGTAATGCGGCTGGCTAATTACGTTTGACAAACACAACCATTTACCCTAAAATGTGTTTTTAAAATCTATTTCAAAAATAGAGGGGATAAGAAAGAAGCTCAGTCTAGATCTTAGCACAATAGGCACACGAGGGCTTAAACCTAAAAGATCTGTGTTCAAATCTCTGCTCAGCCATAACTTTCTGGGTGGATTTTGAACAAGTCGCTAGTTCTCAGCCTCAATTTCATCTGCATGTAAAAAAATAAGGCGCTTTAATGGCGCCATCCAGTGTGGCTGAACTCGCGAGGATTACAGGCATCCAATCAAGCATGGGAGGAACTGCAAAAGACATACTAGTTTAGATGGCTGAAATCAGCCATCTATGCCTTCTGCCCCTGCTCGCAAGGAGGAGGGGCTGAGGCCCCTCTGGGATACCTCATATTTTGGAGGAGCCTCCCCTCTCCCCCCCAGAACACCACCCCCCCCATGCTGGCTTCTAGGTCACACTTGTGACTTAGCTGCAGCCGGGGTGGAAAGAACCATGCCGAATGGGAACAGCGGAGGAAAGGTGTTCTGTGGTCGGAGTCCCACTCTAACCTTGGAACACATTTCTGAGGTCGGAGCTGGGACTCCGATTTGATTTATCCTCTGGCCATCTAGACAGCATCTAGCGGCCATAGGATTGTGCCCTAAATCCTTTTGTACATTGAAAAATCTAAATAAATTAGCAAACAACCAAATAAAAGGGAATACAATGAGCTGCTGCAGAGCTGCATGTGATAAATTGGACATGGTCAATCGGTGTACTTTTTGGCATGCTTTGTGGGATTTCTCATTTTGTTGTGCTCTGAAAATGAAAGTTTTCAACTTTATTTATTTATTATATTTATACCCCGCCTTTTTTCCTGCAAGGAACCCAAGGCAGCTTACATAGTCCTCCTCCTCCTCCTCCATTTTATCCTCACAACAACCCTGTGAGGTAGGTTAGGCTGAGAGTCAGTGACTGGCCCAAAGTCACCCAGTGAGTTTCATGGCCGAGTGGGGACTAGAACCTGGATCTCCCGAGTCCCAGTCCAGCACTCTCACCATTACGCCACACTGGCTCTCTGATGTCAGTAGATCAGGAAAAGTGTGTTCCAGGGGTGTGTCAGGGTCATGTTAGGGGAGGCCACGAATCCACCAGACCTTACTCCCCCAACACACTCAAAACAAGGGCCAGCCCTGGAGTTAATTGGTGTCAATGGGAGGGAAATAAAGAAAAATCTTCCATGTGGAGGGGGGGGAAGGTAAAATGCCCCCACCCCCTCATCTTCCACCCTGGCCCGTGCAAGCTGGCAAGTCTTAGGAAGTGGGGGGTTCCTCTGCTATAAAGGGTGGCCACTTACGTATTGCATCTCCAAAAGAGAGGGAAAATAGAAGGCACCAATTTTCATAAAATCTGCATATACTAATATATATGTATAGATGTCAGTTTATAAATAATTATTACGATTTATGCAGAAATATGTCTCACCAAAGTGGGAACGACTGTTACCAGGTGAGCAGTGTGCCTGCCTCTTCACTTCAGTGCAGTCTGCTGCCCAGGTGCTAACTATGGATGGGTGACTTCATGGTCCCTTCCTGCTCTCCCTTCTCATGGTCTCTTATCTTTAAACCGGATTTGGATAGGGCAGCCATTCAAATAGAGGACTGTCCTCTGTAAAAGAGGGCATGTGGCCAGCCATACACACCCCATGATTGTGCTATTAATGATATTGTCTTTTACTTGCATGGGGTGTTCTTGTTGAATCCCTTACCAACCTGTCTGGTCACTGAGGTTATTGGATGGCATGTTCCTGGCGGTTCCGTGTGGACCTGTGGCCCGATTGGAGCCTGCCCAGAGAAGAGCCTTCAGCGTAGTGACTCCATTTCTGTAGAACTCCCTACCTCTGGAGGTCAGGCGGGCACCAACATTGTATTGTTTTTGGCGCCTCCTGAAAACATTTTATTTCAGGAATCCAAGCAGTGCCATCCAATGTGGTTGCCCATAACCCTCCAAACTCAAGAGGATTACAGGCATCCAAGTGGAGGGCAGAGCAAACACCAACACAAAGGTCACCTCCGCGCTCCTCTCGCCCTGCAAAAGACACAGACGGCCAATTCTGGCCGTCTAAATCTTTTCCCCCAGCTCGTGAGGATACATCGAAGTCGGAGCCACAACCAGCACAGTTCTTTCCTCGCTGGCTGCAAGGGTGGAGGGAAGACACTTTGAGGTCGGAGTTGAGACTCCAACCTCAGAACGAGTTTCTAAGACCGGAGCTGGGATTCCTACCTTTCCTGCCGCTGTCTAGACTGTCTAGCAACCGTAGGATTGCGCCCTTCCTGTACTAACCAGCTGCAGTTTATTGATTTTGTTTTTAACATAGTTTTATTCTTTTACTTGTTTTATCTTTTATTGTTCACCGCTCCAACATCTCCATACTGGAATATGGAGTGGTATATAAATCTTGTAAATAAATAAATTCAGTAGAACTGGCTTCTGAGTAAACATGCTCAGGACTGCACTTTAGGAGAAGCAGAAAGAGTTAAAAGAAAACGAAAATTAACCTACCAGTAGGAAAGCATAATAACAAAAAAGGGGGAAAGAAAAAAGTCAAATAGAACATTCAGAAGGAAATACAAGGGAGAAAATTGAGTTTTAAAAATAATTTCTTAACGTGGCACAAAGCAGCCATGCAAATATTTAATGGGAGAAGAATTTTACACTACCACACACACACGGCCATGAAAGAAATGGTTTAACACGATTAATGCTGTGATGAATGGAACGACTGAAGGGGAAGTGTTTGGAAACACGTGGATCATACAAGGTCCACTCATCTGAGAGGCGGGATCGGTCACAGCTTAAGTATACACTCCGTGACAGACCCAGCTCTGTTGCTGTGTAACGCGAGAAAGATCCCTGCTCCAGCCTCGTAGTCACTCTGCAATCCGCGCTACTCCCTTCCGACACCGGAGTTCTCAAAAAACTTTCTCGCTTGTTATAATACCCCCAAGACAGCCAGGGGGACCCTTTCTTTAAGGCTCAAGACCATCGAACTGACTGGCCTAGCTAAGTGAAATAACGGGAGGAGGTCGAAACCATGAGGGAAAACAGTCTGCCCGATAAAGTCCTGGCGCGAAATATCAACTACCGTCCTCTCTTACTTTTTTAAAAAACAACAACTATGCAAACTGTGCCTTCCCTTCTAAATCTACTGCCCTCTCAGTCTAACTTGCTCCACCTTTCTTTAAGCCCCTCCCCCACCAACCTCGATACATGGTATGTCCCACGTTGTTTACGTTATCCCTCCCTCCCCCGCCCCCCAAAAAGAGAGGCTTGGTTGGGTGTGGTCGTTCAAGTGTCGGGGAAGGAAGCTGGGGTGCGTACGCAAATCGCGTAAGGTAACATTTGACAGGCAGGGTTGACTAGCCAATGAAGCGCGGACGGTGATGCGCCGGAGAGCCAGTCAGTACGCAGACCGGCGGAGGAGGCGGAGAAGGAGGTGGGGCTGTCTTCGGTCCGGGCAGGCGGAGGGGAAAGCTGTGGAATGGCGGACGGCTGGGACGGTCCGCTCCGGTGGTGACGAGCTGAGGGGAGGTGGGCGCGGAGAAGGCGGCTGTGGGCGGGTAAGCCTCGCTCGGTGGCGGGGGTGGGAGGGCAAGGAGCCGCCCTTTAGGTGCCCGCTGGAGGACACAGGCGGCAGCGGTTATTATGGGGTGGGGTTATCATGGGGTTTGGAGGGGGGTCTCCACCTTGGGCATGGACGTGGGGCGGGGTAATGTGAAGAAGGCTCTGGGACAGGAAGAAAGGATGAGGGCCCTCTATGGGTGGGGTCTCTGAGGATCCGAAACAGGAAGGTAGGAAGTGTGGTGTGTCGTGTGTGTGTGTGTGTGTGTGTGTGTCCTGGGATGGGTTGTTGAGGGTGGCTTAGGGATGCTGTTGGTGGGGAGATTCAGGACGGATAATAGGAAGTCCTTCACACGGCGCATAGTTAAACTATGGAAGTCACTTCCACAAGAGTAGTGATGGCCACCAGTTTGGAGGGCTTTAAAAGGGGATAGGACAAATTCATGAAGGAGAAGGCTAGTGGCTACTAGTCCTGATGGCTAAGCACTACCTCCTGTATCAGAGGCAGCATGCCTACGTACACCAGTGGCCGGGGAACATGGGCGGGAAGGTGCTGTTGCACTCATGTCCTGCTTGTGGGTTCCCTGTGGGCAGCTGGTTGGACACTTGTGTGAACAGGATGCTGGACTAGATGGACCCTTGGTCTGATCCATCAGGGCTCTTACGTTCTTATGCCACCTTCTTCTTTTGTCTGTTTGTCCTGCTCCTCTGCTTTTAGCAGCCCCGTGCTCATGCAGGCATCTTCTTTTGTGGGTGTGTATGTAAAACTATTCCCCCAATCACTTTGCTAAGTGCTCTTACTGGAATAATGTTAATAATTCAGGATGGGTTCTGCTTTTCATAAGAAGCTCCATCACCAAATGGAGAAGGACAATTCTTTTCAAAAGTGACAACAACAACATTTTGGTTAGATCTAGATTTAGTCACACTTTGAGTAGACCTACTGGAATCAATGGGACTTGAGTGAGCCATTTGTTTCTGTGTGTCAGGTCTGATTAAGTCTGGATCCAACTCCTTCATCTTCATTGAGTTGGTCTAGGATGGTTTTTGTACTACAGAATACATGGCTACTAGAAATAAACCGATAACTTCACGTCCCCACTCTGATAGCATGGTAACCAAAGTAATGAAGAAATTACCACAGGAATAAGGTACTGTAGTTTAGCAGCATTTTTTTAAAAAGAGGCAAATATATGTGCTGCTAACTACAGTAGTTTATTCTTGCGGTAATTTCTTCATTACTTTGGTTACCATGCTATCAGGGTGGGGATGTGAAGTTGAGCTGACAGTGCAGATGGCATAAAATGAAGTACTTTACTGTTGTGGTTGGTGTTTGACAGTACAATCCTGTGTGTGTTTACTCAGAAGGTAATTGTGAGACCCAGCTTGGTGTAATGGTTAGACTAGTCAGGGAAGGACTGGGCAGACATGAGTTCAAATCCCCCAGAGCCAGGAAGCTCACAGGGCCACCTTGGGCCAGTTGCTATCTGATAGCCTACCAAACCATCAATGAAACTGAAAGGCACTAGATGTCACACACAAAAAAGAGAGAGAAATGATTATCAAAATGCAGGGAACGTTTATTCTTCCCAACCTAACCCACAGAGTTGTTGCATAGATAACATGGGGGGGGGGGGGGAGACCAATGTAACTTGAGCTTCTTGGAGGTTAAAAATGGCATAAAAAGTAACAAAAGCACCAATGTTGTTTATAGAATCATAGAAAAGTAGAGTTGGAAGGGGCCTTATAAGGCCATTGAGTCCTACCCCCTGCTCATGCAGGCATGTGGCTTACGCTGGCTCAGCTTGTCTGAGTGTGGAAAGCTAAGCAGGGTCAAGCCTGGTTATTACTTGGATGGGAGACCCCTCCTCTAGTTTCCTGCATTGAGCAGGGGGTTGGACTCATAGCCTTGTAGGCTCCTTCCAACTCTATGATCTATGAAATCCAAGTCAAAGCATCCCTGACAGATGGCCATCCAGCTGCACCTTGAATGCCTCCAGAGTGGGAGAGCCCACCACCTCCCTAGGTAGTTGGTTCCATTGTCTTACTGCTCTAACAGGAAATTTTTCCTGATGTTTAGGTGGAATCTGGCTTCCTGTAACTTGAGCCCATTATTCCGTGTCCTGCAAACTGGGCCCTCCTCCTGGCCCTCCTCTTTGTGACAACCCTTCAAGTACTGGAAGAGCGCTATCATACCTCTCCTCAGCCTGAGACTATTAAGTGTTAGCCACCCATCCAGTGTAACTCTGTGAAAGCATTTCATTTCTGTATGGGACACCCGGCCAACTGTATAGGCAAGATTTTATATTAAACTGTATAGGCTGCTTTTCAGCCCTACTCAGGGTAAACTAAGTTGAAGTGCAAACTCTACAAAAGGGAGTAATGTTGCTGCTGTAGTAAATTACTGTTGCCTGAGAGCATAGGTGTGAATGTACTGATCGTATGTCCCACAGTGCAGCCCCTTTAGCTTATGGCAGGTTGAAGCCCTGTTCAGATCAGGCTTGCTCCAAATTACTGCACACCTGCTGACAACTCTTGCCACTTACCGTATCTGGCAAAGTTGTTTTGTGGTTGGACTCCCCCCCCCCCCGGTTAGGGGGGGTCATCACTTACAAGGGATGGGGAAAGCCCTTTATGGGCGAAGCTTCATAGTTTTGTGTGTAGTGTGGTAGGAAGGATGTGGGTGCCCTGGGACTGGAAGAACAGCAGGGTGTGCTTGTGTTTGTGATGGTGGAGGGAAGGGTACTGTGGTGCTGCATGTGGCGGAGCTGGGTAAAGCCGGTAGGAAATAGTGGTACAGAAAAGGGGGAAATGTGGCCTTAAAAAGTGGACTTGGAAGTGAGGGTCAGGCTTCACACTGCATGGAAGAGGAGGGTATTGAGTGTTGGTGGAAGAAGGAAAGAATGAAATGAAGTGAGATGGGGAAAGAATGAAATGAGTAGGGAGATGGAGTCTGTCCTAATCGTGTAAGAGTTTAGAGTGATAGAGGATTCCTGACTTTGGTGCATAGATGAGAGCGCCTCTGTGGCTTAGGGCAGGGGAGGAACCTAATGTGGGTCCTAGGATTCAGAAGAAGTAGAGGTGGCATGGGAACATCTAGTATGGGGAGGAAAGATGGAGATAAGGAAGGTGTGTGTGTGTGTGTGTTTTAACAGTAGTCTAGAAGGCAGTGTTCTCCAACCTTGGGTCCCCAGATGTTTTTGGCCTACAACTCCCAGCATGGGGCATGCTGGGAGTTGTAGGCCAAAAACATCTGGGGACCCAAGGTTGGAGAACACTGCTATAAGGGGTAGGCACTGCTTTACTATCTCTGGAGATAATTTGCCCTTCAGAAAAGAAACAGGATGCTTTAATGTGGGGCTAAAGAGGCGACAGGTAGAAAGGAAAGCTAGTTTCCTACGAGATAGGTGGATTTTCCAAGTTCGGGAAACAGTGTCAGCCCTGGATAGGTATGGTGAAGATTAGGGTGACAGTGAGATGTAGATATAATGGGAAGTGAAAATGTGGCAGTGAAAGTGAGTGCTTCCATTGATACATTGCATGAAGGTAGGCATACTGCAATAAGGAAAGGATACCCATGCTCTTTATTTTATTAGAGGTATACCCTGCCTTGTCCTAAAAGGCAGTGGTTGGGCAAAGATACAGGGTCGTTTGCTTAGGGAGTCATTTGGAGTATGAATTCAAAGGGTGTGTGGAGAGGCGTGCTCATGTTGGGATGGAGGTTGTCAGCAGAATTGAGGCAATTGTAGCACACAGTAGCAAGGAATGGGGCTGTGTATGTGGCTACAAGTTCTGCGACATGGAAGGGGAAGGCATTTGTGTGCGAGTTCTGGTATTTTCACGCTTTTGCCCTGCTCTTTCTCCAAAGAGCTCAGGGCAACATATATAGGATCCTCTATTTTATCCTCACAACAACCCTATGAGGTAGATTAGGCTAATGATTTTTACCTGGTTCACAGGACATGGCTAACTCATTGTGGGTCATTTAACCCACGTTGAGCTGCAGTGTGTGACAGGTGTGTGCAGCCACCATTTTGAATATGCAGCCCCCAATCAGGGCATTTGGGGGTTGCGCCGTGTCACGTGAACCCAGCCATCGTGGGTTATTACAGAGTTAAACAACCCTTGTATAACCCTTGATTAGTAGTAGGTTTATGGAGGGTTATTTAGCCCTTGAATAGCCCACGATGGCGGGGTTTGCACAGCACAGTGCAACCCCAGATCGGGAGCTGCATTTTCAAAATGGTGGCTGCATACACTTCAGTTCATCGTGGGTTAAATAACCCATGGTGAGCCAGCCATGTCTTGCGAACCAGCACAGTGACTGGCCCAGAGTCATATCATGACTCAGCAGGGATTTGAACCTGCTTCTCCTGATAAGAGTTCACTACTCCAGCCACTACTACACTGGCACACTACAGTGGGATTGCCACTACTGGAATGTAAATATAGGAATGCTGAGAAAGGAACTGTTTTGAGAAGGCATCCTTGACTTCCTTTATAAGCTGACAAGATTAGGTTCTTTAAGGCTATGTTAAGATCTCTAGAAACTTTTAGGTCTTCTTACCTAAGAAAACCTGATGGATATTGTTATCAGTCTGAGGTACATACAAATAGAGAGCTCTACTAGTGTGTGTGTCTTGTTTATGTGGAATCTCTCTCTTTGTGTACACTGTTGTGATTTGCTTCTGTGAAACTTGCTTTGCTTGTGGAAATCTCTCCCTTTGTGTGTTGGTGCATGCAGCCAGTTGCCCTTACTTGTAAAATCTATTATGAGTGGAATTGTTCTGGAATTTTGCTTGCATGTTAACCTTTTAAAATGTATATCAGTTTTCAGTATGACGTATTGGCTATGAAGCAGTTGTCAGCTAGTAGCTAATCTTGCTCATCAGGGGGGTACATTTTGTGTGCATATCTATATAAATTATGGTGCTACACTGAATGCTCCACTAATGTTTGCTTATTTATGTTTGTGGAACGGTGCATTGCATATGATACCTTTGCTCAATCATCATTAATACTAAAGTTTAAAAAATTCTGTTGACATTTTTAATGAGGCTAGTGTTTTACTGTAATTTTCATTTGCGTCCTCGTTCTTGTATGGTACAATAATAATTCACTTGTTCAGCTAGGAAACTCAGGCTTACAGTATGCCCTCAGAATGCTACTCAGAAAGCTACTCAGAATGCTCATGGTTGAGGAAGGGTATGAATCAAACACTTTCCATTACAGCACAGTAGCTATCAAATCCTTAGGAGTCTAAAGAAGGCATAGTAAGGTTATAACTTGTGGTCCTCCGACCTATGCAATGTGCAGTTAACCAACCTGATTATATCCTTTACGTTTTGTGCAGCTGGTGTAGCGGGATCAAGGTTATGAAGCTTATGCCACAATACATTTTCAGGCCAGGTCAGATGTGACACTAACCACGCATGGGCAACTTTTGGCCCTCCAGATGTTGTTGGATTGCAGCGCCCATGATCCCTTAACCATTGGCTATGCTGGCATGGGGTGACACTTCTTTTGCTGGTGTAAAAACCTGGAGGTCCATTGGATAAATAATGGAAAATTCTCTCAATGTTTGTATGAGTATTCCTTTGCTGTAAGAGCAATGTGCGTAGAAAGAAAACAGCTAATGTTAGAGTGGCAAATGGAGTACGTAATAGGATTTGATCATGGTTGCCTGTTAAGAAAGAAAAGATCTGTGGAACTGCTGGCCAGCTTTTGCACAATGTTTTCACTATCTAGTTGTGGAAATGAGTCATCCGCAGTCTGAATAGTCTCAAACTAGTTTTACTAGAAATTCTATTACATGCCAAATATGAAGTGTTTGTTATATTTATAACAAGATTGCACAGTTACTCATCAGGTCTTGATGCAAAGTAGATTACCCACTTGAATTTTTGGCATGCCTCATGTGTGGCTTTTCAAAACTGAAGCTGCGGTCCTGGTCTTATATACACATAAGAATAAGTCCCATTAAATGTGATGGGGGTTTCTGCTGAGTAGACTTGTATAGGATTGCACTGTCAATTTAGGTGGAGCAACTGGTTTATTCATCAGACTCTGCTTACCTCAGTCTTCTGTGATATCTAACATTGTTTATCTTTGATTCCCCAGAAGAGTGGGGAGAAAGGGGCATTGCTAACTGCCGTAGACATTGGGTGTGGTCATGATTAAGCATAAAGGTGTGGAGAAGCTTGTGAGCTGGATTTCTTGGCTTTTAATTAGTCATTCTAATTTACCCTTTTGCGTGGCTTTTCAGATTTGGTTTAGAATCAAATACATCTTCCTAAGAATCACATTTAAAACTAGTCATCAGGTAGTCCAGGGGTGAGGAACCTTTTTCTGTGAAGGGTTGTTGACCTTCGAGAAAAGTCACTTGGGGTCTGGAGCTAGTGGTGGGCAGAGATGGCCCCTTCCCTCTCTCTTGCCCCTGACCTTTGAAATGCAGCACAAAGCCAGAGTCAAAAGGAAGCACCTCTGCCACACTCTCCAGTGGAAGGGTGGTGGAGGAGGCATACTGGCTTTCTCTGTCTATTCACCTGCCAGGCGGGTGGAGTTTCAGTCAACCACCCGGAAGGTGCATGGGCCAAGAAAGCACGTTTGGGAAGTGGCACCCAATGCTTCCCCTGACTCGGTTTCCCTGAGGGAAAGAGTAGGAGGAAGGGAGCATGCACTGTGGGGTGCTGCTTCCTAAAGGCACGTGGAGCACTTTTGGGCCATGGCACCCAGTGCTTGCACACCACCTGGTCTTTCCAGAGGGGAAATGGGGAGGCAGGAGTGTGCACCGTGGAGTGCGGCTGCCCAAAGGGGTGGAGCGGCGAGAGCAGGCTGATGTCACGGGCTAGATGAAAGGTGGCCATGGGCTCATACTTCTCCACCCTTGATGTAGTCAGTCCCCTTTAAACCTCCCTTAATGCTGCTTTTCATATTAAAGTATTTCTGGGCAGATCTCATGGACTCTAAAATCTCTTGTTCCTTACCAATGTGCTATAGCTTTTCAGTCATTGCTTGGAAGTTGTTTCACCATCTTTCCAAAGAGATTTCCTGAGAAGGCTTGAGCACTTACTGCAAGGATAGGTGATTTCAGTTTTCTTTGTATCAGGTCTGTCTCCTGAGAGTGGTGGTACTCAGCAACTGATTTATCTACTTCTACATATTGGTGTCTAGACACATTGCTGTATGATACTAGAACCCAGTCATATTGGATTTGCAAATAGCCAGTAGCTGTTTTCCCCATCTCCTGTTTGCGTGGCTTCTTAAACATTTTTGTGCTGCCTAGTGCTTTGCATACAAAGTACATGCAGCTAAATCTGATGATGCCTTTACAAGGGTTAACTGAGCAGAAAAAGGTGAGTAGCGGTGAATGGACTGATACTCCAGTTAGTACAGGATTTGTCATACACACCCCGTAGGGATGGAAAGCCTCTTAAAATGCAAAATATGTGGTGTGTCATAAGCAGCAAGTCTCTTGCACTGCTTCAGTTGTTTTGGGAAGACACAAGACTAGAGATGTAAAATTTCCAGAAATTTTGAAGCCATGGGGGGAAAAGCATTTTTTTCCGGGGGAATGGAAATTGGAAATTGAAAAATAAGCAGTACTTATTTTTCTTAGTGCTCTTTACCAATCTAAAGTCACTTTGTTGCTTTAGGGCAGCCTCCCCCAACGTGGTGGCCTCCCCCAACGTGGTGGCCTCCCCCAACGTGGTGGCCTCCCCCAACGTGGTGGCCTCCCCCAACGTGGTGGCCTCCCCCAACGTGGTGGCCTCCCGATATTTTGGACTTCAGCTTCCGTCAGCCTCAGGGACCAATGGTCAGGAATGCTGGTCATTGTAGTCCAAAACATCTGGAGAGCATCAGGTTGGGGAAGGCTGCTTTAGAAACTTAAAATGGCCTTTGTGTTCTTAAAGTTATATTGACTGGGCTTGCGCAACATGGCAACCCATTGTAGCCAACCACCCATGGTGGGTTGCCATGTCATCTGAAGCTAGAGCACTTCCCACAGGGTGGCTTGTTTCTGGGCAATAAGCCACCCTGACAACCCATGGCTTGTTCTAGAGCAGGGCTCTCCAACCTTGGGTCCCCAGATGTTGCTGGCCTACAGCTCTCAGCATACCCAGCCAGCATGGCTAATGGCAAGGGATTCTGGGAGCTGTAGTCCAGCAACATCTGGGGACCCAAGCTTGGAGAGCCCTGTTCTAGAGGTTGTTGAACCCACGATAGGTTGCTGTGTCGTCTGAACCCGGGAGACCGATCCCATCGTGGGTTGCAGGAAGTGGCAAGCGAGCCGCTCGGCAAGAGTGGCAAAAAGCCCTTGCCGCTCTTGGGGATTTTGCCTGTGCTGCTGCCACTGACAGTGCCCCACTGATGCACAAGCGGCACTTTAGAGTGACTGTCACTGGCTTGTTCCCCCCCCCCCTTTTAATTTTTTGGGTGGCAGAAATGTGTGCAATTGAAATTGTAATTGATACGATGACTCTAGTCACGTGTTGGGAAACTGAGCATGCCTTGGAGCATCCCTAAAAATATCAGTAAAAGATACATTAGAGGCACAATTCTGTGCATGTTTAGACAGACAAACTCCTACAGTTTCCAGCATTCCCCAGCCAACATGACTTCTGTCTGTCTAAACATGCATAGGATTGCACCCTAAATCAATAATTTTAATAAGAAATGGAAGGAATAACTAGGCTAGGAATCTTGCAGAGAGGAGTAAAAAAAAAACATGTCTCCCCCATGGCTTCATTATTTTCAGACATTTTATATCTTTAGTCTTTCTATAAAAGTGTTCTTATTACTGTACATAGTTTTTATAAATCATTTTTGGGGGAGTAAAGGTTGGGTAACAATATATAACAATATAGAAACATATATATAAACATAAACAATATATAAACAGGCCTGTGGCTCACGCTGGCTCAGCTTGTCTGAGTGTGGAAAGCTAAGCAGGGTCAGGCCTGGTTATTACTTGGATGGGAGACCCCTCCTCTAGTTTCCTGCACTGAGCAGGGGGTTGGACTCGATGGCCTTGTAGGCCCCTTCCAACTCTATCACCTATGAAATCTATGAAACCTTGTCTTAAATTCTAAAAGAAAATATTTCGTAATCCAAAGCTGTTCAATTTTTGGGGGAAAACAAAAACAGTCCTTGGGGAAAAAATGGATAAAAAACCTGGGTTTTCCCTAATTTTTCCTTCTCTCCCCCCCCCCCCCGGGGGCCTTTACATCTCTATGACAAGACATCCCTATGTTATGATCATATATAGGTTTGCATACATTTATTCATTCATTCATTCATTCATTACTCTAGCTGTCATAGTTCCCCCAAAGAATCCTAGGTTCTGTTGTTTGGTGAGATTTCAGTGTTAGAGATCCCTAGCTCTATTATAGATTTACAGTCCGTTGGGGAGAGGAAATGACCACTATACTGATTTAAGGCTGTGGTATACCTGAACAGGTAACAGATGTCATAACCTTTCTGCTGTTTTAATTTTTTAAAATCATTACTATAAAGCACTACAGATATGTTTAAACCTGCAAATGTTGCTAGATATAGAACTTTGGCTATAAATCTCCCCCCACCTTCCCCCTGAAAGCCTCCCATTTAATGGTAGCAAAATGCTATGTGAAGACTCTATGGAGCTAGTTTATTTAAAGCATTACTTGCCTAGATATAACTGAGCAGAAACATTTTTTTACCATTACTGTTGTTCTGCCCTGGTGATGTATACAGGGATGGGCAACCTGTGGCCCTCCAGATATTATTGGACTATAACTCCCATCATCTCTGAACAATGGTCATGTTGGCTGAGGCTGATGGAGTCTAGCATCCGGAAGGGCCACAGGTTGCCCTCCCCTGATATAGTGTCATTCTAAATTGAATATGAGCAAGGAGGTATGAGCGAGGTTGACACTACAAACTAGTGCTGCACATGGCACAAATACAGGGATCCCAAATTCAATTTTCCATTAATGGGCGAAAATAATGAAATATAACACGAAAATAAACTTGCTATTAGTCACTCACCAATGTCGTTGCCAATGGCTGGGTGGGCAGCCCGCCCCTAAGTCATTCATTACAATGCCGCCCTAACTTTTCAGAGTGCCTAAGTTCAGTCACACAATCATTTGTGTAATTATCCATTTACCAGATTCATATGAACAGGAGAAGAACATGAGTGGTTGAACTCCCATCAGGGGGGTGGACTCGATGGTCTTGTAGGCCCCTTCCAGCTCTGTTATCTATGAATCTATGAACTGATCATTCTCCAATAGGTTAACCATAAGTGAGTAGTTGATCTCACTTAAAAAAAAAAAAAACAACTTCTACAGCAAGAGACTCTAAATGGAGAGTCAGTTTGGTGTAGTGGTTAAAGTGTTGGACTGGCACTCAGGAGATCTGGGTTCTAGACCCCACTCAGTCATGAGGCTCATTGGGTGACTTTGGGCCAGTCGCTGGCTGACAGCTTAACCTACCTCACAGGGTTGTTATGAGAATTAAATGGAGGGGAGGAGGAGGACTACGTATGTAAGCTGCCTTGGGTTCCTTACAGGAGGAAAAAAGGCGGGATAGAAATGTAATAATAAATAAATAAATAACATTCATGAGCCAAAAGTGTTCCGTATGTGGCATGGTGATGTAGCCACAGCTCATGCAGACAGCGCAAGCTTCATTGGAAAGAGGATGGTGCTGGTGGTGGTATAATTGTGCAACACCCAATATTTATTCAACCTTTTAGTGCTTCGAAAAAGCAGAGCAGAAGTGAGCCAGAGAAGAAGTGAGACTTCTCTTTTGCATACATCTGGATCTTCTCACACCAGCCAGCTGGTAGCACACCTAGAATTGGCACCTGAGATACAAGAATTAGTTGGCGAGATTAGTCTCAAAGTCTTATCTAGTTCAGCGCCGTCTCACCAACAGAGGCTTGCTGTATGCCACTGTAAATCATACTTAGACCTAACCTTCATGAATTTGTCTAATCCTTTTTTAACTACATCAGTATCGGAGGCCATCACAGCATCTTGCTGCAATGAATTATTAGTGGATAATTAATAAATTATAGTGGATAACTGTTTTAGCTGTTTTAAATTTTGTATATATATATTTTTTTTATGTTGCACTGAGTCTTTTTTGAGAAAGGCATCCAAAATCTAATTATAATAATAATTATAATTTTAATTTATGAGTTGAAACTCCCTGCTTGTTTTTCAGACCTATATTCTCCACAATCATGAGAACTAGAAACATGGGGGGGGGGGGTAGCCTTTAAATGTGCTTGATACTGGATTCTATGCAGAACTCGAGAGAGAGAAAGAATAAAGGCAACTCACAACCCAAGGACCTGACCCACTCTCTCACAGACCAGCCTAGCCAGCAGAGCATACATCTGAAAACTGTTCTGTTAATTCCAGCAGCTTCTGGGTCTGGTTCTTTGGAGAAATATTCTGAAGGCAGCTTGTACAAAGGCTTTACTGTACCTCTGAGTGTGCAAAACTTTCTTGCTTCCCCAGAGAAATGCCCTTGACCTACCTATTTTACAATGCAGCATGGGGGGGGAAATGTCTCTGGGAAACCAGAACTGCATCCAAGGATATGTCTGTGAAGACCAGCTCTGAATTAGAGGCTTCTAGGAAACGGCTTCAGTTAGCCGTGATTCCTGAGCAAGATGGCTGTTATAAAGCCCTTATACATTATAAATGCTGTGTACACAAGTTCTCAGGTTTATATCAGTGATGGCCCTAATGCTGTTTTCCTGGGTTCTTTAGAACAATACAAAATAATTTCTGAAGCAATTTAGAGTGTTGGACTGGGACTCGGGAGATCCGGGTTCTAGTCCCCGCTTGGCCATGAAACCCACTGGGTGATTTTGGGCCAGTCACTTTGGGGCAGCCTAACCTACCTCACAGGGTTGTTGTGAGGATAAAATGGAGGGAGAAGGAGGAGGATTATGTAAGCTGCCTTGGGTTCCTTGCAGGAAAAATATAATAAATAAAAATAAATAAAAAATATTTATCTAAAACAAGGCTTAAATGAGTGGGTGATGGGCAGTATTTCTGGTCAGTCTATGTCACTGTGGGTAGTCATTTGCAACAGTTCGATTTGCCTTCAATAGAGGACAAATGATAACTCCAGAAAGTGGTCTGTGAGGTGTTCTCACGTAATGTCCTTGGTCTGTAATGCTAGCTTGTCCATTATCAGATGGTCCCAGATGTTTACAATCCAACACCGGCTGAATGGAAGTCACTGTGCTGCCAGTTGAGATCTCACAGTTGCCAACAGCATAGAGCAGGGGTCTCCAACCTTTCTGAGTCCATGGGCACACTTGGCATTTTGAAAAAGGGCCCTGGGCACCACCACAAATTGTCTCCCATCCCACTTACAGCATCCAATCACAAAAATTATGGGAGTGCCCTCCCTTATCTGTGTTTGCTTGTGTGTGCATGATTGTGCACTCTCTCTCTGGCTCCTCTTTCTTTTTGTCCCCCCTCTCTCTCTGGCTCCTCTTTTCTTCCTTCCATTTCTCTGGCTCCTTTCTAAATAACTCTCTCTCTCTCTGGCTCTTTTTTTCTTCCTTTCCTTTCCTTCCATCCATCCCTCTGGTTCTTCTTTCTCTTTCTCTCTCTGGCTCCTCTTCCTTTCTATCTCCCTGTCTCCCCATACCCATGCAACGAAGGCAGCAATTTCTCCATTCATTTGCATGGGGTGAGAAAAGCCCCCCCTGCTAAAAATCAGTTGGAGGGGAAGTGAAGGTCACCCCCCACCAAGGACTCTGTTGCCCCAGGGGTCCTTAGTGGGCGTGGACTTTGCCTCCCCCCCCCCCCGCATTTAGGGGGAGGTCTTTTCCCCCTCCCTATTTCAGCTAAGGGACGCATCGGTCCATTGGCTTGAATAGGAAAAGGAAATATTTCAGCAGGGAGGACTCCCCTCCCCCCCCCACAACCTCCCTATACAAGTGAATAGAGAATCACTTCATTCACTTGCAGAGAGGGGAAATTGCTTGGCAGGCACCTGGCCTTGTGGGTGCACTGGCGCATTTGGGTGCTGCATTGAAGACCCCTGGTATAGATATTTGTTCATTCTTTACTGGTGAGATTTGTTCAGCACTCCTACAATTCAGGAGAATAATGTTTGGATCCACTGTTGATTCATATGCAGTGATAGCCTCCATGTGGTCTAGGATCTGGACTAATACTCTGCACCTGTGGCAAGTCCATCAGATATGGTAGAACCTGCCCTCCTGTCCAAGCCTCCTCCAGCATTGGCCAGGATTTACTGATATGCATCACTTAAACTGGATCAGGTTTATGATGCCTTCTGCTGACCACTTTAAACATGCTTTATCTCAGTAGTATTTGGGGTGATTTCCAAATCTGAATCCAAGTTTCATCCTCTGTTCCAAGTCCCATTCTCACAATGTAATGATCTTGCTTCTGTTTTACAGAAGTGAGAGCCTAGCTGGTAGTTAGAGTAGTAGCATCTTTAAAATAAGTAATTATCTGATTTAAGAACATAAGAAGAGCCATGCTGGATCAGACCAAGGGTCCATCTAGTCCAGCACTGTGTTCACACAGAGGCCAACCAGCTGCCCACGGGAAACCCACAAGCGGGACATGAGTGCAACAGCACCCTCCTGCCCATGTTCCCCAGCAACTGGAGTACATAGGCATACTGCCTCTGATACTGGAGGTAGCATATAGTCATCAGGATTAGTAGCCATTGATAGCCTTCTCCTCCATGAATTTGTCCAATCCCCTTTTAAAGCCCTCCAAATTGGTGGCCATTTATTTCTCAAAAGTATTTGATGTTTATCAAGCTGCTTGTTAAGATATGGAGATAGCAAGAATGGAAATTCTGGAACCAGGATTTTTTCTCTTCCCTATGGCATTATATTTTCTCATTAGTTAACATTTTACCTTTATGTAGGACTTGAGAGAACCTAAACATCCTGTATTTTTTATCATCTCCTGGAAGTTGCTAGTTTGGATACATTACACATGGAGATACTGGGGATATAGTTGGAGCCAAATGCCTTAGTTAATAGTTCCAGCCCCTTAATGTGGTTGATATATGGTATATGGATTTCTCAAGAGCCTGTCTTGTTTTGGTACCGACATGGTTTCTTCAAATGAGTGCCCTGCTAGAAAATAAATTCTTTCAACTTTCTGTTTTCCTGATTTATTTATTTTTTTAAAAAAATCATTTTTAACATTCAAGTCACGAAGCTTCAGCATTGGGGAATTGTTCAGAGCAGCAAACTAATTGATAATGGCAAAATGGCTGACAGACTTCTTCATCAGGGATAAATGGCTAGGGAGACTCGCTGTATACCCTGCTCTTTAGAACACAACTAACGATCAATGTAGCTCAGCATTACTCTCAGTATTAGGACTCCTAAGCTTCAAGGGTGAGAGCAGATACTGGCAGTGTGGCAAAAAGAGACAGACTTTTCTCAAATGTCTTGTCCCGTTGCAGTAGTGTGTTGCTCTCTGCAGGATAGCTATTCTGTATAGACGTGGCCGGAAATTTGGTTCAAAGACCATGTGGTACTTTTTTTTTTTAATTTTATATATTTGTTATGTGTACATCCTGCCTTTCCTCCAAGGAGCCGAAGCGAGGCTTACATGGTCCTCCTCCTCTCCATGTTATCCCCACCCACAGCCCTGTGAGGTAGGTGAGGCTGAGAGTCAGTGACTGGCCCAAAGTCACCCAGTGAGCTTCATGGCTGAGTGGGAACTAGAACCCAGGTCTCCCAGTCCCAGTGCAACTCTTAACCGCTGCACCACACTGGCTCGCAATACTTTGGAGAATGTATAGGGAGGATGAGAATTGGTTCATTGTTAAATGTGTCTGAGGTGGAAACTCTCCGCGTGTCCCGAGTAATACCTTTGCACTATATTTGACAGCAAATAGATATTGAATGTAAGAAATAAGTATTGTAGCATCAAAAGAAAGGTCTGTTTAGACCAGCATCCTGTTTCTCGCAGTGGCTAGCCAGATTCTTTCAGGAAGCCCCACAGCCAGGATATGAGTGCAACTACAAGGGTGTGCAACTAGATGTTTTAGGGCACAAACCTCTGCCTGTTTAGACAGAAAAAAGTCCTACAACTCCTAGCATTCCCCAGCTACTATGGTTGGAAGTTGTCGGGCTTTTTTCTGTCTAAACAGGAAGAGGATTGTGCCCTTAAAGGACCGTTCTGTGGAGAATGTGCCTGAGGTGTTGGGGAGAGAGAGGGGACCTCAGGCTGCAAGCCTTCTCATCCAACATTTTTAACTAGGTTATTTTGTGAAGTTTATAATGGTTCCCATAACTAACATGTTCTGGTTTTTAAATTGCATGCTTATCATGAGGGAATAAAACGTGAGTTTTTAGTATAGACTGTTAACAAAATATATCATGTTAATTATTTGGAGCCCAAATTCCTGCCCAGTCTTGGTGCCGTTTATAGGTTTCTTAGTTCAAATGCTTGGGAGACTTCTGCAAAACATTTTTTTAAAAGAATGAAATCTGAACCACTATCTGTAAAACATTTTAAGAAAAAGAAATTGCCTGCCATAGATTTTGTAATGTCAAAGGTTGACTTAATATGAATGCAGCAATGATTAATTTAAGATATTAAATCTATTCAGGCAAGAATGCATGTACATATTGTAATGACTTCCTTTTCTTACAATTAAAGTAATTGGATTATATTTAATGAGCTATTTACATTTAATAATTAAGAAAAGACTTATCTTTCCAGTATTCCCTAAGTGCAACAAACGGAAGGGTGGGGGCACTCAGTACTGGAATATAATTAACAAGTTATAAGTTGAAACTGAAAGAGCTGCTGAGCTGTTGTGGAAAGGTCTGTTTTATTTCAGTAATTTAGAATTGCTATTGAGAGAGCAGTGCATAATTTAAAATCTGACTTAAGGGAAAGAGCTGATTGCTTCTAGGGACTTGCTTATATGACACAATTTTGGGCACGTGTCTTGAAGAATGACAGCAGATAGCCATTCCTAGGTAGATATAATGTGAGAGAAAGGAAAAGGTTTGTAAAGGGAAGATAAATTTGCTTCTCTTTGTATTTAGGGAAGTAAGCCACACTTTTATAAATCTAGCTCATGTAAATCTTAAATGTTGGGAAGACACATTGGGGGGGGAACTACCGGTAATGTCCAATTTACAAATACTTCGCTGCCTGGTCACCTGGAGGGGCCTGTGTGGTTTTTGCCACAGGCAAGTGGTTACAGTAAAACCTTGGATTGCAAGTAACTTGGTCTGCAAGTGTTTTGCAAGACAAGCAAATTTTTAAAATAAATTTTAACTTGATAAACAAGCGACGTCTCGTCTTGCAATACAAGTACTGTAGTACGGTCAAGAAAAATGAAGACTTTACACTATCATTCTTTATTGCAGCTTAAATTAAAAATATGTGTACAAATTCCTTATGGGGAATTTCGCTTTGATATACAAGTGCTTTGGATTACAAGCATGTTTCCGGAACGAATTATGCTTGCAATCCAAGGTATTACTGTATTTACAAGTTTTCTTAACCTCTTTGCAACTGCTGTTGTGATTCTGAAAGGCATAGGGTGGGTTTAAGGATGAGCAGTCCTGTACAGTAGCCTACATAAGCGCCATGGGGAGCAGGAGCATTTAATGTATTTTTCCTTGACTTTGGAAGACTCACTATCCCACTTTAAGATTGAATGGCTTAAAGCACAATCCTTCTCACGTCTACTCAGAAGTAAGCCCCACTGGACTCAGTGGGGCTTTCTTCCAGGTAATTGCTGTAGGATTGCATCCATACAGTTAGCATTTCCTGTGTTTTTGCAATGTTGTGCAATAGGGGAGCGTGTCCTCACACTTCTGATGGGAAACTGAAACATAGAGCTATTCTGGGGCACAGTGCAGAATAATCTCTGGCTACTAGTGGGACCAGGCTCTGGTAAGTGGCTTTGGTCTCTAGTGGAGTAGAATTGAAAAAATCCCTGACTGACAACCCGGAGGTTAAATTAGCTTTCCTTTTTGATGTTGCTGCTCAACATCTGGTCACAGCAGCCTTGGTCATATGTAACGACAACCCACATTTTTTTTTATTTTGGGGTTGCTGTGAACAAGGCGGTATGCTGCCCAATCACTTGTACTGCAAGCGAGAGCAGTTAAACAACCCAGGGACACTCCATCCCTGGGTTGTTTGCTGACATGTGTGAACCAGGAACTCTGGCTTGTCTCTTCCCCAACAAGCCAGAGAAAGAACCCACAGTTTGTTCTTGGGTTATGTCTCTGGCTTGTCAGGGGAGAAAGAAGCCAGAGTTCCTGGTTTGCACATAACACTAAACAATCCACAGATGGAAGTTCTGTGGTTTGTTTAGCAAGTGGGAGTGATCAGGCATCATGCACCAGCACCCTGCCTCATTCATGACAACCCACAATTTAAAAAAATTGTGCGTTGTTGCATGCCATCTGGCCTATTAGCTATGCAAGCAAAGGTGGCATAAGGCAGACTTGCAAAAAATGCAGCAATTTACCAGTTAGCGGAAAGTTTTGCCTCCATGCACCTGTGTGGTCCAAAGCAGTCTTGAGAAGTGATTCTGTTTTGCTACTTCAAGTGTTGTTACTAACTTTGGGTGAATTGTTAACTGAGGCTGAGGTGGCAGGTAACAAGAAGAACGCTATGTAATATACCACAAGAGCACCTACTTACTTTTTCCTTGTCCCCTTTCCCTTGCTAAAATGGACTGGCTAGATGATGATGGTAGTGTATTGGTTTTCAATAGTGCAAATTTGGAATAAAATTAATTAGTGTATATGACACACCATATTTATGTCCCAAAGATATCTGCTCTTAAAGCAGCTTCATTACTTTATGGACATGTCTTAATACTTCCCATCACCAGAAACATGTGTACTAAAATATCAGAATGATGGGAATGCCCTTTGACTCCAGGACTGTGTTTTGGGAAGCTGACATTGTGGCTTTGCATCATGTATATCTGAGGAAAAATACTCATTCTGCCATTCCCCATTACAGTATACGTAATGGGGTATGTAACACTTGACGCAAGTGTTGATGTCCAAAACTAAAACAGTGGCCAAAGTGTCTGTTAATCATTCCTTGGCCCAGTCAGTCATTAGCTTGTTGGCTATGCTTCCTATGGAAACCAAACTTGCTGTAATAAGTATTGGTCCAGTGGAAATAAGGTCGTTTTTAATCTATTTCTCATTAGTTATTGAATATCAATTCCAGAACCAGAGACTTAAAGTGGAACAGCTTTGTCCTTTTATCAACTTTCTTCTCCATCCTTTCTTGCATGCAGTTCTAATACTAAAGATACAAAGTGCTTTGGCGGCCTGAAAAACTGAAAACAACCTCCCTGGTTGTAGCTCTCTGTAGCAGGTGCCAGATTTTTTGTCCTTGCATAGAAAAAAGGGGCAATAAGAATGAGCAACCATTTCAAGCAAAAACAAGAAATGTTTTCCTACAGGTTCCAAAAATCTTACAGCCAGATGGACATTGGTTACTGCATGTACCCATTTTTAATTGGGAGCTTTCCATTCTGGGAATTTAAAAAACAGTTGTCTAACTAAGAGAGCAATTCTATGGCCCCTAGACCGCATCTAGGGGTCCATAGGATCGTTGGGATTCCCAGTTCTGAGGTCCGAAAAGAGCTCCTTCCTCGGAGCTGGGGATCCATCTTCGGATCCCCCTCCCGCCTTGCATCCAATGTAGAATGAACCACGTCAGATGCTTCTCCTAAGTAGTAAGAGCGACCTTAGAGAAGGGGTTATGGGGGCGTTCCGTGGGGAGGGGAGGAGACCAACGCTGCTAAGATACAATGTGTCCTGGCGGCACCTCCGCCTCCTTCCCTCCTGCTCCAAAGCGCCGCAGTTAGACAGCTGGAATTGGCCATCTAGCTGCTTTGCAGAGCGGGAGGAGCGCAGCGGTGGCCTTTGCCTCTGTGCTCCTCCCGCTCTGCATAGGATGCCCGTAATCCTCCGAATTCGCAGGGTTGTGGGCAGCCCCATTGGATTGCGCCCTAAATTAGCTCTTTTCCAAGTGTGTTAATGATTGGCATACGTGTAAACTGGCTGATTTTCCTACTGGCAAGCAAACTACACTTTGTGTTCAGCTCAGTTTCTAGAAAACATAATGGAAATGGTACCCAGTCTCAGGACATTGTTGAGCATGCTCTGAAAAGTAACTGTAGAAGCGGCTTGTGGAGCTAATCCCTAGCTGTATTTGAAATAGCAAATCCTAGTATCAAACAGATTTATTCCTAAGAAAATGCCTGGAGTCTAACTTCTGTGCTCATATTTTACCATAATCAACTTCCAAAGAACCAAAGCCTTAGTAACTAACACCTACCTAAAATCCCCCAGAAGGTATAAACATTTTAAATTTTTTGAGAAAGCCACTTGATGTTCAAATCTTGCAGCAAGTTAAGCAGACGTGACATTGAACATCGGGCCTTCCAAATTGTCTCAACTTTTTCAATTATATATTTCATTTGCATTAAGTTGATGTAATATCAAAATTTATCCTTCACTCATACCATCATTACTCATGCTTTTAAGTTCATCTTCCATGTAAATACTTACATAAGACCTTGCTTCCTCTTATTCTGATGAACTAGCATATATACCAGCTTTCCCCAACCTTAGGAACCCAGATGTTGTTGGATTACAGCTACCACCATTCCTGACTATTGGCCATGCTGGCTGGGGTAATAGAAGTTGTAGTACAGCATCTGGGCACCCAAGGTTGCAAAAGGCTACTATGTAAAGCTTCACACAAGTACTTCACACATCCACCATCTGAAAATGCAGAACGCTTAGAGATTTTATTATATTAATAAATAAACCAATTGGTATCTTGACTTTTTTCTTTCCAAGTGTCTTGAACTCAAGATTGTAGAAAAGTGACTGTACAGCTATCTCTTTCCATGGCTACTATTCTGTTCTCCCCTCCAGTTGTCCTTACCAAAAAGATTATTTTTTACAAAACCCTGGAAGAAGAATGAATATCACAGAATTATTAAATACTGAATATTCAGACCAGCAACTATTTTTTTAACGGGCCAGATCTGCACTGAGCTACACAAATATTTCCAGTTTGTGGTATCAGGATGAGCAATAGCTTGGGATTTTCCTAGTGCTGCACTTACTCTCCCCCTGGTGTTTTGGAGAGAAGTAAAATCTGTTGCAAGGGGGTGGTAAGGGCCACGCACAAGTAAATTATTATTCTTATGAGTAAGAAATGAGAGAGTTTAGGGTTGCCTTATTTGTGGTGGGTGTAGCACATAATGCAGGCCACATGCTGAGGCTAAGCAGGTATGAGCCGGGTCAGTGCTGGGATGGGTGACTGCCTGGGCTGCCCACATCTGTTCTCCTGCATTGAGCAGGGGGTTGGACTCGATGGCCTTATAGGCCCCTTCCAACTCTATTATTCTATGATTGTATTCTATGATTCTATCCCTGCACAAGCCTTTTTGGACTGTTGGGAAAAGAGGAACCTGCTTAAGCAGCCCTGTAGCTGCCCTTTCCTACCAATTATTATTTGGCTGCTAGCTATAGCTGGACTGTTAATGACAGATAAATCCATGATACTTGGGGTGGAGGGAGAGAATAAATGCTCATTACAGGTGGAAAGGAATAATATATGGCATCACGTGGCAGTTGCTTCATAATTATCACTCTACTGCTGATTGCTAATGCTCCTCCCTTAGGTTGGTCTATAATTGCTGTGCCCTGGATTTACAGCATTCCTTTCTTCCGTGGCCATGTCTGTGAATATTGCCCTGAGCCCTCGGCAGAGCTTTCTGCTGAACATCCTCTTTTATGTTCTGGTCTCTGCATGCCTTTTCATTGTTTCCCCTTGCTTTTCAGATTTAAGCAAAGCCAGACTCTTCCTGGCTGTTTCACAAAGGAACTGTTACTGCTGAGAGAAGCTTGAAAACTTAAAACTAGTTGTCTTATGAGCTTGGAAGGAACTGTTGGTCTGTGTTGGCAGAATGCAAGAGACCTCTAACTCTGTGGTCTGATGGGAATTTTAGATTTGATTATCGCCTTGCTCCCTTGCTTCCACACCTTCTGCTGTGTCTCTAAGCCACCTTTGGGCATTCTGAAAAGTTGTCCCTGAGGGAGTTATGCCGGAGGCTTGTTCCACTTGGCTTTGCTGCATGGGTCTGTAAGGGGCGGGTTTGTAACTAGGTGTACTGCAGGGACTCTTACCTTGAGTTTTCAGAGGGGGGGATGTCATCGGATGTCATTGCAACTGTGTTCCGGTGTGGGTTCCAAAAGATTCCTGACTTTGAGAAGGGGCAGTTTATCGATAGGAGACAGCCATTGTGGCATTGCTAATTTTAAGATTTTTCACACAGCTGGTGTCTAAGAGATAACTTTTCACAGTAAAATAACTGAAATTAGTGATTTCCACACATGTCCCCGTCCTCCTCTCCCTTCCCCTCCCCTTTAAATATTGGGTGAAACCAGGCTCCTGATTTCCTCTAGAAACTTATCTGAAGCTTTTCTTGCAGTTATATTAGGAGAGGGTGGAGCATGTTGGTTTCCTTCCTTTCCCGGTTCACTGATTGCTTTCAAGTGGGTGACAGGGTGGAGTGGTGGACTTCAGTCCTTTGGTACCAAAGGATTATTCATATGAGGTGGTTCTTCTGGGAGAGTATTTGTGATCTTTGATGATGAGAATATATTGGTCTGGTTTGTTCAGGAACGTGAGTGTGTGTGCATGTGCACACTCATGTGTACAGTATTATTCTAGAATAGTTTACTCAACCTCTGGGGCAAGATAGTATTATGCTTACATTGTTCCATTCAGAGCCCCCATTTTGATACTCAAGTCCTTCGGTTCCTTATGAGCATACTTGGTAACATTGCAAACCCACCTTGTTAATGCCTGCATATAAGTAAGGGCATGCTTCCTACAGCCAAATCAGTCACTAGCATTGTGTGCAAGTGGGAAACCTCTGCGTCTGATGTGGCTGCTGTTAGGTGCTAGAAATAGCCAGTAAGCCATGTACACAAACCAACGTGGCCGTTTCTGCTTTTCAAAGCCTAAAATAAGCCACCACTGGGGATTACATCAGCGTATGACTTGGGGGTGTAGCCTTCTGCCACAGGTCAGAAAGACTGCTGTTGTAGGATCTGGGGTCAAGATCAGCCCTCCCCGGTCTGGTACCCTCCAGATGTTTTGGACTAAAACTCTCAGCATTCCTGACCATTGCTGATGGGAGTTAAAGTCCAAAACCTCTGGAGGGCATTAGGTTGGGGAAGGCTGCTATAGGTCAAGTGTTGGGAGGGTGCCCACACCGAGTTGACAGTTGGTTCTGGTGCTGCTTTTCCTTACTAGTGTCGCGGGAGACAGACAGTTTCAGAGACATTCGTACAGAGACCGTGCCCTAGGTATGAAAGCAGGCGGCTAATCCTGGAATGTTTTTACATTGCCTTCTAATGTTTTTAAACAAAAAGAACTCCCCCTCCTCATTTTCCATAGAGCACAGCGCAAATTTTGTGAAGCGATATGTTCCTCTTTGTAGTCTGTTTCTGTATGACTAGTGGAGTGGTGATTCTTCCTGCCCCCTCTTTTTCTTTGCTTGCATGCTTATGTTTGCACTTCTGTTTCCTTTTGTTTTATCTCCTCTTTTTGACATTTGTCTTTTTCCTCTTCACTTTTCTGCTGTTCTTACTTACATATTTCTTGCAAGTTTTACATTAAAAGATGGGAATATTACATGCTTAGTAAAGAGAACAGAATCTTAAACTGATCCTTGAACACGCCATCTCTGTCTCCTGTGATGGTGAATGGGCTGCGTCTTATATCTAGGATCAACACGACATATGTTACAGGAGATCTGTGATCGGATCTCGCAAGGTGAGTGTGCATTCAGTGACGGGGTGGGGGTTAATTGGGCTGGAGCCAGGAGAAGGGATGTTTAACAGTTTTCCCTACTCCGTATCCTCTTCTCTGCTATGATTAGTTCCAAATTGAACTAATTAAACAATTAAACAATTGAAATGGAGAGGGAGAGGAGGATTATGTAAGCCGCCTTGGGTTCCTTGAGGGGAAAAAGGCGGGGTATAAATATAATAAATAAATAAATAAATAAAATTGCAAAAGATACAGGTATTTGTATCCTGCCCTTGATTTCCTCTGAAAGGGGACGCTCCCTCTCCTAGACCTGCTTTTCTGATCTAACTTGTAGCCGCAGTGGCTGTTCAGCATAAAAAAATAAATCAGCAGATCTATGATCATGTATCGGCTGCATCACGTGTAGTTTGGCCTTAGGAGTCCTATCAAAATTGGAAGCTTGAGGGTGTTCGGATATCCGTACAGAAGCTTTTTTTTTGTGGCTCTGGATTATGTTCTATGAGTAAAGGGTACTATCAGGAAAACTCCTGGAATTAAAAGTATGTGATTCTGAATTTTGTGTGTGGCGTTTATGAATCATCCCCTCAGTACTTACCGGTAAACCAGTGTACAAGATCAGAAGAATACAGCAAAACCATATAACACCATCAACACTAGCTTCGAAATAACAATAAAAACACAGAACAAAAAGAGCGCTTATCCCAAAGGAGGAACGTGTAGGGGTTTGTTTTTTTTTATAGGCCTTTCAATTGATTAAAGAATTTTAGTTGGTCATACTTCTGGCCTTGTAACCAATAAAGGAATGCTTAAATTTGTATATTTTCAAAACGGTAGTATGGGTCTACTTTTCAGATTCCGAGAAGTGTGAGAGTTTATAATTTAAGAAAGAAGAGCTATCCTGCGTTGCTAGTAGGAAAGACAGTCTTCAGTAGCATGTCTGGTCCCGATATTACCTACCGTGTGCATTGCTTAACGTGATGCCAGCAACTTTCCTTGGAATGAATGCTACTCAGAGCTCATCGGATATGATTCCTTGAAGTGGTTGGAGGAGGGGGGTGCGGGAACCAAACATCGGAGCACAATTTGGAAGGTTAAAAAAATAGCACCAATTAATACACTGTATCATTTACCATGAATCATGTTCCAAAACACACCAAAACCCCAATATAAACATGTGTGCCCTTAATTCTCAACAACAACAACAACAACTCCCAATTAATCAACTAAAGCTGAGAAATTGACTGATTCAAACTTACATCTGTTGGGGATGATTCAATTCCCAATTACCGTATGTTCTTACCTTATCCTGCCACCAGGCCCCTTCTTACCCATCTCACCTGCATGGAGGGCATGGAGTGTTGTGTTCCTAGTTTAAAATCTTCGGAAATTATACAAAGATGTTGCATGACGGGCCTTGTTAACAAGAGTGTTGCACATCTGTGGATACCACCAGCAAGTACAGGCCGCCTTAAAAAATCAAACCAAAAAACGTTTCTGAGCAGTTCTAATAGAATTGCAGTACACAGTTCAGCAAACCTTGAAATGTATGAAATGCCTATAAACCCAGCAACTAGAGGTTTTTTTCTGTAAGTATCACTGAGCCAGACCATTGTTGTCATGCCATGAGTTAATTTAGGTAAATTAAATGATTGCGTATAGCTTTATGTCCTTTTTCCTTGGAAAGTACTGCCAGTCAGCCTTTTATTTTGTGTTAATAACAAATCTGGTTTTATTAGTTGTTGCTTTTCTTTTCAGTTTAGCTCTGTAACACTTTGCATTTCATGAATATGTATTTAGGTTATTTGCAAACAGTTCCCACAAATGTGCAATGCACACTCAAGTAAACTTACTGACAAAGTTCTTAACCCTGATCCATTCTCACAATTGCGGCTACTTTTGCTTCGATTTTGTTACTGAACACTTTAGAAAAAACTTGACAAGTATCACTGGGGATGTAAGGATGTAAGCACTGAGTTTGTGCTTTTTGTCTAGTGGCTCTTGAACACTTGCACAAGGTGTTACACATTTTTTTTCCTTTCCTTTTTGTCTTTGCTGTTTGTTTATATTCTCCTATTTGAGTTCTTTCCTACCTCTTGATCCCAAATGATCCTTCTCTAATGGCTTCCTAGTGCTCCAGAATGTGTCAATCAATTACTCCGGGCCCAGGCTCTGTGTGTGTGTGTGTCCGTCCAAAGTCATCTGTTGAAATTGCAGACATGATTGCTGCTTGGCTCTCTAGACCCATAGATGCAAGCTGTACATATAGATGTTTTGCTGTGGCGTGAAGGAAATGTTGGTGCTGATAAGGTAGAACCACATGTTATGTGTTGTGCTTGGCTGTTGCCAAAAATGGCATTTTCATATCAAGTTCTGCTCTTCCCTTGTAGTGCTTAGAGTCACTTGGGACGCAGTCCATCTGGGATGCCTATAACCCTCCGCACTCGGGAGGATTACATACAGGCATCCTGTGCAGGGCGGGAGGAACGCAGAGGTGAAGGTGGCCCTGCACTCTTCCTGCCCTGCAAAACAGCTAGACAGCCGATTTCAGCTGTCTAACTGAGGCCCTTTGGAGCGGGAGGGAAGGAGGCTTAGGTGCCACCAGGATACCTCATATCGCGGTGGTTCCGGTCTCCCCCCCCCCAATCCCTTGTGACCTCGGAGACGAAGCCGGTACGGTTCTTTCCCCACCAGCTGTGAGGGGACAGGGAGGGTGCTCCAAGTTCAGAGTCTCAGCTCCGATGTTGGAGCAAGTTTCCAAGGTTGGAGCTGGGATTCCAAAAAAATCCTATAGCTGTCTAGTGGCCATAGCATTGTGCTGCCCCTCCATCTTTTGTACATCACATTGTGCATTTCCTCCCCTCCCGCTCCCCCTCCCCGGGCAGCCAGTAACATGAGGCAGTTGTGGGGAAACTCAGTATGGTGATTAGCAAGGCTGGGCAAGTGATCCTCAACATTACAGTGGAGAACTCGGTATAGGGAAGCTGTTTTCAGCATGTTCCGCCCTTCAACGGGAATAGAAACTTCTAAGTGACCATGAACAGCCAAGCAAATATGACTGTAGGGACATTGCATATGTGACATGTTTCCTGCACAGAGGCAATCTGTATAGGAAAAACCATTCATATGAAGCTGCCCTTAGGCAGAGTTAGGTTCAGATCAGGGCTTAGGCAAGAACATGGTGGATGACCTTGAGCAAATCCTTTTAGCCTGTTTTCTACCTATAAAATAGATAAAGAACTACCCTGTAGAATTAACACGCAGTTGAGAGAAAGAAGACTTTCTATACTGAGAAGTATAACAATTTCTCTGGCTATTAAAAAATATAACTAGAAGTGTGTCCTTACCGGTGATTGTGCTTATGGATACAGCAAGCTGACTGACCTCTGTAATACCCAGGCACAAGGCGACCCATTAGGAGGTGGATGTATTCCTGTCAAGATTTCCTGGCTCTTCTTGGCTCAGGCTGTTAATTTCTTGAGGTTTTTGTAACCTCGTGTTACACATAAAACCTTGGATGCTGTTCTGTGCCCTCCAGATCTTGAACTCCTCTGCAGTGGCAGGTCAAATTCGGAAATTCAGATTTTTGGCTTGGGAGGTAATTAGCAAAAGCTAATATCGGCTTCAGTCCCTTAACACCCTGATAGAAAAGCATCCAGGAATGACTCCTGGACCTCAGAGATAAGCTGCCAGCTGCCACAGAGACTATAAAAGGGTGGTTCAAAGTCAAGCACAAACAGCTGACTTTAAAAAAAAAGAGTCTTGGTTTGTTGCTGTTGGTGACAGGAAGCCATGTTCCCCAAGCTGTCAGCTTCCTGCTTTTAATTTTTTTCCATTCTATCCACAGCAGATCAGAGTCTTTGTCATAAGACAGCTGTCTCCTCTGGCAGAGCTGTTCACCATCTGACCTAGGAGGGGGGGGTCCTCACTCATCCTTTTAAGAAATTAGCCAACAAATTGCAGGGTACTTTATTTTCACTAGTTGGATAATCTCATAAACACTTGGTTTTGTTCTCCTTCAGAGCTTAAAAGTTCTCAAAGAGAAATCTCAATCTTCTTGAAGATGAATGACCTGGGCATACAGAAAGTATAAATGGACTATATTTGCTGGCAGTTGGGGGGTTATTTTTTGTAATGAGGTGGGGTGGCAGTGAACAAAAGATTAACATTCTTGCTTATTTTTGTGTGTGTTAATATTTTTAAACCAAAACTGTATAAAATAGAAGTAAAATGCTGCTTTCCTCCAAGGATCAGGTTAAGGTAACTGCAGATGTTTTGGTAATATCATTTTGGGGAGGGCAAATAAGTGTGTTTATCTGGAAAATCCTCTCAAAGCTTGTATTTTAATTTCTAGAGGTAAGATCTTTCTCTGACTAGGATTGGCCACTCGCTGCTTTATGTCTTTGTAAAGCTACTTGTGTGCACATAGACTACAGTATCTTTAAAATAGGCTATAGTATCTTTAAAACCGCAGCTGCCTTAGCGGGAAAACCTTCTATCACACGGGACTTTGGGGAAAATGGCGCAGCCCTCCGGCTAAGAAGCAGTTGTTAGCAAGCTTCCTGGTCAGCTAAAAGCGCTTCCTGTTTTCTCATGAGAACCCAGCTTGTCTGGCATGACAGAGAAGTTTAACCCTTTCCCAACTGAAATACACAACATTAGTGGTGTTGGTTTTGCTGTCAGCCTTTCATGCTTTTGGCGAAATGCTCCGCGGTAGTTGAAAGAGCTCATCTAGATAGTTTTGAACACATGGGTGGTGGACAGGTTACAGCAGCCCGATGTGCATTCTTGTTATCTGGGAAATGTCCAGTTGGTGGTCCTGGCTTCTCGCAGCAAGCCATAAAACAGCAGGCTCCTTATTTTGAAATTGTGGTTCTGGTAGGTTTGGGAATGTGGTGGGGAGGGAGGGATGCGGTGACTTAGATAAAGCTGATTTCTGAGCAGGGAAATGAATGCTGTGCCTAGGATCTGTGGCTGAGTAATCCTTTTCCTGTTTGGGGAATGTTTTTTATCTTTCAGAACGCCGCCTGAAGCTAGTCCACCATGCCATTAGTAACAAGAAACATCGAGCCAAGGCACCTGTGCCGCCAGACATTGCCCAATGTTCGGAATGAGCTGGAATGCGTGACCAACATCACCCTGGCAAATGTCATTCGACAGCTGGGCAGCCTGAGTGAGTACCATGGCAAGCCTGTGTGCTGCCCTCAGGAACTGTTGGGCTCTTGATTCAGCTGCTTTCTCTCCTTGTGTTCCTATTTCTCCCCCATCTGTCTTCCATGGGTAGTGCTAAAAGATCTTCCTGGTAAAACCTTTGTGAAACTTTGATCAGAAGCACAGATGCAATGAGTACAAGGTGGGTTTCTTAAATGGCCTGCATACAGAAACCCTGGGCTGAGAACCTCCAGTATGCTGAGCACATTATCATGCATAGCTAATCTGTTTTCAGTATCTAGCATGAAAGTATTCATTTATCAGAATCTTGCCAGGATACAGTAACAATGATTTGAACTTAAACGTACTGCATTGGTTACTTGAAATTCCTCAGCAAAGGCTATAAACAGCCACTAAGCCTCTGGTATTTGGTATTTTCATGTTGTATATTTCTACAGATGACAAATATGAATACGGTAACTGGTTTGGGCTGTTTATTTAGCTGGCCAGTAGCTTTGTAAAAGGGCAGGGTTAAAACTTTAGGCTGAGGCTGGTTAATGAGAGAAATCAGCCACTCTGTTCTGCCCCTTTTAAAATTGTTAAGGAATTGTAGTAAGTGCTTAACTTACTCATTTCAACAGACTTCATTTTTGAAAATGTTTTACAGGGGGAAACTCACCCCTCGCAAACTTGTGAGTAGGCAGTCAGAACGTGATTTGCCTGAGGGCATGCAGGGAGTATTAAGGTTGAATATCTGGGTGGATTGATTTATATCAACTTTCTCATCTTGCACTTCATATATTTCCTGAGCAAGCATGTATACTACCTGGTTGGTACAACAATTGGAACATACTGATTTGCAGCTAGACAGTTTTTGTATAATAATATTGTGGAGGAAGGGGGGGGCTGGCTGGCCCGCCACACCCCCACCCTTTCCTACTCCAAAGGAACCAAGACCCCCAGAGATCTCAAGGTACCAGATTGCCAGCCTCAGCTGTCTGCAATCCTACTTGGATCTCTGTTGAGGGACTCGCCTTTAATTCTGTAACTTGGATTTAGATACTGAACCAAGCAGAGCAATCCACAAACACCATGTGGAGTAAAACCAAGACAAGGTTTATTCTGGTAGCATTTTACAACAAGATTAGGGAAATGAGAGAAGCACACAAAATAAAGAGAGAGACACTTTAGTACACAGTAAAGCTGCAAAACAATAAAACCTGATTCCTTAATATATCTCAGGCACACACCTGTTACCTGAGGGTGTTCTCTTCAAGGGTTAAATCCAGCACAGCCTCGCTGCCCGAGGGAGATTACCACACCTACCCGAAGGTCCGAGATGGGTAAAACTCCCACAAGGCTTGCCTTTACTAGAGCCCTCAATCCAGCTAATTTCACCAGGAGCTGCCTGGGGTCCTTGGCTTACCGCCATTACCACAGCTGGGTAGAACAAAGACCAAAACCCACGCTTTGGGAAATATACCTTTTCCCCCCCTCCCCTCCTCCCTGTAGCTCTGCTGCCTCTTAGCCAATCATAATGCACTTCACCTGGCCAGGCAGGATGAGGGAGGCTCATGAGTCATGCCTCATGGCTTACTGGGCCTGAACTACATCTGCATATGAAAGCCCTCAGCCTGGTTCCTCCAGACTTCCAGGCACCATCCCTTCTAGAGAAACTATGCACACCCCACCCCCAGCCTTTAGCCGGTTCACACATGAGGGTGTGTGTGTGTGTGTGTGTGTGTGAACCCGCAAAGGCTCTCTTCTTCACAAATATAGGAGCAGAATCCAAAGCCTTTGGTTCTGTAAATCACATGCCTTTTGCACTGACACAGATTTCTGTTTGGCTGGCTTTCTCTATACACATGCAAGAATACTAAGCAAGTTCAGACTAATGGAAGTCCCATTGAACAAGGTTGAACATTTCTGAGTAAACATGCATAAGACTGGTTTGTAAGTGTCTCTAGAACTTTGTAGAAGCAAGGGCTGATAGTTCCGGGGGGGGGGGGGCATGTGTCTCCATGAGATGGAATGTAAATGTTCATGCTGCTTACTGAATAGAACCAAATGTTCATAATGTGAGAACCACAAACAATGTAGAGCTCATGTAACTGAAAGGCACAAAATAGACTCATCAGATAGGTTCACCTGTACTCATTGAATGATTCTAGCAAGATGCAGAGAGGTGTCTTCTGGATCCTGTTAGTCCTTGGTTCTAGTAGGACATCCACGATAGTAAATATAGTACATGACTTACTGGCTGCATTAGCCATGTGACACTTATAATGCTTAACCTCAAGTTAGGTTTTATAGTTCATTCTTTAACACTTAAAACATCATTTAACTCAGTGACCCAGTTCGCATGATCAAACAACCCATAGTTATCAAACCATGGGTTGTTTGTGAACATGCATGAGCAAGCGAGCATGCTAGCTTTTGATCGCCCACCCACTTCCACTTTGTTCCTGGGTTGTTCACTGTGACGTCCGAACTTGGAACTCTGGGTTGTTTAGGGAGAAACAACCAAAAGTTTTAACCCATGGATTGTTGTTGGGTTAAAACTCTAGGTTGTTTCTCTACCAACAATCTAGAGTTCTCAATTTGGAACTCAGCATGGACAGAGTGCTCCTGAGTTGTTTAGCAAAGGGGAAACAGGTGAGAGGTCAGGAGCCACCATGCTTGTTGTTTGTTCACTGTTTACTGTGGATTGTTTAATCATCTGAACCAGGTCAATGTGTTTAGATTGTCACAATCCAGTTTGAAGAGATTATAGGTATGTGCTTGAACATGCTTGTATTCTTAGAGAGATAGTTAACGATACTTGTCATTCTTAAAAAATCATAACAATCCCCTTCTCTAGTTTTTAAAATTGTTTTAAAAAAACAAACCAAAAATCCACCTGCTCAGAGACTGCTCAGGCACCTGGCCTGAAGTGAACTATTCCTATGTCGGTTGGTGGCATTTTTCTATTCTGTATATCCCTTAGTACATGGATGACTCACCAGTGTTTTCAGTAATAGTAATTCATTTACAGCAAACTGGAGAGTGTTGGAACTGACATAACATCTGAGTGCGATTTCAGTATTTCCATTTATATGCTGTATTTATTTATTTAAAATAAGTTTATATCACATAGCAGTGTAGAAAAACAAGGTATATAATACACTAATACAATAGCAAACAATAAAATTAAATCCAGTAAATGAAGCAGCAGCAAAATCTTAAACCAGCATACAGTACCAAAAAGGCAGCAGGTGGTAATATATTTCTCATCTATACAGTTTCTAAAATAAAGAACAACCAAATTTCAAACAATAGAAACAGTGATTTTAATTGAAAAAAATAGTAAAATACATAAAAACCAACAGCAAATGCTTAAAAGACCTGGCAAAACGAAACAATAAAATTATTTCCCTCTTTAATGGCTTAAGGGAACCCATGAGACTTGTTTGAAGTAGTAGCCACTACAGAGAAGGCACTGCTTCTAGCAGATGGCAATTTTGCCTTCCTTGGTGGTTAAACCTGCAATAGGGCCTTATTACTAGATCCTAATTTCTTTGGTGTGGAAGTTTTTAGGATTCATAGGGGGAGAAGGCATTAATTCACTCAAATATCCCATTTGACCCATTCAATTTGGGGCTTTAAAGACAAACGCCAGCACCTTGAGTTTGGCTTGGAAATTAATTGGACCCAGCGGAGCTCTCACAGAATTAGAGTAATATGTTCCTTGTGTGTTGCCCCAAATTAACTGCATTGAGAACCTGTTGAAGTTGCCGGACTGTCTTCAAGGGCAGCCCCTGTGTACAGTAGGAGTAAAGTCAAGTAGTTACCAGGGCATGCAATACGTCAGTAAGGTCCTCATCCAGAAAAGGGAGCAGCTAGTGCTACTGGCCAAATTAGGGTTCTAGTCCCTGCTCGGCCATGAAACTCACTGGGTGACTTTGGGCCAGTCACTGACTCTCAGCCTAACCTACCTCACAGGGTTGTTGTGAGGATAAAATGGAGAGGAGGAGGAAGAGGATTATGTAAGCCGCCTTGGGTTCCTTGCAGGAAAAAAGGCGGGGTATAAATATAATAAATAAATAAAATAGTCACTTAAGCATCCAGGAATTAGGCTGGATCTAGGAGTACTCTAAAGCTGCAAACCTTTTATTTTAGAGTGTGACTCAGATGGGTAGATCTACTTTCTGCGTTCCTCCATCTTCAACCATAAAAAAAATCTATCTTTTCTGGATTGAGTTTGTTTTGTAAATGTGTTCCATCCCATGTTCTCTTAAAAGGTTTTTTTTATGGTCTCTAAAAGGAGTAATTAAAGGTCGTCTTAGAATCTTGCATATATGAGTGGAGCAGGTAACACAGTAAAGTTAGACAGAGTTGCTTGTTCACGTATTTAAAAAAACTCCAGAGGCTCTTGCACTTCAGAATGAGGTAAATGAATAGCAAGAACATGCTAAATTGGCAGGGGTCTGAAATGCAACTGTGTGAACTGAAAACCAAAATTCTTGTAAGATGAACAAATTATATAGGTAGAAAAACAGAATAAATATAACTTCCATAATATGGAGAATGCAATGCCTTGGCTTTTGGCAAAATTGGAGCCTTTCAGTAGCACCTGTGATAGCAGAGGTCATGTGTAGGAAGTCAACTGATCAGGGGATGGAGACTTATGTTGAAAGGGTAAGGATCTGTGTAGATTGCTACGCTTGGGCCCTTTTAAATTTCTGATCTAACACGTTACCCTGCGTTGTTCAGGAGTCTGGAAAAAATGTAAAGCCCGTATTCGCCCTCTTTAAGGAATTTGACACATTGCCTCAGATTTCATATGCTCTAATTTACAGAGCCAAATAATGGCCACGGTTGACCCAGTGAGGTATTGTGGTAGATCTGCATGCTGCTTTTTCCCGTGCCACATGCCGCCTCCTTCCCCTCCCCTCTTTGGGCAGAGCAGCAGCACCTCTGCCTACAAAGCAAACGTATACCTGAGTCAGTCTGACATCTACGTAAGCTGCTGCTTAAACTCTTGAGGTCTGAAAAGCAGATTGCAATGTATCAGCAGAGAAAACTGGATATTGCTGTAGGATGAAGCTTGTGGAAGGCAGCCTGCTCTTGGAGCTAATGGGCATTTCTGAGGGAATGAAGAGGAAGCTGGCTGCTTCTCTCACATCCGCAGCATTTGTGTTACTGCACCTCAGTATTGGTGAGGGAATAGTAGGAGCCTCTCTCCTCATCCTTCTTGAACTATTTTGGAGCAGGAGCATACTGTATTGCTGCAGTTAACCCCAGAAAAATGTATGTAGACAAATTGGAATGCTCCTGATGTAATGTGTCATCCGAGCCTGCTTGTATCTTTGCCTGTGTCAGTTTTCCTCCCATCACAAAAGAGATTGCAGTGATCTAGGTTTGTGAATTGTGGCACCACTTGGTTTTAATTGTAGCCTGGCTGGAAAGCCACGTTGCATGTTTCTCCTGACACGAAAGGGATTACCTAGGAAGTTGGCAGACATAGAAATCCCATCTCTGCATCCCCAGGGATAGGTCAGTTCCCTTGGGTATACAGACACCATTGGAAAAATAAAATGTGGGTCAAATACAAGAGCAGGTGTTGCAGTTAATCAAAGGCATATGTGCTAAAATCAATGGAAGGGTCAGAATTGTCTCAGAATAAAGCACAATTTCTGCAGTAAAAGATCCCTTGGATAATTACCTTTGATAAAGAGTGTATAGCATTGCAGCCTTACTTGAGTATACTTTCAGATGCACATGCATAGGACTAGGCTGTAAATCTCAGTTACACCAGTAATGTGCAAACACAACTAGAAATGTATACCCAGACATTTTTCATGGTGAAATAGCTTGAAATGCAAAGACAGTGTTCTCCAATCTTGAGTCCCCAGATGTTTTTGGCCTATAACTCCCAGCATGCCCCCGCCAGCTATGCTGGCGGGGGCATGCTGGGAGTTGTAGGCCAAAAACATCTGGGGACCCAAGGTTGGAGAACACTGTGCTAATATTTATGACTGTCCAACAACATAAGTGGAATGATGCAGTTCCATGAAGGTAGGAATAACAGTGCTATTCCATCTTTTCCTCAACATTTTGTTGTTGTTGATTTTTTTTTTTTAAATGAAATAAGTGGTGGAAAAACACGGGGGTAGGGCAGTAAAAGTGGGAAATGGTGAGGTCTGGATCCCCTGTAAAATTCTGTGGGTGAGGCAGGGCAATTGCACTATAAAAGCCTAGTCTGGAAGCACCCTAAATGTACTTCCAAGCAGGTATGGGGAGAGGCCATAGCTCAGAGATAGAGCACATGACTTGCATGCAGAAGATCCCAGGTTCAGTCCCTGGTATCTCCAGTTCACAGAACTGGGCATCAGGTGATGGAGAAAGATCTTCACCTGAGGCCTTGAAGAGCTGCTGCCAGTCAGAGTACATAATATTGGACTAGGTAAACCAGTAGTCTGACTTGGCATAAGACAGCTTTATATATTATGTATGCTAATTGAGCATCACTTTTCCCATCATTGCTGTTTTCTCCCGCTGTGATACTCAGAAACGTGTTCCCTTAACAAAAATTAAATTGCAATACAGGCACACCTGTAAGGTTTTGCGTAAGGTGTGTCTGTATTAAAAATGGGTGAGGGAAGATACCCAATACCAAAGCAAATAATCCATTAGGTTTATGGGGACCTCTGCTTATTGGGGGGGGGGGTGTCTATCGACAAGATGGTGAATATTCTTTGAGATCTGCTGCTGGCATACTGCAGACAAGAACGTGATAGTGATACCTGGGAAAACAAATATTCTAAACATCTAGTGGTGCCAAATTCAACAGCTTTTATAGGAGGGCTCTGAGTAGCTGGGATCCGTATGCATTCTGTAGCTCTTAGGAGTAGCAACTGAGGTTTAGCTGCTGGTGGTGGTGGTATATTGGCATGCTGAAACAAAGCCGCTTTTCCAGAGATCTATGTTGCTGTCTTCTGACAACCTGATAGCCACTTCTGTTGCAAGACAGTACCGCCTGTCTCACTACCTTTTCTTCCACCCTGGATATACTCTTCATGTTTTTACCATTTTTAAGTCTCCTTCCTCACGTAGATAATTTTTTTTTCACAACTGCATTTCAGCCCACAAGGACTTTCAAGGCATTAGATATGGAGCCAATTTGGGATGGGGATCTGTCTTCTTGTTTCAGACCCTTCCTCTCTTTTCTTAGTGTCACACATCTAAGATTTTATGTATTCCACTGTGCTTCTGTGAGAGGGCGATCTTTGGATCTCAACAAATACTGAATGATTTACTCTGCTTTCTTGGCTTCTCAAAACTACTGAACAACTTTTTAGGCTTCTTGGGTACAGTGGGAACTTCAAATACTCTGTAGTCTGAATTTAATCTTTAATTTTTATCTTTTTTTAAACTCTCAAGCTCAGGTTTCTTCCTTCAAACCACTTGTTATAACTATCTAGTTTGGCAGGAACATCAAATCTTCCATTCAAAGTTGGAGGCATTGTTTTCAACCCTGAAAACATCTTGTTTTTGTTTTTGTGTTGCCACCTGCAAGTAAGAAATGACTCTGTGCCCAGTGTGAAAGAAAGCAGAGAGATGGGGACTTCCTGTTGGTAGAATATAATGAAGTGAATCTTTTAGAACTTCCAGAGGCCAATGGACTGTAGCTGTGATTGTAAGGTGTCTGTCTAGCAGACCATCCCAGAAGCTAAAGAGATCAGACCCACAAGATGAAGGCTAATGCAACATTGTCATCTGGCTCATGACTGCCTTCTTTAATAAAGCAATAAAGTCTTTACAAATGCTGCTTCACTTCCTTCCTTGCTTAAAGATACTCCATAAGAGTCACATTTATCCAGACTGGTTCATCGGTTCTCTTTCTGCAGGAGTCTCTTGTTACTAATGTCCCAGATGTGAGAGCAAATGTGACTCTTTCAATCATTCCCTCCTGTGAGTAAGAGCAATGAAAATATGTATAAATACTTATCACACCTATGCATACACATACAATTTATATAGCTCCCCACTGCCAATCAACACTGTATGGTACATCGCAAAATATAACTAAGAAGGAGACCATGTCAGGTGGTTTTGTGATAGGGGAAGAACAAGTGGCTGGGTGTCTGTGTGGCTAATACCATTCAGAAATGTAATATTCTGCTCTCCTTCCTCTCCTTTCCAGGTAAGTTTGCAGAGGACATATTTGGAGAGCTTTTTACTCAGGCAAACACCTTTGCCTTTCGAGTGAGCTCTCTAGTCGAGAGAGTTGACCGTCTTCAGGTCAAAGTCACTCAGCTGGATCCCAAGGAGGAAGAAGGTAAGGGAGCAAAATGATACATGTTTTGGCCGGCTGTGCTAAAGAGCCACACCAGCAGCTGAGAAATGCTTGTGAACTTGGAAATAAGGTTGGGCGCCTGTTACCTGGCAGTCAAACGTCAAGATATTTCATGTAACCAAGAATACGGCTGCACCCTATACAGCTACCTTCTTGTTGTATCATAGGGAGATTACCCAATAGTAATGGCAAAATTGAGGGCATCCTGCTAGCCATTCTACAGGATCAGGAATGCACATGCCTGATCCTCATTTAGGAGCAGGTACCCCATGCCTTGCAGCTCCCTCCAGAGAGCTTCTGCCCCCTCTCCTGATTAAGCCACACAGTTCATCTTTTCTTACTGGCCATGTGAGTTAACTGCAGGGATTTCTGAGAAGGAAGAGGTACACAGGACTGAAGAAGAATTTTGAAGCAAACACACAAGCTGTTATCACAGTGCCCAAAGATTACAATTACCACGAAGTCCATTGCATTTGCTGGGGGGAGGGTTTCCACATTGATCTGGCTTGGTGATCTGTAAGGTTTCTGGGCTTTATTGGACTCCAGAGATTTCTAGAAGACAGTAGGATTTGTCGCATCCATCATTTACTGTTGTAACTTTTTAAATACTTGACTGACTGGTTATTTGATTAAAAGTGTGGAGTTGGGTTGCTGTGGGGGATTTTGGACTGGTCAAATGCAGCCCTGCATGAAGGTTTTCTGAATGCTTAAGAGATCTCCTCTTTGACTAAAGGGAGTTGGACTCTGTCCCCATGGTTTTCTTTGGGGTGTGTGTGTGTGTCCTTTGTTTGTGTTTTAAACTATTCTGCTAAAAGAAATGATTCCGTAGCAGTCTGGTTCCTTAGTCAACATACATCGACTGTTGGGCGGTTAATTCCTTTCCCAGAGTTCACACACAGCATCAGATGATATTGTGAAAAGAGGTTTGCCTTGAAAAGCTTCCTTAGAGAAGCGGCAAAAGGATCCATGTTGTAACTTTAGAGTGCATTGAGAACAGTAACTGGGCAAATGCTGGCTTAGCTTGTGTTTTGAGATGACTTCTCAGTTTCCTTTTTCTTCTTTTCTCTCCTCTTAGTGTCCCTGCAAGGCATTAACACCAGGAAAGCCTTCAAAAGCTCCACAACTCAGGACCAAAAGCTCTTTGACAGAGACTCTCTCCCCGTGCCTGTCCTTGAAACATACAGCGTTTGTAATATGCCTCCACCTCTTAACATCCTCTCCTCCTACAGGTAACATGCCTTGTGTTCATAACTGAGCAATAAGGCTGCCCATCCAATTGACAAGGTCATGAACCTTATCATGCCCTCTTTACAGACAAGAGGCTAAAATGTTTTGGCTCTTTTAGTTGAGAGGAAAAATATGATGGTGGGGTGGGGAGAGAAAGTGGGGAAGGCAACATGATACAGATTTCTGCGGGGAGATGGGGAAAATTTTTCTCCTATAATACTAAAATAAAGGGACACTCAATGAACTTGGCAGTTGTTTTAGGACAAAGAAAAAGGTACTACTTCATATAGCATATACTGGGCAAGTTTGCCGTCACGGTAAGCCACACACTGCGAATAACCAACGGTAGGTTAGTTGTTCGCTGAACAACCCACGGTGTGCCCGACAGAAGATCAGGCTCACTGTGGGTTGTCCCGCCCACCTCCTTCCCCCTCTGTCCTCCAGGAGGTATCCCAGAGGACTTGGTTGGTGGCTGAAGTTGCCTTGTCTCCTCTCCCTGCTGGGGTCACGAACCCTTTTATGCTCTCTGCACCTTTTCCCCCATTCCTCTTTTCCCCCTGAAGATTGCTTTTCGCGATCTCCAAAGTGACAGCCACTGACAGCCCCTCCAAAGTGTCCAAGCAGCACATCGGAAGGGCTGTCAGTTATTCACCACTTTTTCTTTCTTTTTTTAATTGCACAACTGAACGTGCACAATTTTATTTTGTAATTTGGGGGGGGGGGCAGTTTTCAGGAGTTGCACAACTGCACAACTCCAAATAGCTGAAATGGGAAGGCTTGCCTGGGCAATGTCCTGGCAAGTGCTTACTGTCAAAGTGCAGCAGGCACTAACCATGGACATTGACCCAGAGACCCTGCAGATCGGTTATTTTGTTACTTTGTGTTCACTTGACAACTGCAAGCAGAGAGCTGTTGAGAGAAAGCAAAGCCACAAGGGATCTTTGCTCGCAAACGAGGGTGGTGACTTCCCTCCCCCCCTTTGCAGTGACAGCTTCAGGGTTTTAGTGTGTGTGTGTGTGTGTGTGTGTGTGTGTGTGTGTCCCAGTGCCCAGTGCCCCCACCTTTTCCTCACTTTCCCAAGTCTCCAGCTACTCGGGAAAGTGAAGATCTTGAGGCTGTCCCCTTTTCACGAGCGCCTCTTTTGACAGCTGTCAAAAGAAAGGATTTTCTTTTTAAAACTCTCTGGCAAATCTCCGCATTTTTATTTATTTATTTATTTATTTGGACAGGGCAATATGCAGCCATGGAAAATAAGCCACCCTGCAGAAACCGTGCCAGGTTCGGACGACACAACAACCCACCATGGCTGATCATCCATGGTGGGTTGTCATGTCGTGCAAACCAGGTTGATGACTTACACATCACTCCACAATAAGTGGTGACAGCCACTAGTTTTAGAAAACATTTTTTAAAGCAGTAGACAGATTCATGTAATACAGGGCCAGTCAGTGGCTGTTGGCCCTGATACCTAATGGGGCTTCTGTCTTCAGAGGTGGCATTCCCTGAGTATGCTGGAGACAAACAGGGGAGGGCCACCTCCACTGTGCTGTGCTTGTATGGTTCCAGAGACATCTGACCAGTCAGTTCTGGTAATAGAATGCTGGACTAGATGGGCCTTTGCTCTTATCAAGCAAGATATGTTTTCCATTCTCTAATGCAGGGATGCCCGACTTCATGAGCCTGCAGGCTGGGTTCCCCTTGGCCAAACTCCACAAGGGTCATATCCCCCCCCCCCATGTACCTATATGGAGCTAGGTGAACCATTGGCCCGACTCACTCAGTATAAAATGACTTTCTATGTTCCTTAGATAACCTAGGGTAGGAGCCTGATATCACCTGCAGGCCTCCAGTTGCCCATCACTGCTATAATGGGGTTATTTATAATTTCCCTTTATGTGAATTATGTGAATGGATGTGGCTGGAAAATTGGTAATTTACTCTCCGGTATAGCCTGTGGTCATAGCTTTTGTAGTCATGCCATAGGAAAGTGGAATCCCTGTAGCACTGCATAAACTTCCACAATGGCAAGCCTAGCATATCTTTTGTTTGTGTTCATGCACGTTCTTCTGTGCAATGCTGCTGCTTCTTTCCTACTGCCATACATTCAATTTACAGTGCATATATTTGCACGTCGAGTTGCCTGAAGTAGGTGCAGACTGTTCTTCTGGGAAGTGTGACTCTGTTGGCCCCTCTCTCTGGTCTCAGGATGCAACCTGGGGGAGTACATTGCAGTAAAAGCAGACAGGTACGCTGCTGACCATTTGACTGTGCCATGTCCTCCTGTAAGATAGAAAGCATAGTTCAGTGGAGTGCAGGGGGAGTGTTAGGTGGTCAGGAATACAAATATTTCCTCAGCCCATATCCATAAATATCTTTTCAACAGGTAAAAAGTAATTACAGAGAGCTGGAGGCAGCTGTCTTTGAGATGCAGCTATACTGCGAAGAACTGCTTCTACACTGTAGAAAAATGCTGCCTTCTGCTTCTGCATCTCGAAGGCACAGCGGGTACCCTCACTAGTGTAGGATGTGGCTAAGAGTTGCAAGTGGGAAAGGATTGCACCAGAGTTTTTATTTTAAGGGGACAGGGAAACTTTTTGTTACAGGAACTGGGATCTGCTCCTGTTTGGTGCATTGTGTCTGAGCTTCAGATAAAACATTTGACCATCTTGCTGTGTCTGTCTGGCTTTCCTCTTTCCTAGGGATGATGGCAAAGAAGCACTTAAATTCTACACAAATCCATCATACTTCTTTGATCTTTGGAAGGAGAAAATGCTGCAGGACACCAAGGATATCATGAAAGAGAAGCGGAAGCACAGGGTGAGATGAAGGGCGTCTTTCTTGTTGTGTTTTTAACCCTTCAACAGAGCAAGGGAGGGAAAACATAAGAAATCGCCACTGTCTGAATCCAGATAGCCCTTTTTAAAGGTGGATGCGGACATTTTTGTCACAGAACCGGATTGGTTCTTAGGGTTTCAGATGAAGTAGGCAAAGTTTTCTATCTAATCTACTTCATAGGATATTTGTGCTGGCACAGTCATGCCATTTCTTCATTTGCAGGGGTGATATTTAGAGCCTCTTCGCAAAGTCTTTAGTATGTCGTTATCTCTTTTCCATGCCTAATTGACTGGCAGTAAGTCCCATTGAACACAGTGGGGTTTACTTCAGAGCAAACATGCATAGGGTTGGGCTGCTCTTCTGGGAAGTGTGACTCTGTTGGCCCCTCTCTCTGGTCTCAGGATGCAACCTGGGGGAGTACATTGCAGTAAAAGCAGACAGGTATGCTGCTGACCATCTGACTGTGCCATGTCCTCCTGTAAGATAGAAAGTATAGTTCAGTGGAGTGCAGGGGGAGTGTTAGGTGGTCAGGAATACAAATATTTCCTCAGCCCATATCCATAAATATCTTTTCAACAGGTAAAAAGTAATTACAGAGAGCTGGAGGCAGCTGTCTTTGAGATGCAGCTATACTGCGAAGAACTGCTTCTACACTGTAGAAAAATGCTGCCTTCTGCTTCTATTTACTCTGAAGAAACTCTGGGTTACATACTCACATACATCTTGTAACTCATCAAATGTGTATCAGGCAGGGATATCCTCGCATTCTGCAAAGAATAAACTGCATTTGGAACCTTTCCCCCCCTTTTCTCAGCTATGCTTGCTGGGGCATGCTGGGAGTTGTAGGCCAAAAACACCTGGGGACCCAAGGTTGGAGAACACTGCTCTAGTGGCACGAGGGAAGCTTGCATTCACAACTGTCAACCAGCTGTGCGTGTGCCTGCACACGCACTCTTGACTCCTTGCTGTTTTTCTGAAAGGGTAGGCCCCTAGGATGCCAACACGATTCTGTTCTAAGCCACGCTTTGAAGGGCAGGGTATAAATTCCTAAAATAAATACACCCCGCTTTTGAAATATGGGAAGTGATACTCTGGGCCAAGTGGTGCGAGAGAGGTGCGGTTGCTGCTTCCCATCGCTGGATCCTGTGCTGCTCTTTTGAATAACAAGATTATGTTAGCAGTTTTTTCATCAGAGCTGCTAGCCGGCCCGCATAGAATATAACTTCCAATGTGATCCGGGAATGTTTCTGCAGCCGAAGTGGTATGGGATTCAGCTACAGAAAAGTGGCTTTGGTAATGCATAAAGCAAGCTGACCAAAAGCATCTCCTGCCTGCCCAAATGAAGCAATGTCTCATCTGCCCCTTTCTGGATGGACTACTCTCTTAGCGTCACCAGGCCTAACTGCTGTGGTGTAGCAGTGCTGTGGAAATGCTGATTCACCAAGCTTAGATTTGCTTGGTTTGGCAGCTCTGGCATAGGAAGCTGTTCCATAGCAATGTAGTTTGCCTACAACAAAACAAGCTATCCTGTTGCTTTTGTTTTCAGAGTCTGTTCATAATAGGCAGTGAGTGGTCATCTAATGACGCTAAGAAAAGTGCTTATTTGAGACCCTTTTGCCGAGGTTCGCATTAGCCTAGCTGTTCTTTAAGCGGGCATCTACAAAACACACAGCTCACTTAAGATGCTACTTCATAAGTTTGTTTCCACTACACCTGCCTAGGTACCTGTACCTGTGCAATATTTGGAAACAGTTTGTGTGTTAGTTGCCTCGTCCCTAACATACGCCACTGGATAGCTGTTGACATGTATAGTGAGTGAAGGTGATGTTTCAGCAACTTTGATACATTACACATATGTCCAATTCCTTACTATGGATGGGCAACTTTTGGAGGTCTGGGCTCCATTTTCACCCATCGCAAGCCACATCCCCCCCCCCCATGGTGCCTTTTATTTATTTATTTTAATGGTGTCCAGAGCAGCTATGGAGCACTAAAAAGGTTTTAAAAATGCTTCCAAATGGCTGCTCCTGACATAGGTTGCTGTTTAAAAAAAAAAAAAAAAAAACAATAGGGGGGCATCTGGGGCCACAGTGGGCACATTGCCCACCCCTGACAGATCAAAGTATACTCAATTATAGGGAGTAAATAACACAGAGCAGCTCTTACTCCATGAGTTTCTGTTGCAGTTGTACCGGTACTGTGTGAGGTTAAAGTTGTTGATGCAACTTTGCCCCTCAGAGAGTTTACACAGATGTGGGAGTTCTAGCCCAGTGCTATAGTATCTCCTTGCCCCCTCACCTGGGCATTGACTTTCAAACTGTATTCCAAGGAACCCTAGGAACAACTGAACATAAACATAAATGTTGGCCATTACTGATCCTCCCCTACCACGCACAGTTACAGGGGAGCGTAGGGTGTGTTCTAGGGCACCTTGGCGCCTTCTCAATTGGCTCCAGAGCCCTGGCCAGCGCTCCAGCACATTAGTGGCTCTTCTCCTGTCTCAGCCCCCTTGAAGTCCAGAACAGGCGACAGCATTTAGTAATCTGTGTGTATCCTTTGTACAACGCCCTTGCAGATTATTGTGGTAACCACAGTGAAGGGGTCCTGTGCAAATTTGCAAATGTTTCCCTGTAGCAGAGACATACCTCTCAACGGAGGACTAGCCCACTAGTTAACTGCTAGTTGAGGCCTTGGTTAGGAATCTGTGTGTATCCTTTGTACAACGCCCTTGCAGATTATTGTGGTAACCACAGTGAAGGGGTCCTTGTGCAAATTTGCAAGTATTTCCCTGTAGCAGAGACATACCTCTCAACGGAGGACTAGCCCACTAGTTAACTGCTAGTTGAGGCCTTGGTTAGGAATCTGTGTGTATCCTTTGTACAACGCCCTTGCAGATTATTGTGGTAACCACAGTGAAGGGGTCCTGCGCAAATTTGCAAATATTTCCCTGTAGCAGAAACATACCTCTCAACGGAGGACTAGCCCACTAGTTAACTGCTAGTTGAGGCCTTGGTTAGGAATCTGTGTGTATCCTTTGTACAACGCCCTTGCAGATTATTGTGGTAACCACAGTGAAGGGGTCCTTGTGCAAATTTGCAAATATTTCCCTGTAGCAGAGACATACCTCTCAACGGAGGACTAGCCCACTAGTTAACTGCTAGTTGAGGCCTTGGTTAGGAAACTGAGTACCTCAGCTGCTGAAGTCTCTAGGAAAGCTAAGGAAGCTTTCTAATTTTATGAAGAAAATCTAGTTTCACACTTGGGTACAGTGGGACAGATTTTATACTAACTATTGTACCTTGTGCTGCTCTCTATTCTCTAATCTAATAACATATGTTCCAGCAATGAAGAAACCACTTTTAAAAGGTCCCATGCGGTCCTCAGGTGTGTGGCTGGGACCATCTTTACTCCAGTCAATGCAACAAGATAGGGCAGACCTACAAGTTAATCTTTTTGGAGTCTGTTCTAAGAGGTGTGTTCTTTATATTGATACTTTATAGAAAGAAAAGAAAGATAATCCAAACAGAGGAAATGTGAATCCTCGGAAAATCAAAACCCGGAAGGACGAATGGGAGAAAATGAAAATGGGACAAGAGTTTGTCGAGTTAAGGGAAAAACATGGACCAGGAGGGTAAGAAAAACTAGAATGCTAAGCATGGCTGATCTGAACATGATCCACACGGCTCTGAAGTTCCTCTGCTCTCACCCTGCAGTGCTGATCCTATCAAGCATTTTTAGATTCTCCCAGTAATGCATTTGATGGTGTTAACATTTTCTGACTAAATCCAAGAGCAAAACAGTTAACATACATTTGCATCTTGCTATGTCCCTGCAGCTCAGGGTGGGTTACACAAATACTTAAAATAGGACATGGATTAAACAAAAGGGTTTGAACAGATCTGTGACTGTTTAATAAACGTAAATCGATTGAATGAACAGGGGTTTTGCTATAGAGCTCAACATTTGATTTATCCTTGGGTGGCTCTGGTTTAAACACAGTGGCCAGGTTCCAAAGAACCAGATAGCAAGTTCTGCATGTCCAAAGGAGCTTTATGTTTCAGCTTCTTGAACAGCAGCCCCGATGTCGCATGGTGGCCCACCTGGAAACTGGAGCAGCTCTCAGACTGTTTGTGATGCAGGTGGTCTTCTGTTCAATGCAAAGTTGAGAATAAACGCAGCTAGCTCTGCTGTTTGTTTTTAATCTGTGGTTTTAAATTTTATATTTTATATTGTATTTTATGATTTTAACTGTTGTAAACCGCCCAGAGAGCTTTGGCTATTGGGTGGTATAAAAATGTATGTATGTATGTATGTATTTATTTAATAAATAACTGACTGACTGACAGACAGACACACAGACTGACTGACACACAGACAGACACACACACACACACACACACACTGAGCATGGGCTAGGTCAGTCATGCCTGAAGTAGCTCTTTGAATCATAGCCCATTTCCTCATTCTGTATCTCTACAAGAGCTTTGGAGCTGATAGCCAATTGCCAGCCTGTTCATTTGATAGCGTTCTAGAGAATTCTTGTCGCATTCTGCTTCCACCAAACCCTCTCCTTACTTCTAAATACTGCATGTTCATAACCTGCATCATTCTGAAACCCAAAGAAAATGTATAAGGAAGGAGGGAAATGAGCAAAAAGGAGGCATGTAATACATGTTGCGCATACAGTGGTAGGCACATCTGACTGCATGCTGGTGCAGCCTGCCAGTCAGTCTTGAGCCAGCAGCCTCTGGACTTGCACCACTGCTGGCTGTTCTAGGGACTCATGCTGGCTCTGAGATTGCTCCTGGTATGACTTTCTGAGATCAGGGTCGGAGCCACGCTCTGCAACCCAACCATTTCTCACATGGGACATGTTGGCTATTTATAAGAAGAGAGTTCTGCCTGCCAGGTCCAACTTGAGGGTACTTCCATCACCCAAACACAGCCACAAATTTGGGCCCAGCACTTGGCTGGCACTTTGGACATGGTGTTCTGGCACGCCGAATAATTCTCAGCTGGATAGCTGGCAGCATTATGTGCTGTAGCTTTTTACCCTGGGAAATAAGTACATGAGATGCTTCTGTCCCTTCTTTCTGATTTTCTCCTGGTACTGAAGTTAGAAGTGGCCTGGTTTGGTAGCATGTTTCCATTCTAGTTGAATCCATAGATTGAATAGAATTGTACATTTCAAAGATGAATGCCACAGCAGGCAGGGGAAGATGGTGGTGAGGAGATTGCTATGTGTAATGGCCACTTTTCCCCATTTAAAAAAATATATATATTGGCCTTCTGTCATACAGAGTGAAACTTCCTCCCCTTTTAAATTTTCCAAACTCTACTCTTCTGAAAAAAATCCATATTTCCCCTTTAGTGGACATTTTGTATGTGGATTTAACTTTTGGTGCTCATTTTAGTGTCAGTGAAACGCATAACTGCAGTCTGGAGAGTGCCATTCCTGCCTTTTGTGAACATTTGAGCTGGAAAGAGCCACATGCTTCCAGATCACATACCTGTGTATGCACTCCCAACTCCTTCTATCCTATCAAACACTTCAAGAGGTGGTGGCCACTAGGGCTGGAGCCCCGAATCATTGATTTGGTGCCCCAAATCTCTGGGAGGCCATCTGCCCCACCACCCTGCTGTCCATGGGCACTTGCTGAAAGAAAGGTACAGGGGCCCTGATGATCTCAGTTGCATCTGATCCCCCTGGATGAGCTGGCTTTTTGCCCACAGGTGCTTCACCTCCTGCTGCCCAACCTTGAATCTTTCTGCCTGAGGTTTTTTTCCTGAAACCAAATACCCTCCTCTCCCCTGTCCATACACCCCTTTTTACAAACAGGGGTGTCCTTAGGAGACAGAGTCCTTTAAAGACACACACAGACTTCTGGTCACTAGAAGAGAGCTTCCCAAACGGTCACATTTTTAAAGGCTTTCAATGTGTGCCCTTTATTTTCCGCACTTACTTGTTCTAGCAATGAACTGGAAATGTCAATTAGGTATCTTGAAAGGCTTTTTAATTGTTTTGGCAAACAGGCAAAACTTGAATTTATTTATTTATTTAATAAATAAATAAATACATACATTTTTATGCCGCCCAGTAGCCGAAGCTCTCTGGGTGGTTTGCAACAGTTAAAACCATAAAATACAATATAAAATAAATATAAAATTTAAAACCACAGATTAAAACAAACAGCAGAGCTAGCAGCAACAGTTACAATAACAGAGTTAAAAACAACTACAAAATTAAAATGATTAAGATGGATATTTCTGCATGTTATATTTCCGTCCACCATTTGCAGCCAGGGCCTGTCTGTTTAGGTGCATAGCAAATTTGTAAACTCTAAATGAGCATTAAGCTAAATCATAGTTGTGCCAGTACAGACATAATTCTGGCCAAATTTAGGGGGCTGTTCTCTAATGAGTGTGTGTGACTTGCCTGAATTGGGCTGATTAGGAGTGGGCTTTCATGTCTGCTCTTCCTCCTCCACAAGGTAATTTTTTTTTTCATGTACATGTTTGCCCCTTTCACAAGATGCTGTTTCATGAGAGTGGAGGCATTAAAAAAAAAGCACTGAGTAGGAGAATATTGTTTGTAATTCCACCACTGCTCCTTCTTAAAATCCTTGCTACATTTAAGGCTGGGGGTGGGGCATGCCTTAAATGCTGGGAGTTGTAGGCCTTTTGTCTGTCTAAATAAGCATAGGATTAATGTTTCACTATTTCTAACTATAGCCATATCTGGTTAGGACACTTTCAAATACAGTATGTAGGCAGGGACCTTTGAGCTCCAAGGAATTTAGCAACTCTTTGCCACACTGCTGCTTTTCTTTGTAAGAATACATTGCTTTGAAGCTAACCACATGTCCTTCCTGGACAGTACCATTTCAGGTTGCAGGATCATGTGTTGATACACTTCTCCTTAAAAAAAGAAATATGCCTGCACATAGTCCTAGCTCCTTGATGTGTTAGAGAGTTCTATCTCCCAACAAGTTTGCTTTCCATTTGGAGGGAGTTCTTGACATATGGGGGAACATTCACACATGCAGTCACCTATCTGCAGTCTGCAGTGATACAGTCCAGAGGCTGTCTTGTATCACTGCCCCAGTGTTCTTCCTACCATTGTTACTGCCGTGCTTGAAGGACTTGACTAAAATCAGAATTACAGGGCTGGAAAAGACATGAAGACAAACCTACCCAACCTTTTCCCCTGAATGTTCTCATGCCCCCCCCCTTGCCCCACAGTCTCCTTTACATGTTATCCTGTATCTATTCTGTACACTGACGAACCCATCTGCGTGTATGCACAGATTAATATGCATACCGATAGTAACTCAACATAAGCAGAAAAGGCGTGAACCATTCTTACCTCTCCACAACTACCTACACAAGAAGTAAATCATGTAGATGGCCTTTTCAAATGAACCAGCCTGGCCGCAGATGTTCGGTGCTGTGTAGGCCTGCAGAGTAAGAACAGTTCCCGTCAAAAGACTTGCAGTCCAGATTACCAGATAAGTTGTAAAGTATCAGTACTAGAGTGATGCTGTTCTTGATGGCACTATTTGTACTTTTTCCCCTGAGTTGAATATGCTGCAAGCATTCTTCACTTGGGGGGGGGGGGTCTTGTGAAGCCTTGACAGGGAAGGATCTTGGCTGGCGTGCTCTGTGTCATATAGTTATCTTCCTGTTTATAGGTTTCCAGCTAATATGGTGTATCAAAATGGTAGCATTGGCTCCAATGAGAGTGTTGATGCCAGCTACTACCCGCCTCCTCCGCAGCCAGACACAATTTCATCATCACCCCCTCCATTTACAGATGATAGTCTCCCACCACCACCAATGGAGTTTAGGTAAGTGCTGCTAAAGCCACAGTAGGTGGAGCAAAAAAAAAAAAAAATGGTCAGATTTTTTTCTAAAACAAGTGCTCAGGAAAGACCATCACGAGAGCCTGTCCATAAGCCGCATCTGTGAAGTCTGCAGAAGTAGCTTGGCAGGAGAATTGACTACTAAGTTTTTTAATGCAATCCATAAAATGCCATGCAAAAAAGGGTGTTGCCCGCATGCTATTTTGCCAGGTGTATTTTCCTTTTTGCTTAAGGTGCTGCTTGGGATTGTTTCACGCAGCACATTTATCCTACATGTGGGGGGGGGGGATGTGTTATGCTATTGTGTGAAACACAAGTGTGTCTTGCTGTGATTACACATGTCTGGAAGCCACTGTGAAGCAAATTGGAAAGGAATAGCTATAGTTAATCCCCAGAGTGGGGAAGAGTTTTACTAAGGGGAGTGGGCGGTAGACTACTGCTGTTTGAAAAAGATAGGTGTGAATGCATATACAAGTTTCCTTTCGTTAACATGAGGGCTAGGAACTTTATTTAAATGAAAACAGATGCTTCTGGGATCCAGATAATCCTATGAATTTTTTCTGTTGCTTGCCATATTCCTAAAGCAAGATCTGATATATTGATTTGTATCTTCAAGGTACCTTTTGTAATGGTCCCTGTACCTTAATGGGAAAATGTAATTGTGGAATGGTGGGTTTCCAAGACACTCCCATTTGGTGGAACGTTATTTTTTTAAAAAATAAAATCCTGCTGCTAGGGTTATCTTTGAGCATATGGTGCTTAAATGCTTTTCACATGTTTGCATCCACTGAAATCCTTCCAAAATCCAGCCACTGGATGGAAACCAGAATATTCCAACGTGACTCCTAAACTCCTGGATCGCTTAGGCAAGAGTGATCTAACAAAATCAAGACTGGTTGAGTTGGGTCTTGGGGCACGTCAGGAAAATCTGAAAAATAGTGCTTTTCTTTGCACCACAGTAGGTGTCCTTGGCCACACTCAGTCTGTGGTATTTGCAAGATCTAACTGGAGGTCAGCCTTTCACTAATGTTCTATGGACTTTGAAGACGCCGGAGTGCAAGGTGAAAGGGAGAAACGTGCTAAGTGAAAAGCATGTCAAATGAATCCTTTACAGGACCATCTTCCATCTGGTAACCTGTGTCCTCACTGTGGGAAGCTGTGTGGATCTAGAATTGGCCTCCACAGTCACTTACGGACCCATCGCTAGAGTCTACACATTTTTTTAGAATTTCCTCTTTTTATAATTTTCTTTTTGTAATTTTATCCTGGAAGACAATCTTACTCGGTCACGAGTGATCGCGTACTACTATTTGCAAGACTAATGGAACTTCCCTTCTGTCTCCCTTCCTTCTTCCCGATCTCCACTCCCAACAGCTATCCGGCACAGAACCAAAGCAGTTCTGGAGGGCCGAGGAAACCCAGCCTAGTCAGCCCAAGCCACCCTCCACCGGCTCCACCCATCGGCTCACCACAGGGGGCCAGGCCAGGTTTTGCACCGCCGCCCGCTCCGCCGCCGCCGCCACCGATGATGAGCACTCCTCCGCCACCTCCACTTCCAGGCTTTCCAGTTGCAGGCACCCCACCGCCACCATCCCCTCCCTCATTCCCGCCTCACCCTGATTTTGCTGCCCCTCCTCCTCCTCCACCCCCTCCAGCAGCTGAGTATTCTGTTGCACCTCCGCCCCTGTTGCCCCAGTCAGCAGGTGGCGCACCTCCCCCACCCCCACCCCCTCCTGGTCCTCCTCCTTCGTCCTTTGGTGGCATGGATGGTCCAGGGGCTCCTCTTCCACAACCAGATTCGGTGTCCTCCAAGCCCAAGTCCTCACTGCCTGCTGTTAGCGAGGCTAGGAGCGACTTGCTTTCTGCTATTCGTCAAGGTAAGTCTCTTCTCATTTTGCATATCCAAAACTTGCCACCTGAATCAAGACATTTCCTCTCCCGTTGGGAGGTTTGGGACTGTGTTAAAAGCTTGTGGCTACTAGACCTCTGGCCCTTAGCAAACATGTATTGGGAATGCCTTCAGTGAACCTTCCTCCTCTAATCCATTGAGGAATCTCCCCTTTGAACTTTTTGCAGTATGACCCATGAATATCTTTGTACACCACGCAGCCAAACGAAGTAGCATTTCAAAAGGCAGTGTAACATCCACACTTTGAATGCTCTTTGGTTATTGCTCATTTGGGTTCTTCAGTGCCAGTAGTAGTTTAACCTCTGTGTTCCACCAAGCTGATTCAAACTGCAGCAGTAGTAGAGTACCTTTTATTAGTTCCAGTTGAAAAGTCGCCCAACTGAATTTCCAAATGACTGCAGACTCTTACATTTTCAAAGGGAGAATGCCCATTGCTGCCTTATCCCAGTCTACTTTGCTGTGACCCAAGATCTTTTGCACCTGGCACAGTCTGCAGTGAGCTTCATGCACCACTTATCTTAAGATTGCCATATTGCCTCTGCCATATCTTGTATCGGCAACCTTTTTTTTTCTTTTCTTCATCCCTTTTGTGTAACATCTAACTTGATTATTTTATTTCATTTCTAAACCTAAAGAGGTTTAAAACAAGAGAATAAAACCAACTAAAAGCCAAAGTAAAACTTAAAAATACAGCAGTGCTGCAAGATCTAAAAAGCGTGAACAGTTTCTTAAAAACAAAAAACCTGAAGCATTCTTCCATGAAACATGAAAGCTGGCTTTTTTGTGATTATTTTCAGTTAATAAAATACCTAATAAAGGTATTCTGCTATTACTCAAGGGTTTTTTGGGGGGCGGGTTGTCTAGCTGGGTCAGTGCGCTTACAGAAATTGGACAGCCCTTCCCCTGGGCCCTCCACAAGACCTCACTAAAGGTCACTACTCCCTGGAAGAGCCTTCAGTAACATCTTCCTTCCTTCCTTACCAGGATTCCAGCTCCGTAAAGTAGAGGAGCAGCGTGAACAAGAGAAGCGAGACGTTGTGGGCAATGACGTGGCAACCATCCTTTCGCGCCGCATTGCAGTAGAATACAGCGATTCCGAGGATGATTCTTCAGAGTTTGAGGACGAGTGGTCCGATTAAATGCCTGCCCACCCTCCAAGCCATCTTGGGGAGGAGGGGCAGTGGAAGAGAGAAGCCCACATAACATCCCAGATTGCCAAAACTTTTTTTCACTTTTCTCTCTCTCATCCAATAACCAAAGATCAATGCACCAAGCTTCCAAAACCATTTTTCAATTATGGGACTTGTGCCTCCTTCCCAGCGAGAAGGAAAATGAAACTAACCCCAGATCTCCAGATTCTCAGGGTCCTATTAAAAAAAAAAAATGGTCTGGTTAAAGATTTCTCTTGGGTTGAGAAGTTGCAATTTTTTGTAAGACTTAAAATTACAGAGAAGTGTTCTTTAAGATGTCAAGCATCTTGAAGGGCAGTACCCCTGTAGGCAGTGCTCCTTTTCTTTGCAATTGTGTGTCAGGCATTGGAAATACTCAGCGGTAAGCTGGTGACTTTCCTTATCCAGTCAAATTGGGAAATGGGCATAATTTCTATTCCCACCTGACCCCATCCTTAAATCTACCTTCGAAACCTAAAGCAGATGTTTTAGGAAGAGTTGCACTATATACCCAGAATAGTTACGATCTTCTAAAAGTTGATCCCCACTCGAAGTCCTGTTACGGCACTGTGTGTCTCTCCCTCACACACACACACACACACACACACACACACACACACAGTCTAAATGGGATGAGTGACCCAAGGGACACAGACACTTTTTGAATAGTTCCATATTGCCCAGGTGGTCTCCTTAATGATGAAACTGATATCTGATAAATTGGGGAGAATGTTCCACCATGTGCCTCAAATAGGAAGCTGTAAGCACTGGACATGCTCTTGTATTGCAGTCCGTGGAGTTGCATACTCTTGGTCCCTTTGGAGGCCATAAGTGGATCAGGTGCTTTTTAAAATTACAAGGGTGGGGGGACACTTTATGCTAAAGGCTGAGCAGCAGCAAATCCAAGCCATTCACTCAAGTGTCCGGCCTCTCCACATGTCAGATGGGGGATTTGAGGAATAAAAGGTGTCTGCTGATGGACCAGGTTGGGCATCTGTAATATACACCTAGTCTGCCTTACTGCCTTACTGAGCTTGCTTTAACCCTTCAGTAGTTAGTTCTGAGATATTTTATCACTTCTGTTAATGGATAAAATCTACAGATCCCCAACTTCAATTGCAAGGTTGGTTTATAGAGAGCAACTGTTCTAGACGGAGATCTTAATTAAGTTACTTTTATTAAGCTCCAGACAGCACAGCAGTGTTAGATGCACAAGTCTGTTTCTAGAAGGGGGCTTTTAAAATAGCTTCTCTGGGTTTTCTTGGCTTAGAGCTGGTATGCAGGATATCAGGGAGCAGGTCCTTACATTTATCTGGGGATCCTGGTTACTGGAATGATGCTGGCTGCTCCCATAATGAGGATTATGGGATTATGCATGACAGTGGAGTATTTTTGTGGTCAGAAATTCTTTACCTTGCTGTATGCCTGTCTTTCCTTTCTCACTAGGATGTGCCTTGTAACCCTTTTCATATACCAAAGGAAATACAGTAATGGTAAAGCGGTTATCTTGTTCCTTTCTGCCTTGTGTTTCCAAACCCTTATTACCTGTCCATCTTTTTTATAGAACTTCTGATGCCAGAACATAGCCCAGAGCTTAGTGTTGTGTTCAGCCAAAGGGACCAAAGTATCAAAAGCAGGCACGGATTTGCTTCAGACTGAACTCAAACCTCCAGTGAGGGAGTGGGGAGAATTCATGTCTAAACTACACTGGGGAAGCTCCTTCAGACATTCCCTGTTGTAAGTCTGGTGCTTTTGCTTGTGGCACTGAGCAGATTTAAGCACATTATTCCAGTACGGTGAGGAAAAGGTGATAGGCTCTTTGCTGATGGATTATAAGGCCTTAAAAAGCACTCTTAAATCTTAGAGCACAAGATGCTTATAAAAATGGTTCTAGGCTCTCTAGCTTTGTTTTTCGTCGCTCCTCCTAAAGAAAAAGATATTGTAAAGGGGGCGGGGAGAGACTGGATGCTGCTTTCACATAGAACATGTATCCTGGGAGGTGCTTTATCTGCTGTGTGATTTGGTACATACAGTTTATGTTCAGGCACTAAGATCCGCAGCTGGCTTATAATGGGGAGAAGTGACCTTAGTCTGTTTTGTAATGTGCCTTGTATGTCCTCCCAGTCTGCTCTCAAACTGTGCAACAGAACCTACAGGTTTGTCACTAGCGTTAAGGAATGATATTTGTGTGTGGTTTCCTGGTCATTATTGTGTATGAACAAATACTACATCATCCAAACCAGGATAATTAATAATGGACTGGGTTTCTCATGAATACAATGCTACCAGCATTTTGTACTCGGGATTCATGGTAGTTAGTGCAGCTGCTTTCCCATTTCCCATGTACGCTGGGTGGTAGTTTCAATCTGCGTTGGTTATTGAGTGTACAGAAATAGTGGGGTGGGGGTGGTAGTGGTGGTTAGTGGGCATCCTTAAATTATACAGAATAAGAAAGAGAGCTTCACAACATCTGTTTAGTCTTCTAAAAGTTTGACAGTGGTGCTAATTCTTTCTGTAGCCCTTCAGAGGTGCACATATATATATAACAGACACACTCAGAATAATACACCTAGGCCTTCAGAAGTAAGTTAGTAGCTCAAGGTTCTCCCTCCTAAATCTCAATGGGGTCTCCTTCTGTCCCGTTTAAAGAGATGTAATGATCTGCTGCGAGATGACCTGCTTTTGCACTGCAGCAGTGAGCTTAACGCGAGTGCCCTGAAAGAAGAGATTGGTTGTCCTGATTGTACCATTCAAACATATGGCCAGCCTGCACAACCTCTGACCCACCAAGCAGTTCACCAGCTGTGTAATGTGGCCTGTCAGATGCTGCGCAGCACTCCCACCCCTTTTTTGCAGTTCTTGACGGGCAGTAAAAACAGGTATATTGAGCCCTCTGTTCTAAAAACAAATGTTACTGTGCATTAGCCAGAATCGAAGCTGATGCTTGCCAGGAATGATCTCTAAAGTGAGCTTACTTCAGCCGTTCTAACTAGAATCCTTTGTCAGCCGTGGGGGTGGCGTGTGATTCTTGTTGGTTGATTCACTTTGGGGTTCTTGAATTTTGCTTCGCATCAGCCGCATCCTAAAGAAGAGCAGAAACGGATATTCAGTTCAGTGGAGAATGGGGTAGGGTGGGGGGAATGCTTGAGCTTTCTTTCCGGGCTTCAGGATTCTTGAGGAAATCTGTAAGAAAAGTGGTGCCACTGCTTGCATTCCGCAGGAAGCATGCCAGTTACTCAGCCTGCATCCTCCTTTTTACTTCACAGCATGTTTCTAAGGAGGTCCTTTCCCCCTTTTTAGAGTTTTTCTGGCTTTGGTTTTTAAGGGCACAATCCTATGCAAGTTTAGACAGGAAAAAGGTCTGCAGCTCCCAGCATGCCCCAGCCAGCAGAGCTGGCTGGGGCATGCTGGGAGGTGTAGGCCTTTTTCTGTCTAAACTTGCATAGGATTGTGCCTTAAGTATTCTTTCTTCTTGTCCTTTGCTCCAATTCTTGACTGTAACTACAGAGGGCTGGGTCCAAAACTTCTACAGTAATTGAACTTTCACTCATTTCCTTCCTTCTCCATCGCAGCTGACCAAATCCAAGGACACGAGCCCTTGGAAGTCCCAGAGGCCACAGAGCTGTATCAAGCAGCCTTCTGGAAATCCAGGACTCTTGAACTGCATGTCTGTGGAAAGGGAACTGTGCCCTTTTAACAGGCTGTCCATGCCTTCAGAAATTCTCAAACTGTCCGGTGTTTGATTTCTTTTGTATGTAATTCTTTTTCGTTAGTTCTTTTTTTTACAAAATTTTGAAGTGTGTGGAGGGTTAAGGGTCTGATTATTTTTTGGTGTTGCAGCTTTTAACATGATTCATTTAATTGATTTCAGAAACTAACCCCTTTTTTCCTGTCTAGAATGATAGATGACTTCTATAAGTGCCTTATTTCATACAACACAGTTATATTTATAAGAGTAATTATTTCAGATGTATCATAGGGGTGAACCTAAACAAAAGATGGAATGTTGAAGGAAGCCTCCTTTTTTGCAAACATATATATCCCTAAATGGTTGGTTGATAGTAATGAGATACCAGCAGATGTGCCTTGGTTTTGGTGGGGGGAAACGGTTATGACTGGGGTTGTTTGATTCTTACCAGTGGGAAAGGCTGTTTATCAGACCCAGAGCTGGTTCATACGCTTCTGAACGCCAACACTGTGATTTCCCACATTGATGAGCATTTATGTTTTCACATGCTTGCTGGAGATGAGGCCTGCGATCTGGCAACAGTTGTACCTTGAGAAGTTACTATATGCCCAGAATTGGCTGTTAACATAGACCTGCCTTCCCCAACCTTGGTGCCCTCCAAATGTTTTGGGCATCAACTCCCATCAGCCCCAACCAGCATGGCCAATCAGAATTTTTGGGAGTTGTAGTCCAAAACATTTGGAGGGCATCAGGTTGGGGAAGGCTGTCATAGACTCAGCAGTTGTGTGAACTGGCCCTTAGGGTGGATCTCCAAAAAATCTGAATTTACCGGAAAATGCTGTAATGACCCCACCCTTCTTCAATACTGAGGCCAATAGCATGTATGTTTCTGTACAACGTGTTTGGCAGGTGCCAAATTCTAGCTTGTTCACCTTGGGTGAAGAGGGGGAAGTAGCATCATTGACCCAAGTAACATTACTTCCCTTTGGGACCTTTGTTCAGAATTTGGCCCTTCTTGTTCATCTTATTGTCTCTGATTGCAGTTCTTAATCCAAACTTTTTTAAATAATTGCTTTTATAATCTCTTCAGTCTTGTCTGTCTCTCTTTCTTCGAGGGACTTTTTGTAATGTACATGTGATTTTAAAAAATACTTTTTATCATATAAACATTAAAGAAATGATAAATTCTTTCTAGCCAATTGGCAGTTGTGTTCATATTACTTGGAAATAAGGGGAGCGACGTGGTTGCTGGAGGGCAGAAGGAGCGGAGTGATGGTACACCTTGTATTTGCTCTGTCTTAAGACTGGAAAGCCTCTTTATTACAGTCCTTGGAACGTACTGGGCTGTATCTCTACAAATCTCTACTGGGCTGTATCTCTGCACCTACATACAAGGGATCACCTTTGTCTACACCAGCCTTCCCTCGGATGATGTTGTTCCAAATAAAGAGCTAACCTTTTTGTCTATTTCCAGCAGCTTATCCGTAAAAACATGAGAAATTGTTTTAGAGAGCAACCCTATGGCCTCTAGACTTGTCTGAGGGGCCGTGGAATAGTTTGGGCCTACTCTGACCTCAGAGCTGGGAATCGGAGCTCTGCCCCCTCGGAGCCAGTGTGCAAAGAACCATGCTGAGGTTGGAAAATCAACCTCAGAGAGGGGGTAAAGGAGGCATTCCAGGGGCAGGAAGGGGAGGAGACTGGAGTGGCCAGGATACAAGGTATCCTGAAGCTGCTCCAGCCTCCTTCCCTTCCTCTCCGAAACGCCCCAGCTAGATGGGCGAAAAGCCCATCTAGCGAAAATGCAGAGCAGGAGGAAGTGGAGGTGAAGATCACCTCTGGATGATGCCCATAATCCTCCAAGTTCAGGGGCTTACAGGCACCCCAATAGGGTTGTGCCCTTACTGGATCAGACTATGGGTCTATCTGTCTTATCTAGTCCAGCAGTTTGACTCCAGCAGTGCCCAGCTAAATACCTGGAGAAGCTCATGGGCAGTGCACCGTATAAGTGTGCTCCATTAATTACATTTCTATACCACCCTATAGGCAAAGCTCTCGGGGCGGTTTGCAAAAATTAAAACCCTAAAATACAACATGATAAAAACATAATACAAAACCTTTAAAAGCGTAAAACAGAATAAAACCAGAGTAAAAACCAGCAGAGTGAAGATCTAAAAAGGCAACACATTTAAAAACAAAACTGAAGGAATCAAAAGTAACTGGCAATTAAGGTACAACTGCCTTCAATCACAAAGGCAACATTTTGGTTTTGCCCATAAGTAATACACATTGATTGGCCTGTCTTCCATTAATTTGTTGAATTGTTTCTCAAGAACAATTTGCATAAATGTTAGCAGGTCCATGAAGGCAACATCTGCAGCTTAATAATAGTTGCTCTAGGAAAGCCTTGGCATGCTAGAGTCCCATTGGTCGGGCTGTAAATTAACTAGCTCTTGCTGTCAATGGTAACAGAAGGATGCTAGTTAGGACTGACATTGGGTTGGCATCATCAAGCAGCTTGAGGCTCAAGTGCCCTGGCAAAGCCCATCACCAACCTCTTGCCTGCTGAGGAAGAGCTTTTTTTAGATTAATAGAGTTGGAAGGGGCCTACAAGGCCATCGAGTCCAACCCCCTGCTCGATGCAGGAAACTAGAGGAGGGGTCTCCCATCCAAGTAATAACCAGGCCTGACCCTGCTTCGCTTTCCACACTCAGCATGAGCCACAGGCCCTGCCCACCCCCTTGGCAGCATGCCGCTGCTGATCACTTGCCTTCTGAAGAGGTAAGCAAATGTTTAAGGGCAACCAGTTGGTATTCTACTTGGCACAAAGCAGAGAAGCCATTTCACCCCAGTGTTTGGCATGGCAAGACACTGTCCCTTTAAAAAGTTCAGCTGAGCTCCTGGTATCATCAAGAAGAGCCAAAGGGGCTTGCATCTTGGGCTGAATGGAGTGTATTTTGCAGGTGATCTTGTCAATAAGATCCTGTCTCTAGTCACCTAGGCAGCAAAGAGAATCAAAATGTGGAACCTTCAGGCAGCAGGGAATTCATTGCCTCATGATTAGCTTAAAGCAGGGCTCTCCAACCTTGAGTCCCCAGATGTTGCTGGACTACAGCTCCCAGCATCCCTTGCCATTAGCCATGCTGGCTGGGTATGCTGGGAGCTGTAGGCCAGCAACATCTGGGGACCCAAGGTTGGAGAGCCCTGGCTTGAAGCATAGCAATGGGGAAGTAAACCCAAATACACCCAGACTCAGAGTTGCATATCCCCAGGGTGTTGCCTGAAACTGGTGTTAAGTAGTTTGGCTGAATAGAGGCTTCAGGCCTTCCAGTACTGCACTGCAATAACCTAGAAGTACTGAGTGATTGGATTTGGGTCCATCCAATATCCTATCCAGTACGCTTGCCAGGTTTGTACATAAGGAGAAACCACCGTGGGTGAATTTACCCATAGGGCTTTTCTTTGCAGCAGTGGCTGCCATTTTGAATATTCAGGGCGCGGCGTAGCTCATGTGTGAACCTATCAAGAGTGGTGGGTTGTTGGGGTGGTTGACAAGCCACCCAGAACCCATGGGCTGTTTAATTGTTGCGGGTGGCTTGTCAGCCAATCCACTCTTGCTACAGCATGCCCCAACGAGAAGCTACAGCATGCCCCAAATATTGAAAATGGTGGCCACCAGCCAACGAGAAGCCCCACAGGGAAATTCACTCATGATGGCTTCCTGTGTGCAAACCATGTCACTGTCTTGAGAGTGCTTAAAGCCAGCTTCCCCTCTTTGTTTTGTCTTAGTTGGACCCAGAACTGTTTTTGTTGATACCTTTGTTTAAACCAGGAATGTGAAATGTGGCCCTTTGGGTGATGTTGAACTGCAATTCCCATCTTCCCCCACCATTGACTATGCTGGCTGGGGCTGATGGGAGTTGTAGTCCAGCACCACCTGGAGGGCCACACATTCCCCATCCCTGGTTTTCACTGTAATAACTCAGGGCTCCAAGCCTTCATCACTTGCCTGCCATCCTATAGTGCAGGGCTCTCCAACCTTGGGTCCCCAGATGTTGCTGGACTACAGCTCCCAGAATCCCTTGCCATTATGATCTATGAAATCTATGACCCAAGGTTGGAGAGCCCTGCTATAGTGTTAGGTATTCCTGTAGTGTCTGTTTACAGTACAGATGCCAATAACTGATTACTTTCTACCTGCCCATAAAGTTCTGTGGCTTACCACATCTTGGCATAATTTCAGTCAATTTCTCCATTTGAGTGATTATGACTTCTCTCACAGCCATTCAGAAATAGCTGGTGCAAGAAATTTGTTTTATGGTGGGGAGAGAGAATACCTTTATTTTAAAAATGTACTACTGCCTGCAGAAATTTTTTCTATCCTTGGCTCATTATAGTCAATAACCATTTGTACTTCATATTAAAGAGGTAGTAACACATCAAATCAAAGATTTATTACAGCCATGGCCCATAGACCTGTGTAAGTGCAACTAAAACCAAAATTTAAAACATTTATATCAACATTCCCCAATCTTACTGCATTTACTTTTTTCCCCCTCAAAAAAAATTTCAATCTGATGCCTGCTATTTACAAAAATAAAGCGTCCCTTCAGCTCATACAAAGATTTCCGTATATCTGCCAGTAATTTCAATCTCATTTCAGTGGATAGTATAAACAAAACAACAACAGTGAATTGTTTTTTGGCTACTTTTGGCACCTCTCTTGTTGTTGACAGTATAAACAAGACATGTGCAACAGACTCAACCTCTCCAATCCCCAAGGACATCAACCTGCAGCAACGTGTTCCATGAAATCTTTCTCGTAACAGTACAGAGGGTAAAAGATTGAACTTAGCTAATGTTAGAGCCTCTCTGTATTTAGGAAGATTTAACGCTTCTAAATATTTTGCCACTTTAATCCCATAATCAGGATTCACACCCTCAAATAACAGGGACTGAGCTTTATTTGTTAGAGCCTGTATATTTTGGAGGCCTAAATCCCTAATTATCTGAAGGCGCAATCCTATGCAAGTTTAGACAGAAAAAAGGCCTGCAACTCCCAGCATGCATGCTGGGAGTTGCAGGCCTTTTTTCTGTCTAAACTTGCATAGGATTGTGCCCTGAGACAGTAAAATTTTAGCCTGATTACCCCTGTCCTTCAACCGAGATCAATAGAAGTCTGGTCTGGTTTGATTAATGGAATTGTGGGTGCTAAGAAGTTAGTTTCACTGATGTTCTTCTTCGTGGTCTCTGTGCAGTCACACATATGGGCTCTGCGCCTGCGCTGAGACCGTTCCGGAAAATTCTAAAGCTGAGGTAGACTGGGCGGGAGCCCCTCCCCCTCGCACGTGCTCCTTAGTGCGGCTCCCGCCCATTCCCTCAGTTCCTCTTCGACCGCCATTGCGGCTAGTCGTCTCCGGAGGTTCTTCTAAAAAACTACAACTCAGCTGAGTACTTTAAAATTGTCTTTTCAAAAAAATTTTTCCTCATAAACCTTTTTTCTCTTCCTCCTTTCATCGGAAATCCCCCCCCAATGAAATTAAAATAAATAATTTTTTTTAAAAAAAATGAAATTCTTCTCCTCTTCTGAGGAACGGCTGTTTTAGGCGCCTTTTCAAAAGTGCCTCTATTGTGGGATTAAATTACCTCCGGCTGCTGGCCACTCTTTGTGCCTGTTACGTTTGAGAGTGGGGGCATGTAGTAGAAATATGCCACCACTGTAAGGCATTCATTAGGCCGATGTGAAAACACCGAGCCTTAAAGCTCAAAATGGCTCCCTGGCAGCAAACTTTATCCATGGTGTGTCCCTCTATATGGCATTCAAGGCCACGGCATTCAAGCCAAGATCAGCGACGTCTCATACTACAGTGGCGGCAACTCGGAATGTGGAATCCCCACTTAAGAGAAAGGACAAAAAAGCCCACAAATGCTCTAAGGAAGAGCAAAAGAAAGAGACTGTGTCCAAGAAAAAATCTAAGGACTGAAAGTCTCTCTCTATAAGCCTGTCACTCCAGTCCTATCGACTGTGAGTTTCACGGCTTTGACGTCGACCACCAAGGTAAAACGCCTGGTTTCGATCCCGACACAGATCGAGTCTTCCACACCGAGAAGTCTACATCCACGCCTGCAAAGCGTGCCTCGGTGTCAGGAGTGCAAGTAGCCTCACTCTCCGATGGAGAAATTATGGATTCACCTGTACTCGTGGCTACGGAGCTTACTGCAGCTCCAACATTAGAGGAGACGTATACTCCATCCATGGAGAAAACGTTCTTCCTCCAGCCGCTCGGCATCGAACACCGATCTTGACATCGAGTGGTCTCTGTCGACATCGAACACCGCTCTCGACATCGAGAGGGCTCTGTCGACATCGAGCGGCGCACTCTCGACATCGAGGAGAACCTGTCGACATCACTCTCGACATCAAGGGGGCTCTGTCGACATCGAACAAGGCTCTTGACATCGAGGTGAATCTGTCGACATCGCTCTTGACATCAAGAGGGCTCTGTTGACATCGAACATTGCTCTCGACATCGAGGAGAGCCTGTCGACATCAAACATCGCTCTCGACATCGAGCAGGCTCTGTCGACATCAAACATCGCTCTCGACATCGAGCAGGCTCTGTCGACATCAAACATCTCGCTCTCGACATGGAGCAGGCTCTCTCGACATCGAACACCACTCTCAACATTGAGAGGGCTCTGTCAACATCGAGCGGCGCTCTCGACATCGAGGAGAACCTGTCGACATAGCTCTCGACATCGAGAGGGCTCTGTTGACATCGAACAAGGCTCTCAACATCGAGGAGAATCTGTCGACATCGCTCTTGACATCGAGCGGACTCTGTCGACATCGAACATTGCTCTTGACATCGAGCACAGCCTGTCGACATTGCTCTTGACATCGAGAGGCTCTGTCGACATCGAACATTGTTCTTGACATCGAGGAGAGCCTGTCAACAGTGCTCTTGACATCGAGTGGCTCTGTCGACATCGAACATTGCTCTTGACATCGAGCACAGCCTGTCGACATTGCTCTTGACATCGAGAGGCTCTGTCGACATCGAACATTGTTCTTGACATTGAGGAGAGCCTGTCAACAGTGCTCTTGACATCGAGTGGCTCTGTCGACATCGAACATTGCTCTTGACATCGAGCACAGCCTGTCGACATTGCTCTTGACATCGAGAGGCTCTGTCGACATCGAACATTGCTCTTGACATCGAGCACAGCCTGTCGACATTGCTCTTGACATCGAGAGGCTCTGTCGACATCGAACATTGTTCTTGACATCGAGGAGAGCCTGTCAACAGTGCTCTTGACATCGAGTGGCTTTGTCGACATCGAACATTGCTCTTGACATCGAGCACAGCCTGTCGACATTGCTCTTGACATCGAGAGGCTCTGTCGACATCGGACATTGTTCTTGACATCGAGGAGAGCCTGTCAACAGTGCTCTTGACATCAAGAGGCTCTGTCGACATCGAACATTGCTCTTGACATCGAGCACAGCCTGTCGACATCGAACATCGCTCTCAACATCGAGAGGGCTCTGTCGACATCGAACGTTGCTCTTGACATCGAGGAGAACCTGTCGACATCGCTCTGACATCGAGTGGACTCTGTCGACATCGAACATTGCTCTCGACATCGAGGAGAGCCTGTCGACATCGAACATCGCTCTCGACATCGAGAGGACTCTGTTCACATCGAACGTTGCTCCTGACATCGAGGAAAGCCTGTTGACTTTGCTCTTGACATCGAGAGGCTCTGTCGACATCGAACATTGCTCTTGACATCGAGCACAGCCTGTCGACATCGAACATCGCTTTGCCATCGAGAGGGCTCTGTCGACATCGAACATCGCTCTTGACATCGAGCGGGACTCTGTCGACATCGAACATCGCTCTTGACATCGAGCGGGCTCCATCGACATCGAGCATCAATCTCGACATCGGGCATCACTCTCGACATCAAAGAGAACCCATCAACATCAAGCATCGCTCTCGACATCAAGCGGCCTCTGTCGACATTGAGCATCGCTCTCGACATCGAGGAGACCAGATTGTCAACGACTTCGCTCTTGACATCCAGCGGTCTCTGTCTACATCGAACATCGCTCTCGACATTGATGAGAACCTGCCTTATTCTGACTCAGTTTTCTGCAGTGTACAAATTACTAGGCTCTTCTCCTGATTTGCAGGTGGAATATAAACTGTCCACTTTACCAACTGAAGACCTAGATACATTTGCAGACCATGTGATGAAGATGATGGCAGCCTTAGGCATAGAAACTAATGTCGAGACACCTGAGATAGAAGACCCAGTGTACAGCAACATCTATTCTACTAACGGTAGCAACTACCAGGCAATTATGGTGAGATCAGTTATCCCTAACTGGAAAGTTAGGGAACATCTGTGATTACCTCCCAGAGGAAAAGAGAGACTTGGCAAGGGTACTACAAGCGGAGGTCATCAGTATGGCAACCCTGCAGATGAATAACGCCAGACACCAAACTGATTGCCATGTCAGGTCTCTGATTAGTACCATCTCACTTGGACGTCATGTATGGCTAACATCAAATGTTAAAGCTCACATAGAAGACCTTCTGTTTGATGAGGAAGGTCTATTCCATGAGAATATGGATGATTCTTTGGATGCAGTCCAAAAGGCTAGGGTCAATGCCCAGAAGATGAGTTTCAGTACACTGCTAAGGCATAGGCAGTACAAGCCGTGACAGTGGAATAGGTTCACATCTTCCTCAGCTCCTTTTCAACCTCTTTTTAAATGGGAGGACAAGATGCATGTTCACATGATAGTCAGTCTGCAGGACTAAGGAATGCTTCCCGCAGTTTCATTACCAAGGCCCTAAGAAAGCCAAGTCTTCCGTGAAACGGAGTTTCTTGACTCCTCTCGAATTTTAGAGGACTTGGCGACTACATTGGCCTTGACAAATACACAGGACACGACGACTGGCTGGTCGTCGATTCATCCAGACTACGTCTTCAGTCTGCACTTCAGACAACCTTGTCCATGCTCGATGATCTCGGCTTATGTCTAAACATCAAAAAGTCAGTCCTCGATCCTGCAAAGGAACTGAATTTCATAGGAACAGTTCTCAATCCAAAGGATGGCTGGGCATTTTTACCTCAAGACAGAGTAGACAAAATACTTACCATCTCGGAATGCCTGTACCGAGCTCCTTTGTCCTCAGTAAGGTTGATCCAACGTCTTCTCGGCCATATGGCATCAACTGTGCAAGTAATGCATTATGCCTACCTTCACATGAGAACTCTTCAAAACTGGCTTATCCGCTCCTTTGACCTGCAAAGACAGGCACCTTCCACTCGCCTCACCATTCCACGGAACACCGAAACATCTTTGTTGTGGCGGATGAGCAAGAGCGTTCTCATCAAAGGAGTGCCTTTTCATCCACTAACTCCGAGAGTTCTGACAACAGACGCCTCCCTCCTGAAATGCGGAGCGCATTGTGCAGGCCACGTAGCTCAGGGCACGTGGAACTCTGTTGAGTGCAAGATGCACATCAGTATGTTGGAGTTGATGGCAGAGTGGAATGCCATGAAGGCACTAAAGTCTCTTCTTCGCAGCCAACACACCCAGGTTGTCTCAGAAAACATGACCATTGTAGCCTACCTCAACAAAGAGGGTGGAACGAGGTCGATGCAACTCACAAGGCTGACCCTCAGAATTTTCAACTGGAGTATTCCAAGACCCATGTCTCTCATGGTGCTTCGCATCACAGGAAAAAACAACACGCTAGCAGATACTCTAAGCAGAGTCTCCATGCAGTCACACGAGTGGCAACTGGATGCAGAGATTCGCAGTTGGATTTTCTCAATCTGGGGTCAACCGGAAGTAGATCTTTTTGTCACTTCCAAAAACATGGCCTACCATCTTTTTTGCAGCAGGGCAACATCGGATCCCAACCTCATCACAGATGCCTTCATGATGAAATGGGCGGGTCATCTGTATTACATGTTTCCACCTCTTCCTCTGTTGATGTGAGTCATCTCAAAAATCTGGAGGGACAGAGCAGACTGCATTCTTGTAACACTGTGGTGGCCACGGCAACCATGGTTCCCCCAGCTCCTGCACCTTTCCGAAGGAGAATACCAGTTGCTCCCGATAGTGCCAACACTGCTAACTCAAGCTCAAAGCAACACCCAGCACCCAGATTTGGATAGCCTAGCATTAATGGCATGGCAGATTCGATGATTCTAGCCCAAGACTTACCGTCACCGTTACAAACTGTCCTGCAAGCTGCCTACAAGCCGTACACGAGAGCATCTTATGCTAGGAAATGTAAACAAAATCTTAAATCCTGCACAGTACAAACTGTACTAGAATATTTGCATGCTCTGATGGTGTGAGGTTTAAAATCATCCTCCATAAGGGTATACTTGGCAGCAATTTCAGCCATTAAGCCTTATGTTACCTCGGGGTCAATCTTCACACATCCGTTGGTGAAACCTTAATTTTGAAAGGCTTGAAGAACATCATTCCTCCAATCAGGAATTTGGTGCCAGGCTGGAATCTGCCTCTGATGCAGCATGCACTGACTCAGAAGGCTTTTGAACCACTAGCGACTATTGATCACAGGTTTCTCACCTGAAAGACAAGAAGATCTGGCGAACTCTGTGCACTCACAGTAGACTCACCTTATATGGTGTTGCATAAGGACATAATAGTCATCCGTCCAGATCTCAATTTACTACCAAAAGTGGTTTCAGACTTTTCATACAGGGCAGGACATAGTGTTGCCAGCGTTTTTCCAAAACCCGTCTTCTGACATAGAGCGGAAAATGCATACACTGAATGTCCGACATGCCCTAGCATTTTATAAAGAGCGAACAGCTTCTTTTCGACAAACAAATCAACCATTTGTATGTTATGGTGGCAAATCCCCAGGTCTTTCTGTTTCAAGACAGAAATTTGCCAAATAGATAGAAGTTATTACATTGGTATACCAGCTTTCATGCAAGCAGTTGCCAGGCCCAGTAAGGGCACATTCTACCCGAACACAGTCAACATCCGTGGTGTTTGGGAAAGGCCAAAGCTCTATAGAGCAGCAACCAGGGCCGCTCCATCGACATTCATCAAGCATTGCAGACTTGATATTTGAGCTCGGGCTGTGAACACCTTTGGAAGGGTGGTTCTATCATCGGTATTGCAGTGACCAATGCCGCCATCCCACCACCGGGTGGATCAGCTTGTTACTCTGCCCATATGTGTGATGCACAGAGACCACGAAGAAGAAGGACAGGTTGCTTACCTGTAACTGTAGTTCTTCGAGTGGTCATCTGTGCAGTCACACAACCCACCCATCCATCCCCGCTTGGCGTCATTATCGTTTCAATGGACCTGCCAGTGGAGACTGGGTGTGTATTGCTCCAATTCATGTCATTTCTAAATGATAATGTTTTTTTGGTATTACTATAAAAGGGAATGTCAATACCAACAGCGAGTATCTCTCGGTTCATGGGGCCGCAATAGGCGGTCTCAGAGGAACTGAGGGAATGGGCGGGAGCCGCACTAAGGAGCACGTGCGAGGGGGAGGGGCTCCCGCCCAGTCTACCTCAGCTTTAGAATTTTCCGGAACGGTCTCAGCGCAGGCGCAGAGCCCATATGTGTGACTGCACAGATGACCACTCGAAGAACTACAGTTACAGGTAAGCAACCTGTCCTAACTCATGAGTAGTGACTAACTAACATCAGTAGTTACACTGATGTTACACTCCTGATCCATGCCTGGGTAGAGAAACCTCTCAAAATAGAAAAATTAGGAGCGGGCTTATTCCCAACCCCTTGGGAAAGTCCCTCCAGTGTTCTCATGACTCTTTTTCTGCTCATTTCTGACTGCTGCCTAAGCAGCATTATTGTGCACATGTCTCCTTGAGTTTTAATGGAAGTCACCTGCCTCTCCTTTATAATATTTTTGCACCATGCACCACTCAATTGAGCCCCCCCCCCCCCAAGAGCTTCACCAAAATGGTATTCGGCCTGTGGGATGAAAGAGGTTCCACACCCTTGAGATAACAGGTCATCCATCCTGTCAACCACAAAATATGAGCCATTAGCACAGCCTTCCCGGACCTGGTGCCCTCTGGGTCTGTTGGATTGCAACTCCCATCATCCCCAGCCACCATGCTGGCTGGGGATGGTGGGAGCTGTAGTCCAACACCTCGGGAGGGCGCCAGGTTGGGGAAGGCTAAGCTATTCCCACATGGCCAAACAAGGTGTGATCATTGTTCCCAACCCTAGCCCTTGCATGGCTGGCATAGATCACAGGCAGCAGGTGTGGGGTGCCCCATTGGGACAGTACTGCATGGGCATTAAGCCCTTGCCCCTGCCATGGCCCCAGTCCGATCTGGGGGCCCTGAGCCTGCTATTTCCTCCAAGGAAAGCTTCCACTGGTGTCAATGGGAGATTTCCTTCCATTGCAAACAGCAGGCATGGGTGTCCCAATTTGACATGAGGCCTTGGCAGAGGGCTAAAGCCTACCCACCTCGCACCAAGATGCAAATAATATCCCATCTAGTTTGGTTCCCAGAAGCAAGTACTGGGCAAAACCAAAATGAGGCTGCAGTTGATCTTTCCTTATTCAACTCGAGAGTTACAGGAGAAGCCTGAATAAGGGGCTGATGTTTGCACCCACCTGCACCCTAAAGTAAGCTTGAGCCACCCCAAATTGTGCACCCCCATTACGAGCCTTTAAGATGCCTGAGCATTGCCTTTAGGGGGACCACTTACGAATTGCCAAAGAAGAGGAAACACTTCAAAAAAGAGGCCACCAACTTACATATGATTTGCATGAGCTAATGTATATGTGTAGATAGATGCACATTTAGAAATAATTATAAATTGAAATTGAAATACAGAGCATCTCGCCAGAGAGCGGATGACGGTGACCAGGTGAAATGTGTGTTGCCTGTTCAGTCTCCTGTCCAGGTGCTCATGGTGGATAGGCAAGAGTTCTTAGCATTCGTTGTCTTTAACCTGGACTTGGACTGGACAGCTGTTCAAGCAGAGGATGCCTTCAAATAGAGGATGGGCCTCTGGGAGCCCTTCAAATAGAGCAGGGCTCTCCAACCTTGGGTCCCCAGATGTTGCTGGCCTACAGCTCCCAGCATACCCAGCCTGCATGGCTAATGGCAAGGGATGCTGGGAGCTGTAGTCCAGCAACATCTGGGGACCCAAGGTTTCATAGATTTCATAGATCATAGAGTTGGAAGGAGCCTACAAGGCTATCGAGTCCAACCCCCTGCACAATGCAGGAAATTAGAGGAGGGGTCTCCCATCCAAGTAATAACCAGGCCTGACCCTGCTTCGCTTTCCACCACGCTCAGACAAGCTGAGCCAGCATAAGCCACAGGCCTGTATATGTTCATTTTTTGTGCTCAAGCCAGACACTGTTCACCTAATTCAGGGGTGGCCATAAAGAAGGTAAATCGATGGTTCCTCATCTACCAGTCTGTTCCCTTGCAGCCTTTGAGCCTGCTCCTTTTCCTAGTCCGCAGTTGCTTCTTGAAAGTCTCTCTCTCCACCTGTTACCCCAAAGATCAGTCAAAACAGTGGCAAAGCCATGTTATCAGAAGGGAGGGAGGAGAGATTTTGCCAGCCTATTTAGCATCTGGGGCGGTGGTGGTGGTCTGTACCAGGCCTTTTGTCATGATGGGGCAATCAGTTTGCTTAACGGGTCTGTCTGGATTCTATGCTCCCCACCCCCCCACCCCAATACTATACTAAAATAAAAAATTGTGCAAAATTTGGAAACCTGGGTAAATTTGTTACATAACACTGCCTGCTTCAAATAGCCAGGATTTTAGAGAACGTCGGTGTGGAGAGAAACCCTGACCCAGCACAGACCCTTCCTTCCACGGACTGCATAATCCCCTGCCCCAGGCTGGGAGACACAGTTCCGAGCAAGACATTTTTACATAGCTACATTTGCATTCACCTCAATGGGACACATCTGCATTCTCCCCAATGGTCCCCTCCAGCAGTCTCAAAGAGCTGCCAAGTACCCACAAGCATCTGAGGGGAGCCACGACCCCTGTGGAGTAGAACCTGTTCAGCCTGTCATCAAGGAGGGGAGGGGGCAAGGGAGGGGTAAAAAAAGGAACAATCAAGCCTATCGAGGTTGTTGGAAGCAAGGTGCAGGACTGCACGGAACAGGTCTCTGACTCCGGTTGGGACTAAGCCTTGCAACCCCAAGCAGGACGCTTGGTATCCGGCTGTAAGATAGGACAACTTGCAGTGCTATTCTTTCTAGTAAGTTCAGGTTCTTTGGAGCAAATACTGCCTGTGCTTTTTGCAAGCCTCCTTTAGGCTGAATGTGTATTGGAGTTCTACGCTTCATTAAGTTTTATAGACTGTTCTGTGAAATTCCTTATCTGCCTGTTTCCCTACGCTCAATTAAAGGTGTTATAATCTCTGCCTGCCATCAGCTGCTCTTGCTCAGTGTCTTTCGTTCAATGTGGTTGGCCTCAGTTCACCCGGCAGCCGCATAAGGGGAGTTTTTACAGTGCTGGTTAACCCGTTAACTCCTGAACTCACGCAAAAGGACCGGCGGCGGTCCTTCACAGTCGGTAAGGATAGTCAGAAGTATTAAAAGGTGGAAGGAGAGCAGAGCCTTTAGTGGGGAGAAGAATTAGTTGCTACAAAAGAAGTATCAGGGCCGGCATCAAGGGTAGGCGTGGTTGGGCTCCTGCTGAGGCCACATATCCCAGCAGGGGCCCACTGACAAGACCCCCTGGACTTGCTCCTCCTCTTGACCACTGCAAGCTGCTTGTTCTCCTGCCTCTCGCTCTGCCCCAGACAACGGTGGTGGTGAGAAGGAGGAGCAGCAGATGCCACTGCCTGCGGCTTGCTCACTGGCTCCCTGCCTGTCAATCAAGCGAGTGGTAGCAATGATGAGAAAGAGGGTGAGGAGCAAGAGCAGCTGGTGACAATGGTGGTGAGAAGGTAGGCCCAGTGAGGGAGGGCCCCCACTAAGGGTGGCTTGCCCAAGGGACCTCAAGAACCTGGAACCGGCACTGGGAAGGATAATAGGCTAGGCAAGATCCCTACCCTTGTCCCAAAGCGCTGGAAGGACGGAAGCATCCCTGCAGTTCCTGATTTTCTCAGCCTGCACCAGACAGAGGACGCATGGCTTAAATATCTCTCTGTAACCAGAAGCAGACATTCTCAGCAAACCAGATTTCCTGTTGGATTGCATGCTGTGGAAAAGCACAAACAAACAAAAAAAGATAATCATAATAAGGGGGGGGGCAGGATGGTTTGTGCACGAGTGGAGGAGATTATCTCTCCTCCACCCACCCCTGAACCCTCCATGGGACAAATGATGCCGGGGGCAGGGCCACCGCACGCCACAACTGTGTATTACAGAAATGCCGCGAGTCTCCTGTGACCTCTTCCTAAGGAAACTGAACCCTAGGTAAGCACTGGAAGCCCTGAGACGTCTTACCACCTGGAAGTGGTGGGGTACACATGCGTAACGCTAGCAACAGAGCCAAGAGGTGGATCAGGGTGAGAGGGTAACAGAGAGAAAGAGAGAAAGAGAGAGAGAACAAATGTTAAAATACTAGATTCAGCCACGAGAATGAGAAGGACTGGTTCCTCTGAACATAGCAGCATTTTGGTTGCTGCGGCAGACATGTGCTGGTGTCTTTGGTGTGGTGCAGGCATGTGCAATTGATTGATCTAAGGTGGCGCTAGAAGCCATCTGCTTCCAGATGGATGGCTCCTAGCATTACCAAGCAAAAGGCATTGTGCAGTTATTCTGTGCTTCCCTCCTTCATGGATTTAAAATAAAAATAAAAACGTTGGAAGAAGCGGTGGGAAAATACAGAGAGGTAACAAATTGGGGGGGGGGGAATGCCTGCCCCCACAACACCTTGTAAAATTCCATAAATGAGGCATTTGCATTTTTAAAAGCCTCATCTGGAAGCACTCTAAGTCACAAGGTTCGCCTTTCCCCAAACCTCAAGGTCCGCCCCCTCCTATTAAGGAATGAGACTGAGGTTACCTGGAAGACCTTTTGGCTAGGCATATGGCCTTTTGCAATGGGTTAGCCTCCTGTGTGCCTCTTAATTTTGTTCTGGTGGAGGTCATTTAGGCTGCAATCCTATAGCCCCATATCTGGGAGCAGGGGCATTGCTAGACACTGAAAAGATTCGGGGCCCAGGCCCATAGGATACACATTTGCATCAATTTTACAGGGGGCAAAGCCAGCCAGTTAATTTCTTCTCCAAATAATTTCAAACAAAATAAATCCTTCACTTGATTTCCATCCTGTCCCAGATCATCCCAAACCAATGGGGAAAGCCTCCCCCCCAAACCCCCCCCACTAAGCTTAATTGTCATGCTAGGAGAGGTTTGCAAGGGGTGGGGTTGCAGCATGTGGGGAGGAGAGAGTTAACCCTTTCCTCCCTGGCTGCAATCCCCTTTGAAAATCACCCCCTCCATGGCAATTAAGCTAAGAAAAAACAAACCATCCATTGGCACCAACGGACACTCTGGGCTCTTGGGACTGAGCCCTGCCTGGCATCAAGCCCAATTAAACTCAGTGGATGTTGGATTGTGATGTTAGCTACTTGTGGGCAATGGAGGCTGATCATGTTTGCCCGTCCTACAGCGAGCTTTTGAAACTGATTTGGACTGAGAGCAGAATAACAGGCCCAATATGGGACAACTCCCCTCCCACCCTTTTCTGTACTTTCCACTGCATAACCTCCAGGTGGTGCTGTGATATAGTGGAATAATGCAACTACACTAGTGGGAATTAGTGCTTCGTTTTGCTTTCACACAAAAAAAATACTGGATTTTCCCCGCTCCAAAACCCCCTGCAAAATTGCTTTTAAAAGCCGGAAGCAAAACTAGATGGTGACAGCACCATCTAAAGCACCCGTAAATAACAACGGTTAGTGAAGAATGACAAGAGCACAATAAAAGCCTTGTCTAGAAAAACTTCCTGACTGTTTGAGCGATATGACAATGGAACGAATGACCTAGGGAGGTCGTGGGCTATCCTACATTGGAGGCATTCAAGATGCAGCTGGACAGCCATCTGTCAGGGATACTTTAACTTGGATTCCTGCATTGAGTAGGGGGTTGGACTCGATGGCCTTAAAGGCCCCTTCCAACTCTACTATTCTATGATTCTATGAAATAGAGGATGGTCCTCCGGCAGCCCTTCAAAAAGAGGACTGTCCTTTGTAAAAGGATACATGGCCACTCAGAGGGCTTCTCTACACATGGCATTTATTGTGTGCTTGTGATCCCTCACTCACGGAAGTTTGCAGGGCCCTTTCATGATGTCGTCATCCTCCAGGGCTTCTCCCAAGTTTTCCAGCCATTTTCATGTTTTTTATTTGAGAGAGGAAAGTCAGGTATTTTCCTGGATGGCGCTATTATTGGCTACAGAGGCCTAGTATAATTTTGCAGTTCCACTCTAGATCACAGCACCACCTTGTGTTGTGTAATGGAAAATATAGGAACATATAGAAAGGCAGAGAGGAAAACCCCCAGGAAAAAAAGCCTCGTGTGAAGGATGCTGTAACCCTCCCACATAGAAAATAGAAGAAGAAGAAGAATATTCGGTAAAGCGCCAAGTTACATGCCTCAAGTAGAGAAGCCCTAAGATGACCAGTCTAATCCCTTCACTTTTATGTTTTCTTTTCCCCCATATGCATCATATCTGTTTTTCTTAAGAATTTAGGAAGAGCCCTGCTGGATCAGACCAAAGGCCCATCTAGTCCAGCATCCTGTTTCCATAGTGACCAACAAGAGATGCCTCTGGGAAGCCACAAGCAAGACATGAGTACGAGAGCACCCTCTTGCTCATGTTCCCCAGCAATTGGTATCATAACTGAAATGTATAGAAAGTAGAGTTGGAAGGGGCCTACAGGCACGAGTCCAACCCCTGCTCATGAGGATCTGTCAAGATCCTGACGATGTCAGCACCTGATGCAAGTGGGAGAGCCCACAATCCTAGGAGTTGATTCCATTGTCTTATTGCTCTGACAGTCAGGAAATTTTTCCTGATGTTTAGGTGGAATCTAGGTTCCTGTAACTTGAGCCCATTATTCCGTGTCCTGCAAACTGGGATGACCGAGAAGAGATCTTTGCCCTCCTCTGTGTGACATCCCTTCAAATACTGGAAGAGTGCGATCATATCTCCCCTCAGTCTCCTCTTCTGAAGGCTAAACATGCCCAGTTCTTTCAGTCTCTCCTCATAGGGCCTTGTTTCCAGTCCCTTTATCATCCTTGTTGCCCTCCTCTGAACCCTCTCCAGTTTGTCTATGTCCTTCTTAAAGTGTGGTGCCCAGAACTGGACGCAGTACTCAAGATGAGGCCTAACCAGTGCCGAGTAAAGGGGAATTATCACTTCCCGCGATTTGGAAGCTATACTTCTATTAATACAGCCCAAAATTGCATTTGCCTTCTTTGCAGCCACATCGCATTGCTGGCTCATATTCAGTTTGTGATCTACCACAATTCCAAGATCCTTCTCACTTGTAGTATTGTTGAGCCAAGTGTCCCCCATTCTAAAAGTGTCCCATGCATTCTAAAAGCATGCTGCCCCTGATCCTGGAGGTAGCATATAGCTTAGCATCATGGCTTTCCGTCCCCGAATTCATCAAATCCCCTTTTAAAGCTGTCTAAGTTGGTGGCCATCACTGCATCTTGTGGTTGCGAATTCTACAGTTCAGCTTTGAGCTGTGTGAAGAAACCCTTCTTTTTGTGTATCCCGAATCTCCCTCCATTCAGCTTCATCGGATGACCCCGGGTTCTAGAACAATGGGAGAACGAGTACAACATTCTCCCTATCCTCTTTCTCCACAACATGGATACTTTAAGAAATTTCAACCACGTTTCCCCCCCCCCGTTTTTTTTTTCTAAACTAAAAAAGCCCAAAACTTTGTAACCACCTTTCCTCGTAGGTGAGTTCCTCCAGCTCCCTGATGGTTTGGGATGCCCCTTTCCGCAACTTTTCCAGCAAGTTGGCAAGGAAATAAAAAAAAAAAATCTCAAGATGGTTCAATTATAAATGGTTACCATGGTTAGAAGGAACAGCTATCTCTTTAGTATTGCCTTCATACTAAAACCAATGTGTAGCTGCCGCCCCCAATAAACATGGGTGCCACTACCTTGGGACCAAGCCATCCTTTCAGTCTCGCATGAATGTTTTGGCACAGTTTGGTGTTGCTGTATCTTTTTTTTGATAAACTATAAATAGCAGTTACTGGGAAGCACAGTTGGGAATGAGACCATATTGGGGGAGGTTAACCTTCCTCTCCCTGCCCCTGCAATCCTGTGGTCCCAATAAAAATGCCCCCTTGGTGCTGTTATTGGGCACAGAAGGGCAGCTACTGACAATTAATAAACTAAAAGGTTTAATTGATTTAATCAAGTGACTAAACCAACAAATGCTCTTCTTAGCCCAATTTAAAAATCGATTGCATTTCTAGTGAGTGAGTACTCGTGGTGATTTACACAATACTTAAAAACAATCAGACATTACAACCGTTTGTTAATACAGTACCAGACAATACAAAAGCAACAACAGCACAGCGGGCTGTTTAGAGTCCGCCTGTAGTGGCATTTTTAAAAGCCTACCAAAGTGTCTTAAAAAAAACAAAAAAGGTTTAATAAGGGTGCAATCCTATGCATGTTGTTTACACAGATAAAAGTATTATTATTCCCCAGCTAGCATGGCTGGTTGGGGAATGCTGGGAGTTGCAGGACTATTTTCTGTCTAAATATGCAAAGGTGCAATCCTATGCACGTTTAGACAGAAAAAAAGTCCTACAACTCCCAGCTGGGCTGGCTGGGGGTATGCTGGGAGTTGTAAGCCTTTTTTCTGTCTAATCTTGCAAAGGATTGAGCCCTAAGTTGTCTAAAACAGAAGGAGACACAGGTCTCTTTGAGGTGGTTGTTTCATAACTGCATGCCACAACTGAGAAGGCTCTGCCCCAACTGTTGCAGGATTTTGCTTCCAGAGGTGATGGAAGCGGTGACAGGGATTTGGTCCAGAGGGAGGTGGGTGGTGCTGTGCCCAATAACAGCACCCAGGGGGCATTTCATACCCTCCAACATTTCATATATGAAAATAGGGACGCACATGTGAATTTGTAAGAGGTATGTATGGTTAAGCAACATGAAGGTGTGATCAAGAGGGTGTGGCCGGGCAACATGAGGGCGTGGCCAAGGGTATAGCCACCACCCCAGGATGGGCTCTGACCACACTGAAGCCACTCTGATCTCCAGACCCATGATGATGATGGTGATTGCTGTTGTTGTCATTCTTATTATCATACCATCAGTGTGCATAAGTATACGAGAACAGTTCCCTGCCCCAAAGAGCTTACAATCTAAAATGTAATATAGAGACGACGACAAATGGCAGGAAGGGGTAAATCGGGGAGGAATATGCCATTATTTCAGTCAAACAGGACTTTCAGCCTACTTTCCCCACATTGTGCAGGAAACTCCTTGTTTTAAAGATCTCCCTCCCACTTTAAAAATAGATCCCTCCATGGTGGCTTTGTTCTCATTAGTAGTTTGCCAAAGAAATAATAATATTTAACATTTAGATATCTCTGAGTGTGCAAAGTAGTAATTCACAGGCCCACCCTGCAAGCTCCTATTTTCTCCACTCAGAAAAAAACAAATGGACTCTATTGTACTTTATTAAAAAAACAAGAACAACACTGTGATTGAACAACAATGCCAAAATGGAATGGTGATGTTTGTTGCTGCCATTTGAGGTAGTTGGGGACTTAGGGTTTTTTCTTTCTTTCTCTTGGGGAGGGTGTGTTTTCTGCTAACTCTCTTCTAATGCATTTTAAAAAACACAATCCAAAATCCCTGCAGAATAATCCTAATCATTACTGTAAAGAGCTTTCTCCATTGCACTTCAGCATGTATTAGAAAAAGACTTTCATATGGGGTACACAGGTAGAGCCAAGTACAATTTACCACTGCTCTGAAAACAGAATAACACTGCAATCCTATGCATGTGTACTCAGAACTAAGTCCTATTACATTCAATGGGACTTACTCACAGGAAAGTGTGTATATTTTAAAGCAATCTACAACACTGACCATCACTCACATCTTGTGGCAGCAAATTGAGTATGCATTGTGTGAAGAAGTATCATGCAACTGAGGGATAATTGTGAAATGGTGCTCCTTGCTAGAAGAAGAGGTAGCAGCACCACCACCACCAGTGGTAGGATGACTTTTACAGAATTATATTATTATATAATATCTTATATATCATAATTATTACATTATTATATAATAATATATTATTTTATAATATTTTATAAGTGGCTTTTGTAAAAAAATTTTTACCTTACTTAAACCTTTAATTGTTGATATCTGGTGTTTTTGGGGTGTATGTGTCAGTGCTTGCAGAGCAATCCCTTTCTTTTTGTTTTAAAATGGTCAGGATTGGCACAAATTCAACAAGTGAAGCTTACCCACACACCCAAACATGGAGCTTCAGAGAGAAGGGGAAGTTTCTTGCATTTCCTTCTGACACTGTACCTCACCTGTTAGAGGCACAGAGTCAGCTCTGTTAGGAAATAAAATCTTTGGCAATATAAAGATAGGAATCATGTGATAAATTTCCTCATTCACCTCTCCCTCGGTCCAGGCCAGCGAGTGCTGCCTCCACCTCCTTTCCATCAGATAGAGCATACGTGCACACACATCCTCACCTGGCCCTCCCAGCTTAGCAGCATCTGTCTCTCTGTGAAGACCCTGCTGCAGCTGTTCGAGCCTAAGCACTGAGCTACTCTTAAAGGGGCCATTCCATGGGCAACATTGCCGCTAAGCTAAAACTGCAAGCTTAGCTGCAATTTTGCCCATGACATGACCCCTTTAAGAGCAGCTTAAGGTAGCTTGCAGTTGCGGGAGGCAGGGGAATTCGGGACTCTGCATGACAAAGTGAGAAGCCGTGATGGCTTAAGGTTTTTTGTGATGGTCCTGGCATTTTTGTGGCAATTGGAGACTATGGCATTTTTACTGGAACCACAGGATTGCAGGGGGGGGGGGGAGCGTTTGAGCGAATGAGTGGCAACAGCAAGGAGGAGAAGGTAGGGCCGGCCCTACCATTAGGTAGAGTGAGACAATTGCTTTGGGCAGCAGATGCTGAGGGGTGGCGGGATGTTGGGGGACAGAGCTGTGTGTGCCAACCTGCCAGCCTTGCACCCCAACCCCTTAAGCTAGCCCGCTGCCCTCAGGTACGGCGGAGGACATTGTTCCACCATTAGCATTGAAGCAAGATTCAATTGCCAGTCTGGTCAGCTTCTTTATATGGAATGGGGTGTGTGTATGTGTGGGGGGGTGCCATCTTGCTCTGATCAGGTTCGCAGTGGAAGCTGCTCCCAGCAGTTGCACCTCCATGCCAGCTTGGCCTCGCAGCACCTGCGTACCTACACCCAGAGTACCCAAGGGAGAGGCTAATTGGCTTCTAGTGTCAACATGTTCCCAAATGTCTTCCCATTCGCTTGTGATTTGGGGGCGGGGGACGAGCTGCTCACAGACGCAGCAGCTACAAGGGGCTTGCAGAAGGGAAGCCTTGCTCAGCCTTTGCTTTTCTGACTTTGGATGCAGTGCCGGCTCCAGATTTCTGGGGACCCTTGGGCCAGACACAGTCAGTGGGCAATGTCAGCAGCTGCTCTTACTCCTCCTCCTCTTTCTCATAATTGCTACCACTTGCCTGCTTCACAAGCAGGGGGAGCCAGTGAGCAAGCCGGCAGGGCGCGGCTCTTGTCAGTGGACCCCTGTGAGGGTGTGGGTCCTCGGCAGGTGCCCAAACCGTGCCTACCCTTGATGCCGGCCCTGTTTGGTTGGAACCTTTGAGTTGTGTGTGTTTCTGTCTGTCCGTCCCCGGATGTCGCTTTTACAGGAACTCTAGTCTCCAAAGACCTGCTTAATTTTCTCTTTCCAAGGTGGTGTTAGCAATACCTAGGAGCTGCCGCTGTTTAACTGAGACAAGTGGGGATTGCTTGCCCTCCTCTCCGTGGTTGATGTCATGTTCTTCCATCCTCTCCCTCCTTCCCCCAACTGCTTTTATTCCCCCTCTGGGGTTGAGGCAAGAGATGAGGAAGCGCCAGCTTCAATCAGCGTTAACTGAGCGCCTTCCCACCACGTCGGCTGCCCGTGCCAGCTCAGTCGTTGGCTGGAAGTGTTGCCCAGGCATCCGTGGGGTGCAGGGCAGCCTGTGGATCTTCTGAAAGCGGCTGGAGAGATTGTTCTGGGTTGGCTCTCATTTCCGAGACCTAATTCTCCATTCTGCTCCATGCCTCCCAAATCCCTGCTTCCTGCCATCTCTTGTGATTTTTGCAGGCGTTTTAGGAAAGCCTGACTGAGCTCCTATAGAAATGGCTGACATTTTTACTGCGTTGACTCCGCAGCTGGGTCGTCAGAAGCAGAAACGGCCTTTAAGCCCAGGATGGCTTTGTTTCTAGCCCTTCGCCCGCTCTCCCCTTCGCTCCCCAACCTGTTTGCAAATAACCACGGGCTGCCAGAATGAAATAGGAACTCGAAGCCTCTGCTGTCTGGCAGAGTCCTGGCTCAGTGCAAAGCTCAACTGCTTAACAAAGGCCAGCTGCTACGTGCAGAAGGCTTAGAGCGCAGAGCTTGTCAGAGGCTGGTTCCGTGCAGACGGGCCAGATCGATCCAATGGCACAGCTATTCGGCCGCAACTCTTTTCCCTCACTGCTTCCAGTGCAAGATTTGGGGGTGGGTGGGGTGGAGGTGGAACGTGGCCTTTTGGCTACTGATGAGACGAGCCTGCCTGATGCTACTTCGGCAGTTGCCAAACTGAGATTAATCAGGGGCTGTGTAAACAAGAAAGGCCTGACCAGGCCTAATGTTTGCTATCGCTTTTAGCATCTGACCACGGCAGGAATGTTTTACTGTGGCTCCCCTTTCCATTTATACATATGAAGAGCATAAGAAGAGCCCTGCTGGATCAGGCCAAGGGTCCATCTAGTCCAGCATTCTGTTCACACAATGGCCAGTCAGATACCCACGGGAAACCCACAAGCAGGACATGAGTGCAACGGCACCTTCCCGCCCATGTTCCCCCGCAACGGGTGTACATACATAGGCATACTGCCTCTGATACTAGCACAGAGCCACGGATAACCTTCTCCTCCATGAATGTGTCCGATCCCCTTTTAAAGCCCTCCAAATTGGTGGCCATCACTATATCTTGTGGAAGTGAATTCCATAGTTTAAGTATGTTTATTTGTCCTGAATCTCCCACCAATCCGCTTCATGGGATGACCCCTTTGGGTTCTACTATTGTGAGAGAGGGTGAGAAAATGTCTCCCTGTCCACTTTCTCCACACCAGGCATAATTCTGTACACCTCTATACATGTCTTCACTTACACACCTTTTATCAAGGTGCATCTTGGGAGCTGTAGTCTGGAATCGCAAAGCGCAGCGATTTAGGGGGGGGATCTGCCCTCTCCTGTGCCACAACAGTTGACCTCTCGTGCCTCGTGTGGCTAAAGTGAGATGAGATGGCGGGTTTTCCACAACTCATTACGATCGGTGCAGTACACGTGTGCTCAAAATGATAGGGTGTCGGAGGGGCTGTGCTGCACATTTCAAGCACAATTCCGATCACTAATTATGAATGCGTGCCACCAGAAATGGAGTCAGGGCAATGACGGACCTTTAAAAAAAAAAAAAAAAAAGGCAGCATGGTCTTATTCCAATGGCAAGAGGAATTGAGGTGGGTCTACAGGGGGGAAGCCTTGCTGCAGATCCTCCACGCCCCGCCCCCCTTTCTGCCCCACCCCCCCAAGTGGTCCTGCAAGCCTCATTGAGCCAAAACACCAGTTTCAAATGTGGGCTGGGGAGATCAGGCGGTTGGGAAACGTCCGTCCTCCGCTTGTAAGAAGCCATCCATTGGACCCGATTGGACTCCTCCCCCCACCAAACCCCCCCACCCCTAATTGCCATGCCAGGGTATGTGTGTGATGGGAGGGGTATTGCACAACAACCTTGTTGGGGATTGCCAAAAGACCTGGGAGAGGATACTGTGATATATTATCTCTCCCCTCTTGCTTTTGCAAACACAGCAGAGTATACCCAACTACAGGCGAAAAACGTGTGCATGCGGAGCTGCTGGTTAAAGCAGGGCTGTGCATTTAGTTGATACAGACTGTCCCTTTTGGACAGGCTGGATCTTCACCCGGTTTCCCCCTTAGACTACCAAGAAGACAAACAGTCTTTTGGAGGTTAAAAACATAGTTTACTCACTCAGATCTTGCAGATTGGATACAGGCAGGCTTAAGAATGTATTTACAGTTGTGCAGGAATCGTATGGTAGTCGACCTGTTCTGAACTTGGGAAAAGTTCAGAACTGCAACTCGGCTACATCTTCAGACATGTTGCACACACAATTTCATGGCTCGGACTGTTTTCCCAGGGGCAGGAAGAGGAGGCGACTGGCAACGCCCACATCCTGCACCAGGAGGTCTGGGTAATGTCCAAAGGGTCTCTGCTCTAGGATGCAGAGACTCTGTGGTCCCAATTACATCATGCACCTATGCATGGCTTGAGGTTTTGACTGTTCATTCCCAACAAACCTCCTCCCAAAAATCACCCCTGGGGAGGAAGTGTTTGTGTGCGCGCGCACCATTTTGTGACTGGCAGTCAGTTGGTGGGCCTCGGGGTTGTAGTTCAACACAAATTAGATCCTGCAAGACGGAACTTTTCCCTTCTCCGCTCAAAGTCTATTGATTTCAAGGGATTTAGGTGCATACCTCGTTTCCAATAGTGGGGTCAAGGTGTCAGGCTCCCTCCGCTTTAATGGGAAGGAAGGGGGGGGGCGGGAGAGAAACTGGCTACACAAAATAAATAACACCTCCTTTTCGGGAAATGATATGTTCTTCCCTGCTTTTCTGTTTTCTTTCTGTTGCACTGGAAAATACTGTTTGAACCACAGAGGTGTTTGGTCTCTAATCTAGTCCTGAACACTTTGCTCTGATCCGAAGGACTGCGGCTTCTTCCAGCTGGAACAGCTGCTTTCAAAGAACAAAAAGGACTAAGCTTCCAAAGCAATAATGTAGGATGAGGTCAGAACTTTGTCTGTCACCCTTGCGCTAAAGTCGGGAGTTTTTAATAACATGTTTGCCACACTCCTTCCACCTTTTAATGGTAACACCTGTGTTGACTATTGCTTTCTTTTTAGAGTGGCTTGGATATCCATAATACAGTCCAAATAATAATCACATGCTTTTGTTTTCATTGTTTTAATAATTTGTGGTATTGTTTTTAACCTGCAGTAGAGAGCAATATGTCGCAGACTCAATTTGTGATATTAGATTGCATGCAAAGGTAGGGAGGGCATGTGTCCTATTTTAAAGAGGGTGCTTTTCTATTTAAAGGCACCTTCTATTTGAAGTCTATCCAGTCCAAATCAGATCAGGGGTCTTGAAGTTGCCCACCAACCAGAGGCAGTTAGGGGGAGGCCCACTAGGGCTGGAGCCCCTGAATCTTTCATTTGGAGCCCCAAATCTCTGGGAGGCCATCTGCCCCACCACCCTGCTGTCCATGGGCACTTGCGGAAATAAAGGCCCAGGGGCCCTGAGGATCTCTGTTGCATCTGATCCCCCTGGACGAGCTGGCTCCTTGCCCACATGTGCTTCACCTCCTGCTGCCTCCACCCGTTGAATCTTGCTGCCTGAAGTTTTTTTTTTCCTGAAATCAAATGCCCTCCTCTCCCCTGTCCATGCATCCCTTTTTACAAATAGGGGTGTCCTTAGGTGACAGGGTCTTTTACAGACTTTAGAGCATATGTAAATTAGCATATGCAAATGTGTACTTTTTTTTTGTCCAGATGCAAACAGAGATCCTGAGGGCCTGAGCCCTGGGTCTTTTCTGTACCTAGCACCGCCCCGTCACCAACAGTTAGCACCAGGACAGCGGACTGAGCGACACAGACATCATAGATTTCATAGACCATAGAGTTGGAAGGGGCACTGCAAGGCCATCGAGTCCAACCCCCTGCTCAATGCAGGAAACTAGAGGAGGGGTCTCCCATCCAAGTCATAACCAGGCCTGACCCTGCTTAGCTTCCCATGCTCAGACAAGCTGAGCCAGCTGAGCCACAGGCACGTGGCCACATCTCACTATGGCGAGATGTACTGAATTATTGCTATTGAAATTGCATTCATTATTTCTAAATGTACATCTATACGTATGAATCTGTGTCCTCTTTTTGTTTTAATCATGCGTAAATGGCCACCCTAATAAAGCAGAGTATAATAAGGTCATGTTGTTGGACAGTGACCTGGTTCGCGCATGATTGCCGGTGCCCAACATGGCTTAAATAAGCCACGGTGGGCTGCAGCATGCGCCGGTTGCCACTGTGAATATTCAAGCCACGGCGGGAGGGCACTGCAGCTTGTCGTGATGTGTGAACCCAGGCAGGGTGGCTTGTTGCTGTGGGCTGGATATTCACAATGGTGGCCGGCATGCTTATTTAAGCCACGGTGGCTGCCAGCGATTGTGCGAAATGGCCCATTGAGTGAGCCTTTGTTTCTGAGTCACCGCAGGGTTGGTTGCAGCTGGTAGTAGTGGCGGGGGGATTGCTTCTTGACCCTGTGGCCCCTGTTCTATGGGGTTCCATGGGGCTCCACCTTGTTGCCCATGTTCTTTAACATCTGAATGAAGCCGCTGGGAGAGGTTGTATGGATCTTTGGAGCCAGGTGCCATCACTATGTTGATGACACTCAGCTCCGTTTCTCCTTGTCATCTGAATCAGGTAGCAACACGGGAAGCTGTGTTACACTGAGTCAGACCATTGGTCCATCTAGCCCAGTATTGTCAACACTGACTGGCAGCAATGGCTCTCCAGGATTTCAGGCAGGGGTTTTTCCAGCCTTACCGAGACTCCTGGAGGTGCCAGGGATCGAACCTGGGACCTTCAGCATGCAAAGCAGTACCACTGAGCCACAGCCCCTCCTGTGAAGCTGTAAATGTGCTGAACCAGCACCTGGATGCAATACTGGGTTGGCTGAGAGCTAATATACTGAAGCTGAATCTGGATAAGATGGAGGCACTGTGGAACAGACGGCTCTCAGGTCTGGGAAATTGGTGGTTGCCCTATTTTGGATGGGTTCTTCACTCTCCCTGAAAGGACAGTCTGGGGACACTCCTAGATCCAGCTTTGTCACTCAGGTGACACTCAGACCGCCCAGGTGGTCTTGGTGGCACAGAGGGCCTTTGGCCCGCTTCATCTGGTCTGCCAGCTGCAGCCATTTCTGGACAGGGAGAATCTGTCCCAGTGATCCGTGCTCTGGTCAACTCCCCTTTGGATTACTGCAACGCATTGTACGTGGGGCTGCCCTTGAAGGCAACGTGGAAGCTTCAGCTGGTGCAGAATGGAGCCACCAGAATGGCGAATGGTATGGCCAGGTTTATGCGTATCACCCCACTTTGGCCTGGAGCCCTCTAGATCTGTTGGACTCTTGAGTTCTGAAAAATTCTGACTTGGAGGTAGAGCTGTGTCTGCTTATTTGGGCATCTCTGCCACTTAACATGGGCATTGAACCTGCTGGCTAGAGTGGTTTTAATGAGTTGATTTCCACGTTGTGCTTCCCTGCTGCAAACCGCCTCCTGTATTTATCGTTCTTACAGCACTGCCCACTGGGAAGTGAGGCCCACTGGGTTGTAAATGGGGCTTGCTCCCAGATAAGTGTGTATAGCGGCAGCCTTTCCAAACCTGGTGTCCTCCAGACATGTTGGACTGCAATTCCCATCATTCCTAGCAGGACCGGTGCAAGGTAGTTTGGTGCCCTAGGCAAGATCAGATATTTAGCACACACACACACCCACTTGAGAGCACTGTATTTTTTTCCAAGGCGTTTCTGGAGCCCCTTTTAGCCCTGCGCCCTAGGCAGCTGCCTAGTTGGCCTAATGGTAGCACCGGCCCTGATTCCTAGCCAGGCATCGCCTGGCAGAGAAGGCAAGCTTTCCTCTCTCCTCCTTTGTCAGGGAGTTTCCCCCAGTACTGTTGCATTACTAGAGCAAGAGCCCGAAGAGACAGAGAGAGTTGTGTGCTCTCCCACCTCCCCTTTTACTGGAGAAGTTACTTACTAGAGAAGCACGGAGCAGGGTGGGGTGAGGTGGGGGGTTTAGGAACTTCCCAGGCATGGCCTCCTCATACTCACAGGTATTCAAACCCTTTCCCTAAATTCCTATATTTGTTTGTTTTTAGTCATGGCATGTTAATCCTGCCCTTCAGCCAAAGAAATGAGACAGTCCCTGTCCACAGGCAGACAATCTAAAACAGTGTTCTCCAACCTTGGGTCCCCAGATGATTTTGGTCTACAACTCCCAGCATGCCCCAGCCAGCTATGCTGGCTGGGGCATGCTGGGAGTTGTAGACCAAAATCATCTGGGGACCCAAGGTTGGAGAGCACTGATCTAAAAGATATGATACAAAAGGAAAAGAGATTGGAAGGGAAGGGGGGGGGAAGCAAATCCAGGCACTAGATTGGGGTGGGCAACTTGTGGTCCTCCAGATGTTGTAGCCTACAACTCCCATCATCCCTAGCCAGCATAGAAAATAGTGTGGGATCATGGGTGTTGTAGGACAAAACATCTGGAGGGCCACCCAAGTTGCCCACCCCTGCTGGATTTTTAGATGCACATTTTTAGCTGTCCTTTTAAAGAAAGAAAGAAAGAAAGAAAGAAAGAAGAAGAAGGAAAGAAAAAGCCTCAGAGTCTGACCCTTTACTTATGAAAATAATAAGGTGGGTGAAAAGGTGCAGGCTGTATTCTCTGCTGGAGTGGGCAGACTTCAGGTGTGTGGGATCTGTTTTGTGTTTTGCTGAAACCCTGAGGTCTACCAACCACAGCCAGACAAAAAATGGTGGCTCACGGGTGGAGTCAATTATGTACCACACCCCATGAACCACACACTGGGAAATATATCCAGATCTACATGTCAGATATCAGCAATCATACAACCCTCCAAAACTGGCCAGCAGAGCTGAACTAAGACCTCACCGAAAGCAACCCACACAAGGTTGGCCTGCCTCAGGGCTGGCATTGGGGATCTGCTTAGCTGGGCACCTCCCAAGTAGGGTGGCAAAGTAGGGCCGCCCAGAAAGGACAGTATAAAATCTGCACAGGCTAATTTATATGTATAGAAGTCCATTTAGAAATAATGAGTATCGTTTACAGAGAAATACAATCCATCTTACCATACCGGGGAAGGCCATGACCAGGTGATCGCTGTGCCTGCCCAGTCTGCTGTCCAGGTGATAAGTGTGGATGGGCAATTTCATGCCCCCCCGCTTTCCCTTATGATCTTTCTCTTGAAACTCGGCCTGGACTGGACAGCCCTTTAAACAGGACTAGCCTCTGCAAAGTAGGGCACGTGGCCACCCTCCTGTTGTGCGCCCCCCCCGACATGCGCAGATGGCGTCTTCCATTTGTGCACAGCAGGAAGAAGGCAAGAAGCAGTCTCCTTCCTGCTTCATGGATGGGACTCCTGTTGTTTTTTTATCTGCTCAAGAACTGCAGTGGAAATGGGACACCTCCAGGGTAGGGTTCTGTGGGTTGCCAGATGTTCTGCTCGCCAGAGAGCCAGGGGGGGGCACTCAACTCTGGCGAGCTGGACAGCCTATTTGTGGATGCCCAGTCTGTAAGCTTATGCTATGATAAATCTGTTCAGTAAGTCGTGTATTTAAGCACTCACCTGACAGACCCAGGTGAGAAGGCATTGCACCAACTTGGATGACTTTAAAAGGAGACGAAACAAAATTCATGGAGGACGAGGCTATCAATGGCTACTACTCATGATGGTTATATATTATCTCCAGTTTCAGAGGCAGTATGCCTCTCGATACCTAGTTGCTGGGGGAACTCGAGTGAGAGGGTACCATTGTAGTCATGTCCTGCTTGTGGGCTTCCCATGGGGGCATCTGATTGGCCACTGTAGACACAGGATGCTGGATGAGATGTGCCTTTGATCTGATTCCACAGGGCTCTTATGTTTATGCAGCTGAGTGGCCTGGTGGTGAAAGGACAAAAGGTGCTGTCTCTTCTCCGCACCCAGCACAGAAATGCAGCAGGCTGTTGAAGGAGACACAGAGAGTTCCCCCAGCCATCCTCTGCTAGCCCCTCTCAGGCCAGCAATATTTTTTTGCATGCTAGCAACTCTTTTGGGCTGGTCTATGAAGCAGTGTGTATTCTCCAAGCCTCCAAGATTCCTAGTTGTTTTTACTGGGGCAAACTAATGTGACTGACGCCCCTTTATTTGCTACAAAAATAAAGTGGCTTGACTTTGCCCAGCTGGTCTGCGCACTCAGAACCTGTCAGCACAGTCAGGCAAAGAGAGCCAGTGTTGCATAGTGGTTAGAGTGCTGGACTGGGTTTTGGAAGACCCGGTTTCTAGTCCCTGCTCGGCCATGAAACTCACTGGGTGACTTTGGGCCAGTCACTGACTCTCAGCCTAACCTACTTCACAGGGTTGTTGTGAGGATAAAATGGGAGAGGAGGATGTACACCACTTTGGACTCCTTGGGGGGGGGAGGTGGGATATAAAGTAACAAATAATTAAATGAATGCAAAGTATCCCAACCTCATGTTCACCTTGGCATATTAGCCCTGGCACTCCATTTTCTATGACAATAACATGAGAGATCTCATAAAAACAATAGGTTGGTGGCAATCGCCTTACTGTAAAGGGAAATAGCAGTGTTCTCCCAGTCAACATAGAGTTTCATAGGCAAAATAGAAACTTGCTGACAAGGAGTTCACAGTCTAAGGGCACAATCCTATGCAAGTTTAGACGGGGGGGGGGGGGGGAAGCCTACAACTCCAGGGAGTTGTAGGCCTTTTTCCCCCCTGTCTAAACTTGCATAGGATAGCACCTTAAAATGACTCAGCAGTCTCTTGGGGCAGCAATGTCTAGAGTTACCAATGAACAGTGTGTGATCTAAGGTATGCCTCAGGGTCCCTTAATGTCTCAGGTGAGCCCTAGATCAACCTATGCCAGCCATTGCCAGCTGGGCGCCCTCCCAATCCATTGGACTGCAACCCCCATCATCCCCAGCCCACATGGGAGTTGTAGTCCAACACATCTGCCAGGGCACCAGGCTGGGGAAGGTTGACCCATGCAGCGTACAGACAAAAAACACAGCCATGAGTATCACAAAATTATTTTTTATTTTCATTTTTTTCCCTGATGATTGTAAACAAAAGTATACAGTACTTTTCAACTCATACAAAGCATCTTTTAGTTTCTCCACAGTAGTAAAAACATCAGATTTCCAAAGTGCCTGTTACATTCATTTCCTTCCCAGGATTGTGCAAATTTGAAGGAGGGGCCGGGAGCGGGGAAGCATAGTACATATAGACTGTACGTGATCCAGGGTTTTCAGTGTTGGCTGACTGATCATCAATTCTATTTCCCCATGGACAGAAATGCTGCCCGCCTGCCCGCCCGCCACCTGTGCCGGCCTGTGCTGGACAGTTCCTAGTGCAATATAGTTCAGGCCAGACTTTGCCAACTACCTTGGTTCCCCAGAGGTGGTCAGACTACAACTCCCATCACACCCAGCCATGACCATGTTGGCTGGGGCTGATGGGATGAGTTGTAGTGCGACAACATCTCAGGAGCCAAACTTGGGAAAGGCTGGTTTTTAGACTGTGAGCCTTAAATCACTTACTCTAGAGTAGTACCACTAAGGTCCTTGAGCATCACAATAATCTCTTATTCCACGCACGTTGTTTCTTTCTATTACTTATACATTCCATTTATGAATACTGACGGTTAATAGACATGCAAAATAATCCTTCTTCCCACTCCCTTCCTTCTTCATATCTTGGTGTGTAATGAAATAGAATGAACACCAGAGGGCAGCAAAATACAGAATAGGGAAAATCTATCTTTGTTTTTAAAAGCTGGTAAATATTAAATAAAATGCACACATTTCCTTTAAAGGCTGGCATATTTCTGGACCATCTCTCTTCTTCCATCAGTGTAAAACAAACAAACAAACAAACAAAAAACAAACAAAAAAACCAAGATGAAAGGGAATACAATGGAATTTGTTTAAATGTAGAAAAATATTTTCTGAAGATCTGAGGTAATTAAGGCTGTAGAAACTCAAAAGCAAGGTCAAAAGGTTGTGAGGTTTCTTCCCATTTCCCCTTTACGAAAATAAATACATTATAAATATTTCACATCAAATATTTATATCAGATCTCTGACATGTAACACACACACACACACACACACACACTGGCAGAAACACATTTTTAGAAAATGTATGGATAAAAAAATAAATGATATATTTCTCTCTCTCTCTCTCTCTCTCTCTCTCTCTTCTTTTCTATGTGAAAATAAATAAATAAAAGATAACTGCAATTTCACTTACATGGGGGGGGGAGGAAATTAGAAAGGGGTGTCGCATATTTGATGCCTCTCTCAAAAAATCCCAAGGGATTGTGCAAAATAAAGAGGCTATTTGCAGATTAAGTCTTTTGAGCAGAGCCGGCTAGTGGGGGAGGCATGATTCAGACGTCACTGGGAGATCTGGATCGGAAAGGCATGGTAGAAGAGACGCACCCACAGCATATAGTCCATAATACTTTCTGGATTTCTTGGTTCCTGAAGGCGTAGATCACGGGGTTGATCATGGAATTGTAGGTAGCAGGCAGCACAGTCATATACGTGTAGAGGACTGGGTAGGTGTAATCTCCAAGGAGGCAGTAAATGGCAAAGGGCAACCAGCAAGAAGCAAAGGTCCCCAAGATGATAGCCAACGTGGAGATCCCTTTCCGCGTGGTGACGTAGTGTGAGGTGGCCAGGAAGTGTCTCTGGAGGGCGATCTGCTGGGCGTGCCGGCAAACGATCTTGCAGATCTGCACGTAAAGCTGCAGCATCATGGCAAAGACCATGAAGAAGGAGATGGAGAGGATGATGAGGTTGTTCTTGGTCAAGGGCTTGACGATGCTGCAACTGGAGTCATCCTTTAGGCAGTTCCAGCCCATCACGGGCAAGAGGCCGAAGCAGATGGAGATCCCCCAGGTAAGGATCAGCATGATGTACGTCCTGGTGACGGTCCTTTCCGAATAGTACGTCAGGGCATTGTAGAGGGACAAGTACCGGTCTATGGTGATGGCCAGGAGGCTGCCCACGCTGGCCGTGAATGAGCAGACCAGGAGGCCCACCGTGATGAGGTTCACCACCTGTGACTGGATGCAGTAAATGAAGGCAAAGTGGAAGATGAGGCCCAAGCCAGCTAAGAGGTCAGCAGTGGCTAAGCTCCCGATCAAGAGGAACATGGGAGTCCGGAAGGCAGGGGTGTAAAAGATGATAGCCACCACAATGGCATTCTCGCAGGAGATGATAGTCCCAGAAACGCAAAGAACCACATCCCAAGGGTTCAGGGGAAGAGGAGGAGCCTCCGAGAGGTACAAGGAGTCGCCGCTGGCATTGCTGGGTACAAACCAGCCAGGCTGCTCTTCTTCTGTAGGATTGGGGATCACGTCTTCTTTCATGCTGTTCGCCTGCAACCTGCAAGGGCACACAAGAAAACCCACTTAGCTTCCTGCGAGAGAGAGACACAGTGGAAATCGACATGCATTTGTGAGTGTCTGGGGCCCAAATTGTAGGTGTGTGGTGGAAGTGGGGGGGGGGGAATCTTTGAACTGATCCCAGCTTTTCTGGTGCTATAAATCAAGGTGGGGGAAAACTGGCTACCTTTATGCACAAAAGTTGCGGGGGAGGGGAGGTGCAGATTAATTTCATACACACAGCATGTGATCACGGCATGCTTGTTTATCAATGGTCCCTGGATGGAACATTTCTGGATTGGACCTGCCATTGTGTTTGCAGTCCTTCCCCCCACACACACACACACCTCAAATAAAGCCTGCGAGATAAAGGATAGTAAACCAGCTCTCTGCTGCTGTCTCCTGTCAATGTAGGCTTCCCCAGATTACATCATTATTTTGTACCTGGCAAGTCCTTCTTTCTTTCCATAGCATGGATGCGCGCGCACCCGCGCACACGCACGCTAACTAACTTAGCTCTCTTAAATCACTGGCTTTATCAAAGTTTACAGGGAAACAACACAAGACTCTGTCATGGACACGTGTCAGATGGCAGTGATACCTTGAGTCACCATTTGCCTGGTTACAATTTGGGCACCTAAGCATCACTTGCAGATTGGGAAGGGCCGGCTGCACGCCTGCCAGCCAGAGCCGGCTGTTATCGTTTTGCTGACTTTTTCTATCCCCTCTTTCGTCTGCTTTACCGCTTCCTCCTCCTCCTCTACGTAGCCAGTGTCTATTAGAACCCCACACACAGTGATGCGCACAGAGGGATGCAGGCACTTGCCCACCGCAGAGCCACCATCCTGGACTGCCTCTTGAGGCAGACCTATGGGGGGGGGGGTGGCAAAGGAGCAGGAGGGAAGGCAGGGTGCTGGCGTGCGTGCGCCTCCGAATTTCACGTTTCTAAACCCTTTCCTCTCTTTCGGTCTTCTACAAAATGGATCGGTCCCAATATGTGTCTACTCGAAAGTAAGTCCCATTGAGTTCAGGTAGAGGAAGCTGGTGACTCCTATGTGAGTGGGGCTCCTTATCCATTACGTCTCGTCGTGTGAGCTTTATAGGAGCGAGCCGTGGTGCTGAACTCCAGCCCCAGAATAGCTTCGCCACCACGGAGCACCACGGACAGCTCCTATAAAGCTCAAGCAAAAAAAGATGCAATGGATAAGGAGCCCCACCGGCACGGGAGTCACCGGTCCCCAGGTAAAAAGAGTGGGGCGGAGGCGGGGGGGGGGATAGGATTGCAGCTTCAGACTCCCTTCGGAAAGAAGTGTTCCGTTATTTTTGTGATCCGCCCCGAGAGCTTTGGCTATTGGGCGGTATAGAAATGTAATTAAATAAATATTTTTTAAAAAATTGGCTTTTGTCACCTTCTGCCTAGGAAAAGGGGCTTCGGCTGCAGTCCTATCCCCACTACCTGGGGGAGTCCGCCTCGCTGAACTCGAGTGGGGCTTACTTCTGAGTAGACATGCCTAGGATAGCCCTGTTAGGCGATGCAGAGAAGGCTGCCGCTCCGCTCGGAGTGTCAAGCGATGCGGGAAAGAGGGAGGCGGCGGCGGCGGCGGCGGCGGTACTCACCCTGGACGGCGTTCCAAGCGCACATTCAATTTGGGATGGGTCTTTTTGGGGGGGTGGCGGCCGTGGCGGGGTCTGCCCGGGCGTCCGATTGGATGACTGGCGGGGAAAGCAGCCCGCCTCTCCTAATGCAGAGGCAAGCGCTACGCTCCTCCTGGCCGCGGGACGGAGGCTCCGTTCCAGCTGCAGCAGTGGCTGAGGCTGGCTGGCTGCTGGGGGCGGGCGGCGCGGAGTTATAGTGAACAAGCCCCCTGCGGTGACTCACGCTTCATCCTTTCGGGCGGCTCCGCCCTTCGCTGGTCTTTCTCCCCTGCGTGACGTCAATGGGCGGCGGGAGCCAATCAGGCGGCGGCCGCCGCGCGCGCCGCGCGGCATAGTAATCGGGCTCCGGCTGGAGAATTCCATTCATAAAAAAGGGGGTGGGGGGGGCACTGCTGAGGCTTTTGATGTGTAACCACCGGGGGGGCCTTCCTCCTCCTCCTCCCCCTCCCCCTCCTTCCGCCCACTGTGTCCTTCCCAAGTCCTCTGCGGAGAAAGGATGGAGGAAGCGGTGGAAGAGGAGGATGCTCCCCTAGGATTCCCCGGTGGGGGCGCAGCCGGTGGCATCGCGGGCCAAGGTTGCTGCTGTGGAGGGGCCTGGCTGACCTTCTTTTAAATTATTATTTAAATTATTTATTTAATTATTATTCATCAGCCATGAAACTCGCTGGGTGACTTTGGGCCAGTCACTGACTCTCAGCCTAACCTACCTCACAGGGTTTTTGTGAGGATAAAATGGAGAGGGGGAGGAGGAGGAGGATTATGTAAGCCGCCTTGGGTTCCTTGCAGGAAAAAAGGCGGGGTATAAATATAATAAATAAATAAATAAGGGATGTGCCATTCCCTTCCTGCCTAGGCCTGTGAGAGAGTCCCGGGCTGATGGGGATTGTATCCAATATTATTCCTGCTTAGTGTAGACCAGTGTTCTCCAACCTTGGGTCCCCAGATGTTTTTGGCCTACAACTCCCAGGCCAAAGTTGTAGGCCAAAAACATCTGGGGACCCAAGGTTGGAGAACACTGGCGTGTAGACTCATTGAAATGGGCGGGGTTTAAGTTAGTCATGAATAACAAGCAGGGCTGGCGCCAAGGGTAGGCATGGTCGGGCACCTGCCGCGGGCCCACACCCCAGCAGGGGACCTCTGACAAGAGCCCATTGGAGTTTCTCCTCCTCTTCACCGCTGCAACCTGCTTGTTCACTTGCCTCTTGTTCTGGCCCAGACAACAGGGTTGGGGAGGAGAAGGAGGAGGAGGAGGAGGAGGAGGAGGAGATGCCGCTGCTGACTTGCTCCCTGGCTTTCTGCCTGTCAAGCAGGCAAGTGGTAGCAATGAGGAAGAAGGGGGAGGAGGAGCCGGAGCAGCTGCTGACAGTGGCAACGGGAAGACAGACTCATTGAGGGAGGGGGGCCCATTGAGGATGTCTTGCCCACAGGCCCTCAAAAAACCTGGATCTGGCACTGCCACGAAGTCCAGTGGGTCTACTCTCAGTAGAGCTAGCATTGGATACAACCCATGATGATGATGATGCAGTGACTCTGAAGATAGTGGTGGAAGAAAAGGTGCCTGGAAACAGGTGGATGGGCTATTTCCAGGGCCACAAAAGAAGCCCCTCCGTGGACCTTAGAAGTTTCCCTCTTAGGGCTCAGTCTTCCCCAACCTGGTGCCTGCTGGATGTGTTGGAGTCCAACTCCCATCAGCCCCAGCCAGCATGGCCAAGGATCTGGAATGCTGGGAGCTGGAGTACAAAATAGTTGGAGGGCACCACCAGGTTGGGGGAGGCAGTTAAGGGGTCGCCAGCATGTCTGAATGGAGGTAAAGAGCAGTGGCCAATATCATGTTGCAACCAAAGCAGGGATCTATGGAATAGAATGCCCATTGGAGTGCATAAGTTCCTTCGGCCCCGTGGGCAGCATCCCGATAGGCAGTCCGCATCATCCTTTCTCATAGGTCCACAAAAACAACATCAACGAGGTCTCATGCATCCCCTTTGAGGCTACCACATTTATCAGTGGCAGGAGTTTCAGTGAGCCATCATTAATAGGTTCTCCCAAGACTCTGGTGCGCGCACGCGCGTGTGTGTGACGTGTGTATGTTTTTAATTCTAAAGGCAAGTCCTTTATCCTGTGTAGGAAAGGGGAGAACGGAGGTGCCTTATTTCAGCACGTGCCAGTTTCACAAGATGCAGTGCTCTGTTGTTAGGGACTCCAGAGTGTCCCTTATATTTGCAGTTCTTCTGATCTGGCAATTTCCTTTCCTTCCCCTGCGTGGCTCTTTGGGGGTTCTCTGACACCCTGGGTGGATAGGGTTTTGGATGCAGGAAGAACAGAAGGAGCTGCTTTATACCAGGTCTGACCTATGGCTCTTTAGATGTCATTGGTTGGGTTGGAATGGTGTTGCTACTCCTACCCAATCTGCTCTGTAGACTAGAGTGTTGTGTTGGCAGCTGAGTTTATTTAAAGAGACTGCACGGTCAAAGTTGGCCTTCATACTGCCAGCTTTATAAGGATCTTTCCATTGGTCTTCATAGAATTTGGATCAGATCTGGCAAATCTCTTTCATCCCAACATGAATTAATTCATCTGGAGGTCATTTTTTTTTAAAAAAACAACAACAAGTCAACAACACTGTTTTATGATGAGTAACTTGGGCTGGTAATCCTATACCCATTTACCTGGAAGTATGTCCCACTGGACTCATTGGGGCTTACTTCTGAGTAGACATGCATATGTTTGTAGTGTTAGAAACAAGGATCTCTGGTTGATGTGATGTTTGCAGAGCAGTAATCATGGCCTATTTATCAACCCAGCCTCCAGGTAATTTGCTACGTAGATGCATTCCCTTTCATTAGTTGCATAACATCATCTTCTGGACTGCTACAGGGTGGCATGCTGGCTTGAATCTATATTTTGAGTGTCTCTCTCTCTCTCTCTCTCTCTCTCTCTCTCTCTCACACACACACACACACACACACACACACTAATAAATACAGAGAAATGGGATAGTTAAAGGCCCCTGATAGGCAGAAATCCAAAATTCATTGTTCTGGGATTATCAGTGGTCCTCCAACTGTAGGATCGTTTCCCTTTGGCATGTTTATGCACACTCATGTGTTTGCATAAAATGGGGACAGAAACCTTGTTTTCTGTCGAGGTCCACATTCCCTTGTGAGTAATCTATGGGGGGGGCAGCATGGTGGTGGTGGGTGGAGCCAAAGCCAGTGTTGGGTGGGCCAGAGTCGAAAGTCAGCCCTTTTCTCTTTCTGCCACCCCCTTTCTCTCTCTCCCTCTTCCTTCACAGTGAGCTGTCAGGGAAGGGACAGATTACACTTGGTAGAGGTCTGAAGTGGTCACATGCCAAGGGCTTTTTTGAAATTAGGCAGCAGGCTGCCTATATGGTCCTAAGGATGCAGGTAGCAAACCACCTGGCATAAAGTCACCTGAAAAGAGGATGTGAAGTTCCAAGGATGGAGAAGATCCCATGGCAGCCAAAGTCAGAAGCATTTTCATCTTGGCTCTGGTGCTTAAGCGTTGCATCTATCAAAATTGCTATGCTAACCATAGCATGGACCTATGCAAGGGACCATGTGGAAGCTTCTGGCCATAGGAACGTACATTATAAAAACCATATACATACGAACATATACACATACAACACAGAGAGAGACAGAGTGTTGCCTGAACCCAGCTGTGATAACAAACCATAGTTTGTTAACCATGAACAACCCATGAAGAGAACCCACGTCTTCTGAACTGTGGGTTGTTTGTGATTAACAAACCATGGTTTGTTATCACGGCTGGGTTCAGACAACACGACAATGCACGTTTCAACAACAACCCATGGTTCGATGACAAGTCACACTCAACCCATATTCAACCCTTGAGTTTGGGTTATCATGTTGCCTGAACCTAGTCATTGTAGTGCCTGAGGCAGACAATCCAAGTGGCGCCCTCTCACCAAGAAATAAGATGGGGCATAAGCATTTGGGAAATTCTCCTGCATAAGCATTATAGAAATGAATGTAAGCTGGGCTTGTACAGAGTTTCCTGGGGATCATGCCTCAAGGCTTAGGTTTTCATGCCCCCTGCTCTGTGGCCCTTAATGTTTCTATAAATCTGCCACCTGGGGTGGCTTCCAGACTTTGCCATGTGGCAGGGCTCCCTCTGGCATGGGAGGCCTGGCAAGACATGGGAGGGACTGTGGGTCAGTGGTACAGCACATGATTTGCACGCAGAAAGGTGACAAGTTCAATCATTACAGATAAAAGGATCCGGTAGCAGGTGATGGAGAAAGAGACCTCTTCTTGAGCCTAGAGAGCCACTGCCAACCAGAGGAGACAAATCCTTGCTTAGATGGTCAGATGGACAGACCCTGGTCAGCTTCCTATGTTCCCATGTAATTCACTTTTGACACTAATTTTAAGATTCTTCACTCCAGGGCAGACCATGGGAGTTCATCTGACCATTAAAACAACCTTGTATTTAAGCACTCACCTGGCCACCACTGGTATCCAGGAATCACATGCAGGCGAGTGCATGAAATCGTATGCAGGCAGGTGAGTGGGCTGGCCAATTCTGAACTCCGCATGGAAATGCAGCAGCACGCTGCCGGAAGAGACACGGAGTTCTCTTGTTCCTCCTCTGCCATCCCCACCCACCCCAAAACAGGCATGTAAAATATTTTACACGCTAGTAACTTTTGTGGGCTTATTTACAAGGCTGCATTGGGACAAACTTCCTTTGGCGTGGAACGATCTCTTTTTGGGCACGGGGTTCTAAATTGTGCGGGGAGCCCACACACAAATAGAAGAGCCCCTCTCGCCACAGATTTTCACCCCCAACTTGAGGATGGTGATGGAGGTGGGGTAGAGAGCAAGCATGTTCATCCAGAGAGTCCCCCTTACTCCGTGAGAAATTTGAATGCCTGAACACGGCTACGGTGAATGGGATGGAGAATCATCAATTAAAATAAGTCCTATTCTGAACTTTTCCTGGGGGTGGAGGTGGGGAGATCTTTCAAAATAGAACATCCTAACTGAGTTTATGACGCACCATCTGTCTCCATCTCTTTTTTAAACCAGTGACTATACCACTAAAGCGAATGAAATGCACATATCTCTATTCTTCCGCAAGTGCTTCTGCCAGCAGAATATCAAACAGCACCAGTTATATAATAGCCCACTGCAAAGCCACACATGTGTAATTAGATCCCACCAGAGCAAGCAGGCAGGCTGGGGAAGGAACACCGTTTGAAGTATTTCAGGATAATATCTTGAGATATCCCATTCCTGTTTGCATAATGGGGGGTTGGGGTTTTTTTGGGGGGGAGCGTGAAATAAAACAAGGGATGTACACTTGATCTGGTTGTAGGTGTCATTTGCAGGTCTATTTGCCAGGGCGACAACAGCAGTGGTTCAGTTAAGTAACTTTAGTCTCTGGACTTGGGGTCTTTAGGTGGTAATGCGTATTCGTTCACTTCAAAATGTGGTAAGCTAACCTTGCTGCATTGGCGGGTGGGCCCTTGTACTTCTGATGGGGCCTTGCACGTCTGCCCCAAAGTCCTGCTTTGATGGCACCACTGAACAGCAAACAGCCACTGACTGTTCCTTGGTGATCGATAGAAGTTTCGCCGGTGGGGCTACGCAGAACGGAGCTCTCTGTGGTGCTGAATCTCCCTCCCTTGCTCCTGCACTGTGGATAAAAGGCATTCCTTCCTAGCTCCAATGTTAACCTTACTATGAAGCAATGTGAAGCAGATGCCACAGTGGGAACCTTCTCTTACTCCCCCCCCCATACTCATTCCCCCAGCTTTAAGTAGAATGCAATCACAAGTCAGTATTTGTAACTTCTGCAACTTTTCTTAACCCCTGGCATGGAGAGAGAGAGAGAGAGAGAGAGAGAGCGCGCAGGATTTGGGATTAATGGTCTTTTGCTCTGGACTTTAACACCCATACTGGTCCTGCTAGTTAGTTCTGGCTCTGCTGTTTCTACTAGCTGTAAAGCAGCAATGAAGAACCTCTGTCCCATGGGCCTAATCCAGCCTGTGAGGCTCTCCAGTCTGGCCTGTGAAACTTTCCGGGAATGAATGTCCCTTTACCTTTGATTCCCCCACCCTCCACTCAGTCATGAGGGGGAGTTTAAAAGTGAGGGAGGGGCTTCCAACTGAGCCACGTGGCCTTGAAGAGCAGTCCCCAGGGCAGTTGGCATTTTGTCCCCAACCCCCCTTGCCTCTCCTGAGTATAGACTGTCACTTTCTCACATGCCATCTAGGGGTGAATGAATGGGGATACATCCCCAACGTGTGGGAAATGTTTTGTCTTCAAGCACCCTAAGAGCTCTCCGTTCACCGACCAAGGCACTTCATATGCCAGTGGCTCTCAAAATGATATTTAGCTGGGACATGCAAAATGCTCCTTCCCTTCTTGTTTCCCTCTCCTCCTCATTCTTTCCTTCTCTGTTCTCTTTATAGATCTTGCTTCCCCCCCCCTTTTTTTTAAATGTTAGACAGACTGCATGGTTTAACTGAGAGAACAGCAAACAAAGGATTATACAGAGGCAAGGAGCACAGAATACAGCCATACAGCTGGATCCAGACTTAGTGATACTTAGAGGAGGCCGCTTGAAATCAATGAGATTTAAGCTAGTCATGGCTAACTCAAGTCCCATTGACTTCAAGGGGTCTGCTCTAAATATGATTAGGTTTGGATCCAACCCATAGTGGTTATCATTAACATTAATGAAAATGACATTTTAAAAAAGGTGAGTGATGCCAACATAGCTTCTCCACCACATCAGTTACTAGGCACAACTGGTTGTCTGAATCCAACTTCTCCCTTGCACTCACACACACAGGTACTTCATTTTTTGTGTCCATCCCTTCCTCCAAGTAACCCCGGGAGGCACGCACAGCGACTGACCACCACACAGCCATTTTTTATTCTCCCAGCACTGTAAGGCTACCTAATCAGGGAAAGATTTTTAGCTTGTAAAGCTTTATTCATTTTATCTCCATGGCTAAGAATACCATTCCATATCGATAACATGCATAAAAAGTTGAAATTTACTTGACTAGTGATACTTGTCACTGTAGCAATTGTTTCTGCATTCTGCATTGATGTATTTGATATTATGTTGTTTATGATTTCGTGCACTTCCTTAATCTGCATGTATAATGCTCAAACTGCATTTGCTCTATTAGCACCCAGCGCATATCAGTGTGTCTTTTCAAAGTTGTGTTCAGAAAAGACATTAGCATGTTCCACCTGCTAGTCGAGGCAGCAAAATAAATAAATAAATAAATAAATAATCAATTTTTTGAACTACGTACTCCAAAAAGGTTATCCTAGTCAGACTTACCCAGGCCACACGTTTTAATGAACGCCTTTGTACATGCCAAATATATTTGCCCCATTATCATATCCTTGGCCTCCGGTATTTTTAATATCACTAGTGTGTGTGTGTGTGTGTGTGTGGTAGTGGGAGAGGTGCTGGTTGGTTAGGTGGTGATTTGGAATGAGTAAACGGTGAGTGCAGAAAGGACGAAGCGCCTCCTCACTTTTCTTTCTTTTCAATTTCTCTTTCTGAAGTGGCTTTACAAATTAGGGGGGCCGCATCAGGCTAGATGTAACTTGTACTTTGGCCTGAGGTCATTCAGTGTGCTTCAGAGATTTGGATCCAGTTGCTCCTAGCATAAATCCAGCATTGTTTTCATTACACATCCACATCGTGCATGCTAGATCTCATGCTGACTAGAGCTGTATGCAAATGGCCTCTCAAAATCCTCCACCCTATCTGTGGGCAAAGGAATTTGTGTGGTTGGGCGGGACCATTTTTTTAACTGAATTTCTTCAAGAGTTTCTCAGGGACGGGGCGCACCATCAGCAGTGGCGCTGCTTCTTGCTTGTTTTCCTAAGTGTTTTGTTGCTGCTGGTGGTGCTGGCACTGCATGTTGGCACCCTGGCCACCATTTTGAATCCTCCACTGTGCCCCAGACCTACTGTCATTCTGAGGTAGTGTGTGTGTGTGTGTGTGTGTGTGTGTGTGTGGAGGGGGAGGGGGGATTGGCAGCCACTACAAAAAAAACAAAAACAGTGGAGATTATTGAGATGAAATTTTGTAAAGTGGACTTGCAAATATGATCAGGGGACTGGAAACAAAGCCCTATAAGGAGAGGCTGAAGGAACTGGGCATGTTCAGCCTCCAGAAGAGAAGACTGAGGGGAGATATGATAGCGCTCTTCAAGTACTGGTGAAGGAAACGAAATAGTTAAAAGAAAACCTTACAAGATTTTCTAGCCAGGCATGTGGACAAATTGCCAGGGTCCTGACTAATACTAAAAGAATGTAGTCAATGGCTGGTGATGACTGTGGCAATGACTGACAATGGCCGTCAATGGCTGTTGTTGATTCACAAATATTAAGGTGTTTTGCTGTCTCACCCTGCATACGTGACCAAGATAAGAAAATACCTAGCAGCTGCTTGATTGTAAGATCATCTTCCTATCTCCTTGTAAGGAAATCCTCCTCCCCTAAAGAAACCCCCCTTTTGTCTTGACCTTGCTGACCAATGTAAAGAACTGTTGCCAAATGACCAGACTTATGTATGCTATAAAAGTGGTTGTAAAAGCCCCGCCCGGGGTTCTGCTTTGCGACACAGTCCGCAGGACCAATTGTGCACAATAAACCTTTTTCCAATAACCCGAGTTGGTCCTCGTTGTCCTCATCTGAGTTAAGGGGTGACCACTTCACTGGAAAGGTTGTCACACAGAGGAGGGCCAGGATCTCTTCTCGACCATCCCAGAGTGCAGGACACAGAATAATGGGCTCAACTTACAGGAAGCCAGATTCCGGCTGAACATCTGAAAAAACTTCCTGACTGTTAGAGCAATACGGCAATGGGACCAATGACCTAGGAGTAGGGATGTAACCGCTCCCCTCGAGCTGGTGTAGCAGGCTGAAATCAGCCCCGCTCATGCCCGCCTGAGGCAAGTGGGCCTTACCAGGTCCCGGGCCCCGCTCGCCTCTCCATGACAAGCCGCCCACGCCCACTGCGACGGTCCCATCGCGTCACTTCCGGGTGGCCAGAAGTGACGCGATGGGACCCTGCGCCAGCGTGCCAGGACCCCGCACTGCGTCTTTTCCGTAGAAACCAGGGCAACAGGGCTTAAAACAGTAAGCTTAGAGAAAAGGTGAGTGAGGGAAGACATGATAGAGGTGTACAAAATTACGCACGGTGTGGAGAAAATGGGTAGGAAGACATTTTTCTCCCTCTCTCATAGTACTAGAACCCAATGGGGTCATCCCATGAAGCGGATTGGTGGGAGATTCAGGACAAATAAAAGGAAGTCTTTATTCACACTACACTTAGTTAAACTATGGAATTCACTTCCACAAGATGTAGTGATGACCACCAGTTTGGATGGAATGAAAAAGGGATTGGACAAATTCATGGAGAATAAGGCTACCAGTGGCTACTAGTCCTGATGGCTCTATGCTACCTCCAGTATCAGAGGCAGTATGCCTACGTACACCAGTTGCTGGGGAACATGGGTGGGAGGTGCTGTTGCCCTCGTGTCCTGCCTGTGGGGATCCCGTGGGCAGCTGACTGGCCACTGCATGAAGAGAATGCTGGATGAGACGGACCCTCGGTCTGATCCAGCAGGGCTCTTCATATGATCTTACATAAATGTCTTCTCAGAACAGTTGGCTCTGTCCAGCTGAAACATGTGAAGGTTTGAGTCTGCTGCCATTGACAACGGGAGGCCAAGCAACTCGTCCACAGACCTGATTTGTATGTGCTGCCTCTTCTTTTCTCTCTCTGCGAAAAGAGCAGTGAGTGTTCCAGTTCAGGGTGTCCTTGACCTGTTCTGTGTTGTGCATTGTCATGCTGTTATTCAGCTCAGGTCACAAGATGCTCTCTTTGCTCCAGACTTGGCCGAACCTGACGTAGTAGCGCGAGTGGTACCTACACAGCCTCTATGACCCACACAAAGGCAGCAGCGCTTTGTGGGGAGCCACTGGAGATAGCCAGTTCTGCAAATATAATCTCATTTAAAGTCATTTTCACCGTGTGCGGTTGAAGCAAAGCCTTTTAGTGGCAGCTGCATCACTAGGGCACTCTGTGTGTGTGTGTGTGTGTGTGTGTGTGTGTGCATATGTGTGTTTGGACACAGCTTATGCAACGATTATAAAAAAGGAGGGTTCTTGTTTACTGCAAGATGAGTGAGGTTCTCTCATCTCCTGCTGTATTAGCCTGCTTTCCCATGTTTAAGTTATCTATATCATATCATTGTGCCTTGATCAATCAAAAGCACACTTGGGGTGCAATCCTGTGCACTGGCTGGGGCACGCTGGGAGTTGTAGGCCCTTTTTCCCCCTGACTAAACTTGCATAGGATTGCACCCTTCGTGAATTTGCTGTCCATAATTCTCTGTCAATAAACAAGAGTGCCTGAATCCACACAGCTGCAAAAAGTTAAATGCTAATATATATACAAAAGGACCAAGTCTCAAAGTGTTAAACACAATGAACCCTGTAAGTAATTTATAATCAGAATAACATATCATGAGTCAAAATATTGACTTCAGTATAAACAATTTGATACAAAAAAACAATTTAATACAAAACCCCCAAATGTAATAATTATAATAATTATAACCCTCTAAATAGGATGTTGTACACAATAGCAACTAACCAACGACAATGATTTATAGGAACAGACTGATTGTAAAGGGTGCAATAAATCCTGTAACAAACCAAGTATGGGATAGTAAGTTGCAAATAGCAAATAATAATAATAATAATAATAATAATAATAATAATAACAACAACAACAACAACAACAACAACAACAGACTGAGTGCCAAAGGTGCAAGACAATGGAAGATAACTGCAATTGACTGAATATAATATAGTATATGGTAATAAACAAGTGTCAATGAATAATTACAATAACAAACAGAGTTCAAGAGGGTACAAGAGGATGGAGAGACTACATTTTAACAGACTGAGTATAATGTTATATACAGGAATCCGGACTGGTAGTCAATCCTGTTTCGTCATTCATTAATGACTTCATCAGAAATATACTCCTCTTTGAGTTGTTGCTTATGAGCAGTTCCCGTGGGAGTGAAGATAATGTTAATTCCACATATATTTCTTATCGTTTGAACTGGACCTGTAACAAGAATTTCTTTCTTTTGCCTTGCCTGAAAAAATCTGTATTTGCAGGCTGCAAGAACTTTCTTCTCTGCCTCCTCCAGGACTGTCTAAGCTGTTCTTTGCATTGCTGATACAAATTAAAGTCAGGTCATACTGACAACTATATGCTGTACTGTGTGTGCAAAAATGGAGGGGCGGGTAGGAGGAACTTAGAATCCACTGACACAGAAGCCATCTGGACTGCTGCCCGAGGGAGCAATCAAGAAAGAGAGCATATCTGCACAGTCATATGTGGGGTGGGTGGGTTTGGGGGGGGGAGAATAATTTTAAGAATTGTTTCATTGTGAAGGAGGAGCTATAGGACAGGAGCCCTCCTGGTATGAATATATACAGATATTCTGTTGGAATTTGTACGAAGGATGTTGTCAAGGCCTAGGACCATGAACCCTCAGAGACTGAGTTCAGCGGCAACAGTAGCTCTGATGAGTCAGACCTGGTCCCAGGTCCTTCTGCCTTGAATCTTGCCCCCCCCCCCACCACTAAATCCTGGGGATGTACAGCTGCCTCCAAAGAGTGAGCCTCCAGAGAGCAGGACGGCCCTGGGGAACACTCCTCAGACGCTCACTCCCCAGGAGAAGACAGCAGTTGCAGAAAAGGCCTGTAGCCCTTCGAAAAGCCAGCTGCATCACATAAGATGGTGATGACGCTCCCAGGAGAACTCTCTTGGCCAGGCTATGAAACCCTGCCAGTTGCTCCCGGCTGGCGCTGGTGCAACTTGCCTTTTATTTTAGCTGCAGGGCTGTTAGCCATGGCCCTGAATCCAAGCTGAGGAGCTCTGTGCCAGTGCCTGCAGTACTGACCACCTGCTGTGTTCCAGACTCGCATCAGTCAGCTGCCTTACCTTGTGGCTTCTCTCACCAGGGCTGTTGGTGGTTGCCTTGCTGGGATGGTGGAGAATCCCAGATGGAGTAGGATGAATTGAATACTACCTCTGTAGAGGTTCGAAAGCGGGGGTGGAGAAGCTTTTTTCTGTTAAGGGTCTCATTCCCTTGGGTGTAATCTGCCTGGGACCAGAGCCAAAAGTGGGTGAGACCACGACCACCACCACTCTGACCATTGGGGCTGCTGGGAGTTGTAGTCCAAAACATTTAGAGGGCACCAGGCTGGCGAAGGCTGATGCGCTGAATTAATCAAAGACTCTTGAGAGAAGGAACTCTTACTTTATTTTTCCACTTCACATCTCTTAACAAGTGTTTTGCTTCTTAAAATAGTAACGCCATCTATCGCACCTATAATTAAGTGCTCGCTTTATTGAGCCAGGCAGCTGATACTAATCGCTAGAAATTTCCAGGTGTGTGCATTCCTCCTTTTCCCTTCTAAGGGATGCTCCATGTTTAATAACACCGGAGCTCTGTAAAAACGTAATGGGTTGGGTACAGATTTAGGTGGGTGCAACTGGGCTGGTGGAAGCAGTCTTCCCTGCCCCCTCATCCCCATGGCACCCCCCTAAAAAAGCTACACAGAAGGTTGCTGACCCTGCTGAATGGGGTGAGGTGTGTGTGGGGGGGTCTCCCCAAAATCAGGGAGAAGCTCTTTCTGTGAGTGGAGCCCCTCTGTCTATGGATGGCAGATCCTGGATCCAACCCCATGGGATAACTCTCATCTTAGAAACCCTCACAATAATCCTAAACTTGCCACAGAGCAATCCCGCTCTCCTGGCATCAGCAGGAGCACAGGGAAGGGCAGCGGAGGACAGCCGCCGAAAGTGCCGACTGGGCACTTTCGGCGGCTGTCATCATTCCTGCTCCCCTCAGTGCTCCCGCAGTGTCCCCCGGGATTACCAGCGGGAGGACTGAGAGGGGAGGAAGTGCACAGCAGGATCGCCAGGCAACTTTAAGCGCAAGGTGGCTGCAGAGCCAATCTGGGCTTCAAGTGTCATCGGAACCTGGTGTGTGTGTGTGTGTGTGTGTGAGAGAGAGAGAGAGAGAGAGAGAGAGAGAGAGACTTGCACAAGGTATTTATTTATTTATTGGAGAACACTGCTTTGGTGGCTGTGCACTCCTGTGGTCTGTCTATTGTGGTGTGTGTTAGCTTGCACACACACACACAAGAACACACAAATAATAATTAAAAAAATTAAAAATCCGTGCCAAGAAAAGCTAAAAAATAAAAATAATAAAAGCAATAAAAGCTTGCTGGGGAGGGGGGGGAAAGGCGGGGTATAAATATAAATATAATAAATGAAATGAATGAATGAAGTTCTATAACCTGCACAAACTAAAGATATTTTTGCTCAATTTCTCTTATTTTGCCCAGTTCTGCATTTTAAACATTTATTCCAGCTCTTTCAGAAGACTTGAGGGAAATGGGCTAACTAACTACAGTTAGTTCCCATGGAAACACCTGGCTGTTATGAAGTCCAAGGCTCTGACCATGTATTTCCTCATGGCAATGCACACTGCTGATCTTCCTACTCACAGAAGTCTGATAGGAAACCCACAACAATATATTTTTAGCCATAAGGGCTAGAAACTTGGGGGGGGGCAGATGTACACACACACAACCATCATATTCTGTGGGGGCTTTGTGCTCCTGTGCAATCATGACATACTACCTAGCAAATCATCCAGCCCATTAAAAAAAAAATCCTCCTCAAAAACCACCTTTTCCATAAAGCCTTGGGCACAAACCCATAATCCCCATATCAGAGGTGCCAGCAGGCCCAGGCCAGGGCGGCCTCTTGGCTATGAATCTCGTGGTCCATATCCCTACTGTAACTAGATCTAAGTACATGTAACTGAAATACCAAAATCCATAATAGCGTTATGCCTTAATTAGGCCAACCAAAAGAGCACAAACAATGTGTAAGCTTTTGAGACCTCCAGATCTCTTCATCAAGCAAGATGTTACAAAAAGCAGGTTTGACCAGGGGCTGGAGAGAGAAAGAAAACAGCAGACTTGTTGCTGAAGTCCTGTTAGCACCTTATTTGAATGTCTGCAGACCCTTCCTCCTCCCCCTCCGTTCCATCTCAACATTGTGATCATGCTGATGATACCATGACTTCAACAACCTCAGCATTTCCCCCCCTCCTTCCCCCATCCCTCAAACCTGCTTTTTGTAACATCTTGCTTGATGAAGAGATCTGGAGATCTCGAAAGGTTGCACATTTCTTGTGTTCTTCTGGCTGGCCAAATAAAGGTATGACACTAATATGGATCTTGGAATTTAGCTTAGGGCCGATGACGCTCTTTTGTGTCACGTTCTTTTCCTGTTTACTCCTGCCTTCATCCTGGGTTCTCCCCTGTGTCAGGTTTTAGATCCTGGGGGGAAAGGCGTGTCCTCTTAGAGCTTGTCAAGTGCTATGGACCTTGATGGTGCAATAACAACAACAACTTTCATTGCTGTCTACCTTCTACGTGTCTACCTGAGATGCCACAGCAAGGCTATGCTCCCTTCCTTAGTACTGCTGGTCAGGGCCAGCATCAAAGGCAGGCATGGCCGGGCACCTGCCGAGGGCCCACACCCCAGCAGGGGCAGGGCCGGTGCTACTATTAGGCCAACTAGGCAGCTGCCCAGGGCGCAGGGCTAAAGGGGGCGCCAGAAACGCCTTGGAAAAAAATACAGCACTCTCAAGTGGGAAGGGAGGGGGGGCGCTAAATATCTGATCTTGCCTAGGGCACCAAACTGCCTTGCACCGGTCCTGAGCAGGGGACCACTGACGAGAGCCCCCTGGACTTTTTCCTCTTCTTCACCATTGCAACCCATTCTTCACCTGCCTCTCGCTCTGGCCCAGACGACAACAACGGTGGTGCTGAGAAGCAGGAGGTGCCAAGGCCGACTTGCTCCCTGGCTCTCTGCCTGTCGAGGAAGCAAGTGGTGTCAGTGAGGAGGAGGAGGAGGAGGAGGAGTGAGAACAGTGAGCGCAAAAGTGGTGAGAAGGCAGACTCACTGAGGAGGGCCCCCACGGAGGGTGTCTTGCCCAACAGGCCCTCCAAAACCTGGAGCCAGCACATCTTCTGGTCAGGACCGGTGCAAGGCAGTTTGGTGCCCTAGGCAAGATCAGATATTTAGCGCCCCCCTTCCCACTTGAGAGTGCTGTATTTTGTTTTCAAGGCATTTCTGGCGCCCCCTTTAGCCCTGCGCCCTAGGCGGCTGCCTAGTTGGCCTAATGGTAGCACCGGCCCTGCTTCTGGTGCTGAGTCATCGCGGCTCGCATCAAATTTACGCCAGGACTAAGAAATATTCTGTACATGCTGTTTTTGGCTGTGAAGAGAAGCGTCCTTAAGTGGGACAATTCACTGCCAAGGAAGAATTTACAGCAGGGATGGAATGGAGGCCTACGGGGCCTGTGGGTGTCTGTGAGGCATTGCGTTGACCTCGGGGTCGATCTCTCTTTGACTTGCGTCCCCCTCCAAATTCATGAGCCTTTCCCCTCACTCACAGCCCAGGTGCAGAGCAGAGAGAGAGGCTGCCTGCTGCTCACAAACGAGCTGTGGAAATCTGGATCAGGCTGGCTGCTAGAGCCTAATGGCCCATGATTGGCTTTGGGCGCGCATGCGCACATGTGCCGAGACAAATCAAGGAGGGTGAATAGAATGCTTGAGCACTCGTGGCCTATGACAGTGGGGCTGATGTGCCGTGTTATGAATCAGCATGTGTAGGATGTATGGAATTGGTGACTCAGCACACTGCGGAGAGAATCTCTTCTCTCTCTCCTCCCCCCCCACCCCATGTTCTTCTGAGCACAATGGCTTTTACACGCCATCAATTCCTGGTGCATCACCTGCCTTGATCCTTCCCAGAAACATTCAGCACATTTCCCTCCTGCAAAGGAGAGGGGAAACAGAAAGCCAAGAAAACCTGGTAGTTGTGTTCATGTTTTCAAGAATTCTTCCCCTCTTCTGAAACCTAAAATGTATTCTTTAAAGAACACGTGAGAGACTCATTTTCCACCTGGGTGGAGGTGGGGGGGTTTGCTTCCAGCATAGTGTAGTATAGTGGTTAGAATGTTGGACTGGGGAGACCCAGGTTCTAGTCTCAACATGGCCTTGAGGCTCATTGGGTGATTTTGGACCAGTCACTGACTCTTGGCCTAACCTACCTCACAGGGTTGTTGTGAGGATAAAATGGAGAGGAGGAGGACCATATAAGCTGCCTTGGGCTCCTTGCAAGAGGAAAAACAGCAGGATATAAATGTAGTAATAAATAAAATATTTTTTAAAATGTGCTCCCCGCAAGAAACCAAGACGATTCCTAAGGGGATCGGGGATCTTTCCCTCTGCATGCAGTAGAATCATGTGATGCCTGCTGTCCTCCAGATGTGTTGGATCACAACTCCCATGTTTCCAGGCAGCTGGGAATGATGGGCACTGTAGTCCAACACATCCATATGGCCATGCTGCCTAGGGAATGGTGGGAGTTGTCATCGCACACATCTCGGTGGGGGTCTGGCCTGGGGGGGTGTGGTGCAGCCTTTTCTGGGCTGTGCAGCTTCAGTGTGCAGGTGCGTGTGTGGTGGGGACGTCACATTTTTGAATGCTCTCCATCAAGTGTGGGTGGGGAGAAAACCTGCCTCTGCATAAAAAGACTAGGATGTCGCGGTGAAGTCTGGCCTAGGAAACTTTCCCACCGACACACTGCTTTTCGTCGCACAGGGAGTGCTGCTTCCCAGCCCACCCCACCCCCAGAGGGAAGCATGATCGCCAACCTCATGCTGACATTGTGCAGTCCAGTCCGTGAAAATTTGGGTCACATGATTTTGCTGCATACGTGGATCAGTTCTTCGGCTTTACATTAAAATGCTGACAACAGGTGGAGCCTGCAATAACATGTGGCCGGGTGGAATTCTGCTGTTCAGGGTTGCAGCCACCCCGTTCCATTCTGCATGCATTCCGTGTCCAATGAGTGTGCTCAGTCCTTCTTGGGCTGTTTTTGGACTGTCTTCCCCCTGCATTTACAGAGCCTTTCCCCCCGCCCAAAGAGTTGTCAGGGTTTTTTTGGGGGGGGGATATTTCTGCAAACTTGGGCTTGCCCAAGCCCGCTAACAACTCCGGGTTGTGCATGGGTGGTGCCATTTTGGCTTAAGCAATGGCACTCATGCTCTGGACATTGGAAATAAAGGGAATTTTATTTATTTATTTATTATATTTGTACCCTGCCTTTTTTCCTGCAAGGAACCCAAGGCGGCTTACATAATCCTCCTCCTCCTCTCCATGTTATCCTCACAACAACCCTGTGAGGTAGGTTAGGCTGAGAGCCAGTGACTGGCCCAAAGTCACCCAGTGAGTTTCATGGCTGAGCGGGGACTAGAACCCAGATCTCCCGAGTCCCAGTCCAACACTCTCACCACTACGCCACACTGGAATGTGGATATGCCCTCAGTGCAATAGCCCCCCAAACAAGGGTCAATTCTTACATTTTGGCTGCCACATGAGGACTGCTCGAAAAGCTTCCTCGTGGTGGTGTCTCCACTTGGTCGTCATAATGGTGTGGATTATTTCCCCCTGGTCAGTTGGAGAGTCTCCATATCAGTGCCAGAGACTTGTTGGCAGTGGCTGACGCCAGTGGAAATATTCTTTATTTGATGAGACAATGCATGCAGAGATGGCCTGGGGATCCCATGATGTGTCCTTATAAAAATAAAATCTAACTCACACTTCCCTAATCTGATGCCCTCCAGAGCTTTTGGACTACAACTCCCATCAGCCCCCATCAGCATGGCCATCAGCAAGACTTCTGGAAGGCGCCATGTTGTTGGGGAAGGCTGATTTAATGCCATTTGAGCTGTGGTAGTTGCATCGATCCAATGGCCTCATTTTACCCAGGGTTTGGTTTCTGTGGAAGGAGGTTACTGGAAGCTTATGACCATTTTTTGGGAGACAGATAATTTATTTATACATATATACACATTTAGCATAGATGGGGATTCTCACAGCTTTAACACTTTTTGCTCCCCCATTAGGTCTCTGCCTGGGGGGTGGGGGTGGCAGTTGACCTGGTGCTCTAAAGATATCTCAGCTCCAGGGCCAAACTATACATTCTTCAAACATGGCTTATTTACCTCAATGTAAGCATGCAGAGCCCCAATTCGGATCAAGACTGTGGCACTCTGGGAGGGGAGATTTAAGTTCCCCCCCCCATTTCTGTCCCAAAATTCCAACCCATCCCCATGGGGGGGGTGTTAAAAAAAGAAACAGAAATTACCTCTCCACTGGAAACCTTGTTTGGCCCTGAGTATCTCCAAGCTGCAATGACCAAAACTGCTTGCATTTCCACTGGGGAGCTGGAAGAAGGTGAGGGACGAGGCAATCCTTCAGATATTTGCTGGTCTTTAAGAGCCATTGGCCAAACTTGATGGGGATTTGCCAGGCTAAATGTGTTCAACCCATTTCAGCTTCCCACAAGTCCCGAATCTTTCACAATCAGAGTGACTGGGCTCTAATGCACGGATGGGGAGTGTTGGGACTTGAAAAAGATACTAGGAGAGGATATATTGTGGAGTAATATCCTTCCTATCTCACGTTAGTGAGATCAGCAGAGTAGAGTCCCTTTCCAGCTTAAAAGAAGCTTAGATTTGGCTAGTGTTAGCCAGTTAGCATTTGTTAATCCAGGATGCTTTAAGGCAGACTGGATTTCCCTGGTTTTGCCCCCTTTTCTCTCCCTCAGAACAATAATCAGAGACACAGTCTTGTAAAAGTTAAAAGTAACATTTACTCACTCAGATTATGCAGTTTCATTCAGGCAGGCTTAAAAGCGTTTCTTACAGTTGGTTACAAGTTCATTTGGAAATACTTGGGGTCTGATGCTGCTACAAGGACCACATGGAGACAACAACCTGGTGGTGCCACGCTCACTAGAGTCTGAACAGAAAAAGAGGAAGGAAGCTGGGAGCAACGCCCACTTCCTGTTCAGACTGTTAATAATTCACTGAGTACCTTCTAGGAAAACCACCCTAGAAGGTATCAGTGATCTTAACCATTTCACCCAGTTACCTGGTGAAATGTTAGCCATAGGTTTTGACTGCAATTTTAATTATCCAACAGGGAGCTTCTGGCCTGTGGGCCTAATCCAACCCACGGAGGTCCCCTTGGATTCCTCCACAGGATGGGGCTTGGCCTACATGCGCCACCCCCTGGAGGAATCCCTGCTGCTGGTATTCCCCTTAGGGCGCCCTCCAAATTGGGGGGGAGGGATTGGCACCCAGGATAATCCCTGGGTGCCAATATCATCTCCTGGGTGCCAGGAGGTAACAGGAGGGATGCAGTGCTGGGGACTCAGCTTGCGCCGGTGGGAGCTGCTCCTCCCAGAGCTGTCCGGGTCTATTCACGCATTGCCCTCCATCTTTCCAGAGGTCTCTTACAGCAGGGGGTGAGGAACTGGTGAGAGAAGCATGGAAAACAAACAGGACTCAGCTGGCACTGGGCAGAGCTCGATGATGGGGACAGTGAGAAGGACATGAGGGAGGCACCCTAGTCCGATGATACTGGAAGGAGCTGTTCCTCCCAGGGCCAGCTGAGTCCCAGCTCCACCCACTGCTCACTGCTCCAATGGGGATAGTGAGCATTGTGCGTAGGTGCCCAGCTCAGCCGGCAATGCGGGGAGCTCCTCCCGGCGCCAGCCGAGTCCCGCTTTCCATGCCTTTGTCAGCATGAAGAGAAGCAGAATGGGCAGGGTGGGGGGGTGGATGACGGCAGAGAGCATGGCCCCACACACTGGCATCGACGTCTGGCCCGTGGAGGGCCCCCTGGGAGGCAAACAGAAACCGGTTCCTCACCCCCGCTGCAAGGGACGCCTCTGGAAAGCCATTCGGGCTGACGTGTTGCAGATCTCATTAGAGTATATATATATGATAAAGGTGCCGAAAATTCTCGACTGGGGATCCCTCGATACGATACCACTGCTCACTCCCCCACAACGGTGCCCTGACAATTAGATAATGTTATTACTTTGTTAAAAACGACAACCCACGCTTTAAATGTACAAACTGTGTTCCTCTCTTCTCCAGCAGAAGAACTAACGTCTGGGGTTTCCCATCTTTTTAACAGAAACAAACATGAGTTTCCCTCTGCAACGAAGTAGCTTCCCTTTCCCTTTGTTATGTGTGTATCCACCTGCCAACCAGCAGGATTTGGGGGAAAGCCAGGGTTAGCAGTGAAGGGAGAAGGGTGCGCTCTCAAAATGTCACATCTATATATGCAGCCAAAGACAAGGCTCGGGGTGTATGCGGTCCCTGTTGTAGGATTCCTTATATCTTTGAGGGGCAGTGACTGGTGGGCAGCACAAGGAATGGAAGGTTGTTTGTGCTTACTGGCTTTTCTTATATTGCTACCCCCCTCTGCACTCCATCCCAACATCCTCTAGCATCCAGCCTGAAAAATAAATTCTGCGTGAATTGAAACGTTGGAGTCCTCCAATTTCAACAATAGGGTAGCCCCCTAAAGAATACTGGCTCCGATCCCAAGATAAGTCAATTTAAGGCACAATCCTATGCATGTTTGGACAGAAAGAAGTCCTACAACTCCCAGCATGCCCCAGCCAGCCTAGCTGGCTGGGGCATGCTGGGAGTTGTAGGATTTCTTTCTGTCTAAACATGCATAGGATTGAGCCCTTGAGATACAATCCTATGCTGGGGAATGCTGGGAGGAGTGGAACTTTTTTTCTGTCTAAATATGCATAGGATTGCACCCTTAAGGGCTGTGGTGTAGAGAGATATGCCCTCCGCGGTAGGAAACTGATGCTAAAATGCTCAGGTGAACACAGCTTTGAGCATGACTGTGAAATCTGGAAGAATTCTTGGAGGATCGGTCCATCAACTGCACTTTGATTTGTCAGCTAAAATGGAACCTCCATGTACGGAGCCAGTATACCTCTAAAAACTAGGTTCCAATAATGAATTATAGGAGAAGGGCATAACCTTCATGCTCTGTTTCCACGTACACAGAGAGGCATCTGGCCAGTGGTGCAGCAGAGGGGGAACACAGCTCCGGGACTGGCCAGAGCAGGAGCAATGACAGCATCTGCCGGAGCATGCTCTCCTTGCTCCAGTGAGTGAATGAGGTGATAATGAGGCTTTCAAGTTTTACTATTGTTTGTGACATTAGCATAGAGCGGGATGGGGGAGGTTGAACCTCTTTCAGCCCTAGGGCTGAATTACATTTTGGAGAAGCTCTCTGGGGCTGCATTCCAGTGGTGGGCAGGGTCAAAGGCAAAAGGGGGTAGTGCTAAAGGCGGAAGAGGGTTGGGCCAAATATAAGCTACAGCATAGTGTAGCTTAAAGCTCTTACCGCCAGTAGCTAAGCTTTCGGAGAGGCAGTTCAACCTTTTGGAGTGGGGAGAAAACTCTGCACAAAAACGGGGAAACCACCACGCCATAGGTGGTTGTGCGAAAGAAGAAAGGGGGTGTGGCCAGGAGAAGGAGGTGTTGCCATCTGGGTGTCCCCAAGAGGGAGGTGGCTGGTGGCGCCAGTGTCAGTGGGGCAATGTATCCACTCCGGGCGGCAGTCTGAACTTTAAAGGAGCTATCCATGGTGCTGAACCGGGGGCGCTTTGAGGTGGGTTCAGCACCATGGACAGCTCCTTTAAGGTTCAGACTGCCGCCCGGAGTGGATAAACTACCCCACTGACATTGGGGGCTGTTGTTTGTCAGCTAATCCTAATAAATTGGGTATTATGCTATATATTAATGTTCTCTTTGTGTGTGTATTTGTGTGCATGATCTTTTCTGGACTCTCTTTGGGGGCAACACCACTGCATTTGGCTGGCTCTTTTTGGAAACAGAACAACGTCGCTGGAGTTTGGGGGTCTCAACCAGTCAGAAAATGAATCTTACGTTCCTAATTAAACTGCTGTATAGGCTGCTGGGAGGGATGGACAGATGGTCAGACTATCACCTACACTGCCTCCGTTTTGCTTCTGTTTGGCTCGTCTTAACCTGCGCACCTTTCCCTGCGGCCTGTGTTTGGCATCATTCTGGTATGACTGGATTCTGGAGATTGCGAGCCAAGCTGTCTGTCAACCTCAGTAGATGTTTGGGAGTTGGGACCCTGAGGGACCTACTTGGTTTAGGCGACTTTACTGCGGTCTGATCCGCCTGTGCGGTTTCATAGCAACAGGGAGAAATCACTATGACGAAGCTGGTGTGTGTGTGTGTGTGTGCGCGTGTGTGTTTATGAGTGTGTGCGTGTGTGCTTGTGGGCGAGATGGGACTGCCTGGAATTAGTCAGTTTCACATTTGATTGAGTTTTTGATCCTGCTGAAAAAATGCCAGCACATTCCAAGCTGGGGATCCCTGTGTTATGAGCTGCAGTGCGATGCTCCCTGCCTGGCTAAGCTGCGATGCAAAGGAATGAACAGACTGAGAAAGAACAACAAATTGGTTCTGCAACAAAATGTTGAGACATGGAATGCTGCTGTTCAGGATCCTAGCCGTTCCATTCCCCGTCCCCCTGGTTTTCTGTTCCCCATGACCATACAGGCCTGTGGCTTACGCTGGCTCAGCTTGCTTGTCTGAGTGTGGAAAGCTAAGCAGGGCCAGGCCTGGTTATTACTTGGATGGGAGACCCTTCCTCTAGTTTCCTGCATTGAGCAGCGGGTTGGACTCGATGGCCTTGTAGGCTCCTTCCAACTCTATAATCTATGAAATCTATGAACCAACACCAGCACCAGTCAGCATTCCATGCCCTCATAGGGATGTTTTGGGGGAGGGGTTCCTCCCCTCTCCCAAGATTCCCCCCCTAAAGGTTTTTTGTACTTCCACAATCCTGGGGTTGCTACCCCAAGCCTGCCGATACCTCCTATTTGGGTGCGGGTGGTGCTGTTTTGGCTACACGAGCAACGGCACTCACAGCCCGAACATTGGTAAAAGAGGGAATGATGGGTTCTAACCTCTCCACTGCATTGCAACTGCCTACTAGTAGAACCATCTACGCAGGTCGTCAAACATTCCCTTGATTTTAACCTAACCACGCGCCTTTCAGTTATACATGACCCTTTCCTACAGACCAGAGTACTATCACATGCTCCCCAATTCTCCAAGCAGTGACAGGGGCAGCACTTCTGAGATGGGCTTCCTTGTGAGGAGAGATCACTGGGAAGACTTATGGGGTTTCTGTAATATCTGTTTGATTTACAAATATACCATTAGAGCGTAAATGGACGACAATGGCACACACACGCAGGACCAGGGCCGGCGTCAAGGGTAGGCATGGTCGGGCACCGGCCAAGGGCCCACGCCACAGCAGGGACCCACTGAAAAGAGCCCCCTGGACTTCCTCGTCGCCGTTGCAACCTGTCTGTTCGCCTGCCTCTTGCACTTCGGCCCAGACGAAGGCGATGGTGAGAAGGAGCAGATGCTCCCTGGCTCTCTGCCTGTCAAGCGAGCCAGTGGTAACAATAATGAGGAGGAGGCAGGAGGAGCAGGAGCAGCAGGAGGAGCAGGAGCAGCAGCAGCAGCAGCAGCAGGCAGCAGCAGCAGCTGGTGACCATGGCGATGAGAAGGTGGACTTGCTGACGGGGGGGGGGGATTGAGGGTGAACATTCCCCTGTGTTGGTATCATTCTCCTTCTGTGTGGGACTGGAGCAGACACCTCTCTCCCATCTCTGGTATTCCTCCTTATGTGGGGGGAGTGGGAGCCAGTTGTTCCCCCCTCCATCATCTCCAAGTGAATGGGGATCATCTTCTTTGGTCGCTTAGCAACTGCAACCTCCTCCCTCCCTCCCTCCCTCCCTTAAAGCCAATAAAATGGTTTGTTGATGGCTGAAAGAACAAAGAGCTATTGAAGCCAAGAACAGCGTCCCAGGGGCTGGTTTATTCCATTTATTTAAGAATATTGATAGATACACCACTTCCCATTTTAAAAATCCCAAAGTGGTTTTCCAACAAATTATAAAACAATACATCATTATGAAAGCACAACAACGTTTAGACAAGTTAATGGTGAGGATAAAATGGAGAGGAGGAGGAGGAGGATTTTGTAAGCCACCTTGGGTTCCTTGCAGGGAAAAAGGCGGGGTATAAATATAATAAATAAATAAATAAACAAACAAAAGCCAGGGTAAACAAAGTAAGTTTTTAATCATCATCAAAAGCAAGTGATCGCCAGTGCCTGATGTGTCGCAGAGGGAGGGGGCCACCACTGAGAAGGCCCGTTGCTCTGTTTGCTTCCCGGTGGGGCTCTGCAGGATGTGGCATGGACCACAAGGCCTCCCCTGAAGATCGAAGTAGTCTAACAGGTCTATATAGGGGAAGATGATCTTTAGGTAACTCGGTCCTCAGTTGTTTAGAAGCAGGCTTGGGGAGCACAGCGCAACCAATGTGTGGGAAGGAGGGAACTTGGCCATGCATCCCATGATATCACTCAATCCCATGTGTTGACCCCATTGCTAAACCTCACAGCCCATGCTAGATTTGAGGGAACTTCACCCCCACCCCACCCCACCCCGCACAGCAGAACTTAATATGTTGATTCCTTCCAGCAGGGCGGAAGCAGACAAGCTGGCTAATTTCAAGGTAATTTATCCGAAGCAAGTGCAAACACGACCCGAGGCAGTGGCTCCTCCTTGAATCCAAAGGGACTGTCTGGGGCTCACCTGCACCTGCCCCCCCCACTTGTTCAGACTCGCTTGCACTCTATCCCCGCCTCTGACCAAGTCATCATACCTACTCATTGCAAACTCATTCTCTGAGTGGCGATCCTTAAGTCGCCAGAATGGCAGCACCACCGAAGCACAAGGAGGAGGCATCGGCAGGCTTGGGGGACCCCAAGGCCTGCAGAGGTACGAACACTCTTCAGGAGGAAAAAACCTAAGGGGACCCCCACAACCTCCCCCCCCCCCAGGCCAATGATGAGAACTAAGCCTGCTCAATGGCCACGATAGGCTGTCTGGCTGGTGTGTGTGTGTGTGTGTGTGTAAGAAATGCACTATGCTGAGAGGGGGCAAGGCTGGCTGGTTTGCACCCTAAACAGGAGCATTTCGTACCACAACATTTCGTTCAATTATCCATTTGTTCTTGTTAGATTTCCCAGAATTGGTTGTTTTCTGAATCTCAGCAGAAGAAGAGTCTCTCCCCCCCGCCCCGCAATCCTGTTCTCTTAGATTGCTGCAGCGGATCCTCAGATCAGAACATTGCTGGTGCGTGTGCAGCATGAATACACATGTACACACACGTGTGTGCACACTCAGGGATGAGCTCTCCCGTTCACAGGAAGACCTACTTGCAGTTGGCCGGCCTTGCCGCTTCCATCCTTGAGGAAGTCATCATGATTGTGTTAATTTCCAGAGCCCATAAATACAGAGTAAGAGCCAACCCATTAAAGTGGTTATTAATATTCCAGGCAGCTATGCAGAGAAGCTGCAAAGTGTTCATGTGGAGATCCCTGCACTCAGGATGAGGAATTAGCTAGATGCAGTGATGTGGACTCTGACAGCTCTGCGCTGCTAGGCTTACAATTCACCCCACACACACACACACACACACATTTCGTTCAGGGCTGTAGCAAAAGGCATCAAGTGTGTAGTCTTTGAACATTGAACTTTTGTGGGTATTTTAAAAAATAACTTGCCCCAAGCCTAGTAGTTATGCTCAGACCCAAAGAGCTCCATACATGTGCGCACGCATGCGCTACCCACAGCCCCCTCGATGCCGGATGTGGTCCTCAGGGCCAAAAAGATTGGGCACCCCTATCATCGCATCTCCCCGCTATCACCCGCCCTTTCCGCTTGTTGTCACCTTTCTTCTGCTGAGGGTCTCCTTTGCTATTAAGCAAATGCAGAACAGGCAGAAATTCGGTAGGGGAAAAAAAAAAGCTTTCCCACCGCTGCATCTTCAAAGCTGCATCTCTTGAATTTCTGCCCGTTGTACAGCGGTTCATCTTCATGCCGGTTTTGTCAGATTTCACAGAAGCCCTGCCAGATTTCTTTTTAAAAGCATAGCGTCCTTAATTCACAGCTGGCTGCACCGCTCCGATAGAACAGCCCCCCTTGGAGGGAAAAATATAGGATGATGAGACCAAGCAGCATGGTGCACCAAATTGGCAAAGGCGCGAGGACCCCGTCACAGCCGCACTCGTGGCTCGCACATGCTCAGGAACACCTTGCCTTTCACAGCTGGGTGTTACCAGGATTTGGAATGACTGGGAAAGCTGCTTTATATACTGGGTGAGACTATTTGTCCATCTAGTCCAGTGTTCTCCAGCCTTGGGTCCCCAGATGTTTTTGGCCTACAATTCCCAGCATGCTGGGAGTTGTAGGCCAAAAACATCTGGGGACCCAAGGCTGGAGAACATTGATCTATAGTCCAATATTGCCTATTCCGTCCTTCTCCACCCTGGTTCCCTCCATATGCTCTTGACTACAATTCCCACCAGCATAGCCATGCTGGCTGGGGATGATGGGAGTCGTAAGCCATCACCTCTGGAGAGCACCAGATTGGGGAAGGCTCTCCAGGAGGGGTGGGCAATACGAAGGTTGCGGGCCACATCCCCCACCCCACCCCCGCCCAAAGTGCGGCTCCCAGAGCTCCCTGCCGCACCTCTGAAATCTGCAGTGGCAGCAAAAAGACTGTCAATTTGCCACCAAAAATCGGTAGCAAACCACTTCAGAAGGCTAGAACAGTCAAGAGTAGCTTGCATGAGAGCTAAATTTGGCCTCTGTAGGGTTCTGTAGGTGTTTGCCATTGAAAATTGGTGACAGATTGGCAGGGTTGTTTTTTTTTTTTATGTCACTGCCCAAATTCTGAGGGGTGCCAACGGCAGGAGAGCAGCCTGTGGGGGGAAGGCAGAAATGTCCCATGGACTCCCCAGAGCTGCCCAGCCCAGCTCTTCAGGGTCTCAGCAGTCTGAGGTATTTCCCATCACCTGCTCCCTCCCTGACCCTTTTTAATTTGGAGATGCTGTGGATTGTACTTGGAGGATATCCTGCCTGCAAAGAATGGGACTCTACCACTGTGCTATGGTCCTTCCCTAACGACAAGCATGCATGTGGCAAAATGCAAGCATGCTCAGTCTTCACCCATGAACAGTGTATGCTGTCCATACAGATGTGATGTAACATCTGAAATTTAGAAGAGGCCTTTTGAAAAGGAGGACCGTCACAAAATGGCAACACCCTTTCAACACAACAAGGCTGCTCTTCCCTTGCTCCATACAGCACCCCCTGCTGGGAAAAGTGAGGAGCGCTGCAATGGTCGGGGGCTTCCCTGCGGCAAAGTGGTCCTTTTGTCCATCCCCCCCCCTTCTCCATCCTGGAAAAAGCAACTCGCCACTGAGTTGCAACACTGGGTTCTTGTGTTTTGCTTTGTTTTTAAAAGAGAGGGAGTGCCAGGTCTCCAATCTGACCCTCCGACCTGGATGATCCCTCCCCTCCCCTCTCAAATGTGTGGAGGCAGGCTGCAGTGAGGGAAATGCTTTCGTCAAGACATGCTCAGCGGCACTCTCTTTATTTGCTACGGCATGCATTTCCAGAGCTGATCCCTAGCACTGAAAAAAGGAGAAAAGAAGACTCCACACGGTCGAGTGCTGCAGAGACGTGACTCAAATGGAAATCCCACCAGGTCATGCACGCTCAGCCCACTTCCAGCCTCAGTCCTTTAAGTGGGCTTCTGAAGACCATCAGTGCCCACACACACTCCTGCTTGAGTCCAACCACAAAGCAAATGAAAGGCGGCTCGCTCGATCTCCAGCGCCCTCTTTGCCGCCAGCTTTGGTTAGGATTCTTCACCCCCTTTCCTCCCGGCTCCCCTGATGAGCTGTCAGAGTGGAGCTGGCAGTCGGGGAAACATCATGTGCCGTGCCACTGTTGCAGTGGCTTTTTCCTTTCCCGAGGACTAACGTCACCAGGCAGGGGCGCGAGGACCCCGTCACAGCTGCACTCGTGGCTCGCACGCCGGTTCCTAATCCAGCAATAACAGTCACTCCTGTCCTGTAGGCCTACCCGCTCCGCTCCGCTCAGCCGAGCTGCTGCTGCTGCAGTCAGGGCAGGGGGAGCGGATGCCTCCGCCAACCAAATCCAGAAGCCTCATTCCTTCTTGGCCAATCGCCGGCAGAATGTAACAGCAGCCGGAGAATTTGTCAGGAATAAAATACTTCATCCACTGTTTAGGTGGGCATTTCATGTTCTGAAAACGATAGATAACGAAAGATAACGAAACAAGTTGTTAGCTGGCATTCTTGTTATCTGTGCCTATAACAATTGTATTGTTATCGGTGTGTTTTGATGCCTGAGATTTATGCTATATTTCTTCTTTTCTTTTTAATTATATGGTTATACCAACACTATTGTTCTATGATGGCATATGAACAGTCATAATTACACACCTTGGCTCTTGTGCCTTGTGCACTTTTGCATTTCATTAGATGCAAATTCAGAAATAGCCACGATAATTTAAACAGAAATACAGTACATATCACCTGAGCGTAGAAGGCTGTGACCAAGCAGCCTGTGTGCCCACCTGTTCAGTCTGTCACCAGGGGAGGCTGGTGATGCCTATGTCGGTGGGGCTCCTTATCCACTGCAGCTTCTATTCTGAGCCTTAGAGGAGCTCTCCATGGTGCTGAACTCCATCCCCATAATAGGTTCACCAGCCATGGAGAGCTCCTCTAAAGCTCAGAATAGAAGCTGCAATGGATAAGGAGCCCCACTGACACAGGAGTCAACAGCCCTCCCCTGCCTGTCACCCAGGTGCTAATTCTGGATGGGCAACGGTTCTTTTGATACTTTACCTGTAAACCAGAATTGGACATTGACAGTCCTTCAAACAGGGGATGCCTTCAAAGAAAGGATGGGCCTCTGGCAGCCCTTCAAACAGAGGGCTGAGCTCCGTAAAAGGGGACGCATGGCCACTCCAGTTGCAATTTTCCGCCCAAAGCGAAACCAGCCCTCCGAGAAAGCAGATGCCGGCTCCTCCAGCAGCGCCATCGGGGTAGGGCTGTGCGGCAGAAGCCCAGAATGGCCAGGGGGGGGCCAAATGCAGCCAGGCTGGCTTGCCACATGTTGAAGTGAGGGAAGCAACACACATCGCCATCTAAATGGAGTGTGTGTGTGTGGCACTCCCATGAGGCCGTTAAGCCAGAGTCTAACAGAGTCTAACTGCACCCCGGTCTGGCTCTACAAGTGGACCACCATTAACGATCTTCATTTTCTCAGTGGCAGAGAAAAACGTCCTTCCTGCCCTCTCTCGATTTCTGTAGCCGCTGGATATTAACCCGAACGGCCGACAATTCAGTGGATGGCTTCGTTTTTGGCACACAGCACCCAGTAGTGCTCTAACTGCTGTTTTGTAAAAACATTAAAGGGAAACAGGAAAAGGAAGACCCTCCCCAGAGAGGTGCTACTTAGGCATGAATTTGGAGGTGTGGGGGGTATGAAATATCCCAGAAACCTGCCACAAAGCATACCGTAACACAGGGGACGGTAACTGCAGGATGTCTGGGGGCCATTTTTGCCCCTGGACACCCCCCATGCAGGCTGCATACACAGGGCACCCCAAAATGTTATTTTTAATGGCAGTTTGCAGCCAAAATTCGGCGGCAAACCGTTCCATACTGCTCTGTAGTGCTAAAAGAGTTCAATTTAGCTTGCTTGCTAAAAGCGCCATACTGTTTTATTAGCCCCCCTCCACGGCTGAATTCAACAGCACAGTGGGGACCGCATGTGGCCCACGGGCCATGTGTTGCCCACCCCTGCTGTAAGAACATCAGAAGAGCCCTGCTGGATCAGACCAAAAGTCAATCTATTCCAGCGTCTTGTTTCCCACAGTGGCCAGCCAGATGCCTCTGGGAAGCCCACAAGCATGACGTGAAAGCAAGAGCTCTCTTCTGATGCTCCTCAGGTAGGAAGGGGTGTCTGTTCAGCAGCTCCTCCCAAAGGCACGTGCCGAATCAAGCCTGGAACAGCAGTTATATAGAGCCAGCCAGGGAAGCTTTGCTTGACCAAAATAATTGTGTTGTTCTTGTTGTTTTGTGTTTTTTCGTTTTTTGTTAAACTAGCATTTGAACAATTGAGCTGCGAATCAGAAAGATCTTTTGCTCGAGGCTGGAGAGAGGGTCCCTTCTAAATCTGAATATTACAGACCCTAGCAAGCCCCCATGTGCTTCAAAGAAATGTAGTAACAGTGATTGAAATGCAAAAACCTACCGAAATGCTAATTTGAGAACAACAGTTCTTGCTAGGTCTTGCCTCAAGCCTGTAATGCAGATGTGCTTAGAACACCTTTCTAATCTTGAAAAAATCATTAATTATGCTGAATGATAACGATCAGAGCTAACTCAAATCGTGCCGCGTGTCCCTATATTGTGGGCCTATTGTCTGTTATGGGCCTGGAGCGGCCGCTCCAATCGCCCCTATGTTAATCCGGCCCTGCAGCCAGATCCCAATTGGTTCTTCACATCGCCGGGTCAATGATCTGCAGTACCCTCTCTGGCCATTACGTAGGTGGCGCTGCCGGGCAGTAAGCATCCCTGTCGTCTTGAGAGCTCCTGAGGTCACAATTTGGTCCTCCTCGGTTCCCCAGATGGCCACGCCCTCTTTCCCTGGCCCCACCTCCTTTCCCCTGACCACCAATTGTTTTGTAGTTTCCTGACTTTTGTGCAGTTTTTTCCCCATTCTAAAAGATAGAAATTCTTCGCCTAGTCCTAAGGCTTAGTTACTGGCAGTAAGAAGCTAAAATATGCTGGTATTTTTTTGTATTCTGTCCCCTCCCGTTTTGCCTTTGGCCCACCCCTTTTTAATTTAGCCCTACCCACCACTGGAACGCAGCCCACGAAAGCTTCTCTTAAATGGAATTCGGCCCTTGGGTTGAAAGACGTTCAACACCCGCTGGTCTATGACTTAGCTCTGCGGGCTTCCCACTTCTTGGTCCCCTGCAATCCCTTGCTTAGCAACATACAGACTCAGTTCACAGTGAATCACTCATGTTTAGCCCAGCAATTGCGGGAATGAGTGTAGCACGTGAGCCACGTGCTTGTTGTTACTGCTTTTAATCAACAACCCAGGAATGCAACCCAGGAATGCCCCATTCCTGGGTTGTTTTATGACATGCGAACCCAGAAACTCTGGGTTATTTATGGGTTAACCCAACAACAAAGCATGGGCAATTGTTGGGTTAACTCTGGGTTTAACCCAGGGTTTCTGGGTTCTCACGTTATGAAACAACCCAGGAATGGGGCATTCCTGGGTTGATTAAAAGCAGAAACAACGAGCTCATGTGCTTCACTCATGCCCGCAATTCCTGCGCTAAACAGGGTGATTGGTTCACTGAAACGGAGAAAGCTGGCTGCTACTCGCCAATGGTAATGCACTGACGTTCTGGTCGCACGGTTAGCTCTGGTCCATGTGTGCATCTACTTGCCATGCCAGCTGAGCATGCCACACTTGTTTTCTTTCACTGCTTAAGCTAATAAGGTAAGGTAATGTCAGTGTCCTGCTTTTGGGATCCCATGGGCCCCTGTGTGAACAGAGTGCTGGACTAGATGAACCCTTGGTCTGATCCAGCAGGGCTCTTCTGATGTCCTTAAGGTAAGCATACCTAAAAACATTGTTCTGGAGATAAAGGGCAAACAACAAGGCTGTTATCTATTCGGCTATTTGTACACATAAAATTTTAGAAGGACTGCCTGGAAGAAGTGTAGCCAGAGACATCTCCATTCCTTCTCACAGGGAAGGAGAGGGAACACATGCCTCTCCTGGGCATCATTTTGGCCTGGATTGGATTTGTGCTCTCCCAGTTTCTCAAAGTCCTGTTGCTATAGTAACGGTCACTGAGTGATTCACTGCTCCCATGTGGAGGTTTAGGCTACAGCTGGGCAACCAAAGGCAGCCTGAGCCGATCCAGCAGGGATCCAGTTGCTCGCCCCACCCCGCCCCCTGCTCCTGTGTCTGTGCTCTGCTTCTGCCTCAGAAATGCTGAGACCGGATTTCTAAACTCTGCATCATCATAGGACTGGCTGTAAGAGCCACCTGCCCCAAAGGTTGAGCCATGGCCTAAACGTAGTAAAGGGCAAGACTTAACTATAAAAGTTGTAAATGTAAAGGTTTCGTTGCCATTTAACTCCAGCCTTTACTATTTTTGCCCTTCACACCCATGAGCATATATACCTGCCAACTGCGGATGACACTGCATGCATCTGATGAAGTGGGTTCTAGTCCACGGAAGCCGCTGCCACCATAAAATGTGTTGTAGTGCAATCTTAACCATGTTTACTCAGAAGGAAGTCCCACTGAGTTCAATCAGACTTGCTTCCTAATAAATATGTTTCAGATTGCAGCCTTAGGGCTTCTCTATATGAGGCTTTTAACCCGCCACTTTACTGAGGCTTCTGCTTCCGGATTCTTTGCAGGATTAAGTTCAGCTCCTGTACACTTGTTTTGTGCCCCCCCCGGGGGGGGGTTTCTTTCTCCACCTTCCTGTAAGTTCCATTACACAACCACAAGGCGGCGCTGCAGTATAGCAGAATTGCAAAAATACAGGAGCTTCTCATTCCGGTTCATTCCACCATGTTCAGAGAATACTGCACTGCCTTTGATCTTTAAAAAAAAGGTGCAAGAGCGAGGAATCATTCACAAGTGCATAATAAATGCCTCCTGTAGAGAGGCCCTTAGTCTTTAAGGTGACACAAGAGTCTTGGTTGTTTTTATGGTCTTTAAGTTGTGCAGTTATTTTGTGTTTGAATGTCACATTCAGTTTCTTATTTTATGTTATTTTATATTTGAGATTCCGTTGTTGTTTAACTGTTTGGATTTTCCTAGCTGCCTTGGGGATTGTATATAGAAAGGTGGGATTAAAAAATAAAAGCAACCTTTAAAATAAAGACATTGCATACATCTGGGGTGGGGGTGGGAGGGTGTGTGCACTCATGTGTGTGCTACCATAAGTCCATGACCCACCAAAACAAACAAACAAACAAAAAACCCTGTGAAATGGAAGGCAGTTGCCCCCTTACATAAAAGCTCTGCCCACAGACAAAAGAGTAGCTCATCCACAAGAGTCTTCCATAACGACTGATCAGTGCAAAAAGCACAAGCTGGTATTTTTCATCCTATGGACTAGTAGCAAACGCATTCTCCAAGTACCACCAAAGCAGCAACATTCATGCAAAAGAGGGGAGGTATCACAGGCTTGGGGGAATGCCAAGGTTTGCAGAAAGGAAGGAAGGAAAGAAGGAAGGAAGTCGAGGGAGGCAAAAAGCTGGGAGAGATTCAGGCAAAATCAGGCTGAAGGTGAGAGAGCTTAGGTGTAAGGCTTCTTTAAGGTGCAAGCTCACCCCAGCCCGGCCCTGAAACATATTGCGGGAGCAGAAATCTGCTGGAGTGTTAGAGCTGTGGGCCGGCCGCCACTTGATGCTCAACCTGTGTGTGTGTGTGTAAATAAGCCATATTATCCCCACCCAAAGCCATTAAGCTCATCCAAGGAAACCAAACCCCGGTTACAACGCTCACACACCTCTTGCCGCTCAGGAAATTGGGGTACAAGGGTGTCATGCTATTTTCCATTGTCTTTGTCTGCACTAGCTAGCCATGCTAACCAGAACTTCACGACTGGGATACTATGGTGGGGGTGGTGGTGGCGGTGGTGGCGTTGTGATCAGTTTCACAATCCCACCACATGGAGCGGGCTGCTTAGAAAGGCTGGGGGGGGGGGCGCCAAAGATTCACGTAGATGAAGTTGCAGTGATGGGCGGCGGGGATGGAGAGAAGAGGAGGATGCTTAATGAGAACATGGGCGATGAGGACAGTACTTTACTTTCCCACCCTGACCTAGGCAGGGGATCACACGAAGGTTTCCCCAAGGTGCAGCAGGTGCTGATGTCTATCTGGGTCCCAATGTTCGGTCCGGGCACCACTGAACACAACAGCGCATAGGTAAACTATGGAATTCACTTCCACAAGATGTAGTGATGGCCACCACTTTCGAGGGCTTTAAAGGGGGATTGGACAAATTCACGGAGGAAGAGGCTATCAATGGCTACTAGTCCTGATGGCTATGTGCTTCCTCCAGTATCAGAGGCAGTATGCCTATGTGCTCCAATTTCTGGGGAACATGGGCAGGAGGGTGCTGTTGCACTCACGTCCTCCTTGTTGGGATCCCATGGGCAGCTCGTTGGCCACAGTGTGAACAGAATGCTGGACTAGGTGGACCCTTGGCCTGACCCAGCAGGGCTCTTCTTATGTTCTTATGTTCTGGGTACCACTTTCAGATGCAGATCCTCTCTCTGCCTTTGGGGCACCCACTTGCTGCGTGCGACTTGCTGCTTGTGATTAAAGGTGGATCTCAGCTAAAACGTGGGTGGCTCTTTTCTTAATGACTCCAGAACTGTATGACAGCCTCCCCCCAACCTGGTGCCCTCCAGATGTTTTGGACTACAACTCCCATAATCCCCAGACATTGTGGTGAATGGCCAGGGTAATGGGAGAACACCAGGTTGCAGAAAGCTACTCTTTAAGATAGGCCAGTACGCAACGCTGCTACCTGCCTTGCTACCAGGGGTGGGGAACTTGGGGCCCTCCAGATGTTTTGACCTACAACTCCCATCATCCCTCAACATTGGCTATACTGATTAGGGCTGATGGGAGTTGTAGGCCAAAACTTCTGACCGGCTACAGGTTGCCCACCCCTGCCCAAGAATAAAACAAGGACTCTTGTGGCACCTTAAAGACTAACATGGAACAAAGTTCCTTGGACCAGAGTCCATTCCACATCATCAGATGCAGGAAATGTAATCCTAAATTGGCAGGCATACACGTACACAGGGTTGCGGGTCGTGGGATGAAGAGGAGTGAGGTCAGAAGGAAACGGAACGCAAAAAGAACAGACAGTGATAATTACAAAAAGCAAAATAGTTACAGTGACAACGATGAAGGATGTGTTGGTGATAACACAAACATCCTGGCATCGATAAACTAATCAACACATGCACTCTGTGTTCATAATCCCCATTCAAGCCACAGGGGATAGAATTGAATTTCCTGATGGCCAGTAATTTAGCCGTTTCATGCTGAACTCTCCCTTTCAAGTTCCTTTGTTCAAGTTACAGAGTGACCCTGCATGTTGAAATATCCCCCTGCTGGTTTCCGGATATTCCCATTTTACTGATGTCAGATTTGTGTCCATTTATTCTAGAGCAGGGACAGGCAACTTGTGGCCTTCTCAACGTTTTGTCCTACAGCTCCCATCAGCCCTCAGCACTGGCTATGCTGTCTAGGGCTGATGGGAGTTGTAGGCCAAAACATCTGGCGGTCACTAGTTGCCCACCCCTGGGCTTAGAGACTTTTCATACCACTTTGGTGGGGCAGGCTAGTTTAACATCCGGAAGAGGGAAGACATTTCTGGGCTTGCTGTAATATGCCAGTGACCCACTAGGGGGCGATTTTAGCTAACAATATTCTCAACTTCTCATCACAAACTTCCGTTTTTTCCCAGATAGACGTTTGCTTAGGCGAATTTCACACATCAGTTTAACAGGTATGAGTATTAAATAAAGCCATAAGTAGATAGGCTATAAAGAGGAGAGGGAGCGTTCACGTCTCTGAAAAGATGGACGTATGTACCTCTTGTGAGGCACATTACAGAACACAAGAATCTTACAAACAAAAAAGTTATGTTCTCGTGAGCCATTTTGTTTTATTGGCCCAGTTTGCACTTAACGACTTTGGGTTGAACAATGTACAATTAGTTGGGACCACCCGGCAGCAAGCGTGCATGCTTCCTTCCACCCACATGCCACTTCTGCTTTGCGTCAGCTTTCATAAACAACCGAGGAACGCCCTGTTTTGAACCCATGCATTGATGTTGGGTTAAAACTCTGAGTTGGTTGTAGGGATGCACAGATTTTGTTCAATGTGTTCCGTCTGTGTTGTGCAGATCGTCAGGCATCTTTCATTCCATTATCCACTCATTGACAATTTTTTTATTAGGGATGTAAGAGAATTTTGTTCTGCTTGCGCAAGTGCACATGAGCAGTAATGCATATTAGTGTGTGTGTGGATTAATGCAAGTGCATCAATGCAAGTGCGATTTTGTGCAAATCCCCCCTATGGGAGCCCCCCTCCCCCATTTAGATTGTAAAGTGTATTACTTTGATCTCTTCAAATATGCTAAGCCAGCCCTGCTGCATTTATTTATTTATTATTTATTAATTAAATATATTTCTACACCGCCCATCAGCCAAAAGGCTCCCTGGACGGTTTACAAGAAAAAACAAAGAAACAGAATAAAAACAATCATCTTAAAACCAAAAGTGTCATTAATATAGAAATACAAACACAATATAATATAATACAATAAGACAAAAGCAACCAAATGAATCAGTCTGGAGGTACAGTAGTGATAATAAAAACGGGAATAAAAAATCAAACCATTAAAACATTGGGAAAATAAACAGGTTTTCACCTGGCACCTAAAAGAATAGAGGGTAGGCACCAGGTGCGCCTCTTTGGGGAGCTGATTCCACAAATGGGGTGCCACAACTGAGAAGGCCCTTCCCCTAGTAGCCACTCCCCTAGCTTCCTTTAGAACGGGCTCTCTGAGAAGGACCCCCGCCCGGAAAAAATTTGATCTACAAGTCTACGCAATCCACCATGCAAAAGCCAGTCTGCTGCAGAACCCACAGGTTAGATATATAGCAATCCGAACTCATTGGAATCCATTGCAGTTTTCTCCAACTTCTCTAGCTGCCTGTCCCTCAAGATTTCCGAGTTCTTATTTATTTATTTCTTATATTTATATTTTATTTAAAATAAATAAATTTATTTATTTATTCTGGGTTTGGATGTCACCCAGACGTTTGGGTTTCTGGGTTTGGACGTCACATCAAACCATCCCGTCACACCAAACCATCCCGGACCGGGCCTTCCTGGGTTGTTTATGAAAGCAAATGTAAAGCAGAAGTGATGGGGCAGGCTGGAAGCTGCCTGCTCACTCACCCCGCTGCGGACCCAGATTCATGGGCGAACCAGGCCTGTGAATCGGCCTTACGTGTGAACCAGGCCCATGGGTGAATAAATTCCTTTGGGTCCCTTCCTTAGGCTTTTTGTGGCCTGATCCCTGACCAGGGCCAAGGGGCACTCATGGGAAATTTGTGCCCCTTTTCTAAAGGCATCGTTGAAATGTATCTTGGTTTATATCTTCCTGGCAGGGTGGGAGCCAAAACTCATATTTGCCTGATCTAGGGGAGCTGCCAAGCAACCATCAGGAGGAGGAGATGGTTTAAAAGGGGCGGGGGGGAATGGTACTACAGAAAGAACACCATTCCCTGCTTGGTCGCAAGTTGCAGTATTCATATATGTTTAATACCCCAGTGATCGAGTTGACATTGCTTTCCCGTTGGCTTAAGATCTTAGCTAGTTAACTTTCTTTCTCTCCCAGGAAACCCCTGGGACTCGGGCAGGGTCCCTGCAGAGCCATTGCCTGTTGGCACAGAACAGGGCTGGTGGACTTTTCTTTCTGCCAAGGGACCACATGCTGGCAGCAGATGGGGCTGAAGCCAGCAGCTGGTGGGGCAGAGCCCAAAGTGGGCAGGGGTCACCTCTCTCTCTCTCTCTCTCTCTCTCTCTCTCACTCCTCCTGGTCCTGCCCATTTAACACAATTTCCTTTCGACTTGGCTTGGCTTAACTTAAAGCTTGAGCTGTCAGTAGAAGCCTTAGGAGAGGCATTTCGACCCTATAGAATGGGGCTGGTGGGGGGGCAGGGGAGAAACTACACAAAAACAGGGAAATCATCCAGCACGGGGAGGGGCCATCTGGGGAGTCCTGGAGGGCCAAATTGGGAGCCCAGGAGGGCTGGATTTGGCCTGGCTGTGAGCCCCAGGTTCCCTACCCCTGTCCTAAAGTGTCAGGGTCCCCCCTCGCCCAAATCACTTCCTCTCCCAAAGGTGGCAATCCAGATGTGGCAAAATTGCTTCCCCGAAAGCAGTTCTGTGAAATGGGATAAAACCTACATATAGAGATGACCAGCAGCCGCCACCCCCCCAAGCAAAACACAGTCTGTGGGGAGGGCTTCCTCCTATGTTGCTGGGCTCCTGGTCATGGGACTGCCTGATGGTGTCAGGGACCCATTTTAATTCCCCATCATGCGTTTGATGGATACCATCCATTTATACTTCCCAGCAGGGCCGGATTAAGAGCATTATGGGCCTGGTGCTGAGGATTTTGGTGGGCCTTTTTATGGAAATAAATAAAATGAAGACGCAATTTTATATTAAAACAAATTAAATATTTTAATTACCATTAAAGTGCCAAAACTCAAAAACTCCTGCAGCTCATCAGTAAGGGTCTTCCCAATTTCCCCCAAATTTATTTATTAAAAAAGAAAAGCAGCCACAACAAAAAGCCAGGAAGCTTTGCTTGACCAAGAATAATTGTGTTGTTCTTGTTGCTTTGTTTCGTTTCGTTTTTGTTTTTTGTTAAACTAGCATTTGAACAATTGAGCTGCGAATCAGAAAGATCTTTTGCTCGAGGCTGGAGAGAGGTCCCTTCTAAATCTGAATATTACAGACCCTAGCAAGCCCCCATGTGCTTCAAAGAAATGTAGTAACAGTGATTGAAATGCAAAAACCTACCGAAATGCTAATTTGAGAACAACAGTTCTTGCTAGGTCTTGCCTCAAGCCTGTAATGCAGATGTGCTTAGAACACCTTTCTAATCTTGAAAAAATCATTAATTATGCTGAATGATAACGATCAGAGCTAACTCAAATCGTGCCAAGTGTCCCTATATTGTGGGCCTATTGTCTGTTATGGGGCCTGGAGCGGCCGCTCCAATCGCCCCTATGTTAATCCGGCCCTGCTTCCCAGCGTGCCTAGGGGCATGGCAGGAAATTTAATGGCCCCGTGCTGCTCCAACCACCAGGTAAGCGCCATGACTGAGGCCACAATGTGGGCATCAGCTCCGGCGTGCCCTGCCAAGGCCCTGGGTTTCCGGTAGGGTGCCAGGTGCTCATGCCAAGCCTGATGACCCGTGTGGGAGTGGGACAATCCCAGACATGGTTGTCTTAATGTACGCTGGGAACGCCTTTGGATCGTGAGTTTTGCAGGATAAGGTTGCAATCGTTGGCATATTGACCTGGGATGACGGGATGTACGGATTTTGTTCCGCCTGTGTTTTGCAGATTGTCAGATGCCTTTTGTTCCCTGGTCTGCTCATGGACAGAATTGGATTTTATGTACGAGAATTTCATTCCTGTTTGTGCATTTGTGCGAATCCCCCCCCCCAAGTTGACGAACGGTCCGTAAGTCCACAGAATTCCTGCAACTCTGAAAAAGTCGGTCCCCTACGGAATCTGCGGGCTGTATTTTTAGAAATCTGAACTCATTTGAATTCATTGTGGATTCCTCCGACATCCCGACATGGGAGCAAACCCCTTTGAACATAGCAGGACTGACTTCTGAGGCAACATGCCTAATGCTTGCGCTGTAAATAATTTGACAGTGACTGGCTTTGTTTTTATTTCCCCTTGCATTTTTAATAGTTGTTGTTGTATGTAAATGAATTATTGTGAACTGACCTCAAGCTTATGGAGAGTTTATAGGGATATATATATATATATATATATATATGAATGAATGAAAATAACAGCAACCTAAGAAGATACATTAGTGCGCCCCACCCTGCACCTGCTGCAAAATACACGTGTGGGATCATTCACACGTGACTTTTTGCATGTGGCTGTCCATAGCCTCTCTCCTTGCACACTCATCGGAATTCTGTGTCATCCCAGGTGTAGCGGTCCTGGGGCGCTCTACACGTGCTCAGGGGGCGTCTTTTCCTGCCATCGTTTGAGCTGACATGACAGGATGTATGTGTAGAAGAACGCTGGCCCAGAAAACCGGTGGCTGAACAGCAGCTCAGATTCCAGCCCCCGCGGGGGCTCATCGGGCTCAGGTTCCATCGGGCTGGAGATTGTTCGGAATAGCACAAGAGCGGCGTCGAAACGGGGCGAGGAGGACACGCCCCTCTGGAGGGGGCGGAGCTGCCTCCCCCTCCCTCCCCCACGCCGGCGCACCTGCCGGCCCCGCCCCCTGGATCCCTTCCTCTCCCCGCTCCCCAGCCCCCGCCACCCGCGCGCGCATGTGCCCGCCACCTGCTGTCGCTGCTTTCCCAGGAGCCGCGATCACTTTTCAGGCGACCGCCGTTACCAAAGTGAAAAACAAGCACCCGAGCTGGGCGCTCGCCGCCGCCGCCGCCGCCGCCTCTGCTCGCCCCGAGGAGGACGCACACAGCTATGCCCGCGGCCCGCACCTGGCAGCTCCGGGCGGCGCTCTTCTGCGCCCTGCTCTGCGCGCACGGCGGGCTCCCGAGCCAGGCAGGTGGGTGAGAGCGGCGCGGTCCGGTCCCCTCTCCCCGCCCCCGCTGCAAGCCCCCGCGCCCCTCGGCTCCACGCCGAGATGTGAGGGGGGCTCCCCTCCTCTCTCTCTCTCTCTCTCTCTCTCTCGGAAGGAGTTTCGTGTCTCTTCCTTGGGGACGTGGGGAGGGGGGACGTGTGAGCGCGCGCGCGAGAAGTTCTGGAGATCTCTGACCTCGTTTTCCCGGAGGTGGGATGGTCGCGCACCGACGGCCGGATCTACTAAATGGACGGTCGTGGGGGGGGGGGGTTGTCGTGGGGGGAGGGGTTGCTTCCCAGCACTGTGCAGCGTTGGTCAACACCGCCCCCCCCCCGCCCTCCTTCGGAGAGACTCAAGCGCCGTGCGCCTCCTTAGCGCAGCCTTCCCCATCCTGGTGCCCACCAGGTGTTTTGGACCACAACTCCCAGCATTCCTGACCTTGGGCCATGCTAGTTGGGGCTGATGGGAGCTGAAGTCCAAAAATCTCTGGCGAGCTCCAGCTTGGTGACTTGGTGCCTCAGTGGGTGACTTGATCAATCGGGGCATGAGAAGGCGCGACGAGCTCCTTTCTTCTTGCGTCCTTTCTCAGGAGGAGCCGCACCTGGCTTCGGCATTGGCCTTGCCCGCCGCTTTAATAGGAAGTCGCCTCGCCCTCCGTTGGGGTTAGTGTGCATTCTGTGTGAGTAGGTCGGCTTTCCTCAGTCAGCCTGGTGCCTTCAAGGTGTTTTGGACTTCAACTCCCACTGGCCCTGGCCAGCAGGGCCAAGGGTCAGGAATGCTGGGAGTTGTTGTCCAAAACATCTAGAGGGCACCAGATTGGAGAAGGCTGGTGTGGATCATAATCATTTGCTTACATATTTATTTATTTATTTATTTTCGCCCCACCTTTCTTCCAAGGAAGTCAGGGAAGCATGTATTGCCCTAGGGGTGGCACCAAAATGCCCCGTCGCCTGAGGTAGGAGGACACACAGTACCCTGCCCTCACTGCCACTCCCCCCCCCCACTTAATCCTCATAACAACCCTGTGAGGTGGGTTAGACTAGAAAGACCAGCCCTACCATTAGGCAGAGTGAAGCGGCCACCTCAGGCGGCAGATGCTGGGAGGCAGGGAGTTGCAGTGAGAAGGGGCAGATCTGTGTGTGTCATGAGGCCAACCCTGGGCCCCTTAAGGTAGCCTGCTGCCCTCTGGTGGAGTGGAAAATGCTGACCTGTCACCAGGGTCAAAGAAGTAAAGATTCAACTGCCGCTCTGGTCAGCTTCTGTACGTGGAGTGGGGATCGGTGCTATCTTGTCTTTCTCTTCAGGCAGCAAAATGTATTGGACCAGTTCTCGTTTTAGAGCGCATTTTGACACTCAGTAACCGCAGTATAAAATGGCGACTGACATGTGCAAACGGGCCATCACAGTTCAGGCCATGTTCATATAATATCCCTTTATGTCACTGTGGAATGATGCAGAGCTTTTTGGTGAGCTCAGTTCACACATTTGGCTGCAGGTCACCAAGGGCTGGTTCAGAGAACTGATCCAGCATTATGGCACTGCATGTGATGTTAAGTGGGCCCAAGTCTGTGTGAGCCCGGTCTTCATATATATATATATATATATATATATATGCAATGATTTGGCCAAGATATCTGTGATCCAGGTGTACCCCTATTTGGCGGGGAAAGGATTATGAACGCCGGGCATGCATTTGTACATGACATGCAAAGCGTGTGAGCGTGTTGCCGCCTGCCGTTTGCCACACACGTCTGAATGTCTGAACCTGCCCCAGCTGCCCAGTAGCAAAAGTGCATGTGTGAATCAGCTCTGTGTAACCACAACACGTGCGGGTTTTCCGCTTGATGTACTCATACTGGAAAGCTGCGGTTGGCTGTGTGCATATGTGTTGGTTTGTGTGCGCGTGAGAAGGTCGCACAATATGACCTGTGTGTGGGTCGCATGTTAATCCCTACAGGCCAGTGACTTCTGCGCAAGGGTGTTTGGAAACCGGTGACGTGAGTTCTCGCCACCCGCCTTTTCTTAGCACCGTTTAGTAGCTGCACTCCCTCTCAGCATTCCGTCTAAGGCAGTGTTCTCCAACCTTGGGCCCCCAGATGTTTTTGGCCTACAACTCCCAGCTGGCTGGGGCATGCTGGGAGTTGTAGGCCAAAAACATCTGGGGGCCCAAGGTTGGAGAACACTGGTCTAAGGTATTTAAATGATGCTTTCTTTTTTTTTTTTTTTTAATAAAGTGGGTGGATCCAAACAGTTGCTTTTCTCCTACTCCGGGTGGGTTTTCAGTCCTCCTGACTTAAGATATCGCTTGTCCATATATGAACAGTCTTAATATGTGTTGGCCTCCCTGGTCAACGTGTGTTTTGCAAACCTGTTCTTTAAGGTTTCCCAAATGCAAGTAGGCTGGGGAAGTGAATGGACCAGCCTTCCCCAACTTGGTGCCCGCTAGAAGTGTTGGACTATAACACCCGTCATCCCCAGCCAGCATGCCCATGCTGGCTGGGCATGATGGGAGTGGTAGTCAATGCATCGAGAAGGCACCATGTTGGGGAAGGCTGGAAAACACTCCTGTACTCTGTGTGTGTGTGTCCGTGTCCGTGTCCGTGTCCTCTTTTGAACATGGTTTATCATCAGGCTGTTGTGTAGTGTGAACCAGAGGATGGATCTGTACCTGCAAGCTCTGAGTTTGCCCATGGCACTCTGCTTTTGCCAAGACCCTATCTATGTGCCTAAACTGCGTTATGAAGTTGTTTGAGGATACCAACGTGGGATGGATGAATTGTAAGTGCAATCTGAATCCTTGGGAAAGAAATGAGGGTAAATAAGTTACCTCTTGGAGCAATTAAAAATGCTTTAAAGCAAGGTACGGTAAGTGTGTAAACTCTCAAAGCTCTTTAAATGGCTGCCTTCGAGAGACCAGCCCTCCCCGTGTGCCTTAGGGCATGGTCGGGCAGGCTTCAGGCTTGCAGGATCTGCACTGTTTTTTTGGGTTTTTTTTAATAAGAACGCTGAGATCTACCAACCACAGCCAGACGCAAAATGGTGGCTCGGGGACAGAGTCAATTATGGGCTGCACTCCATGAACCATATGCTGGGATATATCCAAATCTACATGTGAGTTAGCAGTGAACAGGGACTCTAATGCAACACTCTAAAACTGGCCAGCAGAGCTGAACAGAGACCTGGTCAAAAGCAACCAATTAGTACCCCTATTTTACAGATGAGGAACACTGAGGCCGAGAAATAAGAAATTAGCACAAGGCTATTGGGAGTCAGAAATCTCTGGAGATCTATTGCAAATCACCCAGGGAGCTATACCCCAGAAAAATGAAGGAATCTTGATTCTTTAAGGAAAGGGTTGAAGCTCAGTGGTAGAGCACATGCTCTTCATGCCAAAAATCCTGGGTTCTATCCCTGGCATCTCCAGGAAGGGTGGTGAAGGAGTCCTGCCTGAAACCCTGAAGAACTGCCGCTCAGTGTCAACAATACTGGGCTAGATGGACCAGTGGCCTATCTCGGTACAAGAAGACAGCTTCCTATATTCCTGTGTTTCGTAATGCAGTGAAGCACCAGTTTCCTTAATATTCTCCTTGATTAGTCGGGGGGCCTTCCTACGACTGCCACTTCCACGTGAGGCTCGGAGGGCAACGACAAGGGGGAGGGCCTTTTCTGTGGTAGCCCCCCCAACTGTGGAACGAAGTGCCCCCCTGAGGCCCGCCTGGCGCCAACTCTATTATCTTTTCGGCGCCAGGTTAAGACTGCCCTCTACGTTGAGGCTTTTAATAATTAAATGGTATATGGTGGGGTGGTAAGTTGGTTTTAGCAGTCGTGTTTTCATTAACTTGTTTTTTAAATTTTTTTAAAATTGGTTTTAAAAAAATTCATAATGTTTTAATTATATTTTTAACTGTATTTTATTGTTTGTTTTTAATTATTGTTGTACACCGCCCGGACAGCTTTGGCTATTGGGCGGTACAGAAAATGAATAAATAAAATAAACAAACACTCCCTTATTTAAAAAAACATCAAAAAACACCAACTCAAATCCTTTTCATTCATCTTCTCAAGGTAGGTTCACCTTGTCCCCATTTTACAGAGGGAACAATTTATTTATTTATTTATTATCTTTATACCCTGCCTTTTTTCCTGCAAGGAACCCAAGGCGGCTTACATAATCCTCCTCCTCCTCTCTACTCTATCCTCACAACAACCCCGTGAGGTAGGTTAGGCTGAGACACAGTGACTGGCCCAAAGTCACCCAGTGAGCTTCATGGCCGAGCGGGGACTAGAATCCGGATCTCCCGAGTCCCAGTCCAACACCCTCACCACGACGCCACACTGGCTTACCAAGGTCACCCAGCAAATTTGTGGACTGCATAGGGGTTGGGGGCCCCCCTCCAGAGTAGGGTGGGGAAGGGCTGAATCTGGCCCATGAAGGCCTCTAATGAGGCCCTGCCCATGCCCTTCCCTGAAGCGCCTCCCCATCCTCAAAGTTGCACCCCCTCCCAGCTCACTGGGAGCGGTGCTTCCCTAGGGCTTCACTCACCCCTCACCTTTCCCAGAGGGTGAGTGGAGATGTACGCATGTTGCAAAATCCATTCCGTCTGTGTTTTGCGGATTGTCAGGCGCCTTTTGTCTGCTCATTGATGGAATCAGATTTTGCACAAATGTGCTTGCATGCATTTGCACAAATTTGGAGTTGTGCAAATTCGCACTCCCAAAAATATGCAACCCCCCCCCCCATGTGTATTTTCACGCATTAGCCTATGGGGGAAAATTTTGGTCAGTGGTGTTGTTGTTTTTTTAATTTTATTTTACGTGTTTTTCTACGACTAAGTTTTCATAAAATTATGGAAAGTAAAAAACAAAACAAAACGGTCCTCGGGTCCATGGAATCTGTGCAACTCAGGAACAGCTGGTCCACTGTGGAATCCATGGGTTGGATTTTTAGAAATTCAAACTTATTTGAGTCCCTTGCATTCATATTTCTCTGATATCCTTAGTGAAGGTGGCTCAGGGTGCGTGTGTTTGGGGGGTGGCACATGGCAGCAGTGGCCCTGCCCGCTTTGGGCTGTGGCTCCACTCACTGCCGGCATGCACCTCCCCCCAATGTCCTTGCCCAGATCCAATTCCCGCCTCTAGCCACAGGAAGTTTGAATCTAAGCCTACAATCCTGCCCATGGTTACGCTGAAGTAAGCCCCACTGAATTCAGTCAGGTTTCCTTCTGGGTAAAGCTGCATAGTTCAGGATGTCAGTTTCTGGGTTCCAGTCCTCTTTGTGTTGGGTTGCACCGAACATTCGGCCGTGATTGGTGTCAACTGAGCTGCCTCGAGAGAGAGAGAGAGAGTAACTGATTTCACCCAAGGGGAGCAGATGCATGAAGAGGACACGGCACTGGCACTTCGAACACCTCTGAAGAAGGGAGATTTCTTGCTTTTAGGAATGTCTTTGAAACGGGCCGTGTAAAGAGTACGGTACATTGTTCCTCCGCTTGACTCTGGTCAAAATAGATAAAACTGGGAAATGAAGGCGGCCCGAGGAGCAGAGCTCTTGTGTTTTTGAGGGTGCTAGAGTAAAAGGGATTGTGACGAGTGCAGGTTGTCATGACCCAATTGGTGCTTGGGTGAGAAACTGCACTCTCTGAATTCCCCCACCCCCCAAATCTACATACTAGGTGTTAAAAAAAAGTGCCAGAACTGTGTCTTCAGTGCATCTGGTGAGCTTAGGTAAAACTGGTTGCTCTCTTGCAACTATTGACATCAAGGACTGTGAAGTGTCCCATGCAAAAAAAAAAAAAGCCAGGGAGGGGCCGTAGCTCAGTGGCAAAGCATCTGCTTTGCATGCAGAAAGTTCCAGGTTTGATCTTCGGCGTCTCCAGGTAGGGCTGGAAAAACTGCCTGACACCCTGGAGAACTGCTGCCGGGGAGATGCATGGCACCTCTGAGCCCTCATGGTACTGCAGTTTTGCAAGGACCCTCCCTCTCCCCCCCCCCCCTTGGTTTTGAAAATAGCTGCATAGGAGAGGTCGACATGGGAGAGGGCTGCTAGGTTTAACTTTCGGCTGCTAACACACATATATGGTTCTCCTGCCTCAAGGCCGGCTTTGGGGATTGGCTTCGATGAGCATCTTCCAAGTACAGTGGCCATTTGCCCATCGCCCCCCCAAAAGAAGACACAGTTTTGCATAACATGTAGATGCCGGGGTGTGTGTGTGTCTCCAACCGTCTTGGGCCGTTGGGCATGTTTGGAATTTTGAGCACATGCTTTCACAAAATGGCAGCCATGGTGGGTGTGTCCAGTCACCAAAACACCCCTTTCCAAGAGGGCAAACTGGGTGAGGTGAACAGAAAACTCATTGCCCAAGAACCTATGTATAAGGCAGAGGTGGGTTCTCAGTTCCAAAACACAAAACTGTTTCTTTTGAACCCACAATTTGATCTTTATTTTATTTTTTTGCTCGAAGACCTATGGTATGTATTTCACGGAAGGCAGACTTGAAAACAAAGCACTGGGCTGCAGCCAGCCACCGTTTTTATTTCCTAAAGAAATAAAACAAAGAATGAGAATACCCAATACGGCGAGATGATACTGATGCTGGGGGCGTTACTTTCTTTGGCGGCAGGGCACAAATTAAGCTGCTGGAGAAGTTGGCATGGAGGCAGTGATGGCTCCCATCTCCCAGTGACCACCAAGGAAGAAGGATGACTGAGGGCAAAGGGTCATGCTTCAGTTCAGTGTTCTCCAACCTTGGGTCCCCAGATGTTTTTGGCCTACAACTCCCAGCATGCCCCAGCCAGCTATGCTGGCTGGGGCATGCTGGGAGTTGTAGGCCAAAAACATCTGGGGAACCCAGGGTTGGAGAACACTGCTTTAGTTTCACGCCAGTGGCGTAGTGGAGTGAGGGCTCGCAGAGACACAGTGCTGCTGCGTCTTTTATCATCGGGGACGCCATTCCCCACTCAGACTTCCCTGTTCCCTCTGTGCTTAACTGCAATCCTCACAGCTGGGGGTGGGGGGAAATGAATCCCCCTCCCCACAACAATACGGCTTGTTCCTTGTTGTAATGCGAACTATTTTAGGCACTGGAGGCTGGAGGCTCCGGTGTCAGTGGCGCAGTGTATGCAGTAGTAGTCTTAAGGGACTATCCGTGGTGCTGAACCCTAATCCCAACCCCCTCCCTCAAAAAAAGTTCAGACTGAAACCCGGGGTGGATACATTGCCCCACTGCCATTGGAGCCAGCAGCCTCAACTGAATTTGGGTGTCTCGGCCTTGAATGGACAGTTAAGACCCATCCGTGTTGCCGAAGACCTGCCCCGGGTGAAGATGAAGACTACCGGAACTGATTTGTTGATATGGATCAACGCAGCTGCCGGTAATTTGGGGACTGTCGTGATGAGTGCCTGCACTGCAAAATTTACCACGACGCCACTATTTCACAAACAGCTTGAATTGCAATCCTTCCATCTGGGATTACCAGGGCCGGCCCTAACATTAGGCAGAGTGAGACTGGCTGCCTCAGGGACCAGAATTCGGGTGTCATGAAAGGGCTGCAGATGGTTAGTGGGTTGATGATTATTCTATTTTTACTGCCAGGGAGGTGGGGGAGGTGCGTGTGGGGTTTTCTGCTTCAGGTGCCAAAATAACTCAGCCAGCCTTGGGTACGGACTGTGCACCTTGACTTGGGCGGGGGGTGGGGTGGGCACCATTTGATGCTCTGCCTTGGGCAGCAAAATGTGTTGGGCCAGCTCTGAGGATTAGCAAGAGACGGAGCTGAAGGAGCCCTTGCTCTTTCCACAAATGGCTTTGAATTCTCCAGGGCCAGTCTGCGGATGTTGCACGATGCAAAACTCCGTCCCACGGGTTGTGCCGGGTTGCCCCGTTCAAAGAGTGGTAGTGTTTGCTGGAAGGAGCGCCAGAGGCAGGCTGGCCTGATGTGAGGCAGTCCTGGGCTGCTGCGCCTATAACAGGCCTGTGGCTCACGCTGGCTCAGCTTGTCTGAGTGTGGAAAGCTAAGCAGGGTCAGGCCTGGTTATTACCGTACTTGGATGGGAGACCCCCCTCCTCTAGTTTCCTGCATTGAGCAGCGGGTTGGACTCGATGGCCTTGTAGGCTCCTTCCGACTCTATCTATGAAAATCTATGAACAACCCAGCCCTCCAAACATCTTTTCCCCCTTCCTCTTTAGGCTGTACCTGGTGAGGATTGCAGTTAAGCACAGAGGGAACAGGGAAGTCTGAGTGGGGAATGGCGTCCCTGATGATAAAAGACGCAGCAGCACTGTGTCCCTGCGAGCCCTCACTCCACTATGCCACTGGCGTGAAACTAAAGCAGTGTTCTCCAACCTTGGGGTCCCCAGATGTTTTTGGCCTACAACTCCCACCAGCAAAATGTTACGCCTAAGATTCTAATGTGAAATTGTAGCTCAAATTTAAAATGATTTCAGGGAGGATGACACATTCTAAGAAAGAAGTGGCTACAATTTTGGGCAGCAGCTCTGCATGTCTCAGCTGGCTCAGCTTGTCTGAGTGTGGAAAGCTAAGCAGGGTCAGGCCTGGTTATTACTTGGATGGGAGGCCCCTCCTCTAGTTTCCTGCATTGAGCAGGGGGTTGGACTCAATGGCCTTGTAGGCTCCTTCCAACTCTGTGATCTATGAAACCTTTTGCTCACTGCAAAGAAGAGGGGGATTTTGGGCATGCACAGTGTGCCCTGCAGGGCCTTGAGAAGATGTACGGTACCTCTTGTAATTCATCTTCCACACACCTGTCCAAAGGTCCAGGGGGGCCCTGTCCTGCTTTTTCCTGTTATCCCTGTAAAAATATGTACCTTCTTGTTGGCTGGATCAATGGGGTTGTTGTTTGAGATCTTTGCGGCTGTTGCTGAACAGCCCCACTTTACAGGGCAAACACAGGGCCCCATCTGTGGGGCGGCTGAAACAGATTGGTAGAGATTTTGGAACAGTTGGCGCTTCTCTCCCCCACCCCCACCCCGCTTCGCGTCCCTCCCGCTGTCCGATGTGGCATGCCAGCGTTCAGAGGCGTTGGGTAAAAGCATCCAGTTTCTGAGCGTCTGTGCTGTGTTAAAAATAACTCGGGCTCATTTAAAAAAAAAACAAAAACCCGTCAGAAATCTGGAGAACGAAGCCCTACTTTCTTACTGGTTACACCACCGGTCCCTCACTGCTAGGTTAAAAAAAAGAAAGGAAAAAAAAGCTGGGGAGCCAGAACACTTGTATCCATAGCAATTGGGCCCATCAGCTTTTCAACTTACCCGATAGAAAGGTAATTGGTTAACTCTGAGAGTGTGTGTGTGTGTGTGTGTGTGTGTGTGTGTTTCATATTAAGAGAAAAGACTCCCACGCTCCCTTGGATTCTTTCTGTTGCTTATTGACAAGCTGGCTCTCAGCGAGTGGGTGTCACCCGCCACAGTTGCCTCCCACTCTCAAATTCCTCCCAGGACTGCAATCCTATGCGTGCTTACTTGAAAGTAAGCCACATCGGACTCTGTGGGACCTGCTTCTTGGGTAAACATGCGTAGGATCTGGGCTGCGTGGCAGATCCCTTCCAATTCCTTGCCAAGTAGAAAGTAGAAATCCAGTATGTGATTCATTAAAATATGCAGGGGGGATGGGGGCCCCGAGAGACTGCCTCCTCATCTAACTCCTGCTTGCGCAGAGCTGCTTGCAGTGGAAGACGGCTGCACTCTTGGCACACTGCGAGAGCTCAGTCTGTCTTAAAGGAAACGGTCTCATTCGAAGATCAGTAGTACCACTCGGAAGGTTTTTGATGAAACCCTATGGCCAGAATGTCGCAAGTAGCTAATGTTGCTCTGTCGCTGATCTGCGAGCATCCAGATCTCACGGAACTCTTCCATCATCAAGCAGAACGGAAAGGCAACGGGATCTTGAGTAAGACTATAAGGACATAAAAAAGAGCCCTGCTGGATCAGACCAAAGGTCTCCAGCAATCCTGATCCTCAAAGTGGCTGGCCAGATTCCTCTGGTAATCCCATGAGCCGGACATGAGGGCAATAGCACTTCCCGCTCATGTTCCCCAGCTACCGATACTCAGAGGCTTGCTGCTTCTGATCCTGGAGGCAGTGCATGTGTATTGCCATCATGACAAGCAGCCATTGATAACTTTATCCTCCCTGAATTTGTCTAAGCCCTTTTTAAAGCCGTCCAACAAGTGACTAGTCATCATCACCATAGTTTTGGGCAGTTAATCCCACAGTTTTAATTATGCGCTGTGTGAAGCACTTCCTTTGGTCTGTCCTGAATCTCCCACTATTCAGCATCCATGTATGATCCAGGGTTCTAGTGTTAGAAGAGTGGGAGGAGAACCCCCCCCCCTCTCTGTTTGTTTTCTCCACACCAGGGAGGCACAAGCTTTTTGGCCACGAGGGCTGCATGTGATGCTGGCACAAGGGGCGGTGCATGCGCACGCACACAGACACACACCTGTGCACTGTCTCAGGTGGCGTAGTGGGACACGGCACCGGCACTTCTTGTATTAGCAGGGACACGGACATCATCTTGCACCCTCACTACGACTCCCCTGTTCCCTCTGAGTTTAGCTGCAATCCTCACAGTAGCTGTGGGGGAATTGGATTTCCCCAGCAATATATTGTTCATTGTTGAAGTGCAAAGTATTTTGGAGTGGCTTGGTCTTGCACAGGCAGTTAAGACCCATTAGCTTTACAGAAGACCTGCTCTTGGTGGAGATGAAAACTGCTAGGAAAGGCTTTGTTGATGTGGATCAAGGCAGCTGCCTGAAGTTTTGGACTCTTCCTTGGGGGCTCGGCTAGGGGGACTGCCCATAATGAGCGCCTGCACGTCAAAAGGTACCACTGCACCAGTGACCATTTTGCATACACACACCAGAGTCTACCCCATGCATAATCCACACCATGGATATATGTGGAGTGTGATTAAAGTGCTGAAAATAAAATAGTTTGTTACTGGTGATGGGCTATTGATGAATTATATAAACCAACTTAGGTTTGACTACATAAATACATTGTTTTACCTACTGACCTTATATTTTCTGCCTTTGTTTATTTTTAACTACATTTTTGTGGGGTGTTGAAGTTAGGCTGTTGCAAAAGGAGGAACACCTTCCCTTCCTCTCCTCTCCACCCCCTGGCTTTCTGACACCCATCTTTGCAGTCCCACCACGGCTTGGTGTCAGGAGGCACTGACCCGGCAAAAGTGGAAGATGAGCTGGGCAGTGCTACGCAACAAATCTGTCTTTCTTTCCATCTTCTGCCAAACATAAGAACGAAAGGAGAGCTGTACAGTAATACCTTGGATTGCAAGTAACTTGGTCTGAGAGCAATTTTTTAAAATAAATTTTGACTTGATAAACAAGCGACGTCTTGCAATACAAGTTGTAGGGATGTAACCGCTCGCCTTGAGCAGGCGTAGCGGGCCGAAATCAGCCCCGCTCACGCCCGCCAGAGACTCGCTTTGATATAAGAGTGTTTTGGATTACAAGCATGGTTCCGGAAGGAATTATGCTTGCAATCCAAGGTATTACTGTACTGGATTAGACCAAAGGCCTATTTAGTCCAGCGTGCCGGGCTATCTGTCACTGGCCAACTGGATGCCCCAATGGGAAGTCAACAAACAGAACATGAATGCAGTCCACAAACAGAAGTCCACAATGGAAGTCCACAAACAGAACAGGAATGCAGTTCTCCTGCTCATGTTCTCCAGCAACTGGTATTCAGAGGCATAAAATGGAGTGGAGGAGGAGGAGAATTATGTAAGCCACCTGGGGTTCCTTGCAGGAAAAAATGTGGGATATAAATAATACTGGGATTAATATATAGCCATCATGACTAGTAGCCATAGCCTTCTCCTCCTGCTCCATGAATTTGTCTAATTCCCCTTTAAAGCCATCCAAGTTGGCAGCCATCACTACAATGGTATGCATTTTGCAGTTTGCTTCACTTATTTTATTTTATTTATTACATTTATTTATTTATTTATTATATTTATACCCCGCCTTTTTTCCAGCAAGGAACCCAAGGCAGCTTACATAGTCCTCCTCCTCCTCCTCCTCTCCATTTTATCCTCACAACAACCCTGTGAGGTAGATTAGGCTGAGAGTCAGTGACTGGCCCAAAGTCATCCAGTGAGTTTCATGGCCAAGTGGGGACTAGAACCCAGATCTCCCGAGTCCCAGTCCAGCACTCTCACCACCACTACCCCACACTGGCTGTCAATATTTCTATACCTCCCAATAGCCGAAGCTCTCTAGGCGGTTCACAACAATTAAAACCTAAAAGTATAGTATAAAATTAAATTTTAAAAACCCAAATAAAACCTAGCAGCAGTGCAAAGATTCAAAATACAGTAACAATGTGAAGGATCACTAGCAGGATCCTTTGCATGAGTTCGGCGCTTAACGGGTTAACCGGCACTGAGTTACAGCCCGTACGAGCGCTAGAGACCGCCTGGGAGGCTCGCGCACACAAGAGGAAACCAAAACCCTTTAAATGACCAAATAAGGCGTTTATTTGTTTACACAAAACACGGAGCGGAACTAACAGCTTTCCAGGAATACTACAATGTCAACACAACCTCAGTTGACCCCTGCGTTATCAATGAAACAGGCTCTTAGGCTAGCGCATTGAAACTGGTCAGTTACCTCAGATCAGAGACGTTACGCTAGTCAATTTCAGCCTGGCTCCGAATCGGCCGATCCGGGGATGGGAATGGCTTAATCCAGCTGCCACCTGGAGAACGAATCTGGCCCCGAAGTACCCTGGGTTCCCAACAACCCTTTACCGGAAGGGAGAGGGGTTTTCTACCCCTGAGTTCCCGCTCTCCCCTCCCTCCAGGTCAGGTGGGGGCTTATGCCTGCCCCTTCGTATCAGGTGGGCTTATTCCTGCCCGGGAAGAAGGTGACGGGAAGAAGGTGACGTACTGGTACTTTACAGCTCTTTGAGACTGCCCTGATAGTTTGATGGTTCTTGATGGTCCTTCCTTGGGTTTTGTGGATCTCCACCGAGACTCTTCTTTGTTGGGGATGACGGTCTGTCTGGCTACTTCTCCTGTGACTTCATCCCCCCTTCCTCGCCCCCCTCCCTTGGGCGGAGACTGGGTGTGTGTGTGTGTGTGTGTGTGTGCGTGCAGACTCGTGTCAGGCTTTCTCCACAAACAAATTTTAAACAACAGAAACTTAACGATTAAATTGCCTGGGAAAATAAGAAGGTCTTCATCTGGAACTGAAAAGACTACAACATAGGCACCAGGTGAACCTCTCTGGGGATCTCATTCCACAATCGGGATGCCACAACAAAAAAGGCCCTCTTCTTAGTAGCCATCTACCTCACTTCATTTGGCAGGGGCTCCCAAAGAAAGGACCGCTATGCGCTGTGCTTCCTTTTGTTTGTCCTATATCGCTCATCATTCAGCTCCTTTTTCACCCTTCTTCCCTAGGGATGATTCATCCCAAACCGGATGCTCCTCAGCTCCCAGGGGTGGTGCTAGGTACCGAAAATATCTGGGGCTCAGGCCCACAGGACAAAAAAAAATGCACAAATTTCTATATGCTAATTTACATATGCACCAAAGTCTGTAAAGGACCCTGTCGCCTAAGGACACCCCTATTTGTAAAAAGCGATGTATGGACAGGGGAGAGGAGGGCATTTGATTTCAGAAAAAAATCTCAGGCAGAAAAAGATTCAAGGAATGGAGCAGCAGGAGATGAAGCACATGCGGGCCAAAAGTCAACTAACTCAGGGGGATCAGATGCAACAGAGATCATCGGGGGCCCTGGACCTTGATATCAGCAAGTGCCCCTGGACAGCAGGGTGGTGGGGCAGGTGGCCTCCCAGGGATTCAGGGCTCCAGCCCTAGTGGGCTGCCCCCTAACACCGCCTCTGCCAACTCCTGCTGGGTCTTCCTTAGGGGGTCAGTTAAAAAGCTGCTCTGGCACCTTTTTGATAATGTCATCAGTCTGATTCGGCTGAAGCCTGTCCCTTTGGAACAAGCCTGGCTTGTCCCCAAACCTTCCCTGATGCCTGACAAATCATACTCTCTCCTTCCCTGTGCTGCCATTTCACGCATGCGTTGAGAGACCCCCTCGGCGTCACCTATCTAGCTGGCCCTGCAGGTGGAACAGGTAGCATTTCGGAGAAAGCTACCTTGGAGGCCCTGGCTTCAGGGCCGGTGCTACCATTAGGCCAACTAGGCAGCTGCCTAGGGCGCAGGGCTAAAGGGGGCACCAGAAATAGGGAGGGAGGGAGGGCTCAAGTGGGAAGGGGGGGTGCTAAATATCTGATCTTGCCTAGGGCACCAAACTGCCTTGCACCGGCCCTGCCTGGCTTTCAACCTGAGAGACAATGTGGCGTAGTGATTGGAGTGCTGGACTCGGGAGATCTGGGTTCTAGTCTCCACTTGGCCATGAAGCTCCCTGGGTGACTTTGGGCCAGTCGCTGACTCTCAGCGTAACCTACCTCACAGGGTTGTTGTGAGGATAAAAATGGAGAGGAGGATTAGGATTATGTAAGCCGCCTTGGGTTCCTTGCAGGAAAAAAGGCGGGATATAAATATAATAAATGAATGAACCTACTACTACCTGGGAAGTTTTAGGGCAGAGCTGTAGCTCAGTGGTAGAGCGTCTGCTTTGCGTGCAAACAGGCTCCAGGTTCGATTCCTGGCATCTCCAGGTAGGGCTGGAAAAACTCCTGCCTGCTGAGACCCCTGGAGAGCCCCTGCTGGTCAACAAAGCAGAAAATACTGGGCTAGATGGACCGATGATCTGACTTGATATGAGGCAGCTTCTTGTTCACCGCTCAAGTCTCTGCAGTATAACTGAAGCAAAGCCCCACTCATTCTCTGTGCTGCCCAGTTCTATTGTTTTCTCTTTCCGCACTAGTCTCTTGGGTTACTTACACAAGGTCACACACACACACACACACACACACACACACCTTTTGTATCCTGGGTAACCAATAATTGCTACCACTCCTTCAGTCCCTATTCAGCATTACAGATGAAAATCCCTATTTCATTGAGTATGTGCGTGTGTGTTTGAAAACCTCACCCTTTTGTCACACTCTGTAACTAAAGTAAGACGATTAAACTAAGCCAAGTTAAGGCTGCAATCCAAAGCACACTTCCCCGGGACTACGCCATATTATTGTATGCAAGCAGGATGCATTTCCAAGTAAACATGTGTAAGATCAGGCTATACATGGGCTTTGATCACGGCACAAGTAAGGGCTCATGCGCATCATATGGCACAAATAATTGAGAGGATCAAAGGCACCACATGGGTGCTTTGTATTGAATTTGGCTCTTTAAGTCCCCACAGCCCAGCATGCAGAAGAGTGTTTTCATTTGAAAACTGCATCCATCCTGTCACATATATTTCTTTATAATATTGACATGCTGCCTTTGTTGTTGTTGTTGTTGTTCCTGCATACCTTAACCCTAATTCTTACACACAGGTATAATCCCATATATTCAGGTAGCATGACCAAAGGCATCACTGAAGGTGTTCTTGTTGACCACTTACGGTAATTCCTTTGCCTAGTCTAAGCTAGTTCCAGGCCCCTGGATGTGCACACAGACCCCAGGTTTTCTTAATCCTAACCCTAACCTGAATCTTAACCCCAATCCTTAAATACACTTATAATCCCGATACATTCAGGCAGGCCAGGATGCCCAAACGCATCACTGAGGGTGTTCTTGTTGACCACTAGCTTTGTCTGTCCAATCTAAGCTGGCTGTCTAGCTGATTTGCAGAGTGGGAGCACCAGGGAGGCGGAGATCGTCTCTGTGCTCCTCCCACCCTGCATAGGATGCCCATCATCCTCTGAGTTCTGCGGTTTATGGGCATCACCATTGGATTGCGCCCTAAACTTATGTACTGCTGGTGTAGGTTTTAGTCCGGTGCCTTTTCAGTAGTGGCACCCACGTTGTGGAATTCCCTCACCATAGAGGCTCACCCTTGTACCCACATTACTGTCTTGTAGTTGCTAGGTCTTTTAGAACTTGTCATTTCCCCAGGCATTTTAAAGTGGCTTTTAAGATCTTCAGCGTTTTTAGCTCTGCTGTTTGCATGTGTTGCTCTTGCTGGTTTTATTTGTATTAACTTAGTTTTGTTCTGTGACCGGTTTAGCTTTTCTGTTTGGTTTCCAGGACTCCCGTTGATTTGTTTTTATGCTCTTCAGCTTTTATGGTGAAGTGCTCAGAGGACGCTGTTAATTGGGTGATATATAAATGATACAAATAAATGAACAAACACTAGCATAGTCTTTGTCCTTTCTCCCGTGCTGGCTTTAGGGCCTCCAGATGTATTATTGGCCTACAACTTGTGGCCCTCCAGATGTATTGGCCTACAACTCCCATGATCCCTCGCCATTGGCTATGCTGACCTAGGGAGTTGTAGGCCGAAACATCTGGAGGGCCACAAGTGGCTCACCCCTGATTTAGGCAAAGAAGTGCAGTCGAATAATCCCTAGCCAAATGCAGCACCCACCTATTCAGCTTAAGAACATAAGAAGAGCCCTGCTGGATCAGACCAAAGGCGTATCTAGCCCAGCATTCTGTTCCCACAGTGGCCAACCAGATGCCCCAATGGGAAGCCCACACGCAGGACATGAGAGCAGCAGCACCCTCCTGCTTGCATTCCCCAGCTCCTGCTCGTCCCAGTTGTTCTTCTACTCAGTTTCATCAGGGTGACCCCAGGTTCTAATATTATAAGAGAGAGGGAGAAAAAGTTCTCCCTCTCCACTTTCTCCAAACCATGTAAAATTTTGTGCACTTCTCTGGCATGTCCCCCCTGCTTTAATTGCCTTTTTTCTAAGCTGAAGAGCTCCAAACATTGTAAGCTTTTTTCGGGGGAGTTGCTTCAGTCCCTTTGACCATCATGTGCTCTTCACAGACCTCTTTTATCCCCTTCCCCAAACTAGCTCCAAACTTTCCTTTGTTTGTTTGTTTGCATGTAAAATTATAGTGGCATATTTTACCTAGAGGACTTAGCTGGGAGGGAAACTTGCCAATAAGGCCTCCTTTAAATCCCTTTCGATTGGCATTCTTGAGTTCTAGTTGAAAGCATAATCCCTGATGGGGAAGTGAAAGAATTCTCCAGGCAGATTTAATAAAACAAAGGATTTGCTATTAATAAGCTGTGACATGGGTTTTGTTTTGTTTTTTTAGGCAGATCAAGTGGATGTGAGGAGTGTGGAGGAAGCAGAGATGACGTTCCATAGGAATAAAATTTAAGACTAATGTATCTGCAGATGGAGGGAGGGAATGCAGAGGAGGCTTAAACCAGAGGTGGGCAGGCTTCAGATTTGTGGAGTCGTCTTCTTCTTCTTCTTCTTCTTCTTCTTCTTCTTCTTCTTCTTCTTCTTCTTCTTCTTCTTCTTCTTCATCAGAACCTTGAGATCCAGCAACTGGAGCGCGGTGCAAAAGGTGCACGCTTAGAATTAAAAGGATCCTGAGCCCAGGAATTTGTTATCGGTACCAGAAATTAATGGAGCTCACACAGTCCTTCCATGCAAAAATCCACTCGTGGGTACCCTGAGGGTTTGGCATTTCAAAAGTGTAATTAAGGGTGGGAGTGGGGATTCAGAGATCCTTGCCAATCTACTGCAGATCACCCAGAGATCTACATTCAGATCTACCTTCTGCCCACTCCTGGGTTAAACCCACTCACTCTCTCCCTTCATCTCCCACCACCCTCTCCAGTATATGAGTTGCATGCTTTGAAACCAAAAGCAGTGGTGCAGCTAGGTAATTTTAGACCCTGGCCTTATTGGGGGGGCGGGTTAGGTAGCCATCTGTATCATTTCAGCTGTGAAATACATACAACAAAGATTTCTCTTCTCCACTCCCTGCCCCCCGCCTCACCATTCCATATTTTACAATGGCTTCTACATTCCTCTTTTTTTTTGTAACAACAAAACAAACAAACAAACAAATCCTGTTTGCTAACCCTGATAAAAGAAATACAGTCATGCCTTGGATTGAGAGCATAATTCGTTCCGGAAACGTGCTTGTAATCCAAAACACTCTTATATCAAAACAAAATTCCCCCAAAAAAATTTGTACAGAGATTTTTAATTTAAGCCGTACTACAGTACTTGTATGGGAAGATGTCGCTTGTGTATCAAGTTAAAAAAAAATTAAATAAATATTTAAAAATGTGCTTGTCTTGCAAAACGCTCTCAAACCAAGTTACTTGCAATCCAAGGTATTACTGTACTCTGAGCATGTTTTGCATTCTAAACTCACCTAAATCAGAGCACCAAGAATAAGATGGAGTTTGCTTCTGCTGCCCTGATGCAAAACACATTTACTTGGGAATAATTGCTTTGTTGTAGAATATATATCAAATAATCAAATGGCTGTCTGCCTCAACTATCTATATTTATAAAAGTGAGAGCCCTGACTCACTGACTCATCCATTTATCTCCTATTTCCCTTTATGCTAGAAAGCTGAAATTTGGCATAGTTGTTGCTTATGGATCACTAATAAAAATTATGTTGTAAAAGCTTTCTTAAACCTTCATCCTGCATCTTGGGGTGCTTTTCTTGCCCCTGGCTCTCATTCTCTAGTGTAATTTACACATAAGTAGACCTACAATCCTGTCCTGGTAGGACTTTGCCTAAAACAGGGTAGTAAACAATTATACCAAATTTCAGCCACCTGCCTTTTACAGTTTTCTTGCTGTCACCAAACATGCCTGGGACATAAAATGACCCCCAAAATCTGCATAACAATGCTTGTATCTGGGGTGCTTCAGTGGGGAACAATAGGAGCCATACACAGGTCATTTTAGTATCTTTTTATTGCCAGGAAGCAAAGACATCTCCTTCAAAAAGACAAGAAATCCATTCAGGGAAAGCATTGTTATGATGATTTAAAGTTTTATAGACCTTAGGCTTCTCAACGGCTAATTGACTCTTAATAGCTCTGACTAAGCCTCGCCTTTGTTATGTAGATTTCCTGCATTTACTTTGCTGAAGGAAAGATTAAGTCTGAACTTACCTTAAGTAGCTGAAACCTGAAGTCCATTCTTATTCTGATCCTAACAGCCTGTGGAAAACATTGTCAGACAAAAGCCTTTCATATGCACAATTTGCCTTGCCTGAGGCACTTTTCTCTGGGGGAATTTTGCACCCCAGATTCAACATTTGCAATGTTGTATCATGTTTCCTTAAAAAAAAACCTTAAGGGGGGTTTGAAGTACTCAGAGTACAGGGTAGAAAGTAATCAGGTTTTTTATCCATTCGAAGAACGGGTCCTTCAGATAGTGTGTGTGTGTGCACGCGCGTACGTGTCTAATATAGATATTTCCCCCCCAATGTTCATGCTGGTCTAGGTGCTGATGCCAGCCTGTTTGCCACTGCCCCGATCACCTGCCACATTCTAGGTGGTCGGGGCGGGCGGGCTATGAGACCCAGAAGATTGGCCCCAAGTTCCAGCCCTAGCTGCCCAACTGGCCAAAGGTAATACAGTAATACCTTGGATTGCAAGCATAATTCGTTCCGGAACCATGCTTGTAATCCAAAACACTCTTATATCAAAGCGAGTCTGGCGGGCGTGAGCGGGACCGATTTCGGCCCGCTCGAGGCGAGCAGTTACATCCCTACGACTACTTGTATTGCAAGACGTCGCTCGTTTATCAAGTCAAAATTTATTTAAAAAAATTTGCTTGTCTTGCAAAACGCTCTCAGACCAAGTTACTTGCAATCCAAGGTATTACTGTAGTATAGTAATCCAGCTTCTTTGGGCTGGATACTAAGCAAGGAGGAAAAGTGGGTGTGTATTTAGAAAAGGATGTTTGGGGGGCAGAAATACAAAGCCTGACTCATTGTGATCGCTGGAAGTTGAAATGGGGCGGTGTTGTTGTGCTGCCTTTAATTAGGTCAGGTCATGAAGGTCCTGCTTGCTGCAAAGAGCTCTCGGGTTGCACCAAAGGCCTACAGGAACTTTTTCTGGCAGCACTTGGAAGGAAAGTTTACACTGGCGTAAGCTGGAATCATCACTTATCTCACTAAGCTGCAAGGAGTAGAGGACAAAGTTTCTTGGTCCTAAGTTGCTTTTGAAGATTGCTTCGACTGCGACAACTGATGTCAAAGTCATCCTTTTTAAGGAAGGGTAGCAGGAATGTTCGCACCAGGCCCCACGACTGCCCTGGGCGGGTGCAAACCTTCACTGCTGCCTCCTGCCAGTGTCAAACTTAAAGGAACAGACTGACAAAAAGAGAGCCAGGGTGGGGTAGCAGTTAAGATCAGGGATATTAAACTTCATAGATCCATTTATAGAGTTGGAAGGAGCCTACAAGGCCATCGAGTCCAACCCCCTGCTCAATGCAGGAAACTAGAGGAGGGGTCTCCCATCCAAGAAACAACCAGGCCTGACCCTGCTTAGCTTTCCACGCTCAGACAAGCTGAGCCAGCGTGAGCCACAGGCCTGGTTATAGGGCCAAATTCAGTTTTGGAGAAGCATAGGTCGCGAGGGCGGGGGGGGGGGGGCGCACATTCCAGTCATGAGTCGGGCAGAAGAGAAAAGGTGCAGGGCAACAATACAAAAAAAAACCCAGGATATTTGAGCTGAAAGGCGCAATCCTGTGCAAGTTTAGACAGAAAAAAAGGCCTCAGCTCCCAGCATGCCCCACCCAGGGCATGCTGGGAGTTGTAGGCCTTTTTTCTGCCTAAACTTACATAGGATTGTGCCCTAATGCTCTTACTGCCCGGAACTACGCCTTTGCAGAGGGATTTCAACCTTTTAGAATTTAGGGGGCAGGACATACAAAAGACACCACCAAACGATTGGTGGTTGGGGAAAAGGGCAGGTGGACCAGGGTGAAAGGTGTGGCCTTTGCAACCCCCAGAGGGCTAAATTGAGACCCCCAGGCGGGCCAGATTTGGCCCACGGACCTGAGTTAGAGTGCTGGCCTTGAACGCGTGTCCATTCCCCCCCCCGTTTGGAGAGGCTTTGCACTGGAGCTTGGCACTCTAAGAGAGCTGTTGCTTCAGCAGCAGATGCAGTTTGAACAGAGGGCTTCTATAGGAGCTGTAGATGCCACCCCTTCCTCGTTCTCAACCAAATTCTGATCTGGGCAGGCACTTGCTTGCACTTCCTCTCCTCCCAAGTACGTTATTATTTTTATTATTATCATCACCATCACCCATCATTAATTAATTAATTATATTTCTATACCACCCCATAAGCCGAAGCTCTCTGGGCGGTTTACAACAATTTATTAAAGAAAATATAAAATACATTATAAAATACAGATAACAAAAAAAATATTATTATTATTATTATTTATTTATTTATTATATTTATACCCCACCGTTTTTCCTGCAGGGAACCCAAGGCGGCTTACATAATCCTCCTCCTCCTCCTCCTCCTCCTCCTCTCCATGTTATCCTCACAACAACCCTGTGAGGTAGGTTAGGCTGAGAGTCAGTGACTGGCCCAAAGTCACCCAGTGAGTTTGTTTTTCATGGCTGAGCGGGGACTAGAACCCGGATCTCCCGAGTCCCCAGCCCAACACTCTCACCACTACGCCACACTGGCTCATAAAATTTCATTACAAAAGTTTAAAAACCAAATTTAAAAACCAGATTTAAAATGGCAAATAACTGAAACAAGTTAATAAACTAAGCTTGCAGCTGACATAACCGCCCCCCCCCATGCTATTTTGAGCTGTTAAATATTACATTGCTTGGCGCAAAGTACAGTCTTAACCTGGTGCCAAAAGGATAGTACAGTTGGCGCCAGGCGGGCCTCAGCGGGGAGATTATTCCAGAATTGGGGGGGCCACCACTGAGAAGGTTGACCTAGCCAGGCACTTTGCTGGTAGCCCTGGAGCTCCTGACTGGCATGCAGTGTCTCCTCTGTTCCAGTGGATCTGATGCTGTATCAGGGGCGGTGGTGCGGTGGGCCAGCCAGGAACCCAGATGACAGGTGTGGTCCTTTGGCTGTCATGTCTGGGTCCAGAGGTTCCTTGGGCTTGTTGGGGGGTGCTGGAGTGCTAGGGGGTCTTGCTCCCGTCTGCTTATTCCCTGAAGAGACCCCAGGCTCCAAGTCTGGGCAGGGCTGAACCCAGACAACTTGGGATGCCTGGGTTCAAATCCCCACTGGCTGACCTTGTGCCAGTTTCTCCCCCCACCCTCTCTCAACCTAACCTAACTTGCAGGCCCGTGGGCATGATGGTTGGAGGTGATGGGCCAGCAGCTGGTATTGTCCACATCTGGAAGGCACCAGGTTGGAGATCACCGCTGTAAGGGAAACAAGGGCACTGATGGTTTCCATTCTGCCAGCATCCAGCTACAGGCCTTGAACCCAAGGCCAGCTGTCTTCGTGAGCATGATGCGCTGTAGCAGGCAAATGTACTCCAACATTTATAGGCTTAATAAATGTTGAATAAGCTTCCAAGCGCTGCAGCCTTATCTGTGCTCCAGCAAGCCTGGATTCTTGGCAGTGCTGCCACTAGCAGGTCAGCGTAATACATAAACAAGTGAGTTTGACGTGAGCTTCTACTGCATGTGTAGGTCCTCCAGTGAGCTCTTCTTTTTGGTGTACAACATCTGGTTCAATACCCTCTGGACAACTTGGTAGTATTCCAGCGCATTGCCAGTATTGTGAGAGGCAGCAGCCTTTATAAATATATGTAGCTCATAATAGAATTCACAGATTGTCAGAGTTGTTGTTGCTGTATTTAGAAAACACCTAATTTTTTCCCCCTACATGCTGCTCAGCAGGGAAGGGTAGAAGGTAGATCAGGATCTACTGGTAGATCTCTGAGTAATTTGAAGTAGAACAGTGAAGATTTCTGACCCTCAGTTGTTTAATAATGACAACAGCAAAATGACTCCTCCCTTGCCCTAAATTATACTGCCGAAATGAAAGTTTGGGGTGACCCGGAGTGGATTTTTGTGTGGCAGAACTGTGAACTCTGTTGACTTCCGATACTCAGAACAAATTCTGGGGTTCAGAATGTTTTAATTCTAAGTGTCTGTCATTTGCACTGAGCTCTGGTTGGAGGATCTCAGAGGAAAAACAAAGTAGATCTCACAAGCCTGAGATCTGCTCACTCCTGCTGTACAGAGTTTGTGTGTGTGTGTGTGTGTGTGTGTGTGTGTGTGTGTTTTAAACCAAAACAGTTCCTGCCTGCAGGCTCACAATCTAATACAACCTGGCTGGGGGATGCTAGGAGTTGTAGTCCAACACATCTGGAGGGCACCAAGCTGGGGAAGACTGATCTAATAGACACAATGCAAAAGGAAAAAGGAGTGGGGAGGGAAGAGGAAAACAAGCACATTCAGGAACCAGTTCTTATAAAAGTTACACAGATGTAATTGTTTTTTCTCATGACCAGCTAGAATGGCTGCTGAGAAGGCTGTTCTGGGACAGGAGGAGTCAAATGGAAGCTGGTCCCAGCAAGGCCAATGGAGTGGACCTCAGTAGCCAATAAATCTTTCAATAATAGATCTATTGAAAACAGGGATCAACAAATCTTAGCTGACTTGGGTAACCAGCCAAAACCTGATCCCCCTGTGAACCTGTCTGCCCCCCTCCAGAGAGAGGGGTGAGGATCTTCTGACATTAAGCTGAGCTCGAACCATCCGCAGCTGCGGGAGGGCGTGAGCCCCTGCTCTCCTTCACAGCTGAGGCGAGAGGTGGGAGCTCAACCCCGTTGCGCTGAGCCTCAGATGGTTAGAAAGCAGCAAGCGGTCTCGTGGCTTTCCAAGCATCTCCGAATTTCAGTATGGTTCTCCTCCTCCCTCAAGTGGCACCACCAGCAGCTGTTCCAGCAGGCTGTACGAGGGAGGGGAGGAGGAGGGAAGCAGGGCCCTTCCACCAGCCCTGCTGAAAGACGGCTCCATTTCCCCCCTCTTCCCTCCCCATCCTTTGTTCCTTGTATGTTGTGTCTTTCTAGATTGTAAGCCTGCTGGCAGGAACTGTCTTGTTTTACTGTTGAATGTAGGCCACTCTTGGAGCCTTTTTGGCTGAGGAACGGGAGAAAAATACTTTAACATAAGACTGTAAGAAGAGCCATGCTGGATCAGACCAAGGGTCCATCTAGTCCATCTCGAAGCTCTCAATACCCAATCAGGTTGTATGGGAATCGACTGAGTTGTCTTTAAATGTTTTTGAGCCTCCCTATGTACCTGACAGAGCGCCTCTCCTGGCATGAACTTGCCGTGGTCTTGGTCCCAGGCCATGGTCTGAAGGCACATGAGGCAGCCACCATGCTGAAGCTAAGCAGGTCTGAGTCTGGTCAGTGCTTGGAGGGGAGACCCCCCTGGGAACCACATGTAGCCACCTTGAGTTCCATGGTGGAAAAGGTGGGATATAAACGTAATAAATAAATAAATACCCATACACGACTATCGTCATCTGAGGTCCTCCTCCAGGTGCCTCCTCTGAGGGAGGTCCGGAGGATGGCAATAACGGAGAGGGCCTTCTCAGTGGTGGCCCTCCGATTATGAAATGCTCTCCTCACCAAGGTCCGCCTGGCGCCCACACTGTCATTCTTTCAGCGCCAGGTTAAGGCTTTCCTCTACTCCCAGGCACTTGTCAGCATATGATGAGGTCTTCACTGGTCTTGGGATGTGTGTTTTAAATGACTTTGTTAAAGGGTTTTTTAAATTATATTTTATATTGTATTTTTAAGGTTTTAATCTTTTGTAAACCACCCAGAGATGCTTTGGATATTGGACAGTATAGAAATGTGATGATGATGATGATGATGATGATGATGATGATGATGATGATGATGATGATGATAGGAAGAGGTTGTAAAGAAGCGCAGAGAAAAGGCAGTTCCTCTAGTAGCAGTAGTGGCTTCTGCGTACAGGGCACAAGCTGAACATCAGCAGGATCACATGAAAACTGCTGGACGAAGTGTCTACACCAGTGTTCTCCAACCTTGGCCCCCCAGATGTTTTTGGCCTACAACTCCCAGCATGCCCCAGCCAGCTCCGCTGGCTGGGGCATGCTGGGAGTTGTAGGCCAAAAACATCTGGGGGGCCAAGGTTGGAGAACACTGGGCTACACTAACCAGCATGGACTTGATGCGCAGCTCGGTGCCAGTGTTAAGATTTTCACTCATCGCCTGGAGACCCAACTTCATCCGTGTGTGTTTTTTTTTGTGTGTGTGTGTGTGTGTTTTTGGTCTTTGCAGGAGAATGCAAAGAGCTGGAGCAGTGTGACAAGTGCATTGAAGGCGCTGCTTCCCGCAACATCACGGACTGTGTGTGGATGCACTGTCAGGAGTCCCCGGAAAAGCCAGGTGAGTGGGGAAGAAAAATTGGGGTCGCCAATTTTCAGTGACCCAGCTCTGCGGGATCTATGCAAAGTGAACGTATTTGCCTAAACCTGTTTCCATTTCCCTGTGCTATCATCACAGTGTGAATGTTTGCTGTGTGTTGTTGTTTTGTCCAAGAGTACCGATGTGGTGTGTGTCGTCTGCTATTTTCTTCTTTTAACTGGAGGCGCCCGGGATTGAACCTGGGACCTTCCTCATGCAAAGCAGGCGCTCTCCCATTGAGCCGCGGACCACTTCTGAAGAGGAAGCGAGGGTGTCGGAGCAAGAGGCAGCTGGAGCATATGTGGGAATATGGGTGGCGGCCATCAGGGAGGGGCAGGTAGCTGTGCAAATTTCCTGGCAGCACCCGAGTTTCTCTCTTTTTCTATGGAGTTGTTGCAGACTGCAAGCTGGTGATGCTTTCTGCAGCTTTTTAAAGTTCCAGGCAGCTAGAGAGAGTGCAACTGTTGGATTCATAAATAAATGAATCGTCTGTCCATTAAAAAAAAAAAAGTGTCCAAGGCGATGTACAGTAAAAACATTCATCCATAGACCACCGGGGCTCAAAATGGTTGTTGAAAGCCTTTCGTGCTTTCTGAACCCCAGTGGTCTATGGGTGAATTCTTTGACTGTGATTATGAAAGGCTGCTGAGGCAAATCACAGAGTTGGAAGTGACCTCAGAGGTGATCTAGTCCAGCCCCTGCCAATGCAGGAAATACGCTGCTGCCTTATCCCTCAGAGGTGGTCCGGCCTCTGCTTAAAAACCTCAAACGAAATAGAAAGTAGTTCGCTTGTGCTCTCGCCTGCTCTGTTCATGCTGCTTTCTTCATCGGGGTTTTTGTTTCGCTTAAGGACATTTTATAGCATGCCTTTCCACGAGAATGTTCAGGCGCCGTAGAAAAATGAAAGACAACGCAGCAATAATGGCAATAATAATTCGAGGCAATGGGAAGAGGTTTGGAGGAGAGGGCGGCTGAGGAGCAGGGAGGCGAGTCGGAAAAGGGATGGCGGCAAGGCCAGCTGGAAGAAATGGGTCAGAGGAGGCGGGCGAGCTGAAAAGCCGGGACTTCCATCCATCACTTCGAAGCCAGCGGGCAACCTGGCGCCCTTCAGATGTTTTGGACTCCAACTCCCATCAGCCCCAGCTCAGCATGACCAATGGTTGAGGATGATGGGAGTTGCGGTCCAAAAGATCTGGCGAGTGCCAGGTTGGCAAAGGCGCTAAGGAGATGCCCAGGTTGAAGGAAGGCGAGCCCAGGGGGAGGGCGTCTGGAAAACATGGGGCTGAGGAAGAGAAGGCACTGGAGATGTAGGCGAGGGGAAAAGGTGCAATTGTTGAAAGTGGGTTGCTTGTCTTTCTTCGCTTCACAATGAGAAGGAAAAAGGACTGAAGGAAGGCTACTTGGGTTTTCATTGTGCTTTGGGTTGTTTTTTTTTTAAAAAATGTCTCCTCCTTTTTTAGGCACCGGGAGCTGTGTGGGGAAGGGAGAATCGGCCAAGGAGAAGTGTTCATTTTTCAATGTCACCAAAATGTGTGAAGGTAATGCTTTCTGCTTCTAAAAAGCTTTGGTGGAAGGCCTTGGAAAAGCCACTGTCTGTACTGTAGCTTAGCTAGTTTGCATAGGCTGGTAAGGGCCTTCTTAGTGGTGGTCCCGCACCATTCGAATCAGTGGGGATTTGTGAGGCCTCTTATTTGCAGGTCTTCAGGTAAGCTGTGAAGACTCACCTGTTTTGACTGGCCTTCCCATAGTGTCTTGGGCTGCTGGGTTTTATTGATAATATCTGTTTTTATTGATTTTTTAAAAGTGGTAGTCACTGTTTTTATGGAACTTTTATTGAATATATATATTTATTGAACTTTTATTGTATCTGTTCTGTGTGGTTTTTAATCTTGTATGCGACCTTGAAAGGTTTCTGCCCTTAAAGACGGCCTGGAAATAATTAAAAATAAAATAAAGAGCTGGGTGCTGTCCAAAATGCAGTACAATGACCTACAGCTGCCTTCCCCAACCTGCTGCTTTCCAGATGTATTGGACTACAGCTTCCATCACCTACAGCCAGCATGGCCAATGTCCAACACTTCTGGAAGGCACCATGTTGGGGAAGGCTGGACTGAAAAGTGTAGAACAGGAGTGGGCAACCCCCCCCCCCCAGATGTTTTGGACTACAGCTCCCATCAGGCCTAGCCAGCATAGCCAATGGCAAGGGATGCTGGGAGTTGCAGGGAGGGTCACAAATTGCCCACCCTGGTGTAGAAGACGTAGCGCATATGAGATTATAGCAGCAGGAGGTGCAGTTGGCAGACAACTGTCGGCTGGGAGAACACTGTTGCCTGCTAATTGTAGAGCGCGGCAGAGAGTCCTGTATATGTATTTGCCACACAGTCCATTATTTAGCACAGAATCTGAAAAACTCGATTTTACTGCAGTAAAATGTTGCAGTATGGACTGCTCCTGGCAAGGTCTCGGACAGCTTATGGAATTCGTTGCCACAAGGTATGTGGAGTTCATGCTTCACTGCAACCCTGAGTATATTTCTCTTAATTTGACACTCTCTGGTTGGGTATCTTGATATACCATAAAGCAGTTTGCTTAGGATGCAGTTAAGAAATGTGGGTTGATTTTTGTTTGTTTTGTTTTCTTTTGTTTGTTTGGATGTTCTTTTTAGCTAGCACCAAAAACAACGGCCACCACCACGGAATCTCTGCCTCCAACCACTAAAGCGCCTCCAAAGCCATCCACTAAGGAGCCGGAAATCCTCACGCTTGGTAAGTGATCTCTGTAAGGTTTTCTATATGGGAGAAGGGAAGGGCTGGATTGTGGAGCATAGAGCCACTGGAGACATGAGGCAAGGGAGGAAGACCTGTGCTGTGATGAGGTGCTGCAGACTACATGGACGTCACACAGGGAATGCAGAGAGGCTTTTAAAAGTTGTTGTTTCACATGCTCCGGGCAATGTTCTCTTTAGCAAGCCCTTCCACTGTGGCGATTCGCACACTCCCAGCAGTTGTGTGCTGCCCCTTCCTTTAAAATATGTCCTCACTGCCTTTCCCTCACTTCTCCTCCCTTAAAATAGTGATGGCCTCATTGCTCCTCCCTTCAAATAAGATGAGAGGAAGATGTATACCCTGTAAAGTCTAGCCAACTCAGGGGAATGGTCTCGGCTTGAGGGAAGGGCGATCAATTAATGCCACTCTGGCTCTTTCTCAAGCCCCCGAGAAAGTGACGGGATCTGGTACTCAGCTCTGTTTTGAGCTGGTGGCAATGCGGCAGCGCACACCCATCACCAGGGCAACAGAAACGCTGCTTGCTGCCTCGCCCGTCTCTGTGACTGCAAGGGACCGCCTAAGAAGCTGCCTTATACAAAGTCAGGCCATTGGTCTACGTTCAGTTCAGTTCTTTTTGCATTGACCATCAGAGGCTCTCCGGTTTCCAAACAGAGTCTTTCCCAGCCCAGGCAATGAACCTGGGTCCTTCTGCATGCATTGAACCTGGGTCCTTCTGCTCTACCAAGTGGGCAAAGTGTAAGGGGTCAGCCCTGAGCGTCCCTGAAAAACCTATAAATAACGATTAAAGCACTAAACCTTATGAATGCAAAGTGTTTGACTCCTGTGAAGTATGAGAGCTGGTGTGATGTAGCGGTTAGAGTGCTGGACTGGGACTTGGGAGACCCAGGTTCTAGTCCCCATTCAGCCATGAAGCTCACTGGGGGACTTTGGGCCAGTCACTGACTCTCAGCCTAACAATAGGGTTGTTGTGAGGATAAAATTGAGAGGTGGAGGCCTTGGGTTCCTTGCAAGAGGAAAAAAGGTGGGATATAAATGTAATAAATAGAATAAGAAATAAAAGGTCTGAGCCCTGGAAACCTGCATGAGCAGGTCTTTCCATACATTCCTCATTCCATGCCTTCAGGTCCTCAGGAGAAGGCCCTATTTATTTATTTATTTATTATATTTATACCCCGCCTTTTTTCCTGCAAGGAACCCAAGGCGGCTTACATAGTCCTCCTCCTCCGCTCCATTTTATCCTCACAACAACCCTGTGAGGTAGGCTAGGCTGAGAGTCAGTGACTGGCCCAAAGTCACCCAGTGAGTTTCATGGCCGAGCAGGGACTAGAACCCGGATCTCCCAAGTCCCAGTCCAACACTCTCACCACTACGCTACACTGTGTCCATCTGAAATTGACCCTGATCCTAGGGTCAGGATCTGCCCATTTAGCACCTTCCCTGTAGAACTCTCTTCCTAGGGAGCGATGCCTGGCAAGCTGCCTCAAAGCCTTCAGAAGGAGAAGTGAAGACACTCCCCATTAGGCCTTTTTATAGTTAGCCTGGCACTTCTGACGAGGTTTTTTTCTTGGAGCGTAGACCTTATTATTATATATATATGTCTTCTGTCTTGCTGTTGTGACTGTAGTACTATTTTGATCTAATTGTTTTGTTGGGTTTAGAATTGTTAGGTTGGTTTTTAGTTTTCGAAAGCTACCTTGAGGACCAAAGTGGTTAAATGGCAAGGTACACATTTAAGAACGCATTTTTTTAAAAAAAACAACAACACTCTGCACCAGACAACTCCAAATTCTGCAATTGCGGAAGACCAGCTGACTATCTGATGCACACTCTGATCCAAATATCTGACACACGTTATTCTAAGGCTGCAGGATGGGATTATGATGGAAGAATTGGCTTAGGGTGCAATCCCATGCAAGTTTAGACAGAAAAAAAGGCCTACAACTCCCAGCATGCCAGCTATGCTGGCTGGGGCATGCTGGGAGTTGTAGGCCTTTTTTTCTGTCTAAACTTGCACGGGATTGCACCTTTAGCATCATATTGCAACGTGTCAGGCTATATGGCTAAACCGTTCAATAGCAGAGGTTTGGAGGGAACACAGAAAAGACCTACGTCACTGTTATAGTTAGTGGTGGCTGCTCAGTTCTCCTTTGATATTTTTTGGTTAGCGACTGCGGGAATCCTGTGAAAATTATCTGGATCTGGGGGAACATGCCATCGGCTCTGTCCTCTCACCCATCTCTCAAACATCAGTTTGATTTCTCGATTGCACTACCGCAGCTATCTGTGACATTTAAATAAGCTAGCTTTCCCCACCTTGGTGCCCTCCAGCAGCGTTGGACTGCAGCTCCTATCATCCCCAGCTAGCGTGGCCAGTAGCTGGGGGTGATGGGAGCTGTAGTCCAGCGCAACTGCAGGGCACCCAGTTGGGGATGTCTGTTCTAAGCCATGGCTTGCAAAGTGACTGCAGATGATGCCTCCAGATGTTTTGGACTACAGTTTCCATCAGTCCCAACCAGCATGGTCAGGGACAATGGGAGTTGTGGTCCAGAATGTCTGGAGGGCACCAGGTTGCCTACCCCTGCCTTAGAAGTTAGTGCTAACAAGGGAAGCTTGAGGAATTGTATTCGTGAGTTCCAGTACAAACCGACCTGATCCAGCTCCTCTCGGAGTATCGTGTGGATCGGAGCGTCACCATCGGATTTCGCCTGTTAGATGTTACGACGGAATTTTTGGCTCCAAAGTTTCAAAATGCATTTTTAAAATGTGTATTTTGAGAGAATACACATCCAAAAATGCATACTTAGATGCAAATCTTTGTGCGAATTTAAAAAACAAACCAACAAAACCCCACAACCCACACATATTATGACAGAAACAGGAAAGAACAGATGTATAAGTGAACACACGTGAAAGCAAGATGGACCAGAAATAGACTGATTCCTCCATCCTTAGTGTTAACTATATTTTGCCCGATTCAGACATCACAGCAAACTATATGGTTAGAGCGACAGAGGAGGAAATTCTAGGGTTGGAAGAGACCTCAAAGTTCCTCTACTCCAGTGTTCTCCAACCTTGGGTCCCCAGATGTTTTTGGCCTACAACTCCCAGCTACGCTGGCTGGGGCATGCTGGGAGTTGTAGGCCAAAAACATCTGGGGACCCAAGGTTGGAGAACACTGCTCTAGTTGAACCCTCAGCTGTTGCAGGACATCCACAGGTACAGCATCCCTGCTCGGTAACCGCTCAGCCTCTGCTTTGGAACATCTATTGAAGGAGAATCCGCCACCTTCTGTGGCAGTCTGTTCCACTCTCCAACGATTTGTACAGTCAGGAAGTTCCTCCCAAGGTTGAGTCAGAATCCCCCCCTTTTAGATGCAAGAGGGTGTAGCACCCCGCAGCACAGCATGCTTCTGATCCTCCAAACTGTGGCTTGGAGGTTCACCCGCGCTGACCTTTTGAAAACATCTAGGCCCGTAGCAGCAATTAAGAAGACCCCAAGGCTTTTAATATCCCCTCCCCTCTCCAACACCCAATCCCTATTAAGACTGCAGATGGAAATTAAGGGATTTAATAAATATATTTTAAAAATCCTGCTGCTGCTGCTGCAGAGAGGCCCGATAAGCTCTTTCTGCACCCGTGTTGCCTGGATGGGAAAACTGAACAAGGCAGGCCCAAGGAACGTTGCGGAAAAGGCTGGTTAATAAAGAAGCAAGGGAGAGATTGTGTGTGTGTGCGCGCGTGCACTCTTGGGGAGGATGAATCTTCCTGCCAAAAAGAAGACCAGGAATGGAAGAGCTTTGGGCTAATTAAAGTGAGTAACTCTATCCCGAAGCCTTGTGAATTATTGATCCGACGCAGGCTCCCGATGGGCAGTGGTGTGCTCGTTTATCTCTGTGTGAGCGGTGAGGCCTCTGTCTGGCTTCCACCCCAGCCCGCCTGCCCTGTATTTTAATTGCTTTGGCTCTTCCTCTGTTTCTCCTCACAACGAGCCCTTGTTCTTCATGTACCCTTCCACTAGCATCTCTTCCTCTACGGCAGCCTTCCCCAACCTGGTGCCCTCCAGATGTGTCGGAACACAACTCCCATCATTCCCAGCCAGCTGGCTGGGAATGATGGGACTTGCAGTCCGACACATCTGGAGGGCACCAAGGTAGGGAAGGCTGTGCCTGTGCTACAGTGTGGTGTGACTGCTCTTTGGCCGGGGAGGGGGCCGACAGGACGGTTGCTGAGCGCACGGGCTGTTGGAAAGGGGTGACCTCCTTGTCGCTAAAGTCTTGGCAGGGCAACCTTTTGTAAAGCCAACTCTACAGGGTGGGCAGCGGGAAGGGAAAAACACCGTGCGGGTCAGATGCGCTTCACTTTCTGCACTTTGTCAAGCGCAGCATCGATGTGGCCGGGAGAGGCAGGGCATCAGGCTCCTTTTGCACACGGCCCCCTAATATCTTCTACCGTCAGGAAAGCTCAAAGTGCTCCTTAAGGGGCTGTTTGGCTCTCTGACCTGTTAACACAGCTCGCGGGGGATTCTTCAGCGAACGCAGGCAATGGAGCCTGCAGGAAGCTATATTGGAGATTCAGCTGGCCAGAAAAGAGCAATTATTTATACAGCGCCATCAGCGCATGTGGCACTTCACAAAGCTTAATAAGCAAAGAAGAAACAACAACCAAACGAACCCAGATCCCTGCCCACAATGAGCTTATGCTCTTAAATCTTGACAGTGCGGAGAGCTATCAGAAGGAGGGAGAGACAGAGGTAATAAGGGATGAATACGTGTGTGTGTGTGTTCCCTTCTCAATATGGGCCTAATTTGGGTTATATTGAGAGGGCAAAGGTCAAGGAAGGGCGAATCCGTAGAGTTAGAATCCCAAGGAACCTTGGAGGTCATCTAGTCCAAACCGCACCCCACCCCGCTCAATGCAGGATCTACAACACAGGATGCAGCTACTGTTGTGACATGTAACACAAACAACAGCTGTGGCACATTGTTGACATTTGTAAAGGTACAGAATGGCTGAATAACAAGTCATGTTTTGTCTGCTACTTCCTGTCCTGTTCTCATGGGAAAAGTAGGTGTGAAAGAAATACGAGCTGGTCACATGGTTTGTACTTTCTGGTGACGTACTGATTTGTTAGTTTTCTGTTCTGTAGCCATTTTAGGAGAGAGATGAATTGCTTCTTTTTCTCTCTGTTGCTCTGACAAATGCTTGCTGGACTTGCAATCATGTAATGTCTGTGCTGAGTGGAGTGAAGCTCAACTTGCTCCACTGGACTAATGCTTGTTATGCATTGTAATCTGCACATGTAGATGAAGGATTGTATACTCTGTAGGATATACTTGATGTAGTAATAAACAGGTAGAAAAGAAACCTGTTGTAGTCTACAGAGTTATTTCCTCATTACTGGAAGCTGCACAGGAGGAGGCTGGGCTGGCTGTAATCCGAGACACTTGGAATGCTGCTGATGGCAGATACAGGTCTGCAGTTCTGTGTGTAGCTTCATGGGCCGTTGCACACAGGAACAGGATCTTAAATCTTCCATCTCACACAAGTGAATCGCTCTGCTTTTCCACGAGGCCGGCGGGCCTACCGGGTGGATTGGTTGAAATGTCTTCAGGGCTGTGTCTTCGCCCTTTTAGCTACAGCATCACTGACAGATGGCCGGCCAAGCTCTGCTTAGATACCTCAGGTGAAGGACCATCACCTTCCAATGCAATGTGTTCCACAGTCAAACAGTTCTTGCCATCAGGATGTTTTCTCCTGACATTTAGCTGAAATCTGCTTCCCTGCTATTTCCACCCACTGGTTCTAGTCTTGCCCTCTGGAGCAACAGAGAACAACTCTGCCCCATCTTCTGCCTGACAGCCCTTCAGATATTTGCACCTCTACTGTCATGACTCCCCTTAATCATCTCTTCTCCAGGCTAAACATACCCAGCTCTTTCAACCATTCCTCGTAGGACTTGGTTTCCAGACTTCTCACCATCCTGGTTGGCCTCTCCTGGACACGCTTCAGTTTGTCAATGCCCTCCTTAAATTATGGGAGGAAGCTTACTTTTATATTGTTCACATTGCTATTGTCTGTGCAGAAATCAATAACGTGTTTGGGATGTGCCGACACAAATTTTGAGCTTGATGGACTTCCTGTCTGCTTCTAATCTGAGGCCAAGTTGGGTGGGGGAGTTGTGGACTTCTGTCTTTTAAGACAGGCACAATTTGCGAATTTTTTAAAAAACCTGCTACGGAAATTTGCGCAAAATTGGGCGATTTGTGCAAATAGGGAGCCGAAAACTATGGTCTAGCACAATTTGTGCAAATTATGCTAGAACTACATCATTTTCGGCTTCCTATTTGCACAAATCACACTAGACCTGCATGGTTTTTGGCTTCCAATCTGCACAAATCGTCCGATTTTGCTCAAATTTCCTTAGTTTTCTTTTTTTTAATGCACAAATTGTGGCCTGTCTTAGAGACAGAAGTCTGCAAGCTGGCTCGACTTGCACCTCAGCAAGTTGCCACCAGTGCAGGGCTGATGGACTGGAATCCAGGGGGCCAAATCATGAAAATCCTTCGGATTTTCACCCCCCCTATCAGATTCCTCACGCATCCCTATAACATGTACATAAGAAACAATGGGTGAATGTGAGCAAACGCAGATACCTGTAGTTAGCTGTGGTTGAGCCAAAAGCTTTGTGGAGTTTGGGAATCTTGTTGTTAACCTGAGGTGTGGGGAGCATCCTTAGGGGAAGCAGCGTCTCTTCTGGGATGTATAGAACTGATGCTGTGACTTCTGCATGGACCGCAAGGCATTGCACATGTAGGTTGTGTGGACAGGCCAGGAAAATGCACATGGGCCAGTGCAGGTGGACCAGATGACCTGAATGAGCACCTCCAGTTTGCTAGATAATAACTGTCTGCAAACATTCTCTAAATTCAGAGACCACAGTAATGTTCTCAGCAAAATCTTTGTATGTTCAGAACTGCTGTCGTCAGTTTAACTTCCAGTCTGGTTGACACATTCAGCAGAAGAGGGTGTGACAATCCTGAGATGGTACAGTGAACATCACCACTTCAGACTGTCTGTATGGGGGAAGGGTGCCATTTAAAAAAAAATATTTCCCCACATTAAAAATATCAAACAGAGAGCTTCTAGCCTGTCCTGTTTCCTTGTTCTAGCTTTCTACCTGCAGGAAAATTTTTATTTTTTTAAAAAAAAAATATCTGGAGGAGGATTTTAAAATGTCACCTTCCATTTTCAGTTTGAAGTAGCAGAGTTTACTCTGCTAATTCATTCTCCTGCGTGCATGAACCAAGCCTGAGATGGAGTAGATGAGATGGACACAGTATATTGTGGAGATACTGTAGGATGTTGGAGGGGACCGAGTCATGAGGCCAGAGTTATCAGGACAAGTTCACAGTTCCAGAAAAGTGTGAAGTTCATTTTTTAAACTTATGGATTCCGTACTGCAGAAGAATCCTGTGGGGTCCAGTGGGATCCAGGCTTCATCATAATTAGACTAGATCAGGGGTCTTCAAACTAAGGCCCGTGGGCCACATCCGGCCCGCCTTTCCTTTTTATCCGGCCCGCCGGCTGATTGGAGGAAGCAGACTTTTTTTTAACTCTTTCGCTTCAAGTGCCGATTCTTTTAATTCTTTTCCATAATATGGAAAAATTAGTGGTGGTGTTTTACCTCTTATGTATGAGCTGATGTAGCTAAGTCAGATTTATAATGTTTCAAAAATGCTACTTTGGATTGAAGCAGAGTATGCTCATTTGTGTGATGGCAAAAACAAAAGTATATTCATGTTAGGCATGAAACAATTATGCAACTATATATGTAAATGCCACCAGCTTTGCCAGGAGTATTCATTAATATTCCCTCTTCTTCCTTCCCCATTCCTTTTTCCAGGGCTTTTTTTCTGGTGGAACTCAGCGGAACTGAGTTCCAGCACCTTTTCTTCTATTAATTGCATTACAATTTAATCGCCACCTACTCCCGAGGAAATTAATCCAAGAGTTCCGGTACCCTTTTCTCCAGAAAAAAAGCACTGCCTTTTCCCTTGTGTGTCGTGTCTTTTTAGATTGTAAGCCTGCGGGCAGGGACTGTCTTGTTAATTGCTGTAAACCGCCCAGAGAGCTTCGGCTATTGGGCGGTATAAAAATGAAATAAATAAATAAATAAATAAAATAACTTTCCATTTAAGGGGGGAAAAATTCACCTCTATCAAGTAAAAAAAAAGGACCCTGGTCCTTTTTTTTAACTTGATCCATTCGTTCATATTTTTTTCAAACTATAGTCCGGCCCCCCAACAGTCTGAGGGACAATGAACTGGCCCCCTGTTTAAAAAGTTTGAGGACCCCTGGACTAGATGGATTGGAATCGATTGACTCAAATTTTGAAAGCATTTTTTAAAAAGAAAGAAAGGGAGAGGGGGAAATTGAGAGTATGCAAACTCTTGACAAAATATATCTTTGTGTATCTTGTGCAGGGGTGAGGAACCTCTTTCCACTGAATTCAGTTCTGGAGAAGTTCTCGGGGGGGCTGCATTCCAGGGGTGAGCGGGGCTGAGGGGAAAAGTGGGGACAAAAATACAAACAAACAACCCAGCTTATTTTAGCTGAAAACTCTTACTGCCAGTCATCAGCAAAGGATCGGTGGTTGGGGGAAAGAGGGCGGGGTTAGGGAAAGGAGGCGTGGCCCTCTGGGGAACTCCGGCAGGCCAGATTTGCCCCCTGGGTCTGAGGTTCCCCACCCCTGATCTAGCGGCTTGTCAAGCAACAATGGTGCTCCATTTGTTTCAGTGCGGCATCTCCCATCATGTCCACTGTGGCGTCGCTTCAGAGTATGGATATGGAGAGGAGTTGCTGGACTATATGAAACTTTTCAACAGATAATTTATTCAGCTTGCAGAATATGTTTGCTTTTTTCTTGCCAGGGTTCTGTTTGTCCTGGTGCGAAATTCGGATGTAGGGTTAAACAACACAACTGAGGCAGAGTGAGTTAATGGATAAATGGGAAAAGAGAGGGTGTGCAGGATAGCTGTGGCGAACCCTTTTGCCTCATACCCTCACAGCCCGCTTGCTTCATTTCAGGGATGGGGACTCGGACTCCAGGACTCGACTCGTGAGTCGGACTGAGTCCCCCCTCTGACTCGAGTCAGACTCGAGTCCCAATATTTTTAATGGGACTCGAGACTCGACTCGGGACTCGAGACCAAGGACTCGTGTTCCAAAATTGTGTTCCTCAAATGCAACATGGATAGGTTTTAGGAAGTACAGCAAGTTTATTTTTTAAAATCATTTTCCTAAAATGCAACCTTTCCGACATTTTGGGTTTGGCTGCCTCTGCCTGCCTGCTTTGGGGTTCCCAGCCTCCTCTGCCTGCCTGGTTATTTTGGGTTTGGCTGCCTGGTCTGTTCTTGCCAGTTGCAGAGTTCTGAAATAAAAAGGCACACTTGTGCCTAGAATTTATTTAAGCCACACATCTGAAATAGCCTTATTTTGTTGGGGGGGAAACCCATTGATTTTAATAGGGACTCGTGGAGTCAGCTTTGGGAGTGACTCGTGACTCGTGAGTCACCATTTTGGACCAAGGACTCGGACTCGAGACTCGGGTCCAAAGACTCGTGACTCGACTCGTGACTCGAGACCAAGGACTCTTCAACATCCCTGCTTCATTTTCCCGTAGGTACGACAGTCACCCCGCCACTCACCGGCTCCCCTGAGTTCCACCCACCAGGATTCGACTCTGCCAGCTTCATCGGAGGGATCGTCCTGGTGCTCAGCCTCCAGGCCGTCGTATTTTTTGTTGTGAAGTTCCTCCGATCAAAGGACAGCACCTATCAGACTCTGTAAGTTCCCTGGAGCCTTCTGGGAAGAGGGGTTGGGGTAGGGAGTTGGTGCCGTCAGGGCAGGACTTTGGGGCAGAAGCCAAGGGCCCCACTTGGCGGAATGAGCAGAAGGAAAACACACACACCCCGATACAGCAAGGCTGGCTTACCACATTTAGATTTACCCTCTAAAGAGGGTAAACCCGTAAGACCATTAAGTCTAGAGCAGTGTTCTCCAACCTTGGGTCCCCAGATGGTTTTGGCCTACGACTCCCAGCATGCCCCAGCTATGCTGGCTGGGGCATGCTGGGAGTTGTAGGCCAAAAATATCTGGGGACCCAAGGTTGGAGAACACTGCTCTAGAGTCTAAAATGACTTAACTGCATCACTTGTTGGGGTAGAGGATCTGACCTCTGAGAGGCAGGGAGGAAGATGGTGCTTCCAGAAGAACATCTGGTCTTCATTTTGATGCCCAAACTAATGATCCAGAGCAGGGCAATAAAAAACAACATCTTATAAAAAGTGGGTGGGTAGGGAAAAAGAGATGCTTCATTCATTGGGTTCGAGACCCTTCTGTGGGATGTGACGTCTCCCTTCATGACAGGCAGCCATTTTGTATCATTCACCACTTCGAATGTGTCATCAAAATGGCTGTTCAGGCTGGCTATTAACACAACTGCTGTCTTTTTTTCTTTTTCTTTTTTAATGCGGCCGGGAGAAAGCTAGGCGAATCAGCTTTCTCTCCCTAAACACAGGAATGACGGGATCTCTTGCTTGGCAACCTTCCCTTCCTCTCCCTCACGTCACACCTTTATGCCCACATGCCATTTCTCTCTCCTTTGCTACCGCAGTCGGCACTTCCCCATTTGCACGTCCTCAGTACTGACTGTGCGCAGGGACTGGCACGGTTCCACATGCCACGGAGTGCCACGAAACTCTGCACGGTTTGTGCCCTGCCAGGCACTGTGCCTGGTGCTCGCATAACTGTCCTTTCGAAGACTAATTTCCTCTGAGCAGATATTTGCTCTCTTCTCAGGTACAATTTCCTCCCTTCCTCCCTTCCTTGTTGATGGCAACTCTGGGTTTCTCTTGCTTTCTTCCTCTGTTTGTTCTGCTTCCCTACCCTCCACCTCCCAAAATGGGGCCAAGCTGTAGTTTCAGGTGCCTCATAGAAAAGTGGCTATGCTGGAGTACAGCACCAACCACCAATCTGTGTCATGTTTTTTTCATCTCACAGAGCCAAAATACGTGTTGTGTTGTCCATGCTTCTTAAATTTGGCCTCCGTTTGATTCTCCTGCTGAAAATTCTCCTTCCCTGACTGATATTTGCCTCTAAATATCGATTGGCACCTGCAGAGGCAAACTGTAGCCTGGGGTGGGTGGGTGCGATTTCCCATGAAGTAGCTGGCGAAATGGCCTGATCCAGATTGGAAGCCCATTCACACATTGGGCTGCTTTTCCTTCAAAATAAAAGTTTTTAAATAAAAAAATTCTTTTCAAATAATAATAAACAGTTTTTAATAAAGTACAAATGATACACTTATTTTTCCTTCAAAATAAAAGCTTACGGGTGCAATCCTATGCATGTTTAGACAGAAAAAAAGTCCATCCTCACTGGGGGAGCCTAGGAGTTGTAGGGCCTTTTTCAATCGAAACATGCACAGGATTGCACTTTTTTAAAGCGTGAATAACATAATGTGCAGCTTGGCCTTCAAAGTACTTTTATTTATTTATTAATTTACTTACTATTTATTTATTATATTTATACCCCACCTTTTTTCCTGCAAGGAACCCAAGGCAGCTTACATAGTCCTCCTCCTCCTCCTCTCCATTTGATCCTCACAACAACCCTGTGAGGTAGGTTAGGCTGAGAGTCAGTGACTGGCCCAAAGTCACCCAGTGAGTTTCACGGCTGAGCGGGGACTAGAACTCAGATCTCCCAAGTCGCAGTCCAACACTCTCACCACCACTACGCCACACTGGCACTTTTGCCTGCCAGTGGCAAACAATATCTCTCTCCCACCCCACCTCCAAAGATTTCTGTATCCCTGCTACTTGTAGGCTTCCGCCAATGTGAGAGAAATCTCACATGTTCCATGTGGTACTGTCATCTTCTCAGGCACACACCGGTATGTCTGGATTTCTCATCTGCATCTCTTCTGCTCTGCCTGTCTTAACAGGTGCTCCTGAAGAGTCACCAGTTGGTTACTCCTCCTCTCAATCTGCCTTTTCCCTCTCTTTTCCGCTTGCCCCAACTCACCCTCCTTGAATGAAACTGGGGGTTCAAAAACTGGGAAGGAGACACATGATACTTTTCCCATGAGAGAACCCGCGGACACAGTCACGTATGGAGTAGGACACAAGCGTGTGTGTTTTACTTCAGCGATATGGAAGCCAGTTGGGTCTACTTATAGAAAAAGATGTCCGTGTAGGAAAGCCCGTCACATGTAAAACCTCCCTCAGCAAACTTGGGTGTGCCTGTGCTGCATCTTTTTTTCAGAGTGGGGGGTCTCCTCGTCCGGTGCGACTTTTTGTGTGAGCTTTCCAGGAGCTGCCCATGGTGCTGAACCCCATCCCCCCAAAAATAGGCCCACCACCATGCATGCAGCACCATGGACAGATCCTATAAAGCACAAACAGATAGATGCAATGGATAAGGAGCCCGCCGACTGACACAGGAGGAGTCACTATGCTCCACTGACTTTTTTTTGCCCTGATTTCAGTCCTGTCCTTGTTTGGCCCTGGCGTAAACGGTGGTCCAGCCAGGAATGGATTATCTGATATCACTGGGGTGGGGGGGGTGGGGGGGGAGGAATTTGAGGCATGATAAGAAAACGTCACCCTTTGCCCAAACCTTGGATCACGTCTCGTTTCTTTTTTGAAAGAAAAAAACTGCACAAGGCACCAGATCTGAAGCCCGCTGGTCTTCCCTTTCCGGCTTTTAAAACCTCCGTAAGCTGATGGCTATCCCCCAAGGGACAGTCACATTTTAGAGGTCGGCCGGGGCTCGCACATAGCTGCAATCGTGCCGGTTAAACCCTGGGCCTGACGGCCCCCAAGCGCTCCTTGAGCGCTTGGGGGCCATCAGGCCCAGGGTTTAACCGGCACGATTGCAGCTATGTGCGAGCCCCGGCCGATCTCTAAACGGTGACTGTGTGCACGCCCGCGCTTGTGCTGACCTGTGTTCTAAGTCCATAATCGCGTGCGCATCTCGAAGGGGGTTTGCCTGGCTGGTGCTGTGTGGAGAACCAGCGTGTGCTGCCAGCGTAGGGTGATGTCAAGCAGGCAACGGAGGGAGCAGCTGCCGCTTTCCGCCAGCAACATCCCGGCCTGGCCCAGTATCCTCTCTTCTTGCAGTGAATGACTTAACCCGTGGGCGGGGGACACCGGCGGCGCTCCAGGTGTTGTTGGATTCCAGGTCTCCACAACTCCCAACCAGCATGGCCAATGGTCAGGGGTGAGGGGAGGTATAGTAGTCCAGAGACACACCTGGAGGGCGCTAGGTGTCCCCACGCCTGGTTTAGACCTACGCTGGCCATATTGCAAAAGGAACGGTGCTTCTCTCATTTTTTTCAGAACTCTGTGGGAGGCAGGTCTCCTGCAGGGGCAGTTTTCCCCCATCAGTGTTGCAGTGATGAGAAGGACTTCAGAGTTCTTGACGGGGCAGAAGTACTGCCCTTTTGGGCTCGCCCCCATCTCATCCCACTCCGCCTCTAACTAATTTGATCCATTATTCTCCACTCCAGTCATAACTCAACACAGAGGCCGGGATGGCATGATCCTCGGGGAAAGAAGCCACTGTGGCTTCTTTTCCCAGTGATCGTGCAATCCTGGCGACTGTGGCATAATGGTTAGAGCATTGGACTGGGACTCGGGAGATCTGGGTTCTAGTCCCTACCCAGCCATGAAGCTCACTGGGTGACTTTGGGCCAGGCACTGACTCTCAGCCTCACCTACCTCGCAGGGTTGTAGTGAGGATAAAATGGAGAGGATCATGTACGCCACCTTCGGCTCCTTGGAGGAAAAGGCAGGGTATCGCTTTCAAGTTTGGTCATATCTGGGGGGAAATTTATTTCATTATTTTGATAGGGTCTATTCAGTGTATATAATGGCTCTCTGAGTAGCATTTTCAGGGGGTGGGGTGGGGCTGCTGTGGGAAGGAGGGGGCAGGGAAGTCCACTTCCATCAGTGCCAGTGGCTTAGTGGTAAGAGTGTTGGCCAGTCACCGACTCTCAACCTAACCTACCTCACAGGGTTGTCATGAGGATAAAATGGAGAGGAGGAGAGGGCTCCTTGGAAGAAAGGTGGAATATACAGTAAATGCAAAAAATAAATTAATAAACCCCCTTCCTTGGCCCCCAAAGTTAAACTGACAATTTTGCCCTAGCCAGAATATTTTTATTCCTCTCCTGCCCCCATTCCAAATGCCAACCTTAGTCAAGATGAACTTTTACCCTTCCAGGAGCAGGGGGGGCTCCCTATGCTTCCCCCCTGAAAAGAGAGAGAAAGAGAGAAAGAGAGGGATGAGTGCTTTGGGTGTGTTGAAAGGGGCATTGTGGTGTTTTAATATTGTCTCTAACATCATGTCCCCCATTCCCATCTCCCCCATATTTTTTTTTGTATCTCCCTTGCACGCTGCCGGTCGGTCGTCAGAGAAGAGAACCAGCAGTAGGTGTAGCTGTGTGTGAAAAGAAGTAATGGGCTGTCTCTGGAATAAGGGGGGAAAAACCTATCACCTTTTTCTTCAATCTGCTCCCTATTGGTATTCTTTCCTCGGAGCCAGGAAAGGCTATGGGCCAGTTTTTATACATTCAGTAGGATCAAGAGGTCATGCTATTTGAATGCTTCCGCCTGCACATAGAAAAATAGCGTGTCTTGAGAGGAGGCTAGCCTGAATTCTCTGACATGCAAGTCTCTATCTGCAGGGGGATATTTATTTTATTTTATTTAATTTTATTACATATCCTTCTGCTGAATGCATAAGCTGGCCCTGGCTCTGGGAATTCTGCGTCACTCCTCCTTCTCTCTTCCTCTGCTGTCTTGTTCTGAGTGGAGGGGCGGATGGAGGAAGGGGGCTGCCGCTTTCAACCAAATGCTGTGAACTTTTCGAATGTGAGTGGGTGTGCGCGCGCATGGAATGAGGATGTGCAAAGCAGCCAGTTCTGTCTGCTTTTGAAAGGATGTGCAAGGATGTGGAATGGAGACAAGCCATTCAGAGTCGGCCAGAGCCTGTCTCTGCTCCCTCTGTTGCCCGAGGGCGTGGCTGTGTCTTACCTTCCTCACGCAATGGCAGCTGTGCCCTATGAGAATCCTGAAGGCTTTTGCCCCACCCCCCACCCCAAAGGTCCAAGAAAGCTGGAGAGGAAGGACAGAGGTTGTGCACTTGGTGGAGGAGGAGCCACTGGCTGCCTTTTGGCCTACCTGCCTGTACAGTCAGTGTGGTATAGTGGTTAGGGTGTTGGACTGGGTCTTGGGAGACCCGGGGTCTATTCCCCACTCACCCACGAAGCTCACTGGGTGACTTTGGACCAGTCACTGACTCTCAACCTAACCTACCTCGCAGGGTTGTTGTGATGATAAAATGGAGAGGAGGGAGAGGAGAGGGCTCCTTGGAGGAAAGGTGGGATAATAAATGTAATAATAAATAAATAGCCACTAAATAAAAAAGAGATGGGGAGAAGGGAGGGGTAAACTGGGGCACGGAGGGAAATAAGCAACGGCTGGAGAAAGGCAGGCAGCAGCTCCTGCTTGGCTGGGGTGGGGTGTGTGAATTCTTTCCTCTCCAGCTTTCTCTGCCTCAAGATCCCTGGTGAGTGTAATATGTAGCCAGGCTTTGAGGCCTGTGGGAGTGCCTCTTGCCACTTGGTCTATAGATATGGCTTCACTGTGGCGTGGCTGAGAGAGCGAGTGCTTGAAAATAAGAAGCTGTACAGTCACCATGGTGACTCCTGAATTCTGTTCCCGGCTGGCTTTGCTTCTCCGCACGAGAGTGTGTGTCTCTCTCCCCTCTCACTTGCTGTAGTTTGTTTAATTGAGGAGTGACTGCTTTAGCAGAAAAGTGGTGGATTGTGACGTCCTTCGCTAAAATGTGGAACGGGGGGAGGATTATGCCCTAAATCAGGGCACCGGAGATCTGTGGCCCTCCACCAGGTGACATTGGACTCCCAACTCCCATCAGACCCAGCCGGGGAGGGGCAATAGTCAAGGATGATGGGAGTTGGGAGCCCAACAGCAGGTTTCCCACCCTTGCCCTAAATTGACTTTAGTGGATTTCATGTCTTCCCACCCCACCACACACCACACCTTTTTACATTGATGGGAGCTTCATTACATACATGATTAAATACATACACATGCTGAGCCTTCTTTCCCCATGTATACCAGGAGGTGCTTTGAGTGCCCTCTTGGCTCTAGCTCCGTGGGCATCCTGACTTGCGAAGACCTCTTCCTGCCCCTCCCTCTTCCACCTTCAAATATTATTTATGTGGCTTGTTAAGTTGCTTTTGCTGCAGAATAGACCCGAGGTGGTGTACAATAAAACCATCGCCTAATTAACCATAATTTTGTAAGCCAGAGTATGAGAGCTTGTTCACGGGCCAGGAGGTAGAATGGAAACTTCTGGGCCGCAATCCTATGCAACCTTTGGGTGCAATCCTATGGGTTAGACACCCAAAGGATGGAGGACCCCAGTGTCAGAGCCCACTGTCCATCCTGAAACTCTTGCCTGCAGGGCAGGAGGAGCAACAGAGGCTATTTTTGCCACTCCGTCCTCCAAAATAGCTTTTTATTATATATATATATATATATATTTTAATTCTAAATTTTTTCAAACAGTACATAAAACAACTAAATAACAAACATACAACTTATATAGTGCTCCTGTCACCACGGGACCATATAATACATTCTATCTCTATAATCTATAGTTATTCATTATTCCAAAAAATACAACATATCTTGACACGGCATACTCCCTTTCCCCTTATTTAACACAAAATCCAAAAATGAACCCCAGATATCCTTAAAATTGTTTTTCTTTAATTGTCCCCTTTTGCATTTGATATTACAAGTTAACATATCATTTAAGGCCATATCCCACACTTCTTTATACCAGTCAGTGATAGAGAAAACTTGCTGAACTTTCCATTTTCTTGCCTCAGAGCCCATTCAGCTCTTCCTCCCTGCTGGCCTCAGGAGAGGGAGCCGCCGAGGAGCTTCCCATGGCAGCTGGGAGAGGCTGGGGCCGGCGGGCGAGATCCACAGTCTGATCTCCGGGATTGGTGCTCCATCTCCGGGATTGGGGGCCGCAGGATTGCTCTCTTCACCTGGGAGTAAGCCCCATTGAACGCCGCGGGACTTGCTGCCAAATCAACATCGCCATTTTAGAATAAATTGAGCATTCAAGCGACGATTTTAAAAAGTAGACACACAGACTATGAGGCAAGGGGAAGAAATGTCACTCTTTTAATGTCAGGTTAAATTAGGTTTTAAAAAAAAACACAGCCTTGAGTAAATAAAAGCTTCAACCATCCACCTCTTTAAATGGGGGGAGACCCTGCTTCTCTCAAGCCCCCTGGCCCATGGCAGAGAACTCAGCGGAGGGGGTTGACGGGGAACCGAAAACAATGGCTGGCTAGTCCCGTGGGAAGCGGCCTTTCTACCAGGTCTGAGTATTTCTCCATCTAGCCCGGCGCGGTCTCCTCTGACTGGCAGCAGCTCTCTGGGGACTTGAGCAGGGGTCTTTTCCGTCACCCGCAACCTTTTTTAATGGGAGATGGCCCAGGGATTGAACCTGGGACCTTACGCGCATACAAAGCGGGTGCTCTGCCCCCACAACCGTGGGTCCCTCCCCATAAGACAAACCGACACCCCTGGACCCCTGCCTTGATCCCTGCCTTCTCGGAGCCTTCCAAAAGCAGAAAGGGCCCCTGTCCCTCCCAAGAACAGCCATGCCATTCGTGTCAGTGGACCAGGCTGCTACTGGGACTGGGGGCTGAGCAGAGAGGAGACCCAATGGCCATTTGAGCCAGTCACCCACAGCAGCCGCGCTAGTTTTTCTTAGTGTTTAAAAAAAAAAAAAAATACTTAGGGCCAAGGGACTTCCCTTCAGATTCTTTGACACCTGTGTCAAAGATGATATACATGTTATTGAATACAAGGATGAAATATGGATGCAGAATATAAACAAGCAAAGGAAGGCTTACACTCCCCTTCTCTGTGGCCGTAGTGGCTCCCTGAACAGGGCCCAGGGAATGCTCCGTGGGCCTCCAAAGTTGCCTGGGCAAGTGACGCGTCGATTCCTCTCCCAAGGCTGAGAACAGAGGAAGAAGACGGTCTGTCAGGGGATCTTATAGGTTCTTCTCTCCCCCTGTTTCAGGGGCTGTCAGTAAAGGACAAGCTAACTCCCCTTCCTGAGAGGCGGGCGGCAGGGGGGGTGAGGAAGCTGCTTCAAATAGTTTCAGTTTCTCACAGCAAAGCGGCCCTTATCTAATCGGAGAGAACAGCTTCAAGGCAATTATCTCTGGTGCCCTCCCTAACAAGCTGACAGCCATAAGGCCTTTGGCACAGCTCCCAAAAACTATCCTGGCTTTTGGACACTGGGAGAGTTCACTCCACTACCTGTTGAACCTTAATAACCTCCTCGCCGTTCTTCCGGCAGAGCCCGTCCAGTACACTTAGTAAGGCTCGTATGTCTCCAGGCAACTGGCAAACCTGCAGCGGGGATAACGGAAGCAGGGCACCAGCCACGGACCCTTTGTGTGTCGCATGCAGTGGTGTGGTGCAACCAAGGCTCCCAGGGTCGAAGAGCAGGGATGATCTCCCCCCCGCCCCAGACTTCCTCGTTCCCTCTGAGCATAACTGCAAGACTCGCAGGGAGGAGGGTGGATTTCCCCAGCAACAATATATGGTTTTCAGGTGAGCTATTCCATGCACACATATAGAACACACACACGCAACACAGGTAGATATGGACCAACACAACTCCCTGCATTTTTGGCTCTCCTTGGGGGCATGGCCATGGGGACTCTCGTGACGAGCGTCTGCACGTCAGAATTTACCGCTACGCCACTCTTTGTATGCTGTCGATGAGAAGTAGGCAGTTCCTTGTTCACCACCTGGCAGAAGTGCCAACTGTAGAAACTGGAAATCTGAAGCAATATTTTTACCAGCCGCCTTCCCCCCCCCCCCAGTCCAGAAGCTCATGCGTGCTGAGCGGAGTGGATGTGGGTGCATTCTCTATCTCAGTGTTCTCCAACCTTGGGTCCCCAGATGTTTTTTGGCCTACAACTCCCAGCATGCCCCAGCCAGCTATGCTGGCTGGGGCATGCTGGGAGTTGTAGGCCAAAAACATCTGGGGACCCAAGGTTGGAGAACACTGCTCTAGCTAGTTGCCCTTTCCTTCCACCAGTTGAGGAATGAATGCTGTGTGTTTCTTGCTGTGGCTTCTTTTGTGTTGCCGTGTGACTTTTGCGGTGCTGGAACCTTCCTTCCGGGGGGGAAGGAAAGCGGGAGGGAGACTAGCCGAATTTCTGTAACGCTGTCTGGGGTGAAGACTTGTGATCCCGAGTTCTTGTTGATTAAAGCTTGTGGGAGCTTGATTTTCTCTCAGGGCTCGTGGTGCTGTTGGGCGTCTTCCTTCTATAGCATTACTTGGGTTTGGAAGAGCACGAGCTGAAGGCCAGGGGGCCAAAATGAGCAGTGCGCCGTGGGGGTCCCAGAGCTCTGCTGCCCGACTCTCCTCCTGGTGGTGATGGACTGAAAGCCCTTGCAGAAGAGGTGGGTGGAGACAGTTGGGAGCCACCCAGTAACTGCTGGAAGAACTTCTGAAGAGCTTGGCACCCGTTGACTGCAGGGGAGAAGAGGTTGGCTCTCTCAGCGGCTTCTCACTGTGCTCGGCGATACCGCTTTCTCCGAAGCCACTCCGAGCGGGATGGCAGTGCTGGACTTAGAGAGGTGACAGAGCACCCGCTGTGGGTGTGGGAGGCCCCAGCCACAATGCCCGGCACCTCCAACTAAATAGGATCGGGCAGCCCAGCTTCCCCCAACCTGCTGTACGATGGAATTCGCCGCCACAAGATGTAGCGATGGCCACCCAATTGGATGGCTGGGAGTTGGTCGTCCAACACGCCAGAAGGGCACCAGTTGGGGAAGGCCGAGGTAGCAGATTGATGGGCAAGAACTCTCTCAGCCTGGAGAGCCTGGAAAGAGGCTGCCAGTTGGAAGAGACGTCGGGCGGGCCAGATGGACAAAGGGTCTGACACAGCTCCCACGATCGCTCACCATTGGCTAGGGCTGGTGGGAGTTGCGGGCTGAAAACATCTGGAAGACCACACGTTGCCCATCCCAATTTTAGGGCGCAATCCTATGCATGTTTAGACAGGAAAGAGGCCTACAACTCCCAGCATGGCCCAGCCAATCCCTGGATTCCACATCTCTTGTCTCCGTGTCAGGCAACAGCAGAGGGAGCCGCCTTATGCCAAGTCAAACCAATGGTCCATCTAGTGTTGTTTGCAGCCAGACTTTCCCCAGCCTGGCACCCTCCCAATGTTTTGGACCCCAGTTCCCATCAGCCCCAGCCAGCGTGGCCAATGGTTGGGGATGGTGGGAGTTGTAGTCCAAAGCATCTGGTGGAGGCTGCCATGTTGGGGAAGGCTGGTTGACATTGGCAGTGGCTCTCCAACTTTCGGGGTCTTTCCCTACCTGGATATGCCAGGGATTGAAGCTGGAAGGAACCTCTTTGTGTACAAAACATGGGCTCCGCCACTGAGCCACAGCCCTTCCCCAAAGTTAAAAAGAAGCGACCCCTATTTTTATGCCCCTTTTGCTTTTACACCCTCTCCTCTGCCTGCACTTTTGTAGTCGCTCCACGGGATATCAGTCTCGCCCTCTTCAGTGAATGGACCAGTTACCTATTGGTCATTATTGTAGCCAAACCGGTAATGACACCAGGACTTATGCTTACTTGCTTGTGCTTCGAAGCCCTGTCGCATTCACTGCAATTCTGCAGAAGCCAGTGAAGGCCACCAAATTTGGTTACCAAATGATCTCAACTTCCTTTTCAAAGTGGCGGGGGGTGGGGAAGCAAGTACATAGGTTTCTGGTCCTTATGATGGTGATTATATATGTACTTGAAAGCACATGGACACAGTGCATGGTGAGATCGCAGAAGCCTTCCAATGGTTTGGGGGCATGGGAGTGTAGCACTTATCACAGCAAAACAGAAACTCTGCAGAATATGTTATAAAAGATTAATAGAATCATACCCGTTTGCTTAATTCTGCAGAATTGTCTTGTGGAATTTCAGTTCTCATCTTGGCACAGTGTTGCAGTTTTTCCCCCTCAGTTTGGTGCAGAAAACACGCCTGATTAATAGCACAGGAGTCATAGGTTATAATCTCCGTTAGCCTTCCCCAATCTGGCACCCTGTAGATGCACTGGACTACAACTCCCATCAAGGACCATGCTGGCTAAGGATGATGGGAGTTGTAGTCCAACACGACTGGCGGGTTACCAGGTGGAGGGAGGCTGATTTATGCGAACATCCCAATAATGGGGCTTGTGAACATCCCAAAAGTGCTTCTGTCCACCCACAGAAAGTTATTGCTGCTTGCACTGTCGGGGTGGGGGTGGGGGTGGCGGCAGAGCAGATAAGAACTCTGGATATTTACTCTGGAGGGGTGGGGAAAGCAGACCCCTGTTCTCAAGCAATGTCTGTTTCGGGGTGGCGAGGGAAGGGTCAACATTTACAGCAAAGTGCCGTGATCGGCCCTTGGATAAATTTTAAATTCTGCAAAAAAGGAGGTGGGGGAGGCAGCCTTGTATGTCCTTATCATTTGTTGCAATGGCCTGTTTTTTTTCCATACCAGAAAGTAGCCAGAGATCTCCATGCTCCTGAGGCAGGATCATATGAGGTTTAAACTGGGGGTGGGAGAAAGAGACAGTTGCACCTTCTTTCTCCCCCCCCACCCCCATTTCTGCCCTTCCTAAATGGTGCCTGAACCATTAAAGGGAGCAAACTCTTGAACAGAAGTACCCAGTGCGGTTTAGTCATGTCCATCTGAATTATTTATTTTTACATTCTTTGCGTACCTCATTTCCCACCCAAGATTGGCTTCCAAAGCAGCCTGTGGTCACGATCCATCGCAAGTTTGGGGACCTCGGCATGCTCACATCTGTCTTGCGAGCCCCCCCCCCCCCCGTATATATGTTCTCCTGGTGTTAATTTCCATTGTGGCTTTGGCTGGCCGGTGACCTCCCACCAGTGCAAATTTTAACCTTAGAGCCATCCTTAATCTTTTACAGAGGGATTCTGGGAAGCTAAATCCCACCGTGTTCAGTGGGACTTACTCCCAGGTAAGCAAGTATAGGATTGCCGGCTGAGAGTGCAATCCTGTTCATGTCTACTCAGAAGTAAGTCCATTGAGTTCAATGAAGCTCACTCCCAGGCAAAGTGGGTGGGTCTAGGATTGCTGCCTGAGGCTAAAATCCTGTACCCTGTGAAGTGAGAGTGACATGGCCAGCTTAGTGCTCAGATGGTCTTGCTCCCAGCAGATTTTTCTCCTCCTGTCTGATTTTTTACGTCGAATATTGTCCAGATAACTCTCTGAATATCTGTATTTGCTGTCTTGTGGTGGTTTTATCTAACAACTGCTATTTTAACCACATTTGAGAGCTAACGTGCAATACCATTTAATCTCTGACTGTGTTTGATAGCTGACATGCAATGGCGTGCTTGTACCCGACACAGCATTTGACAGACAAGGTGCAACGATGCGTAGGATCTGGCAGTTGACAGCTTATGACTTTTCATGCTGTTACGCCTACCGAAATCAAGGCGAGCGAGAGGCCAAGCAGTCTAAACTGCTCTGATTTTGATGGAAAAAAACTTCACAGTTGAATTTCACATCTTACCGTTTTGCAAATAAAGTTCTGAACTGGCGAAACAGGCCATTTTGGCATGGGCATGCCTTGGTATCCAGCCATTCGCAAGCTATGCAAGTTGCACCTTTTGTGTTTCCCAGATGTAGTTCTTTCCAGCACCACAGAGAAGTCGCTCAGTCAGTGGTGCTAGCTGCTATTTTGGCCAAGCGAGGGAGCCCCCTGCTGTCTGAGCCCTTTCCTGGTGAGGTGTTGTTGTTTTTTCCTCCCTGCCTCTCATTTGTTCCATGGCACTAGGATCTGATGGCTGGTCTCCAGGGAGCTGTCTTGACGCGTTTCTCTTGTGGGGAGGAGTACCTGGTGAAGAGGCGGCCAGTCTGGCCACATTCAGAAGCCGGACGACGCTCTCTCTTTCCTTCAGATGGAGTGGCTGAAGCAGAAGACCTGCTCCGGATCTAAGCAGCCCGTTGCCACAGTGGGCGCTGCTTGGCTCAGATGCCTGGACCCTTTAGACTTGCTGCAGAAACGGTATAAAATATGCACTAAGACCTTTTCACCAGCGAGCTCCAGTTGCAGGGGGACCTTTATCTGCTTCATCAGTGTGGGTATATGTAACCGTGAGGTTAAGAACCTCCCCAACCAATTGGAGGGGGTTTTTTTTCCCTGTACAATTTGCTTTAGGTTAATTATTCTTCTCAGCTCACAAGGAGCCAGTTGCTGGGGAACATGGGCGGGAAGGTGCTGTTGTGCTCATGCGCTGCTTGTGGGTTTCCCGTGGGCAGCTGGTTGGCCACTGTGTGAACAGAATGCTGGACTAGATGGACCCTTGGTCTGATCCAGCAGGGCTCTTCTTATGTTCTTATCCCTTTCTCAGCACCTACTGGTTCTGTCCCTGCATCCCCTGATGCCCCCAGCTCCGCACTTTGGTTTGTTTTAAAATGGGCCTCCCCACCACCACCACTGGTGTTGTAGGCAATGCTAAATTGACCCATTTGCAGGGGAGTGCTGCTAGTCCTCATGGAGTTCCCAAATATTTTTCTTAAATATTTTGCTAGTATCCCAGCATACACTCCTAATAACATTGTGATCCCCTTTCTGAAACGTGGGCTGCTCACTCCCAGTCTCTCCACCCCCCACCCCACTTCTTGCACCCCACACCAAACATGGAATATCTTTGTTTATTTGTTCTTGCACCCTCACACCAAACATGGAATATCCACCGCGACTGGGCTGCTTCACTTTATATGCCTTCCTTTCCCCCTACATATTGTTTACCCAGGTCACTTTAAAATGTCGGTATCTTGTGCAGATGTCAAGACGCCTGAGTCCTGAAGTTAAATTTCTTGCACGAGAGGTGTGGGGTCTTGTTCACACACATTCTTGAGGGTGAACTCTAGAGCCTGCTTTCCGGTACGGGAATTGAAGTGGGGAGGGGCAGCAAGGCTGGCAGGTTGTGCTAAGCATAACTGACGTGGGACTTCTTTTGGAATGGAAAGACTCCAGTTCCGAGCTGCCCATTTGGAGAAGAAGAGAGCCTCTCCCCCCCCCCCTTGCTACGGAATGATGGTGAATGCAGGAAAAAGAGAGAGAGTGAGACCTCTCAAATAAAATGAAATATTTGTGGAGCATTTTGTGTCTTGTGCTTTGTGCATGTGAGCAGTGAGATGGCCAAGTTTGTTGATGACATCACGTTATCCAGGGTGGTTAAAACAAAACGGCATTGCGAAAAGTTCCTAAGGATCACTCCAACCTGGGGAAACAGGCATTAAAACGACAAATGCGGTTCAGCGTAAGCAAATGTAAAGTGATGCACGTTGGGACACACACACACACAAATCCTAACATCACATATAGGCCGATGGGATTGACTCACCAGGGGGTGCTTCCAAACACAGTACTCCTAGCACGACCAGTTAGAAGCACATCTTTGCTGGTGTGCAATCAGGTGCAGATCAGGTGATCTGTGTAACCTGTATAACCAAATGAAGACAGGATTGTGGGAAATACTCGGATCTGGCTAAAGCTGTTGGCCTTTATGGGGGAGGGGGGGCTTGAGGCTTGAGAGTCCATCCTGCCAGAGCTGCTTTGCAGTAGGTATTTGCCACAGTGGTGGTGGCCAGCTCCTGCGTCCTTGGGGACTACTAAACCTTCCAGTTATTGGTCTGGGGCCTGCATCTGCGATCCTGGTATGAGGTTACTGAGCTGAGCAAATAATGTACTTCCTGAATGATTCCCGCAGAAGGCAGAGGAGCAACGAAGCACACCGGCTGGTTTTCTTCTTTCCCTTAAAACCAGCAAATAAAACAAAGCTTTGACCAAAGTTGTTTACCTTGATGGTTTGTTTGCTGTCTTCAACCATAGTGGTACTCAAAGCAGGTTCACACAATAATAAAGTCAGATGTATAGGTGGGTGCTGCTGTTCTCGCACATCTATGCATTCTGTGCAGGCTCTCGGTACCCTTTCCAAATGCTGTGACATGGTTCCCAATGAATTCCTGAGTCGAGAGGTTAAAACCTAGCCAAGGGCCACCATAAGGCTTGGGGTGAAATGTCCTTCAGTGTGCCCTGGCTGGGCAGCAGTGGTCTTAATTGGCAGCGGGAGGCTGGGAACCACTGTTTTAATTTCCTACAATGCCAAGGAGTGACACTGTTGGGGCATTGTGGGAAATTAAAATGGCAGCTTCTAGATGCAGCCAGCAGGTGCAGTTTAAAGGATTTTTTAATTATCATTTTTTTAAAAAAAGATGATTGATTTGATTGCATTTCTATGCCACCCACTAGCCAAAACACTCTGGCTGGTTCACAAGATAAAAGGTTAAAACCATAAAATACGGAAATAAAACACCCACAGAATAAAACCAAGGTAAAATGAACAGCTGTGCAAGGATCTAAAAGAACTAACTTAAAAAATTTTTAAAAAACCCACCGACAGACTAAAAAGCCTGGGAGAATAAACAGGCCTTCACCTGTACTGAAAAGGCCACAATGGAGGTGCCAGGCAATCCTCTCTGGGGAGGTCATTCCACAACCAAGGTGCCGCCCACTACTGAAAAGGCCCTCTCTCTTAGAAGTCACCCACCTTGCCTCCTTCAGCAGGCCTCAGAAGATGACCTTTGGGTATGGGTAGGTATATACGGGAGGAGAGGTTCCTTCAGGTAGCCCCAGACTGTTTAGGGCTTTAAAGGGAACACCTTTTAAAAGGGGGCCCAGGGCAGGTGGCAGCAATGGGCCCTGCGGGGGTGCTATGTACTGATGCCAAGTCTCTTTGGCAGGGCCAATGGGCAGTGGAGGGAGGGAGGGTGGGGGAGAGAAAGCCAGTGAAGTTCCTTGAGGGTGTGAATATGACCTATGGGCTGCCAGTTGGCCATCTGTGTCTTACAGAGAGCTCAGGTCCATGAAATGAAATGATACATGTAGGCCAGCCTTTCCCAGCCAGTGGCCACGCTGGCTGGCGATTTTGGGAGATGTAGTCCAGCATGTCTGGAGGGCACCAGGTTGGGGGTGTAGCAGGCCTGTGTGAGGAGCTGCCTGTAGGGCGGCCATCCCCAGCCTGGTGCCCTCCAGATGTTTTTGACAGCACCTCCCAGCATTCCTGACTATCGGTCATGCTGGCTGGGGCTGGTGGGAGTTGGAAGTCTAAAACATCTGGAGAGGACCAGTCTGGCGAAGGCTGCTGCTGTAGTGGAAACCTGTGTACAGAATGTGCCGTATATATATATATCTTTTAATTCCCCATTTTTCTCATAGCGGGTAGGGCTGCCACTGCCTTCCATCTGGTGTAGAAAGAAAGAGCTCCATGCCAGTTCAAAAGAAAAGAGCTAGCTGCTCATCAAACACCCAGGCAATCCCCCGAAGCAGTGACTGCACACACATTTTTAACATTTATTTGAAGTGTGTGGAAATAAGCGGATACAACGAGGGCACATGGAGGATGTGGGGGAGGGCACAAAGGAAATGGTGCCCACCCCCAATATATTCAAACATTCCTTAAGATAAGCATTGTCCTTCACTCCTGTTCTCCATCAAACATAATTGACCCATGCAGCATCCACAGTGCAGCTGCAGCTCCGGCAGAAATTTGCTTTTTCCTTCCTCTTCAACAGAGCCTAAAAAACCCTCAATGTTGACTGTGATGAGGGCCTCACCGTGCAGTGATGCGCCCTCTATAATTCCAATATTAGCTGTGGCGTAGCAGAGCAGGACTGCAGAGGAGCGGGGCTCCAGCACAAATTTTTGCATTTGTATTTTCCCCTTATAAGTTTTATTTTTAAAAAATGCATAAAACAGTGATGAAAATTTGTATTTCTTTCTGTTGCCCTAGTTATAAGTAAGTAATTGGCTTATATAAAATGTTTGCTGCTATTTAGTGTTAAATAAATATAATTTTAAAAAAAACAGTTTATATTTAATATAGCTGTGTGTTCTGGCGAGGGGGGTGGCCTTGAAGAAAACTGAGTTTTTAATGTCTTATTTCACCGGCAGCACTTGTTGAGTCTTAATGTCTTGCCAGCTAAGCAATGGAAGGGCCGAGGGGGCACCATTATTGGGCTGTGCTTCGGGCACCAGCTAGCCTTAATCCGGCCCTGCCCTAACATGTATGTGTGTGTAGTTCTGTGAACCTAAGCTTGCTGCGCCCTTCTGGAAACGTGCTTGTAATCCAAAACACTCTTGTATCAAAGCGAGTCTCTGGCGGGCATGAGCGGGGCCGATTTCGGCCCACTACGCCCGCTTGAGGCGAGCGGTTACATCCCTACGACTACTTGTCTTGCAAGACCTTGCTCGTTTATCAAGTAAAAAAAATTTTTTTTAAATTGCTTGTCTTGCAAAACGCTCTCAGACCAAGTTACTTGCAATCCAAGGTATTATTGTATAAGGATGGTTCCAGATGGACAGCTGCCAGCGCTACTGGACAAGAGCCATTGTGCAGCTATTCTGTCTTGCCTTCCTTAATGCAGGGCCAGCCCTACCATTAGCCAGAGTGAGACAGCTGTCTCAGGAGGTAGGTGCTGGGTGGAGGGCACGGAGCAGTGGCAAGGTAAGGTGTTGGAGGACAGAGCTGTGTGCGCCCAAGCAGCCTGCCCTGTGCCCCCTAAACTATCTTGCTGTCCTCTGTTGGCAGCGAAGAGTGCTGTCCTGTCACCACTGTTGAAATAAGATTCAGCTTCGAGTCCAATCGGCTTCTGTATGTTGCAGGTGGGGTTATCATCTCTTCCTTTGCTTCCGGCAGCAAAATGTCTTGGGCCAGCACTGCCTTAATGCAGTTCTTTTTTATGGTAAGAAAAAAGGCAGAAGAAGAGCTGGGGAAAATCACAGGAGGGTTACAAATGGAAGACGGCAATGTCTGGACCTCTGTAAAAGTCCATGTTCGAGGCAAGCCCATTGCAAATGAAGACCTTGTCCGGAAGCACCCAAAGCAAGAAGGCAACCAGATTCAAATTGCATCCCTTTCTGGATTCCAGTCCTGCGTGTGCAGCAACACACACGTGCACGCTTACCTCATTTGGCAAACAGAAAGGAATAAGCTAAGTTCTCTGCACACGGTCAAGTTGTGCAAGGTGTATACAATTTCCCGTTAAGGAAGTGTTACTGATCTGAATTCTGGGACGTGTTGTGCTGCTTGAATGTAGAAAATATTTGACCTCCCCACCTCTCCAGATAGTCTCAAGGAAATGGGAAATTAATATCTTTAGAGATTGATTGGGAACAATGGTGGGAAATCTTCTGTTTACTTTCCAAGACAAGCCATGTCATTGTTCCCAGCAAGTATATAGAACAAGTTAGGAGGAAGAAGAGAGTGGGTTGCAAAGAGGGACGAAGACGAGATGGACTCGGACATACTTCCGAGGGTTTTTGCAGCCTTGCTCTGGTTTTCCACCTGGATAGAGGCAATTGGTGATCCCAACACATGTCCAGGTAGGAGACTGGTCATTTTGTGATGGTAATTGAAGAGAGGGAAGCTGTCTTATACAAAGTCAGACCTAGTTCAGCATTGCCTAAAATGATGAAGGGGCTGGAGCAACTCCCCTATGAAGAAAGGTTACAGCAGCTGGGATTGTTTAGCTTAGATGGACCCTTGGTGTGATCCAGCAGGGCTCTTCTTGTGTTCTTATGCCTACAAGAGGGGAAAATAGAAGATAGTTTTGGATGTGCTGTGCTGGTAGATCTCTCTACTGATTTGCAGTAGATCGGCAACAGTTTCTGACTCCCAGGTATATTTAACAGCAGCAGCAACTACAGCTGAAACATTAGAAAAGAAAAGAAAAAAGGCTCTGCCGTGGCTAGCATTGTGCTAATTGCTTATCTCCTAGCCTCAGTAATTCCTCACCTGTAAAATGGGAATATTCATTTGTTGCCTGGCTTTGACCAGATTTTTGTGCAGCTCTTCCGGCTACATTGAAAGTTTAAGTTAGAATCCGAATTCAGTAGTAACTCAAATGTAGATTTATATTTGTAAAAAGGGTGGTGGAGAGGGAGAGAAGGGATGGCAGAGAGGGAGAGAATAAGACAAAAGGGGTGGCAGAGAGAGAAAGGGAGAGAAGAGAGGGCACAGAGAGAGAGAAAAGTGGATGGCAGAAAGAGGAAAGTGGGTGCGCTTTTGGCTCTGGCTCCACCTACAGCTGACTTCAGCCCTGCGCACCGCCAGCACACAGCTCACCCCCGCCCCGCCCCCAGAGATGCCCCCCCAAGGGAATGCAATCCTTGACAGGAAAAAAGGCTCCCCCCCCCCCCCGCGCACCAGCCCAACGCAGAACATTCATCCTTACTGCTGGAGTTGCTGTTGTGGGAAGCGAGGGGGTACAATTCCATTTCCCCAACAACTCAGCGTTGTGGTCTGAGTGCAGGGAAAATGTGATTGGTCAGAAACAGATGTGCTGGCTGGGGAAACGTTGTCTGGAGCGCGCTCAGTAAATGGCTAACAGTTGCACGTCCAGCCCACCCCTATCCCCAATACAGCAACTTTGGATGCTTTGGTCTGCAGTGCACTTAAACTCCTCCTAAAGTTGCGGGGGGGGGGGGAGAAAGAAAAGCTGCAGGAAGAGCAGAGGGAGTGCCAGGGGAGAAAATCAGGGAGACAGAACACCCAAGAGTGTGCTGGGGCGGGGGGGAGATGGACAGGAGGGTAACTGGCTCAGAGGCCCCCACTCCTGCCAGTGCCTACGTCTGGGGCTGCCTCAAACCAGAGTCCTCCGTGCGATATCATCAGGCGATCACTCGTGACCGAGTAAGATTGTCTTCCAGGATAAAAATTTTTACAAAAAGGAAATTTTAAAAGGAGGAAATTCTAAAGAAAAATTGTGTAGACTCTAGCGATGGGTCCGTAAGTGACTGTGGAGGCCAATTCTAGATCCACACAGCTTCCCACAGTGAGTGAGGACACAGGTTACCAGATGGAAGATGGTCCTGTAAAGGATTCGTTTGACGTGCTTTTCGCTTAGCACGTTTCTCCCTTTCACCTTGCACTCCGGCTTCTTCAAAGTCCATAGAACCTTTGTGAAAGGCCAACCTCCAGTTAGATCGTTCATGGGCCAGAGCTTCCCAATTTTCGATGTTTCGATGTTTATATTGCATTTTTTAAGATTAGCCTTAAGAACATCTTTAAACCTCTTATATTGACCACCGATATTCCGCTTTCCATCCTTGAGTTGGGAATAAAGTATAACTGCTTTGGGAGACAGCAGTCAGGCATTCGAACAACATGGGGACCCCTTTCAGATGGCCGTATCGTATGCATGAATTCAGTGTGAAGCACGCAACTAATATTTTTCTCCACCCCGCAACCAACGTTCCATGCTTTGCTGCAACTGCTTTTACATTCTTGATGTATTAGCACAATAATAACAGAACTGTTTGCCAACATTGCTTTAAAAAAAAAAAAGAACACTCTCTGAGCACGTGCAGTTTTGCATTTTAAGCTTACTTAAAACATCACCACCACGACTACAGGAATACAGTGGAGTTTGCTTCTGATGCCCTCATCTTGGAGGCTGGTGACTCCTATTTCGGTGGGGCTCCTAATCCACTGCAGGTTTTATTCTGAGCTTTATAGGAGCCATCTATGGTTCTCCATGGTGGTGAACCTATTTTGGGGGGTGGCGTTCAGAACCATGGATAGCTCCTATAAAGTTAAGAATGAAACCTGCAGTGGATTCGGAGCCCCACCTGAAATAGGCGTCGCCATCTTCCCTTTTGCCCAAGCGGCACCACTGACTTCAACTCCCAGCAACCCCAGCTAGCATGGCTAAAGGTCAGGAATCCTGGGAGTTGAAGTCCATTGAAGGGCTTCCGGTCTGGAAAGAACACACAGTTTTCCACCTTGACCTCATCTTTCCACAGAGGTGAAGATTGTGGGCCTTTCTGGTGATGAGAGGCTTGCCGTTCTGCAAGGATGCCCTGGCTTCCCTGGAGTGGCAGGAAGCCCTGGAGAAAAGGGGGCACCTGGATTACGTGGCCTAAAAGGTATTAAACTAGTGGGGGTGATGTCACACTCAAGGCTCCACCTAGAGATGTGAAGGCCTGGGGTGGAGGAATGGAAAAATTGAGGAGGGATGTTTTTTCCCCTAATTTTTCCAGGTTTTTTTCACGTCTCTAGCTCCACCTGGGGTGGTTAGGTGTGCTGCTTTACAGAGGGTAGTCCTCTAAAACATTGGATCTTCCTTGCAGAAGAGGTTGGGATCGGAAGCATCCAACATTGCTGAGTTTTCAGAAGAGCTGCCAACCTTTCCTTTTTCATCAAGGATTTCCATTTTCTGAGACCGCTCTGCCTTATATGTTATTATATTTTGATTTTGATATATCCTTGCTTTTTTTGTTTTGTTTTGTTTGTTTTCTTCCTATCTGCTTTGAGCTTATGGGAAAGTGATATAAACATTCTTCAGATAAAATGAAGAGAATTCTCACGAGACCTTTTTTTGGTGATGGTAGTTATTACTGTATTTGCAGGGAGTTGTTGATCTTCCCTCTGGTTTCAGTAAATCTAGCTGTATAATATATAGGGGCTGGGGGCAATATAATATAGAAGCCACCCTTATATCAGGTCAGATTATTTGTCCACTGTCTACTCCTCTGGCAGAGGTCTTTCCCATTACCTGCTGCCTGGTCCCTTTAACTAGAGATGCTGGAGATTGAACCTGAAACCTTATACCTGCAAAGCATGAGCTCTACCTCTAAGCCAGTGTTCTCCAACCTTGGGTCCCCAGATGTTTTTGGCCTACAACTCCCAGCATGCCCCAGCCAGCGTAGCTGGGAGTTGTAAGCCAAAAACATCTGGGGACCCAAGGTTGGAGAACACTGCTCTAAGCTAATGGTCCTTCCTCTAGCCTCTGGCTGTTTCTCATTAACCACAAACCACCCATGAAGAGAACCCATGGTTTATTGTTGGGTTGTGAACTGTGGGTTGTTCTCCATGGTTTGTTATCAAGGGTTGAGTGTTGTCATTGAACCGTGGGTTGTCGTTGAAACATGGGTTATCGTGCTGCCTGAACCCAGCCGAGATAACAAACCATGGTGAACAACCCACAGTTCACAACCCAACAACAACCCATAGATTCTCTTCATGGTTTGTTCGTGGTTAACAAGCCATGGCTTGTTCGTGGTTAACAAGCCATGGCTTGTTAGTGCAGCTGGGTTCAGACAACACGCTAAACCAAGTTTCAACAACAACCCATGGTTCAATGACAACCAACTCAACCATACTCAACCCTTTAGCCTGGGTTATCAATGTTTTCCAATGCTGCTCTTTCATAGCTGACCTTTCACAGTGCCCTCATAGTGTTTTGCCTCTTTCAGGTGACATGGGGCTGCCTGGGAAGCAAGGACCAAAAGGGGAACAAGGTAACCCGACAGTGATTTTCCTCAAGGGGACAACTGAAACAACACCTCACAGACTAGGGCTGGCCACCAGCTCCACACACCCAAGGGGACCTTGGATTTGTGTTTGCTGAACAGCAGTTCCACCCCCTCACCAGGGCCAGCCCTACCATTAGGCAGAACGTGGCAGCTGCCTCAGGTGTCAGATGGGGGGGGAGGCATGGAACAGCAAGTGATGTATTATGGAGAAGAGAGCTGTGTGTCCCACGCAGCCTGCCTTACATATACTACAGCTGGCTCAGCTTGTCTGAGCGTGGAGAGCTAAGCAGGGTCAGGCCTGGTGATTCCTTGGATGGGAGGCCTCTCCTCTAGTTTCCTGCGCTGAGCAGGGGGTTGGACTCGATGGCCTCGTAGGCCCCTCCCAACTCTGTGATCTATGAAATCTACTATCATCAGCCTAATTTAGAGGGGGGAGGGAATGAGAAGCCTTTTATTGCTATTGGGAGAGAAAAACTCCTGGTGATCTAGCACAAATCATCCATCTCCATCTATCTTCTACTCACCCCCTTCTCAACACTACAGACAAGTATTCCTTCTCCCTGAGGAGCCTTAGAAACAGTAGTGCTGGGTCAAGCAAAGTTACTTTTATTGTATTTAGGCAGAGGCCATTGCTACAGCAAACTGACCCTGCTTAATAATGAATAGGGGAAGATTATTACATACACTGAAACATTAGACCATGGATTCACCTGCGCAATGAACAGCTGCCTCATTCAAAACTTTTGCCCGAATATTAGTAGTTCTGTTGACAGGGTTTGCAAAATTATCTAGCAGAGTTTGTTCTGCACCCTCATCCACAACCATTCCCAGGACCTGAGGGTAGGGTGGGGCGGGGGAAGCCTGCCATGACAGTTAAACTGGCACAATAATTAACCACTGTTGGTTTTATGGACATGCCAAAAACCCTATAATCTTTGTATATGCACTGGCAGTATTTGAGGATGATGGGAGCTGAAGTCCAACAGTATCTGAGGACCAAAGGTTGGGAAATGCAACAGTACATGAGTCTCCTGCCCTGCTGGGGTTGTGAGGCTCACGGGGTCAAGTCAAGACAGGTCTCTCAAAGCAGAAATCAGAACCTTGGAACATACCCAGTGGGCCCTACTGACTGAGCTACAGAAAGATGTTGCCTCAACAGGGAGCAAAGGCCATCTGAGGCCTTATAAAGGCCGGCAAGGCCTAATGTTCTACATTAGGCCCTGCCTCCTTGAAAGGACCGGTTGCAGTTCTGGCACCACTCCTATTCAACCTTTATATAAATGACATCACTCAGGAGCTTTCCTCCCCTACCTATTTCCTTCCTGCAGTTGGGAAGGTCCCAGTCCTGCTCTATGCGGATGACATGACACTTATCTCATTAACTCAAATTGGCATGAGAAGATTACTTACTAAATTCGGAAGCTACTGTAAACAGGAAGGCCTATCCATTAATTACAGCAAAACAAAAGTGGTCGTGTTCGCCAAAAGGCATGAGCAGCATAAATGGACCCTGGATGGACACAGTATTGAACAATGTTGTTCATTCAAGTATTTAGGATTTAATTTTTCTGAAAATACCCTATGGCATACCCACTTCGAGGCAATTACGTCCTCAGCTGCCTGTTTACTGGGACCTATAAAGAGACTGCACTATACTGAGGGCCATTGCTTAGTAGAACCAACCTTAAAGATCTTTGCAGCCAAGATTGTGTCCCATCTCTTATATGGTGCACCAATCTGGGGCAGTTACTGCAGAGATGAACTTGAGATACGGTAATACAAAACAAGTTCCTGAGCATCATGCTCCTGGCAGTGCCACACAGTACACCCGGTGCACTATTAAGGACTGAACTAGGTCTCCCTTCCCTGAATGCACGTATACACAAATCCATAATATTGTATTGGAAAAAATTAACATCATTGCCAGAAAACCATTTAGCAAAACTATGCTTTTTGGATTTGCAGAATAGAGACGGCTGGGCAAACTCTTGCAAATGCTTGATGCTGAGTTACTCGATTCCCTTAACAACGACAATGCAGGATGTGTCTGATTATCAGATCCGAGATATTGTGTTTGGCGAAGATGCCAAAAGAGATCTTGAATATATAAAAAACTGCAAATCTGTCACTTGGTACGCCAAGATTAAAACAGATCACAAAAGGGCAAGCTATCTGCGAGAGTTAGGCACGCTTTTACCCAGCTCAGATTTGAAACAATGCCCACTGAGTATTTGGCTGGAAGATTTTCTAACAGACCTGCACAAATGCGTTTTTACATATGTGAAACAGGGCACATTGAAGATCTGGTACATTATATTCTATACTGCCCACTATATAATTCACCCAGAGCCAGATTTATTCTTCCTTTTCAGACCACTTTAGAAGGTCAATCAGACGATTTTAAAATTAGATGGTTGTTGGCTGATGTGGACAAATTTATTAGCTACAGGATAGCTCTGTTTGCATTAGCTGCAAGGAAAATAAGGGCAGCCTTTATAAATCAAACTACTGCCAAACCATAAGGGGGCCATACAGAAAGAATGTTTCTAAACCTTGATTATTTTATAGCATTTTGTTTCATTATGTTAAATGTTCTTCCTGCTTTTATTTTATTTTACACCTCATGTATGTACTGTGATGGCCATTGGCTATAAACAATAAAATTGTGTGCGTGTGCGTGTGAGACTATGCCTCAACAGGGAGCAAAGGCCATCTGAGGCCTTATAAAGGGGGGCAAGGCCTAATGTTCTGCATTAGGCCCTGCCTCCATGAAAGAGCCGGCTGTGTTCCTTAAAGGGCCCTTGCCTGATTCTGAACCCTTTGATTCCTGCAAGGTCTAAGAGAAGGAGGAACTGCTTGGGAGACAGTGCGAGACACATCCTCTGGTGGTAGAGCCATGTTCTGTGGATGGGAAGGCACAGGGGAAGGTACTGAAGGTTCTGTCCCAGGGAAAGTGGCCTCCACCTCATCCTGATCTGAGTCTTCCTGTGGGAGCCCAAGTCAACAAGTGCCGGTGTGTTGTTATCCGCTTAGTAACATGTTTGGTTTCTTTCAATACCAGGTGAACCACCGGACCTTTTGTCCCTCTGCCAAAACGGTGAGCGTCTTTACTGCCTCTTCAAAGAAATGCCCCCCCCCAATGCCTACACTTACTCCAGTTGCCTCCATCATAGCAGCACCCCAAGACTGCAGTAATAAGGAAATGAATCAGTTTGGAGTTTTTCAAAGCCTGCAGCAATTGTCCTTTCTTCAAAGGAATACGCAGACTTTGAAATTCCACAGCTTTTCTTTCATTCATTCATTATATTCGGTTTAACATTCCCCTTTCATGGTAAGGAGTGCAGCTGAGCTGCTGATAAAATCCCCCCCCCCCACATGCTACTCACCGCAGAGGCTGCTTCTTAAATGCTTCAAAAGCACCAATGAATAAAGCTTTACATGTCTTATAAATGTAGTCTAAAAGAGGTCTGGGGGGGGGGCTGCTCTTGCACCCAAAACCAGTTTAAAATGTGGAGTAGCAACGATAATCTGTGTGATTTTAATGTAGTGATTTTCAGAACATTTCTAGATTAAACCATGCAGATTTACTGAGGACATGCAAATTACAAAATGGAAAAGCCACCCTTTTGATTCTATTTACCTTACGACAGGGCTTTTTTTCTGGTGGAACTCACCGGAACTGAGTTCCAGCACCTTTTCTTCTATTAATTGCATTACAATTTAATCGCCATCTACTCCAGAGGAAATGTAATCCAAGAGTTCCGGTACCTTTTTCTCCAGAAAAAAAGCACTGCCTTACGATATGCAACACGAACAAAGTGGGTTTTACGGTGTTAACCGTGATATTAGAATACGAGATACAGGCAGTCCCTGAGTTAAGAACATCCGACTTACTGACAACCCATACTTAAGAACGGGCTTCTGGATTCCCTGGCGCTATGTCGTTTACATAGAGTACATAGCGTAGTATACTACACAATTTGCGTAATTTACGCAATTTGCATAAATCCCAATTTTAATGTACAGTATAGTGCTGTTCCGACTTACATACAAATTCGACTTAAAGACATTCTTAAGAACAGAACTTGTTCATAACCTGGGAACTGCCTGCACTTAAAATGTGCCCTTAAAGTGTGCCGTGGTCCTAATCCACTGTAGTCAAAATACAATCCATGCCTGATGCCAGCATGCAGCATCCTAAAGTAGCTGCCGAAGATTCCAGTGCCCCAGCCCTGTACACTGGGTGACTGGACCTAAGAGCCACCCGCCATTTTAATTTCCCACAATGCCCCTGGCATAGCATTGTTCTGGGGCACCTTAGGAAATTAACCTGCAGGCTCATTGGTTTTGTCACTTGCTGCCACTGCCAGATAAGCCCACTAGATTTCACCAACATAGAAGGGTCCCCCTCAAATATGGGCCCCAATTCAATCAGAATCCTATGGATTCTCAAATGGGGGAACTGGCTAGACATTGCCGCTGAGAATGGAAACTGTTCATTTAGCTCCCTCCTCTCATGCTCTGACATCACAGCACCCCACATTTCCCTACCCTTCAGCTGGCAGGGCCCCAGCACCCCAGCACTCCGATCAGCACCAGGCGGCTGGGTCTAGGTGCCATTTTAATCTCTCACAATGCCCCAAAGCAACACTACATTGGGGAAGATAGACAGGTGCTACTTGGCGCATTTTTGCTGTCATTGCTGAGTCGCATGAAGCTCACTGGGTGACTTTGGGCCAGTCACTGACTCTCAGCCTAACCTACCTCACAGGGTTGTTGTGAGGATAAAATGGAGAGGAGGAGGTGGAGGATTATGTAAGCCGCCTTGGGTTCCTTGCAGGAAAAAAGGCAGGGTATAAACAGGGCTTTTTTTCTGGTGGAACTCACTGGAACTGAGTTCCAGCACCTTTTCTTCTATTAATTACATTACAATTTAATCGCCATCTACTCCCGAGGAAATGTAATCCAAGAGTTCCGGTACCCTTTTCTCCAGAAAAAAAGCACTGGGTATAAATATAATAAATAAATAAATAAATAAATAAATAAATAAATAAATTCCTTGGGGCGGGGGCTGCCCCTCAGCACAGGAGAGCAGGCAGGCGTATAACTGTCTCCCGGCCTACTAATCTCTCCTAGCTGCAAACTGTATGGACACTGCAAAGCTATGCGCTGGCTAGCGAAGTCTGCCCCCAGCAGCTGAAGATTTTACTGCAGGCTTCAACTACATTGACGCATTAAAATTAATTAACGTGTTTTCAAAGCAAACTAATCCCAACGTGCACACCTCTAGAGTCCCAAGGTGGCTTACATAATCCTCCTCTCCATTTTATCATCACAACAACCCTGTGAGGTAGGTTAGGCTGAGAGTCAGTGACTGGCCCAAAGTCCCCCAGTGAGTTTCATGGCCAAGTGGGGACTAGAACTCGGATCTCCTGACTCCCAGTCCAACACTCTCACCACTATGCCACACTGGCTCTCAGACCCCTCCAACTTTCCCCTCAGGGAAATAGAGTGGGAAGATGTCCTGCTCAGGGCGCTGTAGGGGTGTACCATGGCAGGAGCTGTGCCTCAGGGTGTCTGGCTTCACTCAGACAGGGCAGGCACAATGTGTCAGACTCTGACAGCTGCGTAAGGTTGCTTGCGGCCTTCGCTGTATCAATGTAAGGCAGGGATGGGCAACTTGTGTCCCTCCAGATGTTTTGGCCTACAACTCACATCAGCCCTAGCCAGCATAGCCACTAGCCAGTGGTGAGGAATCATGGGAGTTGTAGGCCAAAACAGCTGGAGGGCCACAAGTTGCCCACCCCTGAGTCGTAAAGGCTATTCCCACCAGGGCAAAGCCAGGTCTCTCTCTCTCTCTCTCTCTCTCTCTCTCTCTCTCTCTCACACACACACACACGCACACACGCACACACACACACTTGGTTAGAAGCTTGGGAGACTTCCACATAGGAGATCGAAGGAAACCATGCTGCCAAATCATCCCTTTAAAGAACTTGAATTCTTCGCTTGTTACCTTTCCTTTCTGTTGTCTCTCGTCCTTTGGCACCTTTCCCCAGGGCCAAGAAATTGCAAGCAGCTCTTGAGCAAGGGGGAGTTCCTGAGCGGCTGGTACACCATCTATCTGCCAGACTGCAAGCCGCTGCGGGTCTTCTGTGATATGGATACTGATGGAGGGGGCTGGCTGGTGAGTGGCTGCCTCAAGATAAAGGCATTTTACAGGGGAGGCTGGTGACTCGGAGGTCAGTGGGGCTCCTTCTCCAGTACAGCTTTTATTCCGAGCTTTATAGGAGCTCTCCATGGTGCTTCATGGTGGTGGACCTATTTTGGGAATGGAGTGCAGCACCAGGGATGGCTCCAATATAGCTCAGGATAAACGCTGCAATGGATGAGGAGCCCCACTGACATGGGAGTCACCAGCCTCCCCCGGCACCTTCACTCTTACTATGTACTCTGTTGTCAGGTCTCTGCCACAAGGGGCTTACAATCTAAGGATCATGAATAATAATGAATAAAATTATTAAATGATGAAAAAAAAATATTCCAAAGTCACAGTTAAGGTTGTACGGATGTTGTTAAATCCCTTCCGTCTGTGTTTTGCATATTGTTGTCTTTTGTTCCATCATCTGCACGCTGATGAGAACTGATTTTATTTTATTTACCAGAATTTCATTCTACTTGTGCAAATGTGCATTAACTAAGTGTGCAGCAAGTGTGCAGTAGTGCTAACATGCACTTACGCTAGTGTGTGTTAGCACAAATCCTCCCCAGAAGTGAAATTCCATTCTGCAAGTCCACGGAATCCGAGTGACTCGGAAAAAGCTGGTCCACTGCGGAATCTTCAGGTCGGATTCAGAGAAATCCGAACTCATACGAATCCCAATATTATTTGGGAATTACTTAAATAAAACACTGGAAATAATGGCGGCAAGAAAACTGCACTCCAGACTGGGGTCACTGGGGCAGGGAGGAGACTCCCCCTGTGACCCCAAAGCAGCCCATCCCTGTGTGTGTGTGTGTGTGTGTGTGTGTGTGTGTGTGCGTGCGTGCGTGCGTGCGTGTGTGTGTGTGTGCTGCCTCCAGCCCCACAGCAGACACCAGATGTAGTCCTCGGGTGAAAAGGCTGTGCACACCTGCCCTAGATCATGGATTGGGGTGGCTGAGTGAAAAAAGAACAGAATTACAGATGGCCCTCACCTCTCGGTAGTGTTGTTCCCACATCTCTTTCTCAGGTATTTCAGAGGCGATGGGATGGCTCTGTCGATTTCTACCGCACCTGGAACGCCTACAAGAAAGGCTTTGGAAGCCAGCTGTTGGAATTCTGGCTGGGCAACGAGAACATTCATCTTCTCACGCGGGAGGGTAAGGGAACTCAGCCTTTTGGCTTCAGGAGATTTGGTTGCATGGAGGCTTGTGAGAGGGGCCTGCTATGCCCCCATGAGCCTCAGGGAGGCAAGAGAGAGCTGCAGCTTTTCCCCCTTTCACAAGCAGAACATTGGATTTACTTGCAGCAACCTATCTCTGTGTGGAATTTTTTTTTAAAAAAAATGCTGTTCACAACTTTGCTTTTAAATAACCGGAAGCGAAACTGGACGGTGACCAATGTCATCGAAAGCAGCCATAAACATCCATGTGTGAGGAATGCTAAGTGCACAATAAAAAATCTTGTCTAGGAAAACCCTTTGTTCTTTGCTTCTTCCCATCTTTCTTTGCAACACTGGCCAAGATGGGTGCTGCAAGAGACCAAAATTATGCTGAATTTCTGCCCTCTTTTCCTTAGGAGAGCACGAGCTCCGGGTGGACTTGGTGGACTTCGACGACAGGAAAACCTTTGCTCATTATCAGTCCTTCCAGCTCCGGGGAGAAGATGAGAAGTACCAACTTGTCCTCGGGCCATTCCTGAGTGGCTCAGCAGGTGAGGGACTTCAATGCTGTTTTCACATTAGATGTGCATGTTCCGCTCTATCTTCCTCTGTTAATCACACGGGAATGGCAAATTTAACCATCTTGTGCTTAAAGCTGTAAAGGTGAGGAAATTAAACATAATAGAATCCTGGTCAGTGGTGTAGTGGTAAGTTTGGAAGTGCAGTCGCTTATCCTGACAGTCCCCATAGCCACACCCCAAAGAGAGTCCCAAAACGTAGGCAGCTCTGTTGGCCCATATCAAAAAACCAATTCTACCACTTTTATCTCCACCAGGAGCAGGTCTTTTGTAAAGCTGATGGGTCTTCCTTGCACATTCAAGAGCAAGCCACCCCGAAATTCTTTGCGTTACAACAGGGAACAATATATTGTTGCTGGGAAAATTTCCTTCTCCGGAGCTATTGTATGAATTGAAGCTAAGCTCCAAGGGAACAGGGAATTCTGAGGAGGGCTGGCAGATGACATCAGCATCCCTGCTAAGAAAAATGGGCCGGCACTGCATCCTTGTGAGCCCTGACTCCATGATACCACTGATTCTGGTCAACTCTTGGTCATTTAAGGTGCAATCCTATGCAAGTTGGGACAGAAAAAAAGGCCTACAACTCCCAGCATGCACCCTTAATGTGCTATTGTTATGCTGCTCAAAATAGGAAGGGGGGGAGATTAATTTGCCTATGGCAGCCGTACACACACACACACACACACACAGTGCTGCAAGGCAAGCTTACACAACACCGTTGTACTTTCCAGGTGACTCCATGTCATTACATAATGGACATCCATTCTCCACCTACGACAGAGACAATGACAGCGGGGACCAGAACTGCGCCGTCACTGTGCATGGAGCGTGGTGGTATTTAAACTGCTATCGTTCCAACCTGAATGGCGGCTACCCAATTGGCGATCGGAAGGCACAGAGGTATGGCATTGATTGGCAAACTGGCAAGGGGATTGGCGTCTCCTACAAGCACACCGAGATGAAGATACGTTAAGCAGATCCCATTTGACGGTCCACGGGGTAATAATAAATAAGCAAACGGAATCAAGCATGCGTGTGTGAGTTTGTATTGCACAAGGTATCTTGCTTCCAAAATCCGTTCAAATATTCTTAAAGGACATCAGAAAGAAGATTCATGAGGGCAAACTTGTTTATCCTGTCCACTGGCGATAGATAAGCAATAGATTTCAACCACACAAAATCAATAATAATAATAAAATACGAATATAATAATAATTATATTATTATTATTATTGTTATTATTGTTGTTGTTGTTGTTGTTGTTGTTGTTGTTGTTATCGTCGTCCGTCGTCATCGTTGTCGTCATCACCCAACTCAAAATACCTGGACAGTTAGAATACTTAGGGTGCAATATGCATGTTTAGACGGAAAAAAAGCCCTACAACTCCTAGCATTCCCCAGCCAGCATGGCTGGCTGGGGAATGCTGGGAGTGAGTTGTAGGACTTTTTTTCCATCTAAACATGCATAGGATTGTGCCTTTAGACTGCAATCTAATACCCACTTACTTGAGAGTGAGCCCCATTGAACTCAATGGGACTTATTTAGTATCCCCCCGGTTTCCATTATTGGGTATTCTGTTGAATGAACATGGTATTTTGAACTGGGTGATTTGTTGTCGGTGTTTTTGTGCGGTTGAAATCTATTGCACTGTTAATGGTTGGCAACCCTAGTATATGGATATGACATATGAGTGACTTTATATGGAGTCAAGCACAGTGATCCATCTCTGTTCTAATTCTTTCTGTCTGCTGTGAATGGCAACAAAGCTTTCAATGATTTCAAGTAGAGAGCTTTTCTTTTTCCAGCTCTGCTATGTGAACTCTTTTAAGAGGAGACAACAGGAAACAGAAAAGAGACCATACACATGCAACCGATGAGCTTTACCACCAAGACAAGCATCGCTACAGTTCACTGATGGGTTCTGCTGCCAAGGGAGGTTATGTAGAGAGATTCTAGCATGATTGGCAAGGCAACCTGCGGACTGTGAAAACACTCTGAAAACTGTTTTACCCAGTAGCAGTATGGGACAGGGTGTCCATGTGTCTGGCTTTACAGGGGACAGTCCTCCTGTATTCAAAAGGCTGTCCTGTCCAGTCCAAGTCCGATTTAAAGATAAAGACCCATAAGAAGGGAGAGCAGAGGGGCCTTGAAGTTGCCCATCTACAGTTAGCACCTGGACAAGAGACCAAGCAGGCACACACAGGTCTCTTGGTCATGGTCTTCCCTGCTATGGTGAGATGGACTATGTTTCTACTGGAATTATTGGCATTTATAACATGCACATTTTCTGCAAATCTGTGTCCTCTGTTTTGGGTGATGCATTTCTTTGTTGGTGATGTGTAAGTGGTCACCTTACTTAGATCCAAGATCTGGAACAGGGCCTGGCTCATTCTTGGCACCGTTCCACTATGTTCCTTCCCCCACAACTCTGTTAGTCTTCCATTGCAGATGCCAAAGGTTGGTGATGAACCCCAAAACAACCAGCCAAACTCTCCATCAGGAAAAAAAGAGAGCCCTAGTTCCAAATGGTGTGTGTGATTTCACCATGTTTTTCAGTCCAGGAGATCCTTCCCCCCTGTTGACAGTAATGGAGGAGAAATGAGCTATGAAGCAACAAGCTTCCTCTTCCTCCTCCCCACCCCCAGAATGCTCCATACGGCCAGCAGCACCTTTCTGCCCAACCCGGGGCAACGGGAGCCTGAGCTGTGGTGGAGCCCATCACCACACATCAGCAGAGAGACAACAACGTACCCATCCTAACCCTCTCCAGCCAACAACATGGGGAAGAGGTTCATACTGCCACCAGAAGGGCATCTGAGGAAACATCTTGCCTTGAGGCAGTGTTTCTCAACCTTGGGTCCCCAGATGTTTTTGGCCTACAACTCCCAGCATGCCCCAGCCAGCTATGCTGGCTGGGGCATGCTGGGAGTTGTAGGCCAAAAACATCTGGGGACCCAAGGTTGAGAAACACTGCCTTGAGGGAATGGGAGAAGAAACTGGGTTCAGACAATATGAAAACCCACACTCAACGGTAGAGTATGGATTGAGTGTGGGTTGCCATTGAACCATGGATTGTTGTTGTAACGTGGATCATCATGTTTTCTGAACCCAGCTGTGCTAACAAGCCATGAAAAGAATCCAAGGTTTGTTGTTGGGTTGTGAACTGTGGGTTGTTCACCACAGTTTGTTATCTCGGCTGGGTGCAAACAACACGATAACCCACATTTCTACAACAAGCCACGGTTCAACAACCACTCACACTCAACCCATACTCAACCCTTGAGTGTGGGTTATCCTGTTGTCTGAACCCAGTCAGAGTAGGCTTGAACTCAAGAGAAGAGAAACTGCAGGAGAGGAGAAAGGAAAGAGGAACAGGCCAGCCCAGAAGGACAAGAGATTCAGTGCAAACCTGAGTTCAATCAATATATTCTCATCCATCTGTGCAATGGAATCCAGCATCACCACCACACACGTTTTCCCTCCCTCCCAATCCCTTCCCTTGTGTCTCCTGTATTTTTAGATTGTGAGCCTGAGGGCATGGACTGTTTGATTATTGATTCTTTTAAGCTGCTCCTGAAGAGCGAAATAGAAATGCTTTGAATAAATAAACAAATAAATACTGTCATACACACACACACGTTAGGGAGTTTCACAGCCATTACTTATTTATTTATTTATTTATTTATTTATTGCATTTATACCCCTCTCTTCAGCCAGAAAAGGCTCTCAGAGTGGCTTACAAAGATTAATAATAAGACAGTCCCTGCCCTCAGGCTCACAATCTAAAAGACATGACACAAAAGGAAAAGGGATTGGGAGGGAGGAGGAAGAATGCAAAACTCAGGCACCAGTTCTTACGGTAGTTAAAAAGGTTCTTATACTTGCAAGTAAACACACAAAGGATTACGTTGTAAGCATGGCGGAAGAAGTTTCTCAACACATATTCATTGTATTTTGAGACGTCTGTTTGCAGGGCAGAGAAGGTGTGTGTCAAAAACATGTCCACTACACTTTGTTCATTGCCACCTTCTGATTTTCAAGCTTCATTTCCAGGAGAGGGACTATGCAAAAGAAGAAGAAGAAGAAGAACATGAAAGTTATGGACAGACATGACCAAATTCACATAAACACTTCAACTTTCCCTCCCGCACCCTCAGTTTTTATTCTGACAGAAGAGGAAGCCTTTGAGAACAAGCTCATCTGTAAACATGAGCTAATCTTCTTGTACTATCCTAAAATCAGACATAGTTTTCCAAGTAAAAGTATCTCTGTGTGACTGGGGCCAGGGGGTGCTGCTGCTGCTGCTGCTGCAGGCAGCCTTCCTCCCTAGGTGGGGCTGCAACATTTTTTCCAGGCAGGGCTTCCAAGAAATGACTTTAAAAGTTATTTTTCTCAGAAAGAGAGAGAGAAGTATCTGTTTGGCTGAAAAGCCAGCTCCATCCATCAGGCTCCTCTTTTCAAGGACTATCACCTGGCTGGAGCCATTCCATCAGGCTGAAGGAGGGGAGAGAAGAAGGGAACACCTGGCTTTGCTTCCCCCCCTCTTTCCTCCCAATCCCTTTTCCTTTTGCATCCTGTCATTTAGATATTAAGCCTGCAGGGAGGGACTGTCATATTTCTGATCTTTGTAAGCTGTTCTGGGAGCCAATTTCAGCTGAAGAGCAGGTTAAACATGATTTTCATAGATTTCATATAAGAATATAAGAAGAGCCCTGCTGGACCACACCAAGGGGTCCATCTAGTCCAGCATTCTGTTCGCACAGTGGCCAACCAGCTGCCCACGGGATCCCACAAACAGGACCTGAGAGTGCAACAGCACCCTCCCGCCCATGTTCCCCAGCAATTGGAGCACGTAGGCATACTGCCTCTGATACTGGAGGTAGCATAGAGCCATCAGGACTAGTAGCCATTGATAGCCTTCTCCTCCATGAATTTGTCCAATCCCCTTTTAAAGCCCTCCAAAGTGGTGGCCATCACTACATCTTGTGGAAGTGAATTTCATAGTTTAACTATGCGCCATGTGAAGAAGTGCTTCCTTTTATCTGTCTTGAATCCCCCACCAATCAGCTTCATGGGATGATTCTGGGTTCTAGTATTATGAGAGAGGGAGAAAAATGTCTCCCTATCCACTTTCTCCACGCCAGTCATAATTCTGTACACCACTGTCATGTCTCCCCTTACTCACCTTTCTGTAAGCTAAACAACCCCAGCTGCTGTAACCTTTCCTCATGGGGGGGGGGGGGTTGCTCCAGCCCCTTGATCATTTTAGTTGCCCTTTTCTGTATAGATTGCCAACAGAAACTTCGTCCTGTCACTGAGTCCAATTATCTACGAGGGTGTTTAATATCTGTGACTTGTTAGCATCAGAAGAATCAGAACAGTTCTTTTTCAGTTCTGAAGTGTTTATCTCTTTATCATGAACACCGTTCCTTAAAATAAAAAAATGTTTTCTTAAATTATCCCTCACCCTCTTTAAATACTCTGCCATGTTCAGAGTCATAGGAGCCTAAGAAAGGGGGATTTTTGACTCTCTTTTGCCGGAACCGCTTGGGAAATTCTTGAAAAGTTCTACCTTGACCTTTCTGGGGAAATCTTGAGAAAGCAGAGTGAGGTGGGTGGAACACTTCCATTTTTGAACTGCAGTTTAAAAGGGGGGGGGGAACGTTCTTACTATTCTTAAAAACAAGCTTGCATTCTTTGAATGGAATCTGACGTGGCACAAATGAAAACATAGTTCCCTAAAACATAGTGAAATGGTGTTGCAGTTTCATAGATTTCATAGATCATAGAGTTGGAATGGGCCTGCAAGGCCATCGAGTCCAACCCCCTGCTCAATGCAGGAAACTAGAGGAAGGGTCTCCCATCCAAGTAATAACCAGGCCTGACCCTGCTTAGCTTTCCACACTCAGACAAGCTGAGCCACTGGTCCCGTGCTGGCAGGAGAGGCACCCCGGAAAAGACTGAAAAAACAACTCTTTTTAAACTACAGCTCCTTACTGTCACAGGTCTCCACACCTGGCCTTTTCTGCTTACACCCATTTCTCATTTCCTCACGATCCCTGGTTTTTCTCCACCGCCCTCTCCATGCTGTTCCCTGTGCCTCAAACAGTAGCTTCCTCACCCCCACCAAGTTGTTTTGTTTGTTTGTTTATTATATTTATACCCCACCATTTTTTTTTCCTGCAAGGAACCCAAGGCGGCTTCCATAATCCTCCTAATCCTCCTCCTCTCCATTTTATCCTCACAATAACCCTGTGAGGTAGGTTAGGCTGAGAGTGCGTGACTGGCCCATAGTCACCCAGTGAGCTTCATGGGCCGAGCGGGGACTAGAACCCGGATCTCCTGAGTCCTGGTCCAACACTCTCACCACTACGCTTTCCTCTTCTCCTCCAACCCTGTTAAGCAAAGCTTTTCATGGTCCACTCAAGCCTCACCATCTCCTGCTCTCCCACTGCCCTTTGGTGCTGTTGGGTCAGGGTAGGACTTTAGGGCTGACATCCAGGGCCCCACTAGGCAGAAGGAGCAGGTGGGCCCCCAAACTCAGGAGAGCTACACATCATCATCTGAAAAGAGAGGGGTCCCTATAAGACCATTCCATCCTGCATCCCAAATTACCCATTGCTCATCACAGATCCCTGACTTCTCTCTAGTCCCTCCCAGTCTTGTCCTTCCTCAAATACAGATTGCAGTGACAGGTCATTTGTGTCTGTACCAGCCTTCCCCAACCTATGCCCTCTAGATGTCTTGGACTACAACTCCCATTATTCTCCCAGCCAGCATTTAGGGATACCAGGGTACCAGGTTGCAGAAGGCTGTACCTGGCACTCTGCTGCCCAAGCCACCCTGCAAAAAAACAGCCCTATAATCTCCATATTGCTGCTTAGAAACTAGAAGCGGCCTGTCTGGTATAGTGATCAGGGAGGGGAGAAGAACCTGCGACCTTCCAGATTTTGTTGAACAACAACCCCCATCATCCCTGAACATTGGCTCTGGAGCTGATGGGAATTGGAGCACAACATCACCTAGAGGTTCCCCACTTCTGGGTTAGAGCAGGGCTCCTCAACCTTGAGTCCCCAGATGTCGCTGGACTACAGGCTCCCTTGCCTTTAGCCATGCTGGCTGGGTATGCTGGGAGCTGTAGGCCAGCAACATCTGAGGACCCAAGGTGGGAGAGCCCTGGGTTAGAGTTGGAATAAGGTCAGGGAGACCAAGATTCTAATCCCTGCATGGCCATGTGGAGCTCACCTGGTCCATCACCCTCTCTCTCTTGGCCTAACCTACCTTACAGGTAAGCTATTGTAAGTAATGGAGGGAGGGGCGTTTATGCTGCCTTAAGCTCCTTGGAGGAAAGACAGGATATACATGTATTAAAATGAATGCGAACAAGTCTGATCTTGCAACTGGAGGTCTCTAAGAGTATTTGCATATGTGACTCTACAGTGGCATCTGCAACACCTTCCAAGCCATGCTCCCACCACCACACCCCATTCTAGTACCAACAGATCATCAAACTGTGTGAGGCGGCAACATGCAGCGGCAGTGCTAGGTGCTGGAAAGGTCCAGGGCTTGGGCCCACAGGACCAAAAACAAAAGCACAAATCTGCATGTGCTAATTTACATATGCTCTAAAGCAGTGGTTCCCAACCTTGGGTCCCCAGATGTTGCTGACCTACAGCTCCCAGCAGCATACCCCAGCCAGCATGGCTAATGGCAAGGGATGCTGGGAGATGTAGACCTGCAACATCTGGGGACCCAAGGTTGGGAACCACTGCTCTAAAGCCTCTGTGTGTGCCTGTAAAGGACCCTGTCTCCTAAGGATACCCCTATTTGTAAAACTATGGGACTAACTTGCACATGCAGAGGATCAAGCTGCAGCTTCACTCATTAGGAGGGACCTGCAGCATCTCCTCCCTTTGTGAAGAAGCCCTGCAGCTTGTTTAGGAGATGTACCATCTCCTGGGTCAGGCCAGAGGCTTTATGTAGTCCAACATCCTGTTTCCCACAGTGGCCAACCAGATGCCTCTGGGAAGCCCACAACAAACAGGCCACGAGCGCAAGGGCCTTCTCCCGCTGCTATTTTTCCCCAGCGACTGGTAGTCTGCATGCTGCTTCTGATCCTCAAGGTAGCACAGAGCTATCATGACTAGTAGCCACTGATAGCCTTATCCTGCAAGAATTTGTCTAATCCACTTTTAAAGCCATCTAAAGGTGCAATACTATGGATGTTTAGACAGGGGGGGAAAGGCTTACAACTCCCAGCATGCCCATGCTGGGAGTTGTAGGCCTTTCTTCTGTCTAAACACATATAGGATTGTGTCCTAAGTCAGGCATGGGCGAATGCCAGGCTTGTGGGATCTAATTTGTTTGCTTTTTGCTGGAATCCTGAGATCCCCCAGTGGGAACTAGATGCAAAATAGTGGCTGGGAGCTGCAGCAAGAGGCGGTGTTAGGGGGCAGCCCCCTAGGGCTCGAGCCCCAATCTTTCATTTGGAGCCACGAATCTCTGGGAGGCCACCTGCCCCACCACCCTGCTAGTCCATGGACACTTCCTGAAAGAAAGGCACAGGGGCCCTGAGGATCTCTGTTGCATCTGATCCCCCTGGACTAGCTGGCTCTTTGCCCACAGGTGCTTCACCTCCTGCTGCCTCCACCCCTTGCATCTTTTTGCCTGAGGTTTTTTCCTGAAATCAAAGCCCTCCTCTCCCCTGTCCATACATCCCTTTTATACAAGTAGGGGTGACCTTAGGAGACGGGGTCCTTGAAAGGCACACACACAGAGAGACTTTAGAGCATATGTAATTAGCATATGCACATTTGTGCTTTTTGTTGTTGTTGTTCTGTGGACCTGAGCCCAGGATCTTTTTGGTACCTAGCACTTCCCCTGGCTGCAGCCATTCACCTACCCACATCCATGCCCTAGGAGCCATACGCTGCAACACCCTGCATCACACAAGTACAAACCTACAACCGAGTTGCTACAGATCAGGGATTCTGGCAGCCTGACTGAGGAAGGGGGCAAGACTCTTTTATTGGTTCACAACTGGTTGTTAGAAAGCCTTACTGGTCTACTTCAAATCATCCAGTGATCTACCAGTAGTTCTTGAGTAGATCTTCAAGTAGATCAGTACCCTTGAGCTGCTAAGCCAGGGCAGGGTCCCCAGACTTTTCCGGTCAGTGGGCACATTTGGTATTTTGAGGGAGTGTCATGGGTGCTCTCACCAAATGGCATGTGCCCTCCAGATGTGCCCTCTTAACTCCCACGGCAACAGGCTGGCGAAGACTGAGCAGAGAGTGCTTTTTCTTCATTACAAGTAACGAACTACAAACAGCTCCAAAACACTGGGAGTTAGAAAGTGCAGGTCCCAAGCTAGTGAGCGTGACTTCAGCTCCAGGACTTCTCCTTCTCATTTGGTTGTTCAGAACAAAACTGTGCTTTTACTATTGTATGCCCCAGGGTTGGATCCAGGACCGGACTTCTGCAAGAGGAAGGTCTCTCTGCCCGATTTGGGGGGGTTACTCCCCCCACGCACAACACAGCTCACTCCAGACTCTCTGTGTAGCATTTTAAGGGGCTGGAGGGGCTACCGTGGGAAGGAGGGGGTGGGAAAGTCCACTTCCATCAGCATGGTTGATCCAGTTTAATTTTTCCCAGGCTTTTTAGCCCTTCAGTTTTAAAGACTGCATTAGTGCATCTTTAGATCTTTGCACTGTTGCTGGCTTTTATCTTGGTTCCTACTTTGGTTTTATTCTGGTTAGAAAAACTTATGACTTATGGAGAGAAGGAGGAGGATTGTGTAAGCCGCCTTGGGTTCCTTGTAGGAAAAAAGGCGGGGTATAAATGTAATAAATAAAATAAATAAATAAAATTCTGTTTTATGGCTTTATTATCGGCTGATGGGCATTCTAGAAATGTAATAAATAAATAAAGCATGCATCCTATGCATGCTTAGACAGAAAAAAAGTCCTACAAGTAGGGGAATGCTGGAAGTTGTAGGACTTTTTTCTGCCTAAGCATGTACGGTATAGGCTTGCATCCTAAATAAAGAAATAATCTGGACCCAGCCCCAAGTCTTTAAGGTGCCAAAAGACACACTGTGGATACTGCTGGACTATGAACTCTTCTTTTTGCTGCAACACAGATCAACACAGTTATCCCTCCAGAAGTCGTTAGCACAAAATATAAAAGCTTTCCCCAAGGCTGTATCACCAGAGATAGGAGGTTGGCATGTTTGGATGCCTCAAACCAACCAATCAACTAATCTCCTTGCATGTAGAAAACTAGCTTGTCAGGGAGAGGACTTTTGGATTCTTCTTTCTGGCTTTTTTTTTTTTTTTTTTTTAGCCCTGCGATATGCACGGAGCTCCCTTGAAATCTCAACAAACTCCTCCCCGGCGCAACCTGAAGTGGCCCAGACAGTCCCCGCAGGTAAAAACGATCGCCATTCGCCTTTGCTCTTTTGTATCAAATAGGCCGTAATAGATCATTGATCACCCTTGGAGAGTCAATTGCGTGGGAGCGATTCTGGGTGAGAGCCGCCAGGCGGGCACCGGTACGAGCAGGCACCAGTAACACCACCGAGAGAGAGAGAGAGAGAGAGAGAGCAGCCGCGGTCCCCCCAACTCTCTCTTGCGCAATCGGCCCGGCGGCGCATTCGCTCGCCTGGCGGGGTTTGTGCCAACAGGAAAGGCGGAGGAGGAGGAGGAGGAGGAGGAAGAGAGGAGGAGGAACGCGCCGCTGCCACTGCCACTGCAAACGTGCATTTCCCTCGATCGCCCCAGGCTTGTGGGCGTGTTTCTGCTTGCTCCCTCCCGGATCAGAGGAGGACGCAGGAAGGAGAAAGACCCGAGAGGCTTTCGGCAACAGCCCAGCCAAGGACCCACCCTCTTCTGGAACTCGCGGAGGAAGTTTTTGCGAGGTGGGGCCTGGGAATCCCACGTGGGGCTGAAATTGAACAAACTTGGCAGCTGGTAAAAAAAAAAAAAATCCTTCTTGTTGGGTTTGTTTGGGATTTTACTGTTTTTATGCGCGCGTCTTGAAACTCTGTTGCAGGCGGAAAAGTCAGGTTGGGTGTTTGTTTGTTTTGGGGTTGTTGGGTTTTGTTTTGTTTTGTTTTGGGTTTTTAAATTGTTTTCTTTAAATCCAATGCAGGAGGAAAACGTTTTTTATTGCGATGGGCAGTTTTGAAAGAGGCGAGTTTTGAACCCGCGGCATGGAGGAAGACAGTAGCAAGCTAGGAAGCGCCGGCAGCCTCTGGCAGGACACGTTAGCGATCGCGCTCACCCCCAGCAAGCCGGTCACCGCGGAGAGCCAGGGCGCCCGAGGCGGCGGCGGCGGCGGCGGCGGCGGCTGCGCCGGTGGGGGCTCCTGCTGCGACAGGGACCGAGTCCTGAGCGTGGTGTATGTTTTCCCCGAGGATCTGGAGGAACCGCTGCCTCTTCAGTGCTTGCGGGAAGCCTGCAGGGAAGTGGCGGCGGCTGAGCTGACGACGGTGCCCTTTGGCACCTTGATGCTGGGGGACACCGACACCTTGGACCGTTTCTACAACGCAGGTGAGGTCACTTGAAGCGCGCACTGTCTCTTTCTGCGCGTGTCTCTCTCCTTTGCTTTGATCGGGCGGGCAGCCGTTTGGCTCAGCTCAGCCGGAACTTGCCCCGGGAAGGAAGAGCGGCAAGACGGAGCCCTCGGTGCAATTTTCGTTCCAAGATACGGAACAATGTTGCATCACCTGGTTGCATCACCTGGTTGTCACTTCCACCCCACCCCCCTTTCAGGGCTCCTGTGGCCTCCAAACAAGCTGCAGGACAGGCGTTTCCCCACTAACTCCCCATTGCCACATCGCCACAACAGGGTGGAAACTGGCGTCACTGGGTGGATTTCTACCCAAGTCATGCAGCTGATTGTGTTCCTAAAAGAAAAGCCAGCAGCAAACCTTAGTAGAATTTTTTAATCCGGAAATTTGATTCTGCTCGTTTAGGACTAAATCCAGACTAAGATTTTGTCTCCCACCACAGGAATTCAATTAGCACCACAAAGTTAGGAAGGCTGCATTATGGTCAATTAGCAGCTGTTGTGAATAGTCACTCTGCTTCTCTTGTTTACATTTTGAGCTTTGCATAGAAGCTTCTCACAGACTGTACCTTTTGGTCCCAATGTTTATGGTACTTCCCTTCCTCCCCCATGTACCCCTGTGTGTGTACATATCTGTATATATCTCCCAGCTAAAGATAACACTTTGTTTGTTTGTTTATTTATTATATTTATACCCTGTCTTTTATCCTGCAAGGAACCCAAGGCAGCTTACATAGTCCTCCTCCTCTCCATTTTATCCTCACAACAACCCTGTGAGGTATGTTAGGCTGAGAGTCAGTGACTGGCCCAAAGTCACCCAGTGAGTTTCATGGCTGAGCGGGGACTAGAACCCGGATCTCCCGAGTCCCAGCCCTACGACTCTCACCACTACGCCACACTGGCTCTGACTATGCATCTGAAGTTTGCTCTAGCCTGCCAAAGCTTCTGGGGGAGGAGCTGTAACCCTGTGGTAGAGCATATGTACCTAGCATGCATACATGCACACACACAAACAAACACATTCTTCTCTTTCTCTTCCTCACTGCAATCATACACAAAACCACACTCGCTCTCTTTCGAGATCTCTCCAAAGTTCCCCTTTCTTTAGATCCGCCTCTTAAACCCTCCCTCCCTCTCTCCCTCCCTCCCTCTCTCTTTCTTTCTCCCACCCATGCAGCCCCCATTCATTCAGCCACAGAAGCACACAACCCTCCTCACCCCCACAGGTTGCTCCCAGCTGGCTTCCCACTGCTCTCTCGAGCCCCCCCCCCCGCCTGCTGGCTTCCTTGCGCCCCCCCCCCCATGCTGATTTGTGGCTGCACTTCTTAGCCATGCCTCACTCCTCTAATTTATTTATTTATTTACTCATACACAGTGTTTTTACCCCATTCTCCAGCTGAAAAAGGCTCCCAGAGCAGCTTACAAAGATTAATATTAAGATAGTCCCTGCTATCAGGCTTACCATCTAAAAGGCATGATGACGCAGAAGGAAAAGGGATTGGGGGGGGGGGGGAAGCAAAATTCAGGAACTAGTTCTTAGTTCCAAAGTTCTCATACGTGTTCTTTCTGGCAGGGAAGGGTGAAGTGAGCTCCCTGCAGCTGCTCCCTCTCTGACTGATGTATGAGGCCATAGATTTCATAGGGTTGGAAGGAGCCTACAAGGCCATCGAGTCCAACCCCCTGCTGAATGCAGGAAACTAGAGGAGGGGTCTCCCATCCAAGTAATGACCAGGCCTGACCCTGCTTAGCTTTCCACACTCAGCCATGTTGCTCTCCGCTTTGCCATGATGTTCTTCCTGGGAGGCAGGGGTGCAGCCTCCCAATAGCCCTTGGCTCTTTCTTTTTAATGGCCTGCATTTGTTTGTTTGTTTGTTTGAACTTGGAACATGCCCCAGAAGCCTTTGCAACATGCTGGCAGGCAGGGAGCTGCTTTGTACCATCCCAGACCATTGAGCCATCTATTATTATTCCATCTAACACAGGAGTGGGTAACTGGGCCATTGCAGTCATGGAATTAGAGGGGAGGTCCTCTTATGGATCAGTAACTGGTTAAAGAACAGAACGCAGAGAGTAGGAATAAATGGTGAATTCTCCCAATGGAGGGATGTAAACAGCGGGGTCCCACAGGGATCCGTATTGGGCCCCATGCTTTTCGGAGTGAGCAGTGAAGTGGCAAGTTTGCTGATGACACCAAATTATTTAAGGTGGTTAAAACAAAAAGGGATTGTGAGGAACTCCAAAAAGATCTCTCCAAACTGGGAGAATGGGCATCAAAATGGCAAATGTGGTTCAGTGTAAGCAAGTGCAAAGTAATGTATGTTGGGGGCGGAATCAACTTCCAGTAAAAGCTGGTAGGATCTGAGCTAGCGGTGACTGACCAAGAAAGAGATCTTGGGGTTGTGGTAGACAGCTGGATGAAAATGTCAGCTCAGTGCTGCTGTGAAAAAGGCAAACTCCATGTTAGGCATAATTAGGAAAGGAATTGAAAATAAAACCACCAATATTATACTGCCCTTATACAAATCTATGGTGTGACCACACTTAGAATACTGTGTACAGTTCTGGTCACTGTACCTAAAAAAGGATATTGGAAGGAAAGGAAGTGAGGCAGGTGGCTACCCGGAGGAGGGCCTTTTCTGCTGTGGCACCCCGGTTGTGGAATGAGCTCCCCAAAGAGGCTCGCCTGGTGCCTACATTGTACTCTTTTCAGCGCCAGGTGAATACCTTTCTATTTTCCCTGGCATTTTAATCATTCTAATCTTGTAGGGTTTTTTTAATTCTGTTATTGTAATTTGAACTGCTGCTGCTAGTTTTGCTGTTTTTTAATCTGTGGTTTTAAATTTTATATTTACATTATATTGTATTTTATGGTTTTAACTGTTGTAAACCACCCAGAGAGCTTCGGCTATTTGGCAGTATAAAAATGTATTAAATAAATAAATATTATAGAGTTGGAAAAAGTGCAGAAAAGGGCAGCTAAGATGATCATGGGGCTGGAGCAACTCCCCTGTGAGGAAAGGTTACAGCAGCTGGGATTGTTTAGCTTAGAAAAAAGGCGAGTAAAGGGAAACGTGATAGAGGTATACAAAATTATGCATAGTGTGGAGAAAGTGGATAGGGAGGGAGACATTTTTCTCCCGCTCTCATGATACTAGAACCCAATGGGGTCCTTCCATGAAGTTGATTGGTGGGAGGTTCACTACAGATAAAAGGGAGTACTTCTTCACTCAGCTCATCGTTAAACTATGAAAATCACTTCCACAAGATGTAGTGATGGGCACCAATTTGGAGGGCTTTAAAAGGGGATTGGACAAATTCACGGAGGAGAAGGCTGTCAAGGGCTACTAGTTCTGATTGGCTGTATGCTACCTCTAGTATGCCGATGTACACCAACTGCTGGGGAACATGGGTGGGAGAAGGCTGTTGCCCTCATGTCCTGCTTGTGGGTTTCCTGTGGGCAGCTGGTTGGCTCTTCATTCACCACTTCTCCCTTCCATCTTCATCTGAATCAGAATCTATCCTTTTGAGGCTCCTCTGCAGAACTAATGGGCCCAATCCTTATATCATTACACACAAGATGGGGGCTGAGAGACAAAGTGGGCGGGGGGGAATTAGGGGCAAGCTGTTTGCTCTCGGCCGTGCCTATTTGTCTCTGCTGTCTCCCTGCCTGCAGACGTCGTTGTGGTGGAGATGAGCCACACCCTGTGCCAGCCGTCGCTTTTCTATCACCTGGGGGTGCGCGAGAGCTTCAGCATGACCAACAACATCCTCCTTTGCTGTTACACGGATCTTCCAGAGCTGCAGGCCCTCCGGGTGAGTGGAGACGCGCTAGGCAGTTCTACAGGAGTGCCTAGTCAGAGAGCCACCAAGGTGCCTAGGCTCTTGGCCACGGTGAAAACCAGTCATCAGCTGGTCAGATCAGCTGGACATCTCTAGCAGGGCCAACGTCAACGGTAGGCATGGTTGGGCATCTGCCAAGGGCCCACACCCCAGCAGGGGCCCACCGACAACAGCCACCTGGACTTTCTCCTCCGCTTTCCCATTGCAACCTGCTTGTTGGCCTGCCTCTCACTCTGGCCCAGACAAGGATGGTGGTGAGAAAGAGGAGCAGGAGATGCCATGGCTGGCTTGGTCTCTGTCTGTCAAGCAAGCAAGTGGGAGCGAGGAGGAGGAGGAGGAGGAGGAGGAGGAGGAGGAGGAGGAGGAGGAGGAAGAAACAATGGCAGGGAGAAGGTAGACTCATTGAGAGAGGGGGCCCATTGAGGGTGTTTGGCCAAGAGCCCTCAAGAACCTGGAGCTGGCACTGATCTCTAGCGTAGGGATAGGCAGGCTTCACACTTGTGGATCTACTTGTTTGTTTGTTTACTAAATCCCAAGGTCCACTAACTGGAGCCAGGTGCAAAATAGTGGCTTGTGGCAAGGTGGGGGAATACGTTGAATTAAAGAACAAGGCAATTGCTCAGCCCAGGAATTTGTTGTCTGTACCAGTCCAGAACTGAGCTCATAGTCCTTCCACACAAGAATCCACTCCTGGTTTTCCTCCCAAGTTGTCTTCATTTCAGCAGCCTGATGTAGGATGGCGTGTGGTGGTGGTGCGGAGAAAAGCCTTGTTGTTGTTGTCAAGCAATTAGGAGCTGGGGGATCTCATGCTGATCTAGGTCAGGGTGCAGAACTGTTTTGTAGAGGGGGGGCTGGATTGCCCCCGCACCCCGCGGGCCGGATGATATCAGGGGGCATGGACTGTGCACCTTGACATCACCCCCTTTTTCCTTTGTTGGTAGCTGGGGTTAGGTCTCGGCCATGGAGGGGGAAGAGCACCTGCTCGTGGCCAAATCCCAACCCCTGTCTCCGGGCATAAGCCGTCTCCAAGATCGGCCGCCACCTCCGAGATCAGAGATAGCAATGTGGATGAGAGTTGGCCATGCTCATCCATTGGGGAAAAGAGTGCCTGCTCGTCCCCACACGCAGCCGCGTCTCAGCTCCACTGCCTCTCATCCCCATTTCTACCTCCGAGATCAGAGGTGGCAGCGGGCATGCCTGGCGACTGGGATTGGGACTTGGCCATGAATGGGGGGGAAGAGCGCCCGCCCGGCCCCACGTACCACTGAGTCCCAACCCACATTCCCAGGCATCCTCGCTGCTATCTCCAATCTGAAATCAAAGATAACAGCAGGGTTTCCCTGCCGGGCCATGTCAGCAGGGGAATCACCGCTGTTCTCTCCAATCTCAGATGGGAGGTAGCAGCGGGAGTGCCTGGCAATGAGGGTTGGGACTCAGTCGTATGTGTGGACAGGCGGGTGCTCTTCCCCTCACCCTGGAGGAACCCCAAGAGGCAGCACAGGCCTGGATTGGGGTGCCCTGTGGGCCAGATTAAGTCTGCTGGCTGGAGGTTCTGCATCCCTGATCTAAGCTTCTTACACTCTGCTGTGGAAGAGTGGTGCACGGTTGGAAGGACTATTTCACTTGCAATGACTGTTCTGGTAAAAATGGTTATTCCTACAAGTGTGAGTGTGTGTGTGTGTGTGTGTGTGTGTGTATCTGTCTGTCAGGGCTGGCTCAAGCCTTTTTGCTGCCTCGGATGAAGCACAAGATGTACAGAATTCTGCTGGGCTGGCAGGGAAATCTTCCTTCAACACTGGCGTTAGGACGGCCTCCTCCACCACAATGGAGGGCAGCAGGTTAGCTTTGTTGTGATATGTATCACTTCACCAGCTGCAGCACACTGTTTACACATGGAAGGGACAGAATGGCTGTAAACAGGTTTGTTATGTCTTTCTGGATTCCTGTGTTGTTCGCATGGGAAACTAGACCGTGAGAGCAATATGAGCTAGTCACATGGTTTGTATGTTCTGATGACGTGCTAACTTGTTTTTGCTGTCTGAAGCCATCTTCGAGAGAAGCAGGACTGCTTTCTCTCTTCTCCTTTGTTCTTCTTGCTGGACTTTGTTACTGCAACAATGTAACATCTTTGCAGAGGTGGAGTGAAGCTCAAGTTACTCCACTGGATGTAATGCTTGCTATGCATTTATACTCTGCACATGGACTGTAACTAGGAAATGTATACTCTGTAGAACTTTACTTGCTAAGTGAATAAACAGGTAGAATTAGACCTGTGGTGTTCCAGAGTGTTTCCTTACTCCATGGGTTAATCTGCAACGGGGAAGCTGGAAGCAGTCTGACAACAAGGCTGACTGGGCTGGAGAAACTGGCACAACACGCTGCACGCTGCGTGGGGGGAGGTGAGATCTGGAAGATCTGTGTGTGGAATTTCAGGCCTCTGATAGCACACAGAGACAGGATTATAAATCTCCCAACTCGCACACACTCTGCTCAAAGATAACACCAACAAGCTTAGGGGGCACAGGGCAGGCTGCATGGCACACACAGCTCAGTCCTTGGCGCTGCTTCCTGCCCCTAATATCTGCTGCCTGAGGCAGCGTGCCCAGCACCTCCAAACTTTGATAGGAGAGGTTGGGGACATATCTCTGCCCAAGCCCCTGAGGAGCTGCCCCCAGTCTGAAGAGACAATTCAGGGCTAGACAGATCCATGGTTTGGCTCAGCAGGAGGTTGTTTCACATCCCACCACCACGTAGGTGTTTCCTTATACACCACTTCCCCACCAGATTTCCCATGGGGTAGGGGTGGGGGGCTTGGATTTTGTGTGTCAGGCCCCTGGCTCTATTTGTAGTCAAGCTGTCAAGTCCTATTTCTAGTCAATTACCTTTACTAAGCAAACTACAAACCAGCATGCATTGCTTCAGGCTACAGACAGTATCCTCTTGCAGCCAAAAGAGGCAAAAGTTCCAGGCAGGCTTTGCCTAACACAGTATCTCATAAGCTTCAGCTAATTCCATGGGTTAGAGCATCATGAAAGAGAGTTATCATGAAACTGACCCTATCTACTACGGCCTGCCCTTTTCAAGCTGAGTGGGCCACCAAGTCCCTCCCTCAAGATGCGACTTTCCACGGGGTCACCTGCCTGACTGCAAGTCTCTTTGAGCGCCACGTGACCCTGCATTGCCCCTCCCTTTTCATCTGATGCCTAACTTTTGGGTCTCGTATTCCCAACCCTTCCTCCTCCTTGTTAGGAGCCTGCGTTCCCACGGGTTCAGAGGGCTCTGCTTGGCTGTCCTCTGAAAGGCTAGTCGACAGCTGAGTTTCCTCCCCTGTGCGTTCTCCTATTCTCGCTGGTCTCCTGTTCCCACACCCTTGGCACCTCAACAATACTTTCCCCCTCCCCATCTGACTCAGAATCAGTTCCCATGTCTTCCTGGGACATGTCTGCAGAGGTGTTGGGCCCAATCCCTGCACTGGAAGAGGCAAAATATTTGGCGAGGTGGTGGTGATGGGTGAAAGTATAGAGCCATGAAACACAGAAGAGAGAGAAAACTACGAGGGGAGGCAAGAGCCAGTTTTGGACTCAGCAGGGGAGACCACCGGAAGCCAAAGCTAGTTTGCAGCGGAGTAAGGAAGGCCAATTTGCAAGTGCCGATAACAAGAAAACAAAAGCTTGTAGTGCAGGTAATGCAAGGATGAGGAACCTCAGGCCTGCAGATCAGATCTGGCCCTCCTGTAGTCTTAGTCCAGCCCTCTGGGGTTCCTGAGATGGCTAAGCCCCCTTTCTCCCACCTGCCAATTATCCACTGAGTGACTGGTGGCTTCCTGGTTTTTCTGCAACTTTCCCTCCCATTCTAAAAGGTTGGGATGTCTCGCCTAAGACTTAGTTACTGGCAGTAAGAGCTTTATGTTAAAGTATGCTGGTACTTATGGTATTTTTTGTGTTTTGGTCCCACTCCTTTTGCTGCATCCACCACTGGCATGCGGCCCTCGGGCTAAAAGAGGTTCCCCACCCCGGCCTAATGGGAGGGCTGGCACTATTGCATGTACATAGGGAAAGCGTACATGGGGAAAGTGTGTGCTTGTGTATCTGGTTTTTCGGCATTAAAGACCCTGGAGGGGAAAGGGTTAGGATGGTGCTCCTTCCTTTCCCCTCCCCACAGCAGATTCTGTAAAAGAAAGTGTTGGCTGAGTGTCCTGTCCCATGTCGTGTGCTCCTCAGAGTGAGACTTAGTAAACCAGAGTAGAGTGAAGATGGCTAGACATTCCAGGAACACAGGAAGCTGCCCCAGACCAGGTCAGAGAATTGATCCATCTAGCTCAGCAGCGAAGTGCTTGGGTGAGTTTATGGTCACCCTGCACTATCCTTTGTTATCTGCTCTCTAGCGTGATAAGGAAAATATCACATGGCTGCAACAGTGTGGCTAAGGGCGGAAAGGCATAGTTGTGTCTGCTGCAGCAGAGGACTTCGTCATCTCACTGTTCCTGGTAGTGATTATATCCTTGTTCGTTTCATTTGTTTATCTGAAGTAACTAACAGCTCCTTATCTCATGCCTTAGATTCATGAATGCAGATTAGGGTTTTCATGTCCCCTCTAAACTCACACAGAAACGTTCAGGGAAAGGGGCAAGGTGACTAACCGCACAAACCTGTGCATGTCTACCCAGAAGTTAGCCTTTCTTAAGTTAAATGGATTTGACTCTTGGGTAAATTTGTGTAGCAGCCTTCCCCAACCTGGTGCCCCCAGATGTGTTGGACGACAGCGCCCACTGTCCCCATTGGCTGGGGATGATGGGAGTTGAAGTCCAACAATATCTAGAGGGTCCAAAGTTCCCCACCCCTGCTCGAAGCACTGACTGTCAACACAAGCGACCGAGTTCAGGGCAAACGTCTCTAGATTTTGGTCTGGGCGATGACATCTCACGCAAACTCACCACAAGCCAGCCCGGAGGAAGTTCTCGTGCTTCTTCAGAACGCCTGTGAATTTGAAACGAAAAATGACAAAACCTCTCTGAAGCCCTTGGCGGCAGCGCCTGGCTCTTGTTGAGAGCACTGATGCTGTGAGGTTCTTTACATCCATTGGCTCTAATAGCCAATGTGCATCCTGTGCCCATCTGAAACACTCTGAGGCTAATGCAGGCCTGTGGCCTTCCGTGGCTTTTGTTTGCAGATGTTAATCCTCTGACTGCCACGCAAGCTTCTATGTCCATTGGCCTTAATGCAGCAGGCAGCAGGATTGGGTTTGGTTTAAATCAGTCAGCCCAGCCGCACCCATCCTGGTGCTTCCCAGATGTTTTGGACTACAACTCGCAATATCCCTGACCGTTGGCCATGCTAGCTTTGGCTGATGGGAGTTGTAATCCAAATCATCTGGAGGGCATCGTGTTAAGGAAGACTGGGCCACCCTGCACAAAGAGCTGCTAGTTCCTTCTCTGGAGTTTGATTGTGTAAGAACTTCAGAAGAGCCCTGCTGGATCAGACCAAAGGTCCATCTAGCCCGGCATTCTGTTCACACAGTGGCCAACCAGCTGCCCACGGGAAACCCACAAGCAAGGCATGAGTGCAACAGCACCTTCCCGCCCATGTTCCCCAGCAACTGGATGTAAGATGGAGAGGAGAGGAGTCTGGGATCATAGGTAAGGGTTTTCCCCTTCTGAGGACAGTTACAGCAGGGGATCATTCCAAAATCCATGTGGTGTAATACCTTTATTATGCCAAGTCAAAGATCACCAAAAAATGTGCAGGCTTTTGAGATCTCAAGGTCTCTTCATCAGGCAAGATGTTTTTAAAAGCAGGTTTGCTGGAGGGGGGATGGGGGGAGGCTTGACTGGATGTTGTAGTCAGGGTGTCTGCATACACAGAGTCTTAAGACGAGATGCCTCATGAAGAGAGCTGGAGATCTCGTAAGCCTGCACATTTTTTGTGAACTTGGAGTTCGCCTGATAAAAGTATTACATTATATGGATTTTGGAATTTTTCTCATGGCCAGCATGGCTGCATTTGTTTTTTGGATAGCAAGAGATAGGACACTGATGGGACTGCATGAGTCAATCGGGTTATGATGACCTGACCTAGAGAGCGCAGTGATGCTGCACATATAAATCAGCAAGTGCAAATCTTATACAAATCTCTGACCTCCTGTCATCTTTTTTTTTTTTTTTTGGCAGTGTGCAACTCGCCACCCTACAAGTTTCTCCAGGGTTCATGAAAACAAAGCTAGGGTTCCTGCTTGAGGTTTGGGGCAGAGATTAAGGGCATCTCTAGAGCGTTTTTGGTTTTTTTAACTTCTCCACATCTCTAATATCAAATTAAAACCCTACGCCAGCCTTCCCCAACCTGGTGCTGCCACTGCCACATGTTTGGGGCTTTAATCAGCCCCAGCCAGCATGGCCAGTGGTCGAGAATCCTGGGAGTTGTAGTCCGAAACAAGACTGCCCTATGCTGATCAGGACAGACATTTCATTTTTAAAATTTTCCAGTTCTGCTTTTTATAGCATGCTAAGAAGATTTGAAAGTTGATCCATTCCAGTGTTTTTAGCACTGCTTGTGACATCTTCCCTAAGGCAGTCTCTTTCCCCAAAGTGATGTCATCCAGATGTTTTTTGGATAGCAGGAGATAGGACACTGATGGAACGTGCATGAGTCAATTGGGTTATGATGAATTCAGCGAGAGAGCACAGTGATGCTGCAAACAGTTTTTAAGAGAGATTTGTTTGGAAGAACTGTGAGCTCCGTTCAGTTCTGGGACACGAAACAAATTCCTGGGCTCAGAATTCTTCAATTCTCAGTGTATATCTTTTGCACCAGGCTCCATCTTGTGTCTCAGGGTTCTAGTAAAAAAAAAGAAAAAGTAGATCTCACAAGCCTGAAGTCTACCCACCCCTGATGGAGATGCAGCAATTCATTTTATCAAGCAAGTCCCTAACAGGGCAATAAGTGTGACTTAATGACATAATGAATCACACATGATGCCCTATTATGAACTTGCATGATGTATACCACTTTTCTTATTCAGCATGTGGCCATTCCCTAGTGGCTACTAACTAGGATGACCTGATCCAAAAGAAGACCGGGTTCTTGCACTTTTAATAGTAGTGTAGAAGAGGGCATTTTTCAGCAAGTATCGCCTGACATAGTTCTACAGAATTATTAAAGGTGCAGGAGCCCTTTCCTCTTTCACATCTGGCCACCTGACTAATATAACCCTGCCTGTCTTTCTCCTTTCTAGAAGGAGATCTTCCAGAAAAATTCAGTAGGTCCAGCTTATTTTCTGACTCTCGCTACTAGATTCTGGGAATTCAGCTGGCCCAGGGAGCTGACCTTTCCAAGGGTTGCCACCATTTAACTTGCCAAACAATAGACAGGCTAGCCAGTTACTGCATCGGTGGGGCAAAATGTTGTGTGCCCTGCCCCTGACTCTCTTTGTAGTCAAGATGTCAAGTCGCATTTCTAGCCAATGACCTTTATTATGCAGAGTACACACAAGCAAGTATCCTCTTGCAGCCAAAAGAGACAAAAGTTCCAGGCAGGCTTTGCATAACATAGTATCTCATAAGCTTCAGTTCGTTCCCTGGGTTAGAGGATCATGAAAGTGAGTTGCCATGAAACTGACACTGTCTACTACGGTCTGCCCTCCTCCCTCCCTCAAGGTGGTTCTTTCCATGGTGTCACCTGCCTTGCTGCAAGTCTCTTTTCATCTGACATCTTGTGTTCCCACTGCATCCTCCTCTTTGTTAGGAGCCTGTGTTCCCACAGGTTCAGAGGGCCCAGCTTGGCTGTCCTCTGAAAGGTTGGTCGACAGCTGGGTTTCCTCCCCTGTGTCTCTTCTATTCTCTCCAATCTCTTGCTCCCACATCCTTGGAGTCTCCACAACACCTATAGGCCTGTGGCTTACGCTGGCTCAGCTTGTCTGAGCGTGGAAAGCTAAGCAGGGTCAGGCCTGGTTATTACTTGGATGGGAGACCCCTCCTCTAGTTTGCTGCATTGTGCAGGGGGTTGGACTCGATAGCCTTGTAGGCTCCTTCCAACTCTATTGAAATCTATGAAACCTTCTCCCTCCAACTTCCCCGTCTGACTCAGGATCAGTTCCCATGTCTTCTTGGGGCACGTCTGCAGAGGTGTTGGGCCCAATCCCTGCGCAACATATAAGTACAACGAGGGGTTTATTTATTAATTTATTTATTTATTTATTTATTTTTGCTACTGTGCTGTAAATCCTGGATATCTAATCACATTACTCACATGATTTCAGTTGTAAAGTGCAGAAGTGAGAAACAGGTCACTAGTGCGAAACAGTTACTGCAGGCTGCAACCCTGTGCACACTTACCTGGGAGTAAGCCTCATCAAACACAGTGGGGACTCAGTGCTGAGTAAACATGCATAGGAGGATCACACTACATGTTCCTTACTGTCCTTCTCAGCCATTTCAGCTTTTAGAACAACCAGGACAAAACCCTTATTGCTGGGTTGGTGGGTTGGTTGGTTTTTTAAATGCATTGGAGGGTGCTGTAGTTTGCAATGTGAAATAAGCAAATCTGCTACCCCCAAATTCCTCTCCTGGATTAAGTAGGGGCATGTTTTGTTTTGAAAATAATACATTTCTATTCCTTTGCCCTCTTTCATGCCATAAAGTTTCACAAAAATCTGAAGGTAAGAGAGCCTTGCTGCATCAGGCCAAAGACTTATCTTTATGTACAGTAATAGGTAATACCTTGGATTGCAAGCATAATTCGTTCCAGAATGTGCTTGTAATCCAAAACACTCTTATATCAAAGCGAGTCTCTGGCAGGCGTGAGCGGGGCCGATTTCGGCCCGCTACGCCCGCTCAAGGCGAGCGGTTACATCTTGCAAGACCTTGCTCATTTGAAGGGCTGTCCAGTCGAAGTCTGGTCTGAAGGTAACCCTGAGAAGGGGGAGCAGAGCAGGGGCCTTGAAGCTGTCCATCAACCATTAGCACCTCTGGACGTCAGGGACACAGGTCACCTGATCACAGTCTTTTCCACTCACTGTGGTGAGATGTGCTGTATTTCTATTATACTAATGATTTCTACGTTTGCATCTATCGATATGAATCAGTGAATCCAAGTGTTATGCAGATCGGTGGCTTCTTTTGCCCTCTTTATTGGCTGTCCGCAAGTGGTTGCCCTAGTTCAGGTTTTGGGGGAATTTCTGGAAACCATGCTTGCTCTTGTACTTTCATGCTTTCTGAAGCTGCCTCTCGTTACTATTCAAAACGTGTGTAATGGACAAATGAAGCTCTCCCCCCACGCCAAATATGGGCATACGCTTAGTGGTTAGAGTGTTGGTAGACTGGGACTCGGGAGATCCAGGTTCTAGTCCCTACTTGGCCATGAAGCTCACTGGGTGATTTTGGGCCAGTCACAGACTCTAAGCCTAACCTACCTCACAGGGTTGTTATGAGGATAAAATGGAAGGGAGGAGGACCATGTAAGCTGCCTTGGCTTCCTTGCTGGATATAAATGTAATAATAAATAGCCAGTGTGTCATAGTGGTGAGAGTGTTGGACTGGGACTCAGGATATCCGGTTTCTAGTCCCCACTCGGCCATGAAGCTCACTGGGTGACTTTGGGCCAGTCACTGACTCTCAGTCTAACCTACCTCACAGGGTTGTTGTGAGAATAAAATGGAGAGGAGGAGGAGGAGGAGGAGGAGGAGGAGGATTATGTAAGTCACCTTGGGTTCCTTGCAGGAAAAAAGACAGGATATAAATATAATAAATAATATTTCTTTAAAATGTTATTACATTAAAATCTACCTTTCCTCCATAGTGGAGCTTAGTGTATGCTGCCATTATGTTTCCAAGTGGTCTCCCACCCAGGCACTGACCATAACCAGACTTGCTTAGGCCAGGTCGCTGCACATCACATGCCTGTCCAGGGTTCTCCAACCTTGGGTCCCCAGATGTGGCATGCTGGTAGTTGTAGGCCAAAAACATCTGGGGACCCAAGGTTGGAGAACACTGCTGTAGACTGTAGCTATTTTTTTCATTTTTGAGCAGAATGCCCCAAATAGGTTTATGGAGTCCACGGAGAATTATGAAGAGAGGTGGCAACCAATATTTTCCTTTTCACTGTTACTCTCATCAAGACAGCAGTAGCATCCCAAGCACAGGTTCAGTTTCAAGCCAGGGCTCCAACCTGGTCCCTCCAGATGTTTAAGGCTACAACTCCCATCATTCTCTGAACATTGGCCCTGCTGGCTGAGGCTGATGGAAAATGTGGTCCAAGACATTTGGAGCGCACCACATTGGGAAAAGGCTCCATGCTGAAGGAATAATAACGGTGAGCGCCTTTAAGCACACCTTCCCTACCAAGGCTATATGCAGCTGAGGAGCTGGGTAAAAAAAAATACTTTAAATGAATAAGGGAGAAGGTAATGTAATCGCAAATGCCCAAGCTGGATGCCAGTACTTTTGCCGTGTGTTTTGGAAGGTGGAGATGAAAAGGGGGGAAGTTTATGGGGCTAATTCACTCGGCTCTCTTTTAGGACTGCAACGGCTGCTACACCTTCATTCCCTATGTGGTGACGGTCCAGAACAAGGTATTCTGTTGTGATCCCAACACCATGATGTGCCTGAGTGAGCTTTACCAGCCTACCTTCAATATGGCAGCTTTCTTTACCCCACTGTCCGGGCAGCTGGCAAAACTGCTTGAGGACACCTCGACCAGCGCCAGGTAACACCACTTTTTTCACCCTCCTAGTCCTCCTTCCTTACATGGCCACCATATTGTCTACAGGTGTAGGCAACCCAGTGCCCTCCAGATGGATACCACTCCCATCATCCCTCATCACTGCCCATGCTGGCTGGGATTGATGAGAGTTGTAGTCCAAAACTTCCGGAGGACGCAAGGTTGCCTACCAATCCTTCTGTGACCAGCAGCGCCTCTTTAGAGTCTCAGAGAGAGAGAGAGAGAGAGTTCTTCCATATCACCCTTTCCTTTTTAGCTGGAGAGGCTGACGATGGAACCTGGGACTTCCCGCTTGCAAAGCATGAATTTTGCAACTGAGCTCTGGTCCTCCTTCCCCTCTTGTTTCCGTTGGGCCCTATTTCTAAATCATCTGTGCATTTTCATGGTTTTCCTGTTAACAGTGATGTTTGTTTGTTTGTTGTTGTTGTTTTGTTCTTTTCAGTGGGAAAGTTGAGATTTCAAGATGCCTATGTATGTATACACACACCACACACACCAACTTCTTTGCAGCCAGCCACTTTCTGTTATCAGTGGTGAGGTTTTTGCGTGGGCAGATTCTTAGAAGGGCAGATGACAGTCGGTAACTCGTAGGAATTCATATTAATAACTGTAGGGGTGGGGAAAACACCTTGCTCTGATCGGTCTGTGTTCAAGTTAGATAGCAGGAATGTTGATGGTCCCTTAGCTAAGAAGTCCCTAAAATCTTATCTGGCAAACCAGTTGTAGGAACTTTCTGCCCTTGAGGGAGCAAAGGTGGCCAGCAAAAAGGGGGATAAACCCACAGCTTAATCCGAACAAGGCTTTGAACCTATTGAACTCCCAAGTTTCCATGGTTCCTGGAAGGAGCCATGTATTTATTTTATTGATCACAGGAAGCTGACTTAGACTGAATCAGACCACTGGTGCATTTAGCTCATTGTTGTCTATGCCAGGGATGGAGAACCTCTTTTGAACCCTGGGGGCAAGTTCTTGGGGTCCGCATTCCTATACTGGGTGGGGCCTGAGGCAAAAGTGGGCGAGGCCAGAGGAAAGTGGGCGGGACATTCACACCGCCCGCCCATTCTCTCTCACTCACACGCCCACACACTCTATCAGCATAGCAGCACAGGGGAGGGGAGATTGCGAGGCAAGATGAGGTTTCAACCAAAATTACAACATAATATATAAGCCATCCATCCCCGAGCGGACCCCAAGCAGGGCCGGTGCTACCATTAGGCCAACTAGGCGGCTGCCTAGGGCACTGGGCTAAAGGAGGCGCCAGAAATGCCTTGGGGGAAAAAAAAATACATCACGTATTTTACCAAGTTTGTTTTACCAATCATGTCCTGTGGCGGGGAAGGGAAGGCGAAAGAAGCGCACCCCTCCCTCTCTCTCCTCCAGCTCGTTACCAGGAACAGCAGCAGGCAGGCTCCTCCTCACAACCAGCATCAAAAGAGGCAGAGAAGGCTACAGACTGGAGGAGGGGAGGCGGGCAGGGGCCAATGATGGGAGGCTGGTGGGCGGCTGGAAGGATGCACCTGCAAACACCTCCTTCGCCTTCCCTCTCAAGGATGCACCTGCAAACACCTCCTTCGCCTTCCCTCCCTCGCGTGAGCCTCAGGTTCCTCAGCTCAAGGTCCCCTGAAAGCAGTTATTTCCAGCAACCAGGGAGGGAGGGAAAGGTATTTTAAGCTAGCTGGGGCTCCAATGTTTTAATTATTTACCATGCTTTTCTGTGTTTTGGTTTTAAATGGTTTTAGGATGCAATCCTATGCGTGTTTGGAGGGGGGGGGAATCCTACAACTCCCAGCATTCCCCAGCCAGCCATGCGCAATCCTATGCACGTTGAGGTAGAAAAAAGCCCCACAACTCCCAGCGTTCCAACAGCCAGCCATGCTGGCTGGTGAATGCTGGGAGTTGCGGGGCTTTTTTCTGCCTCAACGTGTTTAGGATTGTGCCCTGAGCTGTTGATGTTTTCTTTACTGTACTTTGAATATTGTTGTCTGCCTTGAGCACTAGGCTGGTAAAGGGAAAGACAGGATAATATACATTATTCTGATAAAGAAATATTGCAACAAAGTGATAGAGGAGGGGAAGTAGCAAGTTTCGTAAATCCCCTCCTAAATTTGAATCAGATGATCCACGGGCTCCCTCTTTGCTATGTTTCTACTACATGCATCCCCCCCCCTGCAACCCAGAAGGTGTACGAGTCAAACCGGTGTCTCTGCACCTCCACCCTGCGAGGTAGGACAGGCTGCAAGACGCCCTTTTGTCTCTATTCCTCACAGGTAGCGCCACCACACCTCTCTCACATCCTTTTTTCATATCCCTTGTGCTGCCTGCAGGAGGAGACAGGCTTTTACATATATATGGAGTAGGAGAAGGCCCTTGGGAGTTCCTGGCATAGCTGGGCTGATGTTGCCTCTTTGCTTTCCTCGTGAACACAAAGGAAAAGTCTCAAAGTCCACAAAGTTTTTCTATGGGGCTCGGCAGTTCCCAGGGAGGGAAATTTATTTCATAATGGGCATAGGGCTGGAGGGAGGGAGGGCTCAAGTGGGAAGGGGGGGCGCTAAATATCTGATCTTGCCTAGGGCACCAAATTGCCTTGCACCGGGCCTGACCCCAAGCATGATGCTGCGAATTGTAGTCCAACACATCTGGAGGGGGTCCGCTTGGGGAAGGCATAAGCTATTGAGTTCATCAGATGTTATGTTCTTGAGGTTGGATGCTAAGTGAAAGAAAGAAAGAAAGAAAGAAAGGCAGATGAGGGGGAAGGAGAGAGTTAGAGAGACGTTGCTTGCTTTTATGAAAAGCCGCTGTCTGCTGCTTGTAACAATCTTTGTATGGAAAGCAAGAGGTGTTACACAACACAGAATCTACTAGGCCACACTCTGCCTGATATAAAAAGCTGATATATGCTCAGGTTGCAGCAAAGCATGCTGGGACAAAGAAGCAATGGCAGCTCTCCCTCTGAAAACAGGACAGCCAGCTGCGTTCATTAAGGTTTTTCATCTTCCCTGAATCGGAGCTCTCTTGAAAATAAAGAGTGAAAATAGATAACACTGGATATGTTCAGGGCTCATGAGAAATGCCTCCCAAATTCCCTGCAAATTGAAGGACATTTTGGCAATTTTTGGTGGTCGGAGGGCAGTGAAATTTCTTAAGAGGTTCAGGAGGAGTTACCATCAGCAGTTGCAGCAGGTCTTTTAAACCATGTTTCTGAACTATTTCCTCTGATGGCTCCGAGTTGGTGGCTGCATTTTGTTTTTCCCAGAATGCCCCTGGAATGACGCTATGGTTGGAGCATTCTGGGAAAAAGAAAATGGCAGCCAGCAAAAAGAGGTCTGCTGCCGCCAGCCCTTCAGGCAGCCGCTGCGGGGTGGGGGTGGGGGGGAGACCTGCTGTGATTTGCTGCTGCTATAAAAAATGATTAAAAAAAAAACAAAACCCAACCCCGAACCTCTTTTAACACACATCCCAGTCAGACTCCCCCAAACATCCTCTTAATCTGATTTTCAACCCAAAAGTTCTCATTTGAGAACTGGCTCAGCAGATATAGAATCGATAGAAGCCAAAGGGGTAATACAGAGCCGGAGTGTGGCCTAGTAGTTAGAGTGTTGGACTGGGACCTGGGAGATCCCGGTTCGAGTCCCCACTTGGCCATGAAGCTCACTGAGTGACTTTGGGCCAGTCACTGGCTCTCAGCCTAACCTACCTCACAGGGTTGTTGTGAGGATAACATGTAGAGGAGGATTATGTAAGCCGCCTTGGGTTCCTTGCAGGAAAAAAGGCAGGATATAAATATAATAAATAAATAATATTGCATAGTGGCTGGATGGCATGTTTTTCTCTTTTAGACAAAGTCCCATCTTTGTGAGGCATGAGATAGATCACTCATCCTCACTTTACAGATGGGGAACTGAGGCTGCGTGATCGTGCTTTGCCCAAGTCCATGTTGCCCAGCTCAGCCTGGGATTTGATCCCTAAGGACTACTCCGTTGACACACAAGGGCAGGTCATACCAAAGCATGAGCCACTTTGATGTAGTTTCTCTGGACAAGAAATATAACCTGTCGATCATGTAAATAAATAAACAGGGATAGTAAGTAGACTAGTAACCATGGAGAGGATCGATGTTGAAGAGAGAGAAATACCAATGAATAAACACAGCATCATAGAGACATGCCTAGGGGAATAACTAGCTATCCCAGTGATGGCGAACCTTTTTGAGCCCGAGTGCCCAAAATGCAACACAAAACCAACTTATTTATTTCAAAGTGCCAACACTGCAATTAAACCTGAATACCGAGGTTTTAGTTTTAGAAAAACAACTCATACAGTTGTCCAAACTAATTAACATATTTTGTCTTTAAAGAGAAACACAATAACAGAGCTTTCAATGATACAAACAGTTTTTTGTTGGGAAAAAAAATCAACTCAAATTATTATAGTACTACATTGTACACATAGCCTGAAGGGAATTTATACAAACTTTTAAAATAATTAGGCACATGTATTTTGGATAAGGGATTCTCAACTTGTAATATGATTATTGCCAGACTGAAATTGTACGGGTCCTTTCCCTGCTTCTACAGGTGTCGGATTAGTAAAAGTCAACCTGTACTAGGATGAGCAAGATAAACAAGAAAACTAAACATGCTTAACACATTTTAAACACTTTATGTCTTGGACTGCAAACACTGCATTAGGTAAAAGTTTGCATTGGGCATGCTTTTGCACAATTAATGTGATCTTTGCTATTGCATGCATGCTGATAATTTGTCAAACCTTGGCTCATACTCGGTTAGTTTGAGAGCAACACATGCAGCACTCAGGTCAACTGTTAAGGCTTTACATCCAAGCCATGCTCTGTGCATCATTCTTCAAAATCTTTTAAATGTGATAACAATGTAGAAAAGAATTCTGTAACAGGAACTCTAGAATAAAATCATTCTGTTCCACACTGTGAGAAAGAACAAGATCATTAGTGTTTTGCAGAAGGGGATGGTCTTTTCGCGATCTGATGACCAATGGCTCGAGTGCCCACAGAGAGGTCCCTGCGTGCCAGCTGTGGCACCCGTGCCATAGGTTCGCCATCACTGAGCTATCCTGTAGTACTGCAGAAGGAGAGGTCTGGGTTTAACAGAAGATCACAGGGTGAACGCTCTTGAAAAAGTGACAATTGCCAGGCGGAGATGGATGTCAGTACAGAAATGCAGGACATCTTGTTGATGGAGTATCGCAGGTTGAGCTGGCAAATGAATGAGTCCCAGACAAAAAGGCTCTTGTTCTAATGCAGCTTTGCAAGTTGTGCCATTGACACTCGTGTAGGAAAACAGGATGCTGTGCCGAAGGGGCAACTCAGGGCAGTACACGGTCACACGCTGTCGTGCAAGGACTTCTGTAGGTCAGGTGGAGGTGGAGGTGGAGGTGGAGGTGGAGATGGGGGGTGATGTGTGAGCAAGGCAGCCTCTGGTGTAGAGAGATTCTATTCATCTGTGCTTCATTTGTGTCTCGGTCCGTGCCCTGGATGGCTTCATCACCTAAGAAGGGCTGTGCCGGCTCAGACCAAAGGCCTATCTCATCCCGTAACCTGTTTTCCGCTTTGGGAAACATCGGTCGCAGGGCATGGTCTGAAGGCACATGGGGCAGCCACCTTGCTGAAGCTAAGCAGGTCCGGGTCTGGTCAGTGCTTGGAGGGGAGACCACCTGGGAACCACGTATAGCCACCTTGAGTGCCACGGTGGAAGAAAGGTGGGATATAAATGTAATAATAAATAAATAAGTTGGGCAACTTGGATGCCCACAGGAATCCCACAAGCATGACATGAGTGCAATAGCACCGTCCCGCTCATGGTCCCCAGTAACTGGTTTTGAGAGGCTGGCTTGCCTCTGATACTGAAGGTAACATTTTTTACCTTCAGTTATTTACCTTGGTTTATTGTATTCTAAATCCACCCAATAACAAATGTTTTCTGGATGGGATTACAAAGGGTTGAAAGAATAAAATACAATACGAATGGTTCAAGCTGAGCCATCATGATGCAAATGGAGCTGTCGTGAATAATAGCCCGTGGTAGCTTTCTCCTCTGTGGACCTGGTGACCTGTGGGTCTACTTGGTCTGCTGTCCAGGAGCTAACTTTGAATGGGCAGCTTCAAGGCCCCTGCTCTTCCATATTATGGTTCTTTGTCTTTAAACCAGACTTGGACTGGACAACCCTTCAAACAGAAGAATGCCTTTGAATACTGTGCTCTGACAGCCCTTCAAATAGAGGACTGTTCTCTGTAAAGTAGGACACATGGCCACCCTAGGAGGAAGGGGGAAGGAGAAAGAGTGGATGTCCATGGGTATCACTGTCTTACAGGACCCAAACATTTTTCTCAATGCTCATATTATTATTATTTATTATTATTATTGCGTTTATATCCTGCTTTTTTTCTTCTTGCAAGGAACACAAGGCCGTTTACATGGTCCTCCTCCTCTCCATTTTATCCTCACAACAACCCTGTGAGGTAGGTTAGGCTGAGAGACAGTGACTGGCCCAAAATCACCCAGTAAGCTTCACAGCCGAGTGGGGATTAGAACCTGGATCTCCCAAGTCCCAGTCCAGCACTCACACCACTGCAGCACACTGACTCTCTTGGACTTTACACACACAGCACAAGGGCAAGAAGGCAGGGCTGGCTGGCAAAAGTATTGTAGTCCAATGTTAACATTTTCCGTGCAGTAACTCCTGTGGCAAAAACATGGCATCTGAATCAGACCACTGGTAACAACATGCTCAGTTACAGCTGCTGAGGCCAACCACAGTTTACTGCCACCTGTGGTACAGGACAGATCTGGAAACCGGAAAGGTCGCAAAAGAGAGTTTTCTTCTTCTGCTTTCTTGGGTTTCTTCTGCTTTATGGAAACATAACCTCTGATCTAGGAGTCGGCCAGAACGCAGTAACAAACATTGCATTAAGGTGGCCATGTGTGCCCACTTCAAAGGGGGGCAGTCCTCCATTTGACAGCATCCTCCATTTGAAGGGCTGTCCACTCCGAGTCCAGTTTAAAGACCGAGAACCCTAAGAAGGAAGGGAGAGCAGCAGGAGCCCTGAAGTTGCCCATCCACAGTTAACACCTGGACAGCAGACGGAGCAGGCAGGCAGAGAGGTCTTCCCCGCTCACAGTCTTCCCCGCTCACTATTTCTGTTGAAACGATAGTCATTAGTTCTGAATGTGCATCTATACATATAAGTCAGCCTATGCAAATTTGATGCACATCTATGAGTTCTTTTTTGGTGATGTGTAAGTGGCCGCCCTACATTACATGAGAGACGAAAAGCACCTGGTTGGGAAACCGGCTGCTATATGCATTTTCTAGCTCTCAGAGGCCTCTCTCAGTTCCAATTGCTGGGGAGGAACTATGGAAGAAGCCTATTGACTTCCTGTCTTGCTTGTAGGCTTCCCAGACACATCTGGTTGGCCACTGTGGGAATCGGGATGCTGGACGGGGTGGACCTTTGGTCTAACCTACCAGGGCTCTTCATATGTCCTTGTGCAGCTCCCAGAGATCTCCAGGGGCATGTATGGGAGAGAACTTCCCAGTGGGTTGCAACCTATGGGCCAGTCCTGTCGGTTGCCCACCTGGCTCTCCCTAATGGCACTTACTGGCACCCAGATGTCCTTCCGTCTGAGTTGGCCACCTCACGTTGCCTCGTGGTAAAGTTACCTCTGCTTCACACCACCACTTGCTTTAAGGGCTGGCCCTACCATTAGGCAGCCACCTCAGGCAGCACATGCCAAAGGGTGGGAAGTGGCAGCGAGGCGCTGGAGAACAGAGAGGTGTGTGGCCTGCTCTACACCCCCTAAGCTAGCCTGGCTAGCTCTGAAACTAGCCCTATAAATGGTGTGGAGGCTGGAGGGTATAACCGGGGTGAGGTGTGGGGGAGGCGAGGGCGCCATCCCAAGTTGAATAGATCAGTGTCGCTGGAATTGCCTGAGCTGCCTCCCTGAAATGTAATGGGCCAGCGTCGGCAGCTGTTGGCCCTGTCCAGAAATGTCCTCCGTGTATTAGCAAACATCTGGGGGACGGAGGCAACCCGGCTCTGCGCCTAACCGCATGCAGTGCCATGCCGGCCCCGTGTTGCGACATCTGCATGTTGAGCGTGGGTGTCTACTAAGGGGTGCTTATGTATGAACAGCTGGTTCCACGAAATGGGGACCCCCAAAGGTTCAGGGGTCCGGATTGTGTGGTCTGCCGGACGTGTGAGCAGATAAGCGTTCGTGCCCCCTCGGCAGGCATCCGTGCTACAATGCGCAGATGTTGGGGGCTGTTGCAGTGTCAGGGCCAGGAGGCCTGGTCCTGCTCTGTCTGCCATGCATGCATTAGCCCTGCGCATGGAGGAGTGTCCCAAGTATGGTTGTTGTGTTCGAGCAATGGGATCAGGCATGAATGCAGCGCTGGGAGGGAGGAAGGGCAGGCTGATGCAAGGGCCATAGGAGAGAGGACGGGCCCTGGGTAAATGCGCCCACCTCTCCTGCTGTAAGTCGAGGTCACTATCATGTTCAAAGCCAAGAAAATGTGTCGATTTCTTCAGTGGCTACTTCCGGGAGATGATCCGGAGGGACATCCGCAGGGCTCGTGAAAGGTACAGCGGGGAGCAACTGAGCCGTGAGCTGACCAGCATTCAGCAGCGCCTGGACAGCGTGGAGTGCCTCAGCCTCGATATCGTCATGAACTTCCTCCTATCCTACCGTGATGCGCAGGTGAGTGGGTGTACTGGGGCCATGGGCCCTCCTGCCATGGTGGGTTAATACACATGGACCGAGTGGCAGCAGCCAGCTGGCTGTCGTCTCAGGGGTGGGAAACATCTTGTGGGCGGGTGGGGGCAAATGACACTCCCATCTGGTCCTCCGCAAGCCGGGCGATGTCAAGGTGTGTGGCCATGTCCCTGGCGTAACAGGTGTGTGGCCACACACCCCGATGTCAGGGAGTGTGGCCATGCCCCTGACATCATAGAGTCCCTGGCCGAAGCCTCGGTGGGAAGGTGTGGTACAGGCAAACAGAGATGCAGGGAGAAGGAGCATCCTCCCATTAGGGAGGACGTGGGGTGCCCTCTCTATTGGGGGGACACATTAAGCAAAGGGAATCCCTGTTATCACCTATCAGTTGTCCCTCTGTCTGTCCCCTTCCCAAGCTCCCGATACCCTCCAAGGGGGTGGGGCTTGAGGAGGGGAGTAGGCGGGGCCCGTGGAGGGAGCCAAAGTCTCCCCGGGCCAGATGGAGAACTTCTGTGAGCCAAGGTTCCCCATCCCTGCTGTAGCCCATTCTCAAGATGTGCCTGTGACTGTCCCTTGGGGCAAACCTGCCCTCAATCGACCCAGGATTCCCATCACAGCTGCAGTATTTTCTTGTCCTGTCAGGACAGCCATAGTGTGACCCGCTTGTGGCACAGCAGTGGAGGGTTACATGCCACTCTGTCATGTACAGCACTGCAGTAGCAACTCCAGCTGTGTCCTCTAAAGAACGTGTTCCTTTATTTTACTGCTACACAAGAAATGCACAGCATCGCTATGCTGTATGTTGCAATTACTTCAGTTTCTGGTCAGAGAGGGTTACTTCTAGTGGAAAAGGTTGTTGTTTGTTGTTGTTATCATCATCATCATCATCATCACCATTATCATCATCATCATCCTTGACCACCACCACCACAGGTAGCAGTGTTGCTCCATTAACCAAAATCCCAAAGCCACACCTTCCGCATGCAAAGTAGCTGCTCTGCCACTGAGCTAAAGTTTTCACTTCGTTTCTTGGACTGTGTTGCTTCATACCCACTCTGTGTGGGGCTGCCCTTGGGCCTGGTTCAGAAGCTGCAGCTAGTGCAGAATGCAGCAGCGAGGGTGCTCACTGGGCCACCCAGCTATGCTCCGGTAACACCTGTGCAAAAACAACTGCCCTGGCTGCCTATTAGCTACCGAGCCATGTTCAGGGTTATGGTATTGTCATACAAAGCCCTAAACAACTTAGGACCAGGATACCTAGCAGGCCGCCTTCCCTTATATATGCCCAACCGACCATTAAGATCATCAGAGGATGACTTGCTGGTCATTCCAAAATTATCAGAATGTCACCATGCAATACCTCGACGGTGGGCCTTCTCGGTAGTGGCACCCACCCTGTGGAAAAAACTCCCTCGTGCAGTTTGGGAGGCAGAAAATTTGGCATCTTTAAATGCCTCCTGAAAATGCACCTGTTCACCCAGGCTTTCCCTGGCCTGTAATTAAATTAACCATGCTGTCCCATTTTTACTGCTCCTGTATTGCTGCGTGTTGTTGTTGTTGTTGTTGTTATTATATTGTTTTTAAAATTGTATTTTAAATGTGCTTTTAAATGTGCTTTTAATATTTATATGGAAACCACTTAGAGATTTTTTAAAAAAATATCTAGTGGTATATAAATAATACAAACACATAAATAATAAATAAATACCAAGTCCTCAGAGGAGGGGCTATGTGAGGTTTAGGTCGAACCAGGTTCGGGCTCAGATCGGTGGTTCTCAAATGTGGGTCCCCAGATGTTGTCGGCCTACAACTCCCATTATGACCACTGGTTAGGGATGATGGCAGTTGTAGTCTGACACTATCGGGGACCCAAGGTTGGGAACTGATGAAGGCTGTGTCTCCATCTGTACTGTGTGCTTCACTTGATGTCCTCTCCCGCAGGATTTCAACGCCATCATCACACTGGTGGAGACCTTGCAGGCTCTGCCGACTTGCAATGTCGCCGAGCAACACAACATCTGCTTCCACTATGCCTTTGCTCTTGACAGGTGAGGAACTTCGCCAAGCAGGAATGGGCCTCTGTTCTCAGCCCTGTTAGCCCCTGCTGTCTTCTGCCTCCCTTGATGCCCATGGGTACTTGCGCTTTAATGGATGTCCTAGATTTCTATGCGCTGCTGTGCCGAGAGCAGTGGTGTAGCGGAGGGGGAATGTAGGGGAGCTCAGCTCCAGGGCTTTTTACAGTGGAGGAGAAATGCCGTCGCCTGGCAGAACACCAGGGTAATTGTTAGACCCTCCTTGCTCTGGCAAATGAATAAGGTGATACCGAGGCTTTAAGGTTTTCCTGCTGTTTGTGGCAAATTCACATACACAATTTCAGAGCATAAGGAAAATAATTAAGCAGAGACTGGCTAGGCTCAGACAACATAATAACCCACACTCAACGGTTGAGTATGGGTTGAGTGTGAATTGTCTTTGTACTGTGGGTTGTTGTTGAAACGTGGGTTATCGTGTTTGCAACCCAGCCAAGATAACAAAACATGGTGAACAACCCACAGTTCACAACCCAACAACAAACCATGGGTTCTCTTCATGGGTTGTTTGTGGTTAACAAACCATGGCTTGATAGCGCAGCTGGGTTCAGACAACATGATAACCCACACTCAACGGTTGAGTATGGGTTGAGTGTGGATTGTGGTTGAACTGTGGGTTGTCGTTGAAACGTGGATTATCGTGTTGTCTGAACCCAGCTGAGATAACAAATCATGGTTAACAACCCACAGTTCACAACCCAACAACAAACCACAGGTTCTCTTAATTCGTTGTTCATATTTAACAAGCCATGGCTTGTTAACGCAGCTGGGTTCAAGCAACACAATAACCCACGTTTCAACAACAACCCACACTCAACCCATACTCAGCCTTTGAGTGTGGGTTATTCTGTTGTCTGAACCCAGGCACTGGATACTACTTTCCTTTCCTTTTCCTTTGATGGGGATAAAATGCTAGCAGTTTAAATGGTAACACCTCTTTGCAAGATTATTTGCATTTCTAAGTCCAACCTAAAAGTTGCATTTCAGCTGGCTGAAGATCTTATGTTAAAGCTCCAATGCATTTTACAAATTGAACCCTTGCACTCAGGAGTAAGTACCATTGAGTAAATGGAGCTTACTCCCAAGTAACTATGCATAGGATTGCAGTCATGCCCTGTGAACTTAATTTTGAGATTTCATTAGTGGTTTGTTTGTTATGGATGTCTGTGTTTTGTGATCGAGCTAATTTTGACCCTTTTCATGCTTTGTTGCTGCTACAGATGGCTTTTTAAAATTATTTTTTCAACATCCACGGTGGGGGGGGGTGTCTCTGGAAGGGGTGAAAGTGGCCCCCAGATCTCCCAAAGTTGCCCACCCCTGTCCTGACACTAACAGACAGGCAGTGGTGGTTGCCTTGAGCCAATGGTGGGGCATGGCTACTTTGCGCCAGTAGTGGAATTTGGAGCCATCAGTGCTTTGGTATCCACACTGGCTAACCCCTGCACTTGCCATGGGCACAAGTTCAGGCACAGAGGCAGTTATAGCAGTAGCGTAGGGGTGAGGCAGAGCAGTGTCTCCTCCAGCTCCTGTCAAAGAAGATACTTTTTGGCCCACGGAAGCCACTGTATGTAACTAGGGTGGTGGGAAGCTCTTAAAAGATGGCCACTGCCAAGAACACAGTAGGTCCTTACTGCAGGTTAGACATAATTAGAAAAGGAACTGAAAACAAAACTGCCAATATCATACTCCCCTTATAGAAGTCTATGGTGCAATCGCACTTAGAATGCTGTGTACAGTTCTGGTCACTGCACCTAAAGAGGGATATTGTAGAGTTGCGAAAAGGGCAACTAAAATGATCAAGGGGCTGGAGCAAGTCCCCTGTGAGGAAAGGTTTCAGCAGCTGGGATTGCTTAGCTTAGAAAAAAGGCGAGTAAGGGGAGACATGATAGAGGTGTACAAAATTATGCGTGGTGTGGAGAAAGTGGATAGGGACACATTTTTCTCCTTCTCTCATATTAGAACCCAGGGTCATTTGATGAAGCTGATTGGTGGGAGATTCAGGACACATAAAAGGAAGGACTTCTTCACACAGCGCAGAGTTAAACTATGGAATTTGCTATCATAGGATGTGATGGCCATCAATTTGGAGGGCTTTAAAAGGGGATTGGACAAATTCATGGAGGAGAAGGCTATCAATGGCTACTAGTCCTGATTGGCTGTATGCTTCCTCCAGTATCAGAGGCAGTATGCCTATATACACCAGTTGCTGGGGAACATGGGTGGGAGGGTGCTGTTGCCCTCATGTCCTGCCTATGGGATCCCGTGGGCAGCTGGTTGGGAATTGTGTGAACAGAATGCTGGACTAGATGGACCTTGGTCTGATCCAGCAGGGCTCTTCTTATGTTCGTGTGCAGGTGTGAGGTGCAAGTTGCTACATGTGCTTCTTCCTCTAAAACCAATATTAGGAAGGAGGCATTTATCGAGGGAAAAGGCAGTGAGCATATGGGCTGGTTCTCACAATACATCTTTTGGTTTACACTGGAAGTCCCGGGCACACCCACTCACCCCCTACGTCGGCATTCATGTGGACAAATGCTGGGCGAGGCCTGGGCAACGGCAAACATGATGAATGCGGGTTGCCCTTTACCTAGTCACTGTAAAGTTAAAGTCCCTACATACGACTGATACGTGCTGGAAGGTTTAAACCAGCCACAGGCCCGACATCAGTACCTGGAAATTGGGGCAGCTGGAGGGCCCACTGGTGCTGATGCCTGTCCAAAGTCCCCCGCGTAGGTTGGCAGGCAGCTAGGAGCTGCCATCTTACATTTTTACACAGTGCCCCAAAACACTGTTCTCCAACCTTGGGTCCCCAGAGCTGGCTGGGGCATGCTGGGAGTTGTAGGCCAAAAACATATGGGGACCCAAGGTTGGAGAACACTGCCCCAAAATACCCAACTTAGCCGCCCCGGGATATCACAGGCAAATAAAATGGTTAATTGGTACTGGTTTGATTATATTTACAGGTCTTCTTTCTTAATAACATTATTTATGTATCAGGAGAGCTTTCTCCTTAGCTTTCTCCGATTTAATGTTCTACCCTCCAAACTTTTGGATGGCAGATACAGTAAAATCCCAGTGAAAAATAGATGCTGCCCCTGCAACAACGAGGAGGTGGAATCTGTTGTGCATTTAATTGCAGTTTCTATCGAGGGGCTAGAGGGACTCTAATACATCCAATCACACAAACTTTCCCTGGACGATCTTTAGAGTCTCTTTTGACCATTTTGCTTGATGGCTCAAATAGTTTAATCATGAAGGAAGTTGCAAAATTCTTGAATGTTGCTATTTTGACTAGGCCTTCTATGCTTGCCTGATTCGGTTTTATTGTATGTTTTTATTCTGAGTGTACAACTGAGAGCTGGTATATCTTGTTTGTATTGTGTATATATATATATATATTGGTGTGGTCGGCAGACTGTAAATAAACATTATTATTATTATTATCATTATTATTATTATTATTATTATTTATGTATAGATGTAAAGTTAATTGATACATTATTTGGAATCAGCAGTGGCTGGAGGCTCCAAGGTCAGTGGGGTGGTGTATCCACTCTGGGCGGCAGCCTGAACTTTAAAGAAGCCTTTAAAGAAGCCATCCATGGTGCTGAACCTAATTTGGGAATAGCATTCCACACCATGGATAGCTCCTTCAAAGTTCAGGCTGAAACCGGGAGTGGATACACCGCCCCACTGACCTTGGAGCCTCCAGCCTCCACTGTTAGGAATGATTGTAATGAACGCGTAACCCGAACTCAGAACAGCATATGCAGGATCTTTATACATTTTAAAAACAGTGCAAATCAAATAAATAAACATATGGCGTCGCCAAGTTGGGGTCTGCCATTTAAATCTCCCACAATGCCCTGGGGCAAAGCTACATTGGTTGTTCCAGGGCACTGTGGGAAATTTTAAAATGTCGGCTTCCCAATTGCCCGCTCTTGCCGTATAGGAGAGGGGACCCCTCAACCGTGAAGCCAGCCCTGAGCTAGCCATGTACTGAAGCAGGGGTGCAGAACATCAGGCCCCGTGGGCCAAATCCGGCCTGCCCAGGGTCCCAGTCTGGCCCTCAAGGGTTCCTAGATGTCCATGCCCCTTTCCAGTGGAGCCTGCTGGCTCTAGCGTCTTTCGGGGCGGTGTATCCACTCTGGGGCTTAGGCCGAACTTTTAAGGAGCTATTCATGGTGCTGAACCCTATCCCCAAAATAGGTTCAGCAGCATGGATTGATCCTTTAAAGTTCAAACTGAAACCCAGAGTGGATATATTGCCCCAGTGACATTGGAGCTGCCCCTTTCCCCCAACCGTTTGGTGGTTTCCCAGCTTTTGCACGTCCCGTCGTCGTCGTCGTCGTCGTCCCCCCCACCCCCTGCCATTCTGAAAGGTTGAAAGGACCCTCTTAAGGTTTAGTTGCTGGCAGTAAATGCTTTAAGCTAAAATAGGCTGGTATTTTTGGTCTTATAGCCGCACCCCTTTTGCCTTCAAGCTGGCCTACTGTGTTGGTGAGCTGGCTCTCAGTAACCCTTGAACGCTCTGTGTGTGTGCTGTATCTGCAGGCGGAACCAGCCCGGTGACCGCGAGAAGGCACTCTCTGTTCTCCTGCCCCTGGTGAAGAAGCCTGAAGGGGCGGCGCCTGACCTGTACTGCATGTGCGGCCGCATCTATAAGGACATGTTCATTAATTCCGGATTCACCGATGCCGAGAAGAGAGACCAGGCCTTTTATTGGTGAGGAATGGGAAGGAATCCCTGGGGCAGACATGGAACTGTCCTGCACTTCTATGGCTTAAAACTGGGTTGCTTCACCTTCAACAACCCAGAGTTCTGGGTTTGCACATCACGCCAAACAACCCAGGAACGGAGCATTACTGGGTTGATTTCTAAACCAGATGCAAAGCGGAAGCAGTGCGCAGGCAGGTGGCAGTGCATGCTCTCGCTCCTGCATGGCCCCCACAACCCATGGGTTAAGCAATCCATGGGTTGTCGTTATGTGTCGACTGGGTCCAGATAGGCAGTTATTGGGGGGCGCAGGGGGAGAGAGGTGAATGTATGCATGTGCATAATAGCAAAATGTGCATTCCTGCAGATCTCCATCAAATGTGAAAATGTGAGCAGTGATTTGCCAGGGAGAAGTAAACTGAGAAGAGGGACAGTCCCTGGTAAACAGAGGCTGAGCTAGGTGTAGGGCAGGGTGTGTTTTCAAGTCTGAGATTCCCGTGTGCTTTCACCTCCTCAGGTACCACAAGGCCTTCTTAACAGAGCCGAGCCTCCATGCTGGCATTAACTCTGTCGTCTTCCTCATCGCTGCCGGGCACCACTTCGAAACCTCCATGCAGCTTCGGCAGATCGGTGCGGGGTCGTTTCGCTTTGCATCTCATAATAATGGGGGGAGGGGAGGTGGAGGTGGATCGTAGTTCTGAGCTGTACCAGTTTTTAAATAGACTTTTAATAGATATGTTTATTTCTTAAAATTCGACAGTGCTAAGTGTCAAGGCCTGCCAGATTCAATAATCCTAGGCACGATGATAGGGAATGTTGATTGGGGAGCAAACCAAATTCATCTAATTTAGGGAGGAAATGCAAATGTGACTCTGTCCAGTGCAGTTTTATTATTCAGTTTAGGGGTGCAGGACCTTAGGCCTGGGAGCCAAATCCAGCCCTCCAGGGGTCCCAGTTCAGCCCCCAGGGGTTTCCTAAATAACTATGCCCCTTTCCCTGCCCGTGCTCCCTTCCCCCCCCCCCGACATTGATGGTTTCTTGGCTTTTGTGCAGTTTTTTCTTCATTCTAAAAGGTCGAGATTATTTATTTATTCGCTTTGATTTGTACCCCACCTTTCTACCAAGAAAAGTGGCACTCGGGGCGGCTTTCATAAGACTTCAAGCAAGAGCTTGAAGCTACAATATGCTTGTATTTTGGCCCCGCCCCTTTTGCCTTCAGCCCCGCCCACCACTGGAATGTGGCCCCCGAGTACTTCTCTGAAAAGGAACTCGGCCCTCAGGCAGTGAAGTTTCAACACCCCTGGTTTAGCTAGGTGATAATAAATTTGAGAAAACCCTGCCCCACTAAAATTTGTTTCAGCTCTAGAAAATAATCTCTCCCTTCCTTCTTCCTGAAGGTATGAAGGTGAGCTGTGTCCTGGGCCGGAAGGGATGCTTGGAAAAAATGCAACATTACTGGGATGTAGGTTTTTACCTGGGTGCCAGTATCTTGACCGGTGACATGGACAAAATCATCCAGTCCTCGGAGAAACTTTATAAGCTCAATGCCCCTGTTTGGTATGTAGTGGGAACTCTATAACTTCTTCTTTCTTTTTTTTAATATGTTTTATTGAATTTTTTTCAATCATACAACTACTAATGAAAAAACAAACAAACAATACAACATAAACTTAGTGCACCCCCCTCCCCACCTCTTGGGACCAAGTTATATTTCTCCCCCAAAATGTGTGTGTATATATATATATATATATATATATATATATGATATTATTCTATATTCCAAAAATGTAACAAATCTTGACAAGGTTCGTTCCCCTTCCCCTTCACCAACACATAATCAAAAAAGGGAACTCTATAACTTCTCTCTGTCTTGTGGGGGTGAAGGGAACTGAATGCCTGTTGCGGTGAACGGGAGAAATGAGTCAAAACAGGTGCTGGGGGAAGTTTTGAAAAGGCAGGCAACTTTGTTCTTGCTCTGATACGAAATAGGGCACGACCTACTTTCAACTTAATGAAAGACATACAGACTGACCCAGTTTGCACAATGAAACAACCCACGGTTTGTTAACCGTGGGTTGTCTGGAAGCGAGTGAGTGTGCTGGATCCCAACCACTTGCCCGTTTCCAGTGCGTTAAATATCCCAGAGACATCCCATCCCTGGGTTATTCTCCATGACATGCAAACCCGGAATTCTGGGATGTTGAGGGAGAAACAACCCAGAGTTATGATTTGTTCTTGAATTATAACTCTGAGTTGTTTCTCCCTCAACAACCCAGAGTTCCAGGTTCACATATCATGGAGACAACCAGCAGATGGGGTGTCTGTCCCTGGGCTGTTTAGCTCACTAGAAGTGGGCAAGCAGTCAGGCACCAGCACACTCACTCACATCTGAACAATCCATGGTTAAAAAACTATGGGTTGTTTCATTGACTGGGTTCACACAGCATGACAACCCATCGTGGGTTGTTACCCATGATGGGTTGTTGTGTCGTTTGAACCCAGACCAATTCCCACAGAGTGGCTTGTTTGAAGGCAAGAAAAAAACCAGGGGGAAGGCACTATTAACCAAAGACAAGAGAGAGAAAAAACGCCCAAGTGCCAATAGAGATCTTTGTGTATTTTTATTTGTGCCTGATGCGTTTCGGCCTAAGCCTTTTTCAAGGGCTGTAATACAAAAATTATATACATTAAAAAGTACATACATTAAAGAGTACTTGTTGTTTGAAGGCAAAAAGCCACCCTGACAACCCATGGGTTGTTTATTTATTTATTTTATTATATTTGTTAATCGCCCATCTGGCCGGTCACCCGGCCAGGGGTTGTTGCAGGGGTTGTTATACCCACAGTGGGTTGTCATGTTGTCCAAACCCAGGCAACCAACCCCATCATGGATACCAGGAATTGGCTGCTGAGCAATTTGGTAAGAGTGGCAAAAATCCCTTGCCAAGCTTGCCCGGGCACCTGCCAGTGCCAGCCACCCTACAAGTGTGCAAATTGCACTTGGGGGTGGCTGGCACTGGCTTCTGCCCTCCCCATCGGGATTGAAAGCCGTTTTCAGCTTGCCATGGCTTTTCGTCCCTTTACCCCTTTTCCAGAGATCGCAAAGCCTGGCTTGACAGCCAGCTTTCGTGATTCCCATTTTGGCAGCTGCTGACAGCCCCTTCTAAGTGCCCAAGCGGCACTTTGGAGGGGTTGTCAGTGGTTGGAAAACATTTATTATTATTATTTTTGCGCACACAATGTACACAAAAAAATGATTTTATTTATTTATTTATTTTAGCCACACTTATGCAACTGTGCAGGAGTACAGCTGTGCAAGTGCCGAAATCAGGATCATCACTTGAGTAATGTCGGGGGGAAGTTATCTGCTATCAGAGCGCAGCAGGTACCAACCCTGGACATCAACCCAAACTTTGGCTCCCAATAGGCTTTTTTTCCCTTTGCTTTCTCTTGACAGCTGTCAAAAGGTAAGCTGTCAAGAGAAAGCAAAGCCATGAGTGATCTTTGCTCATGAAAGGGGGTGGCCAGTAGATCACACCCTTTGTGGTGAGATCCTCTAGGTATATATTTTTTTAAATTATTGTTAGACCTGACTCTTGTCAGTGTCCCCACACTTTTCCAAGACTCTAGGTGCTCAGGAAGGTGGAAAAGTATGAGCCACCCTATTTACGGGAGCACAGAGCTTTGACAGCTAGTCGTCAGAATTCAGGCTTCCCTTTAAAACAGAATTTTTGACAGGGCTACGCAGGTTTTTTTGAAAGGGACATATACATCTGTTTATGCATATGTTCCTGTCAAAAAAAAACCTGATTAGCCCTGTCAAAAACCCTATTTTAAAAGGAATTCTGAGCTTTGACAGCTGTCATTGGATGGAAACTTTGACTTTGCTGTCTGGGAGGGGTTGTTTGAACTGTGTGTGTTTCTCCTTTCTTACTCTCTTCTCCTCCGCTCCTTCTCTCACTCCCACCCACCCCATTATTGCTGCAGGTACTTGATTTCTATCAAGGAGACCTATACAATCTACAGTCATTTCACTCCTGCCTCGGAAACATGGTCACCCAAACAGGAGCTGGTGGATTTCTGGCTGGGGTTTTTGATGGAGAGTTGCCAGCCCTTTGTCTCCACAGAGGAGTGTCTGGTAAGGAGGCAGTGAACAGTTGGTTCTTTAGTAATGTCTCTCCTGAACAGTCAGCCTCGCCAACTAGGAGGGATGTGGAGAAATACATTGGGAAATTTCCACTTCTTTTGTAGCAAAGCTTTTCCTCTCCATGCTGCTCTTTCATGTCCCCTCCCCCCGTGATTGGAATAAAATTCAGGGCAAGCTTCGCAGAGGTGGCTTGGTTTAGAGGAAAGAGCGATCAGGAGTCCCTCTCTGTCTCTTTTGGTTACATCCATAAATTTACAGGGCAAAAGAAAATTGTACGGATGCCGCCTGCTCTTCCTTCAAATCCCTTTTCCAGCCCCACCTCTTGTGAGATGCCGTTGTGTTAATTCTCAGTTCTTATCTCTTACATCAGGGATGGGGAACTAGCAGCCTTCCAGATGTTGCCGGACCCCAACACCCATCACTCCAACCATTGGTTGGGGATGGTGGGAGATGGAGTCCAACAACCTCCGAAGGGCCATAGGTTCCCCATCCTTGTCTTAAGTGAAACAAAGCTGAAATACGTGTAACTACCTCTGCTCACGGTTACCCCTTGTTACCCTTGCCTCTGGCATCTTTTGCCTCTCTTTGTCACCTTTATTTATTAACGACATTTATATGCTGTCCTGTAACATAAAGTTCTCTGGGTGACTTACAAGAAGCAAGCATAACCCTCCCCCCCCCGAAACCAATTTCATTGCAAAACAGAACAGAACATAAAATCACACAGAACAATAGCACATGGAGAGCCAGCGTGGCCCAGTGGTTAAAGTGTTGGACTGGGACTTGGGAGATCCAGGTTCTAGTCCCCACTCGACCATGAAGCTCGCTGGGTGACTTTGGGCCAGTCACTGACTCTCAGCCTCACCTACCTCACAAGGTTGTTGTGAGGCTAAAATGGAGAGGACGACGACCATGTAAGCCCCCTTGGGTTCCTTGCAAGAGGAAAAAAGGTGGGATATAAATGTAATAATAACTAATAAGATAAAATAAATAATTCAAAGCAACAAAACAAAACTCACAGCACCCCAAAATTAAACATGCAGAATAGTATCCTACTTGGAGTAGACCCATTGAAATGAATGGGACTTATGTTAGTCATTGATGCTACCCACAGATTTTAAGACCGAGAGGCCCAGACTTACCGTATATAAATTATTGAAAAGGCCTGGTGGACCAAAAGGTCTTCACTGGCAACGAAAGACCACAGGGATGGCGCCAGACAAACCTCTCTGGGAAGGCTGTGCCAGAACTGGGGTGACACTACTGAAAAGGCCCTCTCCCTAGAAGTCACCCGCTTCACTCCACTCAGCAAGGGGCACTTGGAACAGGGCCTCTGAGGCCTTACTCATCTCCCCGCACTGTGGAAATCTAGACCGTAAGTTCCTTGGAGCAGGAACCTCTTTTTCTCTCCCTCTCTTTGCTTACCACACCTGTAACACATTGCAATAGTAGTAGTAGTAGTAATGATGATAATAGTAATAATAATACTGATTTATATATCGCTTACCATATTTGAAACATATCTCTGAGTGGTTTACAAAGAAACACTAAAAAATATCATATTGAGTACAAAAACATTTATATCACACATTTATAAAAAGCATTGGTGTATCAAAAATAATCCTGAAGGAGCACCAGTACAGCGTGGGACACAGCTGCCTTTACACTTAAACGTGAACACAAGAGCATAAAAAGAGCCCTCCTGGGTCAGAGCCATGTGGCCCATCTAGTCCAGCCATCCTGCTTCCCACAGTGGCCAACCAGATGCTTACAGGGAGCCCAAAAGCAGGGCATGGAGCCAACGGCCCAACCCTGCTTATGCTGCCCTCCCAGCAACCAGAGGTACACTGCTGCTGAACATGGAGGTTTGATATTAGCCACCCTCCCCCAGGAATGAATCCAGTCTTCTCCGTCTTTCCTCCCAGGTCTTGATTCTAGAGCTGGGCAGGGTGTTACAGCCGTCCCAGCTCAAAGTCTGCAATCAAGAGACGAACAAATCGGTGACACTGACTCACATCGGCTCCCTGGAGGAGGTAAGTTCAGAATTTTGCAGACTTGCAGTCATTTGGTTTCTTCTTCCGATTGTTCCCCAATGGTCCTGATTTGCCGGGCTTGGGGGTTTTGTTTGTGTGTGTGTGTGTTTTACCTTTTCGGGGTTCTCTCTACAGGAAGGAATTTCCACCTGGACGTTTCCGGTATCTTCCATCCGTGGGATCAGGTGATCTTTTGGGGGGGACATTTTAAATTGCTTGTGCTTAACACTGGGCTGGTGCTTAACTATGGGAAGCTGACTTATTCTAGGTCAGATTCCTTGTCCATCTAGTCCAGTACTCTTTGCTCGGACTGGCAGCAGCTCTTCAGGGTCTCAGGTAGAGCAGGAGGTGGGCAGAAGGTAGATCTGGACCCACTGGGTGATTTGCAATTGATCGGCAAGGGTTTCTGATTCCCCTGTTGTTTAACAGTAGCAGCAACAAAATGGTTCTTCTCTCCCTCCACCCCGCATCTCCCCACCACAATTTATACCGCTAAAATGAAGAAAGCCTGAGATAACCTGCCGTGGATTTTTTGCGTGGAAGGACTGTAATCTCGGTACAGTTCTGCCACTCAGAACAAATTCCTGGGCTCGGTTTCTTTCATTCCAAGTGTAGATCCTTCAAGCCTGAAGTCTGCCCAACACTGAGGCAGGGAGCCTTTTCCGTCCCCCTCTACCTGATCCTTTTAACTGGAAGTGCCAGGGATTACATTTGGGACCTTTTGCATGGAAGGCATGCACTCTAGAACTGAGTGGTGGCCCTGGACCATTTGATAATGCCTTGCTTCCTCATTCAAGGTGTCCCATTCAGCACCGGCGTCGAGGGTAGGCATGATTGGGCACCTGCCAAGGGTCCATACCCCAGCAGGGGCCTGCTGATGAGAGCCCCCTGGAGTTGCTCCTCCTCCTCCTCCTCCCCCCCCTTGCAACCTGCTTGTTCACTTCTCTCTCGCTCTGGCCCAGACAACAGTGGGGGTGAGGAGCAGGAGATGCCACTGCCAACTTGCTCACTGGCTCTCAGCCTTTCAAGCACGCAGATGGTAAGCAATACTGAGAAGGAGGAAGAGGAGCAATAGCGGTTGGCGACAATAGCGGTATGACAGTAGGCTCACTGGGGGAGGTTCTTGCCCAACGGCCCTCAATAACCTGGAGCCATCACTGGTCCCATTAGAACAGTGTTCTCCAACCTTGGGTCCCCAGATGTTTTTGGCCTACAACTCCCAGCATGCCCCAGCCAGCTATGCTGGCTGGGGCATGCTGGGAGTTGTAGGCCAAAAACATCTGGGGACCCAAGGTTGGGGAACACTGCTCTAGGGAATTCTTTCCACAGTGAATTGTCTGCTCAAGCATCACTGTGGTTTGCAAGGGATTTCTGGATCCATGATCTAGGAGCGGGAGCGGGCCAGGCATCTGGGGACCCAAGGTTGGAGAACACTGCATTAGAACAAGCTGCCTGCTGCTGAGTCAGGCCATTGGTCCATCTCACTGAGTCATGGCTACTGCTACTCTGACGGGGGCGGCTCTTATTTCATAGATTTCAAAATAGAGTTGGAAGGAGCCTACAAGGCCATCGAGTCCAACCCCCTGCTCAATGCAGGAAACTAGAGGAGGGGCCTCCCATCCAAGTAATAACCAGGCCTGACCCTGCTTAGCTTTTCACGCTCAGACAATCTGAGCCAGCTTGAGCCACAGGCCTGTCTTCAGGGTTTCGGGCTGAGCAAGTCTTCCCTGTCATCTGCTCCCTGCTCCCTTTCAGAGTAGAGTTGCTGGGAGTCGAACCTGGGACCGTCTGCATGCAAAGCACGTGCTCTGTCCCTCCTTTCTCCCCTTGCTTCTTGAGGACTGGTTCCTCCTCTCCTGCAAGGGGCCCTTTCCAAGTGTGTCTTAGGCCTCATTCTCACTGAGGGTGGTGAACCTGTTTCTGGGCCGTATCAGGTCAGAGTGCACGTGGGGAGCTCATGTGCCAATGCTTTTCCCCCATGCCAAAATAGAAAGAACTGTGAGAGTTGGACTGACCCGGGTTCAAAAGCTCCCCTAGCCAATGACCCTCAGTCCCAGTCACGCAAGCGGAAGGAGGAGATAACAGCAGTTAATAAAGATTAAAGAGTTTATTTGTAAGACCCAATTACATGGGATTAAGGCAATCAATGCATCTCTACTCACTACATCATTGCAGACTCAAACCCACTACCCCAGTGGTAAGGCTAGATGAAGTGAAGTCCAAGACAATACATGTCGAGACGAACAAGCAGCAGAGAGAGATGAGGAATGACGGAAGGGAAGCAAGTGTGCTAGCTTATATACCCCAGACCCTGCACCTATAAATAGGACATTACTCACCCAGTAGTATAACTTATTCATCAACATGTTTATCCAAACCTGTTCAAGGCTGCTGAGTCATGTCACCTCGAGACTATGTCTCCTGACCAAAGACCTTCTGTACTTGAACTCAAGTAACACCCACCAGGTCAGGTGATAATCCCGATGTCAGGTGGTAATCTCGTTCTGCCTATGCAAAACCTAACATCCCCCTGCTTTTGCATTTGCGTAGAACGTGGTTATTTACCTCATACAACAGCAACAGCTTTGTTGACATCTGATGCTGTTCCTTCATCTATGGACTTTGATAAAAAAAACTTCTGCAGGAATTACTTTACCTGCCAGAAATTTGAACCACCATCAAATCACTTCTGATGTATCCCTCCTTATGACACAGTTTTATTTGCAAACCCAAAACGTTGTGTATTGCTATCTGCCTGCAGCATAGCAATCCTGCCTTGGTTTCCTGAAAAAACTGTAATAGGTTTTTCACATCAATCTCAGCATCATTTAAACATTTTTTACAATTTAAACTATTTAAACAAATGCAATCAGTTCAGCTTCAGTTGAACTCTAACCTTTAGATGATTGTTTCTACAAAATCAATCAAACAAAGTATGATTATAAAAATAACAAACTTCAGGTGTGTTCTTGTTGTTCTTACTATCACAACCACAACTGGCATTTCTGTGAATCTGTAAGCCACCTGTGCTCTGACTTGTAACTCTTAGTCTGAAGTGTGATGTTCCTTCCAGATAACACTCAACTCCTTTTCAGAGCTCTCCAAGCATGTCCTGTTGGTCTAACAGTCTGCCCATTACACTGACAGCAATACCTGGCCTTGTTGCTTGTACAGTAAAGCTCAACAGCCCAATGCTTCTGTGTAGCATTCAAACTGCTTTTCCATCAGCATGTGCTTGAAAATCCTCAACTATTTGGAGTCTCTCACTGAGTTAACTATCTCCAAAATTCTCAATCACATCCATGATATTTCTCTGGTTTGTTGCAGTAAGTACTGCCCTCTTGGTTCTTTTTCAACCTCTATTTACAAATAAACAGTTGATCCACCACCAAGCAGTTTCAATTCAATGAAATTCCAAACCCTGGATCAATTATATCATATTGCTTTTATCTGTCCAGAAAAAACAATAGATCACCCATCTAAACAAAGTACATACGGTCTATGTCCCTGTTCCTCCTGTTTAACAAACAAACATTGATCTGCCTCTCTGTGCAAATCACAATTCAGCAATGTTTGAGTTCAAACAGAATTCCAGCCTCCAGCTGATTCTAGCTTTTCTACAGAAAATTATTCTCAGACAGTTTTCCAAAGACTTCCTCTCATTTAAAATGCTTATGTTCCAATATTTCAACTTGTGAAATATTCATACATCTCCACATTCTTAAACATCAGTCTAACTGTTTCCAAAGCAAATTGTTGTTGCACTCATCTCATGATTATCCTGCTCCTTTTTAACTTGAGCAAAAATCACAAGCAACCAATCTTGCTATTTGTCACATATAACCTTTTCCAATCTGGTTAGTTTTCAATTAAAAAATCTATCTGGTAACAATGAGTTCCATGAACTGCTGTTTGTTTCCCCAGCTTCCATGTTTTGTTCTTTATCCAAAGAATTCAACTCAGCTTGCATAGCCTGAAGCTATGGTTCAGCTTCCTTAACAGACAATTTTTCACCTCTTTGAAATTTTCAAGTTTCAAATGGCTTTTCCTGCAAATTCATCCTGATATCTCACAGGTTGTTTGACTCACCTGTTCCTTACTTCATCAGTTATCAGGTTCCTGTTCCAATAAATTTGCACCAATGATGAACAATCATTTGTCTAGTCTCCTCTAAACCAAATGTGTATCAGAGTTTGTCAAATTTACCTGACTGTCTTTCAGCAAATGCTTTTTTATTCTGACTCTGCCCTTGATGCATCTCCTGCATTAACAGAATTAATTTTGAAAAATGATCTCATCTTTTCATTTAGCATTATACTTAACACTTCTAGATAATCTCACTATCCAAGTGTTGTTCATGTGAAACACAATATTCTCATTTCTAGAAAAATCTCATGTAAGCTCCCTTACAGATTTCTTCTAACTTTGAGGTGTATGTACCTACATATCAGATCCAAGATCCTGAAATGTTTCTCCAGAAGATTCCTCCTTCTACACTACTTTCTATAAGGTGTACAGTTCAATCACACAGAACTAAAACTTCTATCATGTACATAATCAAAACATTTAAGAGCTTCTACCCAAACCTCATTATCCAAATTAGTATCACCTCTTTTGAGTGTTTGTTTACTCTTCCACACAATCCATGTGTTCAATATCACATCCTGTTAGAAAGTCATCAAAACATGTACTGAATTGAACTTTCCCCCATATCTGAAAAGAAAATAGGTAACATGGGTAATATGCTTGTTTCCCATCCAAGCACAAAACACCTTGACTTTGTTCAATACTCCAGTTTTGCTATCTAACATGTACACAACCTGTACCTCGTGTATTGATCAATTAACATCATGAAATAACGTGCCTTTCCTCTAAAGACCATCAGAGTATCCACAAGATTACCAAGAACAAATTTAAATGAAATGAACTGGTTTTTCAGCTTGCCTTCCAGTTTACCTGTTGAAGCTAGCATCCCTTGTTTATGTGCACAAAATAACTTTCATGTGAAAATTACAGTTTCCAAATGCTTTCCCCACAACACAGTTTGCATTTTCTTTCACAAGCCTGTGAATCTAAATGATCAAACAATCATGTGATATGCATGCATGTACATGTCATACATATAAGCATTTAACCTTTTTATAGTTGCAACAGTACAACTTTCCATTTCTTTATTTACATCATTACAGTATGAAAGAAATAATCCATCTCTTAGCTTTGCCATATAAACATACCTACTAATTATTCAGTATTTTACATTTTGCTACAGAAAAATTCACAATATACTCAAGTCATATATACATTCAGTACATTTTCTGACATTTCAAGAGCATACATTACACTTTCTTGAATCCAAGTTATCCAACTTTCAAGAAATACAGTTCAAAAACATGACTGTTAAACTTCTGACCATTTACATAGTCCTCTTCCTGTTTATTCATGTCCAACACAGAAAGCTTCGTTTAAACAATCCACTGTTTTCTGTCCAAACAAAATAATGTCCATTTTGTTATGTCCTGGATTAAAACACAAAGTTTGTCCCATCAGCAGCACCCCTGCTGATTTCAAGCTCCTTTCTTCTGTGATCCCACATGAAGAAAATGAAGAACAGCTTCACATTTTAAGCACAGCTTTCTCTGTTCAAAAACTGCCGCGCTGTTTTCTTGTTGTAGTATCAGGTTTCCCGGAATACGTTTGTCACACGTGACTTTGTTTTGCTGCGACATGACGCTCCAGACGCTTTACCCACGTCAGACGTAATCCACGCATTTGTAATCCAAGCCACTTGTTGATACAATGCAAAAGATAGCTGATCCGCTGCTGTGTGAAGAAGCAAGCTGCAAATGAAATATGATCCTCCTGCCTGTAGCCTTGACTCAAACGAGTTGACACACAGAGCCTCCTGAAGATTATTTCTTTGCCCGATACAGCTTCTTAACGATCACTCCAGCAAGCTGTGGAATACGAAATCCTTGTGTCCAGCATTGTTGACTGTTCAGCCTGGTAGCTGCCCGATCCTCTTTTCACAGTCTGTAGCCTTGGAATTTGCCAAGCCTGGCACCTCCGTTTCAGCTGCTTCCAAAACGAAAAATCCTCCCGTCTCTCTGTTTCTGCATTCTTCAGTTATGCTGCATTCCAAGCCGCTGTTATCAGCTCCCAGCTTTAGCAACAATCCTTCGCCTTTCCGGTTTATTTACAAACCGTTCTTACAAATAGTAAACAAATTCCTTTAACTCTATAACTGCTGAATTTTTCCGAACTGTGTCTCTGTGGCTTATCTGCCCATCAGAGATAACCATCAGATCGTAATCTGATCTTTATCTGGGCCCATAACCGATGTGAGAGTTGGACTGACCCGGGTTCAAAAGCTCCCCTAGCCAATGACCCTCAGTCCCAGTCACGCAAGCGGAAGGAGGAGATAACAGCAGTTAATAAAGATTAAAGAGTTTATTTGTAAGACCCAATTACATGGGATTAAGGCAATCAATGCATCTCTACTCACTACATCATTGCAGACTCAAACCCACTACCCCAGTGGTAAGGCTAGATGAAGTGAAGTCCAAGACAATACATGTCGAGACGAACAAGCAGCAGAGAGAGATGAGGAATGACGGAAGGGAAGCAAGTGTGCTAGCTTATATACCCCAGACCCTGCACCTATAAATAGGACATTACTCACCCAGTAGTATAACTTATTCATCAACATGTTTATCCAAACCTGTTCAAGGCTGCTGAGTCATGTCACCTCGAGACTATGTCTCCTGACCAAAGACCTTCTGTACTTGAACTCAAGTAACACCCACCAGGTCAGGTGATAATCCCGATGTCAGGTGGTAATCTCGTTCTGCCTATGCAAAACCTAACAAGAACATCCCTGCTCATAGAAAGTTAGTGTCTCAGGGATAAAGGTTCTAGCTTCTAATCAGCAATCCCCCGGGGATGGTGCACACAATATGGTATGGGGGTGGCAGGGGTGAGGTATCTGGAAAGAGGCAACTTGTAGGCTTGTGCTGATGAGAAGGGGCCATGCCGAACTCTTTCCTCCATGCCCATCTTTTTTTTTCCTCACCAGCATCTCCAAGTGCGATGAGCGGTGCTGTTTCCTCTATGTGCTGCACACAGCCGAAGACTTCCAGCTGTACTTCCCTACCCAGTATCATTGCCGCTGGTGAGTGCTGGGTATGCTGAAGGGAAGCACAGGCTTTGAAAGTGGGGTGATAAAAGACCCCACTTTTGGTGTGTTCTTTGTTGGGGAAAGGGGGAGGCTTCTATAGCAGTGTTCTCCAACCTTGGGTCCCCAGAAGTTTTTGGCCTACAACTCCCAGCATGCCCCAGCCAGCGTAGCATGCTGGGAGTTGTAGGCCAAAAACATCTGGGGACCCAAGGTTGGAGAACACTGTTCTATAGGACGGATCTGGGAGCGGCTCCACAGATGGCAATTTCTTGGGGTTATATTGCAGACCCGTGAAAACTGTAATCATGGAAGCATATCATTGCTGATTTTGTTTGTCACGTGTACATCATGGAAACAGATGACAGAGAGCCATGATTAGATGCTCATTCCCTAGCCAGTGGGTTAGGACTCTCTAGGGTTGAGACAGGTGAAGCTGCACTCAGCAGCTATTTTATTTATTTAGAATATTTTTGGATTGACCCTCCACTCAATGAGTGCTCTAGGTGATACCCAATTAAAGCCCTTGTGCGCTCTAGCAAGTGTTCTGACAATTTTTTTCAGTGTTTGTTTTAAAATTATTATCAAGTCACTAGACCTCATGGTTGTAGCGTGGGGTTTGAAAATGGGTTAATAAAGATGAAATTAAAGGGTTGAGGACTGTGAAGTAAATAAGAAGAAGCTCAGATTCCCAAATCTGATTTCTACTAATTTTCTAGTATCCCAGATTTACTAGAATCTGGGATACTAGAAACTTACATTTACATGGAAGGAAATCCTGTTGATTTTCAGTGGAATTTACTTCAACTAGTGTTTTTTTATTTGAAACACTACAATAACAATAGCAACAGCAGCAGCAAAAATTGGGGGAATGATTTCATCAAATGTATCAATATACAGTAATCATTAACATCACTCTTGATATAGAAAGAAAGAAAGAGGGAGGGAGGGAGGAGAAGGGAAAAACAGAAAGGGAAAAGAAGGATTGAGCACTTCCATTTCATATGTATATTGATATAAGTAATATAATATAATTATATATTATATTATTATATAATAATATAATATAATTATAATAATATAAGTAATATATGTATGTTGATACAAGCAGTCCATATATCAATATAGGCATCCATATGACTTTGCCGTACTGCTGCAGGTAGTTTAAACTTGGGATTGCTGCCTTATTGCTTGGGATTGCTGCCTATTACCAGCTTTGGCTGATATGCCAGCTGCGCCCCTTCCTAGAGTCGGAGGACCTAAAGACAGTACTGCACGCGCTGGTAACTTCGAGGCTCGACTTCTGCAATGCGCTGTACATAGGGCTACCTTTGTACCTAGTCCGGAAACTTCAACTAGTGCAAAATATGGCAGCCAGACTGGTTACTGGTACACCTAGGGGTGCTCACATCACACCAGTTTTAAAAGCACTCCACTGGCTGCCAATCAGTTTCCGGGCGACGTATAAAATGTTGGTTATTATTACCTTTAAAGCCCTACATGGTTTGGGTCCAGGCTACCTACGGGATCGCCTTCTCCCATACAATCCACCCCGCACACTCAGGTCCTCTGGGAAGAATTTACTTCAGTCAGCCAAAACTAAGCTGACGGGTATTACCCAGAGGACCTTTTCTTCTGCTGCTCCCAGATTATGGAATGGCCTGCCGGAGGAGATTCGTCAACTCACCAGTCTCTTGGAATTTAAAAAAGCCATAAAGACTGATCTCTTCCGGCAGGCCTATCCGGCGGAATTTTAGGATGCCTTTAAGATATTTTAAGATATTTTAAGATGTTTTAATGATGTTCTAACTAATGATGTTTTTATGATGTTTTTAAGATGTTTTAAGATGTTTTAATAGTATGTATTGTGTTTTGTTTAGTCTATGTATTTTATATTTTTTGCTGTTCCCCGCCTCGATCTAGACGGAGAGGCGGGTAAGAATTATTATTATTATTATTATTATTATTATTATTATTATTATTGTTATTACCTTGCATGTCACAATTTAAAAATTGCTGGCTCGGGGTTTTCTCTCCTGGGGCTGCTGGTGGTATTTATTTATTATATTTATATCCAGCTTTTTTTTCCTGCAAGGAACCCAAGACAGCTTACATAATCCTCCTCCCCATTTTATCCTCACAACATCCTTGTGAGATAGGTTAGGCTGAGAATCAGTGGCTGGCCCGAAGTCACCCAGTGAGCTTCGTGGCTGAGTGGGGACTAGAACCCGGATCTCCTGAGTCCCAGTCCAGCACTCTAACCACTACGCCACACTGGTTCTGGGGTTAACAGTTTCAACATTACAACATTGTCAAAATGGATGCAACATACCCACTGGCTATAGTTTGCTATCCACAGTGCTCCTGGAGTACAAACATAATATGGACTGTCTTTTACTGCAAAGCAGAAGCACCAGGTATCCTGCCATTACGCTAAATCCGGCTTGGGAAATCTGTGGTAATCCAGATGTTGCTGGACTCCCTAGTGATGTGAACGATCTTGCAGCAGCCTGTTTAAGATTTTTTTCGATATAGTCGGCTTTGAAGCCTCTTGCTCACGAATCACTATCAGGCATGTCGATTCTTTTCTCCCTTTCTATTGCAAATTCGAACCCAACTGAGTCATGAACAGCAAGATCTTTTGTTTGCTTTTGTTGTTTGTGTCTTAATTGACTGCTAAATTCCTAAGTCACCAGGGATTATGCTGATTAGAACATCTCTGGCTGTGGCTGGCATAGTCTTTACATTCCTACTTAGAATGAAAAAGTATTTTGTGTTATAGATTTTTATAGGCATGTGCTAATTGATTTTAAGGTAACTTTTTTTCTAGTTCTGACTGAGAGTCTGAGAGGGAAGCCTGCTCAGTATTATGCCAATTGATTTTAAGGTAACCTTTTCTAACTCTGAGAGGGAAGCCTCCAGCCAGAGAGGCTCCAGCCAGAGAGGCTCCAGCCAGATTGCCCCTGGCAGTATGCAAATTGCAAATGCAATGCATAGAGGCAGTATGCATATGCAATGCATAGAGGCAGTATGCATATGCAAGCTGTTTTTTGAATCTCAAATGCAATGCATAGAGGCAGTATGCATATGCAAGCTGTTTTTTGAATCTCAAAGCAAAAACCTGTATTACAGCTCTGGCTCCCAGAGAGCTCGAAGATCTCTCTGTGTGATGGGAATGAACATCTTTTTAGTTCACAATGGATCGTTAATTATGCTGTGTGATCAGTGAACAGAGGTTACTCGAAAAAGAAAAACAACATCTGGAGGGCCACAGGTTCCCCATCCCAATTTTGCACCCTGTCCCCTGAAATTTGCTGGATTATTTTGACCCCTCCCCCCCCCCACTCACACCTCTCCAAATTCAAGCTGCCTGCTTCTTCCAAATTTTCCTTGGATAAGTCACCCCTTTGCCAGCCTGAGGCCTCCCTTTGAGTGTGAGGTTTTAGCTTGTGATGCTGAACCCGATGCTAAGGAGATGTTTATGTGGGCTGGAGCCTGTTCTCTTAGGCTTCCCTTCCTCTTTTACCCTGTTACTTAGGTTTTATGAACTGGTCCATTCTTTCATGGCAGAGATGGGTGAGGAAGGGAATAGCTGCAGCTCCCCAGAGGAACTAGAGGTGAGTTGGGGGAAGAGGGTGCTGCTTTGGTTCAGGAACGTAAATCCCCCCCCCCCCAGCTCACTCAGGACCTAGTGAAGAACGGTGGTGAGAATAGGCACTAAAAATGGCCAACCTCCATGATAGACAGCACAAAGAAAGTCTGCTGCACAGACAGGGCCAGCCCAAGACGGATTGCTGCCTGAAGGCAGGGCCGGCCCGACCGTTAGGCAGAGTGAGGCAGTCGCCTCAGGCGGCAGATGCTGGGCGGTGGCAGCAGGGTGTTGAAGGAAAGAGCTGTGTTTGCCGTGCAACTGCCCAGCACCCCCTAAGCTAGCCTGTTGCCTTCCCGTGTGGAGGAGGCCAGGCCAGTCATCTTTTCTACATGGATTGGGAGGGGGCACCATCTTGTCCTTCGCCTCAGGCAGCAAAATGTCTTGGGCCAGCCTTGCCTGAAGGACAAAATGGCCCCACCATTTTGTCCATGTACAGAAGCCGACCAGACTAGCGGTTGAATCTTACTTCAGTGTTGGCTGTCTCTACTACACTTGAGGGCATCCGGCTAGCTTAGCATGTGCAGGGAAGGCTGTGTGGTGACTGTCCTCCAACACCTCACTGTCACTCCCCACCTACAGGATCTTCTGCGTGAGGCAGCCACTTCACTCTGTCTAATGGTAGGGCCGGCCCTGTTCCTAGAGCAGGGGTGTTGAACCTCTTTCAGCTCAAGGGCCAAATTCAATTTCAGAGAAGCTCTCAGGAGACCACATTCCAGTGGGAGGTTGGGGCCAAAGACGAAAGGGGTGGGCCAAACCCACCCACCCCGATATATTTAAGCTTAAAGCTCTTACTTCCAGTAATTAAGCCTTATGAGAGGCATTTCAACCTTTTAGAATAGGGGGAAAAAACTGTTCAAAAGCCAGACTGAGACCCCAGGTGGGCTGGGTTTTGCCCGTAAATGTGGGGTTCAACATCCCTGACATAGAGGTTCTCCCTACAAGGCCTTGTAGTTCCCTGACTCTTGTGTGCTTTGGCTTGCACAGTATGACTACGAGTACACAGAAGCCGGCGACAGGATGATTCTGGGGAAAGGCACCTACGGGGTGGTCTACGCTGGGCGAGACCTCAGTAATCAGGTCCGCATCGCCATTAAGGAGATCCCCGAGCGAGACAGCAGGTAAGAGCTGCGGGTGGCAGGGAGAGGCTTTGCTGGACCACTCTGTGGGGATTTGGGTCTTCCTTCATGTGGGGAAAAAGTAGGGAGAGCTCTGGGATGTTGTGTAATCCACCACCACCACCACCCGCCCTCCGTGTACAGGATCCTTGGGACAAGGCCAGCCCAAGATATTTTGCTGCTTGAGGCAGAGCTGCAGATGGCTTCCCCTGGCCCCAGTCAAGGTACATCGTACCCAAGGCCAGTCAAATTATTTTGGCACCTGAGGCAGAAAATTCCAGAAGCATTTCTTTCTCCCCCTCTCTAGCAGTAAAAGTACAATAATAATAAATTAAATAACCAACAATTGGCTACTCTTCCATGACACCCAAAATCAGCTGCCTGAGGCACCTGCCTCACTCTGCCTAAGGGGTAGCAGCGCAGCTGGCTAAATTTTGACCCGGACTTAATGGTCTTATGGGTGGCCCTTTAGACGGCCAGATGTATTACTTCAGTTGTGAAACACTCAATTAACATTTCTCTTCACGCCCAACCACCATTCCATGCTTTACGACTGCATCTACGTTACCAATATGTTAGAAAAATAACAACAACAAAGCTGTTTGCCAACCCTGATTTTTGAAAAAGTACTCTGAGCATGTGCAGTTTTGCATTTTAAACTCACTTAAATCATACCACCATCATGACTAGAGGAATTAAACGGAGTTGGCTTCTGTTGCCCTACTGCCCACCTCACCTGCTGCTCTCTGGGGAGCCCATTGGGGTCCCCCAGAGCTGTGGGGCTCTACACTTTGGTCCCAAGTTCCAGCCCTAAGGGTAGATTTCATAGGTCATAGAGTTGGGAGGGGCCTACAAGGCAGGGAACTAGAGGAGGGGTCTCCCATCCAAGTAACAACCAGGCCTGACCCTGCTTAGCTTTCCACACTCAGTCAAGCTGAGCCAGCGTAAACCACAGGCCTGTAGATATAGGGCAGGCCCTGCCTTGGGAAAGGGTGAGTTTCTCTCTCACGCATTGTCACGCCTGCTCCTCAGATACTCGCAGCCCCTGCATGAAGAGATTGCTCTTCACAAGCGTCTGAAGCACAAGAACATTGTCCGCTATCTGGGCTCTGTCAGTCAAGATGGCTTCCTGAAGATCTTCATGGAGGAGGTACCTGGGGGTAAGTAGGCGGAAGATGCCTTCTGTCCGAACCTGACTTCCCGGAGTCAAGGCAAGAGTCCCAATAAAACCTTTTAAGAGTTCCAGTAGTTACCGGCCTTCACAGACACAATAAAGATTCATAGATCATAGAGTTGGAAGGGGCCTAGAAGGCCATCGAGTCCAACCCCCTGCTCAATGCAGGAAACTAGAGGAGGGGTCTCCCATCCAAGTAATAACCAGGCCCACAGCCACAGCGTATGACAATGTCCCAGGTGAAAATGATGTCAGGAGCACCTCAGCCAAGAGGCAATCACTCAAAGTGCAGCTCACAGAGACAGTCCCATAAAGTTCACAGTTCAAAAGAAGGCGGAAAGCTTTCCAGGTTTTCAGTGCATTGGTTCCTGCAAAGGCTACTAGAAGCTGCACTAGTTGAAACACAGGGGAGTGGCTGCTATGGGTCACTATCGGACACTTGATCCTGACCAGGAAACCTGACCCTCAAGCGGGTGCTGCGCCTGACATGGCGTTTCTGCCCTGCCCTCTTCTGTTGATGAAAGACCAAAGGAGACACCCCCGAAACACCCTGTCCAGCAGAGCCCTCCTCCTGCTGCCCTGTTCCCAGGGACGACGTCCCTGGCTGAGATGCAGCGGCCTCCATCAAGGTTGAGTCTTCCAGCGGTGGAAGTTAGGCCGTATCAGTCTCCAGTGCCTCACTCCCTCTCTGTTTGCTAGGCAGTGGGAGGCCTGGCAGGACTGAATTTGCAGGCCTCTAGTTTCCCACGGCTGGGCCCGACTGCAGCTTCTCCCTTTGAGTCAGAATCGGTGCCTGAGGCTATAGCTCCCTCCAGACTGGGGCAAGGTCCCACACCACCATGAAGTTTGGTTGAATCCTGGCGAGCCTTAACTTTACCAGTGTCTGTCAGATTGAGCTACGCTGTTTCATTATCCTCTTCTGGATAAATCAGATCTGTCTTTGGCCACTTAAATCGATGTGCCTTGGAGATGGGCTGGAATTTGATTCAAAATGCTTCAGCTGGACTCATCTGTCGGTGGTCAGCAGGACAGGCAATATCATGCCGATTTTGTCCGCTTCACTGGCTACCAATTTATTTCCAGGCCCAAATCCAAAGTCCTGATGCTCAGCTTTAAGTGTCCTAAACCGCCTGGGACCAGGTTTTTTGGGTACCCCCCCTATGAACCTGCTTGAGAGCTGAGTTCAGTTTTGGAGACTCTCCTCTTTGCCTTGCCAGCACCAGATGATGCACGGTGCCTGGGGTCAAGCGGGGGGGCCTTTTCAGTGGTGGCATCTAAACTACGGAATGGCCTCCCAACAGAAGCTCATTTGGCTTCCCCCTTGCCCGCTTTTAAGGCTGTTCTTTTTTTTTCCCCTCCCAGCAAGCATTGTTTACTTAGACCAGGGGTGGGAAGCCTCAGGCCGGGAGGGCAAATCTAGCTCTCACCATGCCCCTTCCTCTGGTTTCACCTCCTTTTCCCCAACCCCAGTTGTTCGGTGGTTGCCTGGCTTTTGCTGAAATGCCTCCCCTAAGGGCTTTGTTACTGGCAGTAAGAGCTTTAGGCTACAGTATGCTGGGTGTTTGTTTGTTTGTATTGTATTTTGATCCCATCCCTCTTGCCTCTGGCTCTACCCGCCCCTGGAATGAAGCCCCCCAGAGCATCTCCAAAACTGAATTCGGCCCTTGGGTTGCAAGAGCACCACCCCTGACTTACCCCTGACTTACAGCCCCTGATAAACTGGGCATGTTTAGCCTTCAGAAGAGGAGACTGAGGGGAGAGATGATCGCACTCTTCCAGTATTTGAAGGGATGTCACACAGAGGAGGGCCAGGATCTCTTCTCGATCATCCCAGTTTGCAGGACACGGAATAATGGGCTCAAGTTACAGGAACCCAGATTCCACCTAAATATCAGGAAAAATTTCCTGACGGTCAGAGCGATAAGACAATGGAACCTACTACCTAGGGAGGTGGTGGGCTCTCCCACTCTGGAGGCATTCAAGGTGCGGCTGGACAGTCATCTGTCAGGGATGCTTTGACCTGGATTCCTGCATTGAGCAGGGGGTTGGACTCGATGGCCTTGTAGGCCCCTTCCAACTCTACTTTTCTATGATTCTCTATGATTCTATGACGCTTCTATTCTGCCATGTGTTGATCTGTGTTTCCATGATGCGTTATTGCTGTCTGTTTGTTGCTAGTATTCTATTTTAACCTGCTTGTGGTTTTATATTTGTTTTCGAGCTGCCTTGAGTATGATTTATTAACAAAAAGTGGGACATAAACGTCACAGCAAACAAACAAAATTACAGGGTGTGTGAGTGAGGAGGTAAAATAATGAGCATTGTGCTATGTGATTCCCTGTCACTGATTCGGGAATAGACCCTATCATGAATGTTGCCTTGTAAAACCTCCAGAGAAACCTCCAGAGAAAGGGACCTTTGGAAGTAAATGCTAGTGGACCAATTGTTCCTAAGGGACAGTGTGGAAGCAGGGAGGAACGGATCGGTCCATTTTGCTCTCTCCCCCGTTCAGTTTTTTTTTAATACCTCAAGTTCTTTCCATCCTGAATGTGAAGATATTTGTGGATTTTGGTAAATTCTTAGATGAAATAGTCCCTGCCCACCATACAGCTGTTAAAGAAGAGAAGCCTGTCTGAAAAAAGAGGTGGCAATCCTAATTCAGACTTCTAATTGCTAAGCACTCCAAGCCCCAGGCCTTGATGGATGAATCTATCAGTTTTGGTTTCTTCCCCCTTACATTTTCACATTTTTTGAATTTCAAGTTCTTTCCATTGGAAATATGAAGAAATTTGTGAATTTGGGTAAATTCTTATGCACACACACACATATACAGAGACAGTCCCCAGGTTAAGAACGTCCGACTTACGGACAACTCGTACTTACGAACTGGACTTCCAGGTTCCCCGGCTCTACGTCGTTATATAGAGTATAGCGTAGTATACGTAATTTACGCAATTGCGTAAATGCCGTATACTACGCTATACTGTGGCGTGGTGGTGAGAGTGTTGGACTGGGACTCGGGAGATCTGGGTTCTAGTCCCCACTCGGCCATGAAACTCACTGGGTGACTTTGGGCCAGTCACGGACTCTCAGCTGACCTACCTCACAGGGTTTGTGAGGATAAAATGAGAGGAGGAGGAAGATTATGTAGCCGCCTGGGGTTCCTTGCAGGAAAAAAAGCGGGGCATAAGTATAATAAATAAATAAATTAATATATACAAATGCGACTTAAAGACATTCTTAAGAACGGAACTCATTCGTAACCTGGGGACTGCCTGTATGGCGTGGAAGTGCCTGCTGCCAGTCGGAGAATCAAGCTAGATGTACGATGGTCTAACTCAGTTAGTGCCGGCTCCAGGTTTTTGAGGGCTGTTGGGCAAGACATCCTCAATGGACCCCCTCCCTCAGTGAGTCTACATTCTCACCGGTATTGTCACCAGGTACTCTTGCTCCTCATCCTCTTTCTCATAATTGCTAACACTCACTTGCTTGACAGGCAGAGAGCCAGTGAGCAGGTAGACATTGGCATCTCCTCTTCCTCCTTCTCTTCACCACCGTTGTGCGGGTCAGAGCGAGAGAGGCAGGTGATCAAGCTGGTTGCAGTGGTGAAGAGGAGGAGCAACTCCAGGGGGCTCTTGTCAGTGGACCCCTGCTGGGGTGTGGGCCCTTGGCAGATGCCCAACCATGCCTACCCAAGACGCCGGCCCTAGACTCGGTACACGGCAGCTTATTCATACACTCAGTGGAGGCGATGGCTTTGGGGCAGTCATTCAGGAGGTTGGGTTCCTAGAGGCTTCTAGAGCAGTGTTCTCCAACCTTGGGTCCCCAGATGTTTTTGGCCTACAACTCCCAGCATGCCCAAGCCAGCATAGCTGGCTGGGGCATGTTGGGAGTTGTAGGCCAAAAACATCTGGGGACCCAAAGTTGGAGAACACTGGGCTAGAGGTACCGATGGTCTGCTGACTCAGTGTAAGGCAGCTTCCTGTGTCCCGATGCTGCTAGGCCCTGCCCTACCTCCACCTGGCTCCACCCACTAGCTCCCTAGTCCATGCCGGGGCATGCTGGGAGTTGTAGGCCAAAAACATCTGGGGACCCAAGGTTGGAGAACACTGCTCTAGACAGTAATTCCCCATCCTCCCTGCCCCCATATAGGGAGCCTCTCCTCTCTGCTGCGCTCCATGTGGGGACCCTTGAAGGACAATGAGTCAACCATCGTTTACTACACCAAGCAAATCCTAGAGGGGCTGCGTTACCTGCACGACAACCAGATTGTCCATAGGGATATCAAGGTGAGAGCTGTCCCAGGCTGGGCTGCAAGCATTTATGTGTGTGGGTGCTATCTCTGAGCAGCATTGCCAGGACTGACAGGGAGCGAGGCGGGAGAAGTGGAGGTGGAACCAAAAGGGCAGGCAAAGCCTCAGGAATGAAAATATATCCAAAATGTGCTATTTGTCCAACGTGTCAGGAAAATGATCTTCTCCGGGGGCATTGCGATTTAGTAGCATAAGAATAAATGTGGAAGTAAATCCTAAATCAATGCTAAAATGGTATAATAAATATAAACTATGAAGCAGGGTTGTTGAACTTCTTTCAGCTTGAGGGTTGAACTCAATTTCACAGAAGGGGGGGTGTCGCATTCCAGTGGTGGGCGTGGCCAAAGGTGAAAGGGGCGGGGCCAAAAATAAAGAATACCAGCCTATTGGAGCTTAAAGCTCTTAGTTCCAGTAACTCCGCCCTCAGAGAGGCCTGTCAACATCTTAGAGTGGGGATAGACACCGTGCAAAAGCCAGGACATCACCAAACGATAGGTGGTCGGGGGAAAGGGCGGGGCCAGGGGGAAGGGGCGGGGCAGCTGGGGAACCCCAGAGGGCTGGATTTGGCCTACAGACCTGAGGTTGAACTACCCTGCTTTACAGCAAGTGTTTAGGACATGTGGATGCTAAACACGGGTATGGTGTTACATTTTATATTTCGAGTTGTTTGTGTAACACTGTGTGTGTGTGTGTGTGTGCACGCGCACACACACACGTACACGCACACACACACATTCCATTATAAAAGCCTGGACCTATATGCATGTTTACTCAGGGTGTAAGTCCCGTTGTGTTGAGTGGGGCTTACTCCCAAGAGGGTGAGCATAGGATTGCAGCTGGAGGTCTCTATATATTGACTCATCTTCGCATTTAGAAAGTAACTCGAGTAATTTTTATGTCATTTACTGGCAGTGCTCCTGAAGAAAAAGCATTTTCAAAATGTGTCAGGCGTATCACAATATATGCTAATACCAATCTCAGTTCTCTGAGTGCTGATCCTTATATAGCCAAAATGGCATCCTCCACACACAAGAGGAAGGTATCAGCCCATTTGGGTAAACCCAAAGGTGTGCAGAAGTAGAAAAGATTTTTAGGGGGAAATGCCTTCCGGGAGACCCCTTCCCTCCCCCCAAATAGCCCATTGTTTTTTGGGGGTGGGGTGGGGGAAATACTGGAAGATCATTGGGGAAAGGGGAGGGAATGGAGTAAAGCAGTCGTGGATGAACAGGGATCACTCCATGCTGCAACATTTTGTTGTAGAGTATAAAATATTTTCACTTCTGAGCACAAGTCTTCGGGATTTTTGTATTGGAGGGGCAGAGGTGGGAGCTGTTTGGTGGGGGAAACCCTCAGCTCTTGAGTAACTTCTGGATCTCCAAAGCAGTGACCTGGGCTTTCTGGGTTGACAGGGAGATAACGTCTTGATCAACACGTACAGCGGAGTGTTAAAAATTTCAGACTTTGGCACCTCCAAGAGGTTGGCAGGGATCAGCCCCAGTGCAGAGACATTCACAGGTAAGGGATTGTGTGTGTGTGTGTGTGTGTGTGTGTGTGTGTGTGTGAATGTGTTTGGTGGGGGAGGTTATCTTTCTCGATTATGTGTCAGCAGTTTATGTACACACACACACACACTCTCTCTCTCTTATTGCTTTAGCAATGAACATTAAAAAAACAGCAACACCCTATTACTAGCATAATGCAGCATATCGATTCAAAATATGTGGGTGCTTCCAGATGAAAGGCTCCTAGTGCCACCAATCGGACATCCTTGTGCAGCTGTTCTGTCTTTTCCGGATTTTCTGCAGTAAGAAAAAAGACGACAAGGAAAGAAGTGATGGGGAAAACACGGGAAGGGTACATGTGGAAGACGTCATCATCTGGAACCACCACCCCACCACCCCCCAACAAAAATTCCATACAAGAGGCAGGGTGATAGCACAATAAAAGCTTTGTCTGGAAGCAGCCTTGAGAGAAAGGTTACTTAACACAATGAACACAATGAAAGATCAGCAATAACAATAGTTAAAGGAAAGATAACAATAACTGGAAAGTCATTACCGAACAGCTGAATCCGGTAACAATCATATAATCATATAAGTGTTTGTACGGGCGGGGGGGGGGGGAACTGGAAGAGAAAACTGAGAACTGCAACAAAAGTTTGCAGTGTATTCTCGCAGGAATGCTCCTGTTCAGGTTTAAGGGGTAGAGGACATGCTTCGCATGCAGAAGGTTCCAGGTTCAATCCCTGGGCATCCCCAGTGAATGGATTTGGTTGCAGGTGATGGGCAAGAGAACCTGGAGAGCCTCTGCCAGTCAGAATAGACAGCACTGAGCTAAATAGACAAAATAGTCTCACCTGGTGCAAGGCAGCTTCCTATGTTCCTGTGCCCTCCTCCTGGATACGATAAGCTGCAAGGAGCTCGAGCTCTTCTTTCTCAGTGGCCCCATTTGGCTCCATTTCTGTCGACACTCACCCACCTGAGCTTGCTATTAGAGGGCATGATGTATTCTGCTGTACAACAGCAAAAATTATCAACGAATTGTCAGCGATCAATAAACACGAAATAAAATGATGTTTGAATGGCCTTGCAAAGCATCTGGCCCATCTATATGACCTACAAAGTGGAACCAAACTTCTCTACATTTTTCTTTTATCTTGTACCCCTGGTTGTGAAAGAAGCTTCCCAGAGAGGCTTGCCTGGCACCTACATTGTGCTGTTTTTGGCGCCAGGTGAAGACCTTATTTTCCCAGGTATTTTTCAGCGCGGTCCTATGAGGGTGCCCGCAACCGTCCGAACCTGAAGGATTGCGGGCATCCTATGCGGGGCGGGAGCAGGACAGCAGATAGGATATCCGCCGCACTCCCCTTGCCCTCAGAAACATCTAGATGGCTCATTTTGGCCATCTAGATGTTTCTCCTCTCTTTGCGAGGAGGAGAGGCCAAGGCGCCACGTGGATTCCTCAGAATCTAGCAGAGCCTCACTCCTCCCCTCCCCCCCCAGGAACGCCCCCCCCCCCAGGGAACCGAAGAAGGAAGACTGTCTTCAGTTCCCTGCTGGCACAGAAAGAACCGCGCCAGCTACGAGATGGGGCAGCCACTCCATGGTGCTGCGACCTCAGAAAAGATTTCCGAGGTCGCAGTGCCTTCCAGACCCATTCCTATGTCGTGCCCCCCCCCCCAGACAAGGTCGGATGATATATTGTTAACATTAGAAAGGCCTATGGAAAATTGGGATTGGTTAGAGAAACATTTAGATGAATTTAGGGAAGTAACGGGGTTAAAAATTAATTGGGATAAATCTGAGATAATGACATGTAATTATAGTAAACTGGAGGAAAGGGGATTTAAACAAAGGAAAGTTGATATAAAGATAAAAAATATAATTAATATTTAGGTATTGATATATTAAAAGATATGGATAAAATAGGGGAATGGAATTTTAAAAAATTAAAAGAAGAAGTTAAAAATAAATTAGAGGATTATAAAAAATTGGGATTATCATGGTTTGGTAGGATAGCTTTGATTAAAATGAAGATTTTACCGAAGTTTATTTTTTTATTTAGAATGATACCATATAAGATATCAGAGAAAGAAATTAAAGATTGGCAAGTAATTTTAAATAGCTATTGTAATGGGGGGAAAAGATCAAGGATTACTAAGAATAGATGGTATAAAGCTCAAAAAATAGGGGGACTTGCTCTCCCTAACTTAAAATGGTATTATATAGCTAATCAACTTAGATATATTATGGATATTATTGCTAGGAAGGATTTTATGTGGTGGGAAATAGAAGCATTTGAACTGGGTAATAGGGTGGAGAAATTTTTATTTACAAAACAAGGACATATTATGATAAAAAGATTAGAAAATCCCTTTTTAAAAAATATGTTAGAAATTTGGGGTAGAAATAAGGAAATATTTTAAATTTTATTTTAATCTTTTTACTTGCAGCACAACAGTAACAACAAACCGGGAAGGGGAAAGGGGGGGGGGGGATTCATAGCATGAAACATCAATAAACACTCATCATTAACATCTCCCTTGATAGAAGGAAAAGAAAAAAAAATGAGAAAAGAAAAAAGAAAACACAAGCGGTGGTGGGTTAACATTTCCGTTTCAAATATATACATTCATATAAGCAGTCGATGTATCTAAATATGCATCCATACGACTTTGACGGTTTTAGGAGATACATTTGAATGTAGCAAGAGCAGTGAGATTTTCGTTGAGTGATAGGTGGTGGGTGTTTTTCCTTCTAAGCTTGGAGTTTATAAGTCTCTTTGTAACTATACAGGCTCTCACTTTCCATTTTTTCTGTCCATCTGTTAATCTGTGATTTAAAGGTGCACGTGCATCCGCTATTATCACAGCTTTTTCAAGAACAACATTGATGCAAGCAAGCACTTCCAACCAAAGAGAAGCCGCTGCAGGACATGCCCACATCATATGCCTCAATGAGGCATGGTCCTCATTACATCGCCAGCGTCCAGCAGAGCGAGCCAGCTTCTTCTTTCAAGCCTCCTGTGGTGTCCAATATATACGAAGCATCAATTTTTGTTGAATCAATCTCAATTTTAAGTCTACAGAAATAGTACATATGGAAGCTCAGGCAACTTTCTATTGATTAAGCTGTATAGAGCATCCAATTCCTTATTCCATTCATCTCTGACTTTCTGAACATCTGCTTTACTACATTCCAGAAGACTTTTATAGACCGCCGTTATCGGCTTCGCTTTCTGTAAGGAACCAATTGATTCCTTCAACAGTGCAGGAGGCGCTGAAGCACTCATTTCTGATGGGCTGGATGCAGGCTCCAACTAACGCTGAAGCTGAATATACTGCCAACTGCTACTAGATGATCAATGGTATTTGATCTGCAATACTGCAAATGGTAGGAATTCGTCGCCCAAACCTATTAGCTGGTCTAACGTATAAATTCCATTGTCAGCTCAACTCCTCTACATAAAAGGTCATCTTTTTATTTTCAAAATTGGATTCTCCCATATGGTTAGTTTATCATGAGAATATGGATCGGACTGGCGAGTCATTGCATTCCAAATCTTTCTTGCTGCTAAGATTGTTGGTGGAGACATTCCTTTCTTTTTAATAGATCCTAACGCCATCCAGCCAGAAAGGGGTACCAAATAATTTGACTCCAAAACGACCCATGGAAGAGTATGAAGGAAAAGGTTGTTTTCCAGTCATTAGTATGGTTTAACAAATAAGTTTTATGATATAAACTAAGATCTGGAAAATTAATTTTCCCTCTTTAATTGACAACTGCATCTTCTTCAGTGAAAAATGGGGAGGAGACACACACACCCAATAAACTTCCAAAAAACTACATAAAGGTTTTGAAAATATGTTTCAGGAATATATAAAGGAATACTACATAATACATAAATTACCCATGGCAAGACATTCATCTTAAGTATATTAACCTTACACCAAGTGCTTAAATTAAGTGATGCCCATCTTTCCAAGTTGAGGGATATTTCTGCCAGTAATGTGCTTATATTCAATTTAACCATTTGTGAAATATCTCAAGGCACCAATATACCAAGATACTTTATCACTTCTGGGCACCAATGAAATTGCCAAGCAGTAACTACTTCAGATAACTTGAAACTATCTACAGGCCTTAATTCAGATTTTGTCCAATTAATAGTATAACCCAAAAGTGTACCAAAGGTATCAATCAATCTTATTAATTTTGCGGTATAGAAGACTCTAACCTACTAAGGAATAACAACAAATCATCTGTGTATCAAGCCGTTTTATATTCAACCTGCTTGTGGAGAAAGCCGAAAATATCTGTTTTCCAGGGTCGCAAATATAAACTGCCAATATAATTTGTCAAACGCTTTCTCAGCGTCAAGTGAAATAACTGCTGTTGAATCCCTTCTTTTAGAATTCAAAGCAATCAGATTTACTGCAAGCCTTAAATTATCTTCTCCCTGTCTCTGGCGAATGAATCCCACTTGGTCAGGATGATCACTCAGTGAGCGATATGTATGTATCACTCACTGAGGAGTGAGCTTATTTAATTTTTTTGCTGACATTGCCAAATCTGATGGGGGTGGAGGGCGGTGTTGCCCACCGCCTGCAATTGCCCACCCCTACTCTAGCTTATGCTTGCCTAAAGTCACTAATCTTCAATGGATCATTTTTTTTTATTATTTTTTTTTTTGCATTTTAAAACAATCCAGCTCTTTCTGTAGATCCAGGTAGACCCTGAGAAGCAACCATCTTTGGTGAGGATTCTGGCTTTTGCCAGGTTGATAAGAGATCGAATAACAGCCTAAAAATAATTTAAGTTCAGATCAGGGGTGTCTGTTTTGGGAACAAGTAACAGAGTGCCAGCAAGAAGGGAAGGAGCTGTGGTTTGGCTGGCAAGTAGCGTGGTGTGGCTCCCATGACCCATCCTGGCCTCTCCCTTCTTTCCTTCCTCAGGCACCCTGCAGTACATGGCCCCAGAGGTCATTGATCAAGGGCCCCGTGGCTATGGCAAGCCAGCTGACATCTGGTCCCTGGGCTGCACCATCATTGAGATGGCTACAGGCAAGCCCCCTTTCTTCGAGCTGGGCAGCCCGCAGGCCGCCATGTTCAAGGTGAGGCCGGGGAAAACACCTGGGCATTCTTGGGTTACTTGGATCCTTGCAGACAACTGTCAAAGTGGGTCAGCTGATGTTCCTAGTTTGCCGGCCGTGCCAGTCTCTGTCTAGGACCACTCTAGCAAGTTGGGGCACACTTGCGTGCAAGAGGAGTGCAGCAGTGGCATAGTGGTAAATTTACCCACCTAGCTGACCCCCATAGCCACCTGGCTGACCGCCTTCCCCTGTATATACCCAGTTGATGCCCGAGATCTTACTGGTCGTTCCGCAGCCGATGGAACGTCGCCAAGTAATGGCACGAAAGCGGGCCTTCTTGGTGGTGGCACCTGCCCTTTGGAACATTCTCCCACATATTGTTTGACAGGCAGAAACAGTGGCAAGTTTTAAATGCCTCTTGAAAATATGTCTGCTCACATAGGCTTTCCCTGACCTGTAAAGGATTATATTACTGCCCTGTTTTGTTATCTCATTGTTATTTTTTTTATTATTTACAATTTTTCTTTTTATATTGTTATATTTTATTTTACTTGTACTTTTAATTTGAATCACTAAGGGATTTTAATATATTAAGTGGTATGGAAGTATTATAAATAACTAAATAAAAATAGCCATGCCCCCAAGGGCATCCAAAAATGCAGGCAGCTGTGTTGATCCATCCATTTTCCCTTTTGCACCAGTCAGAGGCTGTAGCTGAGGCAAAATGCAGCAGCCTCCTTCTATTTGACAAGAGCTGGAGGAGCAAGTACTTCCACTTCCAGGCACTGGTGATGTTGTAGCGATGAGAGGCAGTGTGGTCTAGTGGTTAGGGTAGAACTGGGAAGTCCCAGCTTCAAATCTCCACTTAGCTGCAGAGCTCACAGGGTGATCCTGGGTGGGTCAGTCACACTGCCTTTCAGCCTAACCTACCTCATAGCATTGTTTTGGGGATAAAAATGTGTGTTTGGGGGATGCCTATCCAGGATGCCTCTTTGAGCACTATTTTTTAGTGGAAAGGAAAGATATAAAGGAAAGGAGAGCCAGTGTGGCGTGGTGGTGAGAGTGTTGGACTGGGACTCGGGAGATCTGGGTTCTAGTCCCCGCTCGGCCATGAAACTCACTGGGTGACTTTGGGCCAGTCACTGACTGTCAGCCTGACCTACCTCACAGGGTTGTTGTGAGGATAAAATGACGAGGAGGAGGAGGAGGAGGAGGATTATGTAAGCCGCCTTGGGTTCCTTGCAGGAAAAAAGGTGGGGTATAAATATAAATAAATAAATAAATAAATATGAAATAATAAAATCAATGTATGTTCCTTTGGAAGAGAGTTCCTTGGAGGATGAAGCTGGGCTAGAAGCCTAATTCATAAATAAATGGAGCCCTGGCCTACAACTAGTAGTACTTGAGGCCTGTGCTGAGAAAGGAAAATAGGATGATGGGATAAGGTCCCCTGCTGCTCCTCAACATGACAGGTCTTGTTGCTAAAGCTGCTGTTCTCTCTTCTTCGCCTTCTGTGCTGGCACTGGGCACCGGAAGGGGATGCCACTTGCCAGTCCTTGTTTTAAGAGTCCTCCAGGCACTATTCAGGGTACTACTGGTAACACCATGACTGGATTACTGCAATGTGTTCTGTGTGGGACTGCCCTTGAGGATGGTCGAGAAGCTGCAGCTAGAGCAGAATGCAGCTGCCCGTCTGTTGTCCAGTGCCGCCCCATATCAGCATGTAACACTCCTGCTGAAGGCTATACATCTGCTATCGGGCCAGGTTCTGGTACTAGCCTATAAAGCCCTGAACAACTTGAGACCAGAACAGTTGAGGACATGCCTTCTCCCTTGTCATCCTGCCCAATCACAGAGGTCTTCTGAAGAGCCACTTCTGGTGGTCCCATGTGGGTCGGAGATCCACTTGGAAACCTCCAGGAGTAGGGCCTTTGGTGTGTTGGCTCCCACCCTATAGAATGCCTTCCAACTGAGATCAGACATCGATGTTACTTTGGTTTTGATGTTTGCTGAAGACTTTACTTTTCAGGCAATCATCTCCTGGCTAATCACTAAATTCCAGCTACTGTTTGTTTCTGCTTTTCGTGTAATTATTTTTTGTATGTTGTATTGTAATTTGTTGTGCACTGCTTATCTCTCGATATGGAGCGGTTTATAAATTTAATGATGATGATGCAGAATGTTACATAGTTTATTATGAAGTTTAAAATACTGTCATTAGCATATCTAAAACAAGAAAAGGGGGTGACATAGGTCTGTGGTACATGCATAATGTCCTAGGTTCAATCTCTGGTATCTCTGTTTCAAAGACTGCAAGAGGCTGGCCTGGGCTGGGCTGCTCAGGATCCCTGCCTGAGACCTTGGTGCACTAATTGGAATAGACAGGACAAGCTTAGAGAAGTGGGACCTGCAACAAAATGTTGCAGTGCAGAGTCCTGCTGTTCAGGATTCCTGCCATTCCATTCAGTCCCCCTCCCCCAACAGTTAGTCACCATTCTGTGGTCACTGAAGATGTTCAGTCCTCACTGAGTTGGGGTTTTTTGGAGGGTGGGGAGTTCCTGCCATTACTTTTTTCCCCTAAAAATTTTTTTTGTACTGCCTTGGGGTTCCTCTTGTGTGTGTGTGGTTCCATTTTGCCGGTACTGCTAGGAAAGTTGTGAAGGACCACCGCCGGTCCTTTTGCGTGAGTTCGGGAGTTAACGGGTTAACTGGGGCTGAGAAAACTCCCTTTAAGCGGTTCCCGAATGAGTAAAAGGCAACCGCTACAATAGGCACTGAATGAGAGTTGAAATTGACAAAATACGGGGTTTGTTTGTAGTAAGTTTAATGGAGCGAATCAAAACAAACAGATAAGAACTCCACCATAAACACAGGGGAGTCTATAAAAGCTAATGGAGCATGCAAGCTCCAATACATATCGAGCAGAGCTCAGCAGATAGGCAAAAAAGCAACACTGACCTCAAAAGACCCAAGTTCCTCGAAAGCGGTTCACTGCAAATCGTTCAGACTTACAGCCTTTACCGGGCGGCTTTGCCCTGGGGTTGTGTTCCGTTGTCCGGACCGAAGTCATGGACGTCTGTGCAGCCCTGCACCCAACATTCAACAACTTCCAAAAGAGGGGCTTGGTGCCCCTCTTTTACCTCCTCCTCTGCTCCCCCGCTCCCCCCTCCTTTCCTGTTGACAAGTAAAAACTGGCTCCTCCTGCCAGGATCCTGGTGCCCCTGGGTGCTTGGGAGTACTTGGCAGCTCTTTGAGACTGCCAGGGCATCCCGGTGCCCCCCAATGCTTGAGGGTCATTTACAGCTCTTTGTGAGACTGCCAGGGGAAGCTACTGGGGGGGTATGTAGATGAGGTGAATGCAGATGTAGGCTGATGCAAATGACTGCTCGGAACTGAGCTGCCTCTGCCCTAGGCGGAGGTCACGCAGGTGGCGGTGTGTGTGTGTGTGCTTGGTCTGGCTTTCTCTCCACAAAAGTACTACCACAAGTCATGTATCTTTTCTCAGGTGGGCATGTTCAAGATCCACCCTGAAGTGCCCAGTTCCATGTCACAGGAAGCCAAGGCTTTTATTCTGAGTTGTTTTGAAGCCGATCCAGACAAGCGGGCAACTGCTACGGCCTTGCTTCAGGAACCCTTTCTGAAGGCATCCAATCGGAAGAAAAGCAGGAGCCCAGTAGTGCCAGGTGAGGTGGAGAGCCAATCTGTGAGCCAAGCCAGGCTGGTATTCCTGATAGTTTGGACCATGGCTGCCCCTTTTCTTTGCCACCAACCTTGCAGTCCTCTCTCTTCTCTCTACAGATGAACTGTCTTCGTCGGGGGCTGGTGAATCCAGGAACCGCTCTTCATCTTTGCATTCATTGAAGGCACACAGAGAGAACAAATTTCTAACTCGGAGCTCCAGTGAGGTGACCCAGAAAGCCAACTTCCTAAGGTAAGGTCTGAGGTGGAGGGGACCCCTTACATGGGCAGGTAGAACAATATATCAGGGATATATTCATATTATATGCATATACAAGTATTAATCTACATCTCATTTACTACGGGTGCAATCCTATGCAAGTTTAGACAGAAAAAAGGCCAACAACACCCAGCATGCTCCAGCCAGCATAGCAACCCCAGCTCCAGCTTTACTACAGGGCCTTCGCACCTGTCCAGGTTGAATACACTGTTGGCGTCTGGCAAAATAAGGAAGAGTTTGACTGCCACCTGGTGACAGCCTTTTGTCACTACAATTGGTGAACTTCCACTGCTATCATTACGAAGACGATGCATATGCCCTGATCTACTTTGAACTCTCTTTTTTTTTAAAGCATGATATACGGTAATTACTAATTATTGTTAACAAATGAATAGCCATACTCCATTATTTTAGCCATATCAATCAAAGCTAAGTAATGGAAACCATGCTTCCTCTCCCCCTGCCCCCACACCCCCTGGGTGGGCCATTGATCCGGATTGGGGCCCTAGGATAGGGGGTAGTGGGGCTCTTAAGATCAGGACCGAGGGCCCTGCACCTATTCTGGAGTAAAAAAGAAAAAGAGAGAGAGGTGCTAGAAAGTAATGTCTGTTTTGACCTTGGGTATGCAGCCTAGAATGTTCCCCCAGAATCCTTTGCAACACCTAAGGGTTCCACCCACTGCAAACGCACAGGGGTTCCTCTGGCAGATAAGACAGCATCCAAATGGCTCCCCGAAGGTAGAAAGCTTGAAAGCCTTCGCCCTGGAGCTATTTCAGAGCTGACCAGGTTTCCCCCGTATCAAAGGGCTACATAAATGTCCTTTGCAAAAATCAGAAGCAATTGTCTGTGACAACCACTGTGAGTTTGAGGAACTGAGTAGCTTGTCTCATTGACCACAGTGTCTGACACACTGCAGATTCAGGACAAAATGGCACATTTGTGTGTTGTTCCGTCTTTCTTTTAAGAGATTCTTTTCTTTCTTTCATGCAATGCAGCTGCTGAGGCTGCAGTTTGAAGGGGGAAGCCAGCAAGAGGGTGGGGAGGGTTTGGGAAAAGGCCTTCTCGCACTTCCTCATCTTTTTCCATAGCAGAGGTAAAGGCAACCTTTGGAAGGGGGGCAAATTTGAATGTAGAAAATGGTGCGAGGGAAAGGGATCAAGATCTAAGAAGACCCCTCTCCTCCTTGCACCGGTCTCCTTCCAATTGCAGCAGCTGCATTATATTTAGTGGAGGCGGGGGGAGTCTCTAAAAAGTATTACGAAAATATATAGAACATTCAGTTCTGCCCTGAGGACATGTGGCTTGAGAAATCTTGCTACTGACCGAGCACATGCAGCGGAGTGAGGTAGTAGAATGGACACCACCACCCTGGGAGAGGACCACATTTTTGAATATACCCCTAAACACACACACACACACACACACACACACAGCTCCATGCAAGTAGATAGCTAGGATAGCAAGGAGATGGTTGTGTTGAAGTTTTCTCCCTGATGAGCCCATTTTCTTCTTGCAGAAAATTATTTTATGTGAGGGAGCCTTTAAAAATGATGTGTGTGTGTGTGTGTGTGTGTGTGTGTGTGTCCCATTTTGCTGGTACAGCCCAACCTCTCACATCAGGACTGTACCACCTCATTCTGCTCAGCAAGTGCAGAGACAGACACCTGCTTTAATGCATTGCTTGTCCAGAGTTGTGCACCGGTGTGCCAGAACTGTAGCCGAGTGTGTTTGTGTCTCGGGCTACAAACACAGGCGTTTTTTCCAGTTCCGCCTGGAGATGCCGGGGATTGAACCCGGGACCTTGTATGTGCTCTGCTGCTGAGCTGTGGCCCCTCCCCTGCTGGGGGTGGGCAGAGGATTTTGTCACCTTTTTTTTTCCTGGCAGGGCTGCTGTGCCTTTCACAATGGAACAATAAGCAGCAATCCAACTGGTAGAGTCCCCCCCCCCCCAGTCTTTGCAGCTTTGTGTTGGGGTACGATGAACCTGCTGAATCCTGGTCATGCAGATGTCAACACACAGGAGCCCTTGCAGGGCAGGCAAGAGCGGGTGGCTGTGAGCCTGTGGGGATAACTACGTATATAATGTGGGTCATTGTCAAATGTATATAAAGCAGGGATGGGGGTGCAATTCAAGGCAGAGAAGTGGCGGGCAACCCCCTCCTCCCCCCACCAAGCTATTTTTTTTTTCTCCTGATGGGCTCCCAAGATTGGAAGCAAGGCCCACCAGGAGAAAAAAAAAAAGTTGGTAGGGTTCAGGGCATGCATGCAAGCAGCCAGAGGGAGGGTTCTGCTCCTCTTCCCACATCTTCACTTCAAATCCCTCTACCTTGTCTTATATGAATATTCAGCTCAAGCCCCCACTGTGTCCTAACACAGGAGTGGGCAGAAGGTAGATCCCCAGATGTTTGGGGACTTCGACTCCCAGAAGCCAGCCACCCCCCACCCCCCCGTCAGCACTGCCAATGGTCAGGAATGCTGGAGTTGGAAGTCCAAAATATCTGGAGATCCACTTCCTGCCCACCCCGGCCAACACACACATGGTTGTCATCGGCCCCCGCGCGGGCGTTGCTCTCGGATCCAACTCCCACACGTGTCTACGCAGGGCTCCTGAGGAACTGGCCAACGTTGACCTCAGCCTCTCCTCTTCCTCCCACGAGGAGAGCGGCTGCTTGTTCTTGCTGAAGAAGGACAGCGAACGGAGGGCCACCCTGCACAAGGTGCTGACTGAAGAGCTGTCCAGCATCGCGGCCGCCATCCACGAGGCCCAGGATGAGGTAAGCACCGCTCAGGCCTGGCGGGCTTAAGAGATGACTGTGCCGGCTCCAGGGCCCTTGGGCAGGAGACCCCTGCCTCAGCGCATTTCCCTCTTCGCCACCACGGTCTCCCAACTGCTACTGCTCCCCATCCTCTTTCTCATCGGGGCGACCATCTGCAGAGAGGCGGTGGGCGAGCAGGAGACCACATCTGCTGCTCCTCCTCGCCACCACCGCCGTTGCCTGCGGCAGAGCGAGAGGCAGCTGAGCAGGCAGGACGCGACGGGGAGGGGGAGGGGCAGGTCCAGGGGGCTCTTGTCAGTGGGGCCCCTGCTGGGCTGTGGGCCCTCGGCAGATGCCCACCCATGCCTGCTCCTGGCCCCATCCCTAATGTCGGCAGGGAAGCAACATGGTGCCCTCCAGACGTTTTGGACTACAGCAGCTATAAGCCCCGACCATTGGTCATGCGGGCTGAGGCTGATGGGAGTTTGTTTATTTATTCATTCATTCATTTCATTTCATTTCATTTCTATACCACCCAATAGCCGAAGCGCTCTACGCAGTGTACAACCGTTCCTAAAACAGGGCCATAATACAATGAAACAACCATAACATTATTCCAAAATACAGAATTTAAAAAACATTTAACAGCTAAAACAATATTTGATACAGAGTAGAGCTGTTTAAAGCACCTGACATGGATACCCCCATCAAGCCATTAAATATCCTTAGGTGTCTTTAAATGCCTCGGCACAGAGGGCTGTCGTAACCTGGTGCCGAAAGGATGACAGAGTTGGTGCCAGGCAGGCCTCAGTGTGGAGATCATTCCACAGTCGCGGGGGGGGGGGGTTGCCACTGAGAAGACCCTCCCTTTTGTTGCCTCCCTCTGAGCCTCCCTTGGAGGTGGCACTAGGAGGAGGGCCTCAGGGTGTTGATTGTAGTGTCCAGGTAGATTGTGGTTGGGAGAGGCACTCCGTCAAGTATTGCACTCCCAAGCCATGTAAGGCTTTATAGGTTAAAACTAGCACCTTGAATCAGGCTTGGAAGCATATAGGCAGCCAATGCATGCAGGCCAGAATTGGTCTTATATGTTCAGACCTTCTGGTCCCCGGTTATTAATCTGGCTGCGGCATTTTGCACAAGCGGGAGCTTCAGAACAGTCTTCAAGGGCAGCCCCACGTAGATTGCAGTGCAGTAATCTAATTTAGACTTAACTGTTGGCGTTTTTTTTGCCACTGCTTAGTGGCAGCAGCAGTAGCACAGCTGATTTCAGCAGATGCTGTTTTATCTTATTTATTTTATTTATTTGTTACATTTCTATCCTGCCCTTCCTCTGAGGAGCCCAAGGCGCAGCATACGTGATCCTCCTCCTCTCCATTTTAACCTCACAACAACCCTGTAAGGTAGGTTAGGCTAAGAATTGGTGACTGGCCCAAAGTCACCCAGTGAGCTGCATGGCCGAGTGGGGACTAGAACCCGGATCTCCCGAGTCCCAGTCCCAACACTCTAACCGCTACGCCACACTGGCTCTATTTTCCTAGAATGCTCTGCATACTGTGTCATTCTTGGGCATTCTGGAGGGGGAAATGACAGCTCCCGCTGGGGGGGCTCATTTTTCCTCCCAGAACGCCCTGGAATGACATAATCCCCAAAGCATTCTGAGAAAACAAAATGACCAGCTCCACTGCCATTGGGGAAAGGTATGGTTGACCCCTTCCCCTAAATGGATATGAGTGGGATAATGAAAACCAGGCCACTTGTACTCTTTCGTTACCCCTTCATTACTCACACAGCATTCATTTCATAAGCAATGAAATATAGACGGAATGGGCCCCATTTGGTTCCGTTTTCCATTCGTTACAAAACAAATGGGAAAGCCCTTTCCTCTTGCTGGCTGAAAGAAGCCATTGCCATCGGTGAAGCTTGGGCAGGGAGCGCCTGAGCTGTCTGTGGCCTCGTGTCCCATAGAGGACCGTCCTCTATTCGAAAGGCTGCCGAAGGACCATCCTCTGTTTAAAAGGCTGTCCTGTCCAATTCCAGTTTGAAGATAAAGGGCCATGGTTTTGGTCTGTGACCGTAAATAAACAATCTATCTATAAAGAGCCATCAGAACTGTTGCCCATCCACAGTCAGCACCTGGGCAGCAGGGTGGACAGGCAGGCACACAGGTGGTCACCTGGCCACAGTCTTCTGCACTGTGGTGAGATAGACTGTATTTCTGTTCAAATTATAATAATTATTTCTAAATTTTCATCTGTACACATAAATTAGCACATGCAAATGGGTGTCTTCTTTTATCCTCTCTCTCTTTTTTGGCTATTCACAAGTGCTCACCCCACTGTGAACCAGGCGGCTGACACCACTGGGTGGTCCGCAGCTCAGTGGCAGGGCACCTGCTTTGCATGCAGAAGGCCCCAGGTTCGATCCCCGGCATCTCCAGGTAGGGCTGGAAAAAGTCCTGCCAGAAACCCCGGAGAGCCGTTGGTGTCGACAATACCGGACTAGATGGACCAAGGTTCTGCCTCAGCGTAAGACGGGCTTCCTGTGTTCCCTTCAAGGGTACTTTGGTTTTGCTCCCTCCAGGCCTGGCCTTCTTCGTCGCCCTCCTCCCCTCGGCGCCTGCTGTCCTTGGAGCACATCTCCCAGCTGTTGTCGTGCCTCAAGGGCTACATCCGCTCTCCCAGCCGCAAGCAGCTGACTCAGGACCTGCTCCAGCTCCAGGCCGCCTTGCAGGCAGATGGCCTGGGCCTCTGTCAGGTGCAGGCCCCGCTCTTCACCTTCCAAGACACCGTGAGTATGCTGCATTGGGCATGGCCAGGTATCCCTAATGGAAAAGTGTCCTCCGCAGCATTTGCTGCAACTGGGAGCCTTCCAGGGCTGCACTGGTCTGTGTGTGTGTGTGGGGGGGGGGGTATGAGAGAGAAGAACTATAGGGAACTGCTCCCCCCAAGGATATTCCAGTGCCCACTCCCCCTGAATGTATTTCGGTCTTTAAAGGTGCAAAAATGTCCTCCCAGCATAGGAGTTATTGGACTTTTGGTGGGAGTTGTAAGACTCCCCCCTCCCCATGCTGGCTGGGGAATGCTGGGAGTTGTAGGATTTCCCCCCATGCTGGCTGGGGAATGCTGGGAGTTGTAGGACTTCCCCCCCCCCTGCTGGCTGGGGAATGCTGGGAGTTGTAGGACTCCCCCCCCCCCTCCATGCTGGCTGGGGAATCCAGGGAGTTGTAGGACTTTTTTCTGTCTAAACATGCACAGGATTGTGCCCTGAGTATCTGTGTTTCTTTTACTGAAATGCAGCAAGCCTGGTGTATTCAGGAGTGGATTTTTGTGCTGAAGGAGTGCGAGCTCCATTCAGTTCTGGTACCCAAAACAAATTCCTGGGCTCAGAATTCTTTAGTTCTATGGACAGGTCTTTTTCACCTAGCTTCAGTTGGTGGATCTCGGGGGTTTTGATAAAAAGAACAACAACCAAAAGTAGATCCTGGAAGCCTTAAGATCTTGCCCACTCCTGCTCTCGTGTATTGTTCTGGGCACCGCACTTTAAGAAGTATGTAGACAAATTGTAGTGGCTTCAGAGGAGGGCAACCAAGATAGCCAGCGGTATACGGAAAACAAGCCTAAACAGGAAAGGTTGAAGGAACTGGACATGTTTAGCCTGGAGAAGATTGGGGGGGGGGGGACGACACAAGATAGCACTCTTCAAATACAGTAATACCTTGGATTGCAAGTAACTTGGTCTGAGAGCGTTTGCAAGACAAGCAAAAAAAATTTTTTAATGTTGACTTGATAAACGAGCAAGGTCTTGCAAGACAAGTCGTAGGGATGTAACCGCTTGCCTCGAGCGGGTGTAGCGGGACGAAATCGGCCCCACTCACGCCCGCCAGAGACTTGCTTTGATATAAGAGTGTTTTGGATTACAAGCACGGTTCCGGAATGAATTATGCTTGCAATCCAAGGTATTACTGTATCCCACAGAAGATGGCGAAGGTTTGTTCCTTGCTGTCCCGGGTGCACAACTAGATCAAATACACTTCAGTTAGTTAAGGGTGCAATCCTATGCATGTTTAGACAGAAAAGAGTCCTACAACTCCCAGCATGCTCCAGCCAGTGTGGCTGGCTGGATCATGCTGGGAATTGTAGGACTTTTTTCTGTCTGAACATGTTATAGGATTGTGCCCTAAGTTAAGTTTCTTCCAGGGTTGTTTCCATTCCATTATGGCATGCAAAGTGGAATCATCATTATCTCATGTCCACAAGTCTACTAGACAGCCATCTGTTGGGGATGCTGTACCTCTAGCTTGAGCCGGGTTTGGATTAGATGGCCTACAGAGACCCCTTCCAAATCTGTCATTCTATAAAATGTCATTTCTGGTACTTTTGAGGGTCTGCTTCAGTCCAGTCCACTGCTTTGTGATTGGCTGTGGCCTGCGTGGTAGAGAGATTGCCTGGAGCTAATGTCCTGCTTGAGGGTTTCCCGTGGACAGCTGCTTGGCCACTGTGTGAACAGAATGCTGGACTAGAAGGACCCTTGGTCTGATCCAGCAGGGCTCTTCTGATGTTCTTAAGGATGCCCCCAATCCATCTCGAGCTTGCCCTCTCCCACCTCCACAGGTAAAGCAGGCACTGCGGAAGCTCCAGATCAAGCCTCACTGGGTGTTTGCTCTGGATAATCTCATGGGGCAGGCCGTCCAGGCAGCTTTTACCATCCTCTTAACAGGTAGGTTCAATGGGCGGAGGAGAAGGCTGGATTGTTCTCAGGAGGACATCTGGAGTTGCCTTGTCCTGAGAGGCTGAATGGGCGCAGGGAAGAAAATGGTGGGTGTTCTCAGTGTGAGTGGTGTGTGTTTGCATGCGCTCTAAAATCCTGCACCTTTAAAATATATATATATAACAACTAAATTCTGCAACTAGGGAATTCAACGTGCAATTCTACAACTAGGGGATTCTAATTCTGATTAGAAACTACTATTCAAATCTGGAGGGGGTTTTGAGTTTCCATGCTTAACTCTAGATGCATAATTATTTTTTTCCTAACCCCCTAAGTTCAGAATCTATTTATCAGAGAAAGAAGTGTAGGGTGTAGATATGGCAAATGCAGAAGGACAAGAGGCTGCAGAAATGGGGCTGGGAAGTCTCCTAATGACCTGAGAAGTCCCACACTAATTACTGGCAATCCGTAAGGGGTCTGCTAAGCTTTTCCTATAATCAAGTGGTCTAGAATATTGCTCTTCTCATTTTATGAATTGCTTAATATGTTGGTCTTCAATTGGTGGATTAGGACGGCAGGTGGATCACAGCAATGGCATCACCACCTTTTATCATTTTGCTGCTGTTGCTGCTGCTGTTTAGGTTTTCTATTCAAGGAGAAAGAAAGACAGGGAGAGGAGATGACCAGATGTGGAAAAGGACAATCCTCCTGTACATTTAATAGTTCAGTAGACAAGGGAATTCTTGTCATGCTGAGCTTCTTCCACCCCTCCAGGGCAAGCTGCACCTGCTTGAATTCCCTCTTCTGCAAATCTTAAAGCTACAGGATCTTTATTCTTTACTGTAGGTCACTCTAGAGCAGGTGTGGGGAACCTATGGCCCTCCAGATGTTGTTAGAAGATAACTCCCATCATCCCTGACCAACGGTCATGCTGGCTGGGGCTAGTAGGAGTTGGAGTCCATCAATATCTGGAGGGTCGCAGGTCCCACCCTAGAAACTGAGGCAGGAAGTGGGTTCCATGATGGATGCTGCAATTAAGCAGGCATGAGTCTGCTTCAGTGGATACGTGCGACAGACAGGCGCAACTCTCTGGGGCATTGGCTGGAGGCAGGGCCGTCATCTAGGGCCAGCATAGTTGGGCGCCTACCCAGAACCCACACCCTAGCAGGGTGCCCACTGACGACAGCCCCCGAGACTGCAATCTCCTTGTTCACCTGCCTCTTGCTGTTGCCCAGTGGTGAGAAGGAGCATCAGATGCCACTGTCTGCTTGCTCGTTGTTTCTCTGCCCTGGCAAGCAAGTAGGGGGTAGCAGTGATGAAGAGGTGCAGCAGCAGCTGAAAATGCTGGTGAGCAGGTAGAGGAAGAGGGGGGGGGCATTGAGGACGCCCTGCCCAAGGGCCCGCCAAACCCTGGAGCTGGCACTGGATGGAGGCTTTTCTACCTCTCAGGTGCTTTTGAATGGAAATGCCGGGAACCGACCACGTGGATATTCTCTAGAGCAGAGCACGTGGTGTGCCACCGAGCCCTGAAACCCCCCCCTGCCCCTTATCTGTTGCTCTAGAACTGCCTTGCCCCCTTTAATGATTCCTTCTTCGCCATTTCCAGAGCTCAAAGTGAAACCGCAGCTTTCGCGGGGGGAAGGCCAGAGACGCCTGAGCAGTGCAGAGGAAGAAGAGGACGAGGGCCTTTTGACCCAGGAACCGCCATCTCTGAAAAGCCACAGCAGCACCCTCAAGGGCAACATCGACACGCAAAGTTCTGGAATTGGCACCACCAGCAACAGCTGGGTGGACTCCCAGGTTCCGCCGAAGGCCCGTTTCCCCCTCATGGATCAGCTGAGCCATTTGCAGGCAGAGACGAGAAGGTGAGCCCTTTCTGGCTTTTCTAGCGTGGGGTGAAGGGTGAAAGGACAGCAGGCCTTCAGAGCAGTCGGTGACTAACTAAGCCAGTGTGGCCCTCCTTGTTTGAGCCAACGAGGCAAATGCAGCCCAGCAGCCCACCATGAACCTCCCCCGTGCACGGACAAGGGCTGCACGCCATGTGGCCTGACAGGCCACAGCGCATAATTGGAAAGCTGCATTTGGCTTGGTGGCTTAAACGTTTATAAAAGCTGTGCTGGAATGTCTCCGAAGCATTTCAGTTCAAATTTCAGGGGGCCCTTGAGAAGGGGAGGTGGGCATTTCGCTGAATATTCTTTGGGGAGAGGAGTGAAATTCTCCAACCACTTTTCCTGGAGGGAGCAATCACCATTAGCAGTGGGGTGCCTTCTCCCTTCCTTCCTCCTTTGCCACCTAACAACAGCGGACCTTTCCTAATGCATGTTCAAAAAGCAGGAGAGAGGTCTTCAGTTGCCTGAAAAATGCTTTAATAAGCCTGACGCGTTTTGGAAAGATATTTCCTTCCCCAGGGGCCATTCGTCTCTGTCCGCATATATTTTTTAAAATCTTACTGATACCTTCTCTGTTTTGAACGCATGTATGTCCCACCCTCTGACCTCTTCTGTGCTGCCAGGCTGCAGTGGAAACTGATAGAGAAGGAGCGTGAATGCCAGAGGCTCCTGCAGGAGGCGCTACAGGCTGCAGAACGGGATGCCTGGGCACTAAAAAGGCCAAAGCCAATAGGTGAGGTCACTTGTCAGCAGCCGGATTGTGCCAGAGAGTATGCCACGTACTGAGTGGTTGTACACAAGACTATGTCCGCTCTGTGCTAAACAAATAAAAATTCAGCACCTAGCCAATCCAGATCCTGTGCAGAGAAAAGCTGGATCCTGAAACCAGTTTCAGTTATGCAGAGTTGCATTCGGGTACACTTATTTTCCATAATTCTGGTTTTCGAGAGACAAGGAACTTATTTGGGGCATTCAAGCCCTGCCCCATATTCCCTGGAAATCCTCATTCTAACATTGCTGTGGTTTGGGAGGTTTCAGCAGGCTGCCCGCTCACTTTCAGCCGTCTCTTCATAGGAAGCTGCTGTAGACCAGTTTGGACTATTTGTCCATGTAGTCTAGCATTGTTGGCACTGACTGGCAGAGGCCTTTCACGTCACCTGCTACCTGATCCTTTTAACACTGTAGATCAAGACTGGGGAACATGTGGCTCCTCCAGATGTTGTTGGACTCCAGTTCCCATCAGCCCCAGCCAGCCTGGCCAATGGTGGAGAATGAGGGGAGTAGAGGTTCATCAACATACAGGCCTGTGGCTCACGCTGGCTCAGCTTGTCTGAGCGTGGAAAGCTAAGCAGGGTCAGGCCTGGTTATTACTTGGATGGGAGACCCCTCCTCTAGTTTCCTGCACTGAGCAGGGGGTTGGACTCGATGGCCTTATAGGCCCCTTCCAACTCTATGATCTATGAATCTAAAACATCTGGAGGGCCACAGGTTCCCCAGCCCTGCTGTAGATGCTAGGGATTACACCTGGGACTTTCTGCATGCAAAGAATGTGCTATATCACAGAGCTATGGTCCCTTCCCCTAAGATCTATGGTCTTTGCAGCCAGGAGGGCTAAAAGCTTGCTTTTAAAAAAAAGATTCTCAGAAACCTGAGTTCTTCTGCACCCAGTAACATAGTTGGCCCTTGTGCAACACCATACAGTGAGCTTCATGGCCAAGTGGGGACTAGAACCCGGATTTCCCGAGTCCCAGTGCAACACTCTCACCATTGGCTCTCACTGGTTCTACACCACACTTGTTGAGTGTGGGTTGTCATTGAACTGTGGGGTTATCATGTTGTCTGAACCCAGCCAAGACAACAAACCATGGTTTGTTGATCACGAACAACCCACAGTTCACAACTGAACAAGCCATGGGTTCTCCTTATTGGTTGTTCATGGTTAACAAACCATAGTTTGTTAGCGCAGCTGGGTTTAGACAACATGGTAACCCACATTTTAACAACCCACAGTTGAACAACAACCCACACTCAACCCATATTCAGCCCTTGAGTGTGGGTGATCGTGTTGTCTGAACCCAGTCATAGAGAGGCCTTATACAGTGGTAAAGGAGGGGGGGCAGTTTTCTTTTCCACACTCATGTGTACCCCACCAATCATGACATTGTGCATTGCTTCTTCAGCCCAGAATTCCATCATCTCAGTATTTTTTCCCCAGGGTGGGAGTTTGCCTGCCTTTCAGAACCAAAAGCCACCTGCAGCGAGGAACCGTGGGAGGGTTGTGCTGTGTGCTTTTAAGAAGCGGAAGCTGATCAGCTTTCAGCTTCCTTCCTCTTCCTCTGCTTCCCTAGTAGTCACTACACCCCCGACTCTTTCCTGGGGGAGAGAGGGAGAGGCCGTGGATCCCCTCCTTGCTGAGTGGCTAGAGAAACATGGAGCAGACAAAGCCACAATCGCAATGGTACGTCACATTTTGGGGGTTAGGGGAAGGGGGTCTAAGCATCAGCTCCTGGCTCCGGGCAGCGTGGCCCTGCCTCCAGCCATGAGTGCCTCTTTTAAATGGGATTGGCAAGAAGGGAAGCAGCACCACTGCATTGGCCCTTGAGTGAAAGAAGCTGAACCGCGCCTCCTCACCAGGTGCTTCCTTCCTTTTTTCCTTTTCTTTTTTTAAAAAGAGCAAATACTCTTGACTAGGCTTCCCCAAACCGGCACCCTCCAGATGAGTTGCACTGCAGCACCCATAATCCCCAGCCACCATACCCCATAGGTGTGCTGGCTGGGGTGATGGGATTTGTAGTCCAACACATCCAGAGGGCCCCAGGGCTCCATCCTTTTCCTGGAGTGGAGCCAAACCCTGAAATTGTGTGCGAGAAGACACGAGACTGTGGGTTGTATCCAGATTTAGTCATACACCACAGTAGACCCATTGAAATCCATGGGACTTCAGTTAGTGATGACTCGCTTAAGTCCCACTGATTTCAGTGGGCCTGCTCTGGAGTATGATTAAATCTGGATCCAACCCATAGCGTGTAATGACGTATGCAGAATGACCACGCCCAGCAGGACTTGGAGCCCCTCCCTTCTGTGTGCTAGCAGGAGGTTCGGAGGCAGATGCATGTGATGTACCTCTCCCCAGAAGTCCCTCCTATAAACAAGGCAGCCTTGTAAATGAATGTCACGAACTCGCAAACAAAATTTACAAACCTGCTGAGGGGTTGTGGCGGCAGAGAGTTCTGTCCCTCTTCTGGCAGCCTAACTGGTTTCTATGCTTGGGCGCAGAGGGGCAGAGCCGGCCATCCCTCCTCTGGCAGCCTGCTCGCTTGCCTGCATGGAATCCCTTCTTGCCTATGGCTACCAGGCCCTGTACTTTAAATACAGTAATACCTTGGATTGCAAGTAACTTGGTTTGAGAGCGTTTTGCAAGACAAGCAAAATTTTAAATATTTATTTATTTATTTATTACTGGTTATACAAGCGACGTCTTGCAATACATGTACTGTAGTACGGCTTAAATTAAAAATCTCTGTACAATTTTTTTGGGGGGAATTTCGTTTTGATATAAGAGTGCCTTGGATTACAAACCCGTTTCCGGAACAAATTATGCTCTCAATCCAAGGCATGACTGTACCAGGCTGACTTTTCAGCAGTGTTTACGCAGGCGGATATATTTTTCATAGATCAGAGAGCTGGAAGGAGCCTACAAGGCCATCGAGTCCAACGCCCTGCTCCATGCAGGAAACTAGAGGAGGGGTCTCCCATCCAAGTAATAACCAGGCCTGACCCTGCTTAGCCTTCCACACTCAGACAAGCTGAGCCAGTGTAAGCCACAGGCCTGTATATATAGCTGCCCCTGGCCAGCCTGCACCAATTTCTCCATCCCAGCCAGTTGTCAAGATTGCTGGGGATCACAGACTGTGCACAGGATGTTCTAGCTACAGCAGGGGTAGTAGAACCTCAGGCCTGGGGGGCCAAATCCGGGCCCCGGGAGTTCCCCTTCTGGCCACATCCCTTCCTGTGGTCCCACTCCCCCCATGATTTGGTAGTTTCCTTGATTTGTGCAGTTTTTATCCCATTCTAAAAGGCTGACATGCCTCTCTTAAGGCTTAGTTACTGGCAGGAAGAGCTTTAAGCTAAAATAGGCTGGTAGTTTTGATCGCAGCCCGTTGGCCTTTGGCCCCCAAGAGCTTCTAGGTTCTGCACCCCTGGCCTTCATTGTAACACCCTTCTTCTGCCTTCTCCCCTGCCCAACCTGTCTTTGGGGGGTGGGGGTGGCTATCACTTTCCATTCTACTAGTTCAGTGCTGTAGCCCCAGACGAGGTGCGAGTTCACCTGCGGACACACCCGTATTTTCAGGCCCGCCGGTTCAGTTTTCCCCTGTGTGGGGAGGAGTCCTGGCTGCTTGCACCCCTCTTTGGCCAGCCATAACTAAGGCATCTCCCTCTTCTTCCCAGCTCTCGTACCATGGCTTCACCCTGCCTGCCCTGCTGAATTGGGCCACGGCTGACGACCTCCGGTACACCTGCATCAGGTAGGGCCTAGGCAGGAGGCAAAAGATGTGGCGGGACCCATTCTTGCTGCTTCTCCTTGCTGAATTGCTATTCTTCACAATTAAGAGGAGACCCCCTCCTCCCCCATCCCAGTGGACATCTGCCTCCGCACCCCTGGCCGCATCCAGTCTGGAGATGAAGATGAGTTAGCGTGCAGTCCCATGGCTTGCGCCCTCGCTGCTCAGAAGCCCCCGAACGTGGAGGCCTACGAGATTCCTGTGCCCAGCAGAGACGGAGGAGCAGTGGAGGCAATCTTTGCCTCCCCGTCCTCCAATCTCCTTTATTTCAGGCATTTTGGAGGGGGCGGGAAGGCGGCTCAGGATAAATCATAACCTGGCCTCTATGGTCTCCCACCCTCCCCGCCCACAGGAACACCCCCTTTCTCCCTCTCTGAGGTTGATTTTTTTTTACCTTGGAGAGGCAGCTGGTGTGGTTCTCTCCGCGTCGGCAGTGAGGAGGCGGGGAGTGGATCTCCAACGCCCCCTTCGAAGGTCAGAGCACCGTCTCTGGCTTGGGAAAGGGTTTTCCAAGCCATCCCATGGACCTCGGGATTGTTCCCTTAATGAAGTATTTGTCCGACAATAGCTATTAGTCATAAAGCTTAATGGAACCTCCATGGTGGGAGGCAGTCTATCTTTGAACGCCAGACGGCGGGTGCTTACAACAGGGGAGGAACATTAACTTCCTTGTGAGCTTCCCAAAGGCTGTTGTTAGAAACCAAATGCTGGATAGGAGCGAAGGAAGCTGCGTTATACAAAGTCAGGCTGTTGCTCTGCCTAGCTCAATACGGTCTACGTTAGCCTTCCCCGACCTGCTGCCCGCCAGATGTTTTTAACGACAACTACCATCATCCTTGACTACTCGCTATGATGGCTGGGACTGATGGTAGTCGTAGTCCAAAACATCTGGACGACACCAAGTTGAGGACTGGCCTATGCTGACTGGCACTGGTCCTCTGGGGTTTCCGGCAAGGCTTTTCCCCGTAGCTGGAGATGCTGGGGGCTGAACCTGGAGCCTTCTGCAGGGGCGGGGGGGGAGTCATTTTTGTGAATGCTTCCCTGTGGAAAAATCTCTCCGCAAGCAGAAATCTAGCACACCTGGGATCGAACCTTTCTCCCTGAGGGGCTTGTTTTACATTTGCAAGGAGAACCATAGGAAGCTGCCTTATATCAAGTCAGACCACTGGTCTACCTAGCTCAGTATTCTCCCCACTGAGTGACAGCAGCTCTGCAGGGTTTCAGGCAGGAGTCTTCCCAGCCTTACCTGGAGATGTCGGGGCCTGGAACCGCCTGCCTGCAAAGCAGGTGCTCTGCCACAGAGCTACGGTCCTTCCTCTTACGGACCAGGGAGGCGATTATGTGGTGTAAACTAGCAAGTCAGTCATGTGGGGCAGTGTTCTCCAACCTTGGGTCCCCAGATGTTTTTGGCCTACAACTCCCAGCATGCCCCAGCCCCCAGCATAGCTGGCTAGGGCATGCTGGGAGTTGTAGGCCAAAAACATCTGGGGACCCAAGGTTGGAGAACACTGATGTGGGGGGCCCTTCCCCTGCAAATGTTTTCCACGAGGCCCTAATTCTTTCTCCCCACTCTACTGAGCCCTGTCAATCATCACAAAACATCCATATCTCTGGCAGTGTGACAATTTAAAGCAGACAAACTACAATTTATTTCAGTTTGTGGAATCTGGCCACAGTCAGCCCAGATGATAGGCCTGAAGGTCTGAGTAGATCTACTCCTAGAGGACCGGAACCCAAGTTGCTACCTCTTAAAGTTTAAAAAAAAAAAAAATCATCCTGAAGCCATTCAAGAGGCAACAGCGTATGCACATTAGGACAGTTGATGACTGTAGCTCTTCAAGTGGCATATGAAGCAACCGCAGCACTTCCAGTTTCATCCAAGTACAGTTGTGTTCTGAGCGGTCCAGTTTCTGGAAAGCTTTCGGAGTGTGATCTGCTTACACCCACTGCTTGCGTAATTATCTTGCAAGTCACGTCAGCCGGACAGACCAGAGTTTCACCGTGGCATGGCATGCCCAGTGGCTGATTCTTTTCTTTGTCTTTTCTTGGCAGAGGGGGCATGGTGTGCCGCATCTGGGGAGCCATCTTAGAACATCGAGAAACCCTTCGCCAGCAGTTGCAACACGCCGCCCAGTGAGAGCGAGACCAAAGGGAAGCCCTCGATTTGGTTGCGAGGCATCTGGCTCTGGACTGCACAAACCACTTTCTTGCCCAGCCGTGGGGGCAGAAAGGAAAACGAGTCTTTGCAGATTTCAGGCTCGTCCGTCCACACGCTGCAGACTTACCTGTCCTCAAATTGAGGCAATGCAAACTGGCTTCCCGTCTTTCCTTTGAGTGGGGAAGGTGGGGAAAAAATCTTCCCTAGCAGCTCGTGCAAATAAGGTCTGCAGAAAAACCTCATAGAGTCGGTTCCCGTGGAAGTGCCTCTGCCAAAGTCTGCAGTGCACTCTCTCTCTTGCTCTCTCGGATTGAGAAAACGGAAAATAAAAGGCAATTTCCTCCACTGGCCTGGATCTCAAAAACAAAAGGAACAGAAGGATTCTGAGTGACCCTGCAAGTATCTCAGGGGAGGCTGCTCCAGGATCAGTAGCAGCAGATCCCTGCTGGAGTCGGATCTTGGCTAACGAAGCGTGTTCAGCAATGCCAGACAATCCTTTTCTTCCCACCCACCGACCCGGCATCAACAGACCAAAACGCACAGCTCTAGGCGGCACTGGTTCAGTACCGGGAGGTGATGGAAAAGACGCCTGCCACTTTAGGGTCCCCCTACTGAACAGCAGGAGGGAAAACGGGTGATTTAAGAAGGGGGCCGTTTGAGTACCAACAAGGATGGAGATGTGATGCAGAGGAACGAGGACATTAATAAAAAATAAGTGGAGGAAACTGTATTTGTCAATGTCAATAGTGTGTGAAGATTGGGAAGGCGGGGGGCAAAAATCAAAAATAGCCGCAGCTGTTTAAAAATAGCCGATCATCATCGGGCAATTCCCACCCCACCCCAAAACTATAGTGGCTGACCAGGTTATCCTTCTGTGGGAGTTTTGCATGCTCTCCTCCTGCACTCTTGTGAGAGCAGGCGCCTGCAGTACAGGAGGCAGCGGCACTGCCCGAATCTGTCCAAGTGGCCATGGGTCCTAGCGCCATTGTGTCCCACCAGGGCCGGCCCCTTCAAAACCAGTGCCGCTGTCATCACGGGGTTCCAGAAACTAGGGGGATCATCTCTCCACCTCCATCAGGCCCCCCTGCTCTGGAGGCAGAACGGCTCTTCCCCATCGTCTCGCCAGGCACAGGCGTCCTGCTACAGATTGGCCGAAGTGTGGGATTAGGTCCTAGGGCTCAAGTTGGTCCTCAGGGGAAGTCCAGCTTCGACCCACTGCCGGGGCTGCTTGAACACCATCTCCCAGACGTGGCGCTCCTCCTCCGTCGAATCCATCCAGGGGACTGGGAGGCCGTAGCTGTTCCCTGCAGGAAAACAGAGCCTCCAGTCGGTCACCAAGCCATCTTGCCTTCCGTGACTGTTCAGACAGCAGCGTGTGCCGACACAAGGCATTCTCAGGCCCCGCTCTTGACACCTCCCCTGCTTCCCCCTTCAAACAATTATTTCCCCCCCAGCACTCCAATCAGCTCCGGGCGACTGGCTCTGGGAGCCACCATTTAATTTTCCGCAATGGCCCTAATGCAGCATCACTGCTGGACATTGTGGAAAATTAAAATGGTAGTCCCTGAACCCGCACTGGGTGCTGCTGTCCCACAAGCTATTTTCTCCACTGAAAATCACCCCTCAAAGCTGCTATTTGCTGCAAATTGCAGCTTGGGAGCGGGGTGATTTTTGGCAGGGAAATGGTTGCATTCCACCTCCAAATGTGGATTAGGGTTTCCTGGGGCTAGCTTTTGCTAATGAAAAAGAGAGGTCAGTTACTCAGTTTGGACCTGAGGGTGCAATCCTAAAACACATGGAAGGAACAATCCTATGGCCTCTAGACAGCATCTGAGGGGGCCATATAGGATAGTTTGGATTCCCAGATCTGAGGTTGGAGACAGTGCTCTGACCTCAAAGCTGGGAATCAGAGCTCCGACCCACCGACCCCTCACAGCCAGTGCAGAAAGAACTGCACTGGCTGCTCTCCGAAGTCAGGAAAGTGTCTCGGGGGGGGGGCATTTTAGGAGGCAGGGAGGGGAGGAGGATACCTCATATCCCGGCCGCTCCACCCTTCTGAGACTGCTCCAGCTAGATGGGCGAAAAAGCCTGTCCAGCGGAAAATGCAGGACAGGGAGGGTAAGATAGCCTCTGCTGCTCCTCCCACTCTGCGTAGAACTCCCATAAGCCTCCATGTTTGGGTGCTTACGGGCATTGCTGTAGGATTGTGCCCGTACTATAATATTAGAGATGGGAAAGTGTAACATCACCCGCACCCCCACAATTGTTATTGCTTCGTGCTCCCAGGAAAGCTCGGCCTATATTCTTTTCTCCTGCAATGACATTTGTAAAAGAGTGTCCAACTGCCTGAGCGTACTTTTTAATTGATTGTTGTAAACCACCCAGAGAGCTTTGGCTATCGGGCGGTATAAAAATAAAATAAAAATAAATATGCATATTTACTCAGACATCCGTTCTACTTACTCCCAACTATGCGCAGCCTCCACCCTGCCAAGACCTCGTCTCATTCAGAATAAAGCAAATCCATCTGAGCTTCTTTGATTTGAGTAAACACACATCTGCACTTTCCATTCTATGGACGTGCACCACTTGCTTCTGAATCCGGGGCCCGGCTAATGGCCCTCCTGCAAAAAGACCCCTTTGCATCCGAGCCAACCAACTCGCCCCGAGGCCTCGGCGTCTCACCTGTGCCAAGGCTCAGCCGGATGCCTCCGAGCTGCTGCTTGGAGAATTTCTCACGGTCCCAGACGGTGAACTCTGCACATGCCTCAACCAAGTCTTTGGCCTGGAAGCCGTCGTAGACCATGGTGTGGTTGAAGGTGGGGCTGAGGCTCTTCTTCACGATGCGGGTCTTCTGGCGGCTTGCCTTGCTGTCATCGGGGAGGATGTAGCTGGAAGGGTAAGGTGGGGGGTGGGGGGAAGGCTCTGGTTCGTTCGTTCGTTCATTCCATTTCTGTATCACCCAATAGCCGAAGCTCTCTGGGCAGTTTGAGGTAGGTGGATCTTTTGGGAGAATCTATCCTGAACTGGACAGCAGGGGGAGGCTGGGGAGGGGCTGTGGCTCAGGGGTAGAGCAGTTGCTTTGCGTGCAGAAGGTCCCAGGTTCAATCCCCGGCTTCTCCAGGTAGGGCTGGAAAAGCTCCTCCCTGAAACCCTGGAGAGCCATTGCTGCCGGTCAGTGGTGACAATACTGGGCTCGATGGACCGAGGGCCTGACCCAGTAGATGTTCCTATGAAGTTAGTCTGCCTCGAGATCTGGAGAGTTTGCTCATGGCCAGTGGAGCTTCCAGCACGAGTTGGCACACCCTCAGCACTGAAAGCTAGTAAAGTTTCCCAGCTTCCTGGCATGTTTCATCTTTTAAGAACCCAATGCAGTGCACAGCAAACTGAGCCCTTTGCAGAGGCGCCAATTCAGTCAGCTACAGCAGCCCTTTTGTCTTGGGGAGGGGGCGGGGCGGTGAAGTGATCTGGATTGGGACCATGTCACGTATGGGGAAGGGGAGTAAGGTTAAACCTTCTCCACATGCTGCTGAAAATCACCGCCCCTGCCCCATGTTGTTATTTGCCCCAGCGCACCCTGAGATGCATAACCCCGCATGCCTGTCGGTGTTTCCTTACTGGGGCCTCAGCAGGGGTCTTTGCAGTGTGAAATGGCACCGGGAGAATGGGTAGACCCACCTCCCCCTGTGTCATGGCCGTGATCTGGGTTTGCGGGGGGCGGGCGGGTGCCCCGCTTTGTAAATGAAGATGATGTCAGGAGTTTCAGTCACTGAACTCCCACGTCACATCTAGTTTCACTCTCATGCTTAAAAGGAGGAGGCCCTGTGCAAACAGCAGCAAATGAGGGCCGGTCTGCACAGGCAGGTGGAAGAGATGGTGCAGTTCTGAGGTGGCAGAAAGGGCTTTAGCGTGCAGGTGGTGGATCCCAGTTTCCAGTGTGACTCCTCATAAACAAAAAGACTTCCTGCAGATCGAACATGAGCATGGCAAGGACCAAAGAATCCATCACACCTCTTTGCCTGCTGTGGTGCTGCCTTTCCATTTCTTTCTATTTTATACCATAGGTGAGTATTGTATATTTTAAACTGTGTTTTTAATTTTGGTTTTAAATTTTTTAAATGACAATGTTGTTTTTATTGTTGGTTTTATCTTGATTTTATTGTATGGATTGTTGTGAACTGCCCAGAGAGCTTTGGCTGTGGGGCGGTATAGAAATTAAACAAACAAACAAACAAACAAACAAACAATTGTGCCCACAAATAAATAAATAAATGATTGCGCTCACGCCACTCGCAGTCCAAAGCGGCATACATGCACACCTCTGGCTGTACCCATGAATGATGCCTTGCTTAGCATTTGAATCACTCCTCCTTCTCCTCCCCTGCAACCTGGGGCCCTCCCCATGTTTTGGACTACAGCTCCCGGCATCCCTTTGGCCACTCTGACTGGGGCTGATGGGAGTTGCAGTCCAAAACATCTGGAAGCACCAGGTGGCTGCCCTAGCCGTTCACCGCTGCAAGACCGGCCGCCACTTACCACTGCACGAAGGAGTCTGCCGTGCTGCCCCGGCGGGGAACAATATTCTGTGCGTCCTTCACCCAGATGTGGAGCTCTCCAGTGGGAGGAAACCCTTTCTCTGAAATAAAGCCACGATAATGAACAAAGCCGGCGACTCCACCCCAGCCCAGTGCCAGCCGGATTTTAAATGCACGCCCCCCCCTCCTCATGTCCAGAATCTCCCACCCGTGGCCAGATGCAGCGGGTTCAAGACAAGCCAACACTCGTCGATGTTGGCTCTCATTAAACCAGCCTTTCCCAGCATGGTGCCTTCCAGATGTTTTGGACTACAACTCACATCATCCCAGACCACCTGCCCTGATGGCTGGGGATGATGGGAGCTGACGTCCAAAAATCTGGAGGGCACCCCGTTGCGGAAGGCTGACCTGAGCCAATTAAAGCCCTAAATGGTTTGGGGTGCGGGGCACTTGAAACACCACCTGCACCTGGATAAGCCTGTGCAGCAGCCTTCAGGGGTCCATGCCTGCAGACTTTAGGCAGGTGGGCTACCGGCAAGATGGCCTTTCCTGGGGTTGCCTTCTGATGGGGGTTGCTCCTGAGAGAGATCCGCTTGACACCTTAGTTATTGCCCTCTGGGTGCCAGGTGTCTCATTTACTTGGGTTTTTGGTAGGAAAACTGATGGGCTGAGGAGGTCTGTCTGCTGCTGGCTATCTCACCATTGCTGGGACCCCAGGATTGGGCCCTTTACTGATGTACGCTACCCTGGAGTTGGCACAGGTCATTTCCTCCCCATTGAAACCCATGGGGGGATTCTGGGGGTGGGAAAGAACCACAGGAGAACTCCCCGGGGGGGGAGAACTGGCCCCATCCAGCAAGACTTTGGAAGTGATGGGTCATCTGCCACTTAACGCCCCACCCCAGGACTGCCCTGCTTGTTACAGTAATACCTTGGATTGCAAGTAACTTGGTTTGAGAGCGTTTTGCAAGACAAGCACATTTTTAAATATTTATTTATTTATTTTTTACTTGATATACAAGTGACGTCTTGCAATACAAGTACTGTAGTACAGCTTAAATTAAAAATCTCTGTACAATTTTTTTGGGGGGGATTTCGTTTTGATATTAGAGTGTTTTGGATTACAAGCATGTTTCCGGAACAAATTATGCTCTCAATCCAAGGCATGACGGTACTTGGATTCTATTTTTGGGTGTCCAACATTGCTTTACAACCCCCTGCCTCCAAAGGATCTATACACAGTAGATCTTTAGGGGCCTTCTTAACACGATATCTCTGGCTCTATAGGAGGGGAGGTTGCCCATCCGGTCCGCAGAGCCTTCCTGGATTCCTCCCTGGAAGAATTCCCTGCTGTTATCTTTGATGGGGGATGCGTGTGGGCGGGGGACTTGCCTGCAGGGCGCCTTCCCCATTGGGGAATCCATCACGGATGCTTCATGGGAATGAGGCAGCAGCTGGAGGACCGCTCCTCACCAGCTGACTCAGCCATGGTGGCTTTGCCTGCTGCCCCGCATCCCATCCCCAATGGGAGACGCTGTGGGGCAGGCAAAGTGGCTGGGTTGTGAGTGGGCCTTCTCCAGTGTCTGCATGCAACTACGCCAATTCCCATCAGACACGCAGGGAGGTTCATTCCCCCAATGAGCCTGCCTGGGACCTGCCACACCCCTTGACGTCATTAAGCCCACAGAAGGCTGGGTGGAGAGGTTATCTGCCACCACCCACCCACCCGGTCTGGGTTGCCCTCCACTGCTGTACAGGGTAGCATGAAGTTAGGGGTGCCCCCCAGAAAATCTCCCCCCCCCAAAAAAAACGGGTCTTACATTTTGCTCATGTTGATGGCTACATCTGGGGCCATTAAGGATTCCCCCCCCCCCCAAATTGAAATTGGCTCATGGTTGCCTTGAGGGGTTTTGAAGTATGCATTAAAATCCCACCTGCCCCCAATCTGGAAACCCAGATGGCAGGAGGGGCCTGAAAGGAAGCCGGGCCTCCCCTCTCACCTTCTGATCCAGCAGGGATGAACTTCACGGCCAGATTGAGTTTGCCACAGCTGGACAGATCATCAAAAGTGACCGGAGTCTGAGAAAGGAGGGAAGAAAACAGGTCACGGGGGAGCAGGGATGCCACCATGAACAGAACTTCAGGAATACGGTTGCTTCAGGTCTGGCTGCAGGTTTGAGGGGACCCTGGGCAAACTGCCTACTTTATGCCCTCCTCTGTCAGTGTGCCCTGGGGGACAAATTGCCCTCTTCCGTCAGTGTGCCCTGGTGGACATAGCCAGTGGCAATGGTTGGCGGAAGCCGTGCTCCAGAGCCACGCCAGGTGGCTGGGTCTAGCTGCTGCTTTAATTTCCCCCAGTGTAGCACTGCATTCTGGGAAATTCAAACGATGGTTGGACCCTGCTGCCGAGTGCTGGTTGGCATGCCGAGCCACTGCCTCCTCCCCACCATCTGCCGGCTGAGGCGGCCTCCTCACTCTGCCTCGTGGTAGGGCCAGCCCTGCAAGTACAGATCTCTTCCCCCAGCCAAGCCCTCTTCTGGGTGATGTTCCATGAGAAAGTGTTGAAACGCTCAAGAGGAAGCAGTGCACAGTGGGGAGGGGGGAAAGGGTGCAACAGTTTGCTCAACATCCCTCTAGCATCAGTTGCGCCACCTGTGCTGACACAGCAAATTCCTTTCGGCTATGGTGGAACAGCATAGCGGCCGCTCGGGCTGCAAGGATCACCAGCAAAACACGCTTTTGGGAAATGCCTTTAGGGCACCCTTTGCGCCGCCGTGGGGATCTTTAGTGGGGAAAGGAAGAGGGGAGCCCTCGGCCCTCGCTCAACTTGTCTCCCTTCCTCCCAGAACATTCTGCCAATGTGCTTTGCAGGCGTGCAGCCCAGAACCAGGCTATTCATAATTATTTTTAGGCACTAGGAACAGGCAATTTGTCCCCAGCTGGAGCACTACAGTCTGGAATACAAATGTATGTCCGAAGTACCTAGGACTGGAGGAAGAACCTGGTATCCTCAGGCAGTTGCAAAGGATCTGAGTGCCCCAGAACTGGGGACTGGGCCCACCTGCCTGCCCTTTCAAGTCCATTTTTTACCCTAGTACTGGACTAGGTGCAAGCCTCCGCCATTTAAAAACTTCCCACAATGCCCTGCGGCAGTGATGCAGCCACCCACCACTGGTAAACCTTCAGGAGTGGGGTGTGATAGGGGAAAGGAGGCATAAGATGGCACTTTGCTGGCCCTGCAAGTATCTACTGCACAGTGGGTTGGATCCAGATTAAATCATTCTTACAGTAGACCCATTACGATCGAGGGGACTTAAAATTAGTTGTGGCTCACTTGTCCCATTGATTTCAATGGGTCTACTCTAAGCATGACTAAGTCTGGATCCAACCCAATATCCGGGAAGTGACACCAATCCCCGCCCACACCTTTGCCTCCCTTAAAATGTTATGTATATATTTATACACACACATGCAGCCAATAGCGGCAGGCATGTGAGGAGCTGCCTCATCCTGAAGTACATCTAGCCCAGTTGTCGTGCGTACTCTGCCCGGCAGCCACTCTTGGGGGTCTCAAGCAGAGAGGTCTTTGCTGGCTCTGCTACCCAGGTTTCTTTAACTGAGATGCCAAATATGTTCAGGCAGATAGATTCGAGGCCCCGGCCTGCATTTTTTTGTGCTCTTCCTGTGCTCCAGCTGGATTTCAGCATACACACGGCCCTGGCTATTTTGCAATCTGGAAACGGCGACATTGCAAAAGAAGCAACAGTTGTACTGTCTTGGCTTTGTGGGGGATTGGACCTGGGACCTTCAACACGCAAAGCAAGTAACCACAGACCCTCCTAACAACGGGGAGGCAGTGATGTTAGAACCGTACTGAGCAAGCCCACTCCAGAGATCAACACTTTGGCCGTAAACTTACAAAAGCTTAACTCCCACCCCAGTATTACATGAAACCTGGGTGAAACCAAAGGCGGGAAGAGAAGGCTTTTGGGCGGCAGTGTTTCTAACACGGGTTGCAAAACAAAGGGTCTAGTCCTCATCAAGGTTGTAAACCTGTGCCTCGGCTGTTCCACTTGAGGCCTCAGGTAAGAGCTCACAGAATCAAACGCTCCTCTATAACAAAGCCAGTTCCCTTCACACGGAAGACTAGGAAGTCAAGGAGGAGGCTAGAACCTTTATCTCTGACATCGTAGTTTTCTGTGCGGAGGAATGTTTGATATATGAATGCCCACCTGCAATCTGAAGTGGTACAGCCCTGACACAGGCTTACCACCTCAGGGAGAATTAGGCCCTGAATACAGTTATTCCTCGCCGCACATGCAAGCAAAGCTCCCCCTCTGATGCTAGGGAACTCTTCCTCCCATGATGTGGGGTTTGGATGCTCCAGGTGCTTCATGAGACTAATCCCAACATAAACATCACACAGATAAACATCCATCCCCCACCTCTGTCACCAGGGGCAGTGCCAGGTACCGAAAAGATCCAGGGCTCAGGCCCACAGGCCAAAAAAAAAAAAGAAAAAAGAAGAAGCACAAATTTGCATATGCTAATTTACATAGGCTCTAAAGCAGTGTTTTCCAACCTTGGGTCCCCAGATGTTTTTGGCCTACAACTCCCAGCATGCCCCAGCCGCAGGGCATTGTGGGAAGTTTTTAAATGGCTGGGGCATGCTGGTAGTTGTAGGCCAAAAACATCTGAGGACCCAAGGTTGGAGAACACTGCTCTAAAGTCTGTGTGTGTGTGTGTGTGTGTCTTGAAAGGACCCTGTCGCCTAAGGACAGCCCTATTTGTAAAAGGTGATGTATGGACAGGGGAGAGGAGGGCATCTGATTTCAGAAAAAAAACTCAGGCAGAAAGATTCAAGGGCGGTGGGGGCAGCAGGCAGTGAAGCACATGTGGTCAAAAAGCCAGCTAATCCAGGGGGCTCAGATGCAACAGAGATAGATCCTCAGGGCCCCTGTCCCTTGATTTCAGCAAGTGCCCCTGGACAGCAGGGTGGTGGGGCAGATGTCCTCCCAGAGATTCAGGACTCCAGCCCTAGCCTTCTAACACCAGCTCTGCCTGTCACCTGGGAAGAACCCTCTGCTGGGGGGTGCAATGAATGTTCAATGGGGAGAGGAAGCGAGAGGGAATGGGGCAAAAACAAAGGAGAGCGGAAGGGAAAACAAGATATATTTGTAAGCAAAGGATGCTCACCCTGGGCTGGAGGCTGAACCACTGTGGATTTGTGTTGCTCCAGTCCCAGGCATTCAACGCAATCTCCACCTCTCCCATGAAAAGGTTTCGGCTCAAGGCATCATGATGCCAGACGGACAGGTTCAGGATCCGGCCCTGGAGATCAGCCTTCTCGGTCTTATACTGCAGTCCGGGATTGGCAGAGGAAGGCAGGAAAGGAGGAAGGAAGGAGAGAACAAACAAACATTCAGAACATGCCAAGAGTCCAGTGTGCAGCAAGATGGATCTCAAGGCCTGGCAGCCCTGCTTGAGCACTTCACTCTTACCATCAAACTTCAGGGAGCTACCTTCGAAGAGACTGTAGGATTTCCTCCCAGGAGTGATCCACCAGGCTCCCTCTCTCCCAGTGTTTAGATGACTAGTAAAGACTTCTTTAATTATTATTTCAATTGGCTTTGGTGGGGACAAAGGAGTGGGGACAAAAGTACAAAAAATACCACCCTATTCTAGCTTAAAGTGCCTGTAACTAAGGTTAAAGTGCCTGTAACTAAGGTTAAAGTGCTTGTAACTTAGCTTAAAGTGCCTGTAACTTAGCCTTAGGAGAGGCATTTCAACCATTTACTGCACAGGCTGCCTATTTGCTACTGGGCCAAGTTTAAGGATTTGGTACTAGTGTATAAAGCCCTAAACAACTTGGGACCAAGATGCCTGAAACAGCGCCTTCTCCCTTACCAACCTGCCCGGTCAATGAGGTCATCAGATGGCATGTTCCTGGTGGTTCCACATGAACCTATGGCCTGACTGGAGTCCACCTGGAGAAGAGCCTTCAGTGTGGTGGCTCCACTTCTGTGGAACTCCCTGCCTCTGGAGGTCAGGCAGGCTCCGACATAGTATTGTTTTTGGTGCCTCCTGAAAACACTTTTATTTCAGGAAGCCTTCCTGATCTAACCAGCCATGGTTTTATTGATACGGTTTTCACTGATCTTGTTGGGAAACCACCTAGTGGCGGGTTGTTGGGGAGAAGGAGGTGGGGCCAGGCAAAGGGGACGTGGCCACTTGGGCAACCCCAGAAGGGTAGATTGGGGCCCTGGGGCTGAGGTTCCCCACCCCTGGTCTACCTCCTTCTTAAAAACACGATGCTTTCGCACCGGTAGGACTTATGGCCCAAGTGGCTTCTCCCTCCTCACCTTAAGGGTCTCGTTGAAGATGGGCTCGAGGGTCCTCTTTTTGACAGCAGTTTTCCTCTTGCTGTGATTGGATTTGTCAGGAAGGAGGTAGGTTTTGACGTACCTGTGAGTGAGAGGGAGGCAACACAAAGGCAATGCAGGTCACCGTCAGGGGAGATGCTGCAGCTCTTTTCCGCTGTCTAGGATCACAGTTGTGGGCCGTGACCCATACCTAGGGTGTGATCTTCCCTTAAAGTGAGCCACCCTAGAAATGCTACAATCACTTCCTAGTAAGCAAAGGTGAAAGAGAGAGGCCGGCCGGCCCCCTGGTCTAAGGTTCTGCACCCCTGCTATAGAAGCTGAATATTAAATGTGGCTCCCTGGAAAGGACAAGGACCATGACTGGACCACACGCCTTTCATTGGCTTGCCCTTCTATCACCAGGATCACCAAGTCCCCGCATTGCCTCCCTTGTGCCTTTCAGCACTCAAGGTCCTAGTCCTCACACTTAGAGCTCTCTCTCCTACCTATATTGCCTCTCCTTAGCTCCCCTTTCTCAGTTCCACATACGGTCAAGGAGAAGGGACATGGCTCAGTGGCAGAGCACCTGCTTTGCATGCAAAAGGTCGCAGGTTCAATCGCTGCTGGCACCTCCCAGTAGGGCTGGGAGAAACCCCTGCCTGAAACGCTGGATCGCTACTGCCAGTCAGCTGACAATACTGAGACAGGCAGGCAATTATCTGACTTAGTGTAAGGCATTCAGGGCGCAATCCAATGTATGATTGGACAGAACAAAGGCCTACAATTCCCAGCATGGGCATGCTGGGAGTTGTAGGCCTTTGTGTTGTCTAATCATGCATAGGATTGTGCCTTCAGCACTCCTCTGCTCTTTTGCTATTGGGCCCTTTTGCTCCATTCTTATTTATTTATTTATTTATTAGATAAAGTTATATCCTGCCCTTCAGTATAAATACTCCCAGGGCAGGTCTTTGTGCCTTGGACAGCCTTTCCCACCTCTAGCCATGAAATTACCTCCCTTTAATTGGGTACCTTTAAATTAGAATCCCGGTATTTACATTTTTGCTGGGGTGTTTGTATGTGTATTAGAAATTACTCTAAGCATACCCTTGGGTGCCACAACACAACATTTCTTGCTGAGAAAGTTTTCTGCCCAATACAGTAATACCCTGGATTGCAAGTAACTTGGTCTGAGAGCATTTTGCAAGACAAGCAAAAAAAATTAAAAATTTTGACTTGATAAACGAGCAAGGTCTTTTAGGGATGTAACCGCTCGCCTCGAGCGGGCGTAGCGGGCCGAAATCGGCCCCGCTCACTGCCTGCCAGAGACTAGCTTTGATATAAGAGTGTTTTGGATTACAAGCATGTTTCCGAAACGAATTATGCTCTCAATCCAAGGTATTACTGTACTTCGCAGAGTCCCTTGCCAGATTAGACAATACTTGAGTGAAATCAACCAATGGATCTGAGTCAATACAAGATAGCCCATTTATAGCGTACAAGTGAGAACTGCAACAAAGTGTTGCAGTGTATCCTCACCTTTAAGAGAACTGCTCCTGTTCAAAGTTCTACCCAGACATGCCCTTCCCAAGGATACTACGAGCTGTAAGGGATTCCAGCAGACCATTTCTACCCCTTCCCCACCAGTTTCCCCTTTTATTGTTTCTTTTCCAACTGACACTCCACAACCTGTGGCACTTGGAGGGCACCGAATACGCTCAGGATTCACTGAGGAGGTGGAGGGGTTGCCCCCTCAGTTGTTTTTTTTTTTAATGTGTACTTCTGCAAACCCCAAGATTCCCCTGTGCACGTCAATACCTCCCTCTTGTTTTTTCAGTGGCCCAATCTTGGCTCCAGTGTGTTGGCACTTGCCATCTGAGTTCGCTATTAGAGGGAGGGATATCCTCACACAGTGCCGGTACCGTAGCAATACCTACAGTTGACAGACGTCTCTTGAAAGTCCTTGGGAGGATTTCTGTTTTCCCTAAAAAGTGACCCACCCACATTACATTATTCTGTTTGGGAATGGCATGGAAGCTGAAAGAGGACAACTAAAAGCAAGCCCCAACCCCAAACCTACGGATCTGACCGCTGCTTCTTGGCTTCGGCAAGGTCTCGGCACTGGATGACTTGAACGTGCAGCTCCCTCCTCGCGGAGTCGTACTGCAGAGAGAACTGGATGCAGCCGCGGACTTCCACGTTCCCAATGTCGTTGTCGCTGAATACGCTCATCAAGCTGCCACTCATCTGCAACAAAGCAGGAGGGTCAAAATAGGAAGAGACGGGATCCGAACCCAGGGAAATGACGTGGGAAAAGAAAATAGGGGGCCCGTGGGGAGAAGGCGAGTTCATGGTGGACCCAAGGTTCTTAAACTCTCTCCATAATGAGCCTATACAAGCAAATATGCCACACACACAAAAAAAACACCCCGCCACCCAACAACAACCAAGAACCACTCAGTATCCACAAATGTACTCAGTACAAAACAAATCATGCTCTTTATTACAGTCATTTTCTTTGGCACTCACTAAAATGTGAAACCTTGATAAGAGAAGACTGGGGAAATGCAAATCTAACTTTTGAAACCGGAGAGCACTCCATCTGATGGGCCTGTGGAATCACTTCATTACTGCGGAGTCCTAGTGGCAATCATAAGGGAGTCCCTTGGGGATCTCGGAAATAAAAGGTTTTCTACTCATGGATCGGATGATTGCCCCAGGGCAGGTTACAACATTTTAGGACCAGCGTGCCATTTGTACCCCTCTCTTTTCTTTGTACAGTTTCGTCCCCTTCTCTTCCCATCTTGCCTGCTGCCATTTTTTTGGCAGTCTTTGCTTATACCTCCGGGAGAGGTGGGCCTCGTGGAGACCCACCTCTCAATTTTGAGAAACCAGGTAGTCCTAGAGGGGTGGGAATAATGAGCCAAGCGTGGGAGAAGAGGGGCAGGAAGGAAGGGCAACGAGCAGGGATGCCAGGGGAAGATAATGTTTTGCTCGATTCATTTTCTGCTCAGTTCAGCAGGGGCGGGTAACATATGGCCCTCCAGATCTTTTGGCCTACAACTCCCATCATCCCTCACCACTGGCTATGCTGCCCAGGGCTGATGCGAGTTGAAGGCCAAAACATCTGGAGGGCCACACATTTCTCAATACAGGCCTGTGGCTCACGCTGGCTCAGCTTGTCTGAGCGTGGAAAGCTAAGCAGGGTCAGGCCTGGTTATTAATTGGATGGGAGACCCCTCCTCTAGTTTCCTGCATTGAGCAGGGGGTTGGACTCGATGGCCTTGTAGGCTCCTTCCAACTCTATGATCTATGAAATCTAAGGCTGTCCCAGCCATTGAGCCACTGTCAATGCCCACCCACCCACCCCGCCATCTCCACATCACATACCGTGGATGAGCTCAGACTGGAGAACGAGGAGCTGGTGCTCAGCAATTTATTCTGTGAGCTCATCACATTGTTCTTCAGAGGGAATGAACCCAACGCTCCCCTCTGGCCATTTTCAAGACTCCCATTACTCTAAGGATACAAAACAATGAGGGGGGGAAAAGCTCATTCTCACAGCCTTTCTACAGCATGGCACCTGTGCACCTGAATCAGTCTTGTATGCAGCGCATAGTTAAACAATGGAATTCACTTCCACAGGATGTAGTGATGGCCACCAATTTGGATGGCTTCAAAAGGGGACTGGACAAGTTCATGGAGGAGAAGGCTATCAATGGCTACTAGTCCTGATTGGCTATGTGCTTCCTCCAGTATCAGAGGCAGTATGCCTGTGTACTCCAGTTGCTGGGGAACATGGGTGGGAGGGTGCTGTTGCACTCATATCCTGCTTGTGGAATCACGTGGGCAGCTGGTTGGCCACTGTGTGAACAGAATGCTGGACTAGATGGACCCTTGGTCTGATCCAGCATGACTCTTCTTATGTTCTCATAGACCTCTAGCTGCAGGATGTTACATACTAAGGCAGCAGTGCTGGATCCTGCATGCTACAGGAGTGACCAAAAAACTTTAAACCTGCAGGGAAGTGCAAAAATGGTGACCGTACCAAATCCCATCACACACTGACATTCAGACAACCAGCACCTCTCTCTCCCTCCCTCTCTTTCTCTCCCCCCGTGTGTGTCCATGTCTGGAAGTCATTTTATTTCTTAAGTGCATTTGTATGCTGTCTTTCTGCCAAACATGGCATGCAAGGCAGCTAACAATAATAAAACAGAGAATAAAAACATAAACATGAATCAATTAAAAACAGTTAAAGATACAACAATAACAGAAACAGACATAACAATAAAAGAAATAGACAGCACTGAACCAGTTAAAACCACCTTCAGCAGCAGACAGTTTATGTGCCATAAAAGACATGGAAATTTGGGAGCCGGGAAGCCAATATATTATTTATTCAGAGCTACGTGACCCAAAGGACTCATGGTTGGAAGCATTTTCTGTCATCCACCCTCAAAACAGTCCCATGAGCACGGTCACTCTTATTCCCATTTTTCAGAATGGGAACTGAGGCCGACAACCGGTCACTTGCTTTGCCCAGGGCAGAACGGGATTTTTAATCCAGCATCCCAAAGTCTCGTTCATCAGAACACACCAGCTTTTCACTTGGGCTCGTGTTTCTTCAGGCCTTGCCCTTGATTTGGACAGCGGTCAGGAGGGCAGCCGGTATTAGGTTGCCTAGCAACCCCTGCGGCCTTCTTACCTGCATCGTGACTGTGATGGCTGGTGCTGTACCGGTCTGCTGTTCCTCTTTCTCCTCCCCGGTCTCCGAACTCAGGCTACTAAATGAGTCACTTCTCTCTGAGGGGGGGGGGGGGAATGAGCTGGTGAGGCTCGGAACTTGGAAATTCAGCGAGTCTGAAATCTAACATTAAGCAATAACACAAGCGTAGGTGGGTTGTCTAACAAAATGTTGCAGCGTAGAGTGTACCTGTTCAGAATTCCAGCCAGCCATTCCTTTACCAGGATACTCCATTCCGCTCTCCCCCACCCCACCCCCAGCAACAGACACTCAGCATTCCACGGCCAGTGAGCATGCTCAGTACTTATTGGGCTGTTGTGGGTTCCCTGCTCCACTGTTTAGCATGCTGGGAGTTGTAGGCCAAAAACATCTGGGGACCCAAGGTTAGAGAACACTGATCTAGAGCAAACACATAGCGCATGCCCAGTGCAACCTTCGAGGTACTTCCCCTGAACTGGAGGGAGATGTGGCCTGCTTGTTTTTTGGGCCTCAAGTGGCAAAAAGGACCATGTGGGGAAGATGCAAAGCCACAGGACAAGGTATGACCCTTAAGAACATAAGAAGAGCCATGCTGGATCAGACCAGGGCTCCATCTAGTCCAGCATTCTGTTCACACAGTGCCCAACCAGCTGCCCACGGGATCCCACAAGCGGGACAGGAGTGCAACAGCACCCTTCCGCCCTCGTTTCCCAGCAACTGGTGTACATAGGCAGACTGCCTCTGATACTGGAGGAAGCACATAGCCAATCAGGACTAGTAGCCAGCAATGGCCTTCTCCTCCATGAATTTGACCCTTAACCACTGCAGAGAACCTACATGGCACCCCCTCGAACGTGCTGTCTCCGAGTCAAACTAGACATGGCAGAAAAAGGTGTCTAACATGCAAGGGTTGTTTCTTAGTGCATATAGCCACTGCAGAGGGGTGGAGTGGGGCGGGGGGGGGGGAACAGGTGAGCAGAACTAGGACTATGGCAGGTAGGAATGTCAGAGAAATCCGCAACGGATTCGAATGAGTTCTGATTTCTATGAATCCAACCTGTGGATTCTGCCTTTCTCTGAGTCGCACGGATTCTGCGGACTTGCGGACCTTTTTTTTTTTTTTTAACTTTTGTTGTGGGGAATTTGTGCAAATTTGCATTTCCTGCAATGACGCAAGTGCGAATTAGACCCAACGTGCATCAGCGCAAGTATAATGAAATTCTCGTACATAATATGATTCCATCAATGAGCAGATGACGGAACGAAAGACAATCCACTACACGTGGACGGAATGGATTTGACAAAATCCATATTGGCAGGTGGGGAGGAAGAGTTTACCTTCCCACCCCGACTGGCGGCAATCCCAACAAGAGCCTCTCTCCCGACACTACTGTTTGAACTGGGAGAAAGCTCTCTTTGGAGCCGATGCAATTCGGAGCGATGGGGCGGTGGGGAGGATTTTGGACAGTGTCACGGCAGGGCAGAGAAGTGTTAAACTCCCCCTTCCCTGCCAACTGGAGTCCCAATCCTGCTCATACACAGTGGTGGTGATTTAAACCCCGCAAAAAAAAAAAAAACATGTACGGTACATTAAATGCAATAATATATATACATCAATATACATAGGGGACCCAGTGTGGCGTAGCATGTGGTGAGAGTGTTGACATTGGACTCGGAGATATCAAAAACCAAAATCAAAAGGAATGGTTGGAGCCCCCTGCTCAGCTGTGAAGCTCATGGGTGACTTTGCCGCCAGTCACCTGACTCTCAGCCTAGACCAACCTCACAGGTTTGTTTAGTGTCTGCGAGGAATTTAAAATGAGAGAGAGGTGGTTTGTGTTAGCGCTTTGGTCCTTGCAGGAAAAAAGGTCCTCGGGATAGAAATATATACATAAAATCTAGTTTGTGTCCCGTCCCGTCCCCCCAACACTCTTTATTTCTCACTTTCTCAGGCACTGATGATGTCTGTGTGGTTGCTTATTGCTGTTTTTTTACCTGGCTCATTCTCAGCCATCTGCTCCCGGGACTGGGTCACATCCTGTGGTGAGAGAGAGGGAGAGAAGGAACATGCTGAGTTCACTGGCTAAGGACGGCCTAACCATGGAAATGTATTCAGAAATGACACCAATTACCGTTCCCCTCCATTCTGAAGAAAGAGCTGCATGACCCAAGCAGCCCGTCAAAGCAATGCTGGCGGCAGCAGCCAAAGCTCCCAGTTCCACACTTCCCGGGACATTTGCATATTCAAAACGTGAAAAGCCGCTGCCTTGTGTGTTAAAACAACCCCCACCCCCAAAAAGCTAAGCGAATAAAGGCCAGCCTCCCATCTACCAGCGTCACACTCCAAAATGAGGAATTGGGATGTTTTGAAAAAAGATGTTCATTCTGAAGTCTTGTGTTGGGGGCCAAACTCTGCAGCCCGGCATTCCAGGAGCGCCGCCAGCTGTTGCGACTGTACCTCCGGCTCCCACTTCCACACTGGCAGGGCCACAGCGTCAGGAGTGGGCAGAGTCGGGCCCCTGGCAAGGCCCACTGCTGACCCCTGCAGCCTCCTGCCCAACGCTGCGGCTCCTTTTGCTGCGACTGCTGCCTCCAGCCACCCAAAGCAAGCAACGAGAAGGGCAGGAAGGTGGAACACTGTGGGCCACTAAACTCCCTAGCTCCAGCCCTGCACCTGGGCTTTCGCTTACAGCTAAGAGATTCTGAAAGATCCTTATGCGCTCCCCCTTGGGACAGCGTTCCCCAACCTGGCACCCTCCAGACGTTTTGCACTTCAGCTCCCATCAGCCCCAGCCAGCATGGCCAATGGTAAGAAACGCTGGGAGTTGTAGTCCAAGACGTCTGGAGGGTGCCAGGTTGGAGAAGGCTGCTCTGGAGGCCCAGCGGAGAAGGCAAGTAAGTGGGCAACAGTGACGGTGGCACGGAGGAGGCGAGCTCGCTCAGAGAGAGGAGGGCCCCACTACGGGTGCTTTGCTCAAGAACCCCACCGGCTTTTCTCTTGGGAATAATGGATAGCCAGTTGGAAAGAAGCTATGGAACTTTATTTTTATATATGACAACGGCAGCAAGACTATTACATGCACAAAAATGGAAAGTTTGTTAACGGCAGGGAGATTACTGATAGCAAGGAAATGGAAAGTTCAACATCAGTATTTAATTATAGATTGGTATAAAGAGGTGTGGGATATTGCTTTAAATGATAAATAAACATGTAGTATTAAATGTAAAAAGGGACAATTAAAGAAAAATAATTTTAAGGATATATGGGGACCATTTTTAGATTATGTTTTAGTAAAGGGAAAAGGAAGTAAGCCATGTCAAGATATGATGTATTTTTGGAATATAGATTAATAATGGATTACGTGGATAGAATTGTTGTTGTTTTTTTGCCCTGTGGTGACGGGTGTACTTCGGAGTTTATGATTTGTGGGTTTATGTTCTTTTGCATGTGTGTTCATTTAAAAATAAATTTAAAAAATTGTAATAATAATAATAATAATAATAATAATAATAATAATAATGAAAGTTCCAGCATTGCCTACAACAGAAGAATGGTTGGTCAAGATGTTGGAGCTGGTGGAGATGGCCAAACTTACATCATTAATTAGAGAAAAGACAACATCTACGTTTACTGCTGAGTGGAAACCTCTGATTGACTTTTTGCAGGGTTTAGAAAACAATGAGTTGTTTATCTGTCATTTTGTGGAATAATAAGAGGATAAATTGACAATAGAAAAAAAAAAGGAACAACAAGAAGATTAATTTGTGACAATAGAAAAAAGAGAGCTTTTATTTTCTTCTTTTATTATCAAACAGAGAAATTATTTGTTACATATATTTGCTGTAGAAAAATTCGGAAGTCCATTTTAGCCTTGTTAATTGTTAATTATTGTTATATCTTTTGTGTTGTTTGTTTTTAGGGTTTTTTTATAGAAATAAGAGGTTGTTTTTTTAAAAAAAGAACCCCACCCAAAAACCTGGAGCCAGCACTACATGTTGGATTCGAGACCCTGGCGCACACAGCAGCCACAAGAGGTGCGGACTGCAACAGCAGGGCAACCACAACCTTTGCACCTGCTACATGCATGAGCTGAAGGCCAGGGATAGACCTAGGAACAAAGGAAGCTGCTCATACAGAGTCAGACCACGGGTCCATCTAGCTCAGCATCATCTGCACCAGGACTGGGGGCCAAATCCGGCCCGACTGGGGTCCCAATCCCACTGCCCACCAGGTTCCCCAGATAGCCCCTCCCACTTCCCCTGGCCCCTCCCCTCCCCCTCCAGCCTGATCGTTTGGTGGTTTCCCAAATTTTGCATGGTTTCCACCCCACCCACCCCATTCTAAAAGGCTGAAACGGCTCTGCTGAGACTTAGTTACTGGCAGTAAGAGCTTTAAGGTTAAATAGGCTGGTCTTTTGCCCCCGCCCCCTTTGCATTTGGCTCTGCCTCATTTTGCCTTTGGCCACACCCACCACTGGAATGCTCCCCCCGCCCCCCGCATCTCCAAAACTGAGCTTGGCCCTCGGGCTGAAAAAGGCTCAACACCCCTGGCCAACACTGACTGGCAATGGCTCACCAGGGTCTTTGCCAGCCCTACCCGGAGATGCCGAGGACTGAAGCAGAGACCCTTCTGCATGCAAAGCGGCTGCACCACCCCTGAGCTACAGCATTCATAGATTCAATCAAGGCCAATTCAGATTGTGCTCAAAAGTCACACATTACTGGCCCGACTCAGTAGTGTTCTCCAACCTTGGGTCCCCAGTTGTTTTTGGCCTACAACTCCCAGCATGCCCCAGCCAGCTACACTGGCTGGGGCATGCTGGGAGTTGTAGGCCAAAAACAACTGGGGACCCAAGGTTGGAGAACACTGTGTAGAAGGTAGCTTTTCATGTTTAAAATGTGCTTGGCACTGCTCCAGGACTTTGCAACCAAGTTCTAAAACACACACACACACAACCCTACAACAGAAAGGACCAACACACTTGGAATATTAGATGTCCTTCTATAAAAAGAAAGTGCAGTATATACTGTATATTTTCCACCCAGCAGGGTTTTACCATCTTACTGAAGCAGACTGCACCAACCAACTCACCTGAATCTCTTCTGGCCAGGATGGCTGAGGATCAGCAGTGTGACTGGATACCCTATGAAGAAATGGAGAGTTCATCAGATGTTGTATTTTTCTCCTTTGTCCAAGGAGCAAGCTTAACGTTCCGCTGCGTCGAGGCTCGGGTAGAGGAAACCCTGGCTCCCTCTCAGGCCCCAATGGGCTACGGTGAAGGGCTGCTTTCACACATTGCACAAAGACAACCAAGTAGTCATTATTCTTCCACTTTCTCCAGCACTACTAGCCCTCATCTGGAGCACTGTGTCCAGTTCTGGGTGCCACGTTTTAAGAAGCATGGAGACAAATTGGAAGAGGTTCATAGAAGGGCAATGAAGATGGTCAAGGAGTACGGAAACCAAGGCCTAAGAGGAAGCTTGAAAGAGCAGGGCGTGTTTAGCCTTGAGACAAATAGACATGATAGCGCCCTTCAAATGCTGGAGGGGCAGACACAGAGAAGATGCCCTCTGCTGCCCCCAGAGGGCAGGACTTGATCTAATGGGCTCAAGTTGCAGGAGGACCAATTACCTAAGGGAGTGATGGGCACCCCTTGCTAGAGGCCGAGCTGCCGTTTATTGGGGATGTTCTTCTAGCTCTAGATTTCCTGAACTGAGAAAGACGTTGGTCAAGGTGGCCCACAAGGCTCCTTCCAACTCTTGGATTCTAAGCAAAGTTGACCACCTCATGCTCGACAGGAAGCTGCATTCGAATTATCACACACACACAGCAAGTGAACCTGTACAATACGTACGCTTGTAATCACGTGTTTCTCACATGCACACACTTCCACATTTTGAGATGCATGCCCTCCCCCCCCAAAAAAATGTAGTGTGAAATAGCTCTGAACTCTCTTCGTAAAAGGGCTCTGGATAACACAAGGGAACGGGGAGAAGATAAATTGGGGGCTACTGGTAGGTCTTTGGGCAATCTGCAGTAGATTGCAAACAAGCTAAATTTAACTCTATAGCACTACTGATTGCTATGGAGCGATTTGCTGCTGAATTTCAGATTTGCTGCTGAATTTCAGCAGCAAAATGGCGATTTATTTTTTATTTCTTTAACCTAGTGCGGCCTGCGGGGGGGGGGGGTGCTTGTGGGAGTGAAAATGGCCCCCGGACCTCGCGCAGTTGCCCACCCCCTGTTCTAACCACTGCATCACACTGTCTCCCACCAGTCCGTTGCAATATAGAAGGATGCCAGTGAGTCCCTCGGAGTCACGCAGAACCTTGGCAAGCCTCCCAGGACCTACCTCAGTCTCACTGACTCTCCATGACCTTCTGGTGAACTGCACAGATCACCAGCCTACCACAAAACACACTCAGACCTAGGCAGACAAAAGAGAACTGACAGATAATTTTATTTTTTTGCAAAGCAGAGTCGTTGCCTGCATGACTCACTGCTGCCAACTTCCTAGCTCCAGCCTTGCACCTGGGCTTTCACTTACAGCTAAGAGATTCTGTAAGATCCTGTTAAGCCGCCTCCTTTCTTTTCTTTTTTTAAAGAAAAATCCTTGTCTACAGCCTCCTCAAGGAACTCTCCCTCATTGAGGCGGTTATCCATTCGAGAAACAATCGCTGGCTTTTGGCTGTTTGACACGCTCCTGGAGGGGTGGACATTTCCAAACAAAAAAGACCTCCCTTCCCCATCCTGCTGTCAAAGCTTCTCACCTGTCCACGGCATCTGGCACGTACTCTTCCTCAGCAGTGGGTTCACTGATCACCTCCAACTCCCCCAGGCTGGCTCGTTGCTTCAGTTCCCATTCGCCTGTTTTGTCATGATGAAAGTTGTCTCTTTTAGTGAATAATCTCTCTCTCTCTCTCGCTCTCTCTTTTTTAAAGTAATAATTGTACCAGCCTTCTCCAACCTGGTGCCTTACAACTGCACTGGACGACAGCTTCCCAGCCATTTTGTCTGGGAATGATGGGAGTTGTAGTACAAAGTATCTGGAGGGCACTGGGCAAAGGCTCTACTAGATTTTATTTATTTATTTACTTATTATATTTTTAAAAGCACCCATCCAGCCGGCCACCCTGGGCGATGTACAATCAAGATAAAATACAATAAAACACTATTAAAACACAATTAAAACAATATAAGAGTTTTTTAAAAAACCCTAACCCACCCCATATTCCTGCCTGAAAAGCCATGTTTTTAAAGCCCAGCGGAAGTTCATCAAGGAGGGGGCATGGTGAAGGTCAGTGGGGAGGGAGTTCCACAACTTGGGGGCTGCCACAGAAAAGGCCCTCTTCCTAGTCCCCACCAGCCTGGCTGCTGTGGCTGATGGGACAAGGAGAAGGCCGTCCGTGGCAGACCTTGTTGAGCGGCAACTACTAAATATATATTGGACTTTCCCCACTTAACAACTATGACATAGGGCTTCTTCCTTCAGTAAGAACTCCCGGTATGAGAAAAGACAGAGGGAAGGAAATACTTTGAGGGGGAAGGAGAGTCTTTTCAAAATATCACCAACGTGCACCAGACCTAGTGGATTGGAACACATAAACCCTGTGAGCTGTTTTGCAACGTTGCTCGTTTTTATTTTAAAATGGAACCTCCATGTGCAGGAACAGTATCTCACCCAAATGCCAGCTACTGGGGACAAATAACAAAACAAGACCGCCACCTCCTCTGCACCCTTGCTTGTGAACTTCCAAAGGCATCTGCCTGGCCAGAGCCAGAAATACAATGGTGGACTAGATCAGCCCTCCCCTATCAGGTGCCCTCCAGATTTTGGACTACAACTCCCATCAGCCCTAACCAGCATGGCCAATGCTCAGGAATGTTGTAGCTTATAGTCCAAAACATCCGGAGGGTACCAATTTGAGGAAGGTTGCGCTACATAGATCTGTGGTTTGAGGCAGCAAAGCAATTCTCATGGTATTTGTAAAGAAAAGAGCCTCTAGGGCAGGGGTCTTCAAACTAAGGCCCGCGGGCCACATCCGGCCCACCTTGCCTTTTTATCCGGCCCGGCGGCCAATCGGCAGAAGCAGACTTTTTTTTAACTCTTTCACTTCAAGCGCCTATTCTTTTGTCGAGTATGCTCATTTGTGTGATGGCAAAAACAAAAATATTCATGTTAGGCATGAAACAATTGTGCAACTATATATGTAAATACCACCAGCCCTGCCAGGAGTATTCATTAATATTCCCTCTTCTTCCCTCCCCATTCCTTTTTCCTTGTGTGTCGTGTCTTTTTAGATTGTAAGCCTGTGGGCAGGGACTGTCTTGTTAATTGCTGTAAACCGCCCAGAGAGCTTCAGCTATTGGGTGGTATAAAAATGAAATAAATAAATAAAATAACTTTCCATTTAAGGGGGAAAAAGTTCACCCCTATCAAGTAAAAAAAAAAGGGACCCGGGTCCTTTTTTTTTACTTGATCTATTCATTCATATTTTTTTCAAACTATAGTCCGGCCCCCCAACAGTCTGTGGGACAATGAACTGGCCCCCTGTTTAAAAAGTTTGAGGACCCCTGCTCTAGGGGTTCCTGCACACGCCTGTACACACACACACACACACACTTCATGTGTGAACCGGCTGGAGGGGTGTGTGTGCATAGTTCCTCTGGATGGCGCCTGAAAGGCCTGAAAAGGCAGTCTACGGCTTTCAGATGCAAATGTCATGAGTCATGAGTCCCCCTCCCCTGCCTGGCCAGGTGAAGTTCATCCTGATTGGCTAGAGGCAGCAGAGCTACAAAAAGGAGGAGGGGAGGGGGGAAGAGCTATATTCCAAGGTGTGGGTTTTGTCTCTTTGTCTTTGGGTCGTCGCATGGTTGCCGTTGGATCAATGGCGGCAAGCCAAGCAGAGGTCCAAGCCTTCGGGCGGCCTCAGGATCCGACCCCAGGTAGCTCCTGGTGAAATTAGCTGAAGGAGGGCTTTGGTAAAGGCAAGCCTTGTGGAGGGCTACCCATCTCAGACCTTAGGGTAGGTGTGTAGTCTCCCCGGGCGGCAAGGCTGTGCTGGAACCAACCCTGAAGTGAACTGACCCCCAGGTAACTAGCTGTGTGCCTAGGAGATATAAGGAATCAGATTTTGTTATTTTGCAGCTTTACTCTGTGTACCAAAGTGTCTCTCTCTATTTCGTGTGCTTCTCTCATTTCCCTATTCTTGTTGTAATATGCTACCTGAATAAACCTTCTTGGTTTTTTACCCCACATGGTGTTTGTGGATGCTCTGTGGTTTCAGCAACTAAATCCAGGTTACAGACAAGGGCAAGTCTCTGAACAGAGATTCAAGTAGGATTGCAGACAGCTGAGGCTGGCAGTCTGGTACCTTGAGATCTCTGGGGGTCTTGGGTCCTTTGGGTAGGAAAGGGTGGGGGTGTGGCAGGTCAGCCAGCCCCCCCTTCCTCCACAGTATTAAATATACCGTATTTTTCGCTCCATAAGACGCACTTTACCCCCCAAAAAAACTAGGTGGAAATGTCTGTGCGTCCTATGGAGTGAATATAGTAAAAAAAATAATAATAGTTTTTTTTTATTATTTATTTATTTTTACTTTCCTCTGCTGGTCCGGAAGAGCGGAGGACTCCTGGGTGGGGTGGGGGAAGCCCCCGCCTCTCAGCTGATTTTTTTTTTAAAAAAAAAAATTTTGTACCACACAGTAAGTGCGTCTTATGGTCCGGTGCGTCTTATGGAGCGAAAAGTGCGGTAGTTGTTCCCCTTTTATTTTTTCCTAGGTTCAGGAGTGGGGGAACAAGATGAGGCACTTGGTACTTTTTAGGGAAGGCATTTTGCTGCACAGATGGCAGCAAAGTATGGCATCATTTATCATTATTTTTCTTTATTATATTTTTTAATCTGACTAATAACAGATGTTATCTGTGCAGATTACAAAAGGTAAAAGCATACAATGCAATGCAAAAACTAGAGCCCCAGGGCATGTCTGTCTCTTACCTTTGGGCTTCTTCCGGCGGATCGAAGCCCGGACAATGTCCGAACCAAAATTATTGTGCCGGTGCCGCTTGGAACGGATGTCGCAGAACCAGTCCCCGGATAAGATTTTCAGATAGTTTGGATCGGAGACAGACTCGCGCAGTTTGCTTGAGGCAGGAGGGATGGAGAAAGAAGACAAGTTGGAACGTTTCCAGGAGCAAACTGTTGGGCAGCAATCCTGTGCATACCTATCTGGGAGAATGCTCCATTGAACTCCGTGGATGGGACTTACTTCTGAACAGACATGTATAAAATTGCACATCATTCTCTTAATACATAATAGCAGGCTTAGAGAACCTGTGTCCCTCCAGATGTTGGACTCTTAACTCCCATAAGCCCTAGCAAGCATGGCCAATGGTCAAGGATGATGGGAATGAGCATGAGGGCCACAAGATCAGGAGGGCCATAGGTTTCCCAATGTTGCTATATACCAATAGTGAACTCAATTATTCATGCGTGGACCCTTACGTAGACAAAATGGCATCAGCCGTGCACAAGAGGGAGATATTAGAGCAGGGCTCTCCAACCTTGGGTCCCCAGATGTTGCTGGCCTACAGCTCCCAGCATACCCAGCCAGCATGGCTAATGGAAAGGGATTCTGGGAGCTGTAGTCCAGCAACATCTGGGGACCCAAGGTTGGAGAGCCCTGACTTAGAGGCTTGGGGAGTGGGGGCAAGGTTTGCAGAAGTACAAAAACACCTTTAGAAATAAAGTCTAAGGCAGTGTTCTCCAACCTTGGGTCCCCAGATATTTTTGGCCTACAGCTCCCAGCATACCCAGCTAGCATGGCTAATGGCAAGGGATTCTGGGAATTGTAGTCCAGCAACATCTGGGGACCAAAGGTTGGACAGCCCTGTATTAGAGACTATTGGGAATTGCACCACCCAAGCCAAAGCTGGAGAAGAGAGTATTCAGTAATTGAAATCTTTCAACAACAAAATTCTAAATAATTCCTCCCTCTTTAGTCACTGACTCAGGTGAATTATATCTAGGGAGTTTCATTATATTTGCATCATCCCAGCTAAAAAAAAACCTGTGTTAACAGATTTCAGGATAGGGTTGCCAAATGGACTGGTGGTGGAATGCAAATAAACCAGTCCGACCAGTGGTATTTGTTTTGTTTTGCCTATGGGCAGGAGGCCAAAGAAGAGAGAGAGAAACTCAGCCAATTATTTTTCCCCTCAGCTGTTTATTTCTTTTTTTAGCCTGAGGTGAATAAAGAGACACATTTTGTGCCAGGCTCTGCCTCTGCAAGAACCTTCAGCCTCCACCCCAGGCTGGCCCACCAAAAGTTAAACATTTTCTACAGAGGATTTTCAGTTTGAAACTGGGGAGGCTGAAAGGATGAAAGGTGCCCCCAAACAACCCCCAAGCTCACCCTTCTTCACCAACACCTCCTATTTCACAGTGATAGCAGTATTCCTCTCAGGCATACCAGCTGGTTACAGCCATAGAAATATATCTATATCATTATCATTATCATTATCATTATCATTATTATTTATATCCCGTCTTTTTCCCAATACTGGGACTCAAGGCGGTATTACAACATTAAAACTTGTACAATTAAAACATATAAATAGGAATATACAAAAGTTAAAAATATAATTAAATTAGCTATAATATTAAAATTATATAAAAATATCAAAGTTAAAACAGTAACAATATAAACGGTGGAATCCATCGCATTCTCACAGGTCCAGGCTATTCCCAAAGGCCTGCCAAAACAAAAAAGTTTTTGCCTGTCTTTGGAAACATACCAAGGAGGGCGCCATTCTAGCCTCCCCGGGAAGGGAATTCCAGAGTGTCGGGGCAACCACCAAGAAGGCCCTCTGCTGAGTTCCTGCCAGGCGTGCCGCTGAGATGGTGGCGGGACCAAGAGAAGGGCCTCCCCGGAAGATCTCCGGGTACAAGCAGGCTCATAAGGGAGAATACGATCTTTCAGACCGTATTCTGGGTATATATATATATAACCCAGAAGTCCCCTCAGAACGAAGCTACATCATCACAAGATGTCATTCTCAAGTGATTTCTGGGTTCAAGAAATAGTGCCTGCCAGTGTAAGGGGCTGCTGCTGGCGACTCCTATTTCGGTGGGGCTCCTCATCCATTGCAGCTTTTATTCTGAGCTTTATAGGAGCTCTCCATGGTGCTTCATGATGGTGAACCTATTGTGGGGATGGAGTACAGCACCACGGAGAGCTCCTATAAAGCTCAGAATAAAAGCTGCAATGGATGAGGAGCCCCACTGACAAGGGAGTCACCAGCCTCCCCAGGGTCTGCAGGAAACACCATTATCAGGCAGTTATATATATATATATATTTATTACATTCATACCCCGCCTTTTTTCCTACAAGGAACTCAAGGCGGCTTACATAATCCTCCTCCTCCTCTCCATTTTATCCTCACAACAACCCTGTGAGGTAGGTTAGGCTGAGAGTCAGTGACTGGCCCAAAGTCACCCAGTGAGTTTCATGGCCGAGCGGGGACTAGAACCCGGATCTCCCGAGTCCCAGTCCAACACTCTCACCACTACGCCACACTGGCTCTCCGCTGGATATCCCTTCATTTCAGCCCCCTGCCCCAAATATATACGTTTTGGTACTTTATGCTAGGGGTGAGGACCCTGTGGCCCTCCAGATGTTGTTGCACCCCAAATCCCATCAGCCCCAGCCAGCAGGGCCAACAGTCAGGAATGACGGGAACCATAGTCCAACAACATCTGGAGGGCCAGCCCTGCTTTACACAACCCCCTTGCTTCCATTTCATAAATCGGGGACGTTGAACCTCAAGACTTCACATCTGGCCCATCGGGGAACCCAATACACACACCCCTGGAGTCCCCCAGATGGCCCCACCCCCTTTCCCCCAACCACTGATTGGTCGGTGGTCTCCCGGCTTTTGCACAGTTTTTCCCCCACTCCCAAATGATGAAATGCCTCTCCTAAGGTTTAATTACTAGCAGAAAGAGCTTTAAGCAAAAATAGGTGGGGGGGGGGGGTATGGCTCCATCCTTTTTGCCTTTGGCCCCACCCACCACTGGAATGCAGCCCCCGAGAGCTCTTCTGCAGTTGAATTTGGCTCTCGGGCTGAAAGAGGTTCAACACCCCTGCCATAAATGAACGGAATTCCCCTTCCCCAATCCCCAATCAAATCCCAGGGAAGCGTTTGAGCCGCTCCACTGAAAAGTGGGTGCGTGAAGTCATTTCCCAGGAGCCCCAGACTCTGAAATTGGAAGCACAAGCAGGCAGCACGGAAGGCAGTCCGCCTCTTCTCTGGATTCCGAGACAGCGGGGGAAATCATGAAGTCCTTGATCTTCATATATTTTCAGGGAGAGGCCAGAGCCCATAGCTCACTGGGAGAGCTCCCGCTTTGCATGCAGGAAGGTGCGGAGCTCTCATCTCCACTTGAAAGGAACAGGAAGCGGGTGGTGGGAAAGGCCCTGGCGAACTATTGCCAGTCAGAATAGACCATTTTGGGCTAGAGCAGGGCTCTCCAACCTTGGCTCCCCAGATGTTGCTGGCCTACAGCTCCCAGCATACCCAGCAAGCATGGCTAATGGCAAGGGATTCTGGGAGCTGTAGTCTAGCAACATCTGGGGACCCAAGGTCGGAGAGCCCTGAGCTAGACAGACAAAGACGTCTGACCCATGTCTCTGGTGGGCCCAGGCGGTGGGTGGAATGTAGATCAGGACCTAGATCTCTGGGTTGCTTGCAGTAGATCAGCAAGGATTTCTGACTCCCAGTTGTCTAACAAGAGCAACAACTGAAAAGCTTTCCCCTCCCCCTAAAGTAGGATACTGAAAAAACATGGGTGGGTTGTGGGGAGAGATCAGCACTGGATTTTTGCATGAAAGGACTTTGTGATCTCGGTTCTGGTACTGATCACAAATTCCTAGACTGAGCATGTGTTCCGAGACATGATCCGGTTCCTCAATTCTTAGTGTGTATCCACCTGCCTGAGCCAATATTGTGCACCTGGCTTAGAGGGGTGGACCTTGGGGGAGGGGGGGGGCGCATGTCCAGTAAAAAATGAAGGAGACCCCACAAGCCTGAAGTCTGCCCACCCCTGCTCCATCCCCTCCTGCTTGTTGGGACTACCGCCACGGGGCAGGCTCTCACCTGATCCGTCCCTCCTCCGACATCCGGAGCTGCGAGTCTCTCTGGAGAACCTCGGCGATGGCATTCTGCTCCTCCTCAGTCAGGAAGCTAAGATCCAGCAAGGCGTCCATGCCAGCGTCTTGATCCATGGGAAGTGTTTGGCACGAACGTGTCAAGTCTAGGCCGTCAAGAGTCTAAACGCAGCCGCTTTTCCTAAAGGCCTCTCAGGTACGGCCTTGTCAGTACATCATCCCTCTACGTGGAACTGGGAGGTCCAGCCAGGAGACCAGTAGCATCCTTCCACTCGTTGCCGTAGGTACGAGAACGCATCTCAGGAGGGAATCATTCAGTTCTAGGTGATGCTCCACGGACGATTGCTCTCCATCCCGATTGCCTTTTGAGACACAAGGCCACAATCCACTTTGGGGTGGGGAAGACACGGAAGAAACCACAGTAAACACCAGATGCTCTTTCCCAAACACTACATAGTTTGATATCTTATATATATATATAAAATACCTCGAGATGGTTCCGTGTGAACCCACTTTCTGTGCGGCAAGTGCACAAAGGGGGAATAGAAATGAACCTAACTGGACTGGGCAATCCACCAGGAAGTTCTCCCAGGCAAGCTTCGCTGAATGGGATGAGAGGCTGTGCAGGAGCCCCACGCCACAGTTTTCATTCATTGTGATAACGCACAGGAGAACTTCCCAGACCGAGTGCAGGTTGTGTGTGTCTGTGTTACGCATCAAATGCTGTATCAGGCCTTCTCCGTGGAGAGACTGGCTGCCTTTGGCTCTCCCCAACTGCCACCTGTCTGGCAGCCATTCCCATCAGGCTCCTGGAACTGTTTTCATCATAGCTGGTCATGACAAGAACTGTAGCTTTAAGAACCGGTGCCTGAGCTTGCTTTTGTCCTCTTCCCTCCCCATCTCCTTTTCCTTGTGTGTGGTATCTTTTAGACTGTAAGCCTGGGGGGCAGGGACTGCCATACTACTGGTATTTATAAGCAGCTCTGGGAGCCATTTTGGCTAAAGAGTGGGATAAAAATGCTTTAAATAAAATAAATTTTAAAAATAATTATTGATTACAGGGGTGTTCCCACGTTTTAGCTGATAGTAGCGAAAAAATAAAAAGTGAATTTTAAAGGCTGAGAAACTTAAGATCAAGAGAAATAAAAAAATATATACCTATATAAGAAAATTAAAATAGCCGCAGCCAGGATGTGGTTTTTGCATTCCTGTTGCCTTTTGACTACTTGCTCTTGTGCAGGATGCCTCAACAAGCTACCACTTTCTTGGTGTACTTCCTGTATTTGATGGAACAGCCCCTGAGCGACAAAAACTCATGTCACAATAATCCAGAGGAAACTTTTTCACAAGTAATAGTAAAACCACCATTTCCACCTGGACGGATGGTCGCTATGTTGCCCCAGTAATCCTGCCACATTTCAGTTCCTTTCAGTTGAACAACTCACCACGTTGGTGTTCATCTTCATGTGTTTCCCATGAAAATGTGCTGCCTCTTAGAATTTCGGACTGAGGGGTTTTCCATCCCCTCCCCAACGCTTCCCATCCAGCCTTCTCCAACCCGGTGCCCCCGAGATGTGCCCTCCAGCAGAAACGATGGAAGCTGTGTAGCCCACCATATCTTGAGGGCAGCAGCTTGGGAAAGGCTGCCCTAAATTAATGCTGAATTTTGCATGACTGCACCTATGCCCCAAATGTACATGCCATGGGCGTACAACAAGTTTGATGCAGTATGTTGTTTTTTTAAAGAAAAGATTGGGGGGGGGGATTTTGTTGCTGCCGGGTTCTGTACTATCGGAGGGAAGCCGGATTATCCCATTAAGAATACATTGTTTTGAGCTATCCCTGTTGTAATGCAAAAGCGTTTGGGGGCGCCTCCATCTTGAATGCATAAGATCAGTGTTCTCCAAGCTTGGGTCCCCAGATGTTTTTGGCCTACAACTCCCAGCATGCTGGCTGGGCCATGCTGGGAGTTGTAGGCCAAAAACATCTGGGGACCCAAGCTTGGAGAACACTGCATAAGATGGATCAGCACAGCTGCCTGTATTTTTGAACTCTCCTTGGTGGCATGGCTACGGGGACTGTCATAATCAGTGCCTGCACTTCAGAATTTACTACTACACCACTGCCCAGGGGTGGGTGGGGAGGAATGACCACCCAGAGAGCAGGTTTCTAAAAAAAAAAAAAAAATTATAGTCGGGGCAGTCAGCTATATACATGGCTACAGATGCTCATTTGATTGTTTTCACTTTAAAAACATGTTATCTTTTCCTACAACAGACAGTGCTTCTTCCCAAGTCAATGTGTTTAGCATCAGGGTAGCAGAGGAACACTCCATTTTATTCCTGTAGTCATGACGGTGCCATGATTGCAGTAAGTCTAAAATGCGAAACTGACCATGATCAGAGGTTTGTTTGTTTTTAAATTTAAGCAGAGTTGGCAAACAATTTTTTTTTGCTTTTGGTGGAATTTTTTTTTTTTTTTTTGCTCTAGTGTATCAGGAATGTAGAAGCAGTCATAAAGCATGGAATGACGGTGGAGAGGAAGAAGAGGGCAGAAATTGTAATTGTGTGCTTCATACCTGAAGTTATGATACGCATGGCCTTCTAAACGGTGTGTGTGTGTGTGTGTGTGTGTGTGTGAGAGAGAGAGAGAGAGAGAGAGAGAGAGAGAGAGAGAGAGAGAGAGAGAGCGCATTAAGTCCATGGTCAAAAAATTACCTAGCTACACCATTAAGCAGGAAACTCTGTTTCACAGATCACAGGATGTGATGTGGTTAGTACAGTTATATCTGTAGCAGATTGTGTGTAGACACACAGGTCCAGTGGCATTCTATTTCTTTCCTCACCTGGGTGGAAGCATGCCATATGCAAAGAGAGAGAGAGAGAGAGCAGGTGGATCTTAGCCAGCCTCTTCTCATTAACTCCCAAACTCTGGCTGGCATATGGGCACTCCTGGCTGACCCATGGGTACACAGCACTCCTACATTTTTAGCCTGGCCCCTGTCCAAGGCTGGAGCTCTAGGGCATTTGTGTTTGCAAACACACAACTACATCCTGGAGACATTTTAATGGGCATTATTATTCATCTTTTACAGCCATCCATAGCTGAGTCAGGCTAGATCCTACTGCATGGACGGATGCACACCCTGTGCTAACACAGCCCCTCCCTCCTAACTGGTTCAGCCTGCTTCACCTTCCAGCAGCAACACTATACACTGTTTGCACATTAAACTAGAGGTTTATCCACAGTGGCGTGAAGTGCGGTGCAGTTGTACTCCTGCATTGAGCAAAGGGTTGGACTAGAGGATTTCCATGGTCCCTTCTAACTTCATGATTCCAGGAGATGCGATAGAAGTACACCAGTTGCGTCAGTAAATGCTTCATAGGGGAAGGATTAATGGAATGCATCCATCAAGCCAGGGGTGGGGAGAAGGTAGATCTCCAGATGTTTGAACTTCAACTCCCAGAAGCCCCTGTCAGGATGGCCAATGGTCAAAAATGCTGGGAGTTGAAGTCCAAAACATCTGGAGATCTACTTTCTGCCCTCCTCAGGGAGCAATGCTATGCATGTTTAGACAGAAATAAATCCTACAACTCCCAGCATGCTGGTGGCAGTTGCCTGCGAGCTGCTTGGCAAGAGCAGCAAAGGAGCTTTGTCCATCTTGCCAAGCGGCTTGCTTGTAGTCGGGGTTGACCAATGATGGGTCGTGTCATCTGGGTTCGGACAATGTGACAACCCATTGTGGGTCAAACAAACCCTACTATAAGGCATGGCTAGTCAAGGTGGCTTATAACTCCGAAATAAGCCACGCGGACAGACCTGTCCTGGTTCACACTACACGACAACGCACCGTGGCTTATAAGCCATGGAGGATTGCCATGTCGTGTGAACCCCATCTCAGTGTTTAAATGTTTAAAGCTTCTATTGAAGCTCCCATCTTGACCCAAAAAAAAAAAGAATTGCCTTTCAGCACTTGTGTAGTTTTAAACTATTTAATAAAAACCATTTTTTAGTGTAATGTAACCTATGAATTCTTTTAACTTGGGGTTACAGTAATACCTTGGATTGCAAGTAACTTGGTTCGAGAGCGTTTTGCAAGACAAGCAAATTTTTAAATATTTATTTTTAAAAAACTGACTTGATATACAAGCGACGCCTTGCAATACAAGTACTGCAGTACGGCTTAAATGAAAAATCTCTGTACAAATTTTTTTTTGGGAGGGGGGGAATTTCGTTTTGATATATAAGAGTGTTTTGGATTACAAACACGTTTCCGGAACGAATTATGCTCTCAATCCAAGGCATGACTGTATTTTTGAATGGTGGTCAGGGAAATTGACAAAAGTTGGTCAGGGAAAGGGGAAAATGAAATTTTCGTGGCAACCCTGTGCGAGTGCTGCAGTGTCTTGTTCAGTCACAACACTCACTGGGAAGCCACACTTGCAGTTGGGGATGCATTCCTATGGCTGCATGCTAAGGCTGCTCTTCTCTGGCTCTTGACGTCCTCCCACGTGCAGCTCATTGTAGCAATAGCTCTTGGAGCTGAACTGTAAGGAGCATTTGCTTAAATTGTATGCCTGTTTTGATAGCCAGTCTTGGCTGTAAGATAGGGCATGTAGAAATATATGTTGTTGTTGCAGTAAATATGCGTAATCCATTAAAGACGCAATCCTATGCAAGTTTAGACAGAGAAAAAAAAGGCCTACAACTCCCAGCATGCCCCAGCCAGCTATGCTGGCTGGGGCATGCTGGGAGTTGTAGGCCTTTTTTTCCTGTCTAAACTTACATAGGATTGTGCCCTAAGCTTTTCAAAAGTGACAGGTCACAGGAGAGCGGAATCATAGTGACTGAGCAGCCAGTGTGATGCAGCAATTAGAGTGTTGGTTAGGATCTGGTGAGTCCTAGGTTCAAATCTTCACTCAGCCATGAAGCTGATTGGGTGACCTTGGGCCAATTGCTATATCTCAGCCTAGCCTACATCACAGGGCTGTTATGAGGATAAAATGGGCGGGGAGGGATAGACCATGCAGGATCCTGAGCTCCTGGGAGAAAGGATGAACTAGTAATTTAAAAGGGGGGGGGGAATAGAGAAAGGGCTATGAACCCAGAAGTGCCTGATTTAAATCATACCTCTGCCATGAACTCAGTAGTGGCCTTAGGAAAGCTATATTATGCTATTGTATTGACCTACCTTACAGGGTTGTTGTCAGGATCATTGAGATAAGGTATACAGTGTGCTTTGAACATTCCAAATCACTACATCATCCTTCCCTCTATTTCCAGTGTTCAAGCTGTGAGTGTATAGAGCCAAAACAGAACCACCCACATACAGAGATAGCCTGGCTACAGTTATCCATGCTCTGGTAACCTCTCATTTGGATTACTGCAATGCGTTATACGTGGGGCTGCCTTTGAAAACGGTCCGGAAACTTCAGCTGGTCCAAAATAGGGCAGCGAGATTGTTAATGGGGACTGGCCGACGTGAACATACTATGCCAGTGCTTTCTCATCTGCACTGGCTGCCAGTCTGTTTCCAGGCCCCGGCCCGATTCAAAGTGCTGGTACTAACATTCAAAGCCCTAAACAGCTTGGGGCCAGGGTATCTGAAGGATCGTCTCCTCCCATAGGTACCTGCCCGGACACTAAGATCTTCCTAGCGGTCCTTCTCCGAGAGCCCCTGCCAAAGGAAGTGAGGCAGGTGGCTACCAGGAGGAGGGCCTTTTCTACCGTGGCACCCCGGTTGTGGAATGAGCTCCCCAAAGAGGCTCGCCTGGCGCCTACTTTGTACTCTTTCCGGCGCCAGGTGAAGACTTTTCTATTCTCCCAGGCATTTTAATCATTTTAATCATCTTAATTATTTTAATCTTGTAGCTGTTTTTACCTCCGCAGCTAGCTCTGCTGTTTGTTTTTAATTTGTGGTTTTAAGTTGTATATTTATTTTATATTGTATTTTATGGTTTTAACTGTTGTAAAAATGTAAAAATTTATTTATTTATTACATAAAAATGTAATAAATAAATACATACAAGAGGGAGGTATCAGCTGACTTGGGGGAACCCCCAAGGTCTACAGAACTACACACACACACACATATACAAAGTTTAGAGAAAACTCAACAATGGGAAATCCCAAAACAGAGCGGCCAAACTGTGAACCAAAACCTTCCATGCTGTAATAGTTTGTCGCAGGTCCCGCTTGCATGTAGTATGAAGTACTTCAGCTCGTCCTGCCAGGGGCAATATATATATTACTCTCCAGCAGCCATCCCCAACCTGGTGCCCTCCAGGCATGTCTGCCTACAACTCCCATCATCCCCAGGCAGCATGGCCAATGGGGCAGCTGGCTGGGGATTATGGGAGTTGCAGTCCACCACACCCAGAGGGCACCCTATTGGGGAAGGCTGCTCTATAGGGCCTCCCTTCCTATATGCCAGGGCTGGGCAACTTGTGGCCCTCCAGATGTTTTAGCCTACAACTCCCTTCAACCCTCACCATCAGCTATGCTGGCTAGGTCCGTTGGGAGTTGCAGGCCAAACAGCTGGATAGCCACAAGTTGCCCACCCTACTGCACTCACATGTCCCCATACTGTCTCTGTCTTATCTAGATGTACATGGGGGGGGGGGTTGTTTACTACTATTACTGGACATGAGAAGCTTGCCAAGGTGGTTAATGTGATTCCCAGAATTCCTTGTGCTCCGTTCAGTGTATTTAACAGTACCGCCATGCGAGGCCTGCGCATTTCTTGATTGATGCACGACCGATGGGCTTAAAACCTGAACCATGTCATCAAAACATAAGACATGTTCTGTAATAATGAATAATTATTATTCAACAATGAATAATTATTCATTAATTATTCACCAATAATTTTATTCAATAATTATTATTATTCAATCATTATTCAATAATGAAAGTCTTGTTCATTATTTAAACAACTTTCAGGCACTAAAAAAAAAAAAAAGTTGACCAGTGTTTTAACTTTTTGCCTTGACATCTTAAAAAGAAGAAAAATCATGTAGGCGATGACAAAGTCATTACAGAAGGAGTTTCTCATTAAGAGTGGCATGAAAGAGGGGGAAATTATCCCTGTAAACTACAAAACCTGCCCAGTTTAAAACACTTTGGTCAAAAATGCAACTCTATAGAGAGATTCTGACCATTTCCAGGTAAGGCCAGCCCAACTATGCAATGAGACGAGGAAGGCTGTTTCAGGCTGAAGAACTTATTTATTCTATTTATATCCCACCTTTCTTCCACCGTGGAACTCAAGGTGGCTACATGGGATTCCCAGGTGGTCTCGCCTCCAAGCACTGACCAGACCCAGACCTGCTTAGCTTCAGCAAGGGGGCTGCCTCACATGCCTTCAGACCATGCCTTGGCAGGGATGGGTGAAGGCAAGAACTGATGTCCAAGTGGTGTAATGGCTGGGGAACATGGGCAGGAGGGTGCTGTTGCACTCATGTCCTGCTGGTGGGTTTGCCGTGGGCAGCTGGTTGGCCACTGTGTGAACAGAATGCTGGACTACATGGACCCTTGGCCTGATCCAGCAGGGCTCTTCTTATGTTCTTATGGTTTGGAATACTAGATGCTCCAGTACTAGCGAAGCGAAGCAGCTGTGGTCTTGGTCGACACCCTGGATGGGTGGCCACTGGGAAACTCTTGTAAGAACAAGATTTATTATTTGCATTTATCTATCGCCCATCTGGCCGGCAAACCGGCCACCCTGGGCGATGTACAGAAAACAAAACAGAACAAAATACATTAAAACATTTTTCTCCATTAAAATACATTAAAACAGTATAAAATTTTAAAATCTTAGCCCACCCCATATTCCCGCCTGAATAACCAAGTTTTTAATGAGCGGCGGAAGCTCAGCAGAGAGGGGGCATGGCGGAGGTCACTTGGGAGAGAGTTCCATAGTACGGGGGCCGCCACAGAGAAGGCCCTCTTCCTAGTCCCCACCAGCCTGGCTGCTCTGGCTGATGGGATAAGGAGAAGGCCGTCCGTGGCAGACCTTGTTGAGCGGCCTACTTGATGTTGCTGGAGGCGCTCCTTGAGATAAGCTGGGCCGGAGCCGTGTAGGGTTTTAAAGGTCAAAACCAACACCTTGAATTCGGCTCGGCAAGCAACTGGTAGCCAGTGCAACTCTTTAAGCACTGGCGTGATGTGATCACGCCGGCGGCTGCCCTTAATCAGGCGAGCCGCCGCGTTCTGTACCAGCTGAAGCTTCCGGACCGTCTTCAAGGGTAACCCCACGTAGAGCGCATTACAGTAGTCTAGGCGAGAGGAGACCAAGGCATGAACCACTGATGGGAGCAGGTGATTAGGAAGGTAGGGGCGCAGCTGCCGTATCAGATGGAGTTGATACAGCGCCGCCCGGCTCACAGCTGCCACCTGAGCCTCCATGGACAGCTGGGAGTCTAGAATGACCCCCAAGCTGCGGACCTGGTCCTTCAGGGGGAGATGTACCCCATTCAGCACCAGGTCAACATCCCCTAACCTCCCCTTGTCCCCCACCAGCAGTACCTCGGTCTTGTCAGGGTTCAGCTTCAGCATATTCCTTCCCATCCAGCCACCCACTGACTCCAGGCACTGGAGATATACATATAAGAAACATACTTTTTTTAAAAAAAGAAGAAAATTATTTATGTCTGAATTGGTGCAGCAAGGCTTTTTAAAAATGCTGACCTAGCATGTGTGGGGTGGGCATTTGGTCCCTCATATTTGGTGGGCATTTGGTCCCTCATATTTCTTACGTAATCGTAGTGCTGATTAACCTGTTCTTATGGGTTAAATAAACTACATTTGATCCGGAGGTTACTTCCATTTCTCCCTCCTCTCTAATCCACCCTCTCCCTGCAGCTGGCAAGCCCAGGCCAGCTCCTCCTGCAACTTGTATTGGGAAAGACCCAAAGAGATTGAGTAACTGGATGGAGGAAAATTGCTCAAGGAGGAGCCAGAAAGATCGTTATCTGCACGGATGCAGCAACAAGCTTGCTTGACACGCAAGAAGGTACCGGACTCGGCTGCTTACTCTAGACTTCCCAAACCCGGAGCCCTCTAGCTGGGGTGACACTACGACTCCCATCATCCCCACTCAGCTGGCCTGCTGGCTGGGGATGATGGGGGTTGTGATCAGCCACAGCTGGAGGGCACTGGGTAGGGGAAGGCCAGCTTATTCATCGCCCTAAACTTCTGCCAGAGCAAACTCGTAAGATGAAGCAGAAGGCAGAGGTGGACTAGGGAGCTAGTGGGTGGAGCCAGGTGGAGGTCCGGCAGGACCTAGCAGCATCGGGACACAGGAAGCTGCCTTACACTGAGTCAGCAGACCATCGGTGCCTCTAGCCCAGTGTTCTCCAACCTTGGGTCCCCAGATGTTTTTGGCCTACAACTCCCAGCATGCCCCAGCCAGCTGGGCTAGCCCACTATTGCCAACACTGACTGGCGGCAGCTCTCCAGGGTTCCAGGCAGGAGTTTTCCCAGCCTTACCTGGAGATGCCGGGGATCGAACCTGGGACCTTCTGCATGCAAAGCAGAGTGCTCTACCTCTGAGCCACGGCCTGTCCAGACGGCAAGGGGCAATACCTGACAGCATCAGGGATGGAGCTTAACGGATACGGGGTGCAGCTAATATTTATTGATGTATTTGTTACATTTTTATCTTGTCCTTCCAAGGAGTTCAAGGCAACATCCAACGTTCTTTCCTTGGCCCCATTTTATCCTCTGGCCCACGGTCATCCAGCCAGTCCAGCGCCATGTCCAAGGAGGGATTGGAACCGGGGTCTCCCCCCAGTCCTAGCCTAATACTCTCACCACTACGACCGTACAAGCAAACATTCCCAAGCCAAACAGAAAACAACCGGCGCCCTTGCTTCTGGCCACTTCCTGAAGCCCACCACCAGCACCCGCACACACAAGTTGGAGACCCAGAGAAATTGGCTGTAGAACTTCATGTACCTGATGAAGTGGGCTCTAGTCCAGGGGTGTTGAACCTTAGGCCTGCAGGCCAATTCCAGCCCACCTGGGGGCCAAATCCATCCCTCCAGAGTTCCCCAGTTGGCTAAAATGCATCTCTTAAGGCAGTAAGAGATTTGAGCTAAATGATGCTGGCATTCTTGGCCCCATCTTGCCTTTGATCCTGTCCCTTTTGCCATGATCCCCACTACATTACTGGAATGCAGCCCCAGCCCCCATCGCCAAGAGCTTCTCCAAAACTGAATCTGGCCCTTGGGCTGAAAGAGGTTTGACAACCCTGTTCTAATCCATGAAAACTTTGGCCAAAATAAATTCATTCTTGTCTTTTAAGATGCCAAAATAGAATCATCGAATTTTAGAGTCGGAAGGAAGGGTCTTGGAGGTCATCTAGTGTACCCCCACCCCACCCCACCCCTCACGCAATGCAGGATGTAACTACAGCTACCCTAACTGCCCATCCACTTCCCTGCATTTTCCACCTCTTGGTTCTAGTCTTGCAATCTGGAGCAACAGAAAACAACTCTGGTCCATCTTCTGTCTGACAGCCCTTCAGATATTTGAAGACAGCCATCAACATACTCAGCTCTTTTAACCTATCCTCACAGCAGTTGGTTTCCAGACCCCTCACCATCCTGGTCTCACACCTTTTGAAGATACCCAGGAAAACATTGCTTCAAAACATCTAAGTGGAAGGTTCAGACTGAGTCAATTCAGATGCAACGTTTTCTTCTATTTCCTCCATCCTGGGCAAATATCACTCCTCCAAGCTGATGCTTCTTCTGCCTTGCTGGCTTCCACTCACATTCCTATTAATCTCACCCTTCTCCAACATGGTGACCTCCAGATGTTTTGAACAACAACTCCTAACATTCCTGACCATTGGCCATACTGGCTGTGGCTGATGGGAGTTGAAGTCCAACAACATCTGCAGGGCACAGGGTTGGGGGAGACTGCTATATATCTCCGACCTACAGCTCCTTCAAATCTTAAGCCTCTTGCATATACATACACACACCCCAGCAAATTCCAGATTTGCAACACTTCCGTCCAGAATCAAAGCATGCACATCCTCATGCACAATAAGGGCCATGTGCAAATCACGCCAGTTTCACTTTGCCTAGTTATATTTCAAGTCCAACATTGTATTCTTTTCGGCACCTCCTGAAAACACTTTTATCTCAGGAAGTCTTCCTGAACTAACCAGCTATAGTTTTACAGATTTTGTTTTTAACATATTGTTTTATTTCCCCCCCCGTTTTATATTTTATATTTACAGTAATACCTTGGATTGCAAGTAACTTGGTTTGAGAGTGTTTTGCAAGACAAGCAAATTTTTAAATATTTATTTAATTTTATTTGACTTGATATACAAGCGACGTCTTGCAATACAAGTACTGTAGTACGGCTTAAATTAAAAATCTCTATACAAATTTGGGGGGGGGGGGATTTCGTTTTGATATAAGAGTGTTTTGGATTACAAGCACGTTTCCGGAACGAATTATGCTCTCAATCCAAGGCATGACTGTATATGTTCACCACTCCGAAATCTCCATACTGGAATAAAGAGAGGTATATATAAACCTTGTACACTCCCAGTCTGAACCTGTGCCAGCCCCGCAAGGCCAAGCCTCCCACCCAGGGGCACTCATTCCCCGGACAGATGAGGGAGAAGGAATTCCCCCATGCAACCTCTGTCTTTCCAAATGCCAGGGGGAGAGGTGCCAAGCTAAGTCACTCATGGGCTTCCTCCCCAGCCACAGGCGAGTGGAGCAGTTCCTTTCCTTGCCTTCACGTCCCCGCCTTCAGGGGGGGAGGCGTCCGCTGGTCTCAACCTGTAGCTTCCATCCCCCGTTGCGCAGAATCCAGATCCATGTGCTGCTTGATGCACGCGCCTCTCTAGCACTCACGTATCATGGCACACCAGGTGAGGCCGCTAGAGCTGGACCTCAGGGCTGAAGTCCAGGGCCCACGCAGTCCAAGTGGGGTCTCAAATGACCATCCAGAGAGCGGTAAGTGATGGGGGTGGCGGCAAACAGACCCCCCACATGAGCACCTGGACCAGCATGGGCATGACAGCCGATGCTGCTCACTGCAGCAACCCTTCTTGGGAGGGGCCATAGCCCAGCGTGATGGGCACAGCCCCTGCTTGGCACGCAGACAGGCCCAGTCGATTCCCGGCAGCTCTCCATGTCGGGGAAATAAACCCTTTCGACCCCGGAGAGCCGCCGCTGGTCAGTGTTGACAATACTGGGCTGGATGGACCAAGGGCCTGGCTCAGCGTAAGGCAGCTTCCTATCTTCTTCTTATTTATTTAGAAAAAAAAAAACATATTAGAGTCAGGGGGCAGCCGACTGGGAAAGTGCAGGCTTACAGATGCTCATTTTATTATCTTATTAGCCTTTTGGACAACAAAAGGGTGCTTATTCCCACGTCAATGTGTTTCGCATCAGGGCAGAAGACGAAAGTTCCATTTCATTCCTGTATTCACAAAGGGGCCACGAATTCAATCAATTCAAAATGCAAAAAACTGCACATGCTCAGAGTATTTTAGTTTTTAAAGCCGAGAATCGGCAAACAGTTCTCCCCCCCCCCCCAATGTATCGAGAAGCAGTTTCGAAGCCTGGCATGGCAGAGAGGGGAGAATAGAAAGGTCAGTGGGGTGCTTCATAAGACAACTAATACACACGGCTGTCTAAAGGGGGACTTCCATAAAGCCATTAAGTCCGGGGTATAAAAAGACCTGGCCGCACCACTGTTGGCTCTGTGTGTGTGTGTGTGTGTGTGCGCGTGTGCGCGCAAGCACTTTGCTCATTCCAGACTTTTTCAGCGGCAGCATGAAAGAACCCCAAGGCATCTGCCTGTCGAGAAAGGCACTCCTCCTAGGAAGCTGCTTCATACCTGCTCAGACTCTTAGTCTGCTTAGTACTGTCTCCTCTGGTCTGACAGTGGCTCTTCGGGGTCTTGGGCAGAGAGGCCTTCCTATCACCCGCTACCCAGTTGTTTTTAAACTGGATATGCCAGGGGGTTGAATCTGAGAGCTTCTGCACGGCGGAGCTTTTCATTCAGAAGCTTTCCAAAATGTCTGCCACACCGTGATTGTAAAACATCGTGTCTGCAAAGAACCAGCACACCAGAACGCTGGTCCACAACAAAACATACAGTCTACTGTGGACTAGAAACTTGAAATTTGCTGCAGAAAGTGAAAGAAAGAGAGAGGGGGAGAGCGCGCGCACATGTGAGCTGGGCCTTAAAGAAATATGGTGTGAGCAATGTAGTACAACCATCTAGCCATTTGCTCTCCTCGTGGCAGTTTGCTGGTGGCGAATAAGCCCCGCTTCTCTATCCTGGCCTAGCTGACAAGGGCAAGAAGAAAGCTCCAGGTTTTGTGCCCCCTGGGCAAGAGATCTGCAGTGTGGGCCACCCCCATATACATATCTGCTGACTGTGGCCTCTGGGCTCACTCCTTCGGTTGTCCAAGTGCTGCCATCATGCCCACCTGAGATGTGCAGCGGCCAGATTGCAAGCAGATGGATGGCCGACCGTGGCGAGCAGCAGCTGAGACTCCACACAAGAGCACTAGCAAGAAGCAGAGCTACCGCTGCAGCTGCAGAACTAGGCTGGATAGCCCGGGGCTCACCGTTGCCCTCCCACACTTCCCATAACAAAAGTAGCCACAGGATCCTGTACTTGGAACAGCCCTGTTCTCACACCTGCCCTCACCACCCGCCACTGTCACACATGGCTAGTGGTTGCTTTGCTGTAACAGCTGTGCATTGCACTCACTTCCTCTACCACCTCTGGCACGACTGCACTGGCTCCTGAAGCGGGTGTGCTAGGAAATAGGTCATAAAAGCATTTTCCTTTTGTCAAACTCAAGCATGCTCCATAGGCTGCTTACAGTGCAATCCCAGATGATATGTCTATTCAGAAGTAAGTCCCGCTGGGCCGCTGGGTTCAACGGGGCTTACTCCCAGGTATGAGGCTGCAGGTGGATACTGTTGTACTTATTGCACCGGATACAAGCGCGGGAGACCAACACCGATAGACTTGTGCAGCTGGTTCGCCTTATCATAGGATTGCTGCAGCTCAAACACTTGTAAAGGCCTATGGCTGTATACAATAACGTTTATACATTGCAGCTCAAACACATTGAAGCAGGGGTAGGCAATGTGGTTGGTCTCCAGATTTTTGGGACTAGAACTGTCATAATCCCTTAGCATTGGTTGTGCTGCCTGGGCTTGATGGGAATTGTAGTCCAAAACATAAAGAAGGCACTCGTTTACCTACCTCTGAATAAAAGCAACACTGAGTATCTTATAGGTACTTATGCAGCAGATAAAGGAAGTGCACTGGCATTTTCTGGATTAGACAGCCAAGAAAGAATCAATTTAGCCAGGCAATCAGTCTGGATCTTGTCACATGAATTAAAGGAGAAAAACAAAGAGGTGTTGTACCAGAAAGGTATAGTAGATCGATAATATGACATGCTTAACTGATCAAAAGGAACCTCAAAAGCCAAGTTGTGTTAGCATTCATGCATTTGCGTTTATAGGGAATTATCTGCCCTCCATGCAGAGAATTAACTTCTAAAGACTCAGGGGAGGAAGCTAAAATCCAAAGAACGACTAGGAGCTTTTCTACATGAGGCATTTGTTGTGTGCTTGTCATTCCCTACTCACAGTTGTTTACTGGTTCTTTAGACCATGTTGTAAACAGCATTTCCCATAAATTATTTTTAGAGGAGGGGAAATGGGGTATTATTTCTGATGACAAAACAAAGCACGAATTCCTCTTGTGTGTTTTCACTATTCCGTTATATCACAGCGCCACCTGGAGATTATGTAGCAGAAAAGCGGGAAAGAAAACACTCCTTGTGTAGCGCTCGGTTCTCAATTTTGTGACTAAACCGAAAGTAGATGCAGCAGATGAACAGCCTTGTGTAGAAAAGCCCTATATCATAGAGAAGGGCTGTAGGTCAGTGGTAGAGCACATGTTTTGCAAGCCAAAGGTACCAGGCTCAATCACAGGCATCTCCAGTCCAGGTAGTGGTGAGAAATAATCCTGTCTAAAACCCTGAAAAGCTGCTGGTCAGTGTAGTAGACAATATGAAGCAAGATGGACCAGCGGTCTGACTGATGATAAGGCAGCTTCCTATCTCTCTTTCTAATTCGTGTGTGTGTGCACGCACACACACACAAATGTATCATTGAAAGTCATTTCTACAATCTCTACAGTGATTTTCCAGAGAGGAATACCACAAAATCGAAACCACTGGATAGTTTGCTCACTCCTCTCCCCTCCCAGATAGTGATAGGACCATCACCAGTCCCATGCCTGTTTGAGAGCATCTGGTTGACTCTTGTAGCTTTGTGTGCATGCTCAGAATTATGCATGGTGTGGTGTGGAGAAAGTGGACAGGGAGACATTTTGCTCCCTCTTTCATAATCCTAGAACCCGGGGTCATCCCATGAAGCTGATTGGTAGAAGATTCAAGAAAGATAAAAGGACTTCTTCACAAAGCACATAGATTTCATAGATCTGATAGAGTTGGAAGGAGCCTACAAGGCTATCTAGTCCAACCCCCTGCTCAATGCAGGAAACTAAAGGAGGGGTCTCCCATCCAAGTAATAACCAGGCTTGACCCTGCTTAGCTTTCCACACTCAGACAAGCTGTTACTAACACAAAATGTAGTGATGCCCACCAATTTGGATGGCTTTCAAAGGGGATGAGACAAATTCATGGAGGATAAGGCTATCAGTGGCTACTAGTTCTGATGGCTACCAGTTGTTTGCCGAGCCGAATTCAAGATGTTGGTTTTGACCTTTAAAACCCTATACAGCTCCAATCCAGTTTATCTCAAGGAGCGTCTCCAGCAACATCAAGTAGGCCGCTCAACAAGATCTGCCACGGATGGCCATCTCCTTGTCCCATCAGCCAGAGCAGCCAGGCTGGTGGGGACTAGGAAGAGGGCCTTTTCTGTGGCGGCCCCCAAACTGTGGAACTCTCTCCCCAGTGACCTCCACCATGCCCCTCCTTGATGAGCTTCCACCGTTTATTAAAAACATGGCTTTTCAGGCGGGAATATGGGGTGGGCTAGGATTTTAAAATTGTATACTGTTTTAAATGTATTTTATTCTGCTTGTTTTATTTCACATTGTACATCGCCAGGTTCCAGCTAGATGGGCGATCTAGAAGTACAATAAATAAATAAATAAAATATGCTGCCTCCAGTATCAGAGGCAGTATGCCTACGTTCACCAGTTGCTGGGGAACACGAGAGAGAGGGTGCTGTTGCACGCATGTCCTGCTTGTGGGTTTCCCGTAGCCAGCTGGTTGGCCACAGTGTGAACAGAATGCTGGACGAGGTGGACCCTTGGTCTGATCCAGCATGGCTCTTCTTATGTTCTTAAGGCAAATGAAGGAAACACAACAGCAAGAGTTCTACTGAAACCCATGTCCTGTTTACACATAACCAGGACCTTTAAGCACACCCAAACAAACACCCCCACCATCCTCAAAGAAGGAACCAATGCAATGACTGAGGTCTGCCACAGCCCTGAAGAAGTTCAGGTTGTGGTTCTGCTTCTGTCTACACTGGAAACACCGAGAGAGGCCATGGCCAGAGTCGTGGGTGGTATGGAGAGAAAGAAGAAGCCGGTACACAGAGTGCATACGAACACGGCAAAAACAAAAACAACCAGATAGGAAAGGAGACAAAACATGCATAAAATGTTCCCGTGATACACTGAAAGTGCCTCTCTAAGCACTTACAAACTCCACCTGTTGGCCATGGAGGCGCACCCTTCACAGACAAACAGACAACACCCTCAGCCACGTGGGTTTATGCACACACATCACGCACCTGAGCTCAGGCTGTTAAAAAGAAGGGTTGCCAGCTTTTAAGTAGTTCAGGGAGCAATCCTATGGCTCCTAGACATCATGGGGGGGGGTAGGATCATTGGGATTCCCAGCTCCAATGTGAGGGGGTGGGGCTCTGATCCCCTGCCCCCTCACAGCCAGGGCAGAAAGAACTGCATGGCTCTCCGAGATCAGGAATGTGACCTTGGAGAGGGGGTAAAGGGGGCGGGGATTGGGGCAGCCAGGATATGACCTATCCTGAGGGCACTTCAGAGGGGGAGGGAAGGTGGCTAGAGGGCCAGCTAGAGGGCCAGAAAGAAGCCGTCTAGGAAAAAATGCAGAGTGGGAGGAGAGGTGAGGTGAGGATCGCTTTCACCAGGCCTTACTGGCACCCCGGCTGGATCGCGCCCTTAACCAGTAGATGAATCAACATTAAAAACTGTTGCTGATTAACAAGTGAGGTGATCTTAATTGGAGAGGCTGCAAAATTAAAAAGGATGACCTTGTTGTTTTCAAGCTCTCACAGACAGGAAATGAAAAGGAGAACATTAAAAGGAGAACGCTCCTTCCAAAAACAAATGGCAGCCGTAGCTTTGTTGAGTTGTAAGTCACCGTGCATCCTTCCCAAATCTCAGCTAAACAGGTCAAAAGACCAAATGATTTAAACATTTTTTTCCGGATCTAAAAGCAAGGTCTGGGATGCAGATGAGAGGGTTATACACACACACACACACACAAAATTGTGATCCGTTGACCCAGTTCTCTTAGGACTCATTGTACTTCCATTTATCATTCTATATCAGTGTTCTCCAACCTTGGGTCCCCAGATGTTTTTGGCCTACAACTCCCAGAATGCCCCAGCCAGCAACTGGTATGCTGGGAGTTGTAGGCCAAAAACATCTGGGGACCCAAGGTTGGAGAACACTGTTCTATATCCTGGAATGTGTCTGCCTCTGGGGTGGAGTGAAATGGACACTACTGGTAGACATTTTTAACAGCTCAGGGAAGCTGGTACAGCTGCTGCACCTTTTGAAGTAGGTGTGTAAGTCAATGTTAGGAATGACCTGCTCAAGGTAGCAGACATTGAAGACAATGGTCGGGAAAGCTTCTCCTCGGGAGAGTGCCCTAGGAGGTGAACTTCCACATGAGAGCACCAGGGCAGAGAAAGGCCAAAGTCATGTTCTGTAGGAATGTCAGATTCCTAAGGTCAGTGGTGCCATGGGGTAGGTCTCTGGGGCAAAGGCCTTGGCCCCCACTCAGCAGAATGAGCAGGAGGGGCCTCAAATGTAGCAAGGCTGAGTGACCACATGCAGGAAGTGACACGCTTTACCATCTTGGGGGCGGGGTAAGACTCAAGTCCAGGGTCTAAAATGACCTAACTGCACCACCGGCTGGGGCAAGGGCAGAGAACTTGTGGCCTTCCAGATGTTGTTGGACTCCAGCTCCCATCAGCCCCAGCCAGCATGGCCAGGAATGATGGGAGCTGTTGTCCAACAACATCTGGAGGGCCACAGGTGCCCCATGCCTGGGCTAGGGTGACCCGACGTAAGGGAGGGACACAGTTATAGTGGCTTTAATCGTTTTGTGCCGAATGGAAACGTGGGTGTTTAAAAAAAAACAAAAAAACTAAACAAAAACAAACATTTTCTCTTTGAATTATAGCTTTGTTTCTATTTGGGGGGGGTGTTACATTTACAAAACACAAGTAAAGTACATCCAACATAAACAGGAAGAACCTGGGAAAAACAACCTGTGCCATAGGGTAGTATAAAAGAAAGAAGTGTACATCTTGATCTTTTGCTCATGCTGCCAGCAATAAGCCACACCCACCAAATCAACTTTTCAAAATTATTATTATTACTACTACTACGACTACTACAGTGGCTTTACATCTGGCTGCCTGAGAGTGCTCCCAAACTAGAGTTCCTGGCTCATACTCTGGCACTGACTCCTGTGCTTTTAAACAGCTCTGCGGCAGATAGACTTTCAACAGGGACAGCTTATCCCGGAACAAAAGCACAGCAGTGCACAGCGCTCCCCCAGTTTGATTTCTGCCTGCAGCAGAGCACCTGGGTAAAACACAGGAGTCCTGGGAGAAAAGGGAGGGGCAGCGGATACACCACCTTTGCCACTTTGGTTTGGGTTATAGCAGTGCTGCCAGCTCCTGGGTGCGGGGGGGCGGGCGGGGGGGGGGCTTGGGGGATGCACTTTTAGTGGGCCTCAGTCTGGAAGAGGGTGACTGGCCCAGGGAGGGGGCTGCACCACCCCGCCAGCCTCTGGAGCCAGGGGTGCCACCAGGGTAGGACTTTAGGGCAGAGTTCCAAGGCCCCATTCAGCAGAACGACCAGGAGAGCGGGGCCCAAATGCAACAGCCCTGGCTTACCACATTTTACCACATTACTTCAGAGGGATGTGTGTGTAAACCCATTAGATCTAAAGTGTCAAATTACCTAAGGGTGCAATCCTATACATGCTTAGATAGGGCGGGAAGCACCGAGTTGCAGGGCTCCCCCCCGTCTAAATACGAGTAGGATTGCGCCTTAAATGCATAATTGCTCTGGAACCTGCCTTGCTTGCAAGGGGTTGTCCTGCAGGTGGGACACTATTATCACAAATAATAGAACACCATACCTAGTTAGACTGCCTGCACACGCACACCTTTCTCGAGGGCCTTCCCAAACAGGTAATGCCAGCTGAACAGCAGGCGCTGGCAAGACAAGAGGCGAACGAAACACAAGCGCCAACCCCGCTCGGCGGCAGAGGATCTGCGCCCTCGCTTTCCAAGCCTAGCACCAGTTTTCCCATATGCTCCAACAGAACGAAAGGGGGGGGGGGCGAGCGAGAGAAAGGCCAGGCACCTGAGCCTCGCACCCAAACCTTTCGCTAAGAGGTAAAAGAGAAAAGGAAGGCGTGTTACCTGCCCAGGTGGGGCTCCTCTTCTTTGCAAAAACCCAGCCGGAGGAAGGCTGCAGCAGGACCTGGGCGCGCTCTCGCTCTCTCTTTGGAGAAGCAGAAGTTTGGTCGAGTCGTTTTCCTCCTCCCCCCCCTCCTCCTCCTCCTCCTCTCCTCTCCTCCTCCGCCGCCCTCTGCTGGTTTTGTGTTTCCTCCAAGAGCACAGAAAGGCAGCCTCAGCAGGAAACCTAAGGCTGAATAAACCTAAGGCTGAATCGACCGCAGAAAGAAGAAAACACCTCCCCGCGCAGCTGGTGGGAAACCCGGGCCTGGAACCGGAGCTGCCGGCCGGGCCGGGCCGGACTGGAAAGACGTTTGCAGTCACCTAAAAGGGAGCCTCGGGAAGCGAGGTACACTATGCAAAAGATGACGCGGGGCGCAATCCGTTGTCCCTCCGACTTTGTCTGCGGGGACATCGGGATTTGCGGAGTCCCAGCTCCGAGGTCCTGCGACCTCGGTGCTGGGACTCCGAAGGCCGAGCCCCCGCCGCCAGCCCCGCCCCCCTCGCAGCCGGTGCGGAAAGAACTCGGATCGGTTAACACACACACCCAGTCCCTGATGCGGATTGGACCCCCAGTGCCTGCCATTTGCACGGTGGGAGCAAACAGGCGGTCCCCCCCCCCCAATGCAAATCGTAGTGGGCGGTGTGTGTTTGGAGGCCACAGTTCAGATCCTTGGGGAGCCAATATGGTCGCTGGATGACCCCTGAGCCAGTCACAGTCTCCTGGCTTAACCTACCCTGCAGGATTGTTGTGAAGATAACATGAAGAGACGCTCATGCCTGAAATGTGCATGGGGAAGAAGAAGCGCCTCCCTCCGTAGCTAGCACAGAAGACAAGGAGGTGGGACGGAGGAGGAGAGGCCCCACGGGTCGGGTGGGCATCCTCCAAGGGCCGCATCCAGCCCATGGGCTCGAGGCTTCTTATCCCTGCTCTGTATAATTCAGTGTTCTCCAACCTTGGGTCCTCAGATGTTTTTGGCCTACAACTCCCAGCATGCCCCAGCCAGCATAGCCAGATGTTTTTGGCCTACAACTCCCAGCATGCCCCAGCCAGTGGAGTTGTAGGCCAAAAACATCTGGGGACCCAAGGTTGGAGAACACTGGATTAGTTCCATTGTCAAACTCGCTTTTTTTAAAAGAAGTTTCTCCTGATGTTCAGCTGAAACCTCCCCTCCTGTAGCTTAAGCCTGTTTGATCTAGTCCTACTCTCTGGGGCAGCAGAGAACATGTCTTTGACTGGATTCAGACAACACAATATAACCCACACTCAAGAGTTGAGTGCAGCCGGGTTGTTGTCGAAATGTGGGTTGTTGTTGAAACATGGGTTATTGTGTTGTCTGAACCCAGGCGCGCTAACAAACCATGCTTTGTTAACCATGAACAACCCATGAAGAGAACCTGTGGTTTGTTGTTGGGTTGTGAACAGTGGATTGTTCACCATGGTTTGTTATCTCGGCTGGGTTCAGACAATATGCTAATCCACAGTTCAACAACTACCCACACTCAAGCCATACTCAACCCTTGAGTGTGGGTTATCGTGTTGTCTGAACCCAGTCTTTGCCTTTTTTAAATCTGTGACAGCCTTTCAGGTATTTGCAGAGTGTTCTCATGTCCCTCCATTGATAGTCTTCTATCAATGAGACCAAAAGAAGCAGGCATCTGATCACCCCAAAATGAGGCTCTTTAAACTGACGGTCATCACCTGGTCAGTAGGTTGCACCCAGACCCACATATTTTCCTTTTCCATTTTGTTTAGCATTTTTTATTTGTTTGTTTCAGGGTGCTTTCACACAGAGTGCTTCTAGTGCAGTGTTCTCCAACCGTGGGTCCCCAGATGTTTTTGGCCTACAACTCCCAGCATGCCCCAGTCAGCAACCCAAGGTTGGAGAACACTGTTGCACTACCAATTAGGAACCCTAGGAAGCTGCCTTATACTGAGTCAGACCCTTGGTCCATCTAGTTCAGGGCTCTCCAACCTTGGGTCCCCAGATGTTTTTGGCCTACAACTCCCAGCATGCCCCAGCCTGGGGTATGCTGTGAGGTGTAGGCCAAAAACATCTGGGGACCCAAGGTATTGTTGACACTGATCAGCAGTGGTTCTCCAGGGTTTCAGAGGCAGGAGTTTTTCCAGCCCTACCTGGAGATGCCGGGACTAGAACCTGGGACCTTCTGCATGCAAAGCAGCTGCTCTACCACTGAACTACGACTCCTTCTTATTAGAAAGCATTGTGCAGCTTTTCTGTCTTTTCCTCCAGGCAAACGTTCCCCATGACAGCTTCCGAACGAACGGACTGCTCCTAGCGCTACCAATTGGAAGGCATTGTGCAGCTATTCCCTCCAGCCCTCCGTACTGGATTTTTCTGTGTTAAGAACAAAGGAGGAAGACACAAGAGGGTTACAGATGGAAGATGACCCCATCCACCACCACCCCAGTAAAATTCTGTGAATGAGGCAAGGCAATGATGGCACAATAAAAGCCTCATCCAGAAGCACCCCATGTCCCATCTTCATTTTGGGAGTTCTCTGGCCACGAGAGGGCAGCCTTGAGCAATTCTTGCCAAGGCAGCAGCTTTAAAGAGCAGAAGGTTGAACTCAGCGCATGAAAGGCCACCTCTGCGAGGGCGGCTCGGGACTCCCGAAATACACTCAAAGCTTTAAGAAGTGGAACAGACCTAATTTTACTATTATTAGCAGCGGCAAGAATTTTTACTATTTTTTACAATTTTACTATTACTAGCAGTGGTTATAGCACGATACTGGGAAACGAAAATAGGATACACCGTGAATGGTTTCTGGAAATTTGGAAGGTGGCTCTTGGGGTGGGTTGGTGGGAAACTAACACAACATAACCGACTGATCAGAGGGACAATCAAGCAGGACTTGTTCTTGGAAACGTAGTTCCTCTTCATTGCTACATTAATGCAGGGTCTACAGACCAGCATCCACCAAGTGTGCAGTCCTATTTTTGGAAGGGTGGTATAACTAGGAAGGCAAATAATTGAAAAGTGATCGTTTTGTGGCAGTAATAGAGTTTAAAGTGTATACTACAAGGGTATATTCAAGAACAACAATCCTAAATAATAATAATGATTGGTTATATTTGTATCCCACATTTTTTTCCTGCAAGGAACCCAGGGCGGCTTACATAGTCCTCCTCCTCTCCATTTTATCCTCACAACAACCCTGTGAGGTAGGTGAGGCTGAGAGTCAGTGACTGGCCCAAGGTCACCCAGTGAGCTTCATGGCCAAATGGGGACTAGATCCCGGATCGCCAGAGTCCTAGTCCAACACTCTCACCACTACACCACACTAGCTCTTCTATAAATTATGTACAGAACCTGCAATGAATAATGTAAAACAAGCTGCATGTTGATGTTTTTGTTGTCGTCTCATTGTTACCTTGTATTTCTAAAATAAAATTCTTGTGTGTTTTTTTAAAAACAAAACAGTGGAATAGTGCTCAGGGCAGAATTTGCAGGGAGAGGGGCACCGTGTACAGTCAGAGACCATGTGTTGTGTTTATAACTGGGATCCATGAATAACTATTTAAGTGTTTCTATAAGGACTCTTCCTACATGCCAAACTTTTCCCAATCATCCTCACAACGACCCTGCAGTGGTGGGCAACTTTTGGCCCTCCAGATGATTTGGCTTACAACTTCTATCTGCCCTAGTCAGCACAGCCAATGGTGAGGGGGGTCATGGGAGTTGTGGGCCAAAACAGCTGGAGGGCCCTGGAGCAGGTGATACTGGCCTAGATGGCCAATAAGCTGACCGCTGTAAGGTCCATGTACAACCAGCAGGGGGCAGTGATTAAAAGGCCTTCAAGACTAGTCCTCACCCTTGGAAGGCAGGATTTGTTCCACAGGCAAAAGAACAAAGTATTAAATCAGGATGCAGACATTGGGGGGAGGGGCAGATTTAAAGGGCCAGGATGCTCTACCTTTGCCCCTCCCCGCAAAACAGGTTGCCCCACCCTCCAAACAATGATCCTTGGAGAGCTCCATTTTCTATCTCAGATTCCCCCTATCGTGGGTATTTCCAGCAAGCTAAAAATTTAACAAATCAATCCTCAAGCATGGCGTTCAATTTAGCCTTGATTTTTTTTCTCTCCGCCTCATGGTAATGGGCTTTCAGCACAGGCCTCAAGCCCTGGTCAAGTGGATCCACTCCCCGCCCCGCCCCCCATGTTTGGGTCCTGCATATCTCTTGCCCCTGAGCAATGCACTTGCTCCAAAGCAGGAAATCCTTTTTCTTTCTGCTAAATATCAAAGTGCTGCTATCAGGGACTGAAAAATCTGAAGCTCTTCCTTAGAATGCAGTCTGGGCTAGTGGTTCAAGTGTTGGACTGAGAAGACCCAAGTTCTTGTCCCCACTCACCAGTGAAACTCACTGGGTGACTTTGGACCAGTCACTGACTCTCAGCCTAACCTACCTCGCAGGGTTGTTGTGAGGATAAAATGGAGAGGAGGATTATGTAAGCCGCCTTGGCTTCCTTGCAGGAAAAAAGGCAGGGTATAAATGTAATAAATAAATAATTAGCCAGTCTCCTAAACACAGAATGCGGGTACATTGAAATTTTAAATGTTTTTCACTCCAGCCCTGCACACAGAGAGTTGTTTTAAATAATTTAAAAGAGAGGTAACATTGGCTGCTACAGAATTCACACCGGCACCTAAGATTTGAACCCCCCCCTTCCGAGCTGCGCCCTTTCTACAATTCAGACAACATCAGGATTCCAGAGAGAAGTAGCCCAATAAACTAAATTCCAGGTGCTACATGTGAAGCTGGATCAAGGAGATGAAGAAATTAATGATATAACAGAAGCTCAGAGATTGGGTGAGATTCTGATTGATTGTGTGTATATGCATGCAGAAAGCTCTCAACAGGAGGCAAAATGTAGGGCAGATGACTGGGCATGTAGACCAACAGATCTGGAGGCCAACAGGTTGAGGAAGACTCGTGTACACTGGCCAGCAGCCCTGGTCCTCCTCCAAGCATTCAGACAGGCGTCTTTCTCCTGGCTACCTGGAGATGCCAGGAATTAAACCTGGGACCTGCTGCATGCAAAGTATGTGCTTTACCACTGAGCAATGGATGTTCCAGCCCCCCTCCCTGTTGTCATTCCATCATCTCATTAGCAAAGTACATCATTTGCCAGTGCGAGGGGTCCAGGTTCAATCCACCAGTCTAGCTATGCTAGGAAAGCTGCTGCCAGTCAGAGTGGAAAGAATTGGGCTAGACTGAAGATGGACTGTGCTCTGACACAGATGTAAGGCAGCTTCTTTCTGGAAGCAGGGTATACCCAGCTTTCCCATGGTGCACCAGTGGGGAGGTCGGGGGGGGGCATTTCACACTGACCCTGTTGATCACCAGTGTTGTATCCAAGAAAGCACAATGGGATGCTGCCATCTAAGGGGCACACATACTCTTCTTTTTCCAGAAACTCCCCCCCAACAGACACCAGCAGTCAAAAATAGTTTTAAGATCTTGGTCATTCACACTATAAAGATCAGTATGGGGAAGGGGTTCTGTGTCCCTCCCCCTTTTTGCAGGAAAACAAGGAAGTGACTATATACTTGGTATCTTCACACACAAGCATATTTGTTTACCAAATTTTGCTTGATTTATTGACATCAAGAGTTTTTCCTCAAAGAAAGCCTCCTGCAAAAAAAGTAGGTTCATCTCCCCAACCAAGTTAAGGTGTAATCCTACTTAGGGATGGATGGACCCGTCTGTATCACTTTCTAGAATGTTCACATTTTTTCAAGTACAAGTTCATTCTGTCCTGTTTCCACATCAGTTTGCAAATGTTTTTAAAAGTCCACATGAAAATTCATACATGTTTTTGCACCCAGTTTCCCACTAATATATGCACCTTTTTCTTTTCTTTTTTGCAAGCACTTCTTCGTAAGGCAACTTCCCCCAGTGTTTTGATCTGAGAAGTGCATTGCAGCATTTGGAGAAGTGTGAAAAACTGACGATAACTGCATTCCAGTTAGCATAGTGGTTTGGGAATTGTGAATTCAGTTGGTTGGTATTAAAAGGCAAAACAAATTTCTCCCCTATCCCTAAATCCTACGCATGTGTCAGAAGGAAGGGTCATTGAGTTCAGTGGGACTTTACCTAAGTTTGTATAGGATTGCAGCCATGACCATGTAAAAAAAGGCATTTGAACAGACATAGACATTTAAAATGCCCATAATCCTTCTTGCATGAGCCAGTGTGGTGTAGTGTTAAGAGTGTTGAACTGGAACTCGGGAGATCAGGGTTCTAGTCCCCACTGGGCTATGAAGCTCACTGGGTGACTTTGGGCCAGTCACTGACTCTCAGCCTAACCTACCTCACAGGATTGTTGTTGTGAGGAGAAAATGGAGAGGTCTCCATGTAAGCTGCCTTGGGTTCCTTGCAAGAGGGAAAAAGACAGGATATAAGCTTGTAAGCCATAACCAACCCCCAATCCCAAGGGGGTTTTTGGTTAGCAGATACAGCTTCTCGAGGGACCTTGCTTATGGCCATGCTGGCTGGGGGTGATGGGAGTTGCAGTCCAATACACCTGGAAAGCACCAGGTTGGGGAAAGCTAGTTTAACAAACGGGGCGACCCTGCCCAAGCTCCTAACATTGGGACAAGACTGTCTGAAACCTTGGAGAGCTGGTGAGTGTTGAGACCTGGGAAAAGGAACCTGTAGTCCTCCAAAAGTTGCTGGTCTCCAACTCCCATTGGCCTCACCCAGCATGAGAAACGGTCTTGGATGATGGGAGTTGTAGTCCAAAACATTTGAAGGGCACCAGGTTGGGGAAGTCTGTCTTAGAAGTAATCAAAGCAGGGCCAAAGCGCTTACACCGAAGAGGTCCTAAAGAACTCAAATATGAAACTATGGAACTATTCAGCTTGGAAGTTATCACCACCCTAATCACCATCCTTGGCAGATGCAGAAGACAAGAGGGGTGGCTACCTCTGTCAAGGCCTTCCCGTGAGCTTCCCACAACCATCCAGCAGGAACTGAAGGAATGGTGGGCTAGATAGATCTGACCAAAAAGAAGCCAGTCTTACATCCAGAAGCGAAGGGATGCTGGCTTCTCAAAGGGTCTGTGGTTTCGCTTGGGCAACATGGAGATGAATGCAGCCATCCACAACCCAAACGGTCCTGGGATGCCCATTGTCTTGGCATCTGATCCTATCCGCAGCAGTATGGTTAGCTCAAAGACTGGCAGTAGTTAGATGAGAACAGGGGAGGCTGGTGGTGACTCCTATTTCGGTGCGGCTCCTTTTCCATTACGGGTTTTGCAGGTTTTATTTGGAGCTTTAGAGGAGCTATCCATGGTGCTCCACAGTGGCGAACCTTTCCGGGTGGGGGGGTGGGGGGTGGAGTTCAGCACCACGGAGAGCTCCTATGAAGTTCCAAAAAAACCCAAAAAAACCCCTGCAAAACCTGTAATGGAAAAGGAGCCCCACCGAAATAGGAGTCACCAGCCTGATAGATCAGGATCTCCTGGTATTTATTTATTTATTATATTTATACCCCGCCTTTTTTCCTGAAAGGAACCCAAGGTGGCTTACATTCTCCTCCTCCTCTCCATTTCATCCTCACAACAACCCTGTGAGGTAGGCTGAGAGTCAGTGACTGGCCCAAAGCCACCCAGTGAGTTTCATGGCCGAGCGGGGACTAGAACCTGGATCGCCCGAGTCCCAATCCAACACTCTCACCACTACACCACGGGTGATTTGCAATAGATCAGCAAGGGTTTCTGACTCCCAGTCTTTTAACAACAGTGGCCTAACCCCCACCCCTTCTAAATTCGGTTGCTGAAATCAAGAAAGCTTTGTGGGGGGAGGGGGGCAGGAATAGATATACATCTGAAAGGACCGGTGTGGGAACTCCAGTTCTGGTGCTGTAAACAAACTCCTGGGCCAAGTATGTGCTCAGGGCAGGGCACCCTTGTTCTCCCATTCTATCTCTGCCTTCCTGAACTGCTATTTTGCACCTGGCTCTGGTTGGTGGACCTCGGGGTTCTAGCGGAAAAGAAGCTGCCCACATCCCAGTTTAGAGACCTCTTTATTCCTGACTAGTACAGTACGAACCAACGGTAAGGAGAGCAGCCCAGCACCTCCTATTCAACAACAGCGAAACAGTGCATCTGGGCTGCAATCCTATACAGCAGGGATGGGCAACCTCCTTCAGCCCAAGGGCCAAATTCAATTCTGGAAAAGCACTCAGAGGCTGCATTCCAGGTAGTGGGTGGGGCTGAAGGCAAAAGGGGTGGGCCCCAAAAATACCCCAAATGCCAGCAAATGGTAGCTTTAGGACTCAATCCTATATGTGTTTAGACCGGAAGAAAATCATAGAATCATAGAATCATAGAAAAGTAGAGTTGGAAGGGGCCTACAAGGCCATCGAGTCCAACCCCCTGCTCAATGCAGGAATCTAGGTCAAAGCATCTCTGACAGATGTCTGTCCAGCTGCACCTTGAATGCCTCCAGAGTGGGAGAGCCCACAACCTCCCTAGGTAGTTGATTCCATTGTCTTATTGCTCTGACAGTCAGGAAATTTTTCCTGATGTTTAGGTGGAATCTAGGTTCCTGTAACTTGAGCCCATTATTCCGTGTCCTGCAAACTGGGATGAACGAGAAGAGATCTTTGCCCTCCTCTGTGTGACATCCCTTCAAATACTGGAAGAGTGCGATCATATCTCCCCTCAGTCTCCTCTTCTGAAGGCTAAACATGCCCAGTTCTTTCAGTCTCTCCTCATAGGGCCTTGTTTCCAGTCCCTTTATCATCCTTGTTGCCCTCCTCTGAACCCTCTCCAGTTTGTCTATGTCCTTCTTAAAGGACATAGCTGGCTGGGGCATGCTGGGAGTTGTAGTTTTTCCTGTCTAAACATGCATAGGATTGTGCCTTAAAGTGCATGTTGCCAGTAACTAAGCTTTAAGAGAGGCATTTCAACCTTTTAGATTAGGGGAAAAAACTGCACAAAAGCTGAGAAGCAACCAAATGATTGGTGGGGTGGGGAGTGGCCAACTGGGGACCCCCAGAGGGCCGGATTGGGACCCTATGACTGAGTTTCCCCACCCCCTGCTATGCACACTTACCTGGGAGAAAGTCCCATTGAACTCAAAGGGACTTACATCCGAGTCATGCCTAGGAGTGCTTCGCCAGTTCCCTAATGCACTTTGAATGCTCGCCCCAGGTTGGTCTATATGCTCTGAAGAATAATTTGGAACAGCCCTCCTATAACTGTACCTCTCCAGAATGAGAGTGGAGGATCACATGGGCAACGGCATGACTAGCGGGCTGTCAAAGTTTCCCTGCATATAGAAAGCTAGCCTGGAAGGGAGAAGGATTCTAAGCTAGTCTCCCCACAACTTGCTTATTGTCTACATGCAGAGAACTTTTGGCCTGGGATAGCATTCCATCATGCTGTACTCTGAACATGCTGTTCCTCCGTTGTGGAACTTCAGTATGCTGATGATAATGTGGTCTCCGCACATTCAGAGGATGATCTCCAAACTATTCTAAATGCTTTTGCAGAAGCATACGGAAAACTTGGTCTCTCACTTAACATAAAAAAACCCAAAGTGCTTCATCAGCAAGTGCAAGCATTTTCTCTATCTTGGCAGCTATCTTTCTGTTACAGCTAACATCAACAGTGAAATCCAGCATCGTCTGAGCTCCGCAAGTGCTGCGTTTTCTCGAATGAAACATAGTGTTCGAGGATCGGGATATTTGTAAGAAGACCAAAACACTGGTTTATGAAGCCATTGTATTACCAACTTTATTGTATGCCTGCAAAACATGGACTATCTATAAACGTCACCTCCAACTCTTTGAAAGATTTCATCAACATTGCCTCCGGAAAATCCTGCGAATTACTTGGGAAGATAGGTGAAAAAATGCCAGTGTACTGGAAGAAGCAAAGACTACTAGCATTGAAAAAATGATCCTTCAACGCCAACTTCAGTGGACCGGTCAAGTTGTTCGAATGCCTGACTGCCGTCTCCCAAAGCAGTTACTTTATTCCCAACTCAAGGATGGAAAGCGGAATATCGGTGGTCAGTATAAGAGGTTTAAAGATGTTCTTAACCTTAAGGCTAATCTAAAAAATGCAACTGGGAAGCTCTGGCCCATGAACGATCTAACTGGAGGTTGGCCTTGCACAAAGGTTCCATGGACTTTGAAGAAGCCCGAGCACAAGGTGAAAGGGAGAAACGTGCTAAGCAAAAAGCACATCAAATGAATCCTTTACAGGACCATCTTTCATCTGGTAACTTGTGTCCTCACTGTGGGAAGCTGTGTGGATCTAGAATTGGCCTCCACAGTCACTTACGGACCCATCGCTAGAGTCTACACAATTTTCTTTAGAATTTCCTCCTTTTAAAACCTCCTTTTTGTAAATTTTTATCCTGGAAGACAATCTTACTCGGTCACGAGTGATCGCCTTCGCCTGACTGACTGACTCTGAAGCAGTGGCGTAGTGCTAAGTTTGGAACCCCAGGCACTCATGACGGGCCCCACTGCCAGGCCCCCAAGGAGAGTCCAAAAATGCTGGTGGCTGTGTTGACCATACCAACAGCTTTCTGGCAGCTTTCATCTCCATCAGGAGTAGGACTTTTGTAAAGCTGATGTGGGTCTTAATGGGCCATTCAAGACTAAGCCACCCCAAACTACTTTGCATTCCAATAGGGAACAATATATTATTGCTGGGAAAATGTATGCTCTCTTCCCTCTTATCCCCAGCTACTGTGAAGATTTCAGCTAAACTGAGAGGGAACAGGGAAATCCTGTGTGTGTGTGTGGGGGGGGTGTTAAAAAAAAAAGCGCTAGTGCTGCGCCCCTGTAAGCCCTGGCTCCATCTAGAGGTGGGCAGAAGATAGACCTCCAGTTGTTTTGAACTTCAACTCCCAGAAGCCCCTGCCAGCATAGCCAATAGTAAGGAATGCTGGGAGCTGAAGTCCAAAAACACCTGGCGATCTAGTTTCTGCCCACGCCTGAACTACACAGGCCTGTGGCTCACGCTGGCTCAGCTTGTCTGAGCGTGGAAAGCTAAGCAGGGTCAGGCCTGGTTATTACTTGGATGGGAGACCCCCTCCTCCAGTTTCCTGCATTGAGCAGGGGGTTGGACTCGATGGCCTTGTAGCCTCCTTCCAACTCTGGTAACCTGTGTCCTCACTGTGGGAAGCTGTGTGGATCTAGAATTTGCCTCCACAGTCACTTACGGACCCATCGCTAGAGTCTACACAATCTTCCTTTAGAATTTCCTCCTTTTATCCTGGAAGACAATCTTACTCGGTCACGAGTGATCACCTGATGATGATGGACTCGATGGCCTTGTAGGCCCCTTCCAACTCTATGATCTATGGATCTACACCATTGCTCTGAAAGGGTTACGGCTGCAGAGAGATGGGATCCCTCCGAATACAGAGACAAGATGGTTGGAGCCACCATCAAACCTCCAAAATGGCTGCTACCCAGTCTTAATTGGACTCTGTTCCACCATTTGCACCCTTCTATACAAAGACCCAAGTTATTTGGCGATGTCTGATAAGGGCCACTGTGTCCCCAGGAACCAGTTTATTTATTTATTTTATTAATTATATTTATACCCCACCTTTTTTCCTGCAAGGAACCCAAGGCAGCTTACATAATCCTCCTCCTCTCCCATTTTATCCTCACAACAACCCTGTGAGGTAGGTTAGGCTGAGAGTCAGTGACTGGCCCAAAGTCACCCAGTGAGTTCCTCAATGGCAGGTACGTGGTCCTGTTCACACAGGACAAAGTTAAGACTCTCCAGGCTCTAGACGACTGGACTGGAAAAATCCTCGAGACCGGCCCTTCCAGGATCCAGACCGAAGCTGGATCAACTGCTCTGGTGGGAGTGGACTTCCTGCCTCCGCCTCCTCCCCACGGCAGCCCCTCCAGCACATGGAAAAGGCTACACAGAGAGCCAGGAGACGCTGCCGAATGAGGCGAGCTGTGGGGGACGGACGGGGATGGGGAGGAGATGCCCCAAAACTTAGCCCGTTCCCTTCGCGGAAGGTCCCTTCCCCTCGCGGAAGGTAGATCCAGGATCCAACCATAGATGATGGCACATCAGAATCTTGACATTTTCCCCACCCCACCCCCCAAGTGTTTGCAGAGCTGGCACCCAGAAGTATGAAATGTATATTTTTCCAGCTTAGTTTTAAATGAGTCAAACCTCCAGCAAAATGTTGATGATGGATAGGAAAGGAGGTTCCTTGAGTGTTTAATCCACAGTTCCATCCTCCTTCAAAGGCTTGGTTTTTGATGGAGGAGAAGGCACCTCCAAGAGGCAGGATTTGTCCCAAAGAATAACAGATGCTGCTGGGTCCCTGACAGATACAGACAGCAGCAAATAACAGACTTTGAAAAAGATTAACTGCATCATATGTCCAGCGCCGGGACTTGCGTGATGCGGCGATCAGAGTCGATTTCATAGCGATAGCGGTACTCTTCCATCAGGTTCTGGCAGGTATCCCTCATGCTGTTCATCCATGCCTTGATGCCCTTACGATTCAAATAAAGCACGAAGAGGAAGATGACTCCAATGACTCCCAGAACTACACCTAAGGCAACGTAGGAGGTCTGAAGAGTGTTTTTTTCAGGCTGGGTAGAATGACATTCTAGATATGCCCCTGCCAGCTCCATCAAGGACACATTCTTCAGATCCAGAGGGAAGGCGCAGGCAAGTCTTTCCACATCCACTACCTGCTGGCTTTGGTTCAGCCAGCTCACCAGCTCTTCGATGTCACAATTACATATGAAAGGGTTGTCCTTCAGGAAGAGGAGGAGGTGGGGCTGTCGCCCAAAGACAGATAACGCTCCTCTCCGCAAGGTCTTGAAGGCATTCATGGTCAGGTCAAGGTGTTTAAGATCCAGGCCAGCAAAGGTAGAGTTCTTAATGTCCACCAAAGAGTTATTCCTCAAGTCTACATGCTCCAATTTGGAGAGGCCAGACAACATGCCTGTGGGTAAGTAGACAATCTCATTGCTGGTGAGATCTAGCCTGAAGAGGTTCTGGAAGCCACCGTGTACAAGGGCAGCTGCCACAGGTTGAATGGCAGAGGAGTTGTACAGTGAACGGCTCAGGTTCAATGCCTGAATGGGGTTGTTTCTGGCATTGAAAGCATCAGGGTGGATGGTGGCAAGATGATTATGACTCAAGTCCAAGGAACGCAGGCTCCGGAGGGCAGAGAAGGCCTGGGACTCCACGGTGTTAATCCTGAAGAGAGAAAAGAGACAAGACCGCAATCACAGGTAACTATTGCCACACTATGGCAGCTATGGCATGCTGGGAGCTGTAGGTCTTTTCTCTGTTTAAACTTGCATAGGATTGCACCTCTCATGGATTACGGGTCATGTTGTTCGAATGTCTGACTGCCGTCTCCCAAAGCAGTTACTTTATTCCCAACTCAAGGATGGAAAGCGGAATATCGGTGGTCAGTATAAGAGGTTTAAAGATGTTCTTAAGGCTAATCTAAAAAAATGCAATATAAACATCGAAAACTGGAAACCTCTGGCCCATGAACGATCTAAATGGAGGTTGGCCTCTCACAAAGGTTCCATGGACTTTGAAGAAACCAGAGTGCAAGGCGAAAGGGAGAAACGTGCTAAGCAAAAAGCACGTCAAACGAATCCTTTACAGGACCATCTTCCATCTGGTAACCTGTGTCCTCACTGTGGGAAGCTGTGTGGATCTAGAATTGGCCTCCACAGTCACTTACGGACCCATCGCTAGAGTCTACACAATTTTCTTTAGAATTTCCTCCTTTTAAAATTTTTCTTTTTGTAAATTTTTTATCCTGGAAGACAATCTTGATCTTGATCGCCTGATGATGATCTTGATCGCCTGATGATGATGATGATGATGGATTACGGGTGCAATCCTATGCATATTGAGACAGAAATAAGTCCTAGACATGGACTTTGGACAGATTCCACTCTCCTATAAACGGTCACTTTTGAAAGGCTTAGGGCACAATCCTATGCAAGTTTAGATAGGAAAAAAGGCCTACTACTCCCAGCATGCCCCAGGCATCTATGCTGGCTGGGGCATGCTGGGAGTTGTAGGCTTTTTTCTGTCTAAACTTGCACAGGATTGCGCCTTTAAGGAGGCAATACAAGATGGTTAACTCTGTAAGGTTGTTCCAATAAAAAGGTGCAGATCCCTCTTTCTCAGATGGATTTTTTATTTTAAAATCTGGCACTTCTTCTTAACAGGGGCATTACTAGGCCTGGGCCCATAGGACCCTGTCACCAAATATATTTCCTAAGGCCCAGGATCTATTCCCCAGAATCCTGAGTGTCAGTTAGTGCCCATGAAACATTCTTTTCTTAGCTTAATTGCCATGCAGGGGGCGATTTTCAAGGGGAGCTACATGCTGCAACACCTCCACCCTCAAATCTCTCTCCCTGCATGGCACTTAAGCTTAGAAAAAATACTTTTTCCATTGGTTTGGGATGATCTTAATTGAAGAATTTATTTTATTTGAAATTATTTGAATGAGAAATTACTAAGTTGGCTTTGCCTCCTGTGAACTGTAAATAAATCCTAGTAATTTTTTCTACATTTGCATGTAGAGCTAGCTATAAATCAACAAATGAAAATTTTATGCAGATTTGTGTCCTATGGGCCCAGCAGGGTTCTGAATCTTTCCAGTGCCGCCCAACAGCCCTGCTTCTTAAAGTGCTCCATTCAGTGTGGTGTAGTGGCGAGAGTGTTGGACTGGGACTCGGGAGATCTAGGTTCTAGTCCCCACTCGGCCAGTAAGCTGACTGGGTTGTTGGGACAGTCACGCACTCTCAGCCTAACCTACTTCACAAGGTTGTTGTGAGGATAAAATGGAGAGGAGGACGACCATGTAAACCGCCTTCGGTTCCTTGCAGGAGAAAAGGCAGGATATAAATGTAATAAACAAATAAAATAAAATAAATTCAGGATATTTTTTTAACTTTACATCTTTTATTGCAGGGGTAGGGAGCCTGGCATTCTCTAGGTGTTTTGGACTACAGCTCCCATCAGCCCCAGCCAGCAGGGCCAATGGTCAGGGATTATGGGAGTCATAGTCCAAAACATGTGGATGCCACCAGGTTGCCCATCCACAATTCTTGTTCCTCCAAGAACAAGGTTTGATAGTGGTGAGAGTGTTGGGACTGGGACTCAGGAGATCCGGGTTCTCGTCCCTGCTCGGCCATGAAACTCACTGGGTGACTTTGGGCCAGTCACTGACTCTCAGCCTAACCTACCTCACAGGCTTGTTGTGAGGATAAAATGGGAGAGAGGAGGATTATGTAAGCCACCCTTGGGTTCCTTTCAGGAAAAAAGGCGGGGTGTAAATATAATAAATAATAAGTAAAATAAATAAAGTAAAATTAGTTAAGTTATTATATTTCAACTGAACTAAAAAAAATGCCAGAAGGGCAAATGACTGTGGGCAAATCCCCCTGCCCTCTCTTCAATTTCAGCAGTGGCCCTCGTATCTACAGAAGAGGCATCCCCCTGGATACAGCGGAGGCATCTCCCAGAAAGGCTCATCGCCATGGCCTCTCTGTGTTCCCCAGGGAAAAGTAAGCCAGGCAGACCTGAGCTCTTGTGAGTGCTTCAGTTATCCCAGACTGCCCTCTGGATGGTTGGAAGAGCATCAGGGGGCCCATGCCTCTGATCTCAGAAACCAGATGTGCTGGATGGATGCCTCCCCCTCCCCCAGGTGCCTCTTTCCACCAACAGAAATGAGAGCCGGCATCAGAGCATCAGTCCAAGGATTAAACTGTCCTCTCCAGCAAGCTTGTTACCATGGTAATGCCTGCATCTCCAAACCAAAGGTGGCACGCTAGGCAAGCACAGCACAGGCTGGGAGACACTGACCGTAGGTGAATGATGTGGAACACAACAGCAGAGACAGGTCAAGCACCATCCACAAACAGCAAGCTGACCTGGGTTTCCAGGGCTGAGCCTTTTCAGCGATTGCATCATAACACTCGGTGGAAGTCTATAACCTTTTACTTACAGAGAGACAAGGCAATATATGCAAGCAGCAGGCTGCCCAGCCCAACCAGTCACTAAGTAATCTGCTGTCAGTTCCCAATGAGTGCAGATAAATATAGGTTTTCAACTTAATTGTATAGGAACGTGCTGCTGTCTTATATGATTGTAATTTATTGCAATGAGATTGCTGTTTTATGTATATTTTTTTCTGTGATCTGACTTGTGAGGTCTTTGCACTAAAAAGTGGCAAAGAAATATTTAAAAGTAAAGAAAAAAAGGGTTTTTTTTTAAAGGTCAATTAGCACACTTTAAAGTTTTACTATAACCATGTTTATTATTTAGTAAAGCTGCCACACTTTAAATTTAAACACAACAGAGAGCCTGCATGTAATTGGGGGTTTGGGGGCTGTTCCTCCAGCACTATATTTTTAAGCTGTTTCATCACCAAAACTTTTCAGGGTTTGAGCCTGGAAGAAGAGAGAGGATTTTGAATATGATAGCATTTCAGTTCATTTTTAATGCCCCCATTTGGTGTTAAGCCTTTGTGGTGGAAATATGCTTTTAAAATCAGGGGTGGGGAATGTGTGGCCCTCCAGATGCTTTGGCGTACAACTCCCATCAGCCCTAGCCAGCATAGCCAATGGTGAGGGATCATGGGAGTTGTAGGCCAAAGTATCTGAAGGTCCACAAGTTACCCACCTCTCCTTCCTCCATTCCCCAATTTGGGGCGAGGACTTAGTGAAATCTACAAGCCCGACTCCCGAATTCCCCTAATTTAGCCGTATTATGTCCCCACCCCATAGCTTTCTAAAAACAGTAGCTAAGGGGGCCAGACCCCACCTCCCTGCCCCTGCCGGTTCCCCTGTAATGTGAGGACTGTCCCCCACTTTCCAGTGGGCTTTACCTGTTGTTGGCCAGCGAGAGAGTGACCAGGTTGGGCAGCCCTTGGAGGTCCCGGCTGCCGACGCGGGTGATCTGGTTGCCGGTTATGAAGAGGTTGCGGGTGTACCCGGGAATACCGGCTGGGATGGAGCTCAGCTCCTTCTGGACACACTTGACAGTGCGGGCTGGTTCCGAGCACTCACAGGGGACCGGGCACAAGTGGCAGGAAAGGGGGGCAAGAAACAGGAAGAGGAGCCCCCAGGAGCCCAGAACGGCACTGGACGGGTCCAGAGAGGTCATTTCCAACACACCTCTGATGGTGAAGGATCCTGGCTGTTGAAGGGAAAGAGGTCATCAGAACCCATAACATGAGAGAGAGAGAGAGAGAGAGAGAGAGAGAGATCTCACTGGATAACTTTCCTTCAAGATAGCAAAGTCAGGGCCACCCCAAGAGTTTTTTCTGTCTGCCTGAGGCCAAGGCCAAGATGGAGCCCAGCCACTCCACATATGGAAGCAGATTGGACTGGCAGATGAATCTTTCTTCAACACTGGTAACTGGACAGCATCCTCTGTTGCGCCCAAGGGCAGCGGGATAACTTAGGGGACACAGGCTGCATGGCACACACACCTGTCCTCCAACAACTCCAGGCCACGGCCCTATGCCACCACCACCACCACCCCACCAGCATATGAGGCATGAGGCGGCTGCCTCGCTCTGTCTAATGGGAGGGAGGGCTTTGCCTGGGGTGGTGAGGAGCAGAACAAGGATCCTGCCAGTGTAGGGTAGTGGTTACAGCAGCCTTCCCCAACCAGGTGCCCTCCGGATGTGTTGAACGACAACTCCTATCAGCCTCAGCCAGGATGATTGGAGCTGTCGTCCAACACACCTCGAGGGCCCTGGGTTGGGGAAGGCTGGGTTGGAGAGTTGGACTTAGTCCAGGGAGGCCTGGCTTCAGAACCCCACTCAGCTACAAAACTCACCGGGTGGCTTTGGGCCAGTCACTGTGTGTCCGCCTGAGCCACCTTACAGGGTTGTTGTAAGGAGAGAAAAAGCAGGAGGTGGGATTATGCATGCCACCTTGACCTTGTTGGAGGAAGGGCAAGATAAATATGTGATTAAAATGGCCCTTGTCTTCCAAAAACAACAACCAACAATGTCCAACCCCAGCGCTGCGCTCGCAGTCACTAACATGGATTACTATTCCTACTTCGTCTTACCGTATATATCCCACCCACCTTCCAGGGCGCACAAAGCGGCACACAGTTGGTTGGGCTCTCAGGTGAAGTTCCATCCAGGCCAAGACCTGCTGAGCTTCAGCAAGGCTGCTAATATCACGCACCTTCAAAACATACCATGGGACCTAGCACTGCAAGAGTGTTTAAAATGCTTTGCGTAGATGATCTCGGCAGTCCTTACAAACAACCCTGCAAGGCAGGTCAGTATTATTATATTATCCCTGGCATCGCAAGATGGGGGACGTCCAGCTAAGAGACAGAGGAGGGACCAGAGCTCAGCAGCAGCCCTGTGCCAACCGGGTGCCCTGCAGAGCTGTAGGACTGCAACTCCCATTTTATTTATTTATTATTACGTTTATGAATCGCCCATCTGGCTGGTCCACCCAGCCGTGCTGGCTGGGAATGGTGGGAGTTGCGGCCCAACACTTCTGGAGGGCACCAAGCTTAGGAAGGCCGGCCTCTGCTTTGCGTGCAGAAGATCTCGGGTTCAATCTCCGGAATCTTCAGTTAAAAGGGTCAGGTAGGTGGCAGCTGATGGGACCGATCCTTCCATGCCAAAGCTTATCAGTCAGAGGATACAATACTGCGCTGGATCAGCCTTCCCCACCAACCTGGTGCTCTCCAGTTTTGTTGGCCTATAACTCCCATCATCCCCAGCTGGCTGGGGATAATGAGATTTGTAGCCCAACAAGACTGGAGGGCACCAGGATGGAGAAGGCTGGACCTAGTTGAACAAATTGTCAATACAACAGGCTACACAGTAAAGGAGAGCTGGCTAGTTGGTCTGTGTTAACTTAAAAGACTTCTGAAGGCACGAACCACCGCCAGGTCATGCTTAAGAAGCCAAGCATCACAGTAGCACTCAGGGATTCTCGGTTTTCTAGGCCTTCCTTGTTTTCCGCCTGCATGTCCCATCTCACAAATACTCCTGCTCCACTTTCCAGCCTGGTCCACACATGGTGCAGAACATAGTGGGGGGGGGGCAGGGAGGGGAGAGAAGATGAGGCAGTCAAGTGATAGCACTGTTCTCCAACTTTGGGTCCCCAGGTGATTTTGGCCTACAACTCCCAGCATGCCCCAGCCAGCATAGTTGTAGGCCAAAAACACCTGGGGACCCAAGGTTGGAGAACACTGTGCTAAGGGGACAGAACAGACTGCACCACTTGAGAGGACAGGGAAGGCCTGCCACTTTCCAATACACCCTGCAAGCAGAAAGCCAGCACAACAACAGGGTGCAGGCTGGATTAAAATCTTACTGTGGCAGCATTTTTTAATTATTATTTTTACTTAAAGAGAAGTAGTTCTTGTTTTTAATATTGGCTAGCACTACTTTTTTTTTTTTTTTAATGATATCACCCTTAGGCCCACTTTACCGATTCTCATTCTGCTCCATGTGCAAATTCTACCCGATTCCTTAGCCCTAGTCCATCCCCCACCCCACAACATAACGGTCTCCCCCGCCCCACCCCCCCGCCCCACACCCCAAATCTCATCCCATTTGTCTCGGCACACTGAAGTTGCCTGCCCCCCCGCCCCCAGAATCTCGGCCAAACAGCCCATCGTCAGCGTTGGATGCCTGCCCCACCCACCCCGACCCCATTGAGAAAGACAGAAATTAGCCTCCCTCTCCCCCAAAGTTGCACCTTCTTTCTCCCTCCGCTTTGCAAGTTGAGGACTTCTGTCCGGCGGCTCAGCTTCTCCAAACACGACGACGCCCGCCCGCCCGCCCCCAATTTTTTTTTAAAAAAATCTGGTGCAAACTTCTTTCGGATGAGATCCCTTCTTCGCTTTCTCCTCCTTCTCCACCGCGCCGAGGAGGGCGAAGCAAGGATCTCGCCGCTTCCCCGGCTCGGATCTGCCGCACACAATGGGATGAAATAAATTCAAAGGCAAAGTCGGGGGCGGGGCTTGCGGGGGAACCGGGACCCGCCTCGCTTTCCCGCCCCCCCCCCGCCTCCTTAAAGACACAGACACCTCTCCCCGCAGAGCTCCCCTTTCCCTCCCTCGCCCCAGGGCAGTGGGAATCTCGAAAGGGAGGGGGTAGGAATTTAAGTGAACCGGCCTTCCCCAACCCGGCCCGCTCTCCAGAGGTGTCGGACTACCACTCCCATCATTCCCAGCCAGCCCGGCCGATGAGGGCTAGGGATGATGGGAATCGCAGCCCAAGACATCTGGAGGGCGCCGAGTTGGGAAAGTCTGGCCTACAGTGTCAATAAATGCAACAGCATCCCCTCTGCTGTAGCTCCAGACGGCCCGCAGCAGAAGCCAGTAACAGGGGCATTTCTTGATAGCCTACAGGCCGGCCACTTTGCCAGATACAGGCAGAATCAGCGGTCCCGAAAATGAGTAGGTGGTGTTTTCAACCTTCAGGGGAAAGACGCGAGTTCAGGGGCAAGAGCACAAGCTTTGAGTGCTGCACAGTTGCAGGTTCAGGCCCCCAGCATCACCAGTTTGGACTGGGCCTGGCCAAAAAAGAAGTCCGCTGCCAGAAAGACGCTGCCTGTCCGTGGAGGCAACACTGAATTAGGTGGGCCAAATGCTTGATTTCAGGTACATGGCAGGCAGCTCCTTATCTTCTTCTTCTTCTTCTTCTTTTTTTTTTAAAAAAGCTTTTTATTTCCATAAAAGAAAACAACAAGCAACACAAAACATATAACAATCAACAAAACTAAAATGGACTTCCGATTTTTCCTACAGCAAATATAAGTACAGTAATACCTTGGATTGCAAGTAACTTGGTTTGAGAACATTTTGCAAGACAAGCAAATTTTTAGATATTTATTTATTTATTTATTTATTTACTTGATATACAAGCGACGTCTTGCAATACAAGTACTGTAGTGCAGCTTAAATTAAAAATCTCTGTACAATTTTTTTGGGGGGGGATTTCGTTTTGATATAAGAGTGTTTTGGATTACAAGCATGTTTCCGGAACAAATTATGCTCTCAATCCAAGGCATGACTGTAATAATAATTACAGTACTCTTACTCGATAATCAAAAAAGAAAAGTTCTCTTTTTTCTATTGTCCCAAATTTATCTTCTTAGTCCACAAAACTGCAAATAAACAAATCATTTTTTTCTAATCCCTGCAAAAAATCTATTAGAGGTTTCCACTCAGCAGTAAATTGAGATGTTGTCTTTTCTCTCGTTAATGACGTAAGTTTGGCCATCTCTGCCAACATCTTGACCAACCATTCTTCTATTGTAGGCAATGCTGGGCCTTTCCATTTCTGTGCGTATAGAAGTATAGTAGCAATGGCTATGCTGGCTGGGGATGGTGGGAATTGTAATCCAAAACTTCTAGAGGGTACCAGGTTGGGGAAGGCTGTGAAAGATTATATCCTGTGCAGGCAGTTCCCTTAGAAATGCTGCGTGCGCACACTGATCATGCTCTTAGCAAAATGTTATTGTAAGAATGATGGGGGGGAGTTGCTAGCTACACCTGTTGCTGGTGATCACTGGCCTTGCCTGTATTCTTCTTACTGGTTGATTTGGTATTTCTGTTAGTATTTGTACTGAGTTTTGAGTATGATCAGGACAGATAAAAGGAAGTACTTTTTCACAAAGCACATAGTTAAACGATGGAATTCACTTCCACAAGAAGTAGTGATGGCCACCGATTTGGAGGGCTTGAAAGGGGGATTGGACAAATTCATGGAGGAGAAGGCTATCAAGGGCTACTAGTCCTGATTGGCTGTATGCTTCGTCCAGTATCAGAGGCAGGAGGTCTATGTACTCCAGTTGCTGGGGAACATGGGCAGGAGGGTGCTGTTGCACTCATGTCCTGCTTATGGGATCCTGTGGGCAGCTGGTTGGCCACTGTGTGAACAGAATGCTGGAGATGGACCCCTTGGTGTGATGTGGGAAGCTAAGCAGGGTCAGGCCTGGTTATTACTTGGATGGGAGACCCCTCCTCTAGTTTCCTGCATTGAGCAGGGGGTTGGACTCGATGGCCTTGCAGGCCCCTTCCAACTCTATCAGATCTATGAAATCCAGCAGGACTCTTCTTATATTCTAATAATAAAGTTATTTAAATAGGGTGTGTGTGTCCCCACAATCAAGGATGAAAGTAATTGTTATTGTTACCAGTTAAATTTTCATTGTTAACTACCAACAGCAGTTTTAACTACATAGTTTTTGAGCTACTTTTCATAAAGTAGTTACAATGAGCATTCAACTACATGCGAGAGGTAGCTTGCTACTTGCAGTTGAGCAGTGGCGGGCCATAGTCAAATATCATTCTCTCTCTCCAGGGAATGTTCGGAAGTGTCGTTCTGTGAATGGGGCTAGGGGATCTGTGAGGGTGAGCATTCTCAATGTTCTTTCCCAAACTGCAGGATTCTTGAGGATGGGAGCATGACAGCTAATCCACTAGTATAAAACCAGCGTAAGGTTTACAAATGGGATCTGCAAAGGTTGCAGTGCGGGGTGCTTCTGTTCCAGATACTCTTTTTCTATTCACCCTACCACCTGGTTCCCGCTCTTTCCCCCCGGATAGCATGCTGCGGCCACTGAGAACACTCAGTCCTCATTGGGTTGTTTTGGGGGTTCTCCCCATAGGTCTCCCCCCCCCAAAAACCCTGAGTATACTTCTGCCAACCTTAGGGATTGCCCTGAGCTGGGCGATCCCTCCTCCTTGTGCACGGGTGGTGCCATTTTGGCTACCTAAGCACACCGCCTGAACATCAGCGATCGAAGGAACAACAGTGTAGCTATGCCCTTATAGCAGTGCTCTCCAACCTTGGGTCCCCCAGATGTTTTTGGCCTACAACTCCCAGCATGCCCCAGCCAGCATAGCTGGCTGGGGGCATGCTGGGAGTTGTAGGCCAAAAACATCTGGGGGACCCAAGGTTGGAGAGCACTGCCTTATAGTTCTTTAGTAGGGATCGATCCAGGTTTAGGATGGGCCCATAGCAAATCCTCAGCCACTGTCACACTGAAAGATGGATTTTTAAGCCGCCCTGTCTTTGGCGCGGTTGCTGCTCCCTGTGAGCTATCCAATCCCCTTAGTTCTGGATATGTTTATGAAAACGCTCAAAGAGATATGTCCGCCCAGGCTGTCGTCGGATGGCTCTGCATTCCCCTTTGATCTCTCCGTACAAATAGCGGCGCCACGCACAGTCGGGCCAGAGGCGCCGTGGGCCATTTTTTGCCTTTGTGATCTGCTGTCCTGCAAAACAAGGAGCAGGGGAGACGGGTTGGAGGCAACAAGATGGACGGCATTTTTCCAATAGAAAAGTATTTATTTGGCTTTTAAACAGCAGGGGGGGTGGGGGGGTGGGGAAGCACTTCCTAATCAGATTATGGATCACCACAAAGGGTCATCTGGGCTGGAATCAAGACAGCTGCCAAGCTGGTGGTAGCCACAATGCTTTTGGTGGCGGGGGGGGGGGGCAAGCATGGCAGGAGTTCAGGGTAAACCCCTTCCTGTGGCCATCAGAGATACAGAGGGAGCCTTGGATAATGAATGCAATGCAACTTTTTCTGGATAAACAACAGCAGAAGGAGAGGAGACAGAGACTAATGAGGCAAGCCAGCAAAACAAGCTGTACAACAGTAGCTGAGATGTGAAAACAGACAAATTCATTTTCAATGATGATTTCTTGGCAGGACAAAAATGGGGGGGGGGGGGAATTGAGCCATGACTGAGAAGGTAATCTTGCCAACTGTACAGTAGGATTGCTACAAATAAGGCCTGATCTCTCTCTCTTTCTCTCTCTCTCTCTCTCTCTCTCTCTCTCCCTCTCCCCCATCTACTGTATCCTTTGCAGTTTATATGTGCTGGTGAGTTTTAGAGCACAAGGCTACCCTCAAATTATGGCATCCATAAAGCTTTAGGATATAGTACAAATCTTCTCCTGAGCCAGTGGATCTTGGGAGACACGCCACCACTGGGGACTTGGTGCCGGCAGGATGTCAGGGATATGCCGGTGTGACAGTGCGCTGGTGCATGCATCTGTGTCACTGGTACACCTCTGCCGGCAGAGAGGCTGAAAATGGGCTATGTCAGGGAAGAAGCAGATTTAGCCTGAATCCTACACTCACTCAGACCGTGCTCCTTCCTGGCCTCTACACAGCTGTAACATTATTTATTATTATTTTTTAAAAACCCATATATATCCCATCTTTAGTCAATAAGAGCTCAAGGTGGCAAACAACAATACATTAAAACAGCCTCCCCCAACCTGGCGCCTTCCAGATCTTTGGACTGTCATCCTTGACCATTGGCCATGCTGGCTAGGGCTGGTGGGAGTTCAACAACATCTGGAAGGCACCAGATCAGGGGAGGCTGAACTAGGGTAAGCGACAAGGGAAGCCACAACCACGCACTCATGGGAGCACATGATGCTGATAGGTCACTGGAGAGCACAGGGATGGGAAAAGATGGATAAGGCTGGTGGTGCAAGCTCCACCAGGGGGAATGTTAGAATTCAGGCAAGGCTGCCCTAGTTCTTCTCTTCCCTTTCCAGGTGAAGCAAGCCTCCTCCTTAGCAGGACTGGAACCCTTGTCCTAGGGAGGCCTGGATTCTTTATGTCAGTGTTCTCCAACCTTGGGTCCCCAGATGTTTTTGGCCTACAACTCCCAGCATGCTGGGAGTTGTAGGCCAAAAACATATGTGCACCTCTTCCAAAGCGAGCTGCCTGGGCATCACACTTTATTGGCCGAACTCCTTTGCCCATGTGTTAGTCAGGTTGTCAGGTTATTTGTAAGAGTGACTTGGGAGATGATGGACTCTCTTTCTCAAGATGTATTTAAGCAGAGGCTGGACAGACAGCTGTCAGGGATGCTGTAGTTCAGCCTTCCCCAACCTGATGCCCTCCAGCTGTTTTGGATGTCAAATCCCATCAGTCCCTGCCAGCACAGCCAATGGTCTGGAATGCTGGGAGATGAAGTCCAAAACATCTGGACAGCACCAGGATGTGGAAGGCTGCTGTAGTTGTTTCTTGCATGGTGGATCCTGTATAGAGCCGGGGGTGAGGCTAGATGTCCCTCCAAGGTCCCTTCCATCTGTATAGTTCTATGATTCTACTTAGAAATAAGCCTCATTGTGTTCAATGGTTTGCAATTTTCCTCTACACTCAGTCTTGATACTGTGACTGAATGCAGACTTAACATCCAGCCTGTGTTGTTTTCAATGGGCCATTAAAACTTTTTTCCCCACCTGGTGTTTGAGTGATTATAAATGTAATTCTGCTCTCTGTTTTAAAAGATGTTCTCCTATTTTAATTTGTCTAGTAGTGTGTTATGTTTACCATGATGTTATTTTATATGTTTTGATTTGTACATCGACCTGGGGGGGGGGCTTTTGGAGGGGGGTGAAGCTAAGAGGTGACTAATAAATAATTTTAGAAATGATTAACTTTCCTCCATAGGCAGGATGTTGGATGACATGGGATCACCTCTGAGATCTCTTCCAACTTGTAGGGATGGGCAACACTGAAGAACTCGACCAGCTCTTGCTCGGTGGACTTCGGTGCACTCGAGAGCTGAAAGCAGGCCAAGTCCGGCGCTTTTTTGTGGCTTCCACTTTTAAAGCAGGACACAGTTTAAGTTTTTGTGGGGGTGTGGGGGTGTATTTAAGACAGGGAAATTTGCATAAAATACTGCTGTATGGAGTCGGCTCCAGTGCTGGGTAGATGGACCAGGATCTGTGGGGACAAGCTGGGTCAATCTGCTGGATTTTGACCCCCCAAGCAGATTCCTTACACAGCCCTGCTTCCAACTCTTATGATTCTACTAAGCTAAAATGTCAAAAGAAGCCAAAGAGGCTTTAGGGAGGGAACCCTTTGTCCCTTCCTCAAGATATCCAAGCCACTCAGCCCTGACATCAAAGCTCTTTATCCCCTGAAACAAAAGGGTAATCAAAAGGGGTCCAAGGGGCATGCCAAGAGGAGAAACCAGCAGCTGCAAATCCATCCTGCCCCTCCCTTGTGCTCAATCACCAGGATCGCTCTCCAAATGGGGAAGGAGGGATAATTTGGGCAAAAACCGGTGCTTTTCAAAATAGAAAAGGCATACATCCTGTTACTTTCACCCTCCAGTGCAGATTAGCCCTGCTTTTGGGATCTCACATGCTCGCCAAGGTGGGGATGTTGAACTGTTAGATAAAGGAAGCAAAGAAACTGCAAGAAATCCCATTGTTGGCTGAGCTTTAAGCGTGCACACACCCGCACAGAGAGAAAGTCCATGGGACATCTGGTATTGCAGTTCCTTATAATATGGCTTGTATTGAATTGTAATACAGTAATACCTTGGATTGCAAGTAACTTGGTTTGAGAGCGTTTTGCAAGACAAGCAACTTTTTAAATATTTATTTTAAAAAATTTTTACTTGATATACAAGCGACGTCTTGCAAGACAAGTACTGTAGCACGGCTTAAATTAAAAATCTCTGTACAAATTTTTTTTGGGGGGGATTTTGTTTTGATATAAGAATGTTTTGGATTACAAGCGCGTTTCCAGAACGAATTATGCTCTCAATCCAAGGCATGGCTGTATATGGCTCTCTGTGTGATAAGGCTATCAATGGCTGCTAGTCACTCATGATGGCTATAACCTCCCGCATTGAGGGCAGCCTGCCTAGGTGTACCAGCTGCTGGGGAACACATGGGGGTGGGGGTAGATGGAGACTGCTTTGGTCACCTTGGTGGACTATCCATGCCGCGAACTGGACAGGGGGAGTATGTTCTGTCCCTCAGGTCTCCATCTTATCCCCCATGCTATTTAACATATACATGAAACCGCTGGAAGGGATTGTCCGGAGTTTTGGGGTTCGGTGCCACCAGTATGCCGATGACACCCAACTCCATCTCTCCTTTCCATCCAAATCCAAGGAAGCTGTTCTGGTTCTAAATCAGTGTCTGAAGTTAGGAATGGACTAGATGAGGGCAAACAAATTGAAGCTTAATCCAGACAAGAGGCAAGACCGAGGTGCTCTGGTTAGTTAAAAGGCAGATCAGGGAATAGGGATTCCAGCTGTGCTGGATGGGGTTAGTAGTAGTAGGCTGATCACTCGTGACCGAGTAAGATGGTCTTCCAGGATAAAATTACAAAAAGAAAATTATAAAAGGAGGAAATTGTAAAAAATTGTGTACTCTAGCGATGGGTCCGTAAGTGACTGTGGAGGCCAATTCTAGATCCACACAGCTTCCCACAGTGAGGACACACACAGGGTCCTGTAAAGGATTCGTTTGATGTGCTTTTCGCTTAGCACAGTTTCTCCCTTTCACCTTGCACTCGGGCTTCTTCAAAGTCCATAGAACCTTTGTGAAAGGCCAACCTCCAGTTAGATCGTTCATGGGCCAGAGCTTCCCAGTTTTTGATGTTTATATTGCATTTTTTTAGATTAGCCTTAAGAACATCTTTAAACCTCTTATACTGACCACCGATATTCTGCTTTCCGTCCTTGAGTTGGGAATAGAGTAACTACGGTACTTTGGGAGATGGCAGTCAGACATTCGAACAACATGACCAGTCCATTGAAGTTGGCATTGAAGGATAATTGAAGGTCCACTCACCGGACCTTACCGCCATGGGTGACCCTACTGGGAGTACATAGCTCCCGATGGCATTGCTCACAGGGTTGATCAGAACACGCAAGCCCACTCACCACTTCAAGGTGACGATCCGGCGAGAGGCTGGATGGGGTTACACTCCCGCTGAAGACTCTCGGACTTGCAGTTTGGGTGTACTTCCGGACTCTGCCTTGAACCTGGCCCAGGTCTCAGCGGTGGTCAGGAATGTGTTTGCACAGCTGAGGCTAGTGTGCCAACTAAGCCTGTTCCAAGAGACCTCTGGCCATGCTCACACATGCCTTAGTTACTTCCCGTTTGGACTAATTTTTTAAATCATTATTTGTGATACTTCTATACTGCTTAATATAATAATATCCCTAAGCAGTTTCTACTCTAACACACTCTACATCAGTGTTCTCCTAACCTTGGGTCCCCAGATGTTTTTGGCCTACAACTCCCAGCATGCCCTAGCCAGCTACACTGGCTAGGGCATGCTGGGAGTTGTAGGCCAAAAACATCTGGGGACCCAAGGTTGGAGAACACTGCTCTACATGGAGTTGCCTTCAGCTGGTCCAGGATGCTGTGGCCAGACTGTTGACTGGGGTGGGTTACAGGCAGCACACAACTCCCTTGTTACAACAGTTTCACTGGCTACTGGTTTGTTTCTGGGCAGAATTCAAAGTGCTGGTTATGACCTATAACGACCTATATGGCTTGGGACCAGGCTACCTGAAAGACTGCCTTCTCTCATATGAGCCTGCCCGGTTCCTTAAGATCTTCTGGAGAGGCCCTCCTTTCGAAACCGCCACCATCAGAGGCATGTTTGCTGGCAACGCGAAAAGACCCGGCCTTCTTGGTAGTGGCTCCCTGGCTGTGGAGCTCCCTGCGGAGAGGTTTGTTGCCTCTCCACTGTCCTTCCCCCCCCCCTTGCAGGCAAAGACTGCTTTATCCAAGTGGTCCTTTGGGGTATAAGCAGATCTGCTGGCATGGAGGCTGTTTTTACTCTATGCTTGGTGTGCTGCTAATGTATTATTTTATTATTGTTTTTATCAAGTTTTTTTTAATTGGTGATTGTAAACTGCCTTGAGTGCCATGTTTGGTGGAAAGGCAGGGTATTAGTCAAACAACAAACAAACAAACAACAAACAAGAAAGATCCTCTGATGGAGATTGCAGTGCAAAAGCTGGAGGAAGCTGCTAGCTAGAGCATCAGGCTCTTTTTGAGGGTGGGGGAGGAAGAGCAAGGACTGAGGCTCTCCCACTGTCATTTCAAAAGTTCCCAATGTACACCAGCTTGAGTGCAATTTGATATCATTTCACCAGGAAGGCCTTTGATGCTGTAGCCTGCTAACAGGATGAGAAACCCCCTTCCTTCCATCCAGCTGTGACCAACCCCCAGCCCACTTCAAAGCATGCCTGGCAGCTGACCCCAGCCTGCCTTCTTCCTTGCAACCATCATCCTTCACTTTCACAGGCTTTCCTACTGGGTGGGTTGTTTCCTTTCCTTTCCTTTCTCCCCCCCCCCCCGCAAATACTTCTCCTTAAAAAAAAAACAAAAAAACAGGAATGCTAATTTTGCTCTCATTTCAAGGAAGAAAGAGGAACTCTTGTAAACACGCGAGCGGCCTGTGTATGCTGATCTGCTCAGAAGTACGGTCCACTGTGTCCCATGAGGCTTATAGATTCCAGGTCAGTGTGCATAGCACAGTGTTTCTCAACCTTGGGTCCCCAGATGGGTGGGGCATGCTGGGAGTTGTAGGCCAAAAACATCTGGGGACCCAAGGTTGAGAAACACTGGCATAGCATCACAGCCCTATGCAGGTGCCCTATTTTACAGAGCTGGCAGAGATCAGTCCTCTGTTTGGAGGCATCGTCTGCTTGAAGGGTTCTCCTGTCCAAGTCGGATTTAAAGATAAAGAACCATAAGGAGGGGAGAGAGGCAGGGGCCTTGAAGATGCCAATCAGGAGTTAGCACCTGGGCAGCCGACGGAGGAGGGACACAGGCCACCAGGTCAGTCTTCTCTACTATGGTGAGAAGTACTGCATTCTTTTTAAATTATAGATACCGTATGTCTAAAGTTGCAGCTATACATATACATTTGCATATACAAATGTTATGCAAATTGGTGCCCTCTTTTTTGGCGATGCGTAAGTGGTCACCCTATATGCGTAACATTATGGCCTTGAGGAGCATAATTTAGGGAGGTCAACAGAAAGGGCTCCCCCCCCCCCCCCGGCAATATTTCAAACCATTTCTGATCATTCTTCAGGTACATCATATATCTAGAGAACTCCTTGGTCCTCCACACAGTTGTAGACAATTCACTTGGGCCTAGCTATGCATGCCAAAAGCAGAAACCTCTTTGCTAAAAAGAAAAACGGGTGACTTTGACCTGTGTTGATTATACTGCAATAATTATTAGGAGGCTTAAAAACTAAGTATAACTGGGGTTGGCCCAAGGCATTTTGCTATCTGAGGTGGAGGACAAGACGGCATCCTCTCTTCCCCCTCCCCTATTCGAAATACAGAGGTTGAGAGGACCACCACTTGTAACTGAGAGCCAGTGTGGCATAATGGTTAGTGTTAAACTGAGACTCAGGAGATCCGGGTTCTAGTCCCCACTCGGCCATGAAGCTCACTGGGTGACTTTGGGTCAGTCACTGACTCTCAGCCTAACCTACCTCACAGGGTTGTTGTGCGGATAAAATGGAGAGGAGGATTATGTGAGCCGCCTTGGGTTCCTTGCAGGAAAAAAAAAAGGTGGGATATAAATATAACAAAGAAATAAATAAATAATAAATTTGTTTGAATGGAGGGGGCAGCATCCTTGACTGCACCTGAAGACAGCAGGCCAGCTTAGGGGATGCATGGCACACAAAGCTCTGTCCTGCAGCAGAGGGGAATGGCTGGGGGAGTTCAGAAGGAATAGCCGGGAGGGCTGCTGACTGACATTGCCTGCCCCCCCCCCCCAGCATCTGCTGCCTGAGGCCCATGCTGCAGTTCGCTAGCACTGCAGGACAACCAAGAGGAAAGGATAATTCCTGCCAGTACCTGCTGTAAGCATTGGGAGGTAGCAGTGGTGGTGGAAGCAGAGGGTGCCTCTATCCGCGTTGTGCAAGCCTGTGCTTGCTAACTAGCTAGCCGCTACTGCTGCCCTCAGCAGCCTGTGCCGATATGGAGGCCAGCCAGTCAGCAACCACATACTTGCACAGTACTGACTGAAGTGCCCCCTGCTGGAGCCACTTCCCAATGGTTTCTGGTAAGGGAAGAGATCTTCCTCCCATCTTCACCGCCTCGTGGCAACAACTGGCCATTTCTACTAGCAAGCCTTTTCACCGCTGCTGCTGCTGAGTATGCTGCTGGTTTGCAGTTTAATTTTGAATATATACAAGACCAGGCCTTTTGAACCTTGCTGTGAAACTTTGCCTGCCCTACTGAAAAAACTCTCTTACAACCTGACAGGAAACTGCACCCCCGTTAGGGTCCCTTCCTCCCTCCCTCTGCATAAACCAGTACTGGTCATCTGCTTCTCAAAATTAGAAGCTATCCTGAAAGGAACTGAAGCATGGCCCGGGAGTGGCACATTTGGGTTTTGTCCCGAATCCATCCCCCAAACCTTCAGATGTTAGTGGTGGGCTGGTAGTGGCTAGTTCGCAATGAGCAAAAACAGGTGCGCATGGAATGCGATCCTTCCATGCTGTCAATTTAGCATCGCCCTGTTCAACCAAGAACTGGTGCTGTGTATAAACTCTTGGACTTTGACTTCGGAGAGCAAGTGGTTCAATTCCCTGCTCAGCCAAGGAGCTTACTTACATAGAAACATAGAATTCAGGGCTGTCCCAAGACATTTTGCTGCCTGAAACGAAGGACAAGATACCTTCCCCTTCCATGTACAGAAGCCAACCGGAATGGAAGTTGAATCTTGCTTCAACACTGGTGATGAGACAGCATTTTACACCACATCCTCTAAAAATGCGTATTTTCACACTTTTTGCGGGGGTGGGGGTGGTGCACCTAAAGGCAGGCTGGGGTCATACTAAAATGTGCCCTTTTCCCATTTGAACGAGAACAAAAAACAGCACCAAACAGATTGCAATCGAAAACAGGAGTGCAGCTGTCCAAGCTTTAAGGTGGAGCTTGGGAGAATTTTGGTGACCTCGGGCATCGCTGATTCTCCCATTCGGAGTGCTGTGCAGTCTGTCCTGCACCCCCTAAGCTAGCCTGCTTCCCGCATCAACTAGGAGCACTGCAGGAAATTAAAATACTGCTTGCAGAGCAGCTGCCCAATATGGAGAGTCCAGAGCAGGAGCCTCAAAAGGGATATGATAGAGCTGGAAAAGTTGCAGAAAACGGCAACCAAAGAGCTTCTGGGGGTTGGAGCAAATTGGTGTAACATGGGTCTAATGCAGGGGTGGCTCTAGTAGGTAAACTGGTGTCCTCCAGATGTCTTGGAATACAAGTCCCATAATTCCCGACCATTGGCCATGCTGGCTGGGGCTGATGGGAGTTGTAGTCCAAAGACATCTGGAGGTCACCAGGTTGCCTCCCCCTGGTCAGCGCCCAAGGGTCGGCACAGACAGACACAGACTTTGTAATCAATCAAGGCTGTGGTGGTGGAAATGACAGCAGCAGATATATTTGAGCCTCGGAGCCAGAGGGGGGCGAGCGGAGAGAGGCAAAGGTTTAGAAGAATTTTTAATAAAAGGACACTGCAGGGTCTCAAGGATGGAGCCAGCCAGCTTTTAATTAGAGCAACTTTTCAACTCTGCCAAGCCATTGTGCCACTGTGAGTCCTCCTTGACCTGGGACCCTTGACATCTAAACCAATGCAAGGAGGGAGAAGGGGAAGGAAAAAAAAAACACCCAGAAGGAAATAGAAGCCCTGGCTGTTTTGCAGCTGGCAATCCAGAAAGGGTGTCCAATGGTGCGCACCACCCTCTTCTTCTCTTTTCAGACTTCTGCGTCTTCTGAGGGGTGGGGAGAGAGGCCTTCTGGCTGCATTTGTGGCTTCTGAATGCAGTTGCAAGGGGAAGGACACTCATGAGAGCCGGGTTCTCCATGAACAGAAAGGCTCTGGGTTAGCCCCCTCACTGCTGCACTAGCAATACAGACCAGGGGTCTCCAACACCATGGCGCTCGCAGGGCCCTCCAATGGCACCCGCAAAGGGGTCCCCATGGGCACCTGCAAAGGTTTGTGTTTTTAAAAAATTCCCCGCTGTTTTAACATACATACATACATAGGTTTGTGTATATACCTATCTATAGAAATGAATATATACAAAATGCCTGCACATGGAAATGCAACTTTTTTTAGCAATTATACATAGCCTTGCCGTTTCTCTCCACCCAACCCCTTTCCTCGCCATTTCTCTCCCTTCACCCACCCCTAACCACCTTCTCTCCCTTCTCAGACCCTAGCCTTGCTCTCTCTTCCCCACCCACTCCCGTATCATGCGGTTTCTCTATATTCCCGGCATCCAGCCTTGCTATTGCCCTCCCCCACCTCTTTAACTCGCTCTTTACCCCCCCCCTAGCCCCACTTTCTCTCCCCTGTACCCCTTTGCCCTCCCTCCCAGCCTCTAGCCCCACCATTTCTCTCCCCCACACCTCTTTTGACTAGCCAGCCCCCCACAGCAGCCATTACGGGACTAGCCACATCCTCCATGGCAGTGTTCTCCAACCTTGGGTCCCCAGATGTTTTTGGCCTACAACTCCCAGCATGCCCCAGCCAGCTATGCTGGGAGTTGTAGGCCAAAAACATCTGGGGACCCAAGGTTGGAGAACACTGCTCCATGGGATCCATCTTGTAGTGGCGCCGACAACAGTTTCTCAAATTCCCCAACTTGCCCACGGTTCTAAAAAGGTTGAGGACCCCTGGTATAGATTACTACTATGCTAGTACAGTATAGAGGTTTTTTTCAATTAAAAATAAGAACTCCCACAACCTTGAAGTGATACATTCCAGAATTCAACTGCCACAGGCTATACTGCACATCCCGCATGGCTTTTGGACTGGCCTACACATGCAGCAGGAGTTGGGAAGGAGTCCCTGTAGTCTTGAGGTGGTAGAATAGTGGCTACGTTGGTTGGTACTTGAGACGGGGCCTTTTCAGAAGCAGCACCCCGATTATGGTACAGCAGTAGCAGCAGCTCCATGGGAGGGGGAGATTGGCTGCTCCCTCATTTTGTTTTAGACAAGCAGTAAAGAGATCTCTCTCCAGCCAGGCTTTTAATTCTGTACAATGTTTTGTTGCTCTCCAGTTTTAACTTTGCTCTCAATTTTTTTTAAAAAAATTTGCTCCTTTGTTCCTTGCGAGTCATTTTATTAAAAGTTTTAAACCTATTTTGATTGTACTCGAGGCACCAGGCAGGCAGAAGATGCAATTTATAAATAAAATAAAATAAAAATATTGTACTGCTTAAGACAGCATGTGGGAGGGGATCGTATTTTTGAATGCATCCAGCCACCCTGAATACTGCTTTCATGTCTATTACTGATACTATTCCAAAATGTTGGGGCTTCTCCTGTAAAACACGTGGGACCTGCAGGACACTCCATTCCATTCCCCCTTTTCATCTGGTTTTCTATCCCCACCACCCCAAGAAACACTCAATGTTCTGAGCCCAGAGCATGCCCAGTCTTCACTGGGCTCTTGGGGGGGGGGGTGTTCTCTCACTCCTCAGGGTTCCCCTCCCCCAAGATTTTATTTATTTTTTGGTAATTTTGCAAAGATTGTGGTTCCTTTAAGCCTGCAGATACCTCCCGCTTGTGCGTGGATGGTGCCGTTTAGGCTACATAAAGCACACATGCTCGGATGAGTTTCCGGTTAGTATACAGAAATATGATTCCCTGGAATTTTTGGCAGTCGGTCCTAGGTCTGAGCACTTGTGCTTTTGTTTTGTTTTTTAACACAGTAATCTGTCCTCACATTATGCCAGGTTATAATGGACGCTGTGTTGCATATTCCAGCACCTACATCCTGTCAGTACTCACTTAAAAAGAACAAAATGGTCTAGCCCTCAAGGCTGCAAAGGCTGGAGATGCTTCTAGATGAGGCGTATCTTTTTACTGTGCAACTGCCCTCATTCATAGAACTTTATGGGAGGTCCAGACAGCGTCCGCTTTGATTCGTAGCCCTCCTGTACTAGTTTCTCACTACTTCTTCCATCTTTTTTCTTACAAGAAAAAAAAATGTGCCAGGAAAGAAAAGAAACTGCTGGCCAGAGCTGCCCTCTCCCTGCCCAAATTCCTGGGACAGTACTAGTTCACCATGATTTCATAGATACACATTTTACACTGTTTTGGTAAGTGGGCCCTGCAGTTTGAGGGTGAAAGAGAGGACATTCCACACAGTTTTGCTGCCCCATACGTGAATATAGAAAGTAAATTTCAGATTTAGCTATTGGACGGTTGTGAGCATGAATCAGTTTCCCAAGAATTCCTTGCTCCTCTGTAAACTTTCAGACAAAATGAAGCAGGTTACTCAAAAAGTGGCTGTTGCTTTAGCCTTATTGAGACAGAGCTTCATTCAATAAAGGATTATTTGATACTACAGCGATCCCAATTGGCTTTGGAATTGTTATTTTAAACTGTGTTTTTAAATTCGGTTTTTAATTCTTTAAACTATTTTGTATGTTTTTATTGCTGTTTTTAGGTATAAAGTATTGTGAACCACCCAGAGAGCTTCGGCTGTGGGGCGGTATATAAATGAAATAAATAAATTCAATAGAACCTTTCTGTCCTCTCCATGTCATGCAAGGGCCATCCCAGGAAATGGTCTAGGTAGGAATATATAATACTGTACTGGTGGCTGGAATTACGTAAGTACTGTAGGTATGAACCTAAATCAGTATCTAGCTGGGAGACCGAGAGTGCCATGTAAGCTGCTGTGAACTTTCTGAACCAGAAGACTGGAACAGAAGTACGATTAAAGTAAATACCTCCTGAATTTAAGTACATTCATGCTAAAATCTACCTTATTTGTGCAAAAACAATGCCCAATTCTTCTCCAGTGGATTTGATCAAGTGTGGAAAGACGGTAAATCAGGATCTACTGGTGGATCATTGAGTGATTTGCAGATTAGCAAACATTTCCAACTTCCAATAATTTAACAATAGAACCAGTGGTTGGACTGGGACTCCGGAGAACAGGGTTCTAGTCCCCCTTCAGCCATGAAGCTCACTGGGTGACTTGGGGCCAGACAGACTCTAAGTGCAGCCTACCTCACAGGGTTGTTATGAGGATTAAATGGAGAGGATTATGTAAGCTGCCTTGGGTTCCTTGCAGGAAAAAAGGTGGGATATAAATATAACATATAAATAAATAAATAAATAAGTTGTGGGGGGCGGGCTTCCATTCTCTGAAGTTAGCTTTTGGAGACATGAATAATTTATGTGTGAGTTCCAGTTCTGGTACAGCAAACACGTCAGGCTGAGCATGTACTCAGAGGGACCTTGTTCCTTAGTTGTACGTCAGCCATCCTGGCTATTACTTTGCACCTGATGCAGGTTGGTGAACCTCGGGGTTCAGTGAAAAACAAAGTAGGTTCTACAAGCACCAAATCTGCCCACCTCTGTACTTGATCACAGCCATGAAGCCTTCTAGCCCTCACTCATTTTGAATACAAAACCCCTCTCCACCCCGACAGCCGGAGGAAGGGAAAGAGACAGTCAGAACAATGAAGCCACCGCTGCTGGGAGACATACACAGAAATGCATTTATTTTTCACCATCATCAGGATTATGAAATCACAGCAGCAGAGTTCAGTATGTACAAAGGAATCCAGCACCCCCTGGAGAACCAACTCGGAGGATAGAAGCCCATCTGGCTAATCACCAGTCAAGGAAAAAAAAAGGGGGAGAGAGGGGGAACCCCAAGTGGCAGATCACTGAAGCTCTGCAGCAGAAACAGAGGTCTAAACAAAAGGAAAATGGAAAATAGGCCATATATATAAAAATAAACACCTAGGGTGTCTCAAAGTGAGAGCTAACAACACAACGATGAAACCTTTGAGAAGTACATTGTACCTCACCAAATTCCTACATGGAAGACATTCCCATGCCAACGTGAATGAGAAATCCGTGCGGAAATTGTAGCATCCTGTGACACCACATGCAAATTTCTTGCTGTGTCTTCACACCGTTTGTTTTTGCCAAAAGGCTGCAGCCGATGGCTGTGTGCAAGCACATACATATGCACACCAACAAACCCACTGCACTGCAAGTCAGGATCGACACGCAGGATTCTAAAATCCCTACACAGGAGTGCTTCCCATGGAGGAATTTTTAACTTGCAAGGCAGCCCCCCAAAAGGTGGCATTAAGCTGCAACACAGCGGTTTGAAGATGGGCAGTTACTAGGCAGGCACTGGGAAAGAAGGGCCCATTCATCTGGCAAGGATGTGGGCTGGGTTATTTGGGCTCACAGCAAGGATGTCACGAGCGCAATTGTACCGCTATATGCCCTGCTTAACCCATGTTTTCCCATGGTGTTGCCAGCTCACTTTCAGAAGCTTGTTTTCAGTAGCACAATTGTTAGACCAGTGTTCTCCAACCTTGGGTCCTCAGATGTTTTTGGCCTACAACTCCCAGCATGCCCCAGCCAGCATAGTTGGCTGGGGCATGCTGGGAGTTGTGGGCCAAAAACATCTGGGGACCCAAGGTTGGAGAACACTGCGTTAGACAGAACTGCCAACTGGGTGTGCCGTGTCGAGCCAGATGACCGGCAGCCACTGAAGAACTTACCATAGAAGGCCTTTAATGGGGGGGGGGGGGGGAGAGAGAGACAGGACAGCTGTTTCTGATCACCCTGTTGTGCCCACCATGGCAAGCCCGTAATGACAACTCGGAAATCCTTTGGAGCTGGGTTCGAAACCCAGTGAAATCAAGACATGCGAAGGCTTCTCTACAACTGCAGCCTGGGCCCATGAACAGGATTGAGCACTTGAGTGGTCAAGGTGCATTATATGACTCCCACCCCGCTGACCCTCAGCGTCTTCTTTGGGTTTGTCACCTCATCACTAAGCAGCCTGCGCTAGAACACAGCATCTAAAACACCTATTACGCGAACACAAAAGTGTGGGTGGTTTGGTGGGGAGAGGAGAGAGAGAAAAAAAGATGGTATTTCTAATAAGTTTGCTGCTCCTGCTAGCCTTCCATTTTGGCAACGCTTGCTTGTACAGTTGCATTATGTCAGCAAAGCACTTTTTAATTGACTCAAATGACAAGTCGAGACTGATGCTACTGTAGAAAGGAAGTTGGCTTTGAGCATGAGGTCTGGGAATTGCTTGGGCTTCCTGGAGCTCTTTTTGGCAAGTCATTGTAAGAAGGGGGGGGATGAAAGAAAAAAGGATTGTGTGTGTGTGTGTGTGTGTGTGTGTGTGTGTGTGTGTCTGTGTGTGTCGTTTCCCAATTCAATGGACTCGGTCTATTATTTCCATAAGAACTAGAATCCCTGCTGGGGAGTAAGCGAAGCAGCTCAGGGATAGCTTGATGGAAACGCCACACGCATTCACTTTGATGTAAGACCTTTGATCTCTAATCAGCCTCGAGTTTATTGATCGGCTCTCTAAAGCTGCCGCTTGTTCATGCTCAAAATGGCTGAACGCGGCAAAGACACCAAGAGGACCTGTCCAACCACAGGTGTAGGGTGCGCAGACAATGCCCCTCTGTAGCACCGCACAAAGTGACTGGCACTCCAGAGTTTGTGCTAAAGAGGATGGGGACGGATGGAGATTAGCACGGGGAAAGGCATGGGAGCCTTTTATGTTCCCTTCAGTTAAAAAGGAGGCAAAAGAGCTGCCCCTTTCGTCACAACATGGGCAAGGACACAGGCCAAAATTAAGTCTGCTTCGAAGCGGAAGGCAGAAAATGATTGGTGAACACACACCCAATTCCCTGCTGCTCCTAAGTTATCTGGAAGCAGTATGGAAGAAAGTGGACCTAGAATGAATTATTCTATTCCCCCAAGGATAGACTTCATACTGGTAGGGCTTCTAGCTTCAGTACCCTTGGTGGATGAGATCAAGCCTTTACCTGGTGCAGGTTATGCTTCTAGAGTCTTCCAAGGCACAATGTAGCACATATCTATATTAAAAACCAAATCATTTGAACTATTAGACCTGGTATCTCTTTGAGACAAAGACACAAGGAGAGAACTTTGGAAACTGCAGTTCAGCGAGGAGCACTAGGATGTCTGAACAGAAAGCTCTCGAAAGAAAGCTTTGCAGAGGACAACTCGAGGTCAGCCTTGACAACGACTGTGCCCGTGACAGCTTGAGCTGGTGGGAGCTTGAGGAAAAAATCAGCTGCTTTTAGTAGAACATTTCCTAGTACACCACACTGTAAAAAAACCCAAAAGCAAGAACACGCACCTTTTGTGCAACAAACAAGAGGATGCAATAGCACGAGCCCCACGCGGTGCCAGATTACTATCTGCAAAAGCAGATGCCTGAAGTTAAGCCCAATCTTGGGCACAGCATCCCCGGCCTGCACGTACGACAAGGCCATTCTTTCTTTTTGAGGTCGCCAATATCGGTACCCAGCTGTAGGAAAAGTACTACAGCCAAGAATGCAGCAATTTACCAGTCAAAGTGCAAGCAGATATAACACCCCCTCCATCCCCCACTCACAGTGCGGAGAGACTGAGGACCATCACTTCCTATTAAGGGCCATCCAGGATCACTCCATGAGAGACCGGGGAACTTTGCAACCAGCCCTGGCACCCGTTGCAAGGGGGTGTGAAGAAAACCCTGCGAGCCCAAGTCCATGTCGTTATTTCCACACGGGAAACCTTCAGTCGCAAGGGAGCTTTGGCGAGAAGCTTCCTCACCCCCCCTGCCCCACCCTGATCCCTGGACATTCAAAGGCAAGAACGATGAAAGGATAAAGGAAGAGTTGTTACAAAGCACAAATGGACGTCTTTTCCAGGGGCTTCCAGGGCACACTGCCCCGAGCTTTACTTGGTTGAAAAGCCACAGCTTTCAACACTGGACTTCAAAAGGGGGACGGGGATGCTGGCGTCATCCATCATCACAAGCGAAGAGTCAGGCTGACTATCAGGACAATCCCCAAAAAGAGGATGAAGGGGAGCCAGGTCTTCACAAAGCCCCCTATGCTACAAAGGAGAAAAAAGAAAGAGTTAAGAAACAAGGGGGGGGGGAGAAGAGCGCATGACACACAGAAGATGTGACCGTGAAGGGACAGAAACAGGAGAGGGTCCTTGGGAAGCTGGCAACAGAGAAGGGGGAAGGAACTGTGTTCATCCTTCTGTGCTTTACCGCAATTAAACCTGTAACCGAGCCTGAGCGTGTGCAACTGAGACAATCACATATTCGTTTCTCCATTTATCCTTGGCTCCACTTCCTTTCTCTGCCTTGGTTGTGTTTTAAGACTGCAAGCTCATCGGAACAGGGACCTGTCCTCTTGTATCCTGTAAAGCACTGCACACACAGACAGTGCTATACATAATAATAGTAATAACTGTACCGATCTATTCTAGCCGGCATCTTGGTAGGCCAGCACACTTGGCAACTCAGAGCTGGAGTAAGGCGGGGGGGCGGGGGCACCCATCACTGCAGTGCCACTGGGCTTCTTGAGGCATCAGACCAGACTCTTCCCAGGGGAGGGGCAGGAATGATAATGAGAACCAATCCTGACAGGTTACCAAAGCAGCTAGCTACAGTGTTTAGATCCCTGCCTGGCAGCCACTGGAGAAAGAGGTGAGACAGCCAAGCCTTTTCCAAAGGCCTGGTTGTGAGCAGAAGCTTCTTGGTTCTCCGTCTTTCGAGAACTGACTCCTGCATAATGAACAACTCCATCTGGTCATTATGCAAATTTGATGTACCTGAATCTGCTTCTTTTCCACTTCCCTCCTCCTCCTTGTATCATGCCTGCTGAACTGTAAACCTTTTTAGCAGGGATTTATTTTGTCCAGCGTTTTAACAGCACAATTTTAAGCAACTTGATACGGATGGTTTATAATGTGTGAATAGGCAACATTTAGGTCAGCAAGCTACCAGCAGAAAAGAAGCAGAGAAGTGCACCCCGAAGCTAGTTGGTGCTTTTTTGGAAGGAGTGACTCCTTCTTTCCCCTCCCTGTTACTGCTCCTTTCCACCTCACAGCAAGTTTCTATGTCTTCTATGACCACACTATGAGACAGGCCAGATATTGTGACCAGGTTTCAGCACCCACAGAAACTCAGCTTTTTTTTTTTTGTTTTCATACATTTCATAATAGAGTTGGAAGGAGCCTACAAGGCTATTGAGTCCAACGCCCTGCTCAATGCAGGAAACTAGAGGAGGGGTCTCCCATCCAAGTAATAACCAGGCCTGACCCTACTTAGCTTTCCACGCTCAGACAAGCTGAGCCAGTATGAGCCACAGGCCTGTATTTTTAAAGGTCAAGTCTCAACCCCCTAAGACTGTAGATACACAGGTGGAGGATCACAGGCAGGGACATAGCAGTATATAAAACGGTGAGGAGATGGAGAGGGAGCAAAGCCCTGGAGGACTTTGAAGGTAGGAACAAGCTTGTGCTGGATTGGGAGCAGATCAGACAGCAATGCTTCTGCCCTCCCCCTCTGGTGCCAAGGGGGAAACGAAAATATGGTGCCGAAAGAGTAGAAAACGTGGCCGCTATCGCTAAGTGGGAGTAAACGTTTCCTGCAGACCCCTCAAAAAATCACAAAGGGAGGGGGGTTCTTTGCAGCCTGTGTACAGCGTGGCAAAGTGGAGGGGTTTTTTTTGGGGGGGGGGTACTAGTTCTGCTCAGCCCTATTCAATTTGTCTACTTTTTACATGTCACGCTCCGAGCAGATTGCACCCTATGCCACCTTTTTTTCTTTTTTTTTTACACCTGTGTGAGCTTATACACTCGTCGCAATGGCTTGCAGCTCTGCTCGGGGCTGAAAGAAAAACCCACACAGTCTGGACTGCCGGCACCATCGGATTCCAAGATCTGAACAGTTTTCAAAACCAGACACAGAGGAATGCAACCACCTGAGCACTACATTCTGGAGAAGCTTAGTGGAGAACCTAGCTCCACCACCACCACCACCACCACCACCACCACCACCACCCAATGGTATTCACGGCAGTCAGGCTTTCTACTCACCTTACATACTTTCCATATATCAAGGAGAGGAAGCAAAGTTTGATCATATTCCAGGATGTGCTGTTGTCGTATCGCATGAGATTTAAGGCCAGAGCTACATGGGAGTGGCAGTTGTCGCAGCAGAGGTTGTGCTGGGATAGAAAATGGTACAATTGAGGATAGCTGTACCTCAAACCTCAAGCTCTTCTACTGACTTATCAACATTCAGTGCCAGACTATCATCCTAAGGCTGATCTGCTTGCTTACTAATTTTCAACCACCATATCTGTGTGAAGACGTTTCACTTGATCAGATGCAAAACAGACTTTGGGTTATGTTCTTAACAGAAAAAAAGAAGAAATAAAAACACACCCGACTCCTCTGTCTTCAAATATGTTTCCTGAGTAAGGTTCTCTCCACCCTTTACCAAGTTTGTCCATCATTGCAGGGTTGGGGAAGGAAAATAAGTGGAGACCAGTTCATACATTCACAGAAATCATATAGTATGGACTTTCTGGGACTGTTTCATCTCATAATGCAGGGAGGGCTGCACGCCTGAATGAACCCTGTGTGGAAAGCTTACAGTATGATAGGAAGCCAGCTGTGCAACATTTTGCTCAGTCTGACACCAAAGATGTGATCGCTTCACCATATTAAAATACGTCAATCTGCTGGATCAAACCAAACTTTGTACCTAGTTCAGAAACTTCAATTGGTGCAAAATATGGCAGCCAGATTGGTCACCGGTACATCTAGAGGTGCCCATATTACACCAGCTTTAAAAGCATTACACTGGCTGCCAATCAGTTTCCGGGCGAAGTATAAAGTGTTGGTTATTACCTTTAAAGCCCTACATGGTTTGGGTCCGGGTTACCTGCAGGATCGCCTTCTCCCATATAATCCGCCCCGCACACTTAGGTCCTCTGGGAGGAATTTACTCCAGTCAGCCAAGACTAGGCTGGCGGGTACTACCCAGAGGACCTTCTCTTCTGCTGCTCCCAGACTGTGGAATGGCCTGTCGGAGGAGACTCGTCAACTAGACAGTCTTTAGGCCTTTAAAAAGGCCATAAAGGACTGACCTCTTTCCGACAGGCCTACCCAGTGGAATTTTAAGAGTTTTTAGGATACTTTTAAAGGTTTTTTAAGAATATTTTAATAATATTTATTATGTTTTTTAACTACTTATGTATTTTATGTTTCTGGTTGTTCCCTGCCTCGATCTGAGTGGAGAGGCGGGTAAGAAATAAAATTTTTAATTATTATTATATTATTATTATTATTATTGGCTTATCTAGTCCAGCATTCTGTTCCCCCATTGGCCAACGAGATGCCTATGGGAAGCCCAGAAGCAGGACCAGAGCACAAGAGCACCCTCCCGCTCGTGTTCCCCGAGTGACTGGTACTGAGAGGGGTATGTGGCACAGGATAAATAGGGGTCACTTGTACTAGGTATGAGTGGCCAGGAAGGTGGAATGTTGGGAAGAGAGTCACAGCAACAATTGCTAAGAAGATGGAAGGTTGAGAGGAGGGCGATTAAAAAAAGGCAGTCAAAGATCATCACAGCCGATAGGCAGGACTAGGAACCAGTCTGATCGTCGAGGGACAGAAGGGCTGTGAGGGGTAGGCGGGAGCTACGTGAAAGCGACCAGAGAAACACGCAGTTGCAGCATACCGTCATCTGATTCAAGCTAAGACACTGGGTGTGCACAGCAACTGGAACAGTGTTCTCCAACCTTGGGTCCCCAGATGTTTTTGGCCTACAACTCCCAGCATGCCCCAGCCAGCTATGCTGGCTGGGGCATGCTGGGAGTTGTAGGCCAAAAACATCTGGGGACCCAAGGTTGGAAAACACTAAACTAGAATCAAGGAAGAAGATGGGACAAAGGGTTGTTACAATGGTTAAAGTGAGGGAAGGGATTGTTATTTCAAATAAATAAAACTTTTGTTGATTTATTCAGGCATTTGAATGGATCCTTTCACCCCCATCTCAGATCTCCAATTAAAGAAACCTGTTGCCACGCATACTGCCTCTGATACTGGAGGTAATATATAGCCAGCATGGCTAGTAGCCATTGATAGTCTTATCCTCCATGAATTGGTTTAATCCCCTTTTAATATTTCTAAGTTGACATCACTTAATGACTAGTTTTGTGTTTGACTCTTTTAATACTTAGTTTTAGCAAACTGTCCCACTCAGTTGGCTTGTATATTTAATATTTTTATTTGTAACTCTCAAATACTTAATAAGAATATAGTTGTTGTTTTTTAAAATAATACAATGGGACAATCAATCCTGCAGTCTGAAGTATGGCAGTCACAAGAAATCTGTACTATGTGATGGTTCTGAGTGTAGAGCAGCAGTCTGATTCTTGTCTATGAAGCAACTATGGCAATTGTTTCAAGTGTATAGACAGGAGTGTCTGATCACTTGTGACTTGCAAGGAAATAAGAGGTTAAAAATGGCAGGAAAATCCTGGGATACTGATACAGCCACTACACCAAATTGGATCAAACTTTTCAAAATATATCCCTATAATGAACTATGTGATTCACACACTTTACGTAACAGAGATACAGCACTTCTAGAAGAATTCCTACAGCCAGCCTCCCTCAACCCGGTGCCCTCCAGATGTGTTGGACTACAACTCCCAGCATCCCCAGCCAGCTGAGAGTTGTAGTCTAAAACAGCTGGAGGGCACCTGGGGAAGGCTGTCCTACAAGATCCCCTAATACTATTTGATACATCAGATTTGTTCTCATGAACAGACTCCATATCTGGTCTTTTTCTGGACAGTAAAGATACTATTTAGGAAATCTCAAATATTCAACACCCTCAGAATTGACACACATGTTCAAGTTCCCAGTCCTTATGGAACTGGAAGATCTTCTTGCCCTCCTACTTGCCCAAGATATATGCTGAGCTTGCAAGGTCAAAATAAAGCTCCTTCCCAGACTTCTTTTCCTCAACAAGTAAGATAATCAAGAAGAATCTTGCAAGAGATCAGCTGCAACTTAATATACGATTAGCATGTGCAAGCAAACTCTGGCATTCACTGTTCAGCCATAAAGCATAGTTGATACCATTAGCTTAACATTTCCCTGAAACATACACTTAGTACAACGAAAACAAATAGAATTAAATGACTTTAACACTTTCCCCCCTGCTAGAGTTCCTGTGCCTTATTTATCAGATAAAATCACCATACAAAGAAAATCTTCATTCAGCAAAATTTCTGCACTCAAGCAGCTGCTAAAAAAATACAGGAGCCCTACAAGGAAAAAAAAAACCCAAAAGGTGTCTCTGAAAGCATTGTATTTACTTTACTTTTACAAAGATCACAACATAGGGATTTAGCTATTAAAGGGCAATCTAAATCTATTTCTTGATGATCTTCAGTAGTTGGCAGGCACGTTTGTATTTGTAATATATCTGTTGACAAAAGGCAAGATCACCCTTTCAGAGAAGGACGCTATTTTTTTCCAATTCTGTGTGTATGGAAGCACTCCAAGTTGAGCGCTGAAGTCACCTCACCATACGGTGCTTGTATTCCTCAGAGGCATCGTGCACTGCAGTATCCCAAGCATTAGGGCCACAGGAATACACTTTGCTGGGATCCAGCTTCCAGTATCTGAGGGGGGGGGAGGGAGAAAAGAGAGAACCAAAGATGCCAGTTCATGTGTTGGTGTTCTATGGTCTGTTCTGTCCCCATCTTCCTCCCAGATAGAATACGTTCCCTTCTAATAAGCTCTTTGGCTGTTAGGATTTTCAAGTGGCATCTCCCTAGACCTGGTTCTGATAACCTGAGAGCAGGTTTGTGTACACATGCTTGCGCCATGACTTCACAATTGTATCACAAAAAGGAAGAAATTATGACTGGGTGCAGAATTCAACACCCATAGAATTACTACACACGTGCAAGTTCCCAGTCCTTATGGGACTAGAAGATCTTCTTGCCCTCCCACTTGCCCAAGATGTCTCAACACATTCCTCCATACAGGATTTCCATACAGCCAAAAGATCTAGAAACTTGGGTGGACAGAAGCCTCAGGTTCCATCCCCAGGAACTCCAGATAGGGCTGGGAAAGGCCCGTCTGCATGTTATTGTTATATCAACCTTCCCCAACTTGGTGCCCTCCAGATGTGTTGGACTACAACTCCCAATCAGCATAACTATGCTGGCTGGGGATGATGGGGGTTATAATTCAACACATCTGGAGGGCACCAGATTGGGAAAGGCTGATGTATGTGATGCCTTAAGAGTTTCTCCCCGACAGAGAACTCAAAATGGAGACCGGAGGCAAGTCTGGAGAAGACCTCTTCTAATGCTCATCACCTACTATAGCTCTCACCATTTAAGATCTTCCACCCATGCAGATTTTCTCCAAAGGAAAGGTGATGGCAAGTGGCATAAAAATGATTCCCAAATGACCCTAACACAGTGCCAGCTAACTCAAAAGTGATAGGGATGAACATTCAATCAGGAGCAATGGAGCCTAGGGGCAAAAGGGGCACATGGAACTTTGAGATGGGCATTACAGGTATCATCATCCCCCCCCCCCCAATAAATTATCTTCAGTTCATGTTCAGAGTAACAGAAAATATTATGATGAGATTGGAAGCTCAGATGGTTGCGCGTTTGCTACATACGGAGAGATTTTATGCCATGCTCCTAGTTGGGAAGTGCAGGCCCCAGCTGTCTGCTGTAACATGAATATTGACTCGGCCTTATTAACTACAGCATAGCACATATCTGTTATACCTTAACCACAGAAATAACACTTACTTCACAGGCTTCCCAAAAGCCATGTTGTCTTCCTATAGGGCGTGGAAGAGAAAATAAAAAGCATATTTCAGTTGATGAGCACCATAAGATAAAGGTATTCATACCATTAATCACAACACTCTGGGTTCAGAGGACTTAGGCAGAACAAACAGCCCCCAACTTCATGTTGTCTTCTCCCCATCGGGCTGGGAATCTCACAATGGGACCATCTTCAGCTTTCCCCAACCGGATGCCCTCCAGATGCGTTGAGACTACAATTCACATCAGCCTCAGCTAACACGGCCCACTGCCATGCATGCTGTGGATGATGGGAATTACAGTCCAACGTATCTGAAGGGCTCCAGGTTGGAGAAGGCTGGGCTAAGAGGTTTGCTGTACATCAGTCTGCTTTAGAACACTCTGCGAGTCTTGCGACTGGTAACGAAGCAGGGGGAACACCTTCAAGCATTTGCAGGAAGCCTTTTTCAGAACCCTTTTGTACTATTGGAAGGAAGAGCAATGGGATGGAGCCGCTCAGGTACAGATTAAGGGGATGGATCTTCAAAAGCTGTTCATGCTGGGGAGGAGGAGCTTAAAGAGCCATTCTGTACCTTGACCCATGTGGAACTGAATCAGCAGGCAGAGCTAATGCGGACCACTTCAGCCCTTGTTCAACTCAAATGCAGCCCCTGATTTAAAAAAATTAGTTGCCAACCAGGCCTGTACAGCAGGGCACGGAGAACTTGTTGCACCCCAAGAGCTGCACCCAACCTCGTGGGTAGCCTTCTGGGGGGCTGTATGCCAGCAGTGGGCAGGGCCAAAGCCAGCCGCACAACTCACTCTCTCAAATGCACGCACGCACACACACACACACAGAAGAGATACTTCTGCCCTGTGCTGCATTTAGCCTTGAAAAAAACCCTCCCATTGGCTCGTGGGAGGCTTTTTTCCCCAAGCCTAAGTCTGCTGCAGGGGGCATGGACGTCATGGGCCGGTCAGAGTGTTCCACATTCAGTCCGCAGTGTTCTCCAACCTTGGGTCCCCAGATGTTTTTGGCCTACAACTCCCAGCATGCCCCAGCCAGCTACGCTTGTAGGCCAAAAACATCTGGGGACCCAAGGTTGGAGAACACTGGGCTAGAGGTTCCCCATCCATGGTGTACGCTACAGGAACAAGCTTCTACTTACAGAGACATAGTAAGGCCCTGCAAAGTCCCGGATGACTCCAGCTGAGGTACAAATGCCCATGTGACCGATGATGGGGAAGAGCCAACTGCAGAAAGAAGGAGAGTGTTCAGGGCCCCTGTGTTTCTCTCTTTGAAAACAAAAAAGGTTGTTTTTTGAAAGCTAGGGAGAGAGTTGGCCACCCCATGGGCAGACTGCACTTAACAGAATGATAGCTGCTAAGTGGCAAGAAGCAAAGAGTGCTCATGAAAGCCAGCAGGCCTCACCTAAGCACAAATCAGAGATGGTAAGGGTGCTCACAGAGGGAGCTTTAGTCTTCCATGCGGTCTCCCTCAGATTCGCTTCTAATCTGGTTGCAGACTATATATTCCAATTGAAACAGCATACGCTCAGGCTTCTAAATGACTGCTCTCCCCAGCCACTTGTGACAAGTAGGAATCACCTCCAGGCAACCAGGCGGAGGAAAATCTTTGTAAACAGGAAGATAGATGGAGATTTATTCCCCCCACACACACACCTTCTTTTCAGGCCCCTGATGCCCCAAATGCCTAAGACAGGTACGTATGGGCAGGTAGACTAGTTGTGGACTTTTTTTTGGCAAGGCAGGCTGGCTGGGCTAGGCTTGGAGTTAAGAGCATGAATTTGACGTTCCAAGTTCAAAAGCTAAGCAACATTTCTGTGGACAACGGGAGGGCTCACGCGTCAAGGTAAGCAGTGAGCTCATAAATGCTGTCTGATCGCTTCTGTTACAAGTGGGAGCGACTAAACAAACCATGGATCTTCTGTCTGTGGTTTGTTTAGTGTGACGAGTGAACCTCCGGCTTGTTTCTCACGACAAGCCAGAGAAATAACCCAAGAACAAAATGTGGGTTATTATTCGTGCTTGTCAGGGGAGAGACAAGCCAGAGGTCCTGGTTCCTACCCCATTCCTCCTATATAACTGGGGAAGTCGGGAGGGGGTTAAAAAAAACAGCCTCAAAAGACCTTTCAATAAACAATCACTACCAAACCGCCCTCTACCCCCACAGCTACAGAGTAAAACCAAGGTAAAACCAATAGCAGGTGACAAGAGCAACGCAACGATCTTAAAAGCACTATCACTATTTTACAAAACTGAATGACTAAGAAACCTGAGAGAATAAAAAGGCCTTCACCTGATGCCAAAAAGAATCTAACGTAAGCACCAGGCGAACCTCTCAGGGGGAAGGGGGTGGCCTTCCTTAACCAGGGTGGGGTGGCACAACTGAAAAGGCCCACTCCTTCATAGCCACCTACTTCACCTCATTTGACAGGGACACTTGGAGAAGGGCTCTACAGATGATCTGAGGTTTGGGGCAAGTATATATGGGAGGAGACGATTCTTCAGGTAATCCAGCCTTGTTTAGGTCTTGAAGGGCGCAATCCTATGGCTTGTGTCCTTGCTGCTTGGAAGCGCCTGAGCTCAAAGGCTTCGAGGATTCCTATGCCCTGCCAGCCTGAAGCGGGAGTGGCAGAGGTGATCTTTTCCTCCCTGTCCTTTGATCTTTGATTGTTTGCTAGACAGGCAAGCCCTTCTAGCGAGGGCACTTTGGAGGGGGAGGGAAGGAGGTTGGAGGAGGTTCAGGATAAATCGGAACCTGGCCTCTCCGGTCTCCGCCCCTCCCTGACCACCTGAACACCCCCTTCCCCCCCCCTCCAAGGTTGAGTTTCCAGCCTCAGAGAGGCAGGCGTGGTTCTCTTCAAGCTGACTAGGCCCGGGCATTGTTTCTGACTTTGGAGGACGTATTCTGATACATGCCCAGGGACCATAGGATTGTTCTCTAAAGCTTATATATGTGGGAGTTGTCCAGTTTTACCAGGGAGTGTCCCTGTTTTCCGATACCTGTTTGTAGCAAGTCCCTGCTTTGTCTTTTAGAGAGCTTTTTGGGAGTGGGGTGTCTTTTGAATTTTTTTTGGGGGGTGCAAGTTCCTTGTCCCCAGAGATTGAATCGGGGGAGGGGGGGAGTTAGTGGGTGCATCCTGGCACCAGCAGGCATGCAAGCAAGGTACAGAGCTATCCAAGTGAACTGCCTTTGTCCCACCATTATGAACAGATGACATTGCTTTTACCAAGTCAGATAATTAATCCACCGAGCTCAGTACTATCATTCTACACCAGTGTTCTCCAACCTTGGGTCCCCAGATGTTTTTGGCCTACAACCCCCAGCATGCCCCAGCCAGCGTACGCTGGCTGGGGCATGCTGGGGGTTGTAGGCCAAAAACATCTGGGGACCCAAGGTTAGAGAACACTGTTCTACACTCACTGGCAACAGCTCTCCAAGGTTTCATGTGGAAGTCTTTCTGAGCCCTACTTGGGAGATGCCAGGGCTTGAACCAGGGACAGGCTCTGCACACACAAAGCAAGTGCTTTATCATTGAGCTTTGGCTCTTAAAGCTGCCAAGCAAGTTTGCCAGGGAGAAGATTAAGCTTCTTCATCGCAACCCACATCCCTGTCTACAGAACACTCCCAGCATCTGATTAAAAGCTCTAGAAGTTTGGCCTAGTTCTCTCGCTCCCACAGATGGCCGCCTCAAGCCAAGCAAGGAGTGTGAAAGGCAATAAATGTGGGATGGATTCATTATTTTTCCTGACTCACAGAAGAGAAAGGACTGAAAAGCTTGTTGCTGTGACATATTTTTCTCTCTTAAGTAACAGTAAAAGAAAATTGTATTCTGTCCTTCAAGCTTTCAAAATAAATTTCTGACCTGTCTTACTTATTTGCAGATATCATTTCGATATCTCTAAGAGAACAACCCTATAGTCATCATCGGGGGGGGGGGGGCGCATAGGATACTTAGGAGTCCCAGATCTGAGGTCAGAAACAGAGCTCCGACCTTGGAGTTGGGGATCTGCACTCCGATCCCTCCCCTTCTTTCAGCTGGCGTGGAAAGAACCACACCAGCTGCCTCTCCGCGGTTGGGAAATCAACCTCAGAGAGGGGATAAAGGGCAGGGAGGGGAAAGAGACTGGGGCCGCCAGGATACAAGCTATCCTCCTTCCCTCTTTAGACGGCCACCGAGCTAAAACACAGAGCATGAGGAGTGGGGAGTCCAAGATCACCTCTGCCGCTTCTCCTATTCTGCACTGGATGCTCTTATGAGCATTGAGGGCACACAACCCATAGGACTGTGCCCTAAGGCATAGTTGTTGTCTTTAGGTCACAGGGTGCATTAGCACCAACATCTACTGCCTTAAGGTCGAAAACGGATGCAATGTGGGAGATCCATAATCAAATCCCCACTCTTTTTCTTTTTTTTTTTAAACACTTTGAAGCAGCTGTTGGAGCTCTGATTTTGATCAGAGCAGTGGCTCCAAGGGAGGACATGTTTTTTTTAACTCCTTCCCCTGTGCCACACCTAGCACTGTTACTGATGTTTCCCCTCCCCAGCTCCTGTACTTTCAATAATTGCTGGCTCCTCTTTTTTTGCTTCTATAGCTCTTATCTTGTCTGAAGTTCCAGTAATGCTACATTTTACCTTATGGTATTTTTACTGTATCATTTGTGTATATTTTTAAATTGTAGTTTATTTTGCAAGCCACCCAGATAACTTCCTCATTATGGGGCAGCCCATAAAAAACCCATAGAAATAAAAATACATTATCGTACTTTAACCCCTCCTTTCATTCAAGGAGCACAGGGCTATATATATAGCCCCTGCCGCCGCCGCCCCCCCACAGTTTATCCTCATAACTGGGTATATGTACGCACACATATGTATGCACGCACACACAGAGAGTATTTATGCACACACAGCCCCCGTTTTATCCTCATAACAACCTTATGGGGTAGGCTAGCCGGAGAGAAGGGTGGTGGGGAATGCATATACCAGCCTTCCCAAATGTGGTGCCCTCCAATTGTGCAACTGACGGGCACCAGGTTGAGGAAGGCTGGTATACACAGTCCCTACCCCGCCCACTTTATCCCCGTAACAACCCAGTATGGTACGCTAAGTTAGACTGCGTGTGCGTGTGTGTATGAGCGAGCGAGTGAGCGAGCTCACCCCATGCGCTCTCCGGAGGGAGAATTTGAATCCAGATCTGCCTGCTTTTTAAATCCCCCACTCTCTCCAGCCTCTGCCCCTGGAAGCGAGGGTTTGGTACAGCCACATTCGCTGCAGACGGGCCGAGCAGAACAAGCGCTCCGATGCCAGGCAGCGGGGCCGCCAGGACGGAGGGTCTCTCGGTCTCTCTCCCTCTTCCGTCCCCAGTTCCCAGGCACAGGGGCGAGGACAGCCGGGCACTCACGTGAGCACGGGAATGGGCGTCCACACGACGCAGTAAGGGAAGCGGCAGCGCTCCGGATCCAGCCCTGCCCCGCCGGCGGCGCCAACGCCGCCAACCCCCACCGCGACGCCGCCGTGGAACTGCTTCATCTTCCCCTCCGCGGCCTCCTCTTCCTCCATCACCGGGAGGGAGGGAGAGGGAGGCGCGGTGGTGACGTCGCTTCCTGGATACGGGGCCCCGCTTCCGGAGCAACGAGAGAGGAAGAGCCAAACAAAGGGGCGGGGCTCAGCGGCGAATTCTCGTTCTCTCCCCCCTCCCTCACAGGGTTGTTGTGAAGATAAAAGGGGAAGGGAGGGGAGGAGGAACCAAGCAGGCTGCCTTGAGTTACTTGGAGAGGAAAGGTGAGATATGTAACTGTGGAGGAAGGGGGGGCTGGCCGGCTGGCTGGCTGGCTGGCCGGCCACACCCCCACCCCCACCCCCACCCCTACCTTCCTTTTGCCAGTCTCGGCTGTCTGCAACCCTACTTGAATCTCTGTTCAGGGACTCGCCTTCAATTTCTGTAACCTGGATTTAGATACTGAACTCACAGAGTACTACAAAACCCATGTGGGGTAAAACCACGACAAGGTTTATTCTGGTAGCATTTTACAACAAAATTAGGGAAATGAGAGAAGCACACAAAATAAAGAGAGAGACACTTTAGTACCAGGACTGGTGCAGGGCAGTTTGGCGCCCTAGGCTAAATTATATTTAGCGCCCCCCCTCTCGTGCCGTGGGGGGGGGGCTCCGGAAAGCAGCCCTGCTCTGCAACCTCCCGCCCCCCCGGACCTCCCCCCCCGCACGCTGCCGCCGCCGCCCCCCACCTACCTTCCCACGCCTCCTCCGAAAAGGGACCCCCGCGCTCTGTTTTTGGCCAGGGGAAACCAGAGCAACAGGGCTGTTTAAGCCCTGTTGCCCTGGTTCTTCCCGCCAAAACAGAGCGCGGGCGGGGCTCCGGAAACAGCGCGGAGAAGGTAGGTGTCGGGGGGGGGGGGAGGCAGCGCAGGAGGAGAGGCGAAGCGAGGCGGGGGGGAGGCGAAGCGGGGGTGGTGGTGGCGCAGAGGCGAGGCGAGGTGGGGGGGATTGGGGTGATGATGATTGGGGTGATGAGCCCAAATGCCATCTTTTTCCAAAGGGAAAGGTGTGGAGAAAGCCTGACACGAGTACACATGCACACGCACACGCACACCTCAGTCTCTTTCCCCGGGGGGGGGGGCGGGGAGGGAGGCTGGAGAGATGAGGAAGCAGCCAGACAGATCCGCAGACCAACAATGGAGGGCCTCGGTTGGATTCCACAAAACCCAGGAAAGGACCATCAAGACCATCAAACTAGCAGGGCAGTCTCAAAGAGCTGTAAAGTACCCAACACGTCACCTCATTTTCCCGGGCAGGAATAAGCACCACCTGACCGCAGGGGCGGAGAGGGCGGGAAACTCGGAGGTAGAAAACCCCTCTCCCCTCCTTTTGGGGGTTGTTGGGAACACGGGGTACTTTGATCAAGATTCGTCCTCCAGCGGCGGCTGGAGTAAGCTGTTCTCTTCCCCGGATCGGACAGACCCGGAGTCAGGCTGAAATTGACTAGAGTAAAGTCTTTAGTCTAAGGTAACTGACTAATCTCAATAGGCTAGCCTGGGAGCCTGTTCACTGATAAACTTGGGGATCACGTCAGGTCATGTTGACGTTATAGTATTCCTAGAAAGCTGTTAGTTCCGCTCCAATAAATAAAGCCTTATTTGGTCATACAAAGGGCTGGAGTTTCCTCTTGTGTGCGCAAGCCTCCTTGTCGGTTTCACCTGCTTGTACGGGCTGTAACTCAGTGCCGGTTAACCCGTTAAGCGCCGAAACTCACGCATAGGACCCGGGTGCTGGTCCTTCACACTTTCATCAAAAGATCCTCAAGGTGGCTTACACTAGATTCTAATACAGAACCAACCCCCATGCATACACACAACGAGGAGCCCGTTGTCCTCTGGGCCAGAGTGTGTTTCTTTTCAGCTCAGCAGTCCAAGGGCAACTTAAATAGCCCATGGCAGGGCAGGGCTATTAGGGTGGCCACTTTCCAAAAGAGGAAAGATAATCACCAAAAAGAGAGGATATAGCTTTGCATAAAATCTGCATGTGTTCATTTATAGAAATAATGACTATACATTTCACCATAGTGGGCAAAATTGTGAGGAAGACCAACACCTCTGTATCCTGTGACTTGAAGACCACAACTAGAGGGCCACAACTTGCCCGCACCTGAGGTTGCCCACCCCTTCTTGGAGAGAGGGACTGTGGCTTCGTGGCAGGGCCCCTGCTTTGCATCATGCTGAAGTCCCAGGTTCAACATCTCCAGATAAGGCTAGGAAAGAATCCTGCCTGAAACCACGGACGGCCACTGCTGCCAGTCAGTCTCGATAATAGTGGGCCAGATGGACCCAGGCGGGTCTGACTCAGTCAAAGGCAGCTTCCCAGGTTCCTAGTGTCAACAAGCATGTAGATAATGGGAAGGATGTTTTTCCCACCCTGAGGGCTGCATTCTCTTGTGACTAGCCTTCTAGGTGGGCCCCTGTGCCAGAGTGGGCAGGCCAAAGCCACAGACTCCCCCATGTAGCAGTTAGACTTTAGAAACCTCCCATTTGGTTCCAGCAGCAATTAGGCTTGCATAAAAGTTCAGATGGGGGGGGGCAGGGGAGGCTTTGTGCAAGCCTAAGCGCCACAGGGGACAATCCTTTTGGGCAGGGTGTGTGTGATAGCACATAGGGAGGGGAGGGTTAACTCTTCCCTCCCCAGCTGCAAACCTCCCCGCCCACCACCACCTCTGTGGGTTCTGCAAAAGCCTCCTACTGGTTCCAGCCAGGATAGATGCCTTTTTAAAGACTAGTTGCTGTGCAGGGCTGATGGTGACCTGGATTAGGCGGTGGGGTGCAGCATGTGGGGAGGGCTAACCACTCCATCCAAAGCTGCAACCCCTTCCTCAATCACCCCTGCACTGTAATGAGGCTTGAAAAAAGGCCTCCTATGGGCTCTAATGGGAGGCTTTTTTTCAGGCCTCACTGTTGGGCAGGGCAGGGCAGGGCAGGGCAGGGCAGGGCAGGCATCATTCAGCCCGGAAGCAGCAGGCTCCCCATCCCTGATGTAAATACTGGTGATCTGGTAGCTTTTGAGGGAGTCCCTCTGAGTCTCCTGAATAAACTTATGCAGTCAGGGGAGAAGATGAGCCTGGGGCCTCTTTCGGATTGGTTAACAAACAGGAGCATCCATGGACACTTCTCACTATGGGAGTGGGGAGGGGAGAGATGGGTCCCTCCCACGAAATATCTGTATTGGGACTGGGACTGGTGCTACTTAACCTGCTCATTAATAATTTGGAGAGATGGCTGGGGTTGCCGATGACACCCAATTCCCTGGGATGGTGAAGAGCTCCAAAAGATGAACAGGCATCAAAATGGCAAATGCAGTTCAATGAGCCAGTGTAGGGTGATTCTCACTGGGGCAAAAAAATCCCAACTTCCCATATACATTCAACCGGTCCTTTTCAAGGTATTTTTAACTGCTGCTTGCTTTATTTTTAATATTACTGCTGCATTTTACAATCATCATCTGTCTCTGTGTGTTTAGCTGCTCAGTTACTCATGTCTTTTAAACGCTGATTTTTTGTTGCTGCTTTTAAAATATTTTTTAATGTGTTTTATCATTGATTTTATTGTTTTGCTTTTATTATGTACATCACCCTGAGAGCTTTGGCTATAAGGGCAACTCATAAATTGAATAAATAAATCAATGAAACAACAAATAAATTATGCCTGCTTTAGTTCACAGAGTCAGTCTTTGGCAGACAGGCTTGTCAGGACAGAGTTCCTGCAAAGCAAGGTAAAAATTCTTCAATCTTGTGCTTTATCATATCCAGGTCCTAAAATGTAACTGCTGCATCATGTTTCCTGTTTATCCTTTAGCTAGTTTCAGGCTGCAACCCTAAGAGTAATCCTGACTGAGCTCAGTAGGACTTCTGAGTAAACATGCATGGAACAGTTCTGTTAGTCTGCACTGCATCTCTCTAGCGCAGGGCTCTCCAACCTTGGGTCCCTAGATGTTGCTGGACTACAGCTCTCAGAATCCCTTGCCATTAGCCATGCTGGCTGGGTATGCTGGGAGCTGTAGGCCAGCAACATCTGGGGACACAAGGTTGAAGAGCCCTGCTAGTCTAGCGAGACACCACTAGAATTAAAACACTCAGGGGTTATTAGCAGCAGCCAGAGCTCAGGACCAAATTACTTGAGTAATCCTTGATTATTTCCATTATTTAACTGCTGGCTTCAAGAGTGTTTTTATTTATTCATTAAAATATTTATTAATCACCTTTCTGTCCAAAGGGCTTCCAAGGCAATATACAAAACAGCCTCAAACAGAACAACCCAAACCAAATTAAAAACAGAACAAAACCATCCTGAAAACAGAGCTCAAATCAAACTACTGTAGTCTTAAAGGCCATCCAAAGCCAGATGGAGCAAACTAGTTTTTTAATGATCTACCTAAGGCCAGGCAAAGATGGAACCCATTTGACACCCCCCTCGGGGAGGAAATTCCACAGTCAGGGTGCTGCCGGAAATCCCTCTCCCGTGTCCCCACCAACCTCACCTCCCTTGGGTGGTGGGACGTACAGCAGGGCCTCTAAAAAGGAATATAGATTACAGGCAGGTTCATACAGGAGGAGGTGCTTTAGGGTTTTGGCAGTATGGATCGGCATCTTGAATTGGTATTGGAAGCCAATGTACCTGTTATAAAAGCCCTGTTTTAGGGCTTCTCTACACGAGGCATTCATTGTGCGCTCTTGATCCCTCACCCACAGAAGTTTGCCGGGCTTTTTCACGACGACGTCATCCTCCAGGGCCTCTCCTGCGTTTTCCAGACATTTTTGCGGGTTCTTTTAGAGTGAGGAAAGTCAGCTATGACATTTCAATCTGGAACAAACCAGAATGAAAGCCTCATGTAAAGCCGCAATTCCTCAATACTGCAGCTATACAATAGAATATATAGAAAGGCAGAGAAATACAAACCCCGGGGGAAAACCCCATGTAAAGGATGCACTTTTCCTCCTGCAGTGAAAACGGAAGAAGCCGCAGTAAAGCAGCAGGTTAAACCCCTCCCGTAGAGAAGCCCTTATAGCAAGTATAAAGGGGCTCAGAGCCATTCTTAGGAAAAGAAGATGGCGGGTGGCTCTAGCACACGCAGCAACAAGGAAAAGAAGGGGGGAAGAAAAAGGGGATCCCTGCCTAAAAGGGAGAGGATTTAGTTGCAAGTGGGAGGTGTTGCCCCCCCCCCCTTTTGCTGCACCTGCTTCTTCTCTCACTTTGGTGCTCTCTTTGACAGCTGAAACTTACAAGGAAATTGACAAGGCAAGGCGACGGACAGCCATAAGTGTGCACTTGCAAAAGAACAGGGAAAATAATAATAATAAAAAATAATTAATTATGTCCCCATTTGAGCATTTTTGAGGCACTTTTTTGTGTTTTTTTTTTTAAGCTGGGGAACGAAAAGGGATAGCAACTGGATCAAGGATGTGGAGACAGGACGGATATGGCCACAAAGACAAAGATTTGGCCCTGGGATACGTGCTGAAGGAAGGGGAGAATATGCCACAACAACCCTGATTGTCTGTGGGGTGTACTGTGAAGGACCGCCACCATTCCGTTCCTGCAAAGCACAAGCTTCCGCGGCTATTTTGACAGCCTGGAGCGCTCTGCCTGTGATGCCCGATTTAGATCAGTAGTAAACACTGGAATCTAGCACCAAGTCAAAGCGAAACTGCTTTCTAGGCAAAAATGAAAGTACCTTTATTTGATAGTAAACATTACAAATTGAAAAGGGAGATAAGGGAAAGTGGAACTAGCAGAAAAGGAAGCGTCTTATTACACACAGTCAAAACTACAAAACAACAAAGATTCTATGCTAGTCTAGCTAACACCGGAGATTCTAACCTAGTCTAAAACTAGAAACTGAACGAACTTACAGAAATTCACCCAGGCGCTCTGCTTGGTGGTTGAGTGTCCGGACCGGAGTGGCCTGAGCCGGGGTCCCGTTCCGTGTTCCGTGGCACCTTGCTCTTAACAACCTTCAGAAGCCTTGGAAGCTTCTTTTACCCCCTCGCTCGCCCCCCCTTGATCCCCTGACCCCTCCCTCTCATGACAGGACGAACTGGTTCGGCCAGGCGGGAAGGGTGCTGAGGTTTCGGCGGCACTTTTTCCATGGCCCCTCAAGGGTGCTTGGAAGGGTGACAACCCATTGAGGGTGTCTGGGGGAAACCATCCAAATGTAAATGCATATGTCCTGGACTTGGCAACTCATTGAGGGTGTTTGGTGAAACCCATCGGAATGCAGATGTGTGTCTCAGACTGAGCTCTCCTGCCCTGGGCAGGGATTATGCCGGTGGAATGGGGCACAGTGTATCTTTGTCAGGCTTTCTCTCCACACGTATCATGGGTTGTTCCATGAACAACCAACCCACTGTGGCATATTTGCAGGGTGTCTTAGTGTTACGTGCAAACCCGCCAGGAGTGACCATACCATAGCTCAACACTGAGGCAGCTGCAAGGGGCAGACTAATTTGTTCAGGGAACTGGGTGTTTCCAGCTTCCACACAGCTGTGTTAATAAAGTTTTCTCTCTTTCTGCATCCAAGAAAGTGCAATTGGAGTTCATTGGAGCTTTCCCCCCAACAGGAAGTACTTTTCTTTCCCACAGTGCAGTTAAACTATGAAGTGTGTTACTACAGAAGAAGTGATGATGGTCACCAACTTATAGACAGCTTTAAAGCAGAATTAGAAAAATGCATGGAGGATAACCAACAGTTACTAGTCATGATTTATTCATTTAATTTATTTTTAAACCACCTTTCCAGATAAATTACCTTGCCAAGGCAGTATGGTTATACACGACCTCCAGGATCAGAGGCAGCATGCCTCGGAATACCAGTTCCTGAGGACCAATAGTGAGAGAGTGTTATTGCCCATGGCAACGGCCCAACTGCCATGTGCCCATGACAACCTCCCACTACCACGTGCCCACGACCCGAGGCTGTTTGGTAGGGCCCTGAGGCTGGGGGCTGTGTGGGCTCTGCACAACGTGCGCTCAGATGGTGTGGGGGGCAGCCAAGCGTGACTCTCTCCAGGGATCGGCAGCTCTGCTCCGGGGATGGCCATGGCCGGGCTTGGGGACCAGCTCATTCTCGAGGAGGTCTTCGATGAAACCTACATCCCGAGCGAGCAGGGTAGGCACCAGCAGCATCACGCCTTCTCCTTCCCAGGGATTGGGGGTGAGGTGGGGGGTAAGGCAGTCCCTTTGGGGTGGGGGGTTGCCCAGGGGGCAGAGCCCTGTAGCAGAGGAGGAGGCCCTCCAGGGTGATGGAGGTCCAGGCAGGTGGCTTCTGAGCTTTGAACACACACCCTATGGCCCAGCATATGCCTGATACTTCTCTCTCTGTGTGTCTTTCCCCACCACCACCACTGAAGAAATTAATCACTTTGCTCGGGCAATTGGGATTGACCCCCAGAATGAGAAGGAGCTGATGTGGCTAGCCAGAGAAGGCATCCTGGCCCCTCTTCCCGCAGAATGGAAGCCTTGGTAAGATGGACCTCCTTCCCTCCTTCCCTCCCTGGACTCCTTCTCCTGGCTGCTGCAGGTTGGCTGGTTCTTGCTGGGGCAGGCATGGCCCGATCCAAGGTAATGACAGGCTTGGAACAAGTGGAAATGAGGAGGGACCTTCCATTTGACAATGGCATTAAAGCCTGGTCTACACGCGCAGGGGAATGGGATGGTAAAGTTGACAGGACCACTTAAGACTGCTTGTGGCGGTCCCACTTTTAACGCTTTTTTGTATCCCCAACACATAAAAAAGAAAAGAAGCAAATTGCAAGGATGAAAACGTCTGGAAGCAAGGTTCTAGGTTGGCTTATTCCTTGCCCTGCTAGCTTACTGTTTGCACACAGTTCTTCTGCAAGGAAACAGTATTTAAAAATGACACCCTTCCTACATTCTGAAGTGGTGTAGTCCCATTCCACCATCTTGTTCTGCTGCATGTGTTGAGCAGACTTCACCTGCAGAAAATGAGGCTACATAGAGAGGGGAAGACTGGCTGTTGGACCAGGGCGTCCATAGACGTGGTAGATGTTATCTATTTATTCAAGGATTTTCAAGCTTCTTTTTAGGGCTAGCCACTTCCAAAGTGGCACACAAAAATAAAGGATAAAGACACAATTTAAAGGCAATCACATCAGAACAGATGTCTGGCTCAACCCAGGTTCCCCCCTGCAAGGGTCCAGCCCCACCACCTGCTCCCACTTCCCTGCTCTCACACAGAAGGTCCCCTTCCCAACCATTAGTGCCATTTCAGGATTCAGTGATGCCTTCCTAGGAGGATTCATATTATGTCTGCCACTGCCAGGAAGGCAGGGTTGCTCTCAAGTCCGTGTGTGCATGTGCTCCTGTGTATGTGGCTGCCTAGATCCCACGTCTGTTTTCAGCCAAGATGTTACCGGAGACATCTACTATTTCAACTTTGCCAATGGCCAGTCAACGTGGGACCATCCATGTGACGAGCGCTACCGGCAGCTCGTGGTCCAGGAGAGGGAGACGCTGGTGGACCATGGAGGCTTCAAGAAGAAAGACAGGAAGAAGAAGGACAAGAAGAAAGAGAAGAGAGAGCGAGAGATGCTGAAGCATCCGGGTGTGAGTATCCTAACCGAGGGAGGGCTGGCTGGGCACCAGGCCTTGGAGGAAATGCAGGCTTGTATACGCTCCCTGTTGTTCCCGATCCTTCCCGCCCCAGTGTCCATGCTGAGTAGTACGAAAGCGCGACCCTCATTTGCCATGTCGAGCTCTCTTCATCTCAAGTGCGTGATGAGGCAGAAGAGGGCCACCTTTCTGTTTCCAGCGCAAGAGGACAGATAAGAGTCTCCAAGAGCCTGTCTGATTAATTACATTTGTTATTCCACCCTTCCTCCAAAGAGCTCGGGGCGCTGGCACACAGTGTCTGCCCTCCCCGCCCACCCACACCCCTTTTTAAATCCTCACAACAGCTTTGTGAGGTCAGTTCGGCTGAGAATGGCTGCTGGCCCGAGGTCACTCGGTGAGCTTCATGACTTGAGTGGGAATTTGATCCGAGGTTTCCTGGGATCTGCTCCAGCACTCTTGACCAGCAGCAGGTGTGTGGCTGTAAATAGTCAAGGCTGACGGAGGCTCCTGCAGTCCCTTGTTCTGTCTGCACCTTTCCAGACAGAGCGGAGCAGGCCAGGAGGGAGCCTTTGTCTCTCAAGTTAGCTCTTGGACAGCTCATTCGAGGCAATGGTCAGAGAGCGGGAGGCCGGGTTTGGCCGAGGAGCCAGTTCGTGTCCTCCCAGCCTCAGATGCCGGAGGAGGCCTTGCAGGGCTCGAGCCCAACTCAATGAGCAGGTGTTTTCTTGCCATAACCTGCACTGTGATGGTGGTGTGCCTGCTGTCCTGCCCCTTGTTGCCCTGGCAGCTGATGGCTGGGCCCGAGCTGGAAGCCATAGGCTGGCTGCCAACCAGCATAGCTGGTCCCTGTGAAGCTCTCGGAAGACCCACCCTGGTGGGGTATTTAGGGAGTCATGCCATTCGAAAATCTGGCACAGGCATACACACATGTAACTTGTCTTTCCCATGGGGCTCTTCCTTGGGAGAAAGACGTGAATCTGTTTACACCTTTGCAAACTAGTGAATCTGTAAGTTACCTGATGGCATTTGTCTGTGTAGGAGGTGCAGTCAGAGCTGGGGATTCTTCCATCGACGTCCTTTTATAATGTTTCATCCCCTGTCCTGTTGTCCGGCCATGCAAGTCCTGACCTAGAGCAGCAGGGCAGCCTGATGACAAGGAATGATGCCTTCCTGAAGAACTACACAGGGGGGAAAGCTTCGGGGATGTCTCCTGATCTGGCTGATCTGCCCAGGCTGCTCACGGGCCCTGCTCCAGGTAAACTGCAGCCTCTGGGGCCAGCCAAGTCAAGTCGGACTCACCAGATCCTCGCAGATGTGGAGAAGATCCTCGGAAGAGCTTCGTCTTGCAACAGACCGGCCTCTGCTCACCATTCACGCCAAGATGTGACTGCAGAAATCAGGTGTGCAGCTGCTGCTAGTGTCTTTTCAGACCAGGAACCTGATAGCATCAGTGCTGCAAAGCCCCTTTCCCAAACGCTGAAGGAACCCTCTCAAGCCGCGGAGAGTGCTAAAGCTGTGTTAGATCTGGGGGCGGCCAAGAACAGAAGCCCGTCCTTGGAGGGTGAAAAGCTAGGCAAGGACCAAGGGGGCAGTCATGTGGAAGGGGGCAGCCCCTGCCCGTCACCCGTTGATCTCTCCCCTGGAGAGGGCGCGATGGGGACCCTCAGCTGTAGGGTGAGGGACTGCGTCTTCTTGCACGCCATAGAAGAGGAAATGCTGCTGCCACCCACTGCCGCTTCCCCCGTGTCAGTTGGTCAGTGGTCCGAGCCCAGTGGCAGGGAGGGACAAAGCGACGCCCCTTCTTTTCAAAATGACGAAGCGAGGCCTCTTAGCGACGTGGTGGAGGAGAGCGGAAGGGAGCAGTGCCGGACCACAGAGCCCTGCACGAGTGCAAGAGAGAGCGCACGGCCAGCTGGGGCTCCGGCTGTGCCTGACCCCCAGCTGCAGGTGGTGTCCTCTGGGCTGGGAGCAATGGCTGGGAAGGGTGCAGATGCTGGTCGTCTGCTGGCAGCTGCTGCGGCTGTGCCGGTTCACCCCAGGGATGAAGAGGCACCAGGTGCGAGGCCGGAGTTCGACGGCGGCGGCGGTGGTGGGGGCGACAGCGGCGACAGCAGCGCGATCAGCAGCTTGGCCGACCGCCTTTATTCCCAGATCTTGGGCCAAGTAGATCACTTCTCCTCGGACCTGCACAGCTCTTGTGAGTCTGACCATTCCACAGAGCAGCTGGCTGCCAGCCAGAGGCCTTTTCTCGAAGCCCTCCACACACCCCAGACGCAAAGCTCCTCTGACAAACAGTCGGAAAGTGAGCACTACTCAGAAGACCGGAAGTGCTATCAGCGCGTGCTCCATATGGTGAAGCGATCCGGTGGAGTGGAGCTGTCTGTGCCGGGACCCCTCCAGCAGCAGCAAGGTGGCACCAAAGAACCTGGCACTGGCCAGGACGTAGAGCCCGGTGTTACTCAGCGTGGGGCCATGGAAGTGAACGCAAGGCCCGGCCGAGGAGCTGCAGGCTTGAAGATGGGGGGACCGCAGCGTCCAGGCGACGAAGACCAGGGATGCAGCGTTCAGAACAGGCAGGCAGAAAGAGAACCGGTGCAGAGCAGGGCGCGGGCAGAAAATGACAACGGGCCTGAGCTTTCACCAGCAGGAGACAGAGCTAAAGAGGTAGGCAGCTTAGGTTTTATTTATTGATGTTGTATTATCTACCCTCCATCTGAGTTGCTGCAGGCAATCCTTTCTATCACCCAGCCCCCTTGTCCCCTCACAAGAACCCTGCAAGGTAGGTTAGGCTGAGAGAATGTGATTGGCCCAAGGTCACCCAGTATGTTTTGTGGCTGAGCCTGCATTTCAGCCCTAGCCTCCCTGCCTTGTTGTGTCTAACTTGTAGCCCCCTCCCAGCCCTGAAGCTGGTTCACACCAACGGCCTTTCTAGACCAGCTTTCTGTTTCCCACAGTGACCAGCAACCAGATGCTCATGGGAGCCCCAAAAGCAGGACACGAGTTCAATAGCCTTCGCCCTCTTGTGCTCCCCAGTGACTCATATTCAGAGGCAGCACGGGGTGCCTCTGACCCTGGAGCGTAGCATATAGCCATCGTGGCTACTAGCCATGGATAGTATTATCCTCCATGAATGGTCTAATCCCCCTTTTAAGCATCTCTTAACATTCTGGCCATAACTGCATTGCGTGGTGTCAAATTCCAGAGTAACCTGTTGAAGAAATACTTCCCTTTGTCTGTCTTGAATTTCCCCGCCACTTGACTTCATGGGATGATGCCATCGGGTTCTAGCATTATGGGAAAGAGAGAAAAACTTCTCTCTCTCTCCGCATTTTCTACACCATGCATTATTTTAGTCACCTCTCTCGTGTCCCCACTGTCTTGCCTTTTTTCTAAGCTAAAAAGTTCCAGATGTTGTAATCTTTCCTTCTAGGGCAGTGTTCTCCAACCCAGATGTTTTTGGCCTACAACTCCCAGCACGCCCCAGCTAGCGTAGCTGGCTGGGGCATGCTGGGAGCTGTAGTCCAGCAACATCTGGGGACCCAAGGTTGGAGAGCCCTGTCCTAGGGCATTTGCTCCAGCCCCTTGATCATTTCTGTTGTTCTTTTCTGCACCCTTTCTACCTCTACAGTGTCCTTCTTGAGCTGCAGTGATCAGAACTGTACACAGTATTCCGAGTGTGGTTGCACTATAGATTTGCATGAAGGCATTACAATATTGGCAGTTTTATTTTCGATGCCTTTCCGAATGATCCCTAACATGAAATTTGCCTTTTTCACAGTAGCTGCATGTTGGGTTAGCATGCTCTCTCTCTCTCTCTCTCTCTTTTCTTTCACATTTACTTTTTAAATTTCAGTTTAGGAATAAACAGTATAAGAAACATGTAATCAAATAAGTGCTCATAACTACAACCAGTAGGGCACATTAAGTGGCAATTACTAATATCCAGGAAACCTATACTTTTAGGGAAAGGCAGTCTAGTGGTTGATTTTATGAGGAAGGATAAGGACACTGAGCTGACATTTTCATCAAACCATCCACCGCAACCCCCAAGGTCCCTTTCCTGGTTGGTCATCACTTTCTAGTCAGTTATGGAGAGTGATCTCAGGAACAAGTTGCATGTTTTTGTTAGAAGATCAGCAGTTTCACATTTGAATTTTTTTTTTTAATGAAGCGAACTCTCTAGTGAATACCATCCTGATCAGTTCATTTGTAGGTAAGGCCTGGAACGTCATCTCTTGTCACCACTATTTTCCTCAGACTCAGACTTGCGGCTCTTGAGATGCTTTGGCCGACAGCTCCCATCAATCCTTCACCATTGGCTTTGCTGGCTGGGACTGCTGGGAGTTGTAGGCCAAACCATCTCGAGGGCCAGAAGTTGCCCACCCGAGATAGACCTGCGGCTGCGGTCTGATCCAGCGTGGCTCTTCCTATGTTCTTTGAGACATTAAAATACTGTGGGTCGGTCACACCTTTCCTTTAGAGCAGCGTGTTCTCCAACCTTGGGTCCCCGGATGTTTTTGGCCTACAACTCCCAGCATGCCCCAGCCAGCGTTGCTGGCTGGGGCATGCTGGGAGTTGTAGGCCAAAAACATCCGGGGACCCAAGGTTGGAGAACACTGCTTTAGAGGTTGGCCTTATTCCCTGAGGCCCGCCTCTGAGTTTGTTTGCATTCAAGACAGCGATGGCGAGGAGGGTAGCACAGATGTGTCTCACAGGTGATGTGTGCAAGTTCTTTTGCTTTCCCAAGGCTTCTGAAGACAGCAGTCACCTGAAGGAATGGCATGTTCCTGACCCCTTGGACCCAGAGCCACACGACACTGGGGTGAGTCTGTAGTTAACGAGGGGGGTAGACAGAGAAGAGGAAGGAAGCCAGAACATCTGGACTCTTCAGAAACAAACATACACCCAACGTGGTGCTTGGTGTGCATGACCCTTGGTCGAACTGGTAGGTCAACAGCTGGCTTTGGACAGTCTTTGTCCACCAGTGTGTGCATTTGAAAGACCACTGCGACTTATTGAAGGGCCAGTATCAATGTTATTACTTGCTTTGGATTCAAGCCGCAGGTGTCTTGGCCTGCTTTGTGCCTTTTCTCTCTGGCTGCAGAAAAACAACAACCTGGCTCACATCATCACCCACCAAGGGTCTTATTTATTTATTATTTATTTATTATATTTATACCCCGCCTTTTTTCCTGCAAGGAACCCAAGGCGGCTTACATAATCCTCCTCCTCCTCTCCATTTAACCCTCACAACAACCCTGTGAGGTAGGTTAGGCTGAGAGTCAGTGACTGGCCCAAAGTCACCCAGTGAGTTTCATGGCTGAGCGGGGACTAGAACCTGGATCTCCCGAGTCCCAGTCCAACACTCTCACCACTAGAGCTTCTTAGGCTGCTTCTTATGCACATTGCAGTGTGTTGCTGGTGGAACCCAGATGGGCTGCATAGATGAGTACGCCTGAAACATGAACATGACTGCTTCTTGCCTGCCAACAGCATCGTGCTGAAGGTGGAGGCGGCTGCCCCTACAAAAGACTGCTGAAGTGGCCACACCAAGCTCCGGAGAACGGGGCTGGAGTCCCTAGCCACAACCCTAGACAGTTCTGCACCTTGAGGGTTGCCTGCCATGTGGGCCAGTTCCCCACAGGCAGCACTCAGTGTCTCCTTGGACGAGTCAGAGAGTACAGAGGTCCAGCCCTGTAAATGTTGGTTCCTTCTGGAAATAGCCCAGCTAATGAGCAGTCAGCACACCCATTGCCCATGAATCTTCCTCTGCCTCGTTGGCAGGTGGTCCTTTCCATGTCCCCTGTGTCGCTTGGTGTGCTGTGCGGCCGGCTGGGGTGGAGACACTGGGGGGGGGTCTCTGGGGGTGCCAGCCTCTCCTACTCCTTGCCCTTCTTTATTGTTTCCAGAGTCCGGCCTTGGAGAATGTTCTGGATGTGGCAGCATCATCTCCAGTCTTGGGCAGCCCAAAGTTTGGGGTGAGCAGAGCCACTGTTGAAAGCACTTGGAAGGAGGAGGTAAGTGGCACGGGGGGCGAGCTGCGTGTGGCTTCCTCTCGGAACATTCTGTTCTGGCAGGCGCCTTGCAAGGAGAACAGGAAGTGTGGTAGCAAGCAGGGTGCCTCCGGCCTTCTAGCTAGTCTGCAGTGAGGCGGGTGATGAGAGGTGGTGTGTCTCTTTGAGGTCTCAGCTGGGGGAAAGGCAGGGCAGTTCACGGCCACAGGTGTGACCCCGCCCCCTCAAGCCTTGGTAGGCACCCCAGCCTGTGCCACAGGTTGCTCTCTAGCATGTTGGGAATTGATGGCGATGGCGCCATGCACACACGCACACACATGCACCCTCATGTGCATTTCCGATAAGCCCATGCTTAAAATTTGGATGGCAGAAGCTCATGGCCCCCGGGGAGGGATAGGCTGGCCATGCCTTTCCGGGCCTTGCTATTAAGAAAGAGGACCTTGCATATCAGGGGCCATCTCTGGAGTGCCACTGGTGCTTTTGGCAGGCACAGCTGGCTGGGAAAAGAGATTGCATGGGTGGTGGGTGAGAGCCCATCCATTTGGAAGCAGGAGAGGGGCACATCTGCAGACCTGTAGCCTTGTCTTTCTAGCTTGACACCCATGTTCCTACAGTCCCTGCACCATCTTGTTCGGCTCTGCCCCACCTCATCTGTTGTATGATGGCAACTGTGTGTGCATGTGAGTGCGTGCCCTGTAAACGAACGGGCCGGCCAAGACATGGGTCAGGTCCCATGCAGGATAGTTCAGCTATTGCTGGCTTGGTAACTGTCTTCCCAAATTCAAACACACACACACACACACGATACAGATCTGTTCTTCATTCAGGTGGCACTGTTGGTTTGGGGCTTGTTGAGGGGAAGCAGGTGGAAGTTAAAAATGCTGCCTTCCCCTCACATATAGAAGTACAGACATTCCTGTCTTTGAAGAGGTGAGGATGGACTAGGTCGCCTTTGGGGTTTTAAGAGGTGGTGAGGAGGGGAACGTGCCTTCAGAATGAGCTTCTCTCTTTCAACCACTGAGGCTTTAGTACAGGGGTGAGCAAGCGTCAGAGGGGCTGCATTGCCACAGAGCAATGATTTTGGAAGGAAACAAGGTGTGTGTGTGTGTGTGCCTTGTTCGCAACCAGAATTGTGTCCCCAGGGAAATTCTAGTTAGTCCGCAGTGGGGTAGATGATCCATAGATCTATAGAGTTGGAAGGGGCCTCCAAGGCCATCGAGTCCAACCCCCTGCTCAGTGCAGGAAACTAGAGGAGGGGTCTCCCATCCAAGTAATGACCAGGCCTGGCCCTGCTTAGCTTTCCACGCTCAGACAAGCTGAGCCAGCGTGAGCCACTCAGATGAAACATTGTGGGTCTCTATTGTTGGACACCAGGAAGGAGCCTCCCTAAAGACCTCCAGGGAGTTCTTCGTGCGCCGGACAAGGTCCAGGAGCAAAAGGCCAAGAGCCTTGAGTTCAGCCGTTCTCGGTCTTACCCAGGTGCTGAAGAGTGTGAGCAGGAATGTGAAAGAGGTGAGCAGTAGGCAGGGCAAGTCGAGGCGGCCCTGTGAAAACTGGCCTGCACCTCTGAGCTTCCAAACCGAGGTGCCTAGGTGGGGACATGTGATGGTGGGAAAGCAGCTGGGCTTGTACTGCTGTCTCCTGAGACTCCCAGCCCTTTTCCCCAGGGCGTATGTGGTGGCTCCCATGGACGCCTTGTGCGGGGGCAGCCTAGCCATTGTTCTCTCGGAGGAGCCAAGACAACTCCTTGGCCATGGCACAAAGCAAGCCAGAGTTGGGAAGCGTTAAGTCTTCTGCCTCCTGCGGCCAGGAAGGGAACCTGCTGCCTTCCTGTGGGAGGGATATGGCAGCAACGGGTGCAAGCTGGTCTTGGAACGGGGGTAATTAGAGGCCACAGGGGTCTTTGTGTGTCTTCTTTTGGAATTTGTACCCCACTATTCTGTCTGTCCTTTCCCAGGGCAGTTCACAAATAATACGAGAAGAAAATCAAGTATAAAAATAAACTACAACACCCCAGAACATCACTGCAGCTCCAGTTGAGGCGTCTGTCTGACGCCACCATCTGCCCGATTCTGTGGGATCAATGTCAGTTGCTGCGGCCTGATGATGTGGGCAAGGTGCTTGCAGCCATGCGGCCGAGCACGTGCCCTCTCAACCCTTGTCCCTCCTGGCTAATAAAAGCCAACAGAGGGGGTATGGCCGGGTGGGTCCAGGGAGTGCTAAACGCAAATTTGTGCAAAGGGGTGGTTCCTGCTGTCCTCAAGGAGGCAGTAGTGCAACCACTCCTGAAGAAACCCACTCTGGACTGAATGGTACTAGATGACTTCTGCCCAGTCGCAAATACCCCTTTCTTAGGGAAGGTACTTGAGAGGGTCGTGTTGCTCCTTGCGTGTTGCCCCTATTCTGCCATGGGGTACAGATGCCGCCTCTAGGGGGGCATCTCTTGTGCTTCTCATCCAGCAAGGAAAGGCAGTCAGGAAGAGTGGGTGTCTCTGTCAGAAGCAGGTCTTCCAAAAAGAGGTGAGGACCAGCCCCACCCTGCAGCGAGGACACCTGGCTTCTTGCAGGAATGATACAGGAGCAAGGCTTTTGCAGCCTTTTAGGCCAGGATTTGTTGTTCTTGCTCTTTCAGAGACCATTTTAACAGTTTCTGATCATCACAATTTATGGGGGGAAAGTCCCCCAGTCTCTCCCCCCCCCCATGTGCTAGGAAGGGACTGAAGATCAAAGCCTCAGATTAGTCACTACATAGGGCCCCCAAGGGACCTATTAGCAAGTGAGCAACTGTTAGAGGAGGGCTTCCAACCCCAAAGGTCCACTGAGCTGGCCAAGCTGGCAGCCCAGCAGAACTTCCAGATAGAAAAATGCACTAAAACCACCAGTCTGGCCAAGGGCAGGGCCTGTCCTCTCCCCTGCGCCAGGAGCCGGGCTTGAGGGAACTGAAGGACAAGTGCCTCTTCCATCCCTCTCCCCTCCTGCTCTTCTGGGGAGTCCCCAAACACACACACACACACGAGAGAGAGAGAGAGTTGCAACTGTTGAGATGTGAACCTTGGCATTGCACGTTAGCTGCAGGGAGTCTTTCGCTAGCCATCCGACGTGGCCCTGTCACGTGGTTGGGGAATGGTGGCCTAACCAAGGATGCCTTTGCCATGACTGCAGCTCAGTGACCTCCTGAAGGAGAAGCGGGAAGAACTGGAGCGAGAGCATGGGAGGCAGCTGGAGAAGATGCGGGAGGCACACCAAGAGTCCCTAGCCCGGATGCGGGCACAACAGGAGGGCGAGGTAAGCTTGCAGCAAAGCCTGCTGGGAGGGAGCCGTTTGGAGGAAGCAGCAGCGAGCGCTGCCAGGAGGAGACCTGTGGCGCTGGCTTTTGCCATGGCGAACAATGTGGAACAAAGCACGTCCCCCCTCCCTCGCCATGAGTGGGGTCACCTCTTCCCTCTCTGACTTTGACCCTGTGGCAGGAAAGCAAGCAGAGGGCGGAGCTGCAAGCAATGCTGCAAGCTGAGCAGGAGCGCCTGAGGCTGCTCCACCAGGCAGAGCTCGAGGCTTCCTGGAAGCGGCGGCTGCAGGACTTGCACCAGAGCCACCAGCAGCAGGTAGGGAAGGCAGCTGGGGAAGGACTGCACGGAGGAACTCCGCTGTCCTGCAAGCGGCAGTAGTAACGGCCAAGTGGCTCGATGGGGCAGCTCCCAACCGCAGAACCTGCACACTACCGGGAGCAAAGAGTGCCGACGTTTCCACATGATCGGGTCACTGGAATGTTGCCCCAGCCGTGTGGAAGCTGCTCACGCAGGAGCAACTCCCCAGTTGCCATGGCCGTGTTTAAAGGGCCCCACGTGGTACCTCTGCAGTGTAAAGCACCCAGGAGAGGAGGAGGAGGAGCCACGGATGCTGCTTCCCTTCCTAGATCTTGTGGATCACTCTTAATTTTCAAAGATTCCGTCTTCCCAGCCTCCGTCATTAGCGGAGACGGCCCTTCACTCTTCCTGGTGCTTGTCATGCTGTGTCCGTCTCTTGGCAAAGACTGTGCCATGTGGGCCCGCCTTCAGAATCTCTGCCAGCGGGTCTGACGGCTCGCTTTGTACAGGAGCAAAAGGCCCAGGACGCGGCCCTGGAAGTGGACCTCGGAGCCAAGGGTGTCTAGGCGAGAGCGGCTCAGCTCCGCAGCCAGGCGAATGGCGTGTGCGTGCGCGCTCATCACGGTGCTGATGGGCGTGATGATGGCCTCCCAGAGGGCAGGCTCAGTGGAAATATTTGGGGAGTCCCGTGGGAAACTGGTGTGGATTCTGCAGAAAAGGTCCATAATCTGGATTCTGCTTTAACACCGGTTCCTTCACACGTGAGCATTTTCTGTTCCATTCCTGTTGGCTTACCGGTTGCTCCTCTGGAGGAAGGACACTGCGCTGGCTGCTGCCTCCTACGGGCAGAGCGAAAATTCCAGGAAGCGCTGGGCTCAGTGGGAGTTGTTCCTTGTGAGCCTTTGCTGTGCTCTGTCTCCAACCTCCTGAATACCCCCTGTTGGGGTTGGACTGGAAAACTGGTCTGTGTGCTAGCCAGCTAACTGAAGCCCTGGCTTTCCACACACAGCAGCAGAGTTTCCCCCCCCACGCAGCTTCAGCTTCAGCCTTCCAGCGGCATTCCAGCATTAAATCCAGTTCAGGACTCAGGAACCACACTGTAGTCCAAAAGAGTTCTAATCTAACTGTTTTATGAACTTATTACAAAGTATCACTACAGGTTACTTTACATTCCATATACAGAGTCCATGTGCAGAGTACAGAAGCCTTTGAAGGTACACCCAGCTCAGCAGAAAGCAAGTGCAACTTGCAAGCTTGTGCAAGAATCATTCAAGCGTGATAGCAGCCTGGCCACTACACATCACTGGTCTATTTACATCACATGAAGTCTGTGGCTCACGCTGGCTCAGCTTGTCTGAGAGTGGAAAGCTAAGCAGGGTCAGGCCTGGTTATTACTTGGATGGGAGACCCCTCCTCTAGTTTCCTGCATTGAGCAGGGGGTTGGACTCGATGGCCTTGCAGGCTCCTTCCAACTCTATGATCTATGAAATCTATGACCTCTTTGCTTCGCTTCACTTTCCCATGCCTGGCAAGGCCGCAGGCAAGAATAGCTACGTAAACCCAGACAGCCACGTTTCACCCTGTCTGTGAAGTTCCCAGATAAGCAGCCCACCGAACACAAACATCGCAGCGAGCTCTGTTTTGTACCATACACTAACGCACACACCCAGCTGGTTGCGTGACTTGTGGCACCCTGTGGCTGGCGGAGGGGCCTTCACGGGACTTCACTCACGCAGGAGGCTGTGCCTGTGCTCTTTTGGTAGGAGGTGGGCTAGAAGCAGGTGGGCTGCTGGGAGGATGGTTCTGCAGCGCGCCACTGGCACAAGGGCAGGGCCGGCGGCTGGGAGCCCCTTGCGGCCTGCCCCCAAGGGGTGTCTCTGGGCATGGATTGCCAGCTGCTGAGTCGGCCAGGGCAGACAGCCGTCCGTCTCCCACCCCTTGACACTCTCCGTTCACATGCAGGAAGAGGCCTGGAGGAAGAAAAGGCAGCAGCTCCTGGAGGAAGAGAAGCAGCTGGAGCAAAAGAGAAATGTATGTGCCAGCGGGGGGGGGGGGGGGGCTTTCTCCTGCGGCAAGGCGTGGGGCGTCTCCCTCCCATAATTATCCTGAGGGAGAGGGAGTGGCCGGCAGGGCATGAACAGCAAGATCCCACATGCAGGTTAGCGTCAGTACCAGACTGAACCTGGAGCTTGGTCTCCTTCTGTGGAACAGGGGAGGAAGCTGCCTTCTGCTGTGTCCGTCCGGCCCCGGGTCCAGCAGCCAGCCCACCATTTTCGACACTGACTGCCACCAGTGGCTCTCCAGGGATTGAACCTGGCTCAGCACGTGCTCTACCACCTCATGGGTGGGCAGGGGAACAACTCCAGCGCAAGACGCTGGGAGTTGGATGCCGCTTAAGGCCTCGTTGCACCGTGGCAGGCTCCTTCCATGGGAGCTGGGCCCCGGCGGGACAAGAGAGTTGGGAGACTTGGGCCAGCCTCATGCCTGGGCGATAGGCTGGCCAGGTTCTGTGGGCAGAGGGTGGCTGCGCCTGCCTGGCGAAGGCTGTTGATGGTTGCAGTGGATGATCTATGCTTTCCCCTACCTCCTCGGTCTCCCTTTGCAATGGCGAGGGCAGCGAAAGGGAGCTTGAAGTGTCCCTCACCAAAGACTCCTGAGCAAAATGAGCAGTCATGAGGTAAGAGGAGAGCTCCTCTTATGGACCTGTAACTGGTGAAAGAATAAGAAGCAGAGAGTAGGAATAAATGGTCAGTTCTCACAATGGAGGGATGTCAACAGTGGGGTCCTGCAGGGATCTGTATTGGGACCGAGGCTCTGTAACTACGGTAGTTCGTGAGTTACCGTATCTGGAATTAGGAGCGAGCGGTGAAGTAGCCGAGTGCGACACCAACTGGTTTAGGGTGGTTAAAACAAAAAGGGATTATTACAAAGAGCTCCAAAAGGATCTCTCCAAAGTGGGAGAGTGGACATCGATGTTCCTAATGTCAAAGCTGCAAGCGAGGCATTCTCCCGCTTTTGGGGAATCCTATCCTGGCATGTACCGGTAATAACCCTCGTGCCTTGAACGTTCTTTCCCAGGAAGCCGCTTTGGCAGCTCAGCTCTGCCTTGAGGAGTCCCGAAAAGAGCGGGAGGCTCATGCAGAGACCGCCCGGCAGCTGCATGGGACTCTGGTGGAGCTTCAAGGCCAGAAAACGGAGCTGGAGTCCCAGGTGGAGCGGAGTCAGCGGCTGCAGGAGCGGGTCAGGTGGGCTTCTGCTGGCCGCAGACTCGTGGCTGGGCTAAGCTGGGTTTGGGTGGCCAGCGTGTTGTAAGCCATGAGCCTTAGTGCATCGGAGAGTGCTGGCAAGTCCTCCCCTTGAGGGTGCCACTGCCATTCCCCAGAGAGAGTGTTTGTGGTTTTGGAAATGGGCAGCTTAGCGGAGCTCATCGGCTTTTTCACTCACAGAGGGCCCTAGCCAAGAGGCATTCCCTGCCTGGCAAGGACGGAGCTCCCCTTAGGGGGACATGGTTTCCACTGCACTTGGATTTATTTATTTGAAATTATTTTTAGGTCGCCTTTAACAGTAACATGCTCTTAAGGCAGCGTTCAAGATAAAAACCATACAAAACAGAGACAATAAGATTCAGTGACTACATACTCATTAAGAGTTCCATAAAAACAAAGGAGTGCTTTGTCCCTAAACTTCAACACACACCCCACCCCACCCCATCTACCACAGCTCGAAGCCAAATGAAGCCTTTTCTGTGGCGGTCCCCGTATTGTGGAACTCTCTCCCGAGTGACCTCCGCCATGCCCCCTCTCTGCTGAGCTTCCGCCGCTCATTAAAAACCTGGCTGTTCAGGCTGGAATATGGGGTGGGTTAAGATTTTTAAAAATTGTAATACTGTTTTAAATGTATTTTATCTTGTTTTAAATGTATTTTATCTTGTTTTAAATGTATTTTATCTTGTTTTAAATGTATTTTATCTTGTTTTAAATGTATTTTATTTTGTACATCGCCCAGGGTGGCCGGTTGCCGGCCAGATGGGCGATTGATAAATGTAAATTTAAAAAATAAAAAAAAATGGAGGGGGAAGCAGCACTAGCTGTTGTGCGTTGCTCGTGGGCTGTGCTTTACTTCTCCTTCCTGGGTCATTTGTAGTGACCTGGAGGAGGCCATCAAGAGGACGCAAGAGGTGCTGAAGAAGCTGGAGGAAGAAAGCACTGAAGCATCCCTAGAGAAGAAGGAGGATGCTCTCAGAATCCAAGACCTGCAAGAGAGCGGGCCAACGGTCAGTGGAAACAGGCAGGCAGCTGGAGTGTTATTGGGGAGGGGGCAGGGTGTCATTTGACCCAGCCTCCCATTTCAGCTTCGGGGCTCAGGCTGAAATTTGTGGTGGGAAGATGTGACAGTCCCCAGTTCAAAGAGTGAGGATATGCCATTATGCCTTTTTGTCACCCCCCACCCCCAAATTCATGAGAAACTGCTGACAATTAATTTGTCATTACTGGCAGATCTTCAGTTATTATTGAACTGTTGTTGTTTTTAAGTGTGTGTGTGTGTGTGTGTGTCTATATAGACACACACACACATAGCGTGCATGTTGTGAATGGTTTTAGTAGTGGAATTGTTATTTAGTGTGCATGGAAGTTTAGAATAGCACTCACAAAAAGGAAGATTCCATGTAAACATGTAAAGCAGTAGCAGTAAAGAAGCGATCTGCTTTCCCCACCCTTACAGGGAGACAATTGACACCAGACTCTGACACCTGGGGTGGGAGTGGGACCACCCTAGAACTTGGGCCCAAATGTGGCTTACAACTCCACTGTGTTGGGTATATATGAGTGGAGTTAACTGGAAGCACAGACACGGAGGCTATCCCCATGCTGGGCTGGTTAACACCCAAAGAAAACAATAAACCTTCTTACTATGTCTTTGGTTAGATCAGACAAGAACGTTTACTCACAAATTGCAGCATGCATATGTAGAAAGGTTGCAATCTTAGGTTGCAAATAGGCAGAACTCTACCTCGTGGAGGTCATGTGGCTTCAAAAGCAGGAGGAGAGAGCATGTGCGCATGGCAGGAAGTGGGAGGGACAAAAGGCAGGAAGAAACATCGTATACTATAGAGTTCCCCTTTTCAGCTATGTGATTTTAACCCTTCCCTCTCTGGAAGTTTGCATGCAGAGTTATACTATATCCAGCACACTGGTGGTCAGAGGGGGAAGGAGTTGGGGGGTGGAGAAGATGGGCCACATTTTCAGGCAATTGATGCCATTTGGAGGCATTGACTTCACCCCAAATTAACTTCAGGTTTCCACTTGGAATGGGACCGGTGGATTGTGCCTGTAGTGCTCAGAAAGAATGAGAGAGGGAGAGGGAGAGGGAGAGAGAGAAAGCGCTTTGCGTGGATAAGGTCCCAGGTTGAGTTACGCACATCTTTGGCAGTGGGGCTGGGAAGACCCTTCTCTGCCTGAAATCTTGAGAACTGCTGCCACATGGAGCCATGTCTAGCTCTGTCAGTCTAAGCCAGCTTCATCGATTTGTTTGAGGGGAGAGGAGAGACACTCTAGATGGGCAGGGTACGTAATTCTAAGGAGAGACGATGCAGAGTGCCGTCCCCCCGTCCCCCCCCAATGGTCATCTAACACTGGGATTCCTTTGACTGAAGCCATCTGCATTAATTGTCCAGGTACCATAGTTTTCCTGGGGATGGGATTCAGCTTTCATCTGCATATTAATTAACAGACTTTAAAACTGATTAAACCCTCAAGCCCTCCTCCAGAGAGATGGTATCTGAGACTCCAAAGAGCAATGAAGAAAGCATCCTCCTCCTGGATCAGTAAGTGAAAGACAATGCTGTTGAGTTTGTGGCCCTGGGCTTGGACAATGGTTGGGTACAGAGCTGCGGAATGTGACTGATTGGCTTCCCTGGCATTTCCTTCCTTCCTTCCTTGGGGGAAGCCACTGGCATGGTGAGAGCCCTCTGGTGGCACTTGCTCTGTACATCCCAGGACTTCAGGAATCATTTGGCATTCCATACTTCCCTCCCTGCAGGATCCGGCGCTACCTTTCTCCTGAAGAACCCTCCCTAAAGATGGCCAAGGAGTTCTTGGTGCGCCAGAGACGAACCACAAGGGAAATTAAAACGGCCAGGAGTGCAGCCAAACAGCACCGGCGTCATGACCTGCAGAGGGCACACGAGGCCACTCAGGACCTCAGTCATTCCCAGGTGCTGGAGGGTGTGAGCAGGAACGGGAAAGAGGTGAGCGGCAGGCAGGGCAAGTCGAGGCGGCCCTGTGAAAACTGGCCTGCACCTCTGAGCTTCCAAACCGAGGTGCCTAGGGGGGGGACATGTGATGGTGGGAAAGCAGCTGGGCTTGTACTGCTGCTGTCTCCTGAGACTCCCAGGCCTTTTCCCCAGGGCATATGTGGTGGCTCCCATCAAGCCAGAGTTGGGAAGCGTTAAGTCTTCTGCCTCCTGCGGCCAGGAAGGGAACCTGCTGCCTTCCTGTGGGAGGGATATGGCAGCAACAGGTGCAAGCTGGTCTTGGAATGGGGGTAATTAGAGGCCACAGGGGTCTCTGTGTGTCTTCCTTTGGAATTTGTACCCCACTATTCTGTCTGTCCATTCCCGGGGCAGTTCACAAATAATATGAGAAGAAAATCAAGTATAAAAATGTGAAGGATCAGCACCTGAATCCTTTGCGTGAGTTTGGCGCTTAACGGGTTAACCAGTGCAGCATTACAGCCCGTACAAGCGAAAGAAACCACCTAAGCGGTTTCTTGCAAACAAAAGGAAACGCAGCCTTTGAACTGCCAAATAAGGCCTTTATTTATTTACACAGGATATGGAGCAGAACTAACAGCTTTCTAGGAAATACTACAACGTCAATAAGATCTGACGTGACCTTTAAGTTTATCAATGACAGGCTCCCAGGCTAGCGCATTTGGATTAGTCAGTTACCTTAGATCAGAGACGTCACACTAGTCAGTTTCAGCCTAACTCCGGGTCTGTCCGATCCGGGGAAGGAAACAGCTTACTCCAGCCGCCGCTGGAGTGTGGTTCGTACTCAAAAGTACCCTGGGTTCCCAACAACCAACAAAAGGAGGGGAGAGGGGTTTTCTACCTCTGTGTTTCCCGCTCTCCCGCCCCTTAGGTCAGGTGGGGCTATTGCCTGCCCCTTCGTGTCAAGTGGGCTTATTCCTGCCCGGGAAGAAGGTGACATATTGGATATTTTACAGCTCTTTGAGACTGCCCTGTTAGGTTGATGGTCTTGATGATCCTTTCCTGGGTTTTGTGGATTACAAGCGAGATCCTCCATTGCTGGAATGCCGGTCTGTCTGGCTGCTTCCCTGTAACCCAATCTCCCCTTCTCGCCCCCCTCCCCTGGAGGACGGAGACTGGTGTGTGCATGTATACTCGTGTCAGGCTTTCTCCACAAAAAATAAACTACAACACCAGAACATCACTGCAGCTCCAGTTGAGGCGTCTGTCTGACACCACCATCTGCCCGATTCTGTGGGATCAATGACAGTTGCTGCGGCCTGATGATGTGGGCAAGGTGCTTGCAGCCATGCGGCCGAGCACGTGCCCTCTCAATCCTTGTCCCTCCTGGCTAATAAAAGCCAACCGAGGGGGTATGGCCGGGTGGGTCCAGGGAGTGCTAAATGCAAATTTGTGCAAAGGGGTGGTTCCTGCTGTCCTCAAGGAGGCAGTAGTGCAACCACTCCTGAAGAAACCCACTCTGGACTCAATGGTACTAGACGACTTCTGCCCAGTCGCAAATACCCCTTTCTTAGGGAAGGTACTTGAGAGGGTCGTGGTGGAGCAACTTCAAGCACTCTTGGAAGATACTGATTATCTAGACCCATTCTAGTCTGGATTTTGACCTGGTTACAGGAACAAATCAGCCTTGGTTGCCCTGATGGATGACCTGTATTGGAGAGGGACAGGGGAAGTGCGACCCTGTTAATTCTGCTCTATCTCTCATCAGCTTTTGATACCATCGACCATGGTGTTCTCCTGGATCGACTCCGTGGGCTGGGCATTGGAGGCACTGTGTTATGGTGGTTCCGTTCTTATCTGCGGGGTCGATTTCAGAGGGTAACATTGGGTTCTATTCCTCTGCCCCATGGTAACTGAGCTCGCGGGTTTCGCAGAATATCATCTTGTCCCCACTGTTGTTTAACATTTATATGAAGCTGCTGGGAGCAGCCATTAGGGGTTTGGAGCCAAGTGCCATCAGTATGCTGACACACAGTTCTCTCTCCCTGTGACATCTGACTCAGGAGAGGCTGTGCAAGTCCTGGATCAGTGCCTAGACTCAGTGATGGGCTGGATGAGGGCCAATAAACTGAAGCTGAATCCTGGCCAGACTGAAGCCCTGTGTGTGTCAGTGGCTCCCACGTTCGCAAGATAGGCTCATTGTCTGCTCCAGATGGGGTTCCACTCCCTTTGAAAGATCAAAATGTCCAAAAGCAGGAAAGCCAATCTCCATGCAGCTCTTTTGCTACTGGAAAAGTAGGAACCTGTAGGTGGAACTGCACAGGTGACCATTTGAAAGAGCTACACTCCCAGGTAAGCAACCTGCCTTCCCTACTGGTGAGGAAAGAGGAGCAGGCTGCCTACTGCACACTCTGGAGGAGGGAATCTGAAGGTTACCCTCTGATCCAGTCCTTTTTCACACTACAACTGAGCCTAGGTCATTCTTTTTCCCATAGTGCAGTGTTCTCCAACCTTGGGTCCTGGGACCCAAGGTTGGAGAACCCTGCCATAGTGCTACCTTCCTCCTCATACCAGCTCTCATCACATGTCCTTGGGGCCTGGGAGGGGCCGACCGCACTAAGTGGGCTTTGTTGGCAACCCTCCCTGACCTCCAGATTTGTCAGCCCCCTCCGCAAGATGGGGCCGTGTAGCAAATCTGTGGCCCCGTGTGCTCAAAGCCTCGGAGCAAGAGAGGAAGCTTTTTGCCCTCAGGTGGCTTGCCTTCCTTAAGGTCTTCCTTAATTAATTGGTGGCATTCAGATTGCTTCGGGGGAGGGAGGAGGAGAAACACTCCTGTCAGCTATAACCTGAGGTGGCTCGCCCTGAGGACGGACCATGCTGGCCTGAGCGGGCGAGGCAGAACCGAAATGACAACCTGCGTGGGCATGAGACAGTTTGCCTAATGGTAGGAGCGGCGGGGTCAGCTGCTGAAATCTTTTCTTCATAACTCGGATATGTGCTGGATATAATGTGTGAAGAAAAGCAGACCCTTCTCCACCACACACTTGTAAACAAGTGTAATCCCAGCTGGAGGCTGGAAACCTCATGCAAATATACGTAGTTTCCTCTGATGGCCCCAGAGTCTCCCATGTATTCACATGCAAATGTTCCCCAAGCACTCTAGTCATGATCATGAGCCACCCCTCCTCTGCCTAGCCCAGATGAAGTTCATCCTGACTGGCCAAGGACAGATGGGCTACCAAAAAGGGTGGCAGGGGGGAATCTGCCAGCCGTGGCTTCTGGGTTTGGTTGTTGTCTGGACGCAAAGGAGCACGGAGTAGGGCTTTTGCTGAGGCAGGCCCTAAGAAGACCAACCCCCCCCCCCAGGCAAAGAGTAAGTGCCTGGGTGTTTATATAGTAAAGGTACTAGTTTTGTTGTTTTGTAGCTCTACTTGTGTATACCAAAGTGTCTCCCCGCCTTTTCCCCCTTCCCTTATTTCCCACCTTTTTATTGTAATCGGTTTACCTTAAATAAACTTTCCTGGTTCTACCCCACACGGAGTGTGTAGTTCCTCTGTGGTTCAGTGCTAAATCCAGTGTATAGACCAAGGGCAAGGCCCTGAGAGAATCAGTGTCAAGATGGCAGAGCCAAGGCTGGCAGTTTGGCGCCTTTGATCTCTGGTCTTGAGTCAAGGACCGGTTGCAGTCCTTCAAAATAATGCCTTTTCCCTTTTGTCATCTTAGGTCTGGTGTCAGACAAGTCCATCCACTGGAGTCCAGGCTAGAGCAGGGCAAGGTAAGAGGGAGAAGATGAGGAAAAAGTGGAGAAAAAGGGTTTTTGCCTATTTTGAATATGTATAAAAAAGGAAGGTAGAAAAATCAGAGATTGGAAATAAGGAACAACCAGGAGGAGAATCACAAGGGAGGGTGGGGACCAGATTGTGTGAGAGAGAGAGAGACTAGAGAGTGAGCTCTGTCCTGGGCAAAAGCGGGGAACAAACTGGAAGTTAGACGCCAAGGATGCGGGCCCAAGGCAAAGATTCTTGGGCATGTGATCCCTGCCTTGACCTTCTTAGATGCCTTCTTAGCAGCAAACAGGGAAGCACAGTCTGGACTCCTAGCCGAAGGACACACCGAAGCACTCTATGGCCAAAGGGTGCCTCAGCAGGGGCAAAAATGTCACGCCTGTCGTGCCCAGCGAGTGTGAAGGGAAGACCAGCTCACTGCCCTGCACACCTCTTCAGGAGAGGGTCAGGACTTTTCCTTCCTCTTCTGATAGGTTGCTCAAGGACAAATGGTCTGCCCCGCTTCAAGGGAAATAATTAGTGAGTGTGACCCAAAGACTTCATATTCTTCCGCAGCAAACTGTAAAGAACCTTAATGTCCCATTAATCGATGCTCCGGTAGCAGCTGCTCTTTTTGTGGTCGTTACACCAAAAGACGGGGATGCACCGCTTCAGGATCCGTGTGAGAGGTGCTCAGTCACGGCCCTGCGAAAGGAGCTTGAGGCTGCTGCCCTGGCATGATGAGCTTTCTCCACATCTTTGTTTTTTTTGGAAGGGCCTCACTTATTTGGATTGGGGACCTCATGAATAAGAAGGATCCAGAGAGTAGTCTCCTCTGTGGAGGATTGGTGAAGCTGTTACACAGCCAAGTCCACCTCAGGGATCAGAGCCCAATGCTGTCCAACTTATTCATAAATGATCTGGAATCAGGAATGAGCAGTGAAGTGGCTAGGTTTGCTGATCACACCAATTTATTTAGGGTGGTTAAAACAAAAAGGGATTGTGAAGAGCTCCAAAAGGATCTCTCCAAACTGGGAGAATGGGCATCAAAATGGCAAATGTGGTTTCATGTGAGCAAGTGTAAATAATCCACGTTGGGACAAAAAAAAAATCCCAACTTCAAGTATAAGCTGATGGGATCTGAGCTAGCAGTGACTGACCAAGAAAGAAATTTTGGGGTTGTGGTGGACAGCTCGATGAAGATGCCAACCCGCTCGGCATGCAGCTGCTGTGAAAAAGGTAAATTCCATGTTAGGCGTAATTAGGAAAGGAATTGAAAATAAAACTGCCCTTATACAAATGTACAGTGCCTGGAACACTGTGTACAGTTCTGGTCTCTGCAGCTAAAAAGAATATTGTAGAGTTGGGAAAAGTGCCGAAAAGGGCAACTATAGTGATCAAGGGGCTAGAGCAAGTCCCCTGTGAGGAAAAGTTACAGCAGCTGGGATTGTTTAGCTTAGAAAAGAGGCAAGTAAGGGGAGACGTGACAGAGGTGTACAAAATTATGCATAGTGTGAAGAAAGTGGAGAGGGAGACGTTTCTCTCCCATAATTCTGGAACCCAGTGGGGTCATCCCATGAAGCTAATTGGTGGGAGATTCAGGACAGATGAAAGGAAGTATTTCTCCACACAGCGCATAGTTAAACTGAAATTCATTTCCACAATCCTGGGTGCCTCCCTACCACCATACCATTGGCTGCTCAACATTAAAGTTCCTTCCTGTTTTGTGTGAACAACGCATCCAGACTACAATCTAAATTGCTAGCAAAGTCTGAAAGTTGGGTTGGTTTTTTCTTGGAGATGCATATGCTCAGCTTGGTAGCCATTTCTGCTATATCCCCTTCAGATGGATCTTTGATCCATCTTTTTTCTCATACTATTTCCTGCAAATCCCTTTCCTCACCGGTCTATAAGTAGTCTCCTCTGTCTACTGCTCGACCGTGAATGGAACTGGGAGGGAGGAGCCAGGACCAAGGCAAAGATTCTTGGTCATATGATCCCAGCCTTTCCCTGGGCAGAGGGGGCCATAATCCATCTTGGATGCCTTCTTCACACCAAACCAGAACCACCCTTTCTTGGTGAATATCCAACGTTGTGTCTGCCCATCCCCTATATGCATGGGGCACAACTTTGTGGCACCTCAGGACTTCTCTACATGAGGCATTTATTGTGCACTCGTCGCCCCTCACTCACAGAGATTTGCAGGTTCTTTTCACAATATCACCCTCTCCTGTGTTTTCCAGCCATTTTTGCGGCTTTTTTTTTTAGAGTGAGGAAAGTCAGCCATTAAATTTTAAACTGGAACAAAAGCCTCCCGTCAAGTGGAAAATCTGCTACACTGCAGCTATACCACAGCACCACCTTGTGGTTGGTTAATAGAATATATATAAAGGCAGAGAAAGAAAAAACCAGGAGAAAAGCCCAGTGTAACTGAGGAAATCCTACTCCCGCAAAGAAAATAGAAGAAGCCTTAGAAAAGCTGCAGGGTAAGCACCTAATGTAGAGAAGCCCTCATGCCTGGACCACTGTGTGGTGAGCAAGTAGAAGGAGAATTCACAGTTAAGGAAAATTATGTTTCCATTTCCAGATATGGAGGGGGGTTTGGTGCAGGCCATCTAGAGAGCCTCAGGGCTGGAAATCTGGTTGGCGCCCTGTGTGCTCCCCCCGTCCTCATACACACATTCTACTGTAGACTTGGAATAAAGAGCAGGATTCACAAGAAAACCAAAGGCTCCTGCAATGGGTCGATTTCTGGATGAAAAGTTTGACTCGTTTGTAGCCTGTGCAGATTCACAGCAGATGGCAGGGTGAAGGTAGGACCAGAACGCCCCACGCTGGGCTTGAAAACGAACTCCTTTCTCTTCCAGGTGGGTTCCCATTGCCCTCCAGAAGTCCCGGCTCTCCGGATTTCAAGCTTGGCTACGTGAGATCTGGGTAAGGCATGTCTGCAATGCCCGTGGCCGGCTGCTCAGGAGAGAGATTTGTGTCTTGTGTTTCTGCGTTGGCTGGCTCAGCTCCCCCAGAGCACCACGGGAAGAGTCTTCCTCCTCGCTGTCTCTTGTGAAATGCTGGACAGAGTAGCCATTTTGCGTTGGGGGACTCCCCATTCTTCCCCCTCTCCTGCACCTCAGGAGGAAGAGGGAACCCCTCCTCATATCTGAAGATGCCAACAGACCACCCCTGGGGAGAACAAAGTGCACTGCGGCCTGAAGGGTCCACGGGGGTGCCCGATTCTCCTGTCAGGGGAGCAAAGCTTTGGCCAGAGCAGCAAGAGCGCCTGCTAGCTACCCGCTGCTTTCCTGCAGGGGCTGGAATGGGGCTTCCAGCTGGTGCCTCTTGGCCCCCAGCTTGTCTGTTGCCCTGCCTCTTTCTGAGGGGAGCTGCTGCTGATGTCCCTCCCAAGGGCCCTTTGAAGGCTGCTCTCCTGGTTGGCTCACCACACACCCTTTTGCTTCCCCACAGCGAGCAAGACCACTTGTTCCAGCAACGCCATATACGAGGCCCCGAGACTGAGGGGCTGAATATCCAGGATGCAATTGAGGCCACCAAGAAGTGGCTGGAGAGTTTCAAGCAGCATTGCAAAATGTATCCTTTTGCTCAGGTGTTGCCTCTCTCTGAGGACAGACCCCCAAAGCATGTAACTGTCACCTCAATTCTTCAGCAAATTCCTTTGTTCCCAAGGCACTGAGAGGGGATCTGGAGGTCTGTTTGCAGCGACCCTGTCTATCTCTGCCTATGTTGTAGTCTGGTTGTGCATGGAGGGGTATTTTAGCAGTCCAGCAGTATGCTCAGCCTATACAGAAGAGAGATGTTGCAATAGCCCCTGCTTGAGCACAATAAAGCAGCATTGTCAGTAGATGGGTAGAATCATAGAAGAATCATAGAAAAGTAGAGTTGGAAGGGGCCTACAAGGCCATCGAGTCCAACCCCCTGCTCAATGCAGGAATCCAGGTCAAAGCATCCCTGACAGATGGCTGTCCAGCTGTACCTTGAATGCCTCCAGATTGGGAGAGCCCATCACCTCCCTAGGTAGTTGGTTCCATTGTCTTATTGCTCTGACAGTCAGGAAATTTTTCCTGATGTTTAGGTGGAATCTAGGTTCCTGTAACTTGAGCCCATTATTCCGTGTCCTGAAAACTGGGATGATGTGATGATACAAACTGGGTGTGTGTTTGTAGTAGGGGGTGTCCATAGTAGGTGTGTGCAAACCACAAGCTTTGGTTCAGACCCTGTTTTGGATCTGACTGCTTCAGAGGCTGCCTAATTTGACTTGGGTCTGAATCAGAACCTCACTTTGGGGGATCCAAAGCTTCCTCCCTCCCTATTGAAATTGTTGGGAAATTTTAAAAAATAATAGAACTGTTTTGCTTTCCAGCACACTTGGATGACCTTTGCCCATTCTGAGTGGATTAATCCTGCTAAGGTTCAGACAAATAGGTGCAGGGTATTTTGTATAAGCACCCTTTAAATTTGTGGGGTGGGATTGTAAAAAGGGAACTGCCAATAACTTTTTAATTTCTTGGCAGAATTGGATAAAATTTGCAGGTGTAGTTTCCCTACTGATGGATGAATCATAGGTGCGGGGGGGTTGGGGGGGCAAGTGCAGTCTTTATAGACTGGGGGTTTTAAAAAAGGATCTGCTTACCCATTTACCCCCTCTGTATTTTTAGGGGGGGAACTGGTATAAAAACAAAGTAATCACAGTGATGCCCCATGGTGGGGGCGGGGAAACCTGCAAAATTTCAGACTTTTTTTGTGCTAAGGACCTTCAAAGTTGATCTGTGGGGTGAGGGGATGAAAAAAAAAAGGGGGGGACCCTTTGTTTTTCTGGGTCATTTGCATGCATACATAGTAGAGGTGTCCCGAAGTAAGTAACCTGTAAAATTTCAGAAACAGAGGTTCAGGGTTTAGGGAGTGAAGATGAATGAAAAACAGTTTTAGGGTTTTCGCTGGGTTTTCTGTTCAATTGACAGCATCAAAGTCACTCAAACTTTTAAGTGCTTCATCCTTTTTGGTCTTGCTCCTTGCTTCATCTAGGTAGGTGTTGCTCGTCTGCCATTCTCCCCCACTGCTTAATGTAAAGCCACCTATGCTAAAACAAAGAGGACAGCCCCTCCCTGCCTGAAATAATATAGGGGGAAGGGGAACTGAGGGCCTTACAAGGAAATTTGCTTGCACTAAACGCTACTCTTAACAGCGGCAGGTGTGCGTGGGCAACACAAATTGCCCACAAAAGGGGAGAAGGAAATGCCTTTTAAACACATCCAAAACTTCCAAGGCTCCCATGGCCTACATAGTAGTGTACACAAGCTCTACAGTGTACACTTCCATATAAATTTCTATTACATGCCCACTGTCCATTCCAGAGGTATTCAGAGGTATATCCCAGTCCAAATCCACGAAATTCCCACTCAAACCCCCCTTTTTAAAGGCACCCCGAGGCTTGACAGCTGAACTTTGGCATCTGTCAAACAGGTTTTCCCTTTTAAAAAAGGTGCTTTGCTTCGGATGAGTCCTGCATCTGTCTGAATTTGATGCGCACCCCTAGCATGTAGAGGAGTGTTATCTCTTAGCAGAAGGCACAGTCTAACCTACCATTTCCTCTGCTGTTCTGTAGCAGCTTCCAGCACTCGTGGAACAGTCCTGTAGCAATACAGTGGTCTTTCACCTTTCCTTGTACTTGAGTGGTAGACATAGTTTTCTTGGACTTCCAAAAGGCTTTTGACAAAGACCCTCGTGTGAAAGACTCCTATGCAAACTTCAGTCATGGGATACGAGGAGAGATCTTATGGATCGGAAACTGGTATTAGGAGAGAATGAGCAGGCATAGTTTGATGATGACACAAAATTATTTCAGGTGGTCAAAACAAAATAGATTGCAAAGAGCTCTAAAAGGGACTCGGCAAACTGGGAGAATGGGCATCAAAATGGCAAATGCAGTTCAATGCAGGCAAGTGTAAAGTGATGCACATTGGAGCAAAAAAATCCCAACTTCATATATTCACTGATGGGATCTGAGGTGGCACGGACTGATCAAGACAGTATCCTTTTTTAGGCGCGGTGACCAGATCTGTACACAATATTTCAAGTGTGGTTGCACCATAGATTTGTATAACAGCAGTATGATATTGGCAGTTTCATTTTGTATTCCTTTCCTAATTATGCCTAAATTGGAATTTGCCTTTTTCACAGCAGTTGCACATTGGGTTGGCATTTTCATTGAGTTATTTGCCACAACCCTGATAAGACTTGGAAAAACTGCAGAAAAAGGCAAACAAAATGGCAAAGGGGCTGGAGCAATTTCCAGTTATGAGGAAAGGTTACAACATCTGGGACTGTTCAACTTAGAAAAAAGATGAGTAAGGGGAGACATGATAGAGGTGTACAAAATTCTGCATTGTTTGGAGAAAGTGGAGAGAAGTTTCTCCCATAATGCTAGAACAGAATGGGGTCATCCCATGAAGCTGATTGGTGGGAGACTAATGACAGATAAAAAGAAGAACTTCTTCACACAGCGCAGAGGTAAACTGGAATTCGCTACCACAAATGATGGCCACCAACTTGGATGGCTTTAAAAGGGATTTAGATTCTTGGAAGATAAGGCTATCCATGGCTAGTCCCGATGGCTATACAGTATCAGAGGTAGCATGCCTTTGTATACCAGTTGTTAGGAAATATGAGTGGGAGGGAAGGTGTTATTGCACTCATGTCCTTCTGATGGAGTTTCTATTGGGGCATTTGGTTGGCTACTGTGGGAACAGAATCCTGGACGAGGTAGACCTTTTATCTGTTTCAGCATGGCTCTTCTTATGTTCTTATGATTGGAACCCAGCTCTGTTGACTACTACGTTCTTTGGCTTTTCCTTCACCTAAACTGCCAGTCCTCTCTTGCCAAGCGCACCAAAGACCTCAGCCTTTCCCTGGGCAGTCGGGGGATATGAGCCATCTTGGATGCCTTCACACCAAACCAGAACGACCCTTCATGGTGAATATCCATTACGTCTGCCCATCCCTTATATGCATGGGGCGCAGCGTTGTGACACCTCTGTGTCTGGACCAGTGGATGGCACCAGGTGGGGACATCTGAGCAGTTTCCTTACATGCGAGTTCTCCTACATGTTCACCAGACAGTGGTCCAGCTCCTGCCCTTTAGGGTGACTGGTCTGAGTTCCTCGCTTGGGTCTGGATCAGGCTGCATGAAGTACGTTATTGCTTAGTGAAAAGTTTCTGGCTTTAGGAAGGGAGTGGGAGGTGCTTCCTAGACCAGCCCCTCAGACTAAACCTCTTCAGTTAAAAAATATCCTGCCTCCTAGAGAGTGGGATGGAGAACCTCCTCATGCCTAGACCACTGTCTGGTGAGCAAGTAGAAAGAGAATTCACAGTTAAGGAAAATTATGTTTCCATTTCCAGATATGGAGGGGGTTTTGGTGCAGGCCATCTAGAGAGCCTCAGGGCTGGAAATCTGGTTGGCGCCCTGTGTGCTCCCCCCGCCCTCATACACACATTCTGCTGTAGACTTGGAATAAAGAGCAGGATTCACAAGAAAACCAAAGGCTCCTGCAATGGGTCGATTTCTGAATGAAAAGTTTGACTTGTTTGTAGCCTGTGCAGATTCACAGCAGATGGCAGGGTGAAGGTAGGGACCAGAACGCCCCACGCTGGGCTTGAAAATGAACTCCTTTCTCTTCCAGGTGGGTTCCCATTGCCCTCCAGAAGTCCCGGCTCTCCGGATTTCAAGCTTGGCTACGTGAGATCTGGGTAAGGCATGTCTGCAATGCCCGTGGCCGGCTGCTCAGGAGAGAGATTTGGGTCTTGTGTTTCTGCGTTGGCTGGGTCAGCTCCCCCAGAGCACCACGAGAAGAGTCCTCGTCCTCCTCGTCCTCGTCGTCCTCCTCCTCCTCCTCCCCCTCCTCCTCGCTGCCTGTCTCTTGGGGAATGCTGGACAGAGTAGCCATTTTGCGTTGGGGGACTCCCCATTCTTCCCCCTCTCCTGCACCTCAGGAGGAAGAGGGAACCCCTCCTCATACCTGAAGAGGCCAACAGACCACCCCTGGGGAGAACAAAGTGCACTGAGGCCTGAAGGGTCCACGGGGGTGCCCGATTCTCCTGTCAGGGGAGCAAAGCTTTGGCCAGAGCAGCAAGAGCGCCTGCTAGCTACCCGCTGCTTTCCTGCAGGGGCTGGAATGGGGCTTCCAGCTGGTGCCTCTTGGCCCCCAGCTTGTCTGTTGCCCTGCCTCTTTCTGAGGGGAGCTGCTGCTGATGTCCCTCCCAAGGGCCCTTTGAAGGCTGCTCTCCTGGTTGGCTCACCACACCCTTTTGCTTCCCCACAGTGAGCAAGACCACTTGTTCCAGCAACGCCATATATGGGGCCCCAAGACAGAGGGGCTGAATATTCAGGATGCTCTTGAGGCCAACATGAAGTGGCTGGAGAGTTTCAAGCAGCATTGCAATGTGTATCCTTTTGCTCAGGTGTTGCTCAGCCATCCCAAGACTTTAGCAAATTCCTTTGTTCCTAAGGCACTGAGAGAGTACCTTTCGTTTCCTTGTACTGACTGGTAGACATAGTTTGCTTGGATTTCCAAAAGGCTTTTGATGAAGACCTTCATGAAAGACTCCTGAGCAAATGTAGCAGTCATGGGATAGGTGGAGAGATCCTCTTACAGACGTAGTGGTTAGAGTGTTGGACTGGGACTCCGGAGATCCGGATTCTAGTCCCCGCTCAGCCATGAAGCTCACTGGGTGACTTTGGGCCAGTCACTGACTCTCAGCCTAACCTACCTCAAAGGGTTGTTGTGAGGATAAAATGGAGAGGATTATGAAAGCCGCCTTGGGTACCTTGCGGGGAAAAAGGCGGGGTATAAACAAACAAACAAACAAACAGTGAGGACGAGGCAAGGTTTGATGATGACACCAAATTATTTCAGGTGGTTAAAACAAAACAGATTGCAGAGAGCTTTAAAAGGGACTTGGCAAACTGGGAGAATGGGCATCAAAACGCCAAATGAGTTTCAATGCAGGCAAGTGTAAAGTGATGCACATTGGAACAAAAAAATATATATCCCAGCTTCATATATTCACTGATGGGATATGAGGTGGCAGGGACTGATCAAGAGAGATCTCTCACTACCACAAGGTGTAGTGAGGGCCACCAAGTTGGATGCCTTTAAAAGGGGTTTAGACAGATTCTTGGAAGATAAGGGTATCCATGGCTACTCGTCTTGATGGCTATACACTATTGGAGGCAGTGTGCCTTTGTATACCAGTTGTTGGGAAACATGAGCGGGAAGGAGGGTGTTACTGCACTCATGTCCTTCTTACAGGTTTTCTATTAGAGCATTTGGTTGGCTATTGCAGGAACAGAATTCTGGATGAGATAGACCTCTGGCCTGTTTCAGCATGGCTCTTATGTTCGTATGACTGGAACCCAGCTCTGGTGACTCTACTACGTTCTTTGGCTTTTCCTTCACCTAAACTGCCAGTCCTTTATTGCCAAGTGCACCAAAGACCTCAGCCAGTGGCACTGGTTTGGTCCAGCTTGGACTGGATGAGAACAACCAAATCAAGGTCTACCACTTCTAGGCAACTGAGACAAGGCCGGTTGGAAAGCTGATCACCTGGCCGAAGTTCGCAGCAGCAGAGCCTTAGTGTTCTCTCTAGTTTTTATTCTTGATCCGTTTTTATCTTGTTATTGATCACTCATGCGCATTATGAGTAGACATGCCTAAGTAAGCTTATCCTACTTACTTCTGAGAAGGCTTTAAATCTGTAAGAATCACATTTTGGCCCCACTCACTCTACCTTTGGTCTCACCCCTAGATGGAATGTAGCCCCCTGAGACCTTTCCCAGATTGGCATTCAGTCCCTGGAATGGAAAAAGGTTCCCCACACTTGTTGTAATACTATCTCCTCTATACAAAATGTGAAGCTCCCCACTGTTCCCACCGAGGCTTCCCATACATCAAGGTAATGTTGGATATGGCTGCAGTGGACAAATTATTCTTCAGCATCCAGGCAACTTCACTTTGTCTACTTATAGGGATGGGTAACTTGTGTCCCCCAGATGTTTTGGCCTACAACTCCCATGATCCCTCAGCATTGGCCATGCTGGCAAGGGCTGATGGGAGTTGTGGCCTTTCAGATGTTTTCTTTACAAGTTGCCCACCTCTGGAAGAAAACCTACATGTCCACACACATGAGCAGATGTGGTATTCAATCCCCACAAGATATATTATAAACCATCATGGCTTATCACATTGTGTGAACCCAGTCCCTATCTATGCACACACAAGATATAGTTTCTATGAAAAGAGTAGTATATAAATGTGGATAACACTACATTAAAGTGTTTTAAAAATAGTGCGGGAATTAACAGTCAAAATAAGCAGGATTTAGCAGATTATCACCTCTGTATAGACTACTCCCTTATCACCATCACCCCCTTTTCTATCTTGTTTTATTATTTCTAACATGCCCACTTTACAGTGCAGTGGAGAAGTCCTATTTTGGAAAAACTAATGAAACTTGTAAGATTTGAGATCTCGATTATACATTATTTTATACACTCACTTGTTTTAATCTGAAAAAGGAAGTATTAAATTAGTTTAATATTGTAATAATTTGTACAGTAATACCTTGGACTGCAAGTAACTTGGTTTGAGAGCGTTTTGCAAGACAAGCAAATTTTTAAATATTTAATTTTTTTGGACTTGATATACAAGCGACGTCTTGCAATACAAGTACTGTAGTATGGCTTAAATTAAAAATCTCTGTACAAATTTTTTGGGGGGGATTTCGTTTTGATATAAGAGTGTTTTGGATTACAAGCACGTTTCCAGAACGAATTATGCTCTCAATCCAAGGCATGACTGTAAATGATAAATGTGATATAAGTATTTTAAAATATGAGACTGGGTTATCACAACCAGTAAGCTGTGTAGCTGCTGTATGTCTGTATCAGAAGTCCAATCACTCCATTATTTTGGAATTTGGCACAGTCTCTCCTTGAAGAAATGTAGTCAACACTGGAATTCCGTACTTACCGGTATATATAGCAAAGATGCAACTTTAAGATGAGCCACTGGGGGAGGGGGAGTATGTGTCTTTCCCCCAAAGAGGAATTTTTAAAAATTATTAATTAATTAATTAATTTCTATACTGCCCAATAGCTGAAGCTCTCTGGGCAGTTTACAACCCACCAGGTATTCATAATCTCCTTGCAAAAGTCACAGAAGGTAAACCCAAGGCCAAAACTGTCTCAAGAACAGAAGGACACCAAAAAGAAAACTAGAACAAAGAATTGTTTAATTGCTTAACCCCTTCTCTTCCAGCGACCAGAGAAACAGAAATATCCCCTTCCGAATAACAAAAAAAAAAAAAGACTGGTGTATTATCTCTACATCTGAAGGGACAGGTTTTGGGGAGAATTTTACTTTCAAATTCCTGAAGAGTTATATAAGCAACCATTTTCCCAGCTGCCAATATGAAGCCTTTTCCATACATTCATAAATGTATACACCAGAAGAGATCCCTTTGCTAATTACAAAAATAGTATTTCTGGGCTTTTTTTAAAAAAAGGAGTTAATCAAAAGGAAAAACAGAGCTGATCTTCTCCCCACATCCAGCCCAAGAGGGCAAATAAGGAGAGTCAAACAGCACCTCTTCCTCTTATCACAGTTTTCTTCAATCAATCCATACAAAGTTCCTCATTCACAAACATGGCACGTATGTCCAGAATGAGATGTTGTAGAAGATGGGGCTACCTCTAGCCCACTACTTTTTTTTTCTCTTTAAGCCAAGCAGCAGTGAAACTGAAATTCTATTCATGGCAGAGGAAAAGAATGTTCTAGCTGTCACACCATAGATGGCGGCGGCGGCGGCGGCGGCGGCGGGGGGGGGGGGGAGAGATGTTGTTCTCGCATCAGGAAAAGTAGCTGCTACAGTAGAAGCTACATAGAGAAAGGTATTTTGATCCTATTTTCTAGAGCAGGAATTGGGGATGTGTGGCCCTCCAGATGTTGGACTGCAATTCGCATCATCCCTCACTGCTCCTACTCACACTTCCCCACCACACACACACACTTACAAAGCTTCATCTGCAGAGTATAGAAGGGTCAATTATTCACTGGAGTAATTACTCAGTTACTCACAGGGGGCATCCTTCCCAGTCACCTTATCCCATGGAACAACTACCTGTCACTACCACTCCTTTTGCCCCATCTATAAAATATTGGAGGCAGGGAGTGGTCCTGATGTTGTGGCTGATTTAATCCAATGAGTTGGATACTTGAGGGTCCAGGGAGAATCAGTAGGACTGCATCTTTCAAACACAGTAGCCGCCTGTTTTTATATTTCTCCCCTATACACACATGCATGTGCACGCACGCGCACACACCTGAGCACATAACACACACACACACACACCAGAAAGCGTTTTTTTTAGGGCAGGGAAGACACAACCCAAGCTAGCACCTTATTCCTTATAGATTGGGGAAAGTGCATTGCCAATGCAAGGAAAAGGTGGCTGGATGAGCCAGCCAAAAAAAGAAGAAAGCATGGTGGTGATGGAAGAGAAACGTTTCCTTCTCTCATGGGCCCAAATACCAGGCACCCACAGTCAGCTCAGTTTTGTTGTGGTTTTATTTATACTCGAGTTCTTAGGATGGGAAAGAAACTGATACGGTCCCTCCAATTCATTATCTTCAGGGTAACCCCTTACCTATGCTGCAGATAATATATTCTGGTTCAATACAGTTTAAGAATCTGAAAAAACACAGTCACGCTCCTGACTTTAAAAAGAGAGAGGCATGCAGCAATTATTAAGAGACTGCTGTGTAAGTGGCTGGCAGGCCAGGCTGAGACTATGGCTTTAGCAAACGGAAGGGGAGCAACCCAAAGTTGGCCGGGTCCAATCCACGTCTCCTCGGGGGCATATGGACTGCAGATATGTGCAATCCTCCTTTACTTGAAGGGCATGTTGCTCAGTGGCAAAGAATTAAGTGTAACCAAGGACTTTACCTATACCTCACATGCAGTTGTCTTGTCCTAGGCAGAGAGGTGGAGACAGGAGAGACAGAGCTCTGAGCTAGTTGTGCCTTGGTGACCACAGGAGAAAGAGGAAGCACTGCACGGTATAGGTCTACAGCATTTGCTTCTGCTTGGAAAGACCATGGTATGCATGCTGCAGGTCATTACTTGGGCTGGGGGGCAAAGCATGGAAGCCTTGTGGCAGCTTTCCCCAACCTGGGGCTTTCCAGATGTGTTGGACTGCAACTCCCATCGGTTGTTGCAGTCCAGCACATCTGGAAGGCACCAGGTTTGGGGGAAGGCCGACTTATGGTGAGGTCAGTTGCACCCAGATTTCTAACACAGACACACGCCTGGCTTTGCTTCCAATTCCAACTGAACATTCCAAAGAAGCCACTTGGGAGAGAAGTGATGAGGTGTTCCAGGACAACCTAATGCAACCACCAGCATCTCACCTTGAACGGTGTTGAAAGCAGAGCTTATGCTGGCCCTACTTCTGCCACCTTTTGCTCCAGAGGGATTAGGGGATGGGGGACAGGACGGGACGCCAGCATGAGACTGAAGACCTGAGGGTGTATGCCTTGCCTTAAGATCTGATTCTCCGCATAATATGGGAATGCCATGCTGCCAAAACTCAGCCCTATAATTGCAATTCACCCCAGCCATGCCTCTCCCCCATCCTCAGCTCTGCAATGCAAAGCAACGCCGAGTAAGCGTTAGAGGAATTTCCAGGGACACCTGATGGTTGGAATTTGGCAAGCACTCAGGTGAAGTGGGGTCTTTTAGTAGAACGGAACAAGGGGAGAGCCAACGTTTTACACTGCTTTAAAGAAGCCAGACTTGGCAAAGGACCGAAGGTGCCCAAGAAGTTCACAAACCCATGGAGCTTCCCCTGCACAAGGCAAATGAGTGTGTGTGTGTGTGTGTGTGTGTGTGTGTCACACTGGTGACAAGGAGATGGGGAGGGGCAACCTTGTCTAGAACCCGTGGGCAGCTCCTTCTCACATGAAACAGCTTTCTTAGTGCTCAGTCTCATGCTGTGGTGAGGCATGTCAGCGAAACACCCCACACTCCTGGCCATAGAGACGAGGGAAAGAAAACCTTCTGGGGAAGGAAAAAACAAATCAGGAATTTTCAAAAGAGCAACATCATCAGGTCTTATTACTAGCTCAGGACACATATGTCACTGTGCCCTATGCTGGTGCCACTCCCTTGTTACAGCCATCTCTCTCCCTCTCTCACTGCACACAGAAGAAATAAAAATATTAGATACCAGAGCCAGAAAGTTAATTTCTCTGCCTGATGCCATGGACTCAGCACCTCCGTAGCCACATTAACCAAGGTGGCCGTGTTTTATCCGGCCAGGCTGTCACCGTTATGTTTTGGATGCTGAGGTTGGGTGAATGCTTGTCAGCTGTGCTATGGGCTGAAAGGGGGCCACAGACTACGGGCCAAGAGCTAGCAGCAGAGCAGGCAAGCCAAGCTTTGGAGACAGAGATCACTGCATTAAACTTCATTCCATAATCCCTGCCCTAGTTTAATTTGTTTTTTATTGAGTTTTTAACATCCTCTCTGCAAAAACGCATTCGACGTGTAGGCAAGGCCTCCCACCGCCCAGGAGCCAAGCAGCAGCACTGGAGGAGGGGGTGGTTACCCTGCGTTACACTGCTCACAGACAACATGGAAAAGAAATCTCTGCACAGACTAGATTCTGCTAGGAGGCAAAACTCAACAGGCCGCGTTACCATGCTGCTTGAGAGTGGAACGGGGCAAAGGGGAAGAAACGGTAGCAGCGGTTAAAACAAAGCCACTCCTGCCCCTGCTGGCATGTCCTATCCTGTGCATAGTGTGGAACAGTGCAGTCGTTCATCAGAGTTCAAACTGAGCAAACTAGATTTCCCTTCAAACAAACAAAAAAACAAACAAAAAAATTATGGGAAGGAGAGGCAATTCAGCTTTAGCTGGTCCGGCAGTGGACCTGCCCGTCAGAGCTGTCTTCGTCATCCAAGCCTCCGGCCCCACTACCAGTCAGTCCTGTGATCCGGTAGCCCATGTTCAACAGCATCACCTCCAACGGGTCGGCGTTCATCCGCCTCTGGTTGGCTTGGGACGCGCCTTCCATGTCTTCCACCACCCGCCCATTTAGTGCTTCGCTCTGCAAAACAAGAGGGGAGAAGGCACCGGACAACATCAGCTGCTCCTGCAGGGCAAGCCGAAGTGGAGGGGGATGCTCTCGCTGCTCCCACCACAGGTCTTGAGATTTCACCTGCTAGACTACGGAGCATGCGCAGGGCTGGATAGTGCCTTGTGGGACACAGACAGGAGGGACAGGCCTAACCCACGGTGGGCATGCTGCCTCTGAACATGGAGATATCATTTTGCTTTCATGCCCAGAAGCCCCTGATCAAAGGTCGACCTATGAACGTGTCTTAACCCTTTTCAAAATGCCATCCAAGGTTAGTGGCCGTCGTCACACCTTCTGGCAGTGAGTTTCATAAGATCCAAGAGATCTCCTTTTGGTTCAAGATTCCATAGAGCAGATTATTTTGGAACCATCGTGAACAAAGGCACTCATCGCCTTTTGGGGCCAGCCACCTCTCTCTTCCCCCTCCACTGGACCCTGAGGACAGCGCTGTATCATGAAGTGGCGGCAAGGCTTTTGTTGTTTAAAAAAAAAAAAAGAGGGGAGAGAACAGCCCTTGGTATTTAAAGGCAAGACAAGAATTCTTAAGATTCACCTGCTCCCCAAAGTTAACTGATTTGGTGGTGGGGGGGCGGCGGGGGGAATACTTTAGATTTCCAAAAAAATCGCTGGGCCATGTACTTTGACCCGGCACTGGATCTCGGTTTCAAGACCAGTATTGCCCACCATGCAACACTGCTTCTGATCACCCAAGATTTGGCTAAATGGTGATGATGATTAATACAGCAAATTATGCCATAAGTATTCTTTCATATTCATATTCCACTCTACAAATCAGTACACAGGACACTTTACAAAAACAGGAAAGCACACAAATATTAAAAGTCCCAGAAGCAAACAACCAGCCACCACGAAAAGCAGCAGTTAAAGTTCTTAAACTCAGCAGCAGAACTGGATATTCAAAACCAGTTTGAACTTTTTATTCACTTTCTGTCTGGGGAAACAAACCAGCAACAACACAGGAAGGGCACTCCAAAATCATTGGTGACCCCACTGTGTTTATGAGATAGTGGAATTGTTTCTGAAGAACAGACAGAACAACTCTGGATAGCAACAAGCCCATTACCTTTTTTTGGTAGAGCTTCCCAGTCCTGCTGCAGTCTGCCCTGATACTGCAACAAAGTATGTCATATAAAGCCATCTTCTCCAGGGCTCTCCAACCTTGGGTCCCCAGATGTTGCTGGACTACAGCTCCCAGAATCCCTTGCCATTAGCCATGCTGGCTGGGTATGCTGGGAGCTGTAGGCCAGCAACATCTGGGGACCCAAGGTTGGAGAGCCCTGTTAGACTGACGAAGATCGCAGGCTCCTACCGGCAGTCCCATCCAGGCCCCTGCCTCTGATCTTACCTCTGGCCTGGGATTCCACAGTCGTACAACCGGGTCGATGCCACTAGTAGCCAGGAAGCAGTAACTTGGGTGAGGCTGGAGGCAGTTGACAATTGACTCGTCCCCCTGCAGCACCCGCACCAGGTTGGTCGTTTCTTTCTCCCAGATGAAGAAGGAGCCGTCGTCGGAGCCACTGACAATATACTGGGCATTGCTGGGAAGAACAGAAGTGGAGGAATTGAGGCCGAGATCACAGGACACAGAGGAAGTGCTCAACGAAAGCTACAAGTTGAGGAATGCCCAACTCAAATTACAGAGGTTGTTACACACAGCATGGTGGACTACTGTACTTACGCACTCCATACCCCAGCTACAGCTCTGGGAAACTTTAGTCTCTGGTCTATTAGGGACAAGAACCAGGCGGCAGCACATGGCAAGAGCGATAGACAGCATTATGGGTCTGATATGAACATCAGAAGCTACCTTATGGAATTAGTCCTTTTCTCCATCTAGTCCTTCTCTTACTGGAAGTGGTTCTCCAAGGCAGAGGTCTTTCCCAGCCCTGTTGCCCAAGATGCCAGTCATGGGAATGGTCAGGAACTGAACCGGGATCTCTTGTATGCGAAGATGCTTCTACCAGAGAGCTATAGATCAGGAAGGCCCCTAGGCATGCTACAGACAGACTCCTGTCGCCTGTGCTACTTGTGCCACCCATGTTGCAGGTTGGCCACTCATGGCTTAACTCTTAACTTGTGTACCAATCAAGTACACAATTAAGACCACTAAATGGTACCAGCGAGGGTTTTTCTTCCAGTTGTCACAAGACAATCAATGGATATGCACCTAGCAAAGTTGATAGGCTGATAACACTGATGCCAGCAGGATAGTTAGCAGCATTATTCCAGTTTCAGTCACCCAAATGGAGACATATTTCAAGTTCATACAAGTCTCTTGTACATTGGTGGTTGGTGGTTGGTGCAGTAGTCCCATGTGCGTAGCCCGCCCTGCATATGATACAGAGTGCAACCCCTTGCAAAAGAGGTGAAAGGTCACAGGTAATCTGCAACACGGCATACACAAATGCATGTTTTGTCATATGGCAGAAGACTAACGCCCAGCCCCATGCACAGGGTTTTCCTCTGGCAACTGTGTGAACTGACCCTAGCGCTGCAGTTCTCTGGCACATTCTAAATACTACGCAACAAATTGGCAAACACACAGCAGAATTGTACTACCTGTAACTGATGGTTAAAAGGGGGGGGGCAGAGCAGAGGGCACATATGGGAGCTGTAAGTGAAAGGCTGACTCCATAGAAATCTAAGGGTCGACCTATGTGCAATCCTGAATGTGTAATTAAGAACGTTGTCAGATTCGTTGATTTATTTAATAATTAACAGGCATACAGGCAACTTTCATCTGGGCTGCAGCATGTGCAGAGGTTTGACCCTTCCCCACCACCCCTTGCGATCCCGATTAAAATCACCCCACCCCACCCCGGGGCTGTGAGGCTTAGGGGAAAGCTCCATGAGTGTCAATGGGAGCTTTTTTCCCTGTCCTTCAGACCTGTGCTAGGGGAAGGATTTTTGCCTGGGTAATGGCTGGGGAGGGAAGGGTTAAACCTCCCTGTGAGCTCTGTTCCTTATGAAAATCCTGCCACCACCCCCACCAGTTATTAAATAATTTTTCCAAAATCTGTCAAGAGTTCTTAATAACGCATTTAGCTTCATGTGTATTTTGATCCTAAAAAGGGGAGAAAGATGGCATCTGAATTGTTGCCCCTGTATTATTTGGCAGATCCCTCAAGAGGCCTAAACCACAGAAGGGTTGCCACTACTTTCCCAGAACACTGAACAGTGGGGGGGGGGGGGGATTAAATTATAGGCCAAAAATTGCGCCCAGTAGCGATTCAGTGCAAAAAAGCAGTATCCACACAATTTCTAATGTCCGTCACGCATATGGGGAAGAGAATGTTAGCTGAAGCTGCTGCTGAAAAGAGAACCTTCTGCAAAGCCACTTGGCCTGGGGCTCCACACCCTGAGCTATTCAGGAGGAGTGAGGGAGGCAGGAGTAGGCGAAGGAAACATCAGGGCCAGCTTCACTTAGACTATCTCCTCCACCCCACCGGGAGATGAGAGGGAGAAGCAGGGCCATTCCACCAGCCCTGCTGACAGTCTACATATATATATATTCCTCTTCCCTCCTCATCCCCTTTTCCTTGCGTGTCGTGTCTTTTTAGATTGTAAGCCTGTGGGCAGTTGACTGTCTTTTTTGCTGATTGGTTGGAAGCTGCTCTGGGAGCCTTTTCTGGCTGAGGAGTGGGATACACATACTTTAAATAAATATTCAACAGGCAGTGTGGATGGATGGGTGCACAACAATATACAACAGAAACTCTGCACTTGAGCTCGAGAGAGGTCCCCATACCTGCCAAAAAAGTTAGCCTCCTTGATGTCCGTGGTGGTGTTGCAGTGGCCACAGTATCTGAATTTGTAGTCGTAGCTGCGCTCCCTCAGCACCATCTCATCATCCGAGATGGAATCTTTGCGGCCGGTTGCTCGCAGCCAGATGGGGCCACTCCCTTTCTTATCTTCCAGCTAAACAAGAGTTAAATATCGAGTTGCTTATTTCTAAGGCTTCGACAGGACAGAAAGCCTTACTTCCCATTAGGCTACCCGCTACTTTTACAGATGGGGAACAGAGGTTGCAACACAGCAATTTCACCCAGGCCAGCCACTGAGCTCAAGACCGAGCTGGGGTTTGAGTCCAGGATTCAGGCCCATCCCACGCCCGTGCTCCAATCAGGGCCAAGGTCGTTGAGATGCTGGAGATCTTAACTTCTTTTCAAAGCAGCCACAGTGGAGCCAAAATTGGATCAGGCTCATGGCACAAGGAGAACAGGGTTCAACCACTCCCCTGCCCTGCTCTTTTCCTGATCTAAATAGCACCTTCCCCCATGCCCCAGTACAACTGTTCTTTGCCCTATCTGGAAAAACATATAGGTACAGAAACGAAAAAAAGGTCAGTGCTGCTGCTGAAGAGTCTTGAATAATGAAACATTTCACGGAGGTCTGTATGTTTAAGAAAAGGGGCCTTTGCTGACGCTCAGGGCAGAAGGGCAACATGCCGCCATGTTGGTCCTCACCATTATCTGTTTTGGAAAAGAGGGCGGCATTGATGTCCCGGTCCAGGGCATCGCAAGCACTGCTGTGTGCTTGCTCGGGGAATTTTCCTTTGAAGTCATCCAGACACTCCAGCGCTTCCGCCACATACTTCAGCTCAAAGAGACAGCGGGCTAGGCGGAAGTGAGCCTTCAAGTGGCACGGGTTCAGGGAGATGGCCCTCAAGCAGTCTCTCAAAGCGTCATAGTGATCCCCATCCCTGCAAAGGGGACAAAAAGCGGATCCTTGTAGTGGAAACAGTTTGGATATTGATTCTGTCCTCCGTCGCTGTCCCAAAAAGCACATCTCTTTCCAGATCGACATGGGAAGCTGCCGTATATCAAGCCAGGCCATTAGTCCAGATATCTGGCTCAGTACTGTCTACACCAGGCATGATGAACGTACGTGTGGCCCCCCAGATGTTGTTGGACCGCAACTCCCATCAGCCCTAGCCAGCATAGCCAATGGTGAGAGACGGTGCGGTTGCAGTCCACCAGCGTCTGGAGTGCCATACGGTCACCAGCCCTGGTCTACACCAATTGGCTGCGACCCTCTGGTCTTTCCCAGCCCTACGTGGGGTATGCCATAGATCAAAGCTGGGACTCCTTGCATGCAAAGCAGGTGCTCTACCACTGAGCTACAAATGGTTCCACATTGCCCTCAGAACAGAAGCATCTTCTCTTTCCTCACATAACAGCAAGAGCCAAGCTATGCCTGGTCCTGATGTAGGGTGCTATCTCCCGGCAGAGAAAATTCTCCCAGCAGGGTAAGACAGACTGAATTTTATTTTATTTTCTGTCGGGAGAGCAGAAATGCTGGAAGGCAAAGGCTAGGCCTCTTTATCCAGAAAGCAGCTCATGTAGCTCCTCTGCCTAGAGGGACAGCCCAGGAGTGAATCCACAGGCCAGTAGCTTTAGTAATTGCACTGAGAGCCACCTAGGGAGATTATATCTATGTATCCGAGGATCTAGGAATGGGTAAGAGCAGGTCACCCAGTACTATGCTAGATAGCAAGAGAGGCTTATTTCCAGGGCTAGCCCAGGACACTTGGCTGCCTGAGGCGCAGGACAAGATGGTGCCCCTCCCATTCTATGTACAGAAGCTGACCAGACCGGCAGTTGAATCTTCCTGTGACACGGGTGACGGGACAGTGTCTTCCACTGCACCTGATGGCAGCAGGCTAGCTCAGAGGGTACAGGGCAAGTCATGCGGCCCACATAGTATATCCTCCAACAACTTCCTGCCCCTCCCAAACCCGTCAGCACCTGTGGCTTGAGACGGCCACCTCACCCTACCTAATGGTAGGGCCGGACCTGCTTGCGTTGCCAGCCGCCCACAAAGGGGCCCCGTTTGCTCACCACTTGCGCTTCATGTAGGCAGCAGCTCTGTTTCCGTACAGCATGGCATTGTTGGGGGCTTTCTGGACAGCTTTGCTATAGAGCTGAATGGCTTGAGTCCACTGCTGACAAGCAAAAGCCTCATTGGCTTGCAGCTTGATTTTCTCCAGGAAGGGAGGTAGCTCCACCTGTGGACTGCAGGAACAAGGAAAGCTGGAATAAGGCAAAGCGAGCCCAAGCCATGGAACTCCACTCCACCCTACCCCACCGACACCCTGCTGTTCAGCTAGGTTTCCCGAATGAAAATCGGAACAAAAAAGGTACAACACAAAGAGATATGTTGATGTAAGGCAAGCTTCCCCAACCTGGTGCCCTCCAGATGTGTTGGATTACAGGTCCTATCATCCCCAGCCAACATGGCCAGTTGCAGTTCAACACATGTGGAGGGCACCAGGTTGGGCGTAATGAGTGGGCTGGGGCAATCTCTTCTGGTCCCCAGCAATTGGTCACATGGCTCCAGTTCTCCCCTCCTGAGGGACTTTGGGCAGGAAGAGCTGCACACGGGACCTTGGGGCCAGCCGATGGTAAAGACACCAACCCACAGGAGCAGGAGATCACGTGATCAGCAAAGTCTTCTGGCATTAGAAGAGCAAGCTAGCCACCTCCGTTGCTCAAGACAAGCCCAGAAAGATACTGGCTCAAAGAGATTGGGCCCACGATGAGCCGTGGGTGCATGTGGCCACCATTATGAATAAGCAACCCCGCATAGGGTTGTGGCGTGTTGCCCGAACTCGGCCATCGGGGGTTATGCAAGGGTTAAACAACTCTCACATAACCCTCGGTGAGTCATAGGGCTATGACAGGGTGCTTTATCCTCACTTAACCCCCCATGGCCAGGGTCAGACGACATGCCGCTACCCCACTGGGAGTTGCATATTCATAATGGCAGCTGCATGTACCCAGCAGATGCTGCGGCAGCTCATCATGGGTAAAATAACTCAAGACGAGCCCGCCATGTCATGTGAACTGGCCCATTATGTTCAGCCCTTCATTTCTTTTTCTAGAGGAGGAAGCATGCTAGAGATCAAGCCCCTCTCTCCCTGAAAACCCGTCTCCCCTCATCCCAGATGTGTGAGGACCAGTTGTGACAACTCGGTGGTGAATCCAAAGATATGCTGCCTCAACAGCATTCCTTTCCTTGTTATTTATTAACATAGTCTATGGCAAAACCCAAACACAGAATGCAGATTGCGTGGCTAGGCCCTAATGGGCCTCAGATTAAAATTAAGCCTCAGTCGCTTTTTGGTGCCTTGCGCACGGCACAGATAAGGCCACCCTTTTCAAAGGAGACAAGTGTTCCCATTACAGCTAAAGCAGGGGTCGTGGCATACACAGGAAAACCCATCTCTTACACCTCAAAAGCAAGTCCTGCAGGCAGCGAGGGGGATACAACTGCTGCTTCTTTGACGGGGCAGTCGCTACAACCTCCAGCAATAGGCACAGTTCCTAGCTAAGCTGGCTCTCGCTCTCAATCCCTGCAAGTAAACCCCCATAACTTTCTGGTCACTGTTTGGGCTAAAAACACAGAAAACATTGTCCCCAATGCCTGCACCTCCTCACAGAAGCACAGTGCAGACATTGTTAGTAAGACAAGGATGTCACCTTACCTCATGTGTGCTCGCCCCTCAGACAGCCTGAACCCATTGCTGTGGAGATGGATGCCGTTCGACACTCCGTTGGTTGAGGTCTTCCCATTCTGCACCTCTGAGGGTCATAAAGAGGAGGAAAAGCAGTCATGTACAAGCAGCAAATAAAGTAGAGGCATCTTCTGTACACTTGGCCTTTCAGTTTCATGGACATCAACCCAGAAGGTGACCAAATGTAACAAACAGCAACATATGCTGACTCCCCGCATGCGCGCACACCCCAACTAACAACACTCTGAGTTCTAGCACATCACATTCCTCATCTCTATAGTCCTTACAGAAGTTCCTGCAAGGCAAATCACTATTACCGCCCCCTTGTGGCAGATGTGATGCTGAGTGAGTAAGGCTGGCTGGAAGCGACTTAGCAAGTTTATTACAGGGGCCATATTTTAAATAGCGCTCCCTGGTTCACAACTCCGCTCCCTTTAACCATGAACTCATATGAAGAGTAAACTGGATCTCACTGCCCACAATAATATATTCTGTGCATCAGTGCAAGGTTGCATCCACCACCCTCAAAAATAAACATTGTTCCAGTAAACCTAGATTCATGCAGTGCTATAACCTGCTGCGGGCAAGTGGTGTCCCAGCCTTCCCCAACCCGATGCGCTCCAGATGTTTTGGGCGACAACTGCCAACATTCCAGGCCACTGGCCATGCTGGCTGGGGCTGATGGGAACTGAAGTCCACAGCACATGGAGGACATAAGTTGGGCAAGGCTGAGCTAACCTCACTGGCAATTGTATTACTGGCCTTTTCCAAGTCAACACATTCGCTTTGGATGAATTAGGACAGGGCTCTCCAACCTTGGGTCCCCAGATGTTGCTGGCCTACAGCTCCCAGAATCCCTTGCCATTAGCCATGCTGGCTGGGTATGCTGGGAGCTGTAGGCTGGAGAGCCCCAAATTAGGAGGAAATGAGAGGCTATGACGCTGCCTCTTGACACAGAAATGCAGCAGAAACAGCACATGGATACTCTTCCTGCCTCCACTACAGACACTCTGGCAAACCCTGGCAGAGCGTCAGGCAGGGCTGGATGTACAGTACTGTAGAAGTAAAATTTGTCCAGGCTTCAGTTTAACAGAAAGGCCTGGAAGGGCAAGTCAGACCTTTCCTTCTACCTTACAGAAACATGTCCTGACATGTCAGACCCTTTCCTTGAATTTCCACAGAACAACCCTGAGGGCAAATCACCCATCTATTGATTTGCCTAAGCCTCTTTCCTGCTTATGCTAAAAGTACTGTGAGCCATTATCACTTTGGGATTATCACCTTGGGAAAGACTACTGATTAGCATAATGGCTGGAAGATGGGCAATACCTGTTCTTTTGTTTTGTTTAAATGTTGAATTGTCTCTCAGTTTCCTGTACTGACTCAATTGTCACCTGACCTCTACATGATATTATTCAGTATAAATGGAAGTGTCTTCCTTGTGTTCTTGTTGGCATTCCTGACTGTGCTCAGATGCCATCCGTGAATTCACTAATAAACTTTCCTCTCTAAGAACCTCTTAAAAACACAACGCAGTAGATCAATTTTTCCACAACAATCTTGGTGCCGTGACTCGGATCGCTTCAAGGGCCTGCCTGAAACGGGGAAACACCACTAAACTCCCAGGCCACAGAGGGCTGCTGTATATTCGGGCCTGCCAGAGGTGCATCAGACCTGTGGGTTTGCACTAAGAATGCATTCTGGGCCCAGGAGAGAAGACCACTGAGTGCAGGTTTTTGAAATAAGAAAGCCTGCAAAACGTTAGGCCTGAAGCACACACACCTCGACCCCACTTCTCAGGTGGTTGGCAACTGGTAGCACTGAAGGAAACGAAATAGTTAAAAGAAAAACTTACAAGAGAATTCAAGCCAGGCATGTAGACAGATTGCCAGGGTCATGACTAATACTAAAAGAATGTAGTCAATGGCTGGTAATGACTGTGGCAATGACTGACAATGGCCATCAATGGCTGTTGTTGATTCACAAATATTGAGGTGTTTTGCTGTCTCACCCTGCATATGTGACCAAGATAAGAAAATACCTAGCAGCTGCTTGATTGTAAGATCATCTTCCTGTCTCCTTGTAAGGAAATCCCTCTCCCCTAAAGTAAAGCCCCTTTTGTCTTGACCTTGCTGACCAATGTAAAGAACTGTTGCCAAATGACCAGACTTATGTATGCTATATAAGATGTTGTGAAGCCCCGCCCGGGGTTCTGCTTTGCTTGCGACACAGTCCGCAGGACCAATTGTGCACAATAAACCTCTTTCCAATAACCCGAGTTGGTCCTCGTTGTCCTTATCTGAGTTAAAGGGTGACCACTTCAGCACGGCAGCCTAATCTGGCCCATGAATAGCTTGCCTCCCAAACGGCCACTACTACCAGAAGCCCACAACAGATTCCTACCTGGCTGGGAATAAAGGCCCCAGAACAGTCTTATTTGTCTAGTGAGAGGAACAGAACAGAACATCCTGCGGATGGTCTAGTAGTGGCTGAATAGGAATCACCATGCAAACTTCATCAAGAATCCAGGTGCCTTCCACAGCTAGCTGTACTCTAGGAATTTGTAAACTACAATAGGACAGAGCCTGCTGGCTTAATGTCTCCTGGACTTACTTGTTTTGCTCAACTCTTGACTCCAGAAATTCTCCTGCGTATTAGGCGGCCACCACTGTAGCCTGTGCCAGGTATCCTAAGTCAACACCAACAGGGAGTGCAGACATGGGGAAACAGCTCCTCCAAGTGGCATGTTGTCGCTACTATTTGTTCTTAAATGCTTGGTGAAAAGCTTAAGGGTACCTTATATGCATAACGGCACTAAAAAAAAAACAACACTCTACTGAACACCAAATGAGCTGTTTTGTATTAACGTAACTGTGACGGCTTCTCCCAAGTAATCCTGGGCATCATAGTTCAGCAAGTGTCCTGAAAATGCTGTTACAGATCCCCAACTCTTCCCAAAAATCCCACTGCTGTTCCCTATGGAGGGAGAATTACCATTAAACTAGTTTTAAGTTGACTTACTTGAACTCTAACATTACACTTAAGACTCCACTCCCCTTCTACTCCAAACGGGAGAGAAACCCTAACCACAGAGAGAGGTATCCCGAGTTGAAAGCAATATGGAGCCACTTGCATGCAAATGGAAGCAGCCCTGGGAAAGAAGAGGCCTCACGGCACTGTTCTATTACCTGTATTGATCGTTCAAAGCCACTAAGTTTGGCATCATACACTTCTCTCAGCCTTTTCCCCCTTAAGCAAATAAGCTTCTACCCATTACAGACACTTGGTTGTACTGCTCTAGTTAGGCTTTAGACACTGGGAACTTACAATTCAACTGAGAGGAGACCACTTTCTGCTTTGCATTACCCTCTGCCATTCCATGGCCTTTAACGAAGCCATGGCATGCCATAAATTAACTACCCTGGCAACCACATCTGAAGTGTTAGTTGGAAAGCTGCCGCTATTTTGCATATCTGGTTTATGTGTCATTAAAAAAAATGCACGTATTAATGCCATGAACATGGCTGAAGCCAAAACTGACAATTGGTACTGATTGAAAGCCACCATTCCAGAGGATTAAAAAAATAAATGTTCACAATATTCATTTTGAAATCTACTGTTAAGACACCATGAGGGCTAGAAACTTAGCTGACTATTCAAAAAAAAAAACAAAAAACAGCCAGAAGGCAGCACATAGAAATGCCTTGGTAACTGAAAGCAATGAAGACCCTTCACTTCACTTCAAGGTAAGAATAACACACTTACCTCCTGAAGAGTGGCATTTCTTTGGCAGGAGAAAAGTATATGGCCGCTGCTTGTAAGTCAGGTCAAATAAGTAAACCTAGAAATCAAGAGGAGATTACAATGAGTCTTGCAGACTACAGCCAGAGGGAAATGATAAGCAAGGAATAAGGCATCCACACAAAGGTACTGATTTTCTGTTGGTTTAAAAACAACAGCCCATGTACCTAATAGGAAGCAATCATGCCCTCTGCAGGGGAAAATAAAACATGACTTCAAGTAGAGGCATTAAAATGAAAAGGTCCCTCCCTGCCCTGAAAGGTGGTGACTGAGAACTGAATACTTATTGATGGCCCCAGAATAAAAACATGGATTTCAGCGCTACACCAAGAGGCAGCTTCATCTACATCATGGAGCAGATTTCACAAAGTTAGATCAGCTCTTAGAAATCTAAAATCAAGTAATTTATTTGGTCTAGGAAGCAGGTTTGCCAGATCAGGGCAGAGAACAGAAAGACTTCCTCATATATCCCTAGAACTACATATGTGAGCATAAGAATGGTTACTTGAAATCAGAGTATGTCTCATGCCTTGCAATACACACATGAACTTAATGATTCAGAGTAGGCATCACAGATAATCTTATCCAGTTTCAAACACAAAAGCACACACAACCTAACCTACCTCACAGGGTTGTTGTAAGGATAAAATGGAGAGGAGGAGGAGGAGGATTATGTAAGCTGCCTTGGGTTCCTTGCAGGAAAAAAGGCGGGGTATACATATAATAATAAATAAAGCTACAAAGATGAGTGAGTTGGCAACTTCTCTCTTCAGCCAAGGATAAGTTAAAAGAGAGACAGACAGACAGACAGAAGATGCAACCTCCTGTGAATCTGCCAAAGGATGCACCAAAGTAGATTGTAAGCCCTATCAACAGGGACTACATAATTTTCATGTTCTATACCAGCCTTCCACCAACCTGGTGCTCTCCAAATGTTTTGGACTTCAACTACCCCCACCCCCTGCCAGCATGGCCAAGTTGGGAATGCTGGGAGTTGCAGTCCAAAACATGTTGAGGGTGTGTGGTTGGAGAAGCTTGTTCTTTACAGTTCCCCAGCACCCTCCTGGCACCTAAGTATATCCTTTGCTTCCCAAGGAATGTGTTCCTGGGACGGAGAAGGTACTAACTTGTTAACAGTTTTTCCAGGCCATCAAAGATTTTCAGAGTCATATAAAGGATTCACAACCTTTAAGTCAAGTTCCCACAACAGTTAGGTTTGGGCAACTCTCAAGCCCAGAGGCACCTGAAAAAAAGCCACTGAGTACCATCCAGTAGTGCTTCTGTCTACAGCACTGTGCAGAGTGGCTGAGAGAAAGGTCTCCATGCATGATTATTAACGACTGCCACATCAAATGATCATGTGCACAAATGAAGCTGCCACCCAAAGGTGAGACTCCCAACATGACCTCGAATATAATAATTTACAATGGGAGCAGTTCACACATTCAACTGAAAACCCATGAAAAAGGACATTCCACAGATTATGTAGCAGCAAACCTGGGTTTAGGAATAAGGAAAGGCACCAAATGCAGGGAAAGAAAAGAGGAAACATTAGGTGTACAGAATTATGGTTTGATTTGAGCCCATCCCATTTCAAACTTCATGCTTTTTCTGATGCATGTTTAGGCACAACCAATGCTTCTTTAGTCTCCAAACTCTGCTGCAAAATAATTCCACTAGTTTTTTTGAGGCGTTGCTAGCTTTTGAGTCTGCAGTATTTACTGAAGGAGCTTTCTGGTTAAAGTATTTAACACTTTAAACAAATTATTGGGTCCAATTATATATATGAAAGAGAGAGAGAGTTCAGAGTACTCTATGTTCCTCAGTTTTGCAATGTTTTCTGCACTGTAGGTGGATTGAAGACCATCCTAGACATGCTGACCTTGACCCTTTGGAGTTTTATTTATGAAATCATTCGAGTAACTTTCCATGGCAATTTAAGGTGCCCAATGCAACAGAGAATTAAAGTAGGGAAACATAGAAACAGCCACCACCAAAACCCTATGTATAGTTTACCTAGCATTCTTCTTACCTGCTCCCCTCCCATATTGACCAAGAGCTCCGTACCATCAGGACTGAAGGTGACATATGTAGCTACCAGAACTCTCAGCCGGTTGTTGTAGTCAGGTAATTTCACTGGAAGATGCCCTGCAGATGAGGAAGAAACCCAAGCATAGCTCAGCCGTACAACTTGGCAGAATGGAAGCTACTGCAGTCTACCATTGCCAACTGACAACGGTCTTTTAAGGTAAGAAGGGCACCTCATATTAATGTTGACCCCTGTAGTACCCATCAGCAGTGAGCGAATGGGCTCAGCAACTCAAACTGCACACGCACTTTACCGCTGATGAGATCCATGTTTTAAGAGTGCAATCATACCAGATTACCGCCCGCTACACTCTGACCACAGAGGCTTCCACGTATCCTGTGCCCTGCCGGGCTGCTGCCCCCAGGATGGGAGGAGCGACAGAGGCGATGTTCACCTCTCCATCCTCCTTTGCATTTTCTCTCTCTAGCCTTTGCATTTGTTCCCATCTAGAGGAGTTGTGCTGCCGGGGCTGGGGTGGCCATAGGATTCTGCTCATCCCAGGCTCTCCTCTCTTCCCTGCCCACCACAACGCCCCCTTTTCTCCATTCCCAAAGCTGTGATCTCAGAAAGTGAGCGCAGTAGTTCTTCTGCAGCGGCTGCAAAGGAGCAGGAGGAGAGATCGGACCTCAGAGTCCCCCTCCCAAAGTCACAGGAGTGTCTACGGCCTTGGGAGGGGGGACTCCGAAATATCCTATGGTACCCAGGACCCTCTCCCGGTGACCATAGGATCGCTCTCTTAGCCACCCAGTTGAAGTTGCTTAAATGTACGTGCACTTCTCACCTTCATGAGCCAGCAAAACTACCAAGCTTTCCGAATATATGAACCAAGCACCAGCTACAACAGTAGTACCTGCTACATAGTACTGAGCTGCTCCATCTGGGAGAGGTTTCTGTCGATCGCAGAATGTATGGACTCCAGCTGTGGGATTCTGTTTCATGGTTTTTCTAGGCAAGAAAGGGGAAACGTTTAGTTTTCTCTTTTGTTTGCTTGTTTCTTAAAGAAGGAAGCTGTCATTTTTCTTGAGAAGACAAATTAGAAGGCCAGAGCAGTTATATTAAAAGGAGAAACACACAGAAACCTCTGGGGGAATATGTCAGTTTACTGGGACGTTCTGCATGAAGTGTTACCCTGAGTTACAGGTATTTTAAACTGTTTCTGTACCGTTTGACATCCCAGGATTTCCAAGCAGTTTACATAAAAACGCATACAATATAAAAACAGTATAGAACAATAAATACCTTTAAAGCATTACAACAAAAGCAGTAAAACAGAGCAGAGTCTTGATTGCTTACAAGTAAGAGAAAGCCTGAGTGAACAAATGCATTTTCACGAGGCATTTGAAGCTCACCACAGTTTCCGCCTCTTGAACCACATGTGGGAGAGTGTCCCAGAAGGTGGGTGCCACTACTGAGAAGACCTACTTAGATGCTGTTACCTGACAACATACTGGTGGTCAAACGACCAATAAGGCCTCCTCAGATGATCTCAGGGATCTATTTGGTGTATATAGGAGAAGGCTATATACACCAAACTGACCTGGGCCCTGAAATTGATTTGGGGCCAGGTCAATTTGGCCCCAAACTTGCCTCAAGTTGCTTAGGGCTTTGAATGTCAATAATAATCCTTGAACATGGCTCAGTACTTAATAGGCAGCCAGTGCAGTTTTTTTAACAAAGGTGTACTATGCATATGTATGTGCCAGTGAGCATCCTAGCTGCTGTTCTGCACTAGCTGCAGCTTCCAAACCACGTGCAAAGGGCAGCCTTACATAGAGCACATTACAGTAGTCTAATCATGAGGTATGCACACACACACACACACACACACACACACACACACACAGAGTGGGGTGGGTGGGAAATGTAAACAGTGAGGTCAGGGGAAAATGAAATGTAGGAAATATTAGTGCTGTACTCTGCATTTCCCTGACCTCTCGGTTTACAATCACCCACAAAACCATAATTAAGCACAACTCTTCATGCATCTACAGTCCACAAAACCACGCAAGCCTTCCCCAACTTGGTGCCATCCAGATGTGTTGGACTACAACTCTCATGGCTTGCTGGGCAATGCTGGGAATTGTAGTCCAACACATCTGGAGGGCACCAGGTTGGGGAAGGCTGCCTTATGCCAACATAAGACTCTGCTTTTGTTACATTAGACACTGTCATTTGGTATAAACCAAAATCCAAATGGTACTCTTACCACAAAGAGCAACCGTTCTTCATGCGTAGTGTAACAAATAATATTAAGGTTTCACGTTTAATTCCCCCCCCCCCCAATGATATACCACTATTGATATGCAAGGGGATCCTTGTCTCAAGGAGTTTACCATTTAGATTTCAAAAGTGGGGACAATTGCAGGAGTGGAGGGAATAAAAAGAAAGTAAAAGCAAATGCAACTGCACACCAAACAGAACCACCAAATAAGAAACCTTAGGTTTAGTTTCAATTAAGGATGAGTACATCAAGGTTCCACTGCATAAGAACTAAGCACCACACAGCAAGGATGGGCAGGATCTCATTCCACTGAAAAACTGATCCTTCAGCATTCCAGTGTGGTCTTTTCATTTTCAACTGCCCCCACCTGACCAACAGTCTCCTCTATGCAGGCACACACATGAATGTATTCACCACCTTTTCAGACCACACTGTATAATAAAGGAGAACAGGCTTTTTCACATGAAAACATGTGCCACAATAAAATCATTCAGTATTTTAAGAACGTGCTACAGATCTCTCTCTCTTGCTGCAAACAAACACTTTTCTAGAGTCTGTCCCACTGCAGCAACCACACCCACCCACCAACATCCAGATGATTCCCAAGGTTTGGGCAACAGGACTGACTCACATGACCCTAGATGCATTGTCAGTTCGAAGGGCATTACAGTTATCTCCACAGTGAAGCAGACAGTTGAGTGTTCCAACTCATGGCTGGATCAGTTTTCAGTGTGGGATGATGATAGGTGAGTGCAGGAAGACAAACCTCATAAACTCTATGGTTAATGCTCGCCTTTAAGGCTGCCACAGTGACCTTATTCGCATGACACGAAAAGCCACCATGGCTCATCGTGGTGGCTTGTTGTGATGTATGAACCTGATGTCGTTTCCGAAAGGTGGCTTATTTTTCATGAACAAGCCACCCTGAGAACCCATGGCTTGCTGTTGGGCTGTCCAGGGTGCCTTGTCATGACGTTCATACCCGGCCGAGTGAGTTCTGCATGGCTTGTTTGAAAGGCTACAGAGGGACTCGGCAAGAGCAGCGGAAAACGTGGCTGTCCCTTGCAATGCCCTCAGCCTCTCCTCTAGCTCGGCACTTCACTTGGCGGCAAGCGACTTTATCACCTTGTGAGCCGACATAGCTCAGCTACGTCGATTGACTTACCTCTGGGTAAGCGTGCACGCCCCCAATTCGGGACAATGGCGATTCGGGAGGGGGGGATTTAAACTTCTCCCCTCCTGTTTCATGCCGAAATTCTGCCCGCCCCACCGGGAAATGGTTAAAAATAAGAAAAAAGTCTCATTTTTTTCTTTTTTTAAACTATTCCCCTGGAGATTTCAGCATTAACACAGGAGGGGGGGGAAGCTTAAATCCCCCCCTCCCGAATCACCATGATCCTGAATTGGGTGTGTGTACGCTTACCCAGAGCTAAGTCAATCACGCAAACATGCGTAGCTGTGCTAGGAAGAGGAATGGGCTGCGAGAAGCAGCCACAGAGGCTTTTAAGTGTTAAAAGAAAGAAAATAAATAACCCCCCTCCCCAGCCACCTCCTCCTAGCAAGTAAGATAAGCCCTCCTTCCACTCTGAAGATATGGCATATGTATGTCAACACAGGTGCTTCGCAAGGCAGGAAAGGAGGTTGGGGGGGGGGAGAGAGAATCTCATCACAGCAGAAGTATAGAGCAGTTGTGTCGCAAAGGCCCCCGGGATACATGCTGGGAGCAGGCGGGAGGAATGGGTTGGAAACAAGCCGCGACAAGCCTCAGAAAGGCCCATTGGCACCATCTTGGGTTAGCGAATGAATAACCAACCCATGGCTTGTTCTCCGGGTGGCTTATCATGACGTCTGAACCAGCCCAGGGAGAAAACTTTGTTTTTGCTGCAGTTTTTGCTAGTTTGTTTGTTTGTTTAATACATTTTTATACCGCCCAATAGCCGAAGCTCTCTGGGCGGTTTACAACCGTTAAAACCATAAAATAAAATATAAAATATAAAATTTAAAATCACAGATTAAAAACAAACAGCAGAGCTAGCAGCAGCAGTTACAGTAACGGAATTAAAAACAATTACAAGATTAAAATGATTAAGATGATTAGAATGCCTGGGAGAACAGAAAGGTCTTCACCTGGCGCTGGAAAGAATACAAAGTAGGCGCCAGGCGAACCTCTTTGGGGAACTCATTCCATATCCGGGGTGCCACAGTAGAAAAGGCCCTCCTCCTGGTAGCCACCTGCCTCCCTTTGGCAGGGGCTCTCGGAGAAGGACCGCTGATGCAGATCTTAGTGTCCCGGCAGGTACATATGGGAGGAGACGATCCTTCAGATACCCTGGCCCCAAGACGTTTAGGGCTTTAAATGTTAGCACCAGCACTTTGAATCGGGCCTGGAAACAGACTGGCAGCCAGTGCGGATGAGAAAGCACTGGCATAATATGTTCTCATCAGCCAGTCCCCGTTAACAATCTTGCTGCCCTATTTTGGACCAGCTGAAGTTTCCAGACCGTTTTCAAAGGCAGCCCCACGTATAACGCATTGCAGTAATCCAAACGAGAGGTTACCAGAGCATGGATAACTGTAGCTAGGCTATCTCTGTCCAGATAAGAACGTAGTTGGTATATCAGCCTAAGCTGATAAAAGGTGCTCCGTGCCACCGAGTTCACCTGTGCCTCGAGTGACAGTTGTGGATCCAGGAGCACCCCGAAACTATGAACCTGATCCTTCAGGGGGAGTGCAACCCCATCCAGAACTGGTTGAATATCACTTAGCCGGGCAGACAAACCACCCACTAACAGTACCTCCATCTTATCTGGATTGAGTCTCAGTTTATTAGCCCTCATCCAGTCCATTACTGTGTCCAGGCACTGATTCAGAACAGTCACTGCCTCACCTGGATTTGATGAAAAGGAGAGATAGAGCTGGGTGTCATCTGCATATTGATGACACCTCAGCCCACACCTCCAGATAACCTCTCCCAGTGGGTTCATGTAGATATTAAACAGCATAGGGGATAAAATAGAGCCCTGTGGCACCTCATGGCATAACTGCCAAGGGACAGAGCAGTAATCCCCCAGCACCACCTTCTGGAATCGGCCACCCAAGTAGGATTGGAACCACTGGAGCGCAGTGCCTCCAACTCCCAACCCAGACAACCTATCCAGAAGGATACCATGGTCGATGGTATCAAAAGCCGCTGAGAGGTCCAAGAGAATCAACAGGGTCGCACTCCCCCTGTCCCTCTCCCGGCAGAGGTCATCCCACAGGGCGACCAAGGCAGTTTCCGTTCCAAAACCAGGCCTGAATCCAGATTGAAATGGATCTAGATAGTCCGTTTCATCCAAGAGTGCCTGGAGCTGACCAGCAACCACCCGCTCAAGCACCTTGCCCAGGAATGGGATATTAGCTACCAGCCTGTAGTTATTAACATCATCCGGGTCCAGGTCAGGCTTTTTAAGAAGTGGCCTAATCACCGCCTCTTTCAAAGAGGCCGGCACCACTCCCTCTCTCAAGGAGGCATTTACAGCCTCCTGGACCCATCTGGCTGTCCCCTCCTTATTTGATGTAATAAGCCATGACGGGCAAGGGTCAGGCACACAGGTGGTCGACCGGACTTGGCCAAGCACCTTGTCTGCAAACATTTAAACATTTAAGCATCACATGCTGGAACAAGTCCACCCAAGGCATTGAACAAAATATACTATAATAAACCTTTTTTAAATTAATTACACAGGTAGCCATTAAAATATAATTTAACCAATATAAAAATTCTTAGAAACACAGCAATAAAATAGCAGCAGGATCGATAAATCAGCTAAAAGTCTCCAAAACAAGTGGGTTTTCAAAGCCTTTTTAAATGCCACAACAGAGGGGACCAATCAAAACCTTTGGGAGGGAGTTCCATAGGGTAGGGACCACTACTGAGCAGTAGTGGTCCCTGCCCCTAGGGCCCACCAATCTAACTGATGTTAAAAGTGGGCCAATGTGTAGAGTCTCTGATGCTGAACTTAAAAACATGCACAGATGGGCCTTCAAGTAATTGGCTCCAAACAGTTTAAAAGCCAAAAACAGTACTTAGAAATGGATCTGGAAACACACTGATAACCAGTGCAACTGGTCCAGAATTGGTGTAATATCTTCTGTCTGGCTCAGATGAACTCCTGAGTGCCTGCATTCTACACCAGCTGAAGTTTCCGGGTTGTCTTCAAAGGCAGGCCTACGCAGAATGCATTATAGTAGTCTAGTCTGGATGGAAGCAGTACATGCATGACCAAGGCTAGATCCACTTTTTCTAGGTAGGTTTGCAGCTCGCGTGCCAGCCTATGCTGGTAAACAGCACTCCTGACCACCACCACCACTTCCACAGATAGTTCTGAATGCAGAACTCCCAAACACTGAATTTGGTCCTTCAGGGGGAATGCGATTCCATACAGAATCAGTTGCACCCCTGCACCCAGATCAGCTGCTTCCCCTACACACAGCACTTCTGTCTTGTCTGAATTAGGCTTCAGCTTGTTCACCCTCATCCATCCCAAAAACACCTCCAAGACACCTGTCCAAGAGTTCCAGTCCCCCTGGGATTTGCAAGTGGAAAACAGAGAGAGAGCTGCATATCATCAGCATATTGTTGACACCACAGTTCAAACCTCCAGATAACTCCCCACCAGCAGTGCTTTCATGTGGATGTTAAAAAGTATGGGGGACTAGATCAAATCCTTTGGTATCCCATATGCCACAGGGCAAAACAGAAGTCCTCCTGCACCATCTATTGAGACTGCCCCTCCAGAAAGGGCCAGAGCCACCACCATACTGTGCCTTCCAAGCCCAATCCAGCCAGGCACCCCAGAAGAATATCATGGTAAATGGAAACTGAAAGCTGCCGAGAGGTCCAGGAGAATGAATAGGACTTAACTCCCCCATCCATTTCCAAGTGTACTATTCCACAAGGGCAACCAAGATTGTTTCCATCCTGAAACTAGACTGGAATGGATCTAAATAATGAGTTTCCTCCAGAACTATCGAGGCCACCACCTGCTCCAACACCTTGCTCAAAAATGGAAGATTGGACACCGAGTGGTCGTTGTCCTTGAACAATGATCAAAGATGGATTTTTCTTTTAAAAGGGTTCTCGTTACTGCCTCCTTAAGATAGACAGGAACTACCCCCTTTCTCAGAGAAACAACAATTACCTTTGAGGTCCATACATCCAACCCAGCTCTGGCAGATTTCAACAGCCAGGATGGGCAAGGGTCCAGAGGACATGTGGTAGGCCTCAGTGCTTCACGTAGTTTGTCCACAGTTTGTCATATTTTTCAAGATGAAAAGTACCCATGAACAGGACCAGACTGTGCCCTAGCTGTATCCATCTCTGACTGTTAAAACACAGCTACCCCTGTGGAATTTGAGTTTGCTGCCTCCTCTATAGACCATGTGAACTGGCACTTAAGTCTCTTCTTTCTGGGTTTCACCATTATCAACCCTTCTCACTTGAAAGCTCAGCCCCACTGTTACCAGCGTTAATCCCCATTACCTGTGGTTGTGGATCATGCGTATATCATAGATCCGTACAAACGGCCCACTGGCTCCGACTGCTAGGTAGTTATTGTCCTGTGGGTTGACAGTAAGACACTTTGCCTCCACAAGCTGTCCACAGTATTCTGTCAGATCTATCAGGACTTCTGAGTGTTTGCTGTTCTCTCGTAAGTCATACTGTCTAAAAAGAGGAATGAAAGTATTAGCAGGTAATCCACAGGACAGATGCAGCCAATGGTAGGCATTGCACACCAACCGACCCATCGTAGAAAGTAGTGAATTAAGCTGAGACGCCCAGACTTCATTGACCTATTTCTTTAAAATCCTGGGCTTTGTTTATGTGGGTTATCTCTGATGAGAAGTCTGATGGAGAGGGCCTATAGCTCAAAGGCATGTTTTGCATGCATAAGGCCACTGGTTCAATTCCTGGCATCTCCAACTGAAGGATCTTGGGTCATTCACCAGGCCTGGGCTCAAGACCTTGGAGAATTGCTACCAGTTACAGCAGACAACTGGGTTTGTCGGTTTACCAATGACTGATATGGTATAAAGCAGTATCATACCTATACATAGGAACACTGGAACATAGGAAGCTGCCTTATGCTGAGTCAGACCATTGGTCCATCTAGCCCAGTACTGTCGACTCTGACTGGCAGCGGCTCTCCAGGGTTTCAGGCAGGATTCTTTCTACGCCCTAACTGGAAGCCGGGGATCGAACCTGGGACCTTCTGCATGCAAAGCATGTGAAACTGGTTTAACAGTTATGGCTCTCACCCTACCACTCCAAAACCTGGGAATTGCAATTATGGCCAAGAGAATGCCATAATCTTAGCATCCTCACAAACCCCACAGTCCTCAGCAGTCCTAGGTGGGAAGAGATATAGCAGTTATCACTCTTCAAGTCAGAAGAAGAAGACGACTTGTACCTGACCAGCCCATCCTCAGCCGCACTCCAGAAGGTGTTGGGCCACATGGGAGCTGTGGCAATACGCTTGACTCTGTTTTTGTGATCCCCAAACATGTGGATGGTTTCTTTAACAGTCAAGTCGTGGACGTGCACCTTGGAGTCAGCAGCCCCAGTAATAAGTATCCGATCCTCTGTATGCGGCAAGAACTATGGAAAACAAGCAAGACATTCAAAGCAGTGGTCTCCCAACCTCAAGATCCCCCTTTCCCTCACGACAGACAAGCAGGTATCTTGTCTCAGGTTAGTGTGTCTCTTGAGGAAGGCCCCATTTGACTGGCTTTATGGCCAAGTGCGTACCCACTCCCCGCGACATCTTAAACTTTTCTTTCCAGAAAGTGTCTAGTACATGTTTAGGTGCAATACATTAGGAGAAGACACAAGCCGTATGCAGACGTTTGTAATGTGCATGCAGGGCATGTGTTGGGAATTACGCTGGCTCAGCTTGTCTTGAGCGTGGAAAGCTAAGCAGGGTCAGGCCTGGTTATTACTTGGATGGGAGACCCCTCCTCTAGTTTCCTGCATTGAGCAGGGGGTTGGACTTGATAGCCTTGTAGGCCCCTTCCAACTCTATGATCTATGAAATTACTATGCAGCTGCCCCTCCCCCAAGGGATGACTGTATACTCCCCACCTACCATTTGACTACGTTTGCATAGAAGCTTACATGCATAAAGTCCACCAATACGCAATGACCCTATCTGTGCAATATTGCACGGGTCAGACCTAAGAACATTAGCCTCTACACAGGTAGGCCCATATCCTAATGTTAATTTCAACGTGCACATGGCAGGCACACCACAGGGGTGGGACTGGCGTGATCTCCCTCCCTAGAACATGTACATTCAAAAAATCTGCACAGGGCTTCCTAGTACGTCTTGAAGAATGGGCCTCGTTTTCAGGATTGTGGAATTAATTTTGGGGGGAAGTTAATAAGAGCAACCAGTGAAAGAATTCAGCACAGAGGAAGTGCAACGCCCACAAGAGATACACCCTGATGCAGCCAGTAAGATTTCCCAAGTACAGTGAATGTCTGAACGCACCCAAATGCAGACAGATATTACAGTGCTGGAGCCCACTGGATGCATTTGAGAACATGCACTAGTCACATACAACAAGGAGGGACTCGAGTTGAACTGAGGTCTTAATGGGTTTACTGTTTTCTCAGATTGTGTGTGACTTCACTTACAGAATGGCCTTATCATGCTTACATTTAAAACAACAGAAACAGAAGGTTCTGAAAGATCAAAACAGTGGTAAGCATGAACAAAAGTTAATGAGATCACTATGCTTGCACAGTGCATGGCATCATGCTTTGCGCTGAACCTGAGCTGCCTTGAGTAACCCAGAAAGGTGGAATAAATATTTTAAATAGATCACACAATCTCAGCTCATTCACCCACAGATTTGCAGCTACCCCACAACATATTCTGTATTTAGTGATTCCAAGAAAACATCAAAACTTGCTTATGTTATCATTTGTGGTGGAGTTCAGACACATCTGGCAACATTTTAATTCTTCTTTATAGCTGGCAGCATGCCTTTACTCCCGTTCTGCTGTTAGCAGGAGAGCCACACAGTTACAAGTGTAGCTTTTTAATCTGTGCAGAAACTCTTTCCTCTTTAGCCCAGAGTGAATGTACACTGGATGAACCAATCACGTGAGTTGGCCACCACAAACACAATGGCCAGCACACAAGGAGCTGTGAGAGAAAATCCATGCAGACCATGAATGATGATGGTGATGATGATAATGACGACGACGACGACGATGGTGTGCGTACCAGAACTTTGTGTTCATGACAGCCAATACACACCACTGGTAGGTTTGATTGGGAAGTGAGGAAAACTCTATGCAGAACACCCAAAAATAGGCCCAACTGTCAGCCCTGCAGAACAGTCTGAACAGAGGCAGCCTAACCATGAGGCAAGGTGGGGCAACAGACTCAGAGGGTGAGATCTAGCCCATCTGACACAACCCACTGGGCTGTTTTCCTGCACAGCTCCACTGAAGTGGGTAGGAGCTGCACAAGAGCACAGTTAGTTTGTGAGGGGCTGGGCACCACTTGGATTTTTTGCCTCGGAATGCCATGGGACAACCTTCCCTAACCTGGTGTCCTCCAGAGGTTTTGGGCTTCAACCCCTATCAGCCCCAGCCAGCATGGCTAATGGTCAGGGATGCTGGGAGCTGTAGTCGAAAACCTCTGGGGGGCACCAGATTGGGGGAGGCAGCATTGGACTATTCCTGGGCCAGAGATACTGCACAGTGGATTTCCCACAGAACTATCTACTCTGCTCCCCAGTCCTAAAGATTAAAAAAATCCTAGTTCCCCTTAGTTATAATATATACTGTTAAGGGAGACCATTTCCCCTCCCCTTGGTTTTCACCGCCTTGTCCAAAGCCCACTCACCTTGACAGAGAATATGTTTGCTGAGTGCCCTGTATGCATGGAAAGGAGCTTCTTATGGTGCAGGGGATCCCACACAATGGCGTTCTGGTCATCAGAGCCAGAAGCCAGCAAGCTGGGAAGTCAAAGGAGACAAAGCGTCACAAGCTTAGCTGCACAGACAGCCTGCAAAAGGCTGCTGCAGCCTTGCTGGTTCTTCTGCATCTAGTTGCAGTGAGCCCTTGGGTGCAAGTGCAACTTGGACACTCTCAAATCTATATAGGCTTGCAGAGTACAGCGAGGAACTCAGGAGGAGAAGCAGGCGACTCCACCATTTGCAACGTAATTCAAAAGAAAATGGACAAGACAACGGCAAATGATCTGCAACAAATGTTGGAAGGTGACACACGGCTCTGACTAATGCGTTTGATAGAAACTGCCCACTTGGCCAGATGACCAGGGTAGGGCGGTGGGGAGAACCTGTGGCCCTCCAGATGTTGTTAGCCTCCAAATCCCATCAACCCTGACCATTGGCCACCCTGGCTGGGGCTGATGGAACTGGAGTCCAGCAACACCCGGAGGGCCACAGGCTCCCCAACCCTGCTATAAACATTTAGTGGAGTTGCCTATTCTTTCTCCAGGATACTGTTCTGCTACACAAGGAATTGAGTCATAGGTAAGAGAGAGTCATCCTAACCTTACAGCTCTCATGTCAAATATGGCCTGCAGGTACCATTTCTGCAGCCCTCAGAAAGTCTTCAAGTTGTACTGCACAGACGTCAATTCGTGCGGCTTACAGTATGACATATTCCGCGTGACTCCTACCTTCCAGTATTTAACTCTTCCTGAACAACTCAAAATTGCATTGCATGATACAGAAGGTAAGAATTGCCTTGGCAGATCAAGCTAAGGTCCATCTAGTCCAGCATTTGACTTCCAACAACAACCAGACTCTGGAAGGGCACAAGCAGGGCATAATGGCAACTGCTTCTGCCATTTAGCTCCAGCACCAGGCATCCAGAGGTACACTGCCCCTTTGTACATGTCAATCTCAACTTTGCTGTCTGTAGATGTAGGCAGCATGTCTTAGTTTCATCTTTTTAAAAAACCTATCTATAAAAGATTACCACTGGAAGTGTTAAAACTAGAACAAAGGGGCCACTTGGCTGAGCTGCAACAGAGCAGACTGGAAGCTACTGCACCATAAAACCAGGTGTTCACCCCAGTTTCCAGGATTCCTTCCATTCCGTCCAGGACACATGATATGCCAAGCCTTCCCCAACCAGGTGCCCACCAGATGTTGTGGGACTCCATCTCCCATCAGCCCCGGCAAGCATGATCAATGGTCAGGAAAGCTGGAAGTTATAGTCTAAAACAACTGGAGGGCACCAGGTAGTGTTATGCTATTAATCCAGTCATCAAGTATGTTTTAAAGGCATACTTACTTTCCCTTTTCATTCCATTCGAGACAGTTGACACAACCAGTGTGACCCTGAACAAAGGTGACAGAGTTATACAAATTCTAGATTTAACAGATTATCCAGAAAGAAGGATAAAATGAAACGCACACCCCAAACACACAAATTGGACGTGTTCACTTTTGCTTACAGTTTTAAGCTTCTCAGACTTTCTCTTGGGCTTAGGATTTTCTGTCAAAGTGGTCCCACGCCACTTCCATTACCAGTCATAATGTGTTTTAGATACTTGCATGTACTTTATAAACAAATGTTCCTACGTTAACAACAGGAGTAACTTGCAGGAAATGAGAAGCAGCCTTTGCATACATCTGCAGACACACAGAGAAGTGATGAACTCTTGAGCAACTTCGGGCCTACAAAATGTTATTTTAATTGTGTGGTTAGCAACTACATTAAAAAAAATAATCTAGTCATACGGGGTACTTTTCATCATGGGGGAACTCTTCATCAAGACCACTAGCATGTAGGGAGGGGAGGTTTAGCTCCCACAATCTTGACAAAAATCCCCTCCCCCTTACAGCAATTAGACTTAGGAGGAAAAACTCCAATTGGAACCAATCTAGTATTATTATTTTTAACTTGACATGGTTGCTAAACCTGCAATAAAAATAACGTCTAATTTGACCCTTAGGGTCAAACTGGAGGTGACAGTAGCAGACCTGTGTGTCAGCCCAGGGTCACTGCTGTATTCCTATAAGGCAAAGGGATAATTTAAAGCATGTCAGGGGCGGGTGGGAGAGAGGAACTGAACTCCACCCTCCCCCTGAAACAGCCTCTCCTGAGCTGTTTCCCCTTTCAGTGGGGGATAGTTCTGGTCGTGAAGTCCCAGTAGGAGAAACACAGATGGGAAGGGGTGATTTCAGAGGGGAACGTGCATGTGTGCAGGGTGGGGAATAGGGCTCAACACCACCTTCCTACTAGCCCCACCTTCCAATATGCTTTAAAAATCACTTTCACCCCTGCTGTTATAGTGTTTCAGCAGGACCCAAACTGGCTTGTGCCACTGACACATCTAGTTTGGCACTTCTCAAGAACAAGCTGTGTGTGGCAGTTACTGAATCTCCTGCCAAGATCCTGCTGTGCACAAGGACTGGGGCTTCCGTTTAACTTCCATTAGCTAGAATAAGCCGGGTGGTGGTGAAGGCAGCAAAAAAGAATTTCTATGCTGCCTCCATTGCGTCTGCGGAGTGCTGCCCCAGGAGGCTGTTCCAAGTGGTCCGGAGTCTGGTCGGTCCAGTCGCTCCGGACCCACTGGAACAGTCAAAAGCCTCCTGTGAGGCTTTAGCGAAGCACTTCGCAGATAAAATCGATCGGATTAGGAGTGGGATATCGTACGTCGTGGACACAGGGAGTGAGCGGGAGGAGGCCAATGGCAGACCGGTTTTGTGGGATCGGTTTCGGCTTCTTCCTTCTGATGAAGTGGACAAGGTGCTTTCATCTGTGAGGCCGACCACCTGCTTGCTTGACCCTTGCCCATCCTGGCTCATCATGAGCTGTAGGGAGAGACTGGGTGAGGGGATCAAGGCGGTGGTGAATGCCTCCCTCGAGGAGGGAGTGCTGCCATCAGCCCTCAAGGAGGCAGTAATAAGACCGCTTCTAAAGAAGCCCTCCTTGGATCCCCAGGATTTAAACAACTTTCGCCCAGTCTCCAATTTACCATTTCTGGGCAAGGTGATCGAGCGGGTGGTGGGTGCTCAGTTGAAGGCACACTTGGATGAAGCCGATTATTTAGATCCATGCCAGTCGGGCTTCAGGTCTGGACATGGGACGGAGACGGCCTTGGTCGCCTTGGTGGATGATATGAGGAGGGCTTTGGATAGGGGCGAATGCTCCTTTCTAGTCCTCCTCGATCTCTCAGCGGCTTTTGATACCGTTGACCACGGTATCCTCCTTGACCGTCTGGAGGGGTTGGGCTTGGGAGACACTGTATTGCAGTGGTTCCGGTCCTTCCTCTCTGGAAGGTATCAGAGGGTAGTTCTCGGGGAAGAGGCTTCGGACCCTCGGCTGCTCACTTGTGGAGTGCCGCAGGGTTCCATCCTCTCCCCGATGTTATTCAACATCTACCTCAAGCCGCTGGGAGCTATCATCAGGAGGTTTGGGGTGCAGTGTCATCAGTATGCAGATGACACGCAGCTCTACCTCTGTTTTAAGTCCTCACCGAGGTTGGCCGTTGAGACCCTGTCCAAGTGCCTGGAGTCAGTGGCTGGCTGGATGGGAAGGAACATGCTGAAACTGAACCCCGACAAGACCGAGGTACTTCTGGTGGGGGACAAGTGAAGGTTAGGGGATGTTGACCTGGTGCTGAATGGGGTACATCTACCCCTGAAGGACCAGGTCCGCAGCTTGGGGGTCATTCTAGACTCCCAGCTGTCCATGGAGGCTCAGGTGGCAGCTGTGAGCCGGGCAGCGCTGTATCAACTCCATCTGATACGGCAGCTGCGCCCCTACCTTCCTAATCACCTGCTCCCATCAGTGGTTCATGCCTTGGTCTCCTCTCGCCTAGACTACTGTAATGCGCTCTACGTGGGGTTACCCTTGAAGACGGTCCGGAAGCTTCAGCTGGTACAGAACGCGGCGGCTCGCCTGATTAAGGGCAGCCGCCGGCGTGATCACATCACGCCAGTGCTTAATGAGTTGCACTGGCTACCAGTTGCTTGCCGAGCCGAATTCAAGGTGTTGGTTTTGACCTTTAAAACCCTACACGGCTCCGGCCCAGTTTATCTCAAGGAGCGCCTCCAGCAACATCAAGTAGGCCGCTCAACAAGGTCTGCCACGGACGGCCTTCTCCTTATCCCATCAGCCAGAGCAGTCAGGCTGGTGGGGACTAGGAAGAGGGCCTTCTCTGTGGCGGCCCCCACATTATGGAACTCCCTCCCTAGTGACCTTCGCCATGCCCCCTCCGTGATGAGCTTCCGCCGTGCATTAAAAACATGGCTGTTCAGGCGGGAATATGGGGTGGGTTAGGTTTTTAATAAGAATTTTTTAATATTGTTTTAATCATTATATTTTATTGTGTTTTACTGTATTTTAATTGTACATCGCCCAGGGTGGCCGGGTGACCGGCCAGATGGGCGATTAAAAAATATAATAAATAAATAAATAAGAACTGTACACCAGTCTTCTGGGGAAGAGGAAGTTAACATACTGAGGTAGCTATGTTATCTTTTCAGTTTGTTAAACTGGAATGAATCGTGAAGAAAAGATATTTGAGGGAAGCAGGATGAAAAATGGTCAGCCTTGTTACAGTATGAAATGCGTCAGAAATTGAAGTTATGAATTCCACTCTCTCTTTTGTCTTTGAAGAGCACCTGGCCATCACACAGTTTTGACTACCCCTCTGCTTACTGTCTTTTAGATGTGCAGCTCACCATTTCATTAACGCCTAGTTCAGAAAAGGCACCCGATTTGAAAACTTCATATATTTCAAATACTGCAAATGCTTTATAGACACGCTCAATTTTTCCTTACAGCAGCCCTGTAGGGTAGAGGTGAGCAGAAAGTAGATCTACAGATGTTTTGGACTTCAACTCTCAGCATTCCTGACCAATGGCCATGCTGGCAGTTGATCCAAAACATCTGGAGATCTACCTTCTGCTCCACCTTGGGCTAGATCATTAACATCCTCATATAAGGGGATACAGCAGAGGGTGAGGCCAAAAAAAGAAGAAGAAGCAGGTTGCCTAACGCAACCTAATGAGTTGAAGGATATTTGAATTGTGAACCTTCTGGATCACTGATCACACTCTTAAAAGCTACAGGTGTGGAGTGGCTAAAAATGAAACCAATAGTCAGTCAAGTCGTCACCAGTTGAAATCACACCTCTGCCATGAACTCAGGCAGTAGCTCAGCCTCAACACTCCCCTTCTCCTACAGTATGAGGATAATACTGCTAGGGCTACCTAACAGAGTAGATGCTGTATAGGTTCTCAAAATCACGTACAGTAATACCTTGGATAGCAAGTAACTTGGTTTGAGAGCGTTTTGCAAGACAAGCAAATTTTTAAATATTTATTTATTTATTTTTTACTTGATATACAAGCAACGTCTTGCAATACAAGTACTGTAGTACGGCTCGAATTAAAAATCTCTGTACAAATTTTTTTGGGGGGACTTTGTTTTGATATAAGAGTGTTTTGGATTACAAGCACGTTTCCGGAACTAATTATGCTCTCAATCCAAGGCATGACTGTACATCAGGGCTGTGAAACCTTTCTGTAGACTGAGGGCCACCTTCTCTCTGGGTGGGCATATCAGTGGCAGGCAGGGCTGAAGCCAAATGTGGGTGGGACCAGAGCTAAACTGTTTTTCTAAGCCTAATTGCTACACAAGCGCGAGGCCAAGGAGGAGAGGTCACAGACTGTCAGTTCCCCATTGCTGACACACTTTAGAGAGAGTTAAAAGTACTACGAAATTGCTTACAATGATCAGCAATTGTGCTACACTGCCACTCACAACTACAAGCAGCTGAAAAATCACAACCTCATCTTAGAAGGCCTGTTTCAATAGCTAGCAAGACCCAGATTGCCTGATTAGAGGTTCACTGCTTAGGTTTGCTAGATGGGCCCCCTAACAAGTTCTACTGCTCAATTCTGACCAGCAAAAGCAAGACTTGCTGCGCCAAGGCACTCGAATAAGTGTTCATAGGGTGATGTTTCACTGGACTCACAGCCTTACTTTCGAGTAAACTTGCATATGATCATATGATTGCACTGCCCGCTTACCTGCAGCTCTGCCTCCAAGCCCAGGCGCTGGATGAATGGGTCGGTAACATGATAGTGTCGTTCAAAGCTGAGGGCACCCTTCTCCTACAAAGAGCCAATAGATACCACATTTGTTACGGAAGGAGTTCTAAATCCAACTCTATACCATTCCAGCATAGAGAGTCAATGCATGTCACATGCTCCAATTCAGCTCTTACGAGCTCTTGGAGATGATGAATTGGTCATTTGTTCTTCACTGACCAGGAATACAACTATCATTTTTAAGGATCACCAAGGGCTTAATTTTCACGCTACTTTTTTTAAATTTGGAAGTTACCATCCATGTCAGAAACAGTGGGTGCTTCCAGACAGAGGGCACCTAGCACTACCAATCAAAAGGCATTGTGCTGCTATTCCATCTTTCCTCCATTAACCCGTTTTTTTGTGGTAAGAAAAGAGATTAAGAAGCGGTGGGGAAACACTGGAGGGTTAGAAATGGAAGACAGTGCCATCTGGCCCACCCATAAATTCCATGAATGAGGCAGGGCGATTGCACGATAAAAGCTCCATCTAGAAGCAGCCAGAGAAGAGGAAAGGCCAATGTGCACTAGAAGAAAAATAATTCACACAGCCATTCCCACATTACACTGCACATGCTTTCCATGCTCCTTCCTCATGTATGTAACAAATGTAATACATAAATGTATAGGAACTGTGGGAATAATCCACAGATGTTGGACTGTGAGCTCATCATAGACCCCCAACACAGACAGAACAGGGTTGGAGGGGCGGGTTAAAATCTTTGCCACACATTCACATTAATAAGATTTCATCTCTTAAGCAAGAGTAGAAAGTTAGGCATTTATGTGAAACAAGAACTGTTCGGAGCTTAGCAATTGTTGCTAAAGCTGGCAGAGGGACTAGGAGTGTGGTGGGAAACCATCTGCAGTAATAGTATCTAGATTCTAGAACCATGTCATCAATGAGGAGAAAGTGAGGCTTCGTAAATGTACAAAAGAAAGTCCCAGGGGCAACGCACCTTTTTTAAAGGTTGTCCCTATTATCATAAACTGCAGGGGCCTTAGTTGAAAGAGAGTAAGGGCTCCATTACTTACAAAGTGAAGTATCTCTATATACCAAGCTAAAATATTGGGTCTTACCCAGTGCGGCATGTATAAAAGACACATGAAGAGACACCTTGACTCAAGGTGCCAGCATTAGCCTTTAAAGCAGGTGTGGGCAACTTTGGAGGTCTGGGGGCCATTTTCACCCTCTCCAGCCCCTTCCACGGGCTGCATTCCACGAGGCACCGGAAAAACACACTGGTTTGATGCTGAAAAGTGGCAGCAAACTACTAAGGAAACCTAAAGCGTCCAAATCTTGCTTGTTTTGAAGTGAGATTTGGTCATTTTAGGCTTCCGTAGTGGGTAGCAAACCACTACGGAAACCCAAAATGGCCAAATCTCGCTTCAAAACAAGTGAAATTTGGACGCTTTAGGTTTCCTTAGCAGGGTGTTAAAAGAGCCTGTTGTCTGTGTTCCAGCTCATGTGAGACAGCAGCAGACATGCAAGAAGGAATTCTTTAGATGGAGAATTCTGCCAAGATCTGATGGGAAGTCCCTAGGAACTCCAGGCCAACTGCTGCCTAACCCTAGCTTACACTATTGCTTTCAGAGTGCCTTTATTGCTAAACTGACACATTCGCTCAACAAAATAGTTACTGCAGCCCAGTTGAGACATTTATTATATTTATACCCCGCCTTTTTTCCTGCAAGGAACCCAAGGCAGCTTACATAATCCTCCTCCTCCTCTCCATTTTATTCTCACAACAACCCTGTGAGGTAGATTAGGCTGAGAGTCAGTGACTGGCCCAAAGTCACCCAATGAGTTTCATGGCCAAGCAGGGACTAGAACCCAGATCTCCCGAGTCCCAGTCCAACACTCTCACCACTACGCCACACTGGCAACATCACAGACAGACCACGGTTGGGCCATCAGAGATGTGCTCTGTGCTCCCTCCTCCACACAAATGTTCCTTGGTTTACAGTAACCATCGTTTCCCTTGATGTCCAAAGTGGGCAAACTATGTTTACTGTAGCTTGGTTCCAAGCTAGAATCAGAAACCACAGTCTGAAGTGGGTTTGCAATCCTGATTGGGAAGCATACAGCAAGCGGTAACTGTTGTTTGCCCAATTCAACCTCATAGTGAACTATGGTTAATGAAACCAGGGAGCACAAGAGGAATCTGAACACCAAAGGGGAGGAGGACGTGCACAGACACATTCCTGATGGCCAGGACCAATGGGAGAGGGCAGGATCCCTGGGCTCCTGCCAAGGCCCATAGCCGACTCCTAAAGCTCCTTCTTCTTCTCCTTCCTGTCATTGCTCTCTCCAAGTCTGCAAGCAGTGATAAGAAAGATGAGACAGAGCAGCATCCAACATTTGCTTTGTGCTATCCCTCTAGGCACAGATTGGGCCCAGGGGGAGAGGGCAAACAAATGCACAGAGTTGACAAGGGGGTGAGTCCACTCAGAAGGGAGTCCTCCAAGGGCATTTTGGCCAAGCCCCTCCACTCCCCAAACCTGGAGTCAGCATTGCTGACAGCCAAGCTCATGGTTTGCCCAGAACACCTGAACTGAGCGTATGAAGTAAAACCGAAGGTATGTTTAAGATACCACACCAAACTACTCCAATTTCGCCTTTTTAAGAGCCACTGTCCTCCTCTCTTACTCCTCTCCCCAGCAAAATACAAGTCACAGATTCTTCAAGACAAGATGCACCTTGAGCTGCCTGTGGATGAGGTCTCTGGTAATGTTTGCTTTTGCCATCTTCTCACAATACGGCCAACGAAAGCAAGCAAGTGGAGGTGCTGCTGTGAATCCAAGCATTCCAGTAGTGTTCATGTCCATAGAGAAGGCATTGAAATTACCTGTAGTCAAATAGGGTGGGGGGAAAAGGCTTGTAATTATTTATACAGAAAATTAAGCAGTATTCCCAGCCAACAGAGGAAAGGAATCCCTTCCCTAACTACCTGAGATGTTCAAAGATTTCTCCAAAGAATCTGACTTGCAAAATCTTACGTATACAGGCAGTCCCCAGGTTACGAACGAGTTCTGTTCTTAAGAATGTATTTAAGTCGAATATGTATGTAAGTCAGAACAGCATAGCGTTCTATACGTTAAAATCAGCATTTACGCAAATTGCGTAGTAAACGACGTAGCACCGGGGAACCTTGAAGTATGTTCTTAAGTATGGGTTGTCTGTAAGTCGGATGTTCTTAACTCGGGGACTGCCTGTACATATAAATACATTCCTCCTCTAAGCAGGAGGCCCAGTTGTCTCTCTAAAGTTCGAGCTTTAATTTTCAGCACAAGCCAGTGCATTGCCACAGCTTTCAAAACCCAGCTTGATACTACAAAATCAACTCACATTTTCCTACTCTGCAAAGTTGGGCAAACAGCTCCCTATTGTAACCTGTCAAAGAAGGGCTTTAGGGGAGGAAACCTCTTTCTCCCATCCCAGTTATTCCACTCTCTTCAGTTAGCAGTCCAACCAGTACCCCTATTTGGCCAACTGTGCCTTCTTAAGTTTAAAGTATCCTCTCCCAAAAATCCATCCAATACATGCAGCAGATTCTACTTAACAGTTTAAACTAAGCCATAGGTTTCATGGTTCTCATAAAGGGGGAGACGCCAGTATTTCTTAAGACAAAAAGCAAGATGTGTCAGATCCAAATTCCAAGTTCTCAGCTACCACAAAAAATAGTAACAATGCAACAGTACATCTCAACTCTTGGACCATCACAGCGTGGCACAGGACTGAATTTTCAAGTTCAGACAAACATAAGCCTGGGTGTGTGGGGGAGAAAGCAAGGCCGGCCCAAGCTCGACAGAGATTCTCTCAACCTCAGACTGGCATGGAATATGACAAGCCTAGCCTAATATATTTTTATTTCTGTGGGCTTAAAAAAAATAGTCCCCTCCCAATTCTAGTAAAAAACAAACAACAAACCCAGGTACAATAAGTGTGCCATATGCAGATGTGTTATTTAAATCAAATATAACTGGACTTATTAGGCAGACAGCATTCAGCATCAGCAGGAGTACTAACCGTTTGAGAAATTGGCACCTATCCTCCCTTAGGTACTCTGACTGCAAAACAGACAAAAGGAGAACAGTAAAGGGAGAAGAAGAGATGGGATGCATGGAACATTGGCAGGAAGGAGAAATGGAGGCACATGAGTGACAAGTTGATGGTCCTCCTCCCCCTGGCCACTAGGAGCTCCTCCAATGCCAATTCTCTCAGTATGTCTCATTGCCATCAGCAGATTACATTTCTCTCCTTTTAAGATTCTTCAGGAGTTAATTATCTTGAGGCTTGTTCATGCAACACTAAGGCACAGTTCAAAATTACATTTGAATGAGGCCATTATATGTCTTCCACTGGCAGGTCAAAACAGTTACCTGTTAGGGATCAGTGCTCATCATTGATTGGTCTGGTTTTAAATGTATCCCTGCTATTCTTGGTTTCTCCCTCTACTGTTTTAGAGAGCGTGTTTTATATTGATTTTATACTGGTCCTATTTTGTACACCCCACAGAGCTCTTAAAGTAGGGAGACTATCAGCTATCGTAAATATAATAAATATGAAGAACCTAAGAGGAACCAAGAATTCCAAGCATGTCTTTAGCTCTATACAGTGCTGGCTCCTAAAAACATTTGGTTCTTCCACCAAAGAACCTAGAATACCATTCCATCCCTACAGTAAAGTTTTACAGAGTGTTGATCAGATATTCTGGAAAAAGCTAAGTGACAAACAGTTTTGACATAATAAAGACTTAGAGAAGGCAGATGCCTCTAGCAACTATACAGGCATAGGTAACCTTTTTAGACTAGCCATCCTAGGTACTGAATCCAGCCCCTGGCTCCAGAAGACACCACCTGTATCTGGAATGTTTTGGGCAAATGACCTGCAGGTAAATAGCCTTGCTCAGTATCCTTGCATGTATAACAGCAGAAGTCCAGTCTGTCTATTGCTTTGGGTGTATACTTTCTCAATTATCATCATCATAATCATCATCATCAGGCGATCACTCGTGACCGAGTAAGATTGTCTTCCGGGATAAAAGGAGGAAATTCTAAAGAAGATTGTGTAGACTCTAGCGATGGGTCCGTAAGTGACTGTGGAGGCCAATTCTAGATCCACACAGCTTCCCACAGTGAGGACACAGGTTACCAGATAGAAGATGGTCCTGTAAAGGATTCATTTGACGTGCTTTTCGCTTAGCACGTTTCTCCCTTTCACCTTGCACTCGGGCTTCTTCAAAGTCCATGGAACCTTTGTGAAAGGCCAACCTCCATTTAGATCGTTCATGGGCCAGAGCTTCCCAGTTTTCGATGTTTATATTGCATTTTTTTAAATTAGCCTTATGAACATCTTTAAACCTCTTATATTGACCACCGATATTCCGCTTTCCATCCTTGAGTTGGGAGTAAAGTAACTGCTTTGGGAGACGGCAGTCAGGCATTCGAACAACATGACCGGTCCACTGAAGTTGGCGTTGAAGGATCATTTTTTCAATGCTAGTAGTCTTTGCTTCTTCCAGTACACTGACATTTGTTTGCCTATCTTCCCAAGTAATTCGCAGGATTTTCCGGAGGCAACGTTGATGAAACCTTTCAAGGAGGTGGAAAGTGACGTTTATAGATAGTCCATGTTTCGCAGGCATACAATAAAGTTGGTAATACAATGGCTTCATAAACCAGTGTTTTGGTCTTCTTACAAATATCCTGATCCTCGAACACTCTATGTTTCATTCGAGAAAAAGCGGCACTTGCGGAGCTCAGACGATGCTGGATTTCATTGTCGATGTTAGCTGTAACAGAAAGATAGCTGCCAAGATAGAGAAAATGATCGACATTTTCCAGTATTGTCCCACCAAGCTGGATAGATGAAGATGTGTGTGACAGCTTAGAAACCAATTTTACAGGACTTCTAGGCATCAGTTCAACTTTGTATTGCCATATCTGACGTGCCCATTTCCTTCAAGGAAATTGAACAACCTTTTGCAAGAAAACCATAAGGTGGATAAAAATCAATGATTGTTTTAAAAAAGAATTTTAAAAAATGTTTTTTTAAAAAAAATTAATGGATTTTTTATTTAAATCGGTTATAGTTCCTGCTTTGAGCAGGGGGTTGGACTCGATGGCCTTGTAGGCCCCTTCCAACTCTATGATCTATGAATCTACACAGCCAAAGATCTAATTACGGAATAGGGATTATAATAGGGCACCAATCAAAGCCATTGCTCAACAACATCAGCACACATACTAATGCCACCCATTTATCTACTTTCCTTTCCAAAGCAGTTACTACCTCCCAAATTTCCTTCAGATAACATGGGGAAAAAATTGGATGAGAATTTAAAGGGGAGGAAAGATATAAAGGGGGTGGGGGATGGAGTGAGAGAAGGGACACGTCAGGAGTCAAAGAAACAAAGTTGGTACAGTCTAACCTTGCATTTTTTGAGACAGGCAGGGTATCCCCCATATCCCCTATTACCTGGGCTATATGCATCCCATGATTATGGGCAGGTGCACAAAACATACGATTCTATTGGGTACAGAGTCTTTTTTAAAAAAAAAAAGCAAGTTCCAGGCCTTCACAGCGGTGAAGACACGCTCAAGAATGTGGACAATACCTAGAAAAATCCCACAAACTTCAGAGCCCTACTGAATCAGACCAACAGTCCATCTACTCCAGGGCTCTCCAACCTTGGGTCCCCAGATGTTGCTGGCCTACAGCTCCCAGCATACCCATCCATCATGGCTAATGGCAAGGGATTCTGGGAGCTGTAGTCCAGCAACATCTGGGGACCCAAGGTTGGAGAGTCCTGATCTACTCCCTCCAGCATCTGTTTCCCGCAGCAGCCAACAAGGGAGAGCTGGGAAGGCCATAAACAGGGCATGGACTTAATAGCCTTCTCCTGTTGTTGCTCAATGCCACACCCTTTCAGAACCTGGAGGTTGCCTATAGCCATGACTAGCAGCCACTGATAGCTTCATGAATAGCCTCATGAATTTGTCTAAACCCCATTTTAAAGCCATCTGAGTTAGAGGCCATCACATCTTGCAGTAGCAAGGTCCACAAGTTAGTTCCATAAGGAGCAGGACCAAGAAGGATTTGCATTTGCCTGGGACACAGGACTTCAGCATCCTGTACAACTCTTTTCCCCTCAGTAAACAGAAGTTTTAAAAAGTTATGTAAAATAAGCAAATTATCATACTTGCTTTGGGTACTATTTTTCTTCTCACAGAATTTTGGTTCCCCCACCCCCAATTATATACAGCCCTATTTAACAGTCATCTCTTGTCTCTTCCAGCTCACCATGTACTTACTGTGAATTGTGATCCTCACCCAGCTCCACCTACTTGGGTCAGTTACTGTGAGGTGAAACTGTAGCAAGGAATGTAGGCAAAAACAGTCAATGAAACCAGCCAATGAAGCAAGGAAAAAGTCCGAGAAGATACTTTCCCTCATTTTGTTGTCACTGAGCACCCTTCAGCTTGGACTTTTTGCCACTGATAAATCAGCATCATTCAAGCATATTATTGAAAGCAATCCTGGAGTTTTTAATAGGGCTTCTAAGAATTTCCAACATTATCCTGTTGGGAGGGGAAAAAATCAGCTGCAGGATTGAAATAACTTCAGTCAGGGTTAGAAAATGAGGCAGATCAGATCTGTTATTTCTCATATCCATATTTTGCTGTTAACAAGTATGCATCTCTGGATACACAAACCCAGTTTGAGAACTGCAAAATTTTCTGATAGTATCTTCTAGACTGAAATCTAAACTGACTACTTGGGGAGATAGAAAGATTAATCTAAATAATCTACACAGAAGCCTATGGAACACCATTAAATTGAGGCCCCAATCCAAGACCACATTAACAAAACTTTTTTAAAAAAAGATTATATAAATACATTGTCTCATAATACAGAATTAGAGTTTATAATCCCTATTCCATAATGAGATCTTTGAACTACAGCACATTTTAAATTAAAACTATGATCATGTAGGCCTTTAAAAAAAAGGAAAAGAAAAAAAGAAAAGCATTTTAACCATAAATATTTTTAAAAATCGATTTAAAATTTAAAAATCCACTTTAAATTAAAAAAACATTTTTTAATCTTAAAAAAATATCATTGATTTTTATCCACTCTATATTTGTCATAGGTTTTCTTGCAAAAGGTTGTTCAATCTCCTTGAAGGAAATGGACACGTCAGATATGGCAATGCAAAGTTGAACTGATGCCTAGAAGTCCTGCAAAATTGGTTCCTAAACTGTCACACACATCTTCTATAACTGAGAAAGTATACACCCAAAGCAGTAGACAGACTGGATTTCTGCTGTTATACATGCAAGGATACTGAGCAAGGCTATTTACCTGCAGGTCATTTGCCCAAAACGTTCCAGATACAGGTGGTGTCTTCTGGAGCCGGGGGCTGGATTCTGTACCTCGGATGACTAGCCAGTGTGGTGTAGTGGCTAGAGAGCTGGAGTTGGGCTGGTCACTATCTCTCAGCCTGCCTTGTCCCACTTACCAGCAGCTGGGACTGCTCTGTGAAGTCAGTTACTGTTGGTGCTGTTTATTTAATATACCGTATTTGCCCCATCCACCACCGCCAATTTTCCCACCACCTGTACTCTCCACTTCCTTCCCCACAGATCCTCAGATAGACCACTCTTTTCCCATCGCTGCTAGCAGCAAGAAAAGAGCAATCAGGATTCCCCCAGAGATCCTCATACAGATGGCTGGGTGTGCGTGCGTGCGTGCGCATGCAGTCAGCAGCACATGTGGGGCATGCTGGGCATTGTAGGCTTTTTTCTGTCTAAACTTGCATAGTTTTGCACCTTGAGTGCTCAAGTCGGCTATCTTTCAGACAATCAAAGCCATCCTTTCTTCTTGTCACTTTTGCAAAGAGCCATTGACAAACACTCCAGTTTGGACACGTCATTTTTGTAGGTCGGTTCTGCTGCACGCTGTTAAGATCTCACTGGGCTTCAGCTCCCTCCCATCCCCGTTAGGATATGATGCATTTTTTAACATCTACCGCACCTCAACCCAAAAACGATTGAATTTCACTGATGGGTGAAATCCTAGACTGAGTACTTGGGGAGACAGAAAGATTAATTAAGGCCCCAATCCAAGACCCTATTTACAAAACTTTTTTTTTTAAAAAAAGATTATATAAATACATTGTCTCTTAATACAGAATTAGAATTTATAATCCCTATTCCATAATGAGATCTTTGAACTATGACACATTTTAAATTAAAACTATAATCATGTAGTGCTTTTTAAAAAAACAAAACCAAAAACATTTAAACAAAAAATTTAAAAATCCTATTTAAATTTAAAAATCTGATTTTTAAATTGAAAAAAAAATATCATTGATTTTTATCGACCCTGCAAAGCAAAGATGAAAACACATTAAAAATAGATTCCCAACCTTGTGTCTGGTGGTCAGCCTTTGCTGCAAGAGACAAATTTACCAAGCCAAATAAGATAGGCTAACCACACTGTTCAAGCCTGATAAGTCACAGAGGCTCTTACTTTTCTAAGAGAGAAGGAACATAATTGGCTAAGACCCAGTGCTCAAATTATGGGGGGGAATAGGATGTCCCTTTATGAAATTAAGAAGCCCCCCACCCCACCCCAAATTCTTATCCAATGGTAACCAAATTGAAAGGCCCTCTCCTGGGTTTTAGTTACTGGCAATAAGAGCTTTAAGCTAAAATATGCTGGCCCTGGAGGGGGGGCATGAGTAGAAAAGGCTCCCCACTGAGTGGTGCCATCAGAGCAGGACTTCGGGGCAGGCATCCCCGGGCACTACTCAGCAGACGGAACAGGGGGGCCCAAATGCAGCAGGGCTGCTTTCACCACCTTTTGAAGTAAGTGAAGTAATTCACATCGCCATTTAATGACTGTTAAGTTCAGAATTAAAAACAACAACAACCCTGACTTCACCACTGTCCCCGACTTCAGAAGTAATCCGTGCAACTGGTTATTACTTGGATGGGAGACCCCCTCCTCTAGTTTCCTGCATTGAGCAGGGGGTTGGACTCGATAGCCTTGTAGGCTCCTTCCAACTCTATCTATGAAATCTATGAAATCATGGCCTTCCTACAGCCTTCTAAGAACACTAAGTGGACAGTCACAAAGGGTAAGGGGGCCAGGCCCCCTCTGGCTTCCCTGGTAATTTGAGCATCAACTCCCTGACAGAAAAGAGCAGCAAAGATAAAACGGGATGCGGGACAGAAGAACAAGCCACAGCAGTTTCTCAAAAGGCGAACAAGAATTATAGAAGGAAAGAATCAGGCCCAATTCATAACCATTTTTGGCCAATTTTTCAAACTTAGGTTGCAATCCTATGCAACTCCCAGCTGGGGAATGCTGGGAGTTGTGGGACTTGTTTATGTCTAAACATGCATAGGATTGCACCCTAAATTCTCCTTTTTTGGTTAAACCCGACTCAGTTTGTGTATGTTGGAACCAGTCACCCAGAGTAAATTCACATAGCTGCTTTTGGAGGCTTCCTTCTCAATCCATGCAGATTTGTTACCCAGCAGAAACTGAGCCTGTGCATGGTAAATTGGTTGTGCATTAGGATTGCAAGATTACAATGCAAAGAACCAGCCTATCCTTTTAGAAGGCTTCAATCTTATCTGGGAGCAAATCCCACCGAACAGCATGGAATTTACTTCCAAGTAACATGCATAGGATCAGGCTGCAACTCCAAAGGCAGTGGGAGAGGATGCAGCCACTATGCTTACAGCCCCATTTCTTCACGGGTACCTTTACCCACCCTCCTCCCCAGTCTGCTGTGTGGTAAAAATCTGGCAACCATAGCATCAGGCCAACTATGATCAGTAACTGCCCATATGCAGTGGTCTTCTCACACAGCTCATCATGGGCACGCTGAACATTTGCAGGCCGATGCCTACAACCACTTTTCCATTTTCACATTCAGTCGTGGAGAGAAACAATCATGCTATTCAGTCATGAGTGCTTCAACACATTCCCGTATAATCAGACAACCAGTAGTAAGCCAAATGAAGTTTCTCAACTTCCATCAGCACAGGCTGGCCAGCAAGCCTCACACATGCTAGATACATCCATGAAACAAACATACATTCAACCTGAATTAGCTTTGCAAGTTAATGCCTGGGCTTATTCTACCTGTTCTGATGTTCTCTAGAATGCAGAGGCACATGTGTGAAACAGGATTTCATACTTCTTTTTTTAGAAAAATACCTGTTCATGGTAACAATGAAATGCAGCCATAGGTCTCATTGTTTTTTAACCCCACAAAATAAAATAAGGTATAGCTTTGCACATGTGTCCATGCCTGGGGCAGAAAGCATGGCAGAGAGATAAAATGAGCCCAAAATGCATGGGTGGCATAAATCCACTTTAGTTACCAAGTGGCAGCCCAAACCAACCCAGATTAAAACTATGTACTAAAACAGGTGTACTCCTAAACAACAAGCTAGGAAGGAGAAGCAGGCCCATAAAGTACAGGCAGGAAATGGGCAGCCGCTTGGAAAATCAGAAGCCAGTAGTTAGTGCAAAACCATTTATAGCCAGAAAAATGCGGGGTTGTTTTCAGCGAGACCCTAACTTCCATCTTACTTCCCGATCCATAAGAGTGGAATAGCAAAAGCCCAACCACCTATGTCCGGATGCCAACTATGAAGCAAGTTAAAACCACTGCAGAACTTAATAATAGGATAAGGGGAGACATTACTTATAAAAATTTAGGTAGGGAAATTCCTGACAGAAGAGGTGACTAACTTCACAAGAAGGCAAGGGGGAAAAGTGGCATGGCAGAGCACATGAGATACAAGGGCATGCAACGCTAGCAACAGTAGGAGGGTAGCAGCTCGGACATATATACACAGGAAATTGCTTTTACTAAAGATTGCTATTTTTTCCAAGCCACTCCTGTCCACTCATAAGCACAAATGTTGAACAGACAAAAACTTGTCATCCCATTTATCACTCTAATAGCCAGTACAATGTTGAACAAAATGTGTTCGAAGAAAAGAAAGTGGGGTAACTATTCTATGGTCAAGAAATGAGGGAAAGGAAGGGGTAACAACTGTTTTATATTAAGTTATCTCAGGTGTTTGCCCATAAACTGCTACCTGTTAGAAAGGGAGAAAAAAGTCTTGTGAAACCTCAGATGTATGATGTCAGCTTTTGTGGACTAGATTGCTCCGTTGGCTGACAAAGTGAGCTCTAGTGCATGAAAAGGGCCATAGCTCAACAGTAGAACACATGCTTTGCATGCAGTAAGTTCCAGGTTCAAACCCCAGCATCTCCGGGGGGGGGGGGGGAGACTCCAGCCTGAGACCCTGGAGAGCTGTTGCTGGTCAGCATACACACAATACTGATCTAGATGGATCCATGGTTTGACTGGCACAAAGCAGCTTCCAATATAGAGTTTTTCCAATCACTTCACGGGGAAAGGCCGTAGCTCAGTGGTAGAGCAGACACTTTGCATGAAGAAGGTCCCAGGTTCAATCCCCGGCACCTCCAGGTAAGGTCCCAGAAGAATAGACTCCTGCCCCAAATTCTGGAGGCGCTGCCAATCCGTGAAGTAGCAAATACGGCGCTAGACAGATGGATGGCCTGCCTCAATAGAAGGCAGTCCCTACGTTCCTAAAAATCTTCCACCGCAATAAAGCTGTTGCTCTTTCAAGTGCCATAAGACTCTCTCTTCTGGGGGTGGGGTGGGGGTATAGCTGCCGGGACAGACTAACACAGCTGCCCCTTTGGGATTTAGCTTGGGAAAAGGCACCTCAAGAAAAACAAGGGGGGGTGGAAAAGCAGGTTATGGGCCAATAGTAGGTTATGGGGGCAAGAAAGTAGGGGGGGGGACACGGTATCAGGTGTCATGGGATGGGAAGAAGCATCTACCCCTCTGGAAAGGATCAGGGGGGAGGCAAGTTCCCTCACAAAGATGGGGGGGGGATTGGGGGGGGGAGAGTTACCTGTCAGGCCTCCTCAGGGCAGGCTCAGCAGCCGCAGCAGCCAGTGGACGAAGCCCTTGAACTTCCATGCAGGGGGGCGGCCCGACCCCTGTGCCAGGGCAGGGGCCCCTCCAGGAGGTGAGTGGCTGGGCGGCAGCCTGAGCGGCTGACCAGGTTGCGCAGCCCCGGCCTGGCTGGGACCCGAGTCCTCCTCGGCCCCCTCCTCTGTTTATCCCCTCCAGCTGTCTAGGGCTCAGCAAACACCCACCGCCACCAACATCGCCTCCTCCGCCTCCTCCTCTACCGTTTCGCCCCCTCCCCTTTCTCCACCGTTTCGGCCGCCAGCGCGCCTGCGCGACGCTAACTGCGCCACCAACTCCCTCTCCCTGCGCCGGCCTTTACGCCGCGCGAGCGGCGCATCCACGTTTCGAGAATAGCGTTGCCTCCCTTGACATTCAACGTCCAATTGGCCGTGCGAGGGAATGACGGACGTTCCGCCCACAGGGAAGCCGCCGAGCGGCGGGAGGCTCGGGCCAGCCTGCGCACTTAGAGTAACGTTAAGAGGGGGCGGGCCTATCAGAGCCAGAGGGGATGCTGGGAGTTGTAGTTTGCAGAGGAGGGGGAAAATGGGCTCTCCCTTCCTAGGCCAGTGAAAAATGTGGTGGAGGAATTATGAAGATGATGAAGATTAATAACAACAACCAGCTGTCTTGTTTGTGAAATCCGCCACTGGCAGCAACGTTATTTTTTTAAAAAAAATGTGTGTGAGGGGTGGGGATAGTCCTTAAAGATTAAGCCCCACTGGATACAGCAGGACTTACTTCTGAGTAGACGTGCCCTGTGAAGGATTGCACTGTGAAGGTTTAGGTCTGTGGCGTTCACTGGGAGATTACCGAGGGGTAATATAGATGTAAGAAATGGTAGCTCAGTGTTCTCCAACCTTGGGTCCCCAGATGTTTTTGGCCTACAACTCCCAGCATGCCCCAGCCAGCATAGCTAGCTGGGGCATGCTGGGAGTTGTAGGCCAAAAACATCTGGGGACCCAAGGTTGGAGAACACTGTTAAGTGTAGCTGACAAATATTTCGGAGGGGGAGGTCAGGTTGCAACCCTTTTGCAATCTTACCGGAGAGGAAGCCCCATTGAACACAGTAGGACTTACTTCTGAGTGTACATTCATACGGTTCACGTGACACCAGGGATGGGGACTCGGACTCTAGGACTCGACTCGTGAGTCGGACTGAGTCCCCCCTCTGACTCGAGTCCCACTATTTTTAATGGGACTCGAGACCAAGGACTCTTCAACATCCCTGCTTGATGCCACCTGCCTGCAGGTGCTGTCTGGACCTAGTTGCAGTAACAATCCAAGTTTATTTTTTTAAATCATTTTCCTAATGCAACCTTTCAGACATTTTGGGTTTGGCTGCCTCTGCCTGCCTGTTTGGGGTTCCCTGCCTCCTCTGCCTGCGTGGTCTCTTCTTAACTAGTTCCACAGTTTGAATTGTCCAAGACAAATGCCTCTGCCTGCCTGTTTGGGGTTCCCTGCCTCCTCTGCCTGCCTGGTCTCTTCTTAACCAGTTCCACAGTTTGAATTGTCCAAGACAAAGGCCTCTGCCTGCCTGTTTTGGGGTTCCCTGCCTGGTTATTTTGGGTTTGTCTGCCTGGTCTGTTCTTGTCAAAATCAGTGGCAGAGTTTTGAAATAAAAAGGCACACTTGTGCCTAGAATTTATTTAAGCCACACATCTGAAGTAGCCTTATTTTGTTGGGAAAACCCCCCATTGATTTTAATAGGGACTCGTGGAGTCAGCTTTGGGAGGGACTCGGGACTCGGGAATCACCATTTTGGACCAAGGACTCGGACTTGAGTCCAAAGACTCGTGACTCGACTCGTGACTCGAGACCAAGGACTCTTCAACATCCCTGCGTGACACCACCAGACTTGGATTGAACAGGCAATGGGAGCAGCTGACTCCCAACAAAGAGTTTCATGGCACTTTAAAGGCTTAATACGGTACATTTATGATGGCACATAAGCTTTCGCGGGCTAGAGGCCACTGTCTGCAGACTCTGGCCCACAAAAGCTTGTCCCATAATAAATCTGTTAAGAGCGCAATCCTATGCATGTTTAGACAGAAAAGGGGCTAAACATCTATAGGATTGCACGTAAGTGGGCATGCCTGCTTTTTCAGTTGAAGAGGGAGTATTTTTTATTTATTAATTCTATTTACCGGTATATTTCAAAATAAATTATATCCCACCTTTTTTCCTCTTGCAAGGAACCCACAGCAGCTTACATGGTCCTCCTCCTCTTCATTGTATCCTCAGAACAACAACCCTGTGAGGTAGGGTAGGTTAGGCTGAGAGTCTGTGACTGACCCAAAGTCACCCAGTGAGTTTCACAGCCAAGTGGGAACTAGAACCCAGATCTCCTGAGTCCCAGTCCAACAGGCTTGTCCTTTTTAGTAAATTTGTCTAATTTTCAATGATTTTTTAATGTGTAGCAAAATTGGGATGGGTTTTTTTTTTTTTTTTAAACCCACAGTATTGATATTTGGTTGTTAAGAACGTAAGAAGAGCTGTGCTGGATCAAGCCAAAGGTCTGTCTAGCATCCCATTTCCTATGGCGGCCAAGCAGAGAGATGCTTCTGGGAAGCTCCAAGCAGGGCATGAAAACAATAATAGCCCATCTTTAGCATGCAGTATTCAGTGGAATGCTCAGCTGTCTGAAGGTCTCCTGCTCCCTTAAATGACTCCACCCACTTTCCCTTGCTGCCCCTTGTGCCTGGAACTGCCTCCCAGAATGCTTCCCTGCACACTCCTCACCCTTATTTCCTTTAAGTCCCTCCTCAAAGCTCACCTTTTCCAGGAAGCCTTTGGATCATCCCCCTGCCCAGTCCCTATGTGCGTTACCTAATTTGTAACTAAGTCAAAGTATGTATGTGTAATTTAAGTAATCACATTTTATTTATTTATACTAATTTTATCCTGCTTAATATCCTAAAATCTCTGAGCCATTCATAAAACATGTATAATGTAGTATAAAAACAGTGAAGAAAATAGTAATTAATTAATTAATTAATTAAAAAGCATACAACAGAGACATTTTATTTATTTATACTACTTTTATAGCACTTAGGGTGCAATCCTATGACCATAAGCCCCCGAACATGGATCTCCACTGGATTAGCGGGCTCTTTGCCCACATGTGCTTCACCTCATGCTGCCCACCCCCCAAATCTTTCTGCTGAGGCTTTTTTCTGTAATCCAGTGCCCTCCTCTCCCCTCTCCATACATCCCTTTTTACAAATAGGAGTGTCCTTAGGAGACAGGGAGACACACAGAGAGACTTTAGAACATATAGAAATTAGCATATTCAGATTTCTGCATTTTGTTGGCCCTGTGGGCCTGAGCCCCGGATCTTTTTGGTATCTAGCACCGCCCCTGCTTGGGAGTAAATCTCATTGAAATCACAAATCAGTGGGTCTTATTATTTCTGAGATAACACACATTAGCTAAGGCTGAGCAGAGATGTAAAAGAAGCCCTTTATAAGAATATGAGATGAAAATAAATCAAATAAGGAGACACCCCGGAAATGTTTACAGTCATGCCTTGGATTGAGAGCATAATTCGTTCCGGAAATGTGCTTGTAATCCAAAACACTCTTATATCAAAACGAAATCCCCCCCCAAAAAAAATTTGTACAGAGATTTTTAATTTATGGTAAGCCGTACTACAGTACTTGTATTGCAAGACGTCGCTTGTATATCAAGTAAAAAATAAATAAATAAATATTTAAAAATTTGCTTGTCTTGCAAAATGCTCTCAAACCAAGTTACTTGCAATCCAAGGTATTACTGTATTTGTTTATAAAAAAGTATTTCTATATTGCCTCAAGGACTGGGAGATGAACAGGGAAGTGGGGCCATTCCACCAGTGCTGCTGAAAGATTGCTTAATTTTTTTCCTTTTCCCACCCCATCCCTTTTTCCTTGTGTGTTGTATATTTTCAGATGGTAAGCCTGCTGGCAGGGACTGTCTTGTTTTACTGATAGTATGTAAGCAGCCCTGGGAGCCTTTTTAGGTAAGGAGTGGGAGAAAAATACTTTGCATAAGTATAGAATAATAAATAAAGATTCTATTTGTAGCAACAAGTGCAGCATGGATGAAGCAGGCCGTTCAAAAAGGGGAAAAAACATGCAAAGGTTCTTTAATAAAAACAGCTCCATGGCAAAATACATAACCTTAAATATAGGCTTTCCATTTCTATTTTTTTTAAAAAAAAACCTTACCTGTTGCCTTCCCCCCAGGCACCACTGTCACCAACTTATCATGAAAGTCAATTTTGCCATGTTCTTTACCCATTCTGCATCATTAGGGCTCCAAATATACCAGGTTTTAGTCTATCGCAGATAAGAGGGTGCTCTGAATTCCCAGCCATCTCCCTGGTCCCCATGCCAACTTGACCCTTCAGTTCATCATCTTTACAAGGAAAATTATGAATATCCTGTTATATATAATCTCCTCCCAGCCCCCCTGCCCCCTGGAGCACCAGTACCCCCACCTATATCATTATGACAAATAAGGCCAGCCTTCCCACAGTGCAATGTGAAGCGGCTGCTTCAGGCAGCAGACTCTAGAACTGGTGCAATCTGCCTGCCTCTCTTTGTCATTTCTTTTAAAAAGAGCAGGTTGGGAATTGCTTTAACCTTTGGAGGTGATGTCGGTAGTAACTGGGGAAAGGGCCTAGTGTTGGTTTCCCCATTGATCCCCCACTGATAGAACACCCTTTCCAGGAATATTCATCTGGTGCCTTCACTTTTAAATTTCACATGCCAGGTCATTGGTCAAACCATTTTTATTTTACCCAGGCATTTTAGTTGTTTTTATGTACGTATGTATTATATTTATATCCTGTCCTTCTTCCAATTAGCTCAAGGCAGCACACATGGTTCTCTCCCCTCCCTCCATATATCATCACAACAACCCTGTGAGGTAGATTAACCTGAGAGACAGTGACCAGCCCAAGGTCATGCAGCCGACTTCATGGCTGAGTGGGGAATTGAACCCGGGTCGTCCTGGTCCAACACTATAACTCAGCCCCCACAACCTGGTGCCCTCCAGATGTGTTGGACTACAAGTCCTATCATCCTCAGTTATCATTGGCCCTGCTGTTTGGTGACAATGGCAATTGTAGTCTGACACTTCTGGAGTTCACGAGGTTGGGGAAGGCTGCAAACCAATACACCAGGCTAGCTTTATTTATTCCATGATGCCCTTGTAGTTCTATACCAAGTGATTTTATTCTGTGTTTTTGTTTTATTCTGTTTCTGACTTTTCTATTTTGTTGCTGCTTTAATCCCATTTGCTTTAATGATTTTTCTTTAATTTCTTTATGTGGAATTTGTGGGGGGGCATCTTGTTAGTTACTTGCTTTGGAGCTGAAAAGTGGTTTATTTTTATTTATTTATTTATTTATTTATTTATTATATTTATACCCCGCCTTTTTTCCTACAAGGAAACCAAGGCGGCTTACATAATCCTCCTCCTCCTCTCCATTTTATCCTCACAACAACCCTGTGAGGTAGGTTAGGCTGAGAGTCAGTGACTGGCCCAAAGTCACCCAGTGAGTTTCATGGCCGAGCGGGGACTAGAATCCGGATCTCCCGAGTCCCAGTCCAACACTCTAACCACTACGGTATACTTCAAATCAATCTCAGGTGTGAAAACATCTAAAGCTGACACTGATGAAAGCTGCATATCTAGTTTTATAAGATGATCTAGCAGAGAAGACTAAGGACTTGCTTCTACCTCCAGCTCCTCAAGGACTAAAAGAGCAAACAAAAAAAGCTCCAGATGTTTACTTTAAGATTCAACATTGCAAGACACAGTTGGCCTTTGAACCCTTGCTGCTTTCTGCTGTAGATGTAGGCAGCCCAAAGCTGCAATCCTGCACTGGGTTTTGCTGCTTAAATCCTATTGACTTAAACGGGATTTAAGCAGCCGTGTGTGTGTGTGTGTGTGTGTGTGTGTGTGTGTGTGTGTTTTGTTGTTTCAACCATCATGGTCATATCAACCAAAAAAGTACAGATACAGCCTAGTGGTGAATAGGATTGCAGCAGCCCAAACGTGTCACATCAAATAACAAAAAGTCTTGTAGCACTTTCAAGACTAACAAATCTTTTATGACATAAACTTCAGTGGACTAGTCCACTTCATCAGATGAAGTAGCCTCTAGTCCGCAAAAACTTGTGCCATAGTAAATGCGTTAGCCATTAAAGTGCTGTAAGACTCTGTTGGTTTTACTGGCTGGAAATGGTGTTTGATTTTTTTAAAAAATAGCTCTTTTCTACTTTCTATTCTGCATTTTTTTTTTTTTAAACTTCCAGTGATGCACCTCTCCCACATCTGCCCACCCATGGTGCTCTTATATCCTGGCTCTGAACACATTTACTCAGAAGCCAGTCCCACTAAATTCAACAGAATGTATTTCTGTGCAAGTGGACTTAGGTAGTGTGCAGTCTGATACTATACTCACTTATTCAGAAGTTAGCCCCACTGAGTACAATAAGATCTGTTCATGGGTAAGTGTGTAGAGCAGTGTTCTCCAACCTTGGGCCCCCAGATGTTTTTGGCCTACAACTCCCAGCATGCCCCATGCTGGGAGTTGTAGGCCAAAAACATCTGGGGACCCAAGGTTGGAGAACACTGGTGTAGAGTATTGCAGCCTTAACCTCACTTGTGAAAATACCCATTCTTTGTATATCTAAGAAGAGCCATACTGAATCATACCAATGTCCATCTGGTCCAGCATTCCGTTCACACAGAATGGAGACATTTGTAGCTTAAACAACTTGGTTGCTGTGTCTGGGAAATTATTTCTTTTCCACAGGGTGGCAGTATTTGCAAAAGGCCCCTTTGCACTCTCCTGTTTCTATTCTTCTGATATTTCTTGGTTTGCAAATTGATTTTCATGGTCTTGTGAAAAACTGAGCCTAAGGCTTGGTGCTTGCATGACTCACTCCCAACATTTTTTTTTTGTTTTTTGGGTGCAGGGGAATGTCTGTTCTGTTGCAATTTGGAGTGTCATGAGAACTATATTTCTACAAGTGTCACAGGCACCTCTTGCCAGCAGCCGTGACATCACTGGTGGCATGCATGCCCCATACCCTCCCACACAAACACCTCAGGATCTGCCCTTTGGACACAAACTAGGAAAGGGATCAAAAATAAAGCTGCCAATATCATGCTGCTCTTAAACCAATCTATGATGCGACAACAGTTGGAACCACAGTTGGAACCACAGATGGCCTGTGGCTCACGCTGGCTCAGCTTGTCTGAGTGTGGAAAGCTAAGCAGGATCAGGCCTGGTTATTACTTGAATGGGAGAGAGACCCCTCCTCTAGTTTCCTGCATTGAGCAGGGGGTAGGACTCGATAGCCTTGTAGGCTCCTTCCAACTCTATGATCTATGAAAATCTATGAAATTGTGTCCGGTTCTAGTCACTGCAACTAAAATAGGAAATTGTAGAGCTGGAAAAAGTTCAGAAAAGGGTAACCAGCATGATCAAGGGGCTGAAGCAACTTCCCTATGAAGAAAGGTTACTGTGAAGAAAAGAGCATTTGGGGGGGTTCACACACACACACACACACACACACCTCATGTGTGAACTGGCTGGGGTGGGGTGTGCATAGTTAGCGTGTGGAGAAAGGGGCCCTTGGGGGTTCCTGCATGCACACACACACACACGCCTCCTCATGTGTAAACCAAGTGGGGCCAGTTGAGGGGGCTGGGAGGAAACGAAAGCCTAGGCGCCTAGATGCCTAGAGAGGCTGGCCTAGGCTTTTCATATGTAAATAGTTCAAGCCATGAGTCATGAGTTCCCTTCCCCCTGCCTGGCCAGGTGAGGTGCATGGTGATTGGCTAAGAGGCAGCAATGGGGGGGGGGAAGGTATATTTCCCAAAGCGTGGGTTTTGGTCTTTGTTCTACCCGGCTGTGGTAATGGCGGTAAGCCAAGGACCCCAGGCAGCTCCTGGTGAAATTAGCTGGATTGAGGGCTCTAGTAAAGGCAAGCCTTGTGGGAGTTTTACCCATCTCGGACCTTCGGGTAGGTGTGGTAATCTCCCTCGGGCAGCGAGGCTGTGCTGGATTTAACCCTTGAAGAGAACACCCTCAGGTAACAGGTGTGTGCCTGAGAGATATTAAGGAATCAGGTTTTATTGTTTTGCAGCTTTACTGTGTACTAAAGTGTCTCTCTCTTTATTTTGTGTGCTTCTCTCATTTCCCTAATCTTGTTGTAAAATGCTAGCAGAATAAACCTTGTCATGGTTTTACCCCACATGGGTTTTGTAGTACTCTGTGAGTTCAGTATCTAAATCCAGGTTACAGAAATTGAAGGCGAGTCCCTGAACAGAAATTCAAGTAGGGTTGCAGACAGCTGAAGCTGGCAATCTGGTACCTTGAGATCTCAGGGGGACTTGGTTCCTTTGAGGTAGGAAAGGGTGGGGGTGTGGTGGGCCAGCCAGCCCCCCCTTCCTCCACAGTTACAATGTTTGGTACTGTTTAGTTTTGAAAAAAGGCAAGTAAGGAGAGGCATGATACAGGTGTACAAAATTACACAGTGGTGTGGAGGAAGTGGACAGGGAGACATTTCTCTCTCTCATAATACAAGAACCCAGGGTCATCCCATGAAGCTGATTGGTGGGGGATTCAGGATAGATAAAAAAGGAAGTACTACTTCTTCATTTAGTGCATTGTTAAACTATGGAATTTGCTACCACAAGATACAGTGATGGCCACCAATATGGATGGGCCAGTGTAGCGTAGTGGTGAGAGTGTTGGACTGGGACTCAGGAGATCTGGGTTCTAGTCCCCGCTCAGCCATGAAACTCACTGGGTGACTTTGGGCCAGTCACTGACTCTCAGCCTAACCTACCTCACAGGGTTGTTGTGAGGATAAAATGGAGAGGAGGAGGAGGACTATGTAAGCCGCCTTGGGTTCCTTGCAGGAAAAAAGGCGGGGTATAAATATAATAAATAAATAAAAGGGAGTCAGACAAATTCATGGAGGAGAAGCTATCAATGGCTATTCATTTGGTGGTTTCCCAGCTTCTGTAAAGTTTTTTCCCCCTTCTAAAAGTTTGAAATGCCTCTCCTGAAGCTTAATTACTGGCAGTAAAAGCTTAAGAGGGCAATCATGTGGCCCCCTAGACATTGGGCTTGTTCGCACGACACGGGAACCGCAAGTCCCCCGCGGTTCCCGTGTCGTGTGCACGCCGACTGGGGGTGCCCCCGCGGGACAGCTGCGGGCGGGACGCACGCAAACTGACCATGGTCGGTAGAGGGGTAAGTCCCTACCGCGTGTGGTCACCGTGCCGGCTGAACAGCGGGCGGCCGTCCCGCGGGGTCCCCACAGACACGGCAGCCCAGAGCAGCCGGAGCCGCCGCCGCTCCAGCCTGTAGGAGCAAACGGCCCCGCTGGGCATCCCGGGGCCCCATCTCCTAGTGCCGGGAGGCCCGCACTGCGGTGCGGGGACTATAGGGTCTGCCCACGCGCGCAGGGCGCGGGGCGCCGGTCGTGTGCGGCGCCCCTCCGGACCCCGCGGATGGCCCTGTGGTTCCTCCCCCGCCGGCAGCCTGGGTCGTGTGAACCAGCCCATTGTCTGGGAGGGCCATAGGATAATTTGGATTCCCAGATCTTAAAGCTGGCTGCCTCTCTGAGGCTGGGAAATCAACCTGGGGGGGCACTTTGGGGGGCAGGGAGGGGAGGAGACTGGGGCCCTGCCAGTATATGATGTATCCTGATGGTGCTCCAGGCAGCCTCCCCCCCACCCAAGCACCTCAGCTAGATGGCTGAAAATGGCCATCTAGCTAAAATGCAGAGCAGGAGGTGCCGGGAGCAGAAACCTCCAAGTTTGGGGACTTGTGAGCATCTAGGGCACAACTGATAGGATTGTGCCCTTAAAGTACAATATGCTGGCATTTATTTATTTATTTTTGTATTTTTGGCCTGCCCGTTTTGCCTTTGGCCCCCCCCCCCCACCCCCAGAATGCAGCCCCCAAAGCTTCTCTGAAATGGAATTCAGCCCTTGGGCTGAAAGAAGCTGTAAGTACCCCTGCCATACAGCCTCAGGGTAACCCACCCAGCTGGGTACCAGTCACAGATCATGAGTTTGCCAAACACTCAGATGCTTTCAAATGGGGGTGGGGGTGGTTCCTAGCACTAACAATTGAAAGGCTTTATACAGCAATTTCATCTTTCCTTAGCAGATTTTTTGTAGTTTTTTTTTTTGTTTTTTTTTTAAAGGAAGACGCAGTGGGAAAACACAGGAGAATTACAAATGGAATACAGCATCACCTGGACCTCTGTAAAATCCCATGTTTTCATGATAAAAGCCTCATCTGGAAGCACCCGCTATATCCTTAGAAAGACTGCTGTTCATAGAATCATAGAATAGTAGAGTTGGAAGGGGCCTATGAGGCCATGGAGCCCAATCCCCTGCTCAATGCAGGAGAACAGATGTGGGCAGCCCAGGCAGTCCCCCATCCCAGCACTGACCTGGCTCATACCTGCTTAGCTTCAGCATGTGGCATGCATTATTATGTGCTCTCCATGCCACCAACAATCTTCATGGCCCTCATGGATCAGACCAATAATTCTTGGTAGTAAATTGCATGCAAATGCTTCATTGAATAGGTATCTGTCCTAGTACCCTGGAGAAAGTACCTCCTGAGCACAAGCAACCAGCCACATGGATTAGTATTACACACATATGCCCTTATGTAAATGAATACTTTGCAAAGTTATCAGGCATCTGGAGAAGAGAACTATTAGTTAGTACTTTGCAAAGTACCGTACTCTAGTATTCAAAAGCTGTATTATTAATGAGCATTTGAAAAGGGGCAGAAACCACTGAAAATTCCAAAGGTTGCAAGTCAGTGTATGATTAAACACTTCAAAAGGTTTATTGAATGATTAAGGTTGCAACCCTAGCCGCACACTTAGGGTGAAGGCAAATGTAATACGAAAGCAGAGCTGACAGTGAGTTCTTCAGCTGCTACATGAGCCTGGATTCACAACGGAAACGAGACACATACAAGCACCAGCAAATTCAATGCTGGCTCAAACTGTCAGTCTTGTCTCTCCCACTTTTTAAAGTTTTTTTTTTTTTACATGCTGCATGAACGTTCTCTCATATATCCATCCATTTCGTTTGTTTGCTTGTTTGTGTGTTTATTAAAAACATTGAAAAATCTTGGAATACTGCCTTTCATCTAATAGATTTCAAGGTGATGAACAGCAAATATATCCCCAAACAAATACACACACACACACACACGTGCACACGCGTTCGCGCACCCTCCCCCCCATAACATTAACAATAAGATGAGGCATCAACTAAAACATAGAGCAGGCTAAGCCATTTCTCAAATTAAAATGCCTGGGGAAAATGTCTTAATCCAGCACCAAAAATAATATAATGTAGCTGCCAGGCACACCTCTTTAAGGAGGGTATTCTGTAACAGGGGTGCCACCACCGAAAAAGCCCTCTCTTTTTCTTTTCTTTTTTTTGCATAGGCACTTCTGATAAGAAAACCACTTGGAAAAGAAGTTTAGGGCTTTGAAGTTGAGTACAGTTAAGGAATCTCTGGATAGATAGAAAGAAATAATGAATAATTGTAATAAGACAAATGTGTTGGCTAGATGGTTAGGTACTAGAGAGTGTGTGTGTGTGGGGGGGAAGTACAAAAAACTTTTGTCATGTGGTTATTTACTAAATAGTTTATAGTTACTTTTTACTTTTGGGATTCTTAATATACTGTATTTTGGAATTGAAAACACTATTTAATGAAACTATAGGTTTTATTTTTTGGTTTAACCATAAATGTTGAATTTAAACTAGATTAAATAGTTGATCTATATTGGGGGAGGGTGAAGACCTCTGGTGTTTGTCCTTTTTTGGGTTCTTTTTTTGCCATAACTGGAAGTGATTTTTTGTTAACAGAAAATGTTTTAAGAATAACTGTGGTTGCTTAAGCTGTGGAGAAGATTGGAAGTCCATTATAATTGTGTTTATTGTTTGTAGTATATGTGTTTTAGTGTTTGTTTGTTTGTTTGTTTGTTTTCATGAATAAAAAAATTTCTTTAAAAAAAAAAAAGTTGAGTACCACTACCTTGAATTGGTCTCGGAAGTGAGTAGGCAACCAGTGCAGTTCTTTTCAGACTGGCGTAATATAAGCCTCGTTGTACCAGCTAAAATTCTGGTAGGCATATTCTGCACTTGTTGATCTTTCTAAATAGTCAAAGGCAGCCCCACATTTAACATATTGCAGTGATCTAACTGAAAGGTTACCGAAGCATGGATTACCAGAACCATGCTATCCCTTGCCCAGTAACAGCCGCAACTGGCAAACCAGCCAAATCTGGTAAAAGGCCCTCCATGTCATTGAGGTTACCTGGACCACAACTGACAAAGTAGGATCTAGGACAACTACAACTACAACTCCCAGCTACGCTGGCTGGGGCATGCTGGGAGTTGTAGGCCAAAAACATCTGGGGACCCAAGGTTGGAGAACACTGATCTAGGATCACCCCAAAGGTGCAAACCTGCTCTTTCAGGGGTAGTGTAACCCCCATGCAGGGCCGGTGCAAGGCAGTTTGGTGCCGTAGGCAAGATCAGATATCTGGCGCCCCCCCTTCCCACTTGAGCCCTCCCTCCCTCCAGCCCTATGCTCCTGGCGCCCCCTTTAGCCCTGTGCCCTAGGCAGCCGCCTAGTTGGCCTAATGGTAGCACCGGCCCTGCCCCCATGCAGAACAGGTTGAACACCGCTTCCCCAGACCCAGGAATTACCTACCCACAGTGCTTCCATCTTGTCAGGATTCAGTTTTACTTCATTGACCCCCTTTCATGCCATTACTGAATCCAGGCACCAGTTTACCTTACTGGTTTTTTTGTTTTGTTTTTTTTAAATAAGGAAACTTTAAAATGGTTTGAGAGGCTTGGGGCAGAAAGATTCTTGGGGCAGAAAGATTCTTGGTGACATGATGGGAACTGGCCTATCAGTGTTGTGTATACCGGTGTCTTCTTCAAATCTGCAGAGCATGTTTTTTTTTTCCAGAACTTGGCCCTGGAGAGGAAAGGTACATTTGGATTTCAGAGAGGGCCCTGCCATATACTGAAGCAGATGCAAAATATTAACTGTATTGCTCTTCCATTCAGACGACAAATGTGGCAGTGGCAGATTCAATGTTTCAGAACGTGTGTCACCACTGGATTGATAAAGAAGTGACCATGCTTTCCCCTCAAATCCCATTCTCCCAGTTGCTTTTCTCTAGGCCAGGCTCCAAGGGTCCAATTAAGTTGTACTGAGCCAAATATTACCTCGCCAGTACTTTAGAGGGAAACTTGGGGAGGGGGATGTGGGGTGCAAAATGTCTTTCAATAGTGTTGTTCAATTAACTTCTGTTGTAGCTGTGTTTGCAAACACTGCAGCCACAAAAGCGATGCATTGCAGCAAAGAACAGGAAGAGGTGAGTCACTAGATTGCCCAGGCAATTTGAGGCTGACGTTCAGTTCAGCCTTAGAAGTTCACCCCACCAGGAGAAAAGCAGCCTGGGGGAGGGAAATACAGAGGGTTCAGCATCCCCTTCCTTCCCACTACTTTCCCCTCTACAAATGCTCCTTGCTTTATTCCCTGTTCAGAACTTTAAACAGTTCTGGTCGCCACCACTCAAAAAGGATATCGTAGAGCTGAAAAAGGTGCAGGAAAAGGCAACCAACATGATCAGGGGGCTAGAGCAACTCCCCTATGAGGAAAGGTTAATACTTTGGGGGCTGTTTAGTTTAGAAAAAACATAATGTGGAAGACCAGCAGCTGGGTCTTCTGCGTGAGTTTGGCACTTAACGGGTTAACCAGCACTGAGCTACAGCCTGTCCAAGCAAGTGTAATTGACTAGAACTCATACGCGGCTTAAAGAAAGCATGGGAGCCTCTCTGTACCAAGAATAGGCATTTATTTACTATAGGTTAAATGGAGCGGAACTAATAGACTTCTAGGAATACTATAACATCAACAAGACCTGAGCGTGACCTCAGACTTATGAATGAACGGGTTCCCAGGCTAGCGTACTGCAGCAATGAGTTACCTTAGATCTGAGACTTTACGCGGTCCCTTTTCCAGCCTGACTCCGAGCCCGCCTGGCCCGGGGAAGAGAACTGCTTCACCCAGCCGGAGCTGGACGTGGATGTCGTCAGCGCACCCGTGTTCCCAACAACCCTCTTGGGACGGGGAGAGGGGTTTTCTACCCCATCCTTCCTGCTCTCCCAGCCCCTCCTTGGTCAGGTGGGCTTATTCCTGCCCCCTTTGTGTCAGGTGGGCTTATTCCCACCAGGGTGATGTGTTGCAGTTACTGGGATACTTTGCAGCTCTTTGAGACTGCCCTTTGCCCCTGGGTGATCCATGGGTCTTCTTGTGGATTCAGTTGATGTGTGCCTGTCTGGCCAAGACTGGTATCTCCGGTTTTCCCCCTGATGAGGATTATGCAGATGGGGGTTGCCAGGGAAACTAAGTGGGGTCATTAGGGGAAAACTGTGTTGGGGTTCATGTCACTGTGAGTGTGCAGGCTTTCTCCACACATAAGTACGGGGAGCATGGTAGAGGTGTATAAAATGATGCATGGCTTGGAGAAAATGGGTAAAGAGAAGTTTTTATCCTGCATAATACCAGAACCTGGTGTCATCCCATGAAACTGAATGGTGGAAGATTCAGGACGGACAAAACATACTTTTTTTTCGCACTGAGCACATACCATAGTTAAACTGTGGAATTTGCTACCACAAGATGTGGTGATGACCACTATGACTCCTCACCCTGTGGAGGTGAAAAGTCTATTGCTGGTATTGCCTACTTGAAGAATTTTCCTCTGTTATACTATACCAGCCTTCCCCAACCTGGTGCCTGCCAGATGAGTTGGACTGCAACTCCCATGGCTATTGACCATGGTGGCTGGGAATTATGGGAGTTGCAGTCCAACACATCTGGAGAGAATCAGGTTAGGGAAAGCTGCCCTATACCCTCAAGTATACCAAGGTAATTTTGTTTCTTCTGTGAAAGCTGGCAGCTCTAATCATGCTGCAGTTGACTTCATCTGAGCCATGCTGGATATGTAACAATGTGTTTAATTTTCCTTTTAAGTAACAGGAACCCCTTTTATCATTCTCACAAAGCCAAGTAAATAACCCAAGCAGAATAGACAAAGGACCTCTTCCTTTTCACTTTGAGGCCCCGCTTCCAACTGCTCACTCTCTTCAACCGTCTAACGCAGGAGTAGGCAACTCATGGGCCCGTGAGCTGCTTGTGTTCCCTGGCCTGCCCAGTGTGGCCCCCACTGCCGCCAAATTGCAGCGGCCGAAAATGGCCAATTTAGCTTAAAAACAAGGCATGCACTCCCAGTGCACTTTGCTTTGAAGCTAAATTGGCCCTTTGGGCCACAGCAATTTAGCAGCAAACCACCCATATTTTTTTTTTTGCCAATGCTGCAAATTCAGAATTGGGGGGGGGGGGTAAGCATGAAAGACAGGGGGCACATGTGGCCTGCAGACCACATGTCACCCACCCCTGAATTAGATGGTTGAAGGGATTGAGCAGTTAGGACAACCAGAGTGGGGTCTTGTTTTAAAGCTTTGGGAGAATTGGCCCTGGACCCCTAGAAGTTGCCCACCTCTGGCCTAAATGCTCACAGAACCCCACCAGCCAATCCCATCTCACAAAGAAGACCAATCACAGTGAAGTTCTATCATCACCACAGCCAATGAAAAGGGTGTATTTGCCTCCCTTCTTCTTTCATAATAAACAAGGTATATGTGAAGGACTGCCAAGCCAACCGGTCCTTTCTTCAAGACCAGAGATCAAAGGTGCAAAACTGCCAGCCTTAGCTCTGCCGTCTTGACTTGATTCTCTCAGGGCCTTGCCCTTAGTCTATACACTGGATTTAGCAGTGAACCACAGAGGAACCACACACACCTTGTGGGGATAGAACCAGGAAAGTTTATTTAAGGTAAACAGATTACAATAAAAGGTGGGGGATGAGGGAAGGGGGAGAAAGGTGGGGAGACACTTTGGTACATACATAGTAGAGCTACAAAACAACAAAAGCTAGTTCCTTTACTATATAAATACCCAGGCACTCACTCCTTGCCTGGGGGCTGGTCTTCTTCAGGGCTTGCCTCAGCAAAAAGCCCTCTCCCGCGCTTCTTCGTGTGCAGACAACAACCCAAACCAGAAGCCACAGCAGCAGTATAGATTCCCCCCCACCCCTCCTTTCAGTAGCCCAGCTGTCTTTAGCCAATCAGGATGAACTTCATCTGGGCTAGGAAGAAGAGGGGTGGTTCCTTGCTCATGACTAGGGGGCTTGGGAACATTTGCATGTGAATAGTTGTGGCACCTGAAACATCAAAGACATGGGAGGCTCGGGTCAGGGCCCATCAGAGCCCATCAGTACATTTGCATGGGTTTCTCAACCTCCAGCTGGGATTGCCTTGTTTACGTGTGTGGAGGTGTGTGTGTGTGTGTGTGGTGCAGGAAACTCTGCCGCTTTTTCTTCACAGTATACCTTTATAATTCTCCAAGTAAATACATATATTGAACTTGAATACATTTTAAAATATTGTTATTAACACTAGACCTCTAATAGAGTGAAGTACATATACAGTACTTGTGTTCTGGTTGAGGCTGTAATTGGTTTTATTTTGTTGTCTTATGGCTGGTTGACTAGTAAACTGATGATGGTGATCAGGGCCAGTCCAAGACATTTTGCTACCCGTGGCAAAAGACAAGATCCCTCATTCCACATACAGACAGCCGACTGGAATGGCAGTTGAATCTTACTTCAACACTGGCAGCGGAATAGCATCTTCCAGCACGCCTAGAGGAGGTGGGGGGGGGAAGTCACTATCTGTCAGCCTAACCAACCTTGCAGGGTTGTTCTGAGGGTAACATTGGCAAGCACCACGTGTGCTGCCATGAACTGCTTGGAAGACAGATAGCATGCAAATGTGATAAAGTAGATTACGCTAATTGCATGCTACCTTCTACCTACAAATGCTTTCTGTTTATAAATACTGCAGTGTGTGTGAGGCATGTCTCAAGCCACTTCACATGCACATCTGCCATCTTAAGTGTTTGGTGGCATAACAGAATGCTCCAGGAGTGGTGGTAGGTCCCGAAAAGATCTGGGGCTCAGGCCCACACAGGACAAACAACCAAACAAAAATGCATAAATTTGCATATATGCTCTAAAGTCTCTGTGTGTGTGTGTGTGTGTGTGTGTCTGTAAAGGACCTGACTCCTAAGGACACTCCTACTTGTAAAAAGGGATGCATGGACAGTGGAGAGGAGGGCATTTGATTTCAGGGAAAAGACCTCAGGCAGAAAGAGTTAATGGGGGGGGGTGCAGCAGGAGGGGAAGCACATGTGGGCCAAAAACCAGCTAATCCAGGGGGATCAGATGCAACAGAGATCACCAGGGCCCCTTTGCCTTTAATTCAGCAGGTGCCCGTGGACAGCAGGGTGGTGGGGCAGATGGCCTCCCAGAGATTCCGGGCTCCAAATGAAAGATTCTGGGCTCCAGCCCTAGTGGGCCACCCCTTAACACCACCTCTGGCAAGCTCCACAGCCCACTTAAATCAGGATGTTTGAACTCGATGCTACTTTGGTGAAAGAGAACTGAACGTGGCTGAGTTTGATCCACAAACTTAATCCATTTAAATATGTTCGTATGCTGGAAGTGAAGCTGGCTTCCTCGGGGCTAAACTGGCTTATGTGGTTTCTTGTTGTGCTCTACAAAGGTTTAAGTGCATGGAAATCAGTTCAATCTGTGGATTATACTGCTTGCCCATAGAGGGTTTGCGATGTGTGACCACAATTTATGAATTCCATTTTACATCTCCCCTTGCATTCCTGAGAGGGGGAAAAATCTAATATATCAAGAAAGAAAGGAAAATGGTCCTGACATTAAATTAGTTGCTAAGAAGAATTGACTTGGTACAGACTCGGCACCAAATGCACACAGTAGAAGTCATGCTGGCTGGGGAAAGCTGGAAGTCGGAGTCGTAGGACTTTTTTTTTGTCTGTCTAAACATGCATTGGATTCCATCCTAAGCTGCTTTGAGGACTAAGTAGTAAAAAGAAAAAGAAAAAAGCAGCATGTAGAAATGGAAGTAATACAGATGAAATGTAGCTGCTAGGATCAAGATAGTGTCAGGCTCCCGGAAGACCTCTTCAGAGGACTATAGGAATATCAGAACATAGGAAGCTGCCTTATACTGAGTCAGCCCATTGGTTTGGGGCAGGTACTGGATTGAGGATGCTGGAGATTGAGCCAGGGACCTTCTGCATGCAAAGCAGGATCTCTACCACTGAGCCACAGCCATTCCCAGAATATTAACCAGGCCCAATTTGGAAATACCACAGAATAATTTTTTGTGAGCTATTCTTGACCTCCCTAAGCCAACTGAGTGAGACCTCTGTTCTCCACTTGGAAACCATTCTTTGTACAGTGAAGACCAGGGAACATATTTCTGCCATCAGATATTGGTTGAAATTGCAAAAAGGGAGGGGATCTTCTACCGGTAAGTATTATCTGCTTTTAGAGAAATGTTGAACCTTAATAACAAAATGGCTCCATCTAGGAATCAAGAAATCCTACAAAGGATTGATATGTATGGACTTACTTTGGATCTCTTGTTGAACTCTTTAAGTTTTGAAATGGCAGCACAGCATTACCTGAAATCTCATATTTTAAAACATGATTCTCGAGATGACCATGCTTCTGTCTGCCTGTCAAAAGGTGCCCCTTGGTATGCTAAATTGCCTATTCAAACTTTTCTTCCACATGATGTATCCAGTATTACAAACTTTAAATGGAGGAGGGCATTTACAGCCTTACCATGAAGGGCATTATCCTCCGATCCCTTTTGAAGAGAGAGGGTCTGCCCAGGTGGATCCAATGTGCTTGAAGACCTGCCTCACTACTTACTTGATTGCCCAATTTACGAGCCCTTAAGAGCAGCCCTGTTTTATAGACCCAGATCTTTCATCCAGTAGATCTGTTGGGTATCTGATTAATTTTTTTATTGGGGGGTAGTTCTCCTTATATCTCTGAAAAGGTGTCCTGTTTTGCTTTTCGAGCGTCAGTTTTAAGAAGGAAGATTGGTAGTGACGATAAAACCAAATGTTTTAGATGAATAGTTTTATTTGCTGGAATGTTGGTCCAGTGTTTCTATTTAAGGTATTTTATTGCTTTTGTAATGACTTTGGTTACACAGAAATAAACTTTACTTTAAAAAACACACTCCACATATCTGTAGCTATATCTATATCTTTCGTGGACGGTAGCCCACTTCTCCGAGGCATCCCATTGCCGTAGATATATTTGTATAAGAAGTCCCTCTGTGCTCTGTTTTGCGTAATATAAGAGCGAGGGGGGGGAGGGGCTGCTATTTTACCGGGAAGGAACTGAGGGAGACGGTCGGCCCGAGGCCCCCCCGCAGCGGGCGTGCTCTGAACGCGCGTCCCGATCTCGCTTGCTTCCCCACGACCGGCTGGCCCCGAGCCAGGACCGGCTGCAGGCAGCAGACGGCGAGGGGAGGTGGGGGAGAAGGCGGGCTCCCGTGTAGTGCTGCTCCCAGCCGGTGGAGGCTGCTGTGGCTGCAGCCGAGGCACCGCCGCCTCCGTTCTCTGCCTTTGCCTCTCCCCGTGGTGCCCTTGTCTCGGGCGTAGATAAGGCTGAACGAGCCGGCGGGAGAGCGAGAACTCGGGTCGCGCTGGAAGAGGAGGAGGAGGAGGAGGAGGAGCCGCACCAGCAGCTGGGTTGGGCCGGGCGGAGCTGCCGCGCTGCGGTGCACGAGGAGCCGGAACAGCCGCCGCTTCCTCGTTCCCAAGCGGGGCAAGCCGATCGTCTGCCCCCCACCCCTCCGCCACGCTCCCGCCCGGCCTGCCGGCTTCTCCCCGGACCCCCGCGAGGCGCCTTCTGCCGCGACGGAGGGGCGGCCTCTCCCAGGGGAGCCCCGGCTGCGCTCGCCAGCGCGTCCCCTTCCCTGCCTTCTCCTCTGCCGCTCTCGCCGCCTGCTTGCCCTTGGCTCTGCGGCGGAGGCGGCTGCCCCTTCTCTTGCCCGGGCTCCTGGCTGCTTTCCTTTCTCCCCCTTCGCTGGGCCGTTGAGTGGCGGCGGCTTCTTCTAGCTTCTCTTGGAGCTGCCCACCTAAGCTTTTTTCGGCGAGGTACGTCCGATTGCAAGGCGCTTTCTCTTTAGAGAGGATATTTGGACTCATTTCCCTTCCTTCCTTCCTTTTTTAAAAAAAAAAATCCGCAGGCTCTAAGTCCCCCCCCCCCGCTTTGGAGGGGAAAAATACTGCAGGGATTGTCCTTGTTTTGGGGGTGGAGGGGAAAAAGTACCCCATCCTAATCCAGTCCTCTCTATTATGAGAGCTTCACCAAATCAATCTTTGTTTAGGTTTTATTTCTTGGCCAGGCATCTCCCTGTGGCCTTGTTTCATTTCTCTGCCCCCCCTCTCTAATGAAGGGTTTCCCTGGGAGCAGGTTCCTCTGAAATATTTGTGTTTGGGGTTTATAGGGAAGAAACCGGCCCAGGTCAGCAGATCCGTTTTCTGGGGGAAATGCAGGCAAAAATCCTGGGGGCTGCTTGCTCCTTCCGTGCTTTGCCGTTCCTGTTTGGGATAGCTGCCCTGCTAGGGCTGCTGCCGGTGCTTCATAGCTATGGCTCGCAGCCGAATCACATGGAGGTCACCACGCCATCTCACTCCTCGAAGGCGCTCATCGCCATGGTCGAGAGCATCACCACTGCTCCCCCTGCATCCCAAGAGATTCAGCCCGGATCCACGCACCCCCGGAACACTTCCACCACTGGACACGGCAAGCACCGGAAACCTTTTCCTGTCCTGGGCATTGACTATAAACATGTGCGGCTCCCCTTTGAGATTGCGCTCTGGATTCTTCTTGCGTGCCTCATGAAACTGGGTATGTAATCTGTACACGTGTGTGTGTGTAAGTATGGACAAGTGTGAAAGGGGTCCAGTTTCGCAAAAGGAGGTCTCCAAAAGTGGCCTAGAGTTCAATTTCTATAAAACTGTTGCTCCCTTGATGCTTCTGAGATTGTCCTGAGCTGCTTTTGGGGCTTAACCGGAAGTCATTTGGAGCAGGGCGAATGCTTGGTTCTTTGGGGCGGGGAGGCTGTGTGTTCCTCCTGAGGTGCTCCTTGAATAGCTGACCCATGTGGCCCATCTCAGCGTGTGAGATGCTTAGGAGACGAGTGAAGCTTCCAATAGTTTGCAGCAGGGGTGTCAAACTCAAATTCCAGAGAAGCACTTGGTGGGTGGCCAAAGAGGCAGAACCAAAATATCAGCATATTGTAGTTTAAGGGTGCAATCCTATGCCTGTTTAGACAGAAAAAAGGCCTACAATTCCCAGCATGTCTCAGCCAGCATGCTGGGAATAGCTAGCCTTTTTTTCTGTCTAAACAGGCATAGGATTGCACCTAAATGCTCTTGGTGCCGGTAACTAAACTTTAGGAGAGGTATTTCAACCTTTTAAAATTGGGGGCGGGGAGAAACTGCACAAAAGCTGGAAAACTGCTAAACGTCTGGCCGGGGAAAGGGGGTGGGACTAGTGGAAGGAGGCCTGGACCTCTGGGGATCCCCAGAGGTCCAGATCCGGACCTGAGGCCTAACAATAGGCCATGAGGTTCAACACTCCTGGTTTTCAGGGTCATGTCTATGCGAGGGTAAGCTGATGTGCTCCTGTTTCAAGTTGGATCTCTCTCTCTCTCTCTTGGTACAGCACTTTTTATTACCTGGTCCAGTCCATAGCATTCACGCATAGGAAAAAAAAGAGTCATTGGTTCTTGGTTCTGGGATTTCTGGAATGACAAGCCGTTCCCTAAGACTAGAACCAGTTCACTTTAGAACTGAATGCGTTGCACCCTGAACAATATGAAGAAAATCATGACTTATCTTTAGAAAGTTAGATCTACCATGAATGCAACCTGTGAACAAATATAGCATTTAATTGCCCAAGAGCCCAGGTCAGGATACTCTGTTCTGGTTGAATATGGCTTGAATTGTACTCCTGACCACCACCTGCATGTGTTTTTGTCCACAGGTACACAACTATATGGTTACTTTTTTCCGCAGGAGCAGAGGTTATTTTTTCCCCCATGGCTGCCCACTCCTTATGTGAACAGACCATTCATGCTAGCCATTTTCCACATGTTTGTATGACCACATAGAGAAATTGGACTGACTGAACTTTAGTTTCTAAGTTTCTTGTCACCTATAGGTCAGCCTTCCCCAACCTGGTGCCCCGCAGACGTGTGGGTCTCTAGCTCCCATCATTCCTAGCCAGTATGGCCATTGGGCATGCTTACTGGGAATGATGGGAATTGCAATCCAACAGACCTGGAAGGCACCAGGTTAGGGAAGGCTAAGCTATAGAACCTCAGTTGGTTCTATAAAATGCCAGTTAATTAGGATGTTCATAGGACAGTATTCTTGGAGAGCCTTGGATGAAAGATGGCCACAGAAGAGACAGTGTCCTGTTACATCTGCTCTTCTTCTGAAAATGATGCCAATATTCCTAGTATTGAGAATTGCCCCCAAACCAGGGTTTTGATGGTTCTAAGCTTCTGAATTTATGCAGCAGAGGAAAACGACTGGGTTTTAGAATTGGAATCTGTCACCATCACACAGTCCTCTCTCTGTGTCTTAGATTTCAAAGCTGGCTTCTGAATCCAGAGACCGTGATCAAACTGGCTACCCTCCAAGCAGTGGCGACTTTTACGCTCCATCCCAGAATGTAGTAGAAGAGATTCTATCTGTTTCAGAGGATGACAGAAAGGTGATAGGGAGAACTGTGTGTGTGTGTGTGTGTGTGTGTGTGTGTGTGTGTACCATGCTCTGCTCCTTTGTACTCTTGACTTGTAAATGTAACACTTTCATCCAAAGCCGGTGTGAGTGAGTTGTGTACCTGCCTCATGGGGAATTGGGTACCACTGCCAGCAGTGGCACTCCTGCATAGTCTGGAATCTTGCACATTCTAACTTCTTGGTTTAGATTGGGTGTTTAACGTTTGTGCTGGGGGGGGATGATTGGTGCTTAAGAGTGGGGGCTTTTCTGTGCATAGAGTGCTTGAATGTGAGCATTCAAGAACTATTAATAATAGTTCTTGAATGCTCACATTCGAGCACTCTATGCACAGAAAAGCCATAGAGATGCTTGCTTGCTTTGACCTAGATGAATTCCTTCTTCCCTTTAATGCTTACCCATCCCCTGATCTAGAAGACCTGCCCTCAAGAAAACTAGAATAGAGACAGTCCCTAGGGAAGTTTTGTTGCACAAGCCAGCCTGCACAAATCCAGCCTTGTTGAAAAGGATGAGTGCTGCACACGAGCACTGTTCATTCCCAAAAATGAGGCCTGTGCAGGGGAACGTCGCTGTGGATTTTGCCCCAGGTACTTAAAAATAAATACTTGCATTCATTCAAATATACATTTCTAAATTGTCTTTCAAACCACAAATTAAAACCTTCAGCACTTTCCATTGCCAGATGTTAAAGCTAGAGTTGCCATCTCTGCAGCTGAACTCCTGCAAAGTTTTGATTGCTGTTCTCTTCTTGTAAAGGAACAATGTTATCGCAAGGATATTTGCTGGTGGAGTGCATGCTCTGTGTGCAAACACCCCCAAGTTCAATCCCCAGCAACTCTAGATAGGGTGGGGAAAGACTCCTGTCTGAAACCCTGCAGAATCTCTGCCAATCCCTGTTAGACCAGGGCTAGGCAACCTAGTGGTGCCTTCCAGATGTTTTGGCCTACAGCTCCCATGAGCCCCCGCCAGCATGCCAATGGTCCATGATTATGGGAGCTGTAGTCCAAAAATCTGGAGGACACCAGGTTGCTTAGCTCTGGTGTAGAAAATGCCAAGCTAGATCTGAAGCGGAACAAGGCAACTTCATGTGTTTCTGTGTAACAACCCAAAGATTACAAAGCCATTCTCTTGCAGCTCTTGTTTAGGAGATGTCAAGAAACCAATACCTAAGATTTCATAGATCATAGAGTTGGAAGGGGCCTACAAGGCCATCGAGTCCAACCCCCCCTGCTCAATGCAGGAAACTAGAGGAGGGGGGTCTCCCATCGAAGTAATAACCAGGCTTGACCCTGCTTAGCTTTCCACGCTTAGGCAAGCTGAGCCAGCATAAGCCACAGGCCAGCCCAGCTCTTGAGATGAACTGGTCTGGAAGGAAAGAAAACTGCTTAGAGCACGGGAGGGGAACTTCTTTCAGCCCGAGGGCCAAATTCAATTTTTGGAGAAGCTTGGGGGCCACATTCCAGTGGTCGGCGGGGCCAAAGGCAAAAGGGGTGGGGCCAAATTACCAGCATGTTTTAGCTTAAAGCTCTCACTGCCAGTAACTAAGCCTTACGAGAGGCATTTCAACTTTTTAGATTGGGGCGGGGGAACGTGCACAAAAGTTGGGGAACCACTGAACGATGAGCAGTCAGGGGAAAGGGGGTGGGGCCCTCTGGGCAACTCCGAAGGGCCAGATTTGGAAGCAATCTTTTCCCCTAACTTGTGGGTGTTGGATGGTCCTAACTCATTTTGCCTATACCAGGGTTGCTTTGATCGCATATGAGGACTCAGTTTCTCTGTGTGCCTGTGTAATGGCAAACTGTCGCTTAAGAACTGAGTCCAGAATATTTTAGGATTCTTGAGCAAAGGCCCCTTACAAATGTCATATTCTGTTCCTTGATTTCAACAATCCCTTCCATGAATGAAGGGTAGTGAATTCAAACCGTGGAGTGGGGTGGCAGAGAGTTTGGCCCAGTAGTACCAAATGTATTTGGCCAGTGAAATCTTCTGGCAGTCCAGTCCAGCATGTAATGTGTGAATGCATTCCATAGAAGGAAGAGTTGGCAGATGTCCAGTCACCCCTGGACCAGACCCTCGGTTCCCCCACAGTTTCCTTGGACAAAGAGGAGGACCCCTCCCTCAGTGGCACCATTGATGCAAGGGATGGAATTGCCGTTTTATTGAACGAGCTGGGACCTCAGAGCCAGGGGATGCTTTCGCTTGGGCTCTCTTTTGCCATCACTTGCCGTCACTCGGTGGCAGCCAGGAAAAGAACAGCCTGAACCTCGGCAACCAGGTTCCTGCAGAATATCACCAAGGAGGAATCTGTGGGCATGTTCAGTGCCTTTGTAGAGGGATTATAGGTCAGTGGTAGAGCACATGCTTTCCATGTAGAAGTCCCCGAGTCGAGTTCAGTGCATGGCATCTCCAGGCAGAAGGATCAGGTAGCGAGGGGTAAGGCAAGACCTCTCTCTGCCTGGGACCCTGCAGGGCCAAAGCACACAATACTGAGCAGATGGACAAACAGTCCAACCTGATAAAAGGCACGTGTGTGTGCACGCTCCCTTCCGCACACTAGTGAAGTAACATTTTCTCCGTAGCTGTTTCAGTAGTGCACATTGGCAGTCAGCCCTCTGACTTAGCAGGTGATGGATGAAGAGTTGATGGGGAAGTGGGGGAAGTCCACGCAGAAGCTTGCAGAGGGCAGGAAGGAGAGGGGGTAATGCTGGTCTTGAGCCGGACAGTACCCAGTGTCAGGTGAGACTTGACTGGAGGAAAAAGGGAAGTGGCGGAACGGGGGTGGGTGGGCGGGCGGGCGAGAGAGAAATGTTAGAACAGCCCTCCCCAGGTGCCTAGAACAGACTCCCCCAGTGTGGCACCCTCCAGGTGTGCTGCACTACAACCCCCATCATCCTCCAGCCAGTGTAGGGCACCACACCGGGGAAGGCTGTGCTAGATGGAGCAGCAGCAGGACTATAGAATGCTTAATTTCCAGCAGGCAACGCTTGGCTGTCTCTTTTTGTAAAGATCCTCATTTGTCAGATTGACTTCTAATCCCTCTGGAGATGCTTGTACACAGGATAGTCTCTGCAGAACTGGTTGTGTAGCTGGAGGAATGATTTTCATGCTAGTGGGTGAGCCATTGCTGAAGTCTGCAAGTGAAGAGGGAAGTTGTCAACTTCCAAAGCACATGGGAAGATTTGATCTTGCCATGTGTCTTTTCTCTGGGACTATAATACTGCATAATTGGTCTTGGGCCAATTATTTTTTTTTCTTTGGATATATTTTCATAAGTTTTCCTAGCTGCTGTTTCTCTGGTCCCGTATCTCTTTATTCTACTTGAGTAGTTACCTTTGACAGTTGTCAAAGCTGAAAGTATACAGGTATACCTGTATATTTTCCTCCCCCCCCCCATTTTTTCCAACCCTTTCTCAATTCCACTTGAAAAATGGAACAGCTGTCAAAGGTAACTACTCCAGTAAAATGAGGTGGCTCATGCTTTTGCATGTTCCCGAGGTGGTAGAATCTCAGGAACAAGTGCAAGTGAGGGCACCCCAGCCCCCCTCCGAGGAGCTTACCACGAAGGGGGTGAACGATGCACCACCCCCTTTTCATGAGCTAAGATCATTCACTCTGCTTTTGACAGCTGTCAGATAATAACCAAAGGGAAAAATAAACTTACCTGCTGCCTTTGTGGGGCAATGCCTAAGGTGGGTACCTGCTGGATTTTGCCAGCAGGCACATCCCCTTCCCACCCCAGGTTCCCCATTGCTGCTCCCGCGTAACGGCGGTCATCCACAGTTGTAAAGGGATGGCAATAAAAACAACTTTTTTTTTGCAAATATTTGTGAAAATTAAGAGGGACCATTTTAAAAAAATGCTTGGAAACTATGGGCAGCCCCTCCGAGGTGCTGCTGGGGCACTGAAGGGCCTGTCCATAGCTGTCTAAGTGGGGATCCCAAAAGACAACTTGAAAGCTGGCTTTCACGATATGAGGGGAAAAAAGGTTTAAATGGGAAAAAAAGCTGTGGCGAGCCCAAAATGGCTCATGATCATGATGGGGAGGTGAGGAAGCCAGTGCCAGCTGCCCCCAAGTGCTGCTTGGGCACTTTTGGAGTGGCTGGCACTGGTGGTTGCCTGGGAGCTGCTTGGCAAGAGTGGCAAGGGGTTTTTGCTGCTCTTGCCAAGTGGCTCAGTAGCCAATTCCCCGTACCCATGATGGGGTCGGTTGCCCAGGTTCGGACAACATGACAACCCATTGTGGGTAACCCCCACAACAAGCCATGGGGTGTTGAGGTGGCTTGTTGCTCCCGAATCAGTCGGAGTTCACACGACACAACAACCCATCATGAGTAGCAACCCGCAATGGGTTGTTGTGTCGTGCGGATAACACAACAAAATGGTTTTGATAATGATGCCGATACTGAAGGCAAATACGTTACTAAAATATGAATTATTATGTGCTTTGATTTGTAGAAGAACTACGAAAAGTCTATTAAGTGGCCCACGGAGACCCCTAGCATTTTTAAGTAGTCCACACACACACACACACACACACGTGCGCGCGCGCGCACACACACACACACAAAGGTTTGAGAAATTCTGCCTTATCGTAGTTTTGAAAAAATGTTACTTGATTGCAGTCTATTGCACCTGCCTATCTTTCTTCTTGAATCATCCCTTCGTACTCCTGCTAGAGATCTGCGCTTCTCTGATACCAAACATTTTAGTTGCAACAGATGTGATCTTTGCTTTATTGCCTCTCTCCATCTATCTACTTTGACAGCAGCACCTTGTCTCGGAACTTGTTGACTCCAGGCATTTAGAGAGTTCAGCCCCTCCAGTGCTTTTAAGAAGCACCCCCTCTATCTTTACATATCTTTTTTAATTAATGGAGGTATTTGGAAGCATTGACCACATTTGCATGGAATGGCTTACCATGAATGGGTTGTGTGATTTTACATCTTGTCGAGGGGAAACTTCCCACTGGTGTGGGAATTATATATCGAACTCATGGAAAGCTTTTTAATCTCAGCAGGCTGAAAGCAAAAAGTAAGGTACCGGTAATTACAACCTCCGTTGTGGAACTTCAGTATGCTGATGATAATGTGGTCTCCGCACATTCAGAGGATGATCTCCAAACTATCCTAAATGCTTTTGCAGAAGCATACGAAAAACTTGGTCTCTCACTTAACATCAAAAAAACCAAAGTGCTTCATCAGCAAGTGCAAGCTAACCCTTTGGTGATGCCATCTATCCAGCTTGGCGGGACAATACTGGAAAATGTCGATCATTTTCTCTATCTTGGCAGCTATTTTCTGTTACAGCTAACATCAACAGTGAAATCCAGCATCGTCTGAGCTCCGCAAGTGCCGCATTTTCTCGAATGAAACATAGAGTGTTCGAGGATCGGGATATTTGTAAGAAGACCAAAACACTGGTTTATGAAGCCATTGTATTGCCAACTTTATTGTATGCCTGCGAAACATGGACTATCTATAAACGTCACTTCCACCTCCTTGAAAGATTTCATCAACGTTGCCTCTAGAAAATCCTGCAAATTACTTGGGAAGATAGGCGAACAAATGTCAGTGTACTGGAAGAAGCAAAGACTACTAGCGTTGAAAAAATGATCCTTCAACGCCAACTTCAGTGGACCGGTCATGTTGTTCGAATGCCTGACTGCCGTCTCCCAAAGCAGTTACTTTATTCCCAACTCAAGGATGGAAAGCAGAATATCGGTGGTCAATATAAGAGGTTTAAAGATGTTCATAAGGCTAATCTAAAAAAATGCAATGTAAGCATCGAAAACTGGGAAGCTCTGGCACATGAACGATCTAAATGGAGGTTGGCCTTTCACAAAGGTTCCATGGACTTTGAAGAAGCCTGAGTGCAAGGTGAAAGGGAGAAACGTGCTAAGTGAAAAGCACATCAAACGAATCCTTCACAGGACCATCTTCCATCTGGTAACCTGTGTCCTCACTGTGGGAAGCTGTGTGGATCTAGAATTGGCCTCCACAGTCACTTATGACCCATCGCTAGAGTCTACACAATCTTCCTTTAGAATTTCCTCCTTTTATCCTGGAAGACAATCTTACTTGGTCACGAGTGATCGCCTGATGATGATGGTTCATACAGCCTGTTCAATCTGGCTTGGCTCCTCCTGCTAGTGCAACTGGCTAAATAAACCAAAAATAGTTTGTTTAGTGTCTTGTCTGAACCCACAATCCAGGCTTTTTGCTTCCAAATGAGCCAGGTTTTGTAAGCCCAGGTTTATAATCCTGACTTGTAAAAGGCGCAACAAGCCAGGATCCTGGGTTTGGATGGCACGCTATTCTAGGGATGAGGAATGTGTGGTCCTCCAGATGTTGTTAGACTGCAACTTCCATCAGCCCTAGTTGGCATAGCCAGCAGTGAAGGATGATGGGAGTGCATCCAACAACATTCCAGAGACAAAGTGCTGCTGCCAAAGGAGGGCCACATGTTCCCCATTCCTGCAGTGAATGAGCCGTTCCATCATGTATCTGCATTGATGTACAATTAAAAAAAAAAAAATCCTTGTGAAAATTTGTGTGCCTATGCATTTAAATAATATTTTTGAATGTTTTTCACAAAATAGGCATTTTTACACACATTTTACCCTAAAACACAGATTTCATATGCATTTGTTTTGTTTTGTTTGTTTGTTTGAGCCACAATCTGTATCACAGCATTCAGAGATATGCACAAACCAAAGGATAAACCGTGTTCTGATCTGCACATTAGTTTGTGAGGTGTGGATTGGGTTGCTTCTGACCAAATAAAATCTTTGAGCGACCTTAGGAACCAGTAGAGAAAAGTACTGATAATGTGTAATCATGGGATATGGGGTGCTGGCATGAGATTAGGCCTTGAGTGCCATTTTTGGAGGAAAGGTGGGATATATGTTTAAATAATCATAAGGTTGTTAGAAATGGCCTTATTTTCCAGCTGCAAAATGTTGACAGGTGTGCAGGCACCTTTACAGCCTGCCACCTCTCCTCTGATGGGTTTCCAGACATCTCAGTGTTAGGGCAGACCAAAACGGATAATTACCTAGTAGTGTTTTGCGGCCATAGCGGAGAGCTCTCGATTGCAATGTTCAGGCTAACAATTTAGCTCTGAAATCTCGTGTCTCCCAAATAAATACGGGTTGCTAAAATTGGTTGCTGTATGGATGCATTTTCAGTCATCATGATGTGGGGGAAGCACAACCAAAGAGGCTCGATCCATATTTGCATCACCTCTGCTTCCATGTCTGATGATCTGGGTTTTTTTTAATTATCGCTGTTCCTGTATCTTAATTGTAGTATTGAGACAGGCAATTGCAGATCACTATCCCTACGTCTAATTGTAGTATCAAAACGGGCAATTGCAGATGAGTTGGAAATAAGCGGGGGATGTGTCTGCACCGGACGTCACCTCATTCTGTCTTGTGCCGCTTACAAAGCATTTTTATCTGATAATCTGCCCTGCTCATGAGTGGGACGGGACTGTTGTGTTAATGGCCCAAACCACCTTATACTGTATTTAGTTACATGTACGAAACGGTAGGAAGGTAGGTAACACCGTTACCGACTGACTTGTTAAACACTTTTTTTTTTTTTTTTAAGGATGCTCCTGTACCAAATCCTGTGGGTGAATACAAATGGAAACTTACGGTACTTGAGCATGGTTTAGGAAGTAATGGTAGACTTCAAAAAGGAACATCGGCTGTTCCTTTCCAAAATGCACTCTTTTAAATTACTTTACACTAACCGCGTCACTGGGCTGGCAGTTTTTAGTGCAGTCTACTGCCAAAAATGATTTGAGAAGAGGGTACGGCCTGTCCTGTATCTTGGTGTATGTGTGTGTGTGTTGGTTACCCTTTGTTCCTATTTAGCACTCAGATGATGATCTCTTCCCCTAGGTGAAAACGTATGTACTGTTAAAAGAGGTACACATTGGACCATGATTTACCTGGGGAAAAGTAACATGCTGTCCCTTCTTCCAGCTGTTGTCCTGGCTCCTTGTTAATTTATCCTGTCCGCCTGTCTGTCTCTTTAATGCCAAAATTGCACCCATGAGACTATTAATGTAGACAACTACAAACTATATATTAGTGGAAGTTAAAATGAGATATTTTATGGTTCTGGCCCCCAGCTACAGCACGATCCTAGCTTAAACTCCTCTTTTGCTTTTCAGCATCTTTTGCAAAGGCACAATTCAGCAAATTCAGCAAAAGAGTCCTTGTCTAACTGTAATCTTAAACATTAACAGATGAAGGAAAAACTCCAGCAATAAATGCTAGATAATCCAGAAATCAGAGCTCATAACAACCAATCAAGAATACCGCTCGTCTGATACTGGCGGGGGGGGAAGGGGGGGCATCAAATTCCAGGTGGATAAGAGATGGGGAAAAATGGTATATTGCTTTTCCAAGTTGGAGTGTACAGAATCACCTATTCCTTGAGAACCAGACTGTTTTAATGAAAGCTTTAATGAAGGCTTGAGCTTCTTCCAGATACATTGCATAAGTGGATTGACACTTAAAAACAAAATTGAAAGGGAATCCTTATCACATCACCCAGTCTGAAGAGTTTATCAAATCATTGAGAGCCAGACCTGTATGTTACACACTAGACATGTGGTTGCTGCCCAAAACCAGCAGTGGTGTGTTTATCTCTGCCCCCCTATCACCACTCCTTAATGTCTACTAGAACTTTTTTTGACAGCAGTTATACATTTAGGACCAAGCTATGTATTACTTTGAAGATGTAGCTGGCACCTGCATCTTCCCTTTTTACTCTAAAGTAAGAGCAGGGGGCGGTCCAGGGCAAGGCTTTAACCCTCCCCCCCCCACCCCGCTTGCTGTGGTCTCAATCCAGATTGGGCACCCTGCCCCTGTAACTTTCATTGCCCAAAAGCGCTTCACTTGTAGGAATCACTTTTTCACAATGAACTTTACAGATGCGGGGCCAAAATGTCAGCATATTTTAGGTTAAAGCTCTTACTGCCAGTAAACTAAGCCTTAGGAAAGACACTTTCCCCTTTTAGAATTGGGGGGGGGGGATATGCAAAAGTCAGGAAACCACCAAATGATCGTTGGTCAGGGGAAAGAGGGCTGGGGCATGAGGATGGGTCTTCAGGAACCCTGGAAGACTGGAACTGGCCCGCAGCCTGAGGTTCAACAACCCTGCTGTCAGGGTTGGCCCAAGACATTTTGCTGCCTGAGGCAAAGAACAAGATGGTGCCCCAGTTGAATCTTTATTCAACGCTGGTTGAGGCTGGCCCAAGCTATTTTGCTGCCTGAGGCAAAGAACAAGATGGTGCCCCAGTTGAATCTTTATTTAACTCTGGTTGAGGCTGGCCCAAGACTATTTTGCTGCCTGAGGCAAAGAACAAGATGGTGCCCCAGTTGAATCTTTATTCAACACTGGTTGAGGCTGGCCCAAGATGCTTTGTGCCTGAGGCAAAGAATGAGATGATGCCCCATCCCATTCCATGTACAAAAACCAACTGGATTGGCAGATGAATCTGTCTTCAACACTGATGACAGGGAAGCATCTTCCACAGCACCTGAAGACTGCAAGCGAACTTAGGGGGGTGCGGAGCAGTCCATATGGCACAGAGGTATCTCTTCCAACACCTGGATGCTGCCACCTCCCAGCATCTGCCACCTGAGGCGACTGCTTCACCCTGCCTAATGGTAGGGCCAGCCCTGCTGCTGTATGAAATGGGAGAGTCTTTGCAGAATGGGTCCTGTATCAAGTGATGGTTACCTGCGAGTTGTAACAGGGCTCCAGTGACATGGGTGCAGGCATAGGAATTTTTTGGCTGTGTGTAGATGAGCCATGACACCCTGTAGGTAGATAATTTGAGCGTTGCCTCAACCAGCTAACCCCAACGTGGCACCCGCCAGTTGTGTTGGACTACTGGCTGTCCTCATCCCCAGCCAACATGACCAACACATCTGAAGGGTCCCAGGCTAGGGAAAGTTGGCCTAGGGGTTTCAGCTAACTTTGCAATGGATCTTTATCTGGCTAGGACAAAGATCTTTCTTTGGGAGATAAGATTGAAATATTACCAGGTTCTGGGTATGTGATGACAGTTGCAAGGCACGAGCCATCTGTTCCTTGACATTTTGTCAAGTGGCCAAGTATCAGGCACAGAGGATCTCAAATGATTAATGTTCATGATTGGGGCTGCACCTTCTGTCTAGCTCCTTTATATTTTTCTAGCTAATTGTTCCTTCCCCCCACCCTTTGTCAAAATATTTTGTTCCCTTTTTGCTTGCGGAGAATTGTGCCTGGCCCGCTCCCGGTGTAAACACTAGATCAGGGATCCAGAAATCCCTTGCAAAACACAGGGATGCTTGAGCAGACAATTCACTGTGGAAAGAATTCCCTAGAGCAGTGTTCTCCAACCTTGGGTCCCCAGATGTTTTTGGCCTACAACTCCCAGCATGCCCCAGCTATGCTGGCTGGGGCATGTTGGGAGTTGAAGGCCAAAAACATCTGGGGACCCAAGGTTGGAGAACACTGAGGTAGCAAGGTTTCTTTCTTTTTCTTTTTTAAGAATGCAACTTTGTAGTGTTAGCATCAGTATGGACAAGTTTGTTTCTTTTGGCTGGGGGGTTGTTTGTTTTGAACACGCATACCTGAGGAAGAGTTCAGTGTAACATAAAAGCTTGCTTCTGGTATTTTGAACACGATATGGTCCAATGAGGGTGCTTTTTCTTTCATTTCTCCTTGTGTACTTCTCCTCGACATGTTAAAAGTTTTGGATATATTTATTTTTCAAGCAGCTCAGGCTATCTTCCTTTTGTGTGTTAAATCAGCCTTGAGCCACATGAGGCTTCCCTTTTTTTTTTTTTTTTTAAAAGGCTGCATCACATGTTAACTTTGAAGTTTCCCTTGCTCAAGGGGATCCCCTAGGCCAGCCTTCCCCAACCTAGCACCCTCTGGATGTGTTAGACTACAACTCTCATCACCCCAGCCAGCATGGCCATTGGGAGAGATTCCAGAGCCTGGGGGCCACCACTGAAAAGGCCCAGTCTCTCCGTGCCTGCCAACCATTAAATATGAGTCAAATAAGATTATTTCACAGCAGGCGAAATTTGCCATACCCTGTTCAGGATAGGCATATTGGGAAAATGGTTAGCGTCCTGGTAAGATTCTGGCACATCATCTTAAACAGCAAAGACGTTGAAATGTTATTTCAGCTATTAAAGATGAGAGTGATACAATATACATCTCTCCCATAGATATAAACTCACTATTTTTAATATTTTTCTGATTTGTGTAATACGGGTAGTGAAACATCGGAGCAGGACAGGGATGCTTTCCACCCTCATCTTGATCCTTTTTGTTTAGATTCCTCACAATGGCAGTTTCTCTTGGCTCCTTTGCATATTGAGGAAATTATGAAAGCAATTACAAATATGAATACTGGGAAATCAGTTGGTCCGGACGGGTTTCCAATTGAGTGGTATAAAACATTTTCCAATCTGTTAGTTCCAAAACTTCATCGTCTTTATAATCATATTTTTTAATCGGGTTCCCTTTCTTCATAGTTAAATGATGCGTATATTACAGCTTTTAAAAGCCCTTTTGTGCAAATGTCAGGGGACCTGCACAAAAATGTTATGTGCCCAGGAGTTTTGTTTACTAGCTGCTGTTTATGTGGCCCTGTTCATCACACACTATTTCTCTTTTAAAGATACTTTTGTAAAAGCTTGCAATGAAAGAGGAAGAAGTGGAACAGAGAGCCAAAGCAAAGCTTGATATTTTCCTGGGTGATTCATATATTAAGCTGAAGCATCTAGGAAAGGGTCCTTGCATTTGCTTCATAGATGTTCCAAATTGTGCTAACACATGTAGCTTAAGCTGTGTTATGTTGGGATGCCATTGCCCAGGGTGGTTTTCTCATACAGCTATCTATCACTTTTGTATGGGGTAGCCATACTGGCTAGCAATAATGTGTGTTGCAGTCCAACACATCCGGAGGGCACTAGGTTGGGGACGGTTTTTAAAGGGGGTAAGTACGGTATTTTTTCCCCCCATGAGTGATAAACTCAGAACCAGTGTGGTGTAGTGGTTAGAGCGTTGGACTGGGACTTGGGAGATCTGGGTTCTAGTCCCTACCAGGCCATGAAACTCACTGTGTGACTTTGGGCCAGTCACTGACTCTCAGCCTAACCTACCTCACAGGGTTGTTGTGAGGATAAAATGGAGAGGAGGAGAACCTTGTAAGCCGCCTTGGGTTGCTTGCAAGAGGAAAAAAGGTGGGATATAAATGTAATCCTCCTCCTCCTCCTCCTCCTCCTCCTCTTACTGGTGACCGCGATGCCACATTGCACATTGGATGGGAAGCAGTGACTAACACATATTGGCTGAAAGTTTTCCTCCTGACCCCCTCGTGCCCCCACCCCAAACTGAGAAATTACCTGAGCTGCTCACAGTGGGTTAGGCACAAGATTGCCAAGTGTGTTTTCATTTCGGGGTGTCGGAAGCTGCCTTATATGGAGTCAGACCATTGGTGCATCTAAGCCAGTATGGATTGTTTGGGCTTTGCAGGGTTTCAGGCAGAGCTCCTTCCAATCCTGCTCCATGAGATCCATTTAACAGGAGCTGCTGGAGACCAAACCCTCTGCAGGCAGGGCTAATGCCCTGCCACAGAGCTAGACGGCCAAGTTTCTCTACTGGCCCCCGCTCTTGTGCCTTTAACGGCAGCACGATCTGCAGATGCTAGCAGGTGATTGTGCTTATCGTGTGCCCCGAAATAGCTTTCCTTGCCGATTTTGGCAGATCAAGCTGCTGCTGAAGGCACAGGAGAAAGTCAGTCTGTGTGTGTGTGTGTTGCCGTACCCTTTGCAGGAGCTGGGAAGCCACCCCTGCTTGAGGTCATCACTTTTGCTGCTTTTAAAAATTGAGGGGGGCCCTTGCCCGGTGGGCTTGTGGGCTGGGGATGATGGGAGTTGTAGTCCAATACAACCGAGGGGCGTCAGGTTGGGCATGGCTGCTCCCAACGCCTCAAGGTATTATTCAGGGATGAGATCCGTGCCCGGTGCTTTCTACCATCCCGGCTCCCCTGCCCCGGAGCCGTGAAGCAAAACTAGACTTCTGTTTGGCGAGTGACGGGTGAGAGGATCCCTGAATTCCAGACTCCTAGTCAAGTGACTCAAGAAAAGGCCTCCTTTCCTCAAAATGGGGAGGTGTGTTTGTTAGTTTTCAAATTGAGCCTCTGGACCAGAGTTGGGTCCCCAGATGTTTTTGGCCTACAACTCCCAGCATGCCCCAGCCAGCATAGCTGGCTGGGGCATGCTGGGAGTTGTAGGCCAAAAACATCTGGGGACCCAAGGTTGGAGAACACTGCTCTGGACACACTTTCTGTCTCTCTTCTCGGCCAAGCTGCGTGTGATGTAAGATCAGCAGCTGATGCGGCTCTTCTGCTTAGCTGGGCTTGCTGTAACGAGTGAGTCATTGCAGAGGGCTTTTTCTTCTTCTTCTTCTTCTTGTTTGTTTGCAGCCCTTGGGTTTTGTCTGGGTCAGGACTGGCTGATTGGGTCTGGTGTGCAGCAACCTGCTCTGGTGACCCAGCTCTTAATAGCTACCTGACATCAACCTGTGCTTTGCGGAGGGGGTGGGGTGGGGATGTATCTCTGTAATTTAGGCAGGCAAGATTAGCGGTAAAACGATCTTGGCTTAAGCCTTTTATTATTGCTGCTATTGAAAAAAATAACAGTTTGCAGGTTCCACTTTCCCGTGCAGTCAGTCAGACTGACTGAGCCGGCGTCGTCCAGACAGACTCGGTTGCGAATGGGTTGAGCCGCACGCTGTAGCAGAGCTTAATATATATGCCTCTCGGCATGTGATGAGCCTCGCACACAGGTCCATTTACACAATGTACTATTTTTGTAACGTGGGATGGTTGCGTTGCAGAAACGCCACCGGCTCCGTCCCGCCGCTTCCTGTAATGACATCCTGGCGTTTGCTTGCGACTTTGGTGCTCTCGTGGGATGGTTGCGCGACGCGATCAGACCGCAGAGTAATAGTACACCCTGGGAGTAAATGTGCATCTCTTGCCTGTCCCCAGTAACTCGGGTCACCGTACCCTTGTCCAGCAATTCCAATCCTGGTGTCAAATAATTCCAGGCATTGCAACTATTTTGTGTTCGTAGTTCTCTTAGCGAACACAGCTGCTGCTGCTGCGCTTGAATTTTCTCAGCAAGAATATAGATCCTTGAGCTGAGCGTGCAAACTGCTCCTCCCCTGTGGCGAGTCAGAATTCCCTCCAGGGGTGCTTCCAGATGGAGGGGCTCTCGCACTAACGGTCAAGAGGCATTGTGCAGCTATTCTGTCTTTTCTTCCCTAACGGATTTTCTGCAGTAAGGAAAAAGATGGCAGAAGTGGTGGGGAAACATGGGAGGGTTGCATGTGGAAGACGATGATAGTCTGGACACCACTCCCAGCCCCCCCCCCAAGACATCTGGGTGAGGCAGGGTGATGGCGTACTAAAAGCCATGGACATGGAGTGCCCCAAGTGATCATGTGGGGTGGGAGTTCCAGATCTCCCAGAGTTCCAGATTGTGTGGGGAGGCTCCCACAGATAGAAGAGGCTCTTGCCTTCAGAAAACCACCCTCCATATGTAGAGGGTGACAGAAATGGTGACTCAGGGAGGCGGGGCTCGTGTGTTCCTCCTCTCCTGCGTTTCCTTTACAGAGGTTGAGTGAACTCCTGAATAGGGCTTGTGTGTGTGTGTGCGTGTGCGTGTGCGTGTGCGTGTGCGTGTGCGTGTGCGTGTGTGTGTGTGTGTGTGAGAGAGAGAGGGGGAGAAGCGGGGCAGTGTTTCTAGTGCTCAAGAAAGTAAACCAACTTGAGAAGAGAAGAGCCCTGCTGAATCAGACCAAGGGTCCATCTATTCCTGCATCCTGCTTCCCGCACTGGCCGACCAGATGCCTCTGGGGGATCCCTCAAGCAGGACGTGAAAGCAAAAGCCCTTTCTCCTTGTTGTCCCCAGCAATTGGTACTGAGCGGCAAAGTGCCTCTGAATCTCAGAGGTGGCATGTAGGCATCATGACTAATCGCTATTGGTTGATGTCTCCGTGCATTTATCTAATAATCCCCTTTTAAGGCCATCTGAAGTTGTGACCATCAGCCCATCTTACCGCAGCAAGTTTCATAAAACAATTACACTTGTGTTGTGTAGTTAGCGGAACCTTGACAGCCTTAACATTAAAATGAAATCAGTATTTATAATAGTTGCATTTTAATGTGAAATCACATTTATTGATGGCAATTCAGAATGTTGGGATGTAGACACGCAAGCAACTTCCCCCTCTTGGAAGAAGGGGAAGCTCAGCATAATATTAAAAAACCTGAACTCTTCCCTAGGTCATTTTTTTGTTTTTTTTTAAATCCTCCGATATCTCGTGGATTGGCTTAATAATAAGACTCTGTGCCTGAGATTTAAGCAGCCTAACTGCACAGGATTGCAGGTTTATGATCTGGTTTGTTGTGGCTCATGAATACTATGAACTGATTCTGGGTATATGTGGGGCACGCTTTAATAATTGGTAAAACAACTTGCTCAGATGTTCCTCTTGTGGTTAGGCAGGTTGTCAGGGCCGATGCAAGATGCCTTGTTGCCTGAGGTGAAAGACAAGATGATGCCCCCTGTTCCCCCCACCCATTCCATTTACAGAAGCTGACCAGACTGGCCGTCACTGGTGATGAGACATAATCCTCTACCTCAGTGTTCTGGGGCATGCTGGGAGTTGTAGGCCAAAAACATCTGGGGACCCAAGGTTGGAGAACACTGCTCTACCTCACCCAGGGACAGCAGGGACAGCTTGGTGGGCCCTGTTGGATAGTTCGGTGTGACTTAACAGCGGAGTTGCCTTATACAAAGAGAGCGCAGTAACACCGCATTTAGTTTTCAAGGCAATGTACGCAGGCTAGGGGCAGTTTGGTTTAAAAGAAGTTCCAAACCGACTTACCGTACTTTTATTTTAGTCCTTTCGTACGCAGTGTTGGAGAAGGCTAACTAACGTGGTTTAACTAGACGCACCCTCTAAAGCTGGGTGTGTGAGTGGAAGTATGCGAAAGAAAAACCTGAGATATGGTTACTTGCCTCTTATCACGGAGGAGGCACATGTTGCTCGGTTCTTGGTTGCAGAGCGGGAGAGGAAGACGAAAGAGGCGGGAAAAGTGACCGATCATAGTCACAAGACACCAAAGGGACTGAGCTAGACATTGACTGGGTTCACACCACACGATAAGCCATGGTGGCTTAGAAGCCATGTTTGTCTCAGAGCGGCTTGTTGTGTTGTCTGAACCCCAGGAGCATGGTTTGTTAACTACGCACCAGCCACTCTGGCTGGGTGCAGACAACACGACAAGCCACTCTGAAACAAACATGGCTTCTAAGCCACCATGGCTTATCGTGTGGTGTGAACCCAGTCAATATCGATTGCTCCCTTAGTGCCTGGAAGCATGCAGAGTACCGTAGTTCCTATTATCCAACAGGCACAGGGTAGGGCAGGCCACATTTATTATTTCTTAGTTATCTTTACATGACAACTTAGTTTATCTTTATATTTACACATGGCACCATACAAAGCTCTCTCCTCCAGCACAGCCTTCCCCAGCCTGGTGACCTCTGGATGTGTTGGACTGCAACGCCCATCATTCCCATCCAGCATGGCCATTGGCTGGGAACGATGCGGATTGCAGTCCAACACATCCAGAGGGCACCAGGCTGGGGAAGGCTGCTCCAACACCTCGCTGTCACTTCCCGCCCCTGCCTCACTTTCCTAATGGTAGAGCTTTACCAGGGCAGGATTGGGGGCAGGGCAGGGCAGGGGATGTGAATGGGAATGGCCATACCTGGGGATTCATTCCCCCATTATTCAAAGACTTCAAATATCTTGCATCCCAAATTCAGAAAATCCAGAAAAGAGATAAATGCTAAGATGCCGGCAATATGAGCTACATAGTTACTTCACTTAAGACTCAAATCATTAGCAAGTTGAGACAGGAAAAAAGGCCTACAATTCCCAGCATGCCCCATAGCGTGCTAGGTGTCACAATTTTTGGCATTTATCGGCATCAAAGACAAGAAGTTCCTCAAGCCCCTGCTGGAACACCGTACATGGCTGGTGGGCATTGTTCAATTGGGCGGGTAACGTGTTGTGCAAGCCTCTATTATAGTGTGATATTTTGCTTGCAGCTGAAACTCTTCATTTTCCTGAGTGGGGGGGTAGCTTGAGGGGGCAGCTCGAAATGTGTTTGTTCCCTTTTGAGGTGGGAGCCCTGGGGACTTGCGGCATTTTTGTGACTTCTTTTTTTTTTTTTTTTTGAGTAAAGAAATACAAATTTTGCTTGTCTTGCAAAACGCTCTCAGACCAAGTTACTTGCAATCCAAGGTATTACTGTATACAGGTTGAGCATTGGGAAAACAGGCACAAGCACCTAGACTGTTGTCTGCACTAGGCCACACTCTTGATCTCCTAACCGTGATTAGGATTGGGAGATTAGGTGTGCAGGCTCCTTCCCCGTCTCATGTGAGAATTCTCCCTCCCTCTCCTTTTTGGAACTGACTAAAGCGTTTATAGCTGCATTGCTGTTGACACTAACCATGGTTGGCTTCACATCGAGTTCAAAAGTCAAAATGAGGGTTAGAAACTGGTTTGCAGACCTTGCTCTAGTTGTAAAACCTTTATTTCTTTAGGTTTTACAAGAGGCATACAGGTTACAACAAACACCATTAAAGAATAGAATATGCATACCCCTACAAGACAGATACACACACAGAGTTCCCCTTTGAATGAGAGAAAGCAAACTGAGGGTGCAATCTTATGTGTGTTTAGACTGCTTGTCTGGCTGGGGATGCTGGGAGCTGTAGGATTTTTTTCTGTCTCAACGTGCATAGGATTGTACCCTAAAATACACATTCACAAAGGCAAACCTTGGCTACAGTTAACCATGGTTACCATGAAATTTGCGCAAATGTAAAGCCACACACTGGCTGGCTCTGGAAAGGAGTAGCTGAGACAGCCTGGGGCAAGCTATCCCTCTCCTGACAATGGTTAGGAGATCAGGAATGTTACACTTGCATCGGGCAACATCATCCCACACCCCAACAAAGAAAACTGCATCTGCTTTGAGCCCTCACCCTGCAACAAAACTCTGACTTCTGTTTCCTTACATGGCGACATTCCAAACCGAATACTGTAGTTTCATTCCAGGTTTACAGCCCCACTGAAATATGTGGGATGGGTTGAAGCTAGTAGCCAACAATGCCCCGTAGGGGAGAAAAAAACCCCCAAAAGCCATACCCCCTCTTCTAGCTGTCATCAGCTATTGCATGAGCATCTGTGGCTTATGCTGGCTCAGCTTGTCTGAGCGTGGAAAGCTAAGCAGGGTCAGGCCTGGTTATTACTGATGGCGCGTGAGTGACAGCAGATGCCCCGCGTATGCTGGATGGGAGATTTATAATCCTGTCTGTGCATAGAGGCCCATTATTCCACACATAGGTCTTCCAGATCTCACCCCCCTCTGCGCAGCGTGCAGCGTGTTGGTTTGAAGCTGCCAGCCAGCTTGCCTGTAATCCGACTCCAGCTTCTAGCTTCCCTGGTTTGCAGACTAATCCAAGTGGCAAGGAAACACTCTGTAACACCACAGGTCTATTTCTACCTGTTTATTTACTTAGCAAGTAATATTTTACAGAGTATACATTTCCTAGTTACAGTCCATGTGCAGAGTACAATGCATAGCAAGCATTATTTCCAGTGGAGTAGGTTGAGCTTCACTCCACTTTAGCAAAGACGTTACATTGTTGCAAAGTCCAGCAAGCAATAGCCAGAAGAGAGAAGGAATAGAGAAAGCAGTCCTGCTCTTCTCTAAAATGGCTTCAGACAGAAAAAACAAGTTAGCACAGTCATCAGAACATACAAGCCATGTGACTAGCTCATAATGTTCCCAGGGCCTAGCTTTCCCATGAGAAAGAACACGGGAAAGTAGAAAGACATAACACACTTGTTTACAGCCATTCTTTTCCTTTCCATGTGTAAACACTGTGCTACAGCTGGTCAATGTGATACATATCACAACAATTACTTGGATGGGAGACCCCTCCTCTAGTTTCCTGCATTGAGCAGGGGGTTGGACTCGATAGCCTTGTACAGGCTCCTTCCAACTCTATGATCTATGAAATCTATGAAATCTTCAGGTAGCTTCAAAAACACGAAGTGCTCATTGGCTATGGTCGTGTCTTCACTTGACCAAGGAGTATGCCCGTTGCAATATGACATCTAGCATCGTCATATATTTTGGAGGCATGGACAGTTATTAAAAGAGACAAAAACAAATTGAGTGTCTCAACGGGAAATCTTAAATTTATGGGCTGTGTCAAGGCCGTGACACTAATGAATGAAGATTCGGAAAGAATGGAGAACATTATGTTGCTGTATAAAAAGCGAGATGTTGTAGCAAAAATTTAAATTGGAGAGATGAAGATGGATTGGTTTGCTTGAACCATGATTTTTTTTTTTCAAGGTAAAGAAAACTATGTGAACAACCTATGTTAACTCATCATTGATATGTTACATATATTTAAAAACCAGTTTTTTATTTTATTATATTTATATCCCACCTTTTTTCCTGCAAGAAACCCAAGGCGGCTCACATAATCCTCCTCCTCTTCTCCATCTTATCCTCACAACAACCCTGTGAGGTAGGTTAGGCTGAGAGTCAGTGACTGGCCCAAAGTCACCCGGTGAGCTTCATGGCAAAGTGGGGACTAGAACCTGGATCTCCCAGGTCCCAGTCCAACACTCTAACCACTACGCCACACTGGCTCTCAGTTGTACTTACACACTGGCTCTCAGTTGTAGTTACAGACTGGAAAGGGAAGACTGCTATTAATGGGCTGGTTCAGAAGTAACACCAAAACCATCGTGATCATAGTTGAGCATTACAAAAACAAACCTAGCCTTCCCCACCAGGCTTGAACATCCCCCTCCCCAGGCAGCTTCCATTTTTTATTAATCATGGCTTGCTTTTGTTGTTCAATCCTGGACAAAATTCAGCCAATTTTGTAGTATGCAAGACTACAAATGTCAAAATTGCAAATACGAAGTGTAATGCATCTGTGTACTGCCTTAATTCCATTGGTTTCTGTGACCAGCTTTGCAATGAGCCGGTTAAGTTTCACTGCTGTGGAAAAAGTTTGTATACATTTTCCCCACTTGGCTGCTTCATGAATGGCTTGAATGCACTGAGGGAAGAAACTTTTCTTTTTTAAAAAATAATGTAAATAGCAATGAGGAATGAATTGCAGGAGCAGCCTTGTAAACACTTTTTGTTCTTTTGCTCCCCAAGGTTTAATTTGCTCAAATCAAAACTGAAATCCCATCAGAGTGAGAGGATGCGTGCTTAGCAGGGTGCCAGACCTCTGTGCTGTAAATATTGTAGATGCGGGAGGAAAGGTTTATTCCTTCTCTTGTTTCCTGTAGCTTGAGGCCCTTAAACCATTATTTTTTAAATCCAGTAACCAAATGCAAAAAGGGAGCAAGAGAACCCCATATTTTTACTGTGGAACTAGCAAGGTCATAGAAGAGGTTAATGAGCAGGGTTGGGTATACTTGATGATTTGTATTTTTTAAATATATCACATTCTGCACAAGTTAAAAGTCAGCAACCTGTGTAAATGTATGCAAATTTGCATAATTTCTCTTTGATTCATTTTCACTTTTGCATAATTATTCTATTTCCTTTTGACATGAGAAGGAGCTAGTCTTGCCCTGTGACCGCTGGATATGTTTATTCAGTGCGATCCTATATATGTCTACTCAGAAGTAAGTCCTGTTGAGTCAAATGGGGCTTACTCCTGGGTAAGTGGGTATAGGATTGCAGCCTCAGCCATGCAGCCAGCAGCTGAGACCTCAGTAGGCATTTTACGCCCACACTTTGAAGTGAAGTGTATCGTTACAAACCATAGGGGACTAGAAACTTTCTTTTTTAAAAAAAGAAGTTGAGGTTCTCAGGAAGCTAAATTCTGCACCCATTACCAGAGTTTGTACATGCGTTGCTTGAGCATTTTGAATCGCACAGAAAGTGTCTAATAAAGTGTTTGTGAAGCTTGAACTTGCTGTCTTATTCTATGAACAGGTACAAAGAGCCATCACTGCATCTGAAACCTCTGTCTCACTATCATTTTTATATACCTCCTTTCAGTGTATGATTATCAGGGTAATTTACAAAAGTTAAAATAGAGTAAAAATGCAATAAAACATCGGCAAACTCCTAAAAACAGGAGGATTAAAACTAGTATTGTAGACGATATCATCATATTGAATAATCTTGGATCCTGTCTTGGGTACCAACATAAATTCCCTTTTATTACGGAGGAGTCATTCATCAACTGTGCTTAAAGAATGTCAGGATGATTAATTCGTCCTTCAGTAGAGCAAGAAGGCTTTATCTATTAGTTGGTTTGGATGTAATAGATTTTGGAGACTTATTCCCCCCCCCCCCCTCCTTCCCTAGCTGTATATCTTGAGCATAACCTGTTGAATCTCCCTTTCTTCCTGGTTAATATGCATGTGTAAGGGCTCCTTTGCAGAAATGTTTAGCTGAAGAGCACACGCACACCAAATCCCCCAGAGGTTTTACAGAGTTCTCCAAAGCCCTTTCTGTAGGCATGTTTGTCTGACTGGCTGCTGGGTTGAGCCCACACAAGCATAGAACAGTGGCTGTGTGCAAACCATAGTTTGTAAATTGGGAGCCAGCTTCAGAAACATTCACTCTCATCTCCTTCTCCTGCTCTCCAGAGTGAATTTATCCATTTGACTTCCCGGTGTTTAAATACTGGTTTTGCAGTTCATGTGCACCAGTGCCAAACAGGTTTCTGCATAGCCATGGGTTGCAAACCCACTTTCCAAACAATGGTTTCTCCATCCAGACGTTTGCCAGCATTCATGCCAAACCGCTTAGTATAATTGTGTGTCTGTGGGAGTGCAGAATCCCTCTGCTAACTCGGGAAAAATAGACTAATCTAAAGAAAGCCGCTCTGTTGCTTAAGTTGCAGGATTCATTATGCCCCACTTTACAAGATGCAAGGTCTTTCTCCTCCCCGCTGTCCCTGTTAATGGTCATTCATATTTAATCGTTCATAAAGCTTCAGTTATCCCCAGCGGGAAGGGCTGTTCTCTGTAGCTTGTGTGGCATGGCAGAAAGTGACAGCTGGGGAGATGGAAGGAGGAGGAGTGTCTGTCTGAAACGGCCTTCCCCATTCTGGCACCCTGCAGATGTGTTGGCTACAAGTCCCCATCATCCCCAGCCAATTGGCCCTGCTGGCTGGGGATGATGGGGGTTGCAGTCCAACACATCTGCAGGGTGCCAGGTTGCAGAGGGCCGTTCTAAAATGTGGGCAGCACCAGCCCGCTTTGGCTTCTAGCGCTACAACGGGTACTCTGGTGCAGATATCCAGTTATGCACCCGCGTGTGCTTGTGCACGCACATGTTTGGCATGCAGAAGGTCCAGGTTCACTAGTAGAAATGATCTTTGTCAGTAAGTCTGAGAAAGCCCTCAGTCTAAGGCCTTGGGGAGCTTAGCATAGGAATCCACAGTATCTTAAGGTATACCATGTCAGACTCATTGTACATCGAGGCCAGGATTGTCTGCTGTGCTTGGCAGAGGTTCTCCAGGTTTTCATGCGGTGGTCTTTCCCATCACCTCCTACCGGATCCTCCTAACTGGAGACATCTGGGGGTTGAATTTGGAAGCGGCTGCATGCCAGGCATGCACTCTGTCCCTGAGCTGTCTTCCTTGCTCTGGCAAACTGCTGCTAGGCAGACTAGATGGTGCTGAGCTTGGATGACCAGTGGTCTGATAAGACAGCTTCGTTGACTGGCTTCAGTCAATATGATAACCCACACACAAGGGTTGAATGTGGGTTGTTGTTGAACCATGGGTTGTTGTCGAAACATGGGTTATTGTGTTGTCTGAACCCAGCTGTGCTAGCAAGCCATGGCTTGTTAACCATGAACAACCTATGAACAGAACCCATGGTTTGTTGTTGGGTTGTGAACTGTGGATTGTTCGCCATGGTTTATTATCTCGGCTGGGTTCAGGCAACACAATAACCCACATTTCAACAACAACCCATGGTTCAATGACCACCCATACTCAACCCTTGAGTGTGGGTTATTGTATTGTCTGAACCCAGTGATTGTTTCATATAAGCATTTGGCTGATGGAGAATTAGGAGGGGGCGCAGCCATTTTTGTCCATCTGGAGCAGTGTTCTCCAACCTTGGGTCCCCAGATGTTTTTGGCCTACAACTCCCAGCGTGCCCCAGCCAGCGCTGGCTGGGGCATGCTGGGAGTTGTAGGCCAAAAACATCTGGGGACCCAAGGTTGGAGAACACTGATCTGGAGCAACTGAGAAGGAGAATTGGGCTGGACTGTTGTGGCTGTCATTCCCCAGTGTTGTCATTGATTCGACTCCCATGCTCATGGCTGAAAGGCCATAAATTGTACCAGGGCTTAATTCCCCTTGATGCTCCTTGTGACATGTGCATGGAGAGCAGACTCTTCATGGAGAAGATCCTTGTGAGCAAGCTCTTCTGCTGCTACACAATGCAGTGAACTCCGGTGCTCTTTATGGGCACGGGGAAGCCGTAGTATGGAGCTTGCTGGGGCAAGGAGGATTAAAGCTGTTCCTATGCTAGTCCTTTTACCTAGAAATCTTCCCTGAGGCAAAAACGAACTGGGAGGGGGCAACCCCCCTTGCTGTGCCCCAGTAATTCATGGGCTGCCCTCTTGACAACTCACACCCACAAGGAGCAGCACAGGAATGACTTTGCCCCAACTTGCCATGTCAGTCAGAAGCCTGGGACACTTAAGGCACGATCCTGTGCAAGTTTAGACAGAATAAAGACCTACAACTCTCAGCATGCCCCAGCCAGAAGTGTGCCCTAAGACATGGACAGAATTGTGCCCGAAGGCATGGACAGATCTGTAGTTTGTAGCTTGATGGAGCAGGCTGGAATCTTCCTTTGAAAATGGCAATCCTCTGGTCTAGATGTTTTGTTGTTGTTGTTTGTTTTTTTAAGATCCTGGTTGGGGTGTTTATTGATGAGCAGGGCTACTTGTGAGCAAGCACCGGAGCTGTCCTTTCAAGTGGCAGTCCTACTGGTGGGAATGTTTTTGGCACAATATCTTCTCCAGACTGCCAGGAACGTTGTGTGTGGGGGGGAACTAAGGGCCGGTTGAAAGAGGTGCATGCTTCCCAGTGACCCCCCTTCCCTTTATTTATTTATTTATTTATTATATTTATACCCCACCTTTTTTCCTGCAAGGAACCCAAGGCGGCTTACATAATCCTCCTCCTCCTCCTCCTCTCCATTTTATCCTCACAACAACCCTGTGAGGCAGGTTAGGCTGAGAGTCAGTGAGTGGCCCAAAGTCACCCTTGGAAACTGAGCCCTAATTGGGGGTACAACTTGGGGTATGGTGTGGACCTATTGTGTGGGGAAATGGCTGCGGTGGATGCAACTTCCGTTTTCCCTTCCTTCCGCCAGGGTTCCCGTCGCACACTTATTTCCGGGTTGAATCGTTCTGCTGATAAAAGAGGAGGGACTGGAGCTCTGTGGTAGAGAACATGTGTTGCACTTGCAAGGTTCCATGTTCAATCCATGGTATCTCTAGTTAGAAGGAGCAAGCGATATGGGAGGGGTCCGTAGCTCAGTGGTAGAGCACTTGCTTTGCATGCAGAAGGTCCTGGGTTCAGTCCCCGGCATCTCCAGGTAGGGCTGGGAAAGAACCCTGCCTGAAACCCTGGGGAGAGGCTGCCAGTCAGTGTTGACAGTACTGGGCTAGATGGACCAAGGGTGTGACGCAGGCAGCTTCCTGTGTTTTAAGTGATAGACAAGACCTCTGCTGAGACCCTAGAAAGCCCCTACCAGTCCAGGTAGACAGTTCTGGACTAGACTGGCAAATAACCTGGCATGGTATAAGGCAGCTTCCTGTCTGTCTGTCTGTCTGCCTGTCTATCAAAGAACTAGGACTTGTTCAAGACATTTTGCTGCCTGAGGCAAATGATGTTCCTGCCCCTCCCGCAAGTCAAGCTGCATACTACCCAAGGCAGGGCAAGTTATTTTGGCACCTGAAGCAAAAAATATCCCCACAAGCGCCTCTCCCCCTGCTTTACAGTAGAAAAATATAATAATGATGATGATAATAATAATAATAAATAACTGGCAATTATTTGCTGCCCTTTCATGACCCCCAAAACCTGCTACCCGAGGCAGGTGCTTCACTCTGCCTAATGGCAGTGCCGGCCCTGAGAAGTTAGTTATCATGGTGTCTTGTGGAAGCCTCAACTTCTCATCTGGGCCAACCCCCTGAACTCTCGCCAAACCCGACCTGCTTAACTGGCCAAACTAGGTTGTACGAGAGAGTTGCTGTTGAAATAACAGTTTTATGTGAGAGCTGAAGTTGAAAATAGGGGAGAGTTCGTAGTAGGTCAGTGTGAGAGCGCCTGCTTTTCATGTGCAAGGTCCTAGGTCAGTGATGGCGAACCTTTTTGAGCCCGAGTGCCCAAACTGCAACACAAAACCAACTTATTTATTTCAAAGTGCCAACACTGCAATTAAACCTGAATACCGAGGTTTTAGTTTTAGAAAAACAACTCATACAGTTGTCCGAACTAATTAACATCTTTTGTCTTTAAAGAAACACACAATAACAGAGCTTTCAATGATACAAACAGTTTTTTGTTGGAAAAAAAATCAACTCAAAAAATTATTATAGTACTCCATTGTACACATAGCCTGAAGGGAATTTATACAAACTTTTAAATAATTAGGCACATGTATTTTTGGATAAGGGATTCTCAACTTGTAATATGATTATATGCCAGACTGAAATTGTATGGGGCAAGCTTTACTCCGGGTCCTTTCCCTGCTTCTACAGGTGTCGGATTAGTAAAAGTAAAAGTCAACCTGTACTAGGATGAGCAGGATAAACAAGAAAACTAAACGTGCTTAACACATTTTAAACTTTATGTCTTGGACTGCAAACACTGCATTAGGTAAAAGTTTGCATTGGGCATGCTTTTGCACAATTAATGTGATTTTTGCTATTGCATGCATGCTGATAATTTGTCAAACCTTGGCTCATACTCTGTTAGTTTGAGAGCAACACATGCAGCACTCAGGTCAACTGTTAGGGCTTTACATCCAAGCCATGCTCTGTGCATCATTCTTCAAAATCTTTTAAATGTGATAACAATGTAGAAAAGAATTCTGTAACAGGAATTCTAGTATAAAATCATTCTGTTCCACACTGTGAGATCATTAGTGTTTTGCAGAAGGGGACAGTCTTTTCGCAATCTGGTGACCAATGGCTCGAGTGCCCACAGAGAGGTCCCTGTGTGCCAGCTGTGGCACCCGTGCCATAAGTTCGCCATCACTTTCCTAGGTTCAATCCTCCGCATCTCCGGGTAGGATTGGGAAAGGCCCTTGCCTGAAACCCTGGAGAGCTGCAGCCGGTCAGTGCAGAGAAGGAGCCAGATGGACCAGTGCTCTGACTTGGTATGAGGCAGTGTCTTGTGTTCCTGTTTATGCTTGCAATAAGCAACTATTGTTGGAGACCTGGCGTCTTGAGCTGGACCCTCAGGAGTCTTTGGGTCGCCCTGCAGCTGCCTCGCCTGCTCATAAATGCATCGTTCTTCTGTTTTCAGTGAGAGGGGCTGTCGCTCTGACTAGGAGATATAAGTGCTGATTGTCTCTCCTGAATATATATTTCTCTCCTCCCGTCAGATGACCAAGGCCACATGTTTATCTTTCATACGGGTGTTAGCTATGTTTATCTCTCTGCTAAGTCTGCCTTTATTGGTCTGCTCCAGTCATTTGCATGCTCCTTTCTTTTCCTTCTGAGAAGCGAATGGGTGTGTGTGTGTGCGCGCGTGCGCCCTCGTATCTTGCCTTTGCATTCCTGCTTATATAAGTATGCAAAGACTATAAAAGTTACTACCTCGCTTACTCATCTGAATTTGCAAGTGACATGATCATTAACAAAAGCCCCCTTTTCGGGATGACTTGGAAACAGTTATGACATATACCGGCATCCCCCAACCTGGTGCCCTCCGGATGTGTTGGACAACAGTGCCCATCACACTCAGCCAGCAGGACCCATGCTGTCTGGGGATGATGGGACTTGTAGCCCAACACCTGCGGAGGGTGCCAGGTTGGGGAAGGTGAATGCATGCTTTCTTGGGACTGGAGTAGTGCCATTTCAGATTCTAATTGGTTACAGTTATGGCTTTCTCCAAGTGTTATTTTAGTAAAGGAGGATGGTTTATTAATAAGACTCTTAGACATGTGGATTATGGCCTATAATTTTTCATTGCTGTTCTGCTTTCCATCCTTTTATTGAAATGGAAATGATCATCTTGGTCATATAAGCTTTATACAGTAATATCTTGGATTGCAAGTAACTTGGTTTGAGAGCATTTTGCAAGACAAGCAAATTTTAAAATATTTACCGGTATTTAATTTTTTTTTTACTTGATATACAAGCGACATCTTGCAATACAAGTACTGTAGTATGGCTTAAATTAAAAATCTCTGTACAAATTTTTTTTGGGGGGGATTTCGTTTTGATATAAGAGTGTTTTGGATTACAAGCACGTTTCTGGAACGAATTATGCTCTCAATCCAAGGCATGACTGTATGTGGGATAGAAGTTAATGTACGTGGAGAAGTTTGTCTTGAAACCCGCTGGGCCTTTTTTAGAGGCTGGAAATACACATCGTGTCTGGTTTCCTCCTCTCTCCCCTGGTAATGATTTTTAGTAATGCAAAGCATATGATGCAATGTCATCATGTGTTTGCGAGTTTCTCCACCCCCATATGTGGCAGGCAATGGAGAGGAGTGGTGGGCGTGAAAACCCACGAGGATGATGATCGCTCAACATCATGGAGGGGAGACGGTTGTGGCAGTGCAGGACTATTCCTCCTGGTGGCAATTGCATGTCAGCTATTATATAAACTGTAGTCCCAGCCTGATTCATTGGTTGCAGTAACTTAGGCACACTTACTAGGGAGTAATTGCCCTTCTGAGGGAACATGCATAAAATCATGCTGCACATAGCATCATTACAGACTTTTATATTCTCTTTGGGTTGTTCTCTCTCTCTCTCTCTCTCTCTCTCTCTCTCTCACACACACACACACACACACACACACTCTGACTGTTGTCACGTTCTCTCCTAGTGATGTGTTGGTGATATGACTTGGAGAGAGAGTGCCTTGGATTCAAGATCTGGCTTCTGCAAGAGGAAGGGACTTTCCATGAGAGGAAGGGTTCCACTCACAGAAGGTCTCTCTGCCCGATTTTTGGGAATCCCCCCATATCAGAATTCACCCCATTCAGCAGGGTCTCCTGGCTCTCTGTGTAGCATTTTCAGGGGGCTGGGGGGGCTGCTCTGAGAGGAGGAGGTAAGGATGTTCACTTCTGTCTGTGCCGTTGATCCAGCGTAAATCTAGATCCAACCTAGTGACCTGGATCTGCACGACACAACAGCCCACCGTGGCTTAATTTACCCGTGGGGGCTGTCGCATCGTGCCAGGGTACCCAACTGGCCATGGCTTGTTGTTGTTTTGTGTGAACCCAGGTGGCAGGGGTTGTTCGAGGGTTTAGATAACCCTAAAATAAGCCATGGGTTTTTTGAGGGTTGTCTAACCCTCAAACAAACCCTGCTGCCTGGGTTCACATGACACGACAAGCTGGGTGCCCATGCAAAAATGGTACCTATGGGCGCCCGGAACAACACAACAGCCCCCATGGGTAAATTAAGCCATGGTGGGCTGTCATGTCGTGTGAACCAGGTCTGTGTGTGCCGGTACTCACAAGTCCAAGCTGTATTTCAGGAGAGCTTGTATTTTCTCTCTCAGAATAAGTTGAGCAGTTCTTTGTGAATCTGTTTGTTTTACATTTGTTTTGCTTTATTCTGCATACCAATATTTAGTAAATTTTGCTAGGTTTTATATAATTATGGCAACAGTGCACAGCGCTAAATGGAACATGATCAGAAATAACATGGGAGGTACAAGTATCTGTGCATAGTACAAAACTCTGCACACACCGCAATGCTTCAAATATGTCTGTCTGTCTGTCTGTCTCTCTCTCTTTCAAAGAGAATCTTAAGATTCATTAAAAAAAACGTTTTTCCTGAAGGGTTGTAGATGTTGGAATTGTTCCAAGAGTTTTCTGGGAAGTACCTTTGTATGCTGCTACGTGCCCTATGGCCTTGGAGGGAAATAAAGTTACTTCAGCCAATTCTGAAATTATTTCAACTAGTCTCCTGTAATTTTGTTCTGTGAATTGAGTAAGTCAATATACAGATTGCCTCTGGTTTATATGTAACTGTTAAATTGTCTGTTCAACCAAATTTAAGTCGGGAGCAGGTAATTGAGTCAATGGCTCTGATGTTCAGAGTGAGTGGAAACAGTGTTTGGTAGAGGTGGTCCCTGTTTCTAAAATTAGCTGGAGACAGGTGGTTTGAAAGTAGGATCTTTGCACCTTCACACTTTTGCCTGTCTGGTAACTTGGTTTTGCAGGGAATTTTTCTGCATAGTTTCAGTGCAATACAAGAGGTGGCAGTGGGACATATGAAAGACATGTACAAGCTCTGGGAAGCAAGACGTTTCTCAACCCCCACTTTCAAGACACTAACAAAAAAAAAAGAAAGCGCTATTGTCTGCTTCTAGCCATTAAGAGCAGGGATGGAATGTACTTTGTTTTTTCTAGAGCTCCAACATCCACCAGCTGGAGCATGGTGCAAAAGACATACACTTCGAGACATTGTCTGGGTGGCCATAGGATACTTCGGATTCCCAGATCCCAGGTTGGAAACAGAGCTCCAACTTCAGAGCTGGGAATCTGTGCTCCAATCCCCCCCCCCCTGCAGCCGATGCGGAAAAAACTGCGCTGGATGCGTCTTCGAGGTTGGGAACTCAACCTCAGAGAGGGATAAGAGGGGGCATTCTGGTAGGTGGGCAGGGGAGGAGACTACAGAGGCCAGGATACGAGCTATCCTGTGTCCTCTGCAGCCACCTTCCCTATCCCTCTGAAGCACCCAGCTGGACTGACCGAAAACTGGCCGTCTAGCAAGAATGCAGAGGGAGAGGTACAGACGCAGAGTTTGCTTCTTCTGCTGCCCCTGCTTTATATAAGATGCTCATAAGCCTCCAAGTTCGGGGGCTTATATGAGCATCGAAGGTGCAACCGATAGGATTGTGCCCTTAGAATTAAAGACTTCTGAGCCCAGGAATTTATGCTGGCTGGGGATGATGGGGAATTGCAGTCCAACACCTCTGAAAGGCACCAGGTTGGGGCAGGCTGTCCTGTGCTGTCTTCATTTCAGCAGTATAATTTGGGTGGGTGGTGGGGAGATAATTGTGTTGTTGCCATTGTTGAACAATTGGGAATTGAATATCCTTGCCCATCTATTGCAACCCCCCCCCCCCGAGATCTACTCTTACATCCATATCTACCTTCTGCCCACTGCTGCCTTACAGTCAAAATTGGGAAGCCATTTTTTTTGTGGTTTTGTTTTGGTTAAAGCAATCCTGCTTCCAAACAGGAAATTTGCTCCAGTATGCCAGGCGAATTTTGGATATATCAGCAAAGTCAGTTGAAAGAAATGGGAATCAGGAAATGCTGGCCATCGAGCGTCTCTTTTCCTGCTCTTCGAAGTGAAATTATGATATTGGATGTGACAGTGATGGAGTTTGTCCAGTGGAAATCGTTGAGTGTATATATTCAACTGTTTCCCCATAATTCTCAGTGACTGCATTTCTGTCCATACTGGAAGAACATCGAAGGGAGACCCCAGTATGAAATCGCGGACCTAAAACGATCAGTAAGTTTGATTCTTTGCTTAGGACTCCCTCGGGACCAAGGCTTTCGTTTCTCAGTACAAGTGTTAAAATAGCACAGGATAGCTAGGAAGATTGCATTGACCCCAGATAGTATTGTTGTGATCTGTGTATATATTATGTATCTGTCTATTGGGGATACACTTCATGCATCTGACAAAATGAGCTCTAGTCCACCACCACCATCTCCTTCGGGCAGCTTCTTGTATCCATGAAGGCTACCTGTGCGATGTGGAGCCCTGTCCCCCCCCTCCGAAGTTCAACCTCACTATGAGGAGGGCAGCGAGGGCAGCAACTGAGGGGGTTGCAGAGCTAGTGCATTTGTCCCTGCTCTCTCCCTCCGTGTGTGTAGAACCTAGACCAGTGTTCTCCAACCTTGGGTCCCCAGATGTTTTGGGCCTACAACTCCCAGCATGCCCCAGCCAGCTACGCTGGCTGGGGCATGCTGGGAGTTGTAGGCCCCAAACATCTGGGGACCCAAGGTTGGAGAACACTGACCTAGACGGATTAAGGACTGCTGCGTAGGGCTTTCCTCAGTCTGACAAGTGTGCCCCTTGCAACTGCGGCCCTCGGCTGCCAGCTTCCCTTCTCTGCTGATGTCCCCACTGAGTCATGTCTCTTGGTGCTGACTAAGCGGAACCAGATGCCTCTGCTTGGAGGCCAGATACCAGCTGAACTGTTTTCAAACCAGTGGATGGCTTCCGCGGCTGCAGAACATCCTTTCTGCAATCAGGATTTTGTAACCTGTGGGGGTTGGGCATGCTTAAGTGAATACGGAAGCCAAGCCCCGCTTAATTCGATGAATGCTTTAATTTGGGGGGTGGGGGAGGCACCCCGCACCATGCAGTCCCGAAATACCTAGGGCCCTTAGGCTTTGCCCTTTTGGTAGCAATCCATGTAGCTAGCCAGTCCCTATGTTAAGTTCTGGGAAGGTGGGAATGGGTTGTTCTTGTGTACCTGCTAAAGCCGTGGTGGGCAGTGCTGGTGCAGCTACGCCATTTCGGATCCTGGACTTAGGGTGCAAATTCGTAGTTTGGGAGTACTCCTGGATCCATTGCTGTCATTGGGCCCCAGGGTGCTCCATGGCTAGGAGTGCCTACTACAAGCTTAGGTTGGTGTAGCAACTGTGCCTGTTCTTGGGCAGGGATAGCCTGACCACTCTGATCCACACATTGGTAACCTCAAGACTGGATTACTGTTCTGCGCTGTATGTGGGGCGGCCCCTAGTGCTGGTTTGGAAGCGGCAGCTAGTGCAGAATGCAGCAGCTAGATGACTGACTGACTGGGGTGCCTTACCGAGTTACCGTGCATATATTATGCCTATGCTAAAGGGTCTACACTGGCTGCCAGTCTGGTACTGAGCTAGGTATTAGTATACAGAGTCCTGTATAACTTGGGAGCATCTCTCTCCATCATCCCAAGTATTAATATAATCACCTCCCAGGCCACTGTGATCTTCAGGGGAGGCACTGTGGTCTTCACATTTCTGTTTGGTGGCGACATGAAGATGAGCCTTCTGCCCTGTTGAGTGGTCTCTTCTCTGAGGTACATCAGGCCTCAACACTGGCACGTTTTCAGCATTTAATGAAATACTTTGGTTTCCCCCCCAGCTATGAGCTATCTTTGAACCAACCTCTAATTAATATAATAATAATAATAATAATAATTATTATTATTATATATTATTATTATTATTATTATTATTATTATAAATATTATTATTTTGCTAATAAATATTTTGCTAATAATAATAATAATAATAATTATTATTATTATTTACATAATTTGGGAAGCACATAACTGACATTCCTCTTCTGCCCCACCCCACTGTCATTCTGTGATTTACAACTGCTTCTACATTTCTGATACATTAGAGCAAAAAAGAAAGGGAACAAAAATATGGTTTGCCAACCCTGATTAACACCCCCCCCCCCACACACACACACACACGAAACACTTTGAGCATGCTCAGTTTCACATTTTAAACTCATGGCACCATCATGACTGCAGGAATGCATTGGAGTTTTAAGGACTCTTTTATTTCTCCTCTTTTTCAATTCTTGCAGGTTGCTTCTGCTTCCTGTGGTCGCACAGTTTCCTCCCTCCCTCATAATTCTAGAACCCGTGGTCGACTGATAAAGCTGAACGGCGGGAGATTTGGGACAGATGAAAGGAAGTACTTCTTCCCACAGTGCACAGTTACACAGCAAAACTTGCTACCAAAAGATGTAGTGATGGCTGCCCACTTAGATGGCTTTAAAAGGGGATAAGACAAATTAAGACTATCAATGGCTACTTGTCCTCCAGGATAAGAGGCAGCAAGCCTATGAATGCCAGTTGCTGGGGGGCGGAGGGCAAGAACGGGAAATGGCTTCTGCCCTCATGCACTGCTTGTGGGCTTCCCAGAATGTTAGATTTGCAGGGTAGGCAACCTGGAGCCCTCCAGAAGTTTTGGACTACAACTACCATAAGCCCCAGCCAGCATGGCCAGTGGGCAGGGATTATAGGAATTATAGCAACATCAGATAGGCCGCTCAACAAGGTCTGCCACGGACGGCCTTCTCCTTATCCCATCAGCCAGAGCAGCCAGGCTGGTGGGGACTAGGAAGAGGGCCTTCTCTGTGGCGGCCCCCACATTATGGAACTCCCTCCCTAGTGACCTTCGCCATGCCCCCTCCGTGATGAGCTTCCGCCGTGCATTAAAAACATGGCTGTTCAGGCGGGAATATGGGGTGGGTTAGGTTTTTAAAAGAATTTTTAATATTTTTTAATTATTATATTTTATTGTATTGTTTTATTGTATTTTAATTGTACATCAGCCCAGGGCTGGCCAGGTGACCGGCCAGATGGGCGATTAATAATATAAGAAATAAATAAATAAATAAATAAATAAAATATAGTCCAAAACATCTGGAATGTGCCAGGTTGGCTACCCCTGAGATAGGCCTTTGGTGTGATCCAAGAGAGCTCTTCCAGTGTCCACATGGCTGGCTCACAGTGTCTGCTGTGGGGGCTTCCAAGGCAGAGGTTCTTGCCTTTCCCCAGGATGGTTCCCACTCTTCTGGGTGAGAACTGCGGCTCTGAAATGGGCCAGCCTGACCATTAGGCAAAGTGAGGCAATTACCCCAGGTGGCAGATGCTGGCTGCTGTGGAGGGAGCAGCAGTGGCCGCCCCCTGGCTGTTCCCCTCTGCTGGAAGACAGAGTGCCCTGGTTCGCACAACTCGACAGCCCACCGTGGCTTGTGTTAAGGTTATTTGAGGGTTGTCTAACAGTCAAACAATCCCTGCCGCCTGGATTTGCGCAACAGGACAAGCCACGGCAAGCTGGGCACCCACGGGGTCTATGCAGAAATGGTGCCTATGGGAGCCGGGCATGGTGCGACAGCCCCTGCAGGTAGGGGCGTCCAAGATATCCGCAATGAATTCAAATGAGTTCAGATTTCTGTGAATCTGACCAGCGGATTCCACAGCAGATCGGCTTTTCCTGAGTCACATGGACTTGTGGACCAGTTTTTTTTAAAACTTTCTGTAATTTTATGCAAATTTAGTTGTAGAAAAATACAAAAAACACCAACTGAAAATGTGCAGCCCCCCCCCCCCACAGACTAAAGCATGAAAATTCATATTTTGGGGGGATGTGCATAGTTTGGGGGGATTTGCACATTTTCGGAAGTGCCAATTTGCACACATGGGAATTTGTGCAAATGTGTACAAATGCACTTATGCAAAATCCGATTCTATCAATGAGCAGACGATGAAACGAAAGGTGCCTGAGAGTCTGCAAAATGCGGAGAGAATGGACTCAACAAAGGCCATACATCCCTACCAGGTAAATTAAGCCAAGCGGGGGCTGTCGTGATGTGCGAACAGGCCCAGTGATGTGTTCCAGGCAGCCTGCTCTGCACCTGCTAAGTTAGTCCACTGTCTTCAGGTGTGGTAGAGGACACTGTCCACCAAAGCAAGATTCACCTTGTCAAGGTTCCGCTACTGCAGGGACCCCTTGATCTGCCTTTGGAAGATCTCTGCCTCTTCTCAAAGCTTCTCGCGTTCCAGGAGACTAATCCTTTGCCTGTTACTTTCCTGTTCCCAGTAGCATGAGAATAGACTTCAGGCGTGGTGAATAAGTCACTCCAACAACTCAGGGTAAACAACAACACTTTACTTATTACATTAGGGTATTTACACAATAGAGCAGTTATAATTCAAAAGCAAGTATGATAAAATTAAACAGACAAACAACACAAGGTTCTCTAACTTAACTTCTATCTACCTCTCTCCTCTGCAGTCAGTCTCTCTCTGGCTCTAGCTGACCACACCCCACACAAATAAAGCCTTCCCAGGATTGGAAGGTTATAACCATGTGACCTTGAACAGGAGAAATAATACTTAACTTCTATTGGGTGAACTGAAACTCACAAATGCCCCCTCCCATCTTGAAATGTTTGGGCCTTCAGGCTTCAACTAATTTAGGGAAGTGTTTGGGCCTACAGGCTTCAACTAACCTAAGCCTGTGTAGGCCTCAATCCTTCACACACCTGCCCTTCCAGTTGGCTTCTGTAGGTGAAATGGAGGGGGCACCATCTTGTTCTCCACCTTAGACAACAAAATTACTTGGGCTGGCCTGGCTCTGAACCCAGGAGTGAGAGTGAGGAGTGAGAGAAACTGCTGTCTTGATGAGCTGTTTGACATTTCCTCCCCACCCCAAGAGTCCAACAGGCAAGAGGGCATCTCTTGGTCTGTTACTGTATTGGTATTCCACTACAGAGAAAACCACAACGTCCAGGAGAAGTTCTAGCATAACCATCTCCCTGGCATGCTAGTTTTCTCTGTGCAGGGTTTTCCTTGTGTGTTTGTTTAGAGGGGGGGAACCCTTATTCATGTGAGACCACTCCTGCAATCTGAAGTGGCACAGCCCTAGTTCATTAAGACCCAGACCCCAGTAGCACTCTTAATTATCAGCTTTTCATCATTTCCCCTTCCCCAATTAAATCAGAGATTTGTTTACTTTTTCTTTCTACTTTCATTATGCTACAGGAGTGCCTTTATTCCCTTCCCCATCCCTCCTCACAAAGTTATTATTTTTGCTAGCTATCTGTCAACTAGAACAAGCTTCCCCAGCGTGGTGCCCTCTAGATGTGTTGGACTACAACTCCCATGATTCCTAGCCAGCACCCATACTCCTGGTGTCAATGACATGTGCACATTTCAAGTGGAATTTGGTCCTGTAGAAGTGGAAGGGCGTGTGGTATTTGGATCTCCTCCATCTCTTTCCCCTTATTATTTTCTTCTTATCGGGGTTGCTCCTTGTCTTTTGCTTACAGAGGTTACACACTTGTTTAAAGACTCCGGTCTACTCTCTGCAGTTATTGCCAATTCCATGGCCATTTCTCATCTTCATTGTGGCAGCTACAATTCATTACCAGCTGCGAGCAGAATTTTAAGGAGCAGATAGCCTGGCAACAATGCAAGTTTCTTTCTTTTCTTTGCACAAAAGGAATGAGCAGACTTCTTCCTCCTAACTGTTCTTGGAGCACTGACTACCTTCCCTCTAATTCTTTTCAACCGAGCGATCCAGTTAGATTATTCTCTTCAAGCAAAAGGTCACCAGTCACCAGACCTGATCCAGAAGTAAGGGTCCATGCTCAATGTAAACCCAATAATTCTGGATCAGAATTTTTCTTTCACATCACATTCTTTAAACCTAGACTTAAGAAACACACACTCTTTGAGGCTGGAAAAGTACGTCGGCGTAAAATATTTACATAACAAGCCACAAAGGCTATTTTCCAGCCTGAGTTCTGCTGTTAGCTGTAAACATGGAAATTGTAGAACAGCCTCCAGTTATGTTGTAGTACAATTTCCATCATCCCCAGCCAGCATGGCCATGTTGGGAATTGTAATACCATAAATCTGGAGGTGTCTGGGTTGCAGAAGGCTGCTGTGCTGTAGGGTTAAGATCAGGTGGGGGGGATTTAATAAATTTGTACGTTCCAATGTTAAGTAAAGTTGCTGAGGAGCTCTTGCCAAGAGCTCTGGTTCATCCTGGAAGTTCAGTTGTTGCAAAAGTTACCTTTGTAAGCAACCTTTATTTATTGAGTGATTTGCAGCGCAGTCCTACGAGGGTGCCCGCAACCCTCCAAACCCAGGGTGGGAGGAGTGTGACGGATAGGGTATCTGCTGCGCTCCCCTCGCCCTCGAAAACATCTAGACGGCCGATTTCGGCCATCTAGATGGTTTTCCTCTCCTCGCGAGGAGGCTGAGGCGCCGCCTGGTTTCCTCGGAATCTGGTGGAGCTCTCCCCTCCCCGCCCCCAGGAACGCCCCCCCCCCCTACAGGGGCACCAAAGACTGTCTTCAGTCCCCTGCGGTTCCCTGCTGGGCGGAAAGAACTGCACTGGCTACGAGGTGGGCGGCGGGGGGGGGGCAGGAGCTCTGCAGCACTGTGACCTTCGCCTTCCAGGCAAATCTTGTGTCTCCCCAGACAAGGTCGAGAGGGGGGGACGGATTTATATCTTAAGGCCCTTAAGGATTTATATCTTTTCACATAAGTTTCAAAATTGGCTCTTGTCAAATAAGATAAAAAAGTTAAAACGCCCTAATAAAGCAATATGATACGACAAAATACAAATAATTAATTACTATGAAAACATAATAATGAATAGCAACAAGCAGTATAAGATAAATAAAACAGACCCAGGGTATGTTTTTTTTTTTTAAAAAAGGCACAAAGATAAGGGGAGCAGAAATCCTAACAGTTAGAGACAGTGATTTGAGAAGTCACTGAATGAATAGAGATTCTTCAGAAAACGTCACTGGCCAGGAAGAAAACCACCAAGAGACAGAGTATAAAAGTCCCCAAACCACTATGTAGAATTGCTACACTTGGAGCTGACCTGCATCCAAGACAAGCGGTGCAATCGGATGCATGCTTATTCAGAAGTAAGTTCCTCTCTGTTCAGTGGGGTTTACTCCCAGGTATGTGTGCAAAGGGTTCTAGCCTAAATCTGAAGCTGAGTTGGACCCATATCTCAGTGGGAGAGCACACTCTCTGCATGCAGAAGGCCCCCGGTGTATGGTCAATGGTATCTCTAGGAACTTCAGTAGCAGGGTTGGAAAAGTTCTCATCCCAAGACTTCAGTAAGACATTGCCAGTCAGACTCAGGCAGCCTCCCCAACCTGGTGCCCTCCAGATGTGTGTTGGACTACAACTTCCAGCATTAGGTTGGGGAAGGCTGGAGCAGAGAGTATGGCTAGATGGGTCATCGGTGTGCCTCGACATAATGCAGCATTAAATCTTTGTATTCCAAAACATGAAGCTGTGGCAATGTTGGGAAAATAGCCTGATGAATGTGTAAATTGGCCATTCCTGTTCTCTAGACACAGCAGACGCCCCCCCTGGACATTCCCATTTTTTAAAAATTGCTGCCCTTTTAGCCCAGTCCGATGTTTTGAACTATAACTCCCATTTTCCTTGACCATTGGCCATACTGGCTGGAGCTGGTGGGAGCTGTGGTCCAAATCATCTGGCTTGACCCAGGTTAGGTTGGAGAATGTGCCTTTGCCTTACATCTCTGATATGAGGACAGTTACTGCCCACCCCCTTCTGGTGTTTGACGTGAGGGTTACTGAGATAATATGGAAAACGCTTTGAATGTGTGTTTGTTTTTGTAAAGGGGATCACTATGAATGCTAAATGCTATTGCGTCTACCCTGGAGTAGGTGGCTGTACTGCTACAGTTAGCATTCTGTGGTGGAGGCAGGCATGGCTGCTTTCTCATCAAATATTTGCTTTTTGTGTAGGTCCGGAAGTGGTGACCCAGGGACAGTGACAACCTTTGTTATACTCATTTGCAGGTTGCACCAGGTACCTTTTATGAAGCAGACAATAGGCAGGACTTTGCCTCCCTTGCTTTCTTATCTACAGGTGTGGCTTGAAATTCGAAAGGGAACCTTCTATTGACATAAGGCCAGGAATACCTTTGGGGGCGGGGTTGTGGTGGTGACCTGGTGCCCACAGGCACCTCAGCCACGGGTGCAGATCTGGTGTAGTGGTGCCAACTGGTACTGGCTGCCGCCATCGAGAGCAGAACAAACCCAGCCTCCTCAGTCCTCAAGTGCTCTCGATCCCTCAGGGACGACTGGCCGAGGATCCCAATGGGGCCTCTGGCGTTGGGCCTCTTTGCAGACCTCTAGTGTCCTTAACGGAGCTCAGCTTAGGCTACAGGCTTTGCTCAGTACCGTTGCGTGCAACCTGGTCTTTAAATCCGTGTTAGTGTGACCAATAACGTTGCATGCCCTTTCTGAGCCTCCCCACTTTCACCCCCAAAACACACAGTCTGGGTTGTGGTGAAAAGAAGGATAAAAGATTTATAAGGGATTCAGGCAAAAAGTGCAGAATGGAAAAAAGAGTTACGTCAGTTTCAAAGCACAAAGTAATAAGCAGTTTTAAACTTGCAATTCAGGGGCAAATTACAAAGAAACAGAATAAACACAAGACCAGCTATTCACTGCCCTGCAGTAAGCTGCCTACCTGGTTCCTTGAAGACCTGTGGTCTCCGTGGTGGAATTTCCTCTGGTATCTGTGTCAGGCCTTCCCTCCCTTTCTGGGACACCTGCACCCTAGCACCGGTACCAAAGGAAAAATACCTCAAACTTCTTTTCCCAGCAGTGTATATCTCTTTGGGTCCCTGCCCCCTTCCTGGGTGGAGAGTCCCCCCCAAAATAATGTGTTTCATTCTGGCTGATTCTCTACTCATTACTCATCCTCTGCCCGGAGATGGGTTCTTGAAGATTCCCCATTGTTTGGGCACCTGGGCGATGGAACAGTCAGTGGGTTTGAGAGCGCTCCTATTGTGTGTGCGCAAAGTGGAGGTGCTTGGCCTTGAGATGACCTGCAATTGATTGTAAAATGGAGGTTCTTCCTCTTGGACCTGAGTCATAGATTCATAGATCATAGAGTTGGCCACTACAAGGCCATTGAGTCCAACCCGGAAACTAGAGGAGGGGTCTCCCATCCAAGTAATAACCAGGCCTGACCCTGCTTAGCTTTCTACACTCAGACAAGCTGAGCCAGCATGAGCCACAGGCCATCCAGGCTGTGTGGGCCACTCCAGGCTAACCATAACAGGGTGTATATTTTCTTTCTTTTTCTTTCTTTCTTTCATGTGCAGAAGCTTAGGGAAAGGACTTGAATGACTGAAGAGGGCAGGCTGTGTATAAAGAGACCTAAAAGTAGGAGTTGGCACATTCCCCCTTCTAACTTCCCCCTACCTTTTCACTGCATTTCAGACATACTCTCCTCTGAATTGACTGCTAAATGTTCAGTTTCTTGCTCTCTCCACCAATTTTTCAAGTGGGGCTGTACATCTTTTTAAATATAGGCTTAAAACATGTTCATCTCTTTTAAAAGTGGAAGTCGTTAAGTAGAAAAGCTGTTCTCAGGAGTTGGGTTAGTGATGACACAGGAGTGAGTCAATCCATGCTGTACGTAGCCATGCTTCTGTTTCAAGCTGACAGATCCAGTTTCCCTTGAGCTCAGTCCAGATGTGAATAGTATGCATGTGAAGAAGATGCAGCGAGTGTGCTTCTACTGCAATCCCAGCACTCAAATATGTGCATGTCCTTATGTTTGGACCGTTATAGGGACGACACTGCAGACCCATACTAGCACAGAGGTTGTATGTATAAAGGACTCTGGAAGCCATTTCTATGTGCCTGAGTTGGGTTTGTCTTTTATGCTCAGAAAGGGTAGAGTAATGTCTGGTAATGCAAATAGAGATGGCATGCCACTGGAAAGTAGCTCTGTGCTGCTTTTTGGGAGGACAGTCTCTCTCTTTGGTCGATGTTGGAAATGCTCTCTTCTCCTATGCATGGTTGGGGAAAATGCACACTGAGAAAGCTTTGCCGAAACTGCTGGTGTGTTTTTATGGGGATGTGCAAATCCACTGGCTGACGAGCCCTCGATCCAGATCGGACAATGCTTGGTCCAAAAATAGTTTGCTATTAAACTTTTAAAATGCCAAGAGGCGGGGTGGATGGGTGGAGAGTTGAATCCTCCCAGTTTTTTCTCCTGCCTCACTGACGTCCCAAAATCACAACCCCTCCCTTTCACCTCCTGCTGAGCCTGTGTTCTGTAGCTGAGGATGGAATGAGAGATTCCTATCTGGGCTGTTAAGCAACCTGACCTTGGAATGCCCTTCCTTTTCCCTGTCTTTGCTGTGATCTGAGTGCTCCAATCCAAGCTTAGGTGGAAGGAAGTGGCCCGGAGCCCCTTGCTCTTCAGAGTTCCTTCCCCAATCTGCCTCTCCCCCCCCCCCCCCCCGCAGCCAGTCCTTCATTTTTAAGGGAAAGGATATCGTGCAGTCTGTGTTTGCGAAACTGGGTGGGTTTTGGAGCAAGTCTCTCCTTTGTGACTGGCAGGGGATAATGAAATTGTTTGAACTTGCTCATTGTGAATTTAATTTTAAGGCCCCAAGTGGAATGACGGGTCTTCCATCCTATTTTGAGAGATAGAGAGAGAGTGTGTGTGTGTGTTTGTGTGTGTCTGTCTGTCTCCGTCTCCTATGGGATCTTTGAAGTTTTGTACATGCAAAGGAGGCAACCCTAAGTCTCAGTTCTCTTCACCTTCATTAAGATGTCCAGTGGTTTCTGGCCTTCTGGAATGTGCAAAAGTGGTGTGATGACTGCCCTGTTCATTTCACCGTTCTGTAAAATATTTTTCTTTAAAATAAAAATAGAAATCAGGTACAGTCATGCCTTGGATTGCGAGCATAATTCGTTCCGGAACCGTGCTTGTAATCCAAAACACTCTTATATCAAAGCGAGTCTCTGGCGGGCGTGAATGGGGCCGATTTCGGCCCGCTCCGCCCGCTCGAGGCGAGCGGTTACATCCCTATGACTTGAATTGCAAGACGTCGCTTGTTTATCAAGTCAAAATTTATTTTAAAAATTGCTTGTCTTGCAAAACACTCTCAGACCAAGTTACTTGCAATCCAAGGTTTTACTGTATAGGATAGTGCATCCTGCCCCAGTCTGGCTCCAAGAAGGAGCATCAACAGCACAATCTATAGTTGCCCTCCCCAACCTGGTGCCCTCCAGATGTTTGGACTGCAACTCCCATCATCCCTGACCAGTGGCCATTCTGACTGGGGCTACTGGAGGGCACCAGGTTAGGGACTGGCAGCCATGACACTGAAGCTTATTTATTTGTTTACTGCATTTTCATCTTGCTTTTCAGAATAATTAATGTCTCCCAAAGTGACTCACATCAATAAAAATATGAGAGGCAGGCCCTGCCATCAGGCTTACACACCGAAATGACAAGACACAGAAGGGAAGGGGAGTGGAGGGGAAAAGAAGAGGAGGAAGATAAGTTTATCAAGGCCAGAGCATGTGGTGGGCTATAAACGGGCACTGAAATGCAACTCAGGCACATAGAGATTGGCTCCTAGTTCCTTATACACCAGTGTGGTATAGTGGTTATCATGTCAGACCAGGAGGTTCCAGTCTCCCCTCAGCCATAAGAACATAAGAAGAACTGTGCTGGATCCGACCGAGGGTCTGTCTCAGTGTTCTCCAACCTTGGGTCCCCAGATGTTTTTGGCCTACAACTCCCAGCATGCCCCAGCCAGCTATACTATGCTGGCTGGGGCATGCTGGGAGTTGTAGGCCCAAAACATCTGGGGACCCAAGGTTGGAGAACACTGGTCTATCTAGTCCAGCATTCTGTTCACACAGTGGCCAACCAGCTGCCCACGCGATCCCACAAGGGGGGCATGAGTGCAACAGGGCCCTCCCGCCCAAGCTCCGCAGCAACTGGAGTACATAGGCATACTGCCTCTGATACTGGAGGTAGCATAGAGCCAATCAGGACTAGTGGCCATTGGTAGCCTTCTCCATGAATCTGTCCAATCCCCTTTTAAAGCCATCCAAGTTGGTGGCCATCACTACATCCTGTGGAAGTGAATTCCATAGTTTAACTATGTCCTGTGTGAAGAAGTCCTTCCTTTATCTGGCCTGAACCTCCCAGCAATCAGCTTCATAGGATGACCCCTATGAAGTCTTATGAGAGAGGAAGAAAAATGTCTCCCTATCCATGTGATAGGCTCCCAGCGAGACATGAAGCTCACTGGGAGACCTTGGGCAAATCCCCATCTCTCTCAGCTTAACCTACCTTATAGGATAAAATGGCAGCAGGGGACCTCTACTTTGAGCTCCTTGGAGTATATAAACGTAATTAATGGAAGCTTAAAAAAAGTGCTAGTGGAAAGTTCTTTCACCCTCAAAATTAGCTTTGGGCTAGCCAATCAACAACGCTACCCGAAGACTTCCACCAACCTAGCAGGTTGTCGAGGCCCAACAAATCCTCCCTGACTCTGCCAACTTGTCAATCTAGGGCAGTGTTCTCCAACCTTGGGTCCCCAGATGTTTTTGGCCTCCAATCCCAGCATGCCCCAGCCAAGGTTGGAGAACACTGATCTAGGGTATAAGGATGGCCATTCATGCTCAATAAGTGTGGGAGGTGCAGGTCTGACGAGAATGAAACATGACGTATGCGACTGAATGGGACTCCAAATATCCTTTGGCCTTAAGTGGGTGGCAGCTGGCTGTTCCTATCATTTTGGCTCTTGAAAAGTTAAGCTCGCCTTGAGAATCAGACTCTTTCCTGATGGAGGGAGGGAGGGAGGGAGGGAGGTGTGTGTGGTGTGTGTGTTTTTTACTCTCTCTGGTTGGAGCAATCTAGCTGCCACGTCCTTCAGAAGGGCATCCCCCCAGGCGCGTGCTCCCTTTTTCTCTCCTTTATATATAAATCCAATTCCCTACACATTGGTACCTCAGCCTCACTTTGCACTCTGTATCTGGAGCAGCAGCAGGCCTATTTCTGGGTCACGTAGTTTAGCGAAGAAGGAGCAATTGGTGTGCATTGGTAGCTTGGCTGTGCTTGCATTTTCAGGAAGCTGCTCAGGAGCCTGTGATGGTGCCTCATTCTAAGGCCTTTTAGCCCTTTGTTCTATGCATTTGTAGGAACATACAAATAGGAAGCTGCCTTATACCAGGTCAGACCACTAGTCCATTGGAACTCATTGGACCATAGGCCTACTCATTGGTCTCCTCATTGAAGCATTTGTCCATCTAGCCCAGTATTATCAACACTGACTGGCAGCAGCGGCTCTCCGGGATTTCAGGCAGGTGTTTTTCCAGCCCTACCTGGAGAAGCCGGGGATTGAACCTGGGACCTTCAGCAGGCAAAGCGGGTGCCCTGTGACAGAGCCACGGCCCCTCCTATCTTCAAGCAAAATGTGCAAGAGATAGAAGTCTGCCCAGTTCGTGTTCCTTATTCTTCCATTTATTTATTTATTTATTATATTTATACCCCGCCTTTTTTCCTGCAAGGAACCCAAGGCGGCTTACATATTCTTTTCTCCCCCCGTCACCTTTTGTAGATAATCTAAAAACAAAATGCTCATTAACACCACTGGAAGAATTCTTGCAGAAGCCCCAGAAAGCTATAATCAATGTGCCTAAAAGGAAAAATATATGAACAGAAAATATATTGGCAGATTCCTCCTCTAGAGTCTCATATGTTAGAATGTGCAGTGCTTTTGTGCCATGGTATAGGCAGCTTCCTAGTGTATTTAGATCTGTTGCATCCTGCATAATAATCTGTCAAAAGAAGGGAGCCTTTTTAAAGCTAGTAGCCTCCTTAAAGGAGGACAGCTCTGTCTGAAACAGGGGTGCAAAACCTAGGCCCAGGGGCCAAAACTGGACCTCCAGGGGTCTCCAGAAGGCCATGTCCCTTTTCCCTAACCACCAATCATTTGGTGGCTTCCCAGCTTTTGTGCAGTTTTCCTCCTCGTTCTAAAACAGTGTTCTCCAACCTTGGGTCCCCAGATGTTTTTGGCCTACAACTCCCAGCATGGTTGGAGAACACTGTTCTAAAAGGTTGAAATGCCTCTCGTAACACTCAGTTACCAATAGTAAGAACTTTAAGCTAAAATATGCTGGTATTTTTGGCTCCGGCCCTGTTGCATTTGGCTCCTCCCATCACTGGAATGTGGCCCCCGAGAGCTTCTCTGGATTGTAATTCGGCCCTCAGACTGAAAGAGGTTCTGCACCCGTGGTCTAAAATAACTGAACTTCCAGTAGCCAGCCATGAAAAGTCAGAAGGGACTCTGCATTGGAAGCGAGCCTTTGTACTCTCAAGCCCACAAGGTCAAGATGCTTTTGAGAGCACAGTGTCTCACTTCCAGTGCAGAGCACCATCTTACTTTATATGGGGGGTTGGCAACTGGAAGACCCTCAGCAGATCTGGCCCCCTGATGCAACCTGTTTCCCTAAGTGCCAACCTACAGGCAAAAGCAGTACAACATAAGAGGCATTTATGGTAGCAGATCTCCCTAGCTGGCCATTTTAATGGGCAGGATAGGGGAATAACCCACTACCCCTCTCTCAGTTCTCTGCTGACCAGGATTACATGGAGGTAAGTTTCCCTACTGGCTTTGCGCCACCAATCTTTAACTCCCTGCTCCAATCCTTTCACTTTATGGTGCTTAAATCAAGGAAGGGCTTTGAGAGCCAGTTCTGTATTATAATTTCTAGAACTCGCCCCTGCAGCATTGAGGTGTGACTCAGTTGCTCGTGGGTCTTAAACACAGCACCTTACCCAACTTTCCCAATCTTGGCATCAAACAAAAGAGAGAGAGAGAAATCTGGCAAGGCCCTGGGAATGCAGTGTGACTCAGATGCTGTGCGTGATCTTGACAACATTCCTCCAGCTTGCACATCCGTACTTAGACCCTCAACGATGTGGACAAAACTGGATGTTAAAAAAAGAGAAAAAAAGGCAGCGTTGCTTCTGCTCGCTGTCTTTCTGCTCTCTTTTTCTTCATAATGCCTAATATAAATGATGCGAGTTGTGACGACATCGTGCTGTGCACCTTCCCTGCACCTGCCAGTCAAAAGCGAGGTGTGGAGACGACGCACGGTGCAGTGACGCCGCATCATGCATTGTTTGCACTGCCCTTAACTTTCACCGTCCTCTGACAAGAATTTGGCCTCTGTGCGTTGGTAACCTCCTGTTCCTAATTTTTGCCTGCATCAGTAAAACTCTTGAGTCACTAACCATATATTATTCAGTCTGAATAATATCTAACAGTTTGAAACATTCGTATTCCAGAGGTCCTTTACATGTTAAAAAGATGCTGTAATAATAGCATGTTGTGACTTTGAATAAACCTCTGGTGCAATGCTTTTACTCTACATGCCGTGTCGAATCTTTGTTAGGGGTTAATTTCCCTGAAATTTATTTGTTTATAAATTTATGATTTGCTTTTTTGCCCAAAGAGGCCAAGGTGACTTAAAATTTCAAAACTTAAAACAGTTTTAAAACTAAAAAAAAATCACTCACAGCAGAATTAAGAACAGGAGAGAACCTTAAAAAGCAGAGTGCAAAGCTAATACATTCAGGGTACAATCCTATGCATGTTTATACAGAAAAGAGTCCTACAGCTCCCAACATTCCTCAGCCAGCCATGTTGGCTAGGGAATGCCGGGATTTGTATGACTTTTTTTCTGTCAAAACATGCATAGGATTTCATCCTTAAAGTACGGAAATGTCAGTGGAACAAAGAGGGTTTAACAGCCCACCTAAAACTGAACAAAGAAGAGGCCTGTCTAACCTCCCTTAGGGGAGAGTTGCCCAGGTGGGGAGCTGCCACAGAGAAGGCCCTGTTCTGTTTTCCCACCAGCTTAGCCTCTCTTGGTGGTGGGGCATGCAGATGGGCATCCAAAGAGGATCTTAAACTACAGGCAGGTTCATATTGGGGGAGCCTGTCTTTCTGATATCCTGTCGCCAAGCCATTTATATACGGTACTTTATGTATTAATTACCTTTAAAGACCTGCACAGTCTGGAGGGCATTGCTGTAAGGGAGGTGCTGCTCTTTCCCCAACTCTTACAGGTGTAAGAACTGTACAGGTACAGACCTGGTGGAAGCCCCCACTATTTGAACTGTGCCTGGCTATATCTCTGGCTTTCTGGCATCTGCTTAAAACGCGGCTCTTCTGGAATGAGCTTTTGGCTAGCTATTTGGATCCGGTTCCCTTTGCTTGGACTTGTCCTGAAATCTTCTTGGCTGTGTGTGTGGTTCCCCCCCCCCCTTTTTTCTTTCATGCAGTCTATGACCAGTTTTAAATTGTACCTTTTGGTTTTTAGATGTTTCACTATTTGGTGTGCACTCTTACTGCACTTTCACTGTGTTGTTGTATGCTTCTTCAGGTGCCACTTTCAGGCAGAGAATTTGGTTCACACCATTTAGTTAATGGTTTTAGACGTCGATTGCTCCGCATTGCGTGCTGCTGCAGCAGAATCGCGGATGGTAGCCATCAAAGTATTGAAACCCCGCCTGGGAAAACTCATTCTGCAGCAGTTCCCTGCCATTAGTTCAGTGTTCTCCAACCTGGGGTCCCCTAGATGTTTTTGGCCTACAACTCCCAGCATGCCCCAGCCAGCTATGCTGGCTGGGGCATGCTGGGAGTTGTAGGCCAAAAACATCTGGGGACCCCAGGTTGGAGAACACTGCATTCGTTCATCCGTTTGTTCTTATATACACACGTGTGGGTTTGTGTGTAAGTGAGAGGGCCGGTTTGCCTGATCACCATTTCTTTAATCACCCTCCCGGGCGCTGCTTCTCCTGTTGACTGAACCTCGGGCAGCATGGCTTACTGGAGGTGGAAACCACCCTCAAATAGCCCACGGGCTGTTGTTGTTTCCCCCTCCAACAAGCCATGCTGCCTGGGTTCAGACGACAGGACAACTGGGTGCCTGGGTGGGCGATTATGCCAATTGTGCCCAGCAATTGCAACAGAGAGAGGGGTGGGGGGGGAGGGAGAGGGAGGGGGAGAATTTTTCACCTGGCTTACAACAATTAAAATCGCGCTATCACCATAAAACGGGACGAGAACCTCTGGCCAGTGGACCTAATCCAGCCTGCCGATGTTGCTCACCTGGCCTGCAGAGGGTTTGGCTCCCTCTATGGGCTCTGCCCCACGCCCAAGCCCCACCCCAAGAGGATTGGGAGGGGGGGGCAGGGGTTTGTGAAGGGGCAGGAATCCACCTGTTAATCTCCTAGGAGGTAGCAAGGGGATTGCTCCATTTTTAGTACAGTTCCTTTCAAAAGTATCCAGCACTGGCTGCCAAACAAAACACAATGCTCCACTTGGTTGCGTTCCTGATGAGATGCCTGTTTACATTCATAAGCCAAAAATGCCGTATCCCCGTTGAAGCTATTCAGGAATTTGAAGGGGCAGGAAGAATGCATTTGCGAGAACCTGGCCAAGATTAAATCTCTCTTTTCTAATTTGTGGAGCAAATAAAAGGAAGAATATTCCAAGTATGTTTTGCCTATTTTGTTGTGGTTTTAAATCCAATAAAACCAGTGCAGGAAATGTTGGAGTAACCCAGAAATTAGGTTAGACCATCCCAAAGCTTGGAGGCTTGTAGAAGGGGTGAGGAATCTCCATGTTTATCCCTGATCAATGAGCACGCCACTCACTCTTACCACGCCCTGTTAACATCATCCAGCCTGCGGAGGGTTGGATGGGGAGTCATTTGCCCCCCCCCCAAATCAACTGCCCATCCCTGTATCAGATTGATGGGGTGCAATCCATGCAGGCCTAATTTGGAAGCCCAGTTCATACTTTCTATTTTTCTCACTCTCACTGTCTACCTTACTTTTCTCTCTTGTTTTTGGGTTTGAATGGGCAATTCACACCTACCTAGGCTATGCTAAGCTTTGGAATGGTCTAACCTAATTTCTGGGTTACTCCAACATTTCCTGCACTGGTTTTATTGGATTTAAAACCACAACAAAATAGGCAAAACATACTTGGAATATTCTTCCTTTTATTTGCTCCACAAATTAGAAAAGAGAGATTTAATCTTGGCCAGGTTCTCGCAAATGCATTCTTCCTGCCCCTTCAAATTCCTGAATAGCTTCAACGGGATACGGCATTTTTGGCTTATGAAATGTAAACAGGCATCTCATCAGGAACGCAACCAAGTGGAGCATTGTGTTTTGTTTGGCAGCCAGTGCTGGATACTTTTGAAAGGAACTGTACTAAAAATGGAGCAATGGGAACCTGTCTCTTCTGGGAACAGTAGCTAGTTTAGATGTTACAACTTGAGGCCACTGGATGAACCCCTAGTGAGAGAGTTTTAGCATCTCAAACCTAGGCAGCTGTGTGGTCCTGGCTCACCAACACATGAGTACCACTGAGACTCCATAGCTCAGGAAAGGAGCTCGCTAAAGTGGGGCAGCTGGTGAAGATGCTTTGAAAAGTGCTCCCCAGAACTGGTTTTCCCAAGACAGTTCTAGGAGCCATTTTAATGTCACATCTGCAGTTCCCACCTCCATAGAATGATAGAAATTTAGAGTTGGAAGGGACCTGGGACATCTTCTTGTTGAACCCCCTGTTTAAGAATCTGCAACTACACCATCCCTGACAGATGGCTGTCCAACCTCTGCTTAAATGCCCCCAACGAAGGGGAGCCCACCACCACCTGAGGCAGTCTGTTCCACTGCTGAACAACTCTTAAAATTTGTTCATCTAGCCCGGTATAGACTCTGACTGGCAGCAGCCCTGTTCCCCCATCACCTGCTGCTACTTGATCCTTTTAACTGGAAATGGTGGGGATTGAACCTGAGACCTTCTGCCTTCGAAGCACGGACTCTACCATTGAGCTGTGGTGTAGCACCCCTGTGTATTGAACCAAGGTCTCCTGTTTACTGGACATGCACTTCACCCAGCTTAGCCAAGGCACCTCGCACCAGTTATGCGCTGCCATAACAGTTGAATTTAGAATTCACGAAGGAATTCACTCTTCAGTGTTCATCTAAACCACCAAAAAGATCATCACCAGATTTGTGTATATTTAAGCCATTTTAGTTGAAAGGCATTCCTCCTTGGCTAACTTTTTGTTAGTCCAATCCTAGCCAAATTAATCAGTTTCACCAACTGAGTCATCTCCTAAGATCTTACAAACCAGTCCTTTGTCAGTTTTCAGACTCCTGCGACTTTTTATATTTTTGCTGCTACCGCCAGGTCTGTTACCAACTCCTTGTCTATTTTTCTTTCCCACTCCATCCAAAAGACCAAGCAAAGAAACACCACTAGGTCAAACGGTACTTTGTAACCTACAAGATTTTCAATTGCTTGTTTTGCTTGCAGCCGCTATATCTATCCAGAAACACACATCTACCAGCAATGATTTAGATTAGCTGGAAATTGCCTGCACTTTCAGCATCTGTCAAAACTGCCATCCATTTTTCTCTTTTTCAGGTTTTTAAAAAAAACAAGTTTCAGATGCATACTGCACTTTTTTTAGTATAGTCGCAGCCCATTTTGGGGCTGGATCAACCCCCCCCCACACACACACACACGGTTTGGCAGAAAATTCTCATCACCACCCATTATTTCAGGGCTGGGGAACCAGTGGCCCTCTTGATGCTGTTGGATGCCAGTTCCCACCAGCCCCAACCAGCCTGGCCAATGGTGGGGGATGATGGGAGTAGTAGTTCATCAACGTCTGGAGAGCCTTAGGTTTTCCACCCCTCAATTACTTGTTTGCATGCTGCATTTCCATGGTGCCCCGAGTGGCTCACAAAGTATCGAATGAACAAAAATAACAATTTAAAATATATATAGTATTTATTTATTACATTAACACCCCACATTTTTTCCTGCAAGGAACCCAGGGCAGCTTACACAATCATCCTCCTCGTCTCCATTTTATCCTCACAACCCTGTGAGTCAGTGACTGGCCCAAAGTCACCCAGTGAGCTTGAAGGCTGAGTGGGGACTAGAACCCGGATCTCCCAATCCAACACTTTCACCACTACGCCACACTGGCTCTCACGCCACATTGGCTCCAGTAGGGACAGTTACAAATCATAGTGTCAATGGGTAACATCCCAAAGTTGCACAGGTGGATTTCCATTCATGCAGCAGGACTTAGCCTTCTCCTCCCCATGCTTTCCTCAAATATGCTCCAGAGCAGTGTTCTCCAGCCTTGGGTCCCCAGATGTTTTTGGCCTACAACTCCCAGCATGCCCCAGCCAGCGTAGCTGGCTGGGGCATGATGGGAGTTGTAGGCCAAAAACATCTGGGGACCCAAGGCTGGAGAACACTGGTCCAGAGAGTCCTCCAACCCTCTGGAACAGATGGGCCTGTGTGCAGGGGGCTGTTGGAGGAAGGGGGAATCTGCTGGCAGATGGAAACTGTTGGATTTCACCCAATGACTAAATCAGAAGTGGGGTATCTCTTTTCAGCCCGAGAGCCACGTTAATTTTAGAAGAAGCTCTGGGAGGGCCACATTGCTGTGGTGGGTGGGGCCAAAGGCAAAAGGGGCGTGGCCAAAGGCAAAAGGGGCGAGGCCAATAATACAGAAAAGACCAGCCATATTTTATCCTAAAGTTCTTACTACTGGTAACTAAGTCTTAGTAGAGGCATTTCAACCTTTTAGAATGTGTGTGTGTGTGTGTGGGGGGGGGAACTACGCAAACGTCTGGAAACCACCAAACAATGGGTGGCAGGGGGAAGGGGCGTGGCCAAGGGAAAGGGGCATGGCCATCTAAGGAGTCCCGGTGGGCTGGATTTGGCCCCTGGGCCTGAGTTTCCCCCCTCCTGAACAATATACATAATAAAAATATAAATCCATCTATACAACTTTGTATACAACTGTACATATGAACTGACATTATCCAATAGTTTAAAACTAAACAGGAGGGAGAACAAAGCCTAACATAGAAATATGTTACCTACAAGGCCAAATAGATCTCCATTCCACAAAGTCGATGTGGGGTTCTCCACAGTTAACCTGTGTCAGCTTCCTCCCAGGCTCTCACCTGGGTCTCCTCTCTCAGTCCCTTCCCTATCTCTCACCTGGGGACGTAAAGATTGCCAGTCCTCCTTCAAGTCTCCCACACTCTCATGGCTTCGATATTCCTCTGTCTCTCTCCACCAAGTATCCCTTCCAGGCCAGCCCTGGCTTGAAGGCAGCGTGCTTGATTGAGTTCCAAGTCGGTGGGCATGGAGTGAGGCATGGGGAAATGTTCGGTCCCTTGAGGCTAGTCTCTCTTCACCAAGCACCCCTAGATGACACCGCATCCTTCAAATTAACATGAAGTCCAAATCCACCAGGAGCTTTTGCTGCGCAGTCCCTGTTGTAATGAGGAATAAACCAAAAACATTTTTTAAATCTTGGATGATGCAAAGAGGTGCCCATGTACCCTCCACTTTGCACTTTTTGCACCACTGTAAATAAAAATCAGAGATACTTCGATGGAGTGGTGATGCTTGTTTGTTTCTTTGATGCACCATACTGCAATTCGACAAGACATTTTAAAAACAACAACAACAACAACGAAAAGCTATCTCCAAAAAGGCAAGGCAAATTGTATACATCAGTGCTTCTCAAATAGTGGGGCGGGCCCCCCAGGGGGGGTGCGAGGCTCCGTAAAGGGGGGCTCGTTTGACCTCAGTTAAAAGTTTTTTTAAATATTGTGTTCCTTTAAATCCTGTGCTCCTTTAAATCTTTTCTGCTACAGTTAATAAAGCTATTCTTTGTTGTAAATTGATCCACATTTCTTTCTTTTTTTATTCTCTTATACGTTAATAAGGATACAGTGTTATGCAGAGGTGTACTTATAACAATTTTATAGACAAATGATACTATTTACAGTCGCGCGGGGGACGCGAAATGTTTTCTTCTTCCTAGGGGGGGCATGACAGAAAATAATTGAGAAGCACTGGTATACATGAAGGTAGGAGTTGTGGAAGGAAAGATGGAGGGATAAGGATCAAAATAGACCCACATTGTGAAAAACAAACTGATTTATTGAAAGGAACAGGGCATGTATCTCATATTGGTGAAAAAGATGTGGGAATTATGATGCAAACCTTATAATTGGTGTGTGTGTGTGTGTGTGTGTGTGTGTGTGTAATGTAGATCGAAGCTGTTCTTTTTTAAGTTAGAACTGTACTGAAAGGGGGGAAAAGTATTTTTCACTTTTTGCTTTTTAATAATAAAAGATACAGATGCAAGAATCCTTCCAAAATCCATGTTTTGGATATGGACAAACGGAAACAGGATTGAGAAAAAAATTGCTATGTATATAGTGCAATGTAGCTCTTGGAAATGACTTCTGGCTGGGGATGTTGGACATTGTAGTCCAACTCATCAGGAGGGCATCGGGTCAGGGAAGGCCAGCCTAAAACATCCTTCATGATGTGTGTTGTCTTGACACTGTTTTGGAAACGTACAACTTGAGCAGGTGTTGTAGATCAAGGCAATATTACCTAATCCCAATGTTGCAACTATTTGGGCCTTAAAAATCCTGCCAGCTCTCTAAGTCCAGTAAGCCAAAACTACTTCTCCACTGCCTGCCTTTTAACCACCCCACTGGGCAGTGCCTGACAAACCTGTTTTTCTGTACCCATAATAAAGATGGGTGTCGATATTACTATGCATTCCTTGGGGTTAGGGTAGGGGGCTAATTGGCCTCTAGACTTTAATTACCCACAAGAAATTTGAAGGTTCTGCTGGGCTGGCAAAGATGTGTCCCTTCCCATTTCTACATAATTGAAAATCAAGGCTGATATATTATGCTCAACCTTTGGGTTTAATTGCCACTTCTGGGTTTTATTATTGCTCGTATTTAAAAAGCTTTTAGCATGCCAAGAACTTTACAACCTATGCACCCCAATTCTATGCATGCTTATTTGGAACTCAGTGGGGCACATCCCTATAAAGTGCAACCGAAATGATCAAGGGCTTGGAGCAACTCCCCTATGAGGAAAGATTACAACATTTGGGGCTTTTTAGCTTAGAAAAAAGATAAGTCCGGGGCGGGGGGGGGGGGGCTGACAGAGATGTATAAAATTATCCATGGTGTGAAGAAAGTGGATAGGAAGAAGTTTTTCTATGTCTCTCATAATACCAGAACCCAGTGTCATCTGATGAAACCAAATGGTGGGAGATTTAAGACTGACAAAACAAAGGACTTCTTCACACAGTACATGGTCAAACTGTACACTCTGCTACCACAAGAGAAGTGATGGCCATCACCTTGGACAGCCTTAAAAGAGGATTAGAGAAATTCATGGAGGAGAAGGCTACCAAAGGCCAGTAATCACAATGGCTATCTAGATGGTTCCCCAAGTTACCAGGGTTGCAAGCGATAGGGCTAATCGCGATACGTTGCATCCTGCTCCCTTGTGTCCTCCCTATTGTGGTCCGGACAATCCAAAATAGCCTGAGCCTATTGGCAGAAAAAAGGGCAGCTGCCCAGGTCCTGGCTATGTAGAAATATCGGCCCATCCCCCAGGGTGAAACTCCAGATAAGTGTTGAAGTTTCAAGGGGAGGAGTGAAGGAAACAAAATAGTTAAAAAGGAAAAACTTAGCCAAGCATGTAGACAGATTGCCAGGGTAATGACTGTGGCAATGACTGACAATGGCCGACAATGACTATGTTGATTCAAAAGGGTTGAGGTGTTTTGCTGTCTCACCCTGCCTACGTGACCAAGATCAGATAATACCTACCAGCTGCTTGATTGTAAGATCATCCTCCTGTCTCCTTGTAAGGAAATCCCCCTCCCATAATAAAGTCCCCCTTTTGTCTTGACCTTGCTAACCAATGTAAAGAATTGTTGCCAAATGACCAGACTTATGTATCCTATAAAAGTGGTTGTAAAAGCCCCGCCCGGGGTTCTGCTTTGCGACACAGTCCACAGAACCTATTGTGCACAATAAACCTTTTTCCAATAACCCGAGTTGGTCCTCGTTGTCCTTGTCTGAGGTAAAGGGTGACCACTTCAGCTATATATTACCTCCTCTATCAGAGGCAGTTGAATACCAGTTGCTGGGGAACATGAGCAGGAGGGTGCTATTCCTCTCATGTCCTGCTTGTGGTCTTACTAGAGGCATTTGATTGGCTACTGTGGAAATAAGATGTTGGACTAGATAGGCTGATGCACCATGGCTCTTCTTACGTTCTTATTAAGTGTGCATGAAATTGCAGCCTTAGTCCTTTTTGCTTCAGCAAGCCTAACAAGTTGTCTTTCTTCCAGACCGAGAACTTGAGGCATGATGACTTGCCCAGTCCAAGTTCACTCAGTGGCTCCTGACTTGGGATGGAAATTGAACTCACACTTTCTAGGTTTAAGTCAAGCCAGGTAGGGGGCCAAGATCTAAGGGACTAGAAGTTTAGGCAACATCCTTGCACCAGAGACAAATTGTCCTTACTGAAGAGCAAGCTCTGAGGCTAGGACTTTATAGAACCTGGTGGGCAGGGATTGGCCCTTGGGGGTCAGCTGACAGAATGCTCAGTCAGGTTGGTATTGCAGCCTAGATGGCGCTCAAGAAGCACAGAGCTGAGTTGGCTGGACTTACAGGGGAAAAAGAACAGAGGTGGCAAAGGGTAAAGTGCTGGAGCTGGGCTTCTGAGAATGCCAGTTCAACACCCACACACGTGCACCAGTGTATTACGCTCGTATGACCTTATTCCTAACAACTTCTAAATTGTGGTTGAGTTTACAAGACGTCTGCTACTTAACTTCCGCTTCCTTTTCTTTTTGGTTTGTTTTGCATTGCGCAACCATCCCATTCCCTCGACTGCTGTGGCAATTAATAATTTCACAGCGTTCTGCATGGCAGACCATTTTAATAGCAGGAGCAGCCAGCCAGGCTGGACTTCGTGACCAGCATAGCATTTGGCTGCATTCTGGCAGCTGCTATAAAGTACGAGTTTTGAGCAGGCCAGGTTGGTGTTTGAATTCGTGCCTTATTAGCACTGAAGGTTATTTATGGGTCTCATGCATCGGGAGTGAGTCATGGTTGTAACTGTGCTTTTCCAGATGAGAGAATCGCCAGCTGGGATGTTTCCCCTCTTTCTCTCCTCTTAGAGGCCTCCAAAGAGTTGGGGGAGAGGGGATCCTGTGCTTTGCGGACTTGAAAAATGCATCCGTGGTGCCAAGTTGCAAACGCTGAAATTGGAAATTATTTAACTGCCTACATCAGAGGTGGGGAACCTCAGGCTAGGGGGCAAAATCCAGTCCTTCCAATATTCCCTACATGGCCATCCCATTTCCCCCAACTACTTACCATTTGGTAGTTTCTTGGCTTTTGTGCAGTTTTCCCCCATTCTAAAAGATTGAAATGCTTCTCCTAGGGCTTAGTTACTGGCAGTAAGAGCTTTAAGTTAAAATAAATGGTTAGTTCTGATCCCACTGCATTTCCCTTTGCCCAGACCCCTTTTGCCTTCAGCCCCACCCATCACTGGATTGTAGGCCCTGCCCAGAGTTTCTCTGAAATGGAATTTGGCACTTGGGATTGAAGGAGTTCTGCACCCCTGACGTAGTTCATCAAACTGTGGTTTGTTGGACCAAGTTGGTTGCCTCTGAACTGGGCTGTAGGGTGCTAAAAATCTACAGGCAGAGCATAAGTGGGACCAAACAGACACTCCTACAAGACAGAAGATCCCGCAGAGAGCACCTTGAGGCAACCACCCAAGACTGCACTCTATTTCAGCTAGCTGCAGCTAGAAACGCACGCACACACGCACTCCTTTTGGGACTAGTCACATAGTTGATCCCAGCCAATCATCAATAATATCAAGGAGGGCCCATAGCTTAGCTGTAAAGCGCCTGCTTTGCATGCAGAAAGGCCCCAAGTTCAATCCCCAGCATGTCCAGGAAGTGTTAGGAAAATTCCTGCCTGTAACCCTGGAGAGCTGCTGTTAGCCAGAGTCGACAGTAGTGGGCTAGATGGACCAATGGTCTGATTCGGTATAAGGCAGCTTCCTATGTTCCTAATGCAATGAATTGCATGACATTGTGACTCTATGGAGCTGATCGTGTTTGACTACACAATGACATTACAGAGGGCAAATGAGGCTGATCAATAGAGAGAGGAATGCTGGACAGATTGGTCTTGAGTGGTTCTACCCAATCAGGGATCATGCAGTGAGTGGGATGATGCCCCCTCCCACACACGCACACACACTGAGGACAAGCAAAGGGCAGTGGATAGGTGACTTTCATGAAACACTGAAGAGTGTTGGCGTGGCCTGCAAAAATATTGAAGTTATAATATTGGTAACAAATATTTTACGAGATTGGCAATATATGTTTAAAGAAAATCTCAAACCTTGGATGACAGAGAAAGAAGGTGGCATCTCTGGAAAACACACAGAACTGCCCCCTCCCTTCTACTTGACGGATGTGACCTTCCTCAAGTACTTGATGGTAACAACTTCCAGTGTAGTGGCCATGTACCGTAAGTCCATTGCAGCAAAAAAAACAACAGTCTTATAGCACTGAAAAGACTGATTTATTCTGGCACAAGCTTTCATTGGGCTAGAATGCTTCATCAGATGCTCTGATTGGAGGTATCCTTCACAAACAAACAAACAAACAAACACACAAACGAACGAACCCCAAAACCCACAGAGAGATACCTAACTATCACCATTAGCTCCCATAGATGATATATCAAATAATCGTTCTGGACTATTAACCAGCAATCTGTGTAACAGTAGATTTGCATCCCACTGTTCCACATGCTTGAGGTGGCTTATAATAAAACTATAAGACAGCTATGCCCCAAAATGCTAAAAACGCAGAACTATGAATATTGAGCTCAAAGCTAAATACACAGAGGATAACAGGATGGGCAAGCTTATAGGGGGAGTGGTATGTTGGTCCCGGTCCATGAAGAGCTTTAAAGCTCAACATCATTGCATAAAATCAGCCCATTTTGCACATCCTGTATTGGGACACGAAGTAGTTCTCCCCCCCCCCACACACACCCCGTTTGATGTCTCGGTGCTCTTTATTGGCCTATCATTTTATAGAGCCTGCAACTAGATGCATTCCTGGTGAGGCTAAAGTGAGATTCCTGCCCAGGGGCTTAAAATTTAATAGGAAATGGGGAACAGAAGGGACAAGGTAATGAAGCTTAGCAACAACAGATTAATCTGGAAAGTTCAAGTGCGGGTTTGGGGGAGGAATTGAGTCTTTACTTCTTCTTAAAAGCGACAAATGTCTTAGCAGGAAGAGGGTTCTGAAATGAAGAAAGGAGCTACTGCAAGGGATAGAGGTTGAGAAAAGTGGCTTGTCGCTTAATGAACTGATCAGAGCCAGAAGCCCTGTTAAATCCAGAAATCTGTCCACAACAGCCCCTTCCTCCTAATCTGCACTGATTTTTAGCCATGGTTTACATTTTGTTATAGCATGTCCAAAGTTTGAGATTCACTTGAAACATATTTTGCCAATATTGCAAAATGCACATATTACTAATATTATAACTACTTTTCAATATTTTTTTTGTAGGTTGAGCCAACACCATTCAGTATTTCATGAAAGTCATCTATCCACTTATTTTTCCCTCTTTTTCTGCTCTCATTTTGGGGTGTGTGAGTGGGGCATCATCCCATTAACTCTGTGATCCCTGATTGGGTAGGACGTGAGACAAATCCAGTCAGCATTACTCACTCTGTTGATTGGCCTCATTTGCCCTCTATGATGTCATTGTGCAGCCAAACCTGATTGGTTCCAGAGAGCCATAATACCACCCCATTCACTACATTATTGCTGATTGTCTGGGATCAACTATGTGACTAATCCCAGAAGGAGGAGAAAGTAACAGCAGTCTGGAGAAATAATGACACCAAACATGATAGTGGGGGGGGGGGGGGAGAAAAATATTCACACATAGTGTTTTTTCTTCTTCCACCAAATTGCCAATTTTGATCTGGAAGATGACATGGGAGAACATACAGTGCAGGTCCAGTTTCGTATGAGGCTTTAGCAAGATTAATTGTGATAGTTTAAAAATTATTGCACTAGCTCGTTTATGTTTCTCATAAAATTTTGAATCAATTTGCCCTAGCTTTTTTGTGGTCATTCCTTAAACAATAGATGAGTGAAGGCAGTCACTGTTTACACTGTATTGGTCATACACTGGTGTGTTAGTGGTTATCTCTGGGTTTTACTCTGGGAGGCAGAGGGTGGAGTACATGTAAAACAGTTGGACAGGTCTAAGAATTCATGTAATATAATATGGTCAGCATTCTTCTTATGGGCAGCTACCAACCCAGTTTTATATAGTGCTAGATAATTCTGCTTAGTGTCACGCAGGGGTAGGGAGCCTGTGGCCCTACAAATGCCGTTGGACCCCAATTCACATCAGCAATGGGAGTTGCAGATCAACCGCTACTGGAGAACCACATTTCCCCCACCCCTGAATCAATGAGGTTATTACAAACTTAAGAACATAAGAGCCCCACTGGATCAGACCAAGGGTCCGTCTAGTCCAGCATTCTGTTCACACAGTGGCCAACCCAGCTGCCCATGGGAAACCCACAAGCAGGACATGAGTGCAACAGCACCTTCCTGCCCATGTTCCCCAGCAACTAGAGTATGTAGGCATACTGCCTCTGATACCGGAGGAAGCATAGAGCCAGTCAGGACTAGTAGCCATTGATAGCCTTCTCCTACATGAAACTTGCTCAGTCAGAATCCTTAGAGGCCAAAAAAGTTTGTTGATGCTTGAATTTATCTTTTAATAGATTTCATAGATCATAGAGTTGGAAGGAGCCTACAAGGCCATCGAGTCCAACCCCCTGCTCAATGCAGGAAACTAGAGGAGGGGTCTCCCATCCAAGTAATAACCAGGCCTGACCCTGCTTAGCTTTCCACGCTCAGACAAGCTGAGCCAGCGTAAGCCACAGGCTTGTTTTAATTATGTTTTAATGTAGTTTTAATAGTGTTTTATTGTATTTTATTGTATTTTAATGATTGTACATCGCCCAGGGTGGCCGGGTGGCCCACCCCAAATAAATATAAATAAATAAATAATAATTTCAACTGTCATGTAATCAAACATTGGTTGTGCAGCTGTTTATGCTGATACCAGTTGGATGTATCTTTGTGGTTTGTGGATGTCTTGGAACCTTTTTCCCCCTCGTATTCTATTATATAAGACAAGATGTTTCAGTTTTGGTTAAAGCATCCTTGACTACTATCCTTGCTCTTAATAGCAAAAAATAGTAGTAAGGTTTAAGAGCAGTACATAGCGATTTGCTTTAACAAAAGCCATTCTCCATGGGACGGTATCTGATTGCTCTTCTCATATTTTGGCTCTTAAGAATTTTAGCTGCAACCAAAATATTAGTGAGCAGGTCCATTTGGAGTCCCTTAATCGATCCTCTCAAAAGGAGGAAATGCAAAGGAAAAAGCCGTAAAAGACTACGGTACGTTGGATTTTGAAATGGACGATATAGAAGAGATCAGCTCTTCAGCAGGTTACCTTTGGAGCCGAATGTAACACATTACAGTAATACCTTGGATTGCAAGTAACTTGGTTTGAGAGCGTTTTGCAAGACAAGCAAATTTTTAAATATTAATTTTTTAAAAATTGACTTGATATACAAGTGATGTCTTGCAATACAAGTACTGTAGTACGGCTTAAATTAAAAATCTCTGTACAATTTTTTTTGGGGGAATTTCGTTTTGATATAAGAGTGTTTTGGATTACAAGCACGTTTCCGGAACGAATTATGCTCTTAATCCAAGGCATGACTGTATCCCAAAAAAGTACAGTATTACCAGCTGGATCGGACCTCGCTGATATGCTTGGAAGATGCTTCATGTGTTATCACCTCTTCAGCTGGCGCGCAGCAGTAGGGAAAGTTTTGAAAGAGCATAGGAGTTTCAGCCGGTAGGAGTGGGTTCCCTTGGTTACAGCGATGAGCGAGTGCCATGAATGACTGCTGGGAAGCATTGGCTTTGGTATTGCATCTCTGCTTTCCCAGTTCCGGAAAAAAGATGAAAATAAGCTCTCCTGACAGTACCAGGAACTTATTATTATGCCATTCCAACAGGCCGTACTGAGAGAGATGAAAGGGGGGATTTCATAGATCCTAGAGTTGGAAGGAGCCTACAAGGCTATCGAGTCCAACCCCCTGCTCCATGCAGGAAACTAGAGGAGGGGTCTCCCATCCAAGTAATAACCAGGCCTGACCCTGCTTAGCTTTCCACACTCAGACAAGCTGAGCCAGCGTAAGCCACAGGCCCAAGCAGGGCCATTACAGGCTGCTGAGGGCGACCCACCCACGAAGGCCTTTTCTCCTCCCTCAACTGTCTCCACCAGCGGCCATTCCAGCAGGCTGTATCAGAGGGAGATAAACGAGGAAGCGGGGCCATTCCACAAGCACTGAGGAAAGACTACGTCATGTTTTCCTCTTCCTTCCCCATCCCTTTTTCCTTGTGTGTAGTGTCTGCTTAGATTGTAAACCTGCGGGCAAGGACCGTCTTGTCTAACTGATGGTTTGGAAGCCATGCCAGGACCCTTTTTGTTTGAAGAGCTGGATTAAAAATACTATAAATAAATAAGCTAAAAGCTTGGAGCCACTTTTGAATATCTTTTAATTTTTTACAGATACATCTAGTGCAGCAGCCTTCAGTGTGGGTCCCTCCGTATGTTTTGGACTGCAACTCACATCATCCCCAGCCACTGGGCATGCTGGCTGGGGATAATGGGAGTTGGTGTCCAAAACAACTGGAAGGACCCACATTGGGGAAGGCTGATCCAGTAAGACTCGCAGTTTCTTTTCAAGCAGGGTCGTCCCCCCACCCCGCCCGACACTTCAGTCCCCCGTCCAGTTCAAATATTCACACTTCCTCTTATTGCTGGATCGGTCTGAGATCGGTGCTGGATCGGTCCTGGATCGGTCTGAGAGCCAAATGTTCCAGGGAAGGGTTTGCTCTTTGCTTTGCCACCACAACTACTTAGGAGGTATCGGTAGGCGATGTCAAAGTGTTTATGCCCTTTGGCAGGGCCCAGTGGGACTCTGTTGGATTGGTTTTTAGAGCGGAAGAACTTCTCTGCCTGCTCGCCTGGAGTCGATTCTTACTCGCCGCAGTAGACCAGGCGAGCAGCAGTTTATAAGCCTGATTTTTAGTTGTGCATCTTGTAGTCTAAATGCCTTGCTTGTTAGCTTGTTCTTGTTTTTCTGACTCTTTCTTGTCTCACTTTGGCTGCATATTGTTGAGGAACAGTGGCAAGCTGGTAGAAACAAAACAAAAATCCAGGCTTTTATGGTTATAAAAGCACGGGAGGTGTGAAGCAACTGGATGTTCTGAATTTCACCAAGATCAAAGACACAATGAAAGCACGCTCCGTGTCGGTGTATTTTTAGCACGTCACAAAAAAGCCTCAGAATCCTTCATTCTCATTAACTCAGGGGTGTTCCATCCTAATGGAATCTTGACAGCCCGTGGGGACAAAGCGAGAGACGGTTATAATTGCAAGACTTGAGTCTTTAATTCGTACTTGATTCTCCGCCTTTTGTAAGAGGAAAGTGACTTTGCGGCGGTCTCCAGCAACTTGAGCAGTTCACAAGTCTGCAGGCAGGTGATGAGAGTTAAAGGGATCTTAATATTGGCTGCCGACTTCCACTGGCCTTTTGTCGGGGTTGATTTTTTGCACAAACTGGGAATGCTAACAAGCAACATGGTTAGAAGCATTGGGGGTTTGGAGGTGTGGGGGCACAAGCGAGGAGGAATTTTTTTTATCAGGGCCAGGGCTCAAGCTCCTGGGGCAGCCGCTGTAGACCTAGAAGGTGTCATGTGCTCTCCACAGCTCTGTGTTGGGAGCTGCCAGGACTAGAACCGGGAACCTTTCAGCTGTCTAGGCCAGTGTTCTCCAACCTGGGGTCCCCAGATGTTTTTGGCCTACAACTCCCAGCATGCCCCAGCCAGCTACGCTCTCTTTGTATAAGGCAACTCCGCTGTTAAGTCACACCGAACTATCCAACAGGGCCCACCAAGCTGTCCCTGCTGTCCCTGGGTGAGGTAGAGCAGTGTTCTCCAACCTTGGGTCCCCAGATGTTTTTGGCCTACAACTCCCAGCATGCTGGGAGTTGTAGGCCAAAAACACCTAGGGACCCAAGGTTGGAGAACACTGGTCTAGGCAGCTGCCCCGTGTGGTGAGCCACTAGAACTGCAACTTGGAACAGCTTCCAGTGAAGTATTCTCAGGCTCTGGACTGGCCCCACCCCACCCCACCCACCCACCCACCCACCCACCCAGGCCAACCATTGGGCCCTCCTGGACAGGAAGGGCTATAAAATGCTTCCTGTTTGGGCTGGGACTTCGCCTGGAGCAAGATCTTCCGGCTCCAGTGTGTTTCTGGGCATTCTTTGGTTCTGATTCTGTGACTCAGTCTCTCAGCCCCGGCTCACCTCGTGACAACTGCCTACAGCTCAGCCTTGACCTTCAAGATCCCTGAGGTCAGTGGCTGGAGATGTTGGAGACCAAAGTACAGCAGGCAGAATGTAACCGCTGCAGAAGGCCAGTCCGCCAGTGTTTTGTAGGCCTGGCCCGATCGGGCAGATGTTACACAAATCCCTGTGACCACAGCCTTGCCCAGCTTGGTGCCCGGTGGGTGGGTGGGTGCAGTCAGGTGTTGGACTGCAACACCCATCATGCCCAGCCAGCATGGCCCTTGATCATGCTGTCTGGGGGATGATGGGAGTTGTAGTTGGCTTGGGCTGATGGGAGTTGTAGCTCAACACATCTGGAGGGCATCACATTGGGGGAGGCTGCTCTGTGACTTGGGAGATCCCTGGATTCTGGGCTGTACTGCTTCTGGAAGCCCTTTTATGCTCCTTCCTGTCCAGGAGGACCCAGTGGCCAGCCTGTGTGGGTGGAGCCAGTCCAGGGCCTGAACTTGAAGGTGGTTCACTGAGAAGGCCGCCATCTGCAGTTCAATGGTTCACACTGGCACGGAGCTGCACACAGATCCAGTAGCTCCTGACAGCAAGACTATATGCTCTTCCATAATGGGTGGGAGGAATGCCCTCCAAGTAAAAGGTTGGTGGTGTTTTTTGCAGGAGTGTGCAGTCATGTTATTTTCTCCACATGCAATCTGACATGGTCCACATGCAATCTGACATGGTCCATGTGTCTCCGAGATGACACATCTCGGAGAAAACTAGAGGCTGCCAAAATTCTGTTGGGGGCTGGATCTTCTGGCACGCTGGCTGCTAACTGACTGTACCTGCTCTAGCCGGTCCCTTTTTATTATTTTTCTTTCCCTCCTTCATTGAGACCTTGCACCCTCCCAGTGTGATGGACTGCTACTCCCAATGGCCATGCTGGCTAGGAATTATGGGAGCTACAATCCAACTCATCTGGAGGGTGCCAGGTTAGGGAATGCTGATTTAGACCTAATTTATTTACCTAAAAAAAGACTGACACACACACCAGGCCCCAATGTTTGGGAAAACTCTGTACAATGTTGTTGTCGTCACATATTAATTTATTTATTTATTATATTTGTTCACCGCCCATCAGCCAAAAGGCTCCCTGGCACATATGCTCTGCCTGGCACTAAAGCCTCTCTGCAGGCCGCTTTGAATATCAGGCAGCATCTGCGGGGAAAGATGTCTGTTATTAGATTTGCAGATTTTAACCAAGATTCTGCATGCAACATTGCAAAAAAAAAAACACAACCCACCCCTCTACTTCAGTGTGTGGGGTAGGTGGAGATGGAAATAATGTTGGTGTCCGAATCTATCGTGTTTTCTGCTCTTGATCCTTTTTAAATGCCATTGGTTGTACATTTTCCATCTAGCTGTTGCAGCAAACCGCTGACTCATCATTTTGTCCTTGGATGACTCCACTGAATTCTTGTCCTTTTATATAGGGGGGTGGAGAGAGAATAGTGTGGGATATCACCGTGTAAAGGAGCCAGGTACGGGGCTGCTGTATCGGAGCAGTGCCTTCCGAACGGGGCTAGGCACTCGTCATTCCAGGGCTGCTGCCTGCCTGGTGTTTTCTCTGCAGTGTGCAAAATAATTGCATTGCACCAGCTGTGCTCAGCAAGCTGTACTGTGTGCTAAAATATTACAGTTCTGCACCAGGAAAGGTTGAATTCTGTGAGCTGTATATATTATGTGGATGAAGCAAATATGCAATTGCATACTTGATTCTGGTATTCAAACGTAGCCTGTCAGTCTTCCCCTCATTATATCTCCTTTGATCTGGTCCAAAGCTTCTTGGGCTCCTTGTGTTTATCCCCCGAGAGTGCGTATGGGCATTTGGCCCAGCCAGTCTCCCGTGGAGGCGTTGGTCGTATGAACCAGTGCCACTGTATTGACGTGGATGCCCAGCTGCTGCAACTTGCACTGCTGCAGGGTGGACTTTCTTTGAGCTCCCAACACCTGTGCCGGAGACGACAGCAGTTGTGCGTCCGCCCCTTCCCTGTAGAGACAGCAGTTCATACAACCGATGCCTCCGCCTGATCCCAGCCAGGTCACAAGCCTGCCGGCAGCCCGTTACACTCCTGGAAGCCTTTGCGTGAGGACCAAGGAGCATCTCAACCTGGTCTTCGTTGCACTCTTAACAGTGGGTGGGTGGGTGCACGCGCTCACACACACTCAAAGGTGTCACAGCGGTATAATGTATTTTACAACTCAACAGGTCGTAACCAGAACAGATGGACTGATGTGCCCCAACAGTTCAGCAGGAAAGAGGGAAGCAACTGACGTGTTGATTAAAAATTGCTGTGTTTCATGAAAATTAGTTCCTTTGCCAGAGAACTAGAGGAGAGAACATGCTGTGCCTACCATTTGTCTTCTTCCCTAAAAAGTAGGGCTGGATTTTGAAGGACAAGAATTTTTTTTACCTTGGTTCTGGGAAGAAGGAAGTGCTTGTTGAATTTCTCTCTCTGCAACTGGGGGCTACAACAAAATGTTGCAGTGGGGAGTGCTTCCTGTTCAGGATTCCGTCCACTCCATTCTGTTCTCTCCCACACCCAGTTTTCCTTCCCCTCCCCCCACAAGTCAGTAAGCATTCCATGGTTGCTCATTGGGTTGTGTGCCCCCCCTTTTAAGATATTTTCCTAAATATTTTTTTGTACTTCTGCAAACCTCGGGGGTTCCCCCAAGCCTGCTGATCGCTCCCGCTGGCGCATGGGTGGTGCTGTTTTGGCTACATAAGCAACGGCATTCACAGCCTGAACTCCGGAAATAGCGGGGATGATGGTAGATATTTACCGTAAATGAGCTAAGAAGTAGAGGTGTGAGAAACTGGCAATTCTTCAAAGGAAGCATGCCTGCAAAGAAGCAGATGTAGTGACGTACGCTATGGTAGAAGGGGGAAAAAGCATGGTTTCAACAGCTGTGCCCTTGTAACACAAACGAGCTGGTTTAACAAAACTGTGAGTCCCTGTGGGCCACGTCACACACCTAATAATTTTACATGGATGCTTAAAAGCCTCTTGGATGCACACCTAAAAGATGTCAAAGTACGAAAGCGGCAGAACTAGAAGCGTTAACGTACAGGTACGCTTCCCAGGCAGCTGGGATTGGCTGCAGTGCACGCTCACGGTTGAATCCAGGCTGGCTGTTCTGTAATGTGTGAAACAGACCTTTCTCCTAACAGTTTACCTTGCAAATGTGATGTGGAGTCCTGAGATGGGTGCCCTGTTGCCACCCCAGCTGGACCCACGTAGCCTCCGTGGCGTGGAACACCTGCTTTGCATGCAGAAGGTCCCAGGTTCGATCTCTGGCATTAGGGGAGTTGCTGGGCACGTAAAAGATTCGTGGCCCAGGCTGATCTATATCTACACAAGCAAATTAAGAAATAATTACGAGGATTTATTTACTTTTCACCAGAGGCAAAGCCAACCGATTAATTTCTCATTGAAATCATTTCGAATAAAATAAATTCCTCAGTTAATTTGCAACCTGTCCCAGATCATCCCAAACCAACAGGAAAACAGTTCTTTGTGGTTTATGCTGGCTCAGCTTGTCTGAGCATGGAGAGCTAAGCAGGGTCAGGCCCGGTTATTACTTGGATGGGAGACCCCTCCTCTAGTTTCCTGCATTGAGCAGGGGGTTGGACTCGATGGCCTTGTAGGCCCCTTCCAACTCTTATGATCTATGAAATCTATGAAATCTAAGCTTAATTGCCATGCAGGGGAAGATTCGTGTGTGTGTGTGTGTGTGTGTGTGTGTGGCGTTGCATCATGTGGGGAAGGAAGAATGAACCCTTCCCTCACCAGCTGCAATATGGCAATTAAGCAGAGAGAAAAACCCTTCTAGAAGCATCCATGGATGCTCGAGGCTCTGTGGAACAGATCCAGGGTCCTGTGGAACAGATTTGGGTCCATCGGCCCAAAACCTAGCAGTGCCCCTGCTTGGCACCTCCAGTTAAAGGAGCTCAGTTTAGCATGGCTGTGGCGCACCTCTGCCTGGGATCTTAGATAGCCGCCACCAGTCAGAGGAAGTAGTAGTGGACGTGGAGGGACCACTGGACTCTCTCTCTCTCTAAGCCGGTTTCATCATATGACCCTTCTTTGGTAACCAGAGTCCAACAGAATTATTATATTATTTTCCAATGCCCCCATGCTTGCTGACTCCTGTATATTAGAATGTCGGGCCCCGGCAGCCAAAGAGGAGATGAGACGCCTTTTCGACGGCAGCCGCTCTCCCCAGGATTTCGAGCTCCATTGCTGGCGATTCCAGGTAGGTCTAGAAAATCCTACCATCCGGAAGCCTGGAGAGAACTGCTGCCAGTCAGTAAGTGTATAGACCAGCCTTCCTCAAGCTGGTGCCCTCCAGCTGTGTTGGACTACAACTCCCATGCTGGCTGAGGGATGCTGGGCATTGTAGTCCAACACATCTGGAGGGCAGCAAGTTGGGAAAGGCTGCGGTAGACAGTTCTGAGCAAGATGAGCCAATGGTCTGAAAAGGATTAAAGAAGAGGGCACCTTATTGCAAGTGTGCCCCATTTTTGTCATTTCTACGGGTCACAGAATCCAATTATTTTCTTGCCGCACAATCAGGTTGCCTTGGAGTCACAAGGTTATCTTTCTGTATTTCTGTAAAGAACAAAGACTTTTCTGTTAGGGTCCCTCGCCTTCCCACTTCCATGATTCTGGGAAAATTGCATTATTTTAGTTTCGTGTATAGTTGTGGGCATAGGAAGGACCAGTGGGGGCACTATGACACAGCTGAACAGGGACTCACCTTGTCATGTTGCTTCTCTATCCACTTTCAGGATTCCATGTGATCCCCACAATTTCCAGCATCGTTCCCGAGAGCTGCTTACTCATCGTCGTCGGACTGCTGGTCGGGGGGCTGATCAAAGCAGTGGGGGAGGACCCCCCGATCCTAAATTCGAATGTCTTCTTCCTCTTCCTCCTCCCGCCCATCATCCTGGATGCTGGCTACTTCCTGCCCTTGCGCCAGTTCACGGAGAACATGGGCACGATCCTGATCTTCGCGGTCGTGGGGACGCTGTGGAACGCTTTCTTCGTGGGCTCGCTGATGTTTGGTGTGTGCCAGATCGGTGTCACCGATTTGACTGGGATTGGCCTCCTGGCCAACCTGCTTTTTGGCAGCATCATCTCGGCGGTGGACCCCGTTGCCGTGCTGGCTGTGTTCGAGGAGATCCACATCAACGAGCTCTTGCACATCTTGGTGTTTGGAGAGTCTTTGCTGAACGATGCGGTCACTGTGGTGAGTGGAATGCGACTCCGGCAGAGCTGGCCCTACCATGAGAAAAAGTAAGGCGGCTGCCTCAGGTTGTAAACCTGGGGCTCCATTTAAGGCAGGGATGCAGAACCTCAGACCTGGTGGGGGGAGTTGCAAACGCGCCTGCCTGGTGCTCCAGGTCCCCAGAGGGCCATGCCACTTTGTTGGGTGGTTTCCCGGCTTTTGTGCAATTTTGTCCCCATTCTAGAAGACTGGAAGGCTTGGTTACTGACAATAAGCGCTTTAGAGCTGAAATATGCTGGTATTTTTGGCCCCATCCTTTTCCCTTCAGCCCCCCCCCCCCGCAATGCGGCCCCTGAGATCTTCTCTGAAATAGAATTTTGTCCTCGGGCTGAAAGAAGTTCAACACCCCTGATTTAAGGCAGCAGAGCAGGAGATAAATATCACTTCGAGGGGCACAAGGCAGTGGGATGGCCAAGCATCGCGGAAACAAGCAGGGCATGCACGATAATAGAAATAGACTTGTGGGCTCGGACTGTTTAGTCTAGTTTTCTGTCGTCAGAAGTGATCAGCTGTACACAGTGGGAGCCTCGCAGGAAGGGTGTGACGCAATACTCTTGTCCTGTTGGTTTTGCCCTTAGTATCTGGAAATCAGAAGCATGCTACATCTAATAATCCAGTTCACAAGTCCTATCAGCCCCAAACAGCATAGCCAATGGTCAGGTATGCTGGGATTTGTCATCCAAAACATCTGGAAGGCACCAGAAGGTTGCTGTAGCTCTCACATAGCTCTTGTCTAGGTCCAGTTGCCTGCTGCTTTGGGCACTGTTCTGATGGCCTTGATGCGCACCTGCCGTGTTTTGCGGGTGGCAGGGGGGGGGAAGACTTTCAGATGGACGCCAAGCTCTTCTCAGCTCACCTTACCTCCTAGCGAATTCTACTGCTGCGAGGCAGGAATGGAGAAGGACCAAACTGGAAGCGAATTCTCTCTCAAGCCTAGATTGCACCGTAGTGGGAGTCCTGTACGTTTTAATCTGGGCTCCCATGTCGTGCTTTCAATCAGGGGAGCATCCCTTCCTCGCCCTTGCCATGCATTTGAAAGGGCAGGGAGAAGCTTGGGGCGAGGGGGAGAGAGCTTATTTTTAGCCACATTGTTTTATTCGGTGAAAGGATATTTAGGGGTGACTAATCTACGCTAAGGCATCATTAGTATGTGGCCCAAGATGTATACTGTAATTTCAGAGTGATGGAAGAGGTTCGCTTTCTCTTCCCAAAATGAATTTAGCCTGTTCACTTGTGACTCATTTTAGCTAGTGAACTCCCTTGCCAGTTTCATCCTGCAACTGCTTTGTGGAGTGGCAGCTTTTCCATTTCCAAATTGCCACGTAACTGCATCCAGGGATGAGAACACAAGAACAGGCCTGCTGGATGAGACCAATGGCCGACTTAAGCCAGCATCCCGTTCCCCACAGTGGACAATCAAACACAAAGGCAGGACTGTTGAACCTCTTTCAGCCTGAGGGCCAAGTTCAATTTTGGAGAAGCTCTCAGGGGCCACAGGCTAGTGGTAGGCAGGGCCAAAGGCAACACCGCCCCGCCCCCATACCAGCGTATTTTAGTTTAAAGCTCTTACTGCCAGTAACCAAGAATGCCAAGGCATTCCATAGTTAAGAGCTCAAAATAGCACGGGGGGGGGGGGCGTTTGTCACCTGTAGGCTTAGTTTTATTAACTTTGGATTGTTATTTTACACTGTGTTTTTAAATTTGGTTTTTAATCTTTTTAACTATTTTGTATGTCTTTATTGTTGTTTTTATGCACAATCTGTTGTGAACCGCCCAGAGAGCTTCGGCTGTGGGGCGGTATAGAAATGAAATAAATGAAATGAAATGAACCAAGATGTAGAAGAGGCATTTCAACCTTTTAAAATGGGGGGGAGACCTACACAAAAGCCAGGCACACCAAGCTACTGGTGGTTGGGGGAAAGGGGGTGGGGCCAGGGGAAGGGGGCATGGCCATCTGGGGAACCGCAGAGCATTGGATTTGGTCCACATACCTGAGGAGCTTCAACACGCCTGACCTATGGGAAGCCTACAAGCAGGACATGAGGGCGGTGGCCCTTTTCCGCTGTTGTTCCCAGTGATTGGTGTTCAGAGGGATGCTGCCTCTGGCCTTGAAGGTGGCGGCTGTAGCCAGGAGTGCCTTTGCCCAGCTTAAGATGGGCCACCAACTGCATCCATTCCTGACAACGCCAAACCTGACCACGATGGCACATCTAGTAACATTCAGATTGGATTATTGCAGTGTGCTCGACGTGGGACTACCTTTGAAGAGTCTTGGGCAACTGCAGTTGGTCCAGAAAGCAGCAGCTTTCCCAGCATCCCTCACCATTGGCTATGCTGACTAAGGCTGATGGGAGTTGCAGTCCCACAACATCTGGATGTCCACAGTTGCTCACCCCTAGGTAAAATGAATGCCTCCCTCAACAGGAAGGTTTTTTGCCATACAGTAAAGCTCCTGAAGAGAGGGTGTCAACTGAGCTGCCCGGGGCAAAGATCTCCACATTTTAAGTGTGGCCACAGGGGAGGCCTTTTCTCTCATCCCCATACCGCAACTCCACCATAGCTGGGACCCAGAGAAGGGTCTCTCCATCAGATTTTAGGGCACAGGCAGGGTGGTAAGGTATCCTGGACCTATGCCATTTAGGGCTTTAAAGGTCCTCACCGGCACTCTGAACTGTGTCCGGAAACAAATTGATAACCAGTGCAGCCGTTATAGGACCGGCGTAATGTGTAGTGTGCAACCACCAGAAGGGTGCGATAGAACTTTTCATATTAAATAAATGAATAACACCATCAGGATCAGCAGTCACCGATTCCTTAACCTGATCTTCCCTGACGTTTTCGAATTGATCTTTTAAGCCATTAAGTTGGCGGCCATCACCACATCTTGTGGCAGTGGATGCTATAGTTTAACTGTGCGATGTGAAAGAAGCACTTCCTTTAGTCTGTGCTTTTCTTCTTCTTAATGGGTGGGATCCAGAGAGCCTCTTGCATTTCTGGGCATGGCTGGAGGAATGACTCCGGCTTCATCTCCGCTCACGGCTCCCTGGATCCCGTGCACTATTATTATCATCAGGGCTTTTTTTCTGGTGGAACTCACCGGAACTGAGTTCCAGCACCTTTTCTTCTATTAATTGCATTACAATTTAATCACCATCTACTCCCGAGTAAATGTAATCCAAGAGTTCCGGTACCCTTTTCTCCAGAAAAAAAGCACTGATTATCATCCATCTTCCTGCTACTTCGAGTACACGCAATGATTTATAATGCTTAGATCATTTAATCCTCACTTGGCCCAGTGCAGACGCCACACTGGCAGACTATAGTTTGCAAAGAGAACCAGCCTCCAAACTGTGTGCTTCCTCCCCTCTCTGGAGTGATACCTTCCCTTCTGTCTTCTGCATTAACCATGGTTTTATGCTACATCTGTATTGGTGCAAAAACATGGGTAATGCAAACCATGGTTCCCTCATAAACCAGAGATTGCTAACCATGTTTCCAAGGGAATCTGGCTTTCCATTGACCATGGATAGTGAGTGACAGGGCCTGTGTAACGAAGACCGCAGCCAAAGCTGTCAACTTAACTATCGCTAGTCTGGACGGCCACTGGAACATTTTTCTTCTTCTTTTTGTATTGCCCTTCAGTAAAAATTTCCAGGGTAGTTTAACCAAATTCGAAAGCAATTAAAACAGAAATAGTACAAATAAGAACCATCATAATAGATGCAAGAACAAAAAGCAGGAAAATCCTAAAAGCGGGGTGGGGGTGGGGGTGGGCGGAATCAGCAGGGCTAAAACTATGTCTAAAAGGCCTGGGAAAGTCAGAGCTCTGCCTAGCAACCGAAAGAACAACAAAGTAGTCATCAGGCAGACCTCTCTGGGGAGAAGATGTCACAATTGGGGGGCCACAACTGAGAAGGCCCTCTCCCAGGTTGCCAAAGCATCTGGAGGGCTGCAAGTTGCCCACCCCTGATTTAATAGTGATTCTTCCAATAACCTTATAAGACACCCGTCCTCAACCTGGCGCCCTCCATATGTTTTGGACTACAACTCCCATCATTCCCAGTCGGCATGGCCGATGGTCAGGAATGCTAGGAGTTGTAGTCAAAAACATCTGGCACCAGGCTGGGGGAGGGCACCATAGAATCATAGAATCATAGAAAAGTAGAGTTGGAAGGGGCCTACAAGGCCATCGAGTCCAACCCCCTGCTCAATGCAGGAATCTAGGTCAAAGCATCTCTGACAGATGTCTGTCCAGGCTGGGGGAGGCTGCTATAAGGCTGCTATAAGATAAGTCAATAGTAATATTATCCCCCATATTTCACCTGTAGGGAACGAGGGTGAGAAAGAGTGGCTTGTCTAAGTCCGCCTAGCTGGCTGGGGCATGCTGGGAGTTGTAGGCCAAAAACATCTGGGGACCCAAGGTTGGAGAACACTGCCCTAAAGCATGTATAACTGTCCAGCTCTGATCCCTTTTCTCCAGGGAAGGATGCAGCTGGCAAACCAGCCTGAGCTGGTAAAAGGCACTCAGAGCCACCACTGCCCCTGGATGTCCAGGGGGGTGGGCCCAGGAGTATACTTGAGCTGCGAACCTGAGCTTTGAGCAGGTGGACAACCCCATCCAGCATATAATACCGCAACAAAACTTTGGTCTAATAACGGCTTGTCTTTTGGGCTTAGTTTCTCTTGTATCCTTTAGACCAGACTTCCCCAACCTGAGTCCTTCTGGGGTTTTTTGGTCTATAGCTGCCACCATCCCTGAGAATTAGCCATGCTTGCTGGGATTGATGGGAGTTGGAGTCCTGACATCATCTGGAAGGCACCACTGAGATGGGGAAGGCTGTTCTTGCTGGTTCCTGCCTTTTGTCTCTTGGACTTCCAATGCAGTACACGTTTCCTGTCCTCTGTAGGGTAAGCGTGTAGAAAGGCCAGCATGACCCAGAGACGGGGCATCAATCTCTGTTTTGGAACGGTTTGTCTCCCCAGCAGCAGACTAGATAGAAAAGGGACGGGCTGAGCCACATAGGGCTCAGCACAGTCTGGTCTCTTTTTCCCTTTGCACCTGACTTTCCAGGACCCTGCAGGATGAGGAGGAAGAGGATTCATTCATTCGTTCGTTCATTCATTCATTCATTCATTCAAGCTGGAAATGCTTGTGGAGCAGCTTACAAACAATAAATAAAAACAAGGTTATCCTTGCCCTGCAGGCTTACAATCTAAAAAGACACAACACAAACTGCAAACAGGATGGGGAGGGAAGAGGAAAAAAAGGAAGTGGTCTTTGAACACGACTGGTGGATTGACCCTGCTTCCCATCTCACCTCCCTCTGCTTCTTCAGTTGAGGGAGGAGCCTGATGCACTGCCCCAACCACACAGATCTGTCCAAGAAAGGCTTTTGACAGCTAAATCACCTTCAGGCCGCTGCCAAGATGGGCCAAGACCTTGCCTTTTCTGCTTCTCCTGTTCTTCACTGAACTGTGCAGGGAGCATTCTGCAGAAAATAACCTGCTGGACAAGTCTCTCTTCCCCTGCCCACCTGCTCCTACTCCTCCTGCTTGGGTTCACTGGTGAACTTTGTTCTGAATCTGATCTGGGAAGGAGGAACATTTTTCAGCAGGGCAAAGCTTCCTTGCCTCTGGGGACTTGTCCTCTTCTGGCATTTGAAACTTGGCTGGAATAAGCTTTCCCTCCAGAACATAGTTTTATGATGTCAGCTCTTGAGTAAGCAGCTTCGGATCTTGGGGAGGGAGAGGCGGTAGCTGCATGTAGTGAGCGAAGCAGGAGGGCCACCCAACATTAAAGTGGAGGGAGATCAGCCAGGCAGGTTCTAGTAAAGCTTATATCGAGGCCTACCTTGTAGCCGCTGCCCGTCAGTGAACGAGACTGGTTTTGTAATTGTGATCTTGTGTGGCTCTTCTAGAGCTCCCCATCAGAACAAGGAAACGGTGAGAGGGAGAGGGAAGGGAGAGCCGAGGAGTTTTCAAAAAGGGCTCTGTGGCTGAAATTCTGAGAAAAATCTCAGCTTGGAGTTTTAGTGTTTTAACAGTGGTGGAACAGATTTTTTTTATTACATTCCCTACTGGCCTCCCACCCCACTGCAAAAAAGAAGACGAAGAAGAAGAAGAAGAAGAAGAAGAAGAAGAAGAAGAAGAAGAAGAAGAAGAAGAGAAGCTATTTATTCCTTCAGCAAGGAATAAATAGCTAAATATAAAAGAGTGGCTAAAAATAAATAAATTTAAATGTCAGTGTGGTAGTCTGCTTTTGGCCAATTGGGGTTTTTGTTTTGTTTTTAAAAAGACTGAGTGAGGAATCACTAAATTGGGGAGGAGTGGTTGGTTCTTGTTTAGTTTTATTATTTACTATTATCAGAAGCAGCAGCAGCAGCAGTCTAGTACCGATTCAAGTCTTCCTGTGCTAACGCTTAGGTAGCCACAACCGTACCACCCATCCACTGAGGTAGTGGCAGACTCTGGGTAACCCTACAGCAGCTTTCTGCAACCTGATGCCCTCCAGATGTTTTGAGAGTACAGTCCCCATCATCCCTGACTATTGACCGTGCTGGCTGGGGGTGATGGAAGTTGTCATCCAAAACATCTGGAGGGATGCCAGGTTGAGAATGGCCACCTTAAGGTTTGCAGATGCTCAAAAAATCTTTTTGGGGGAGGGAAGCCCAAAACAGCCCCATGATGGCCCAGATGCCGAGAGACTTGACAAGTAGAAAAATGGCAACAGCGTGTGAGGGGGAGTGTCTGGAAAGGGAGGCAGGAGAAAGACACATAGATATATTAAAGGTAGAAAGAGTCATCACGTTGTCTGGATAGGTCACTCTCGGGGACGGAAGTAAGAGCTGCCCAATGCACATAGTCATCAATAGAAAAATCAAAGAATTAAATGTAGCTTGGATTAAACCAAGTGTGTCCCCACGGATACACACACACTGAAATTGGGATGGTGGGGGAGGACAAAACGGGCCAATGAGTACTGAGCCTACTCAGTGGGCACAGAACAGTGACTGACTACTTGGAGTGGGGGACTGAGGGAAGAGGAATGGAATGTACCCTGGACCAGAAGCACTCCATGCTGCATCAATTTTATTGCAGGGTCCCACTTGTCATCACTATATATTGGTTCAAAGCTTATTATTGAAAGGGAGCATTCTGTCTTTTTTAATGAATTATGTCCAAACAGAAACAGACCCACTATTATGTTCAAAAGTGTTTATTTCGTCCATAGACATTTCCACAAATTGGTACATAAAACAGTTATTAAAAAAATAAAATGGAGATGCATTAAGGATGCAATCCTATGCATGTTTATACAGAAAAAAAAGTCCTATAACTCCCAGCATCTACCAGCCAGAATGGCTGGCTGGGGAATGCTGGGAGTTGTAGGACTTTTTTTCTGTATAAACCTGCAGACGACTGCACCCTTAGATACGTAAAATAAACAGAACAGATTATATATACAACTAATAACAAAGAGGCTAATTAACAACTAGTACTTAGACACAACATGAAATCAGCAACCAACTTTACATTATAAACAGTGTCCATAGCATTCATCTCTCAATAACAGTTACTGTCAGTCATTAATTAATTGTGATCTCATCTTAATAGCTGCAGTATAATATTTGCCTGTTCATTCTGTTTCAGCCTTATTTATGCCAGCCAACGGATATGAAACATAAAATCCAACAGTCTTTTCAGGCAGCGAAATAAACGGTGGGATTATAAAATGGGCCAGTGGCCTTATTATGTAATTTGAGATTCCCAGCTCCCTTAAACTATAATCAGTCCTTGTCTGACAAAGGGCTGGTTCAGATACAGTGTTCCTGGCTTAATAAACCATAATTTATTAAACCAGGAATGAGCATCAGGCTCACACTTTTCCTTGCCACCTCCTGCCTTGTGTTACCTTTGACACTCGGATCCTGGTTGCTTTAAATTGCAGTTCTCCATTACATCTAAAATGAGGTATTGTGGTTCAATGTTGGTTTACTAACCAGGTTCTTAAACCATGATTTGATCCTGGTTTAAGATCCTGGTCAGCAGTGCCAGCTCCAGATTTTGGAGACACCCTCAATGGGCGCTCTCCCTCAGTGAGTCTGCCTTCTCGCCGCCATTCTCACCACTGCTCTTCCTCCTCTGTCTCCTCATTGCTACCACTTGCTTGCTTGGCAGGCAGAGAGCCGGTAAGCAAGTCAGCAGTGGCAACTGCTGCTTCTCCTTCTCACCATCTCTGTTGTGTGTGCGTGAGAGGCAGGTGAACAAGCAGGCTGCAGCGGTGAAGAGGAGGAGCAAGAGTCCAGGTGTGGGCCCTCAGCAGGTGCCTGACCATGCCTACCCTTGACGCTGGTCCTGCTGGTTAGCAAAGCGAAATTTAATCACAGTTCTCGCATTTCGGATGTAACGAATTGCAGTGGTTTAATTTAACCAGGATTACAGTGCTGAAGCTGGTGTGCGAGGGGAGAGGAGAGAGAGAATTGTGCAGAGCCAACATTCGTTACTGGCTTCGTAAACCGTGGTTTTGGGACAGGGATGCCAAGCCAGTTTCAGGCGCGGGGGGCCAAATTGTCCCCCAGCAGATGACATCAGTGGGCATGGCCACATCTGCTGATGTTGGTGGGCATGGATACGGCCACTGACATCACCACTTTGCCCCCGCCCGTTTTGCCTTTCTCCTTACTGAGAGAGGCCTCTCCCAGCATGGAGAAAGAGACCCGGCCACTGATGGAAAGAGCAGCCACTCCTCCCTGCGCCGGCCACGTCCCTGGCTTCCTGTAGTGTGCATTGCCCCCACAGGGAAGCCATGCTGCTCCTCCCAGCATTGGCCACTCGCCGCTTGCGTCCCCGCCAGTATCTCCAAGCTGAGATTGGAGATGACAGCAGGAATTCCTCTAGGGCAGTGTTCTCCAACCTTGGGTCCCCAGCTGCTTTTTGGCCTGCAACTCCCAGCATGCCCCAGCCAGTATAGCTGGCAGGGGGCATGCTGGGAGTTGTAGGCCAAAAACATCTGGGGACCCAAGGTTGGAGAACACTGCTCTAGGGGGAGATTCCTCCAGAGGGGTGGGGCTTGTAGCCCAAGCCTCACCCCTGGAGGAACCTGAGGAGGATCTGAGAGCTGGATGCAGACCACCTGTGGGTTGGAGGTTCAGCATCTTTGAATTAGGAAGCTGGGATCATTGCACTGGAAAAAGTTCAGAGAGTAATACTGAAGTGTGTGTGTGTGTGTGTGTATGAGAGAGAGAGAGAGAGAGAGAGAGAGATTCGTGCCACCTGCATATCAAGCAACTCACTGGAGAGCCAAAAGCAAGATGGCAACTCCTTTTCCCAGCTACCGCGCTGCTCTGTCCAAGCAGCAAGAGGGCGGCTCCTTGCCTGCATTTGCCTTGATGAGTCTAAGGCAGAGATTATGAACAGGGTTTGTACTCAGCAGGATGAATGCTGTAGATTTCTAAAGCTACCTTTTTGATCCACGTTCCCCCCCACCCCTTCCCTTTGCGGGATACTAATTTTCTGCCTCTTTCCATGTCGGCACACCTATTGACAGTCTCTGATCAGTGCTTCGGTGGGCTGAGCGGGCTTCTCTCTTCCTCCCCCTTCTGTCACTCCAGGTCCTCTACCACCTTTTTGAAGAGTTTGCCACGTTCGAGCAGGTCACCTTTACGGACATCATCCTGGGCTTCCTCAGCTTCTTCGTGGTGTCCCTGGGGGGCGTCTTCGTCGGAGTTGTCTACGGCGTCATCGGAGCCTTCACCTCTCGCTTCACCTCCCACATCCGCGTCATCGAACCCCTCTTCGTCTTTCTTTACAGCTACATGGCATACCTGTCGGCAGAACTCTTCCACCTTTCAGGCATCATGGCGTAAGTGTTGGGCTGGAGTTGGGGCTGGGATGGGGCAGAGCGGGGCTTGGCCAGCGTGGCCGAGAAACTGGACTTTGGTAGGAACGTAGGAAGTTGCCTTATACTGAGTTGGACCATTGAGTTTCAGACAGGAGTCTTTCCTAGCCCTTCCTGGTGGAGATGCTGAGGATTGAACCTGGGACGTTTTCTGTGCAGAACATGTGCCCTGCCACTTAACTATGGTCTTTCCCCTAAAACTGAAGTAAGGTTCCAGTCCTCATGGTTCTTAATAAAGGACTGATAAAAATAGGAACATAGGAAGCTGCCTTATACCGAGTACTGATGGACCGTACACCCTTGGTCCATCTAGCTAGCTTTTACTTCTATTTTATACTGTAGTTTTTATTTATGCAATAAATTAAATAAATAGTAAATGAATAGCTCAGTATTGCCGACACTTGACTGGCAGCAGCTCTCCATGGTTGCAGACAGGAGTCTTTTCCCCAGCCCTACCTGGAAATGCCAGGGATTGAACCCGGGAGTTTTCGCATGCAAAGCATGTACTCTGCCACTGATCTATGCTCTTTCCCCTAAAATAAAGTAAGGTTCTGGTCCTCATGATTCTGAATAAAGGGCTGACTCAAATTGGAACATAAGGAACTGCCTCATACTGAGTCAGATCATCGGTTCACCTAGCTCAGTATTGTTGACACTGATTGGAAGCGGCTCTGCAGGGTTTTCAGACAGGATGTTTTTTTCCCCTATGCTACCTGGAAATGCTGTGGATTGAACCCGGGACCTTTCACATGCCAAGCATGTCCTTTGCCACTAAGCTATTGCTCTTCGCTGTTGGATTACACCCTTGGAAGGGGTACAACCCCTTAAACTTTGCAGCACCTCTTGTTTCTTTCTGTTCCAAAAGAAGAAACAACCCTTTTTTCATGTCTGCAGTGACGAAACACTTATTCTGCAAGCAAAATATGTTGATCAGTTTAAGAAAGCCATACATCTTAAAAGAAGAAAAATAATATTTGCACTTTTGGGAGAATCTGTCTACCTTCTATTCTGCCAGCTTGCGAAGGGCGACTTCATCCATGGGAACATGAAAACCCATGTCACACTTAAGCCTTATAATGCTTTGCATTTATGCAATCCTCTTCCTAAGTACCCAAGGTGCTTTGCATACATAATCTCAAGAATCCATACAACAACCCTGCAGGGTAGACAAGTATTACTTCCCCCCACAATACAGATGGCAGGCTGAGATTCAGAAACAGTGGCTGGCTTAAATACACCAAGTTGGTCCGTGGATGCGGTGGGATCTGAACCCAGTACTTTCTGTCTTACAGCCCATTCTTGCGTCTAAACTTTCAACCAACATACATCTAACTGCTCACTTAAGACTCTTGGGGCATGAGTCTTAAAATGGATAACGGTTTGAACCGGTCCTTCTAAACCAGTATCCTTCACTGCAAGACCCAAGGGCCACTCAGCTCAAGTGCAGCCGTCCACTTCTTTCTGTCTCTCATTCACTCATTCTCCTCCTCTCTGTGTGCAGTAGCTGCTCTCTCTCCCCAGAGGTACCCTAGCTTTCCCTTTTTGTTTGTTTGAGTGGTTGTCCAACTGCTGTGATCTGGGCTACTGGAGGAGGCTTCGGGGGTGGGGGGTCAGGAGACCTGCCACTCATCAGCTGTAAGGTGGGGGGACGCGGTGGAGCAGAGAACGCAGGGGCAATCAGCCAATTAACTGTGGTGGGGGAAGAGCCCAAGTGGCAAAGAGCAACATGATTGGCTAGTTGCAGTGGCGCACTGTGCAAGCTCTGGAGGAGAAATTGAACGCATGGCCGAGAGAGCAAGCAACGTGGACCTTATCTGGGAGATTTTGCAGCACTGGGTAGAGCCAAGCACTCTTCTAGCGACGAGAGAAAGATCCGTCCCAATCCAAAGACCAAGTGAGCCTGTTGGAATCTGCCTGCCTGGTGACTTGATGACTGAGTGACGAGTCCTTGCTTGGATGACGTGGAGGGGGATAGGGCGGAGAGGCCTGAAAAGGCCTCCACCTGAGGCCCCCAGTGGCATGGGAAAGGCCCCCAAAGGCCTCAGTGGCAGTGCCTGGGGCGAAAGTGGAGTAAGCCAGCCTTTCTCAACTTTGTGCCTTCCAGGCGTTGTTGGATTACTATTCCCAGCAGATGCCAGCTGGCCATGAACATAGGTGAGACTTCCTTCTGAGTAAACCGGGCATCGGATAGCACCGTCAGTGTGACTCACAAGACTTGGACAATCTCCCACAGAGAGGGAAAGCGCATACGTACATGCTTCAGTGTACGACTTCTTTTCCTTCTTGGCCTCCATGGTGCAAAAACGTATTGTGCGAAGCCGCTCTCTGTTGTGCTGATGAAACATCGGGCCTCTCTTCCTGTTTGTAACCCTGTTTTATGAGAGGCTGGCATAGCAACAGCTCTCCACCAAACCCGATGAGTGAGTCATCGACAGGCTCGGTTGCTAGTGAGGCCAGGATTGCCAACACTATCAGCTAGAGAAGGAACAATGGCTCCCGCCTGCATAGGGAAAGGGGCTGAAATCCAGTCCAGGCAGTAAACCATGGGGGGCAATGCAGAGGAAGTTAGAAGCTCCCTGAGTCCCATTTGAAAGTGGTAATACTTGTACGCACATCCTGTCGATTCAGTGGAACTCGGAGCTGGTTCATTCATGCATATTCTGTCTCTGGGTGATGACCTGGCTCTGTAAATGAGCCGTCCCAGATCTAACTCCATACAGTATTATCGAATCTCACCTTAAATAAGCCCACAAAAGCTACTAGCTTGCATTGTTTTTTTACTGGCCTCCTGGGGGCTGTCAGAGGGGAGACAGAAGCTGTCAGAGGAGAGACTAGAGTTTCTATGCCAGGCATGGAGGAGGAGGGTTCACTCTAGCAGCTCACTTAGTTTCTATGTTGGGTACAAAGGGCTCCATCTCTCCTCCACCAGCCTGCTCACCTGCCTACATGCAATTCCATGCACTCACCTGCATGCTGTTCCAGGTCACCTGCGGAGACCAGGCAAGCGCTTAAATGCAAGACCGAATGTTTTCACGTATTCAGCTGCTAGTCCTCAAGTGATGTACATGTATACATGAGCCTCCGTAGTCTCTTTTTTCTTGGTCAGGATTGTGCCCCATGACACCAACCACTAAGGCTGGGGGAAATTCTCTCTCCCTGCCCCCATTTTAATGCTGATATTCTGTTAAAAAGAAAAAGAACCTTGTCATGATGCCATAGATGGATCTCTATTCAGGTAACTTGTCCTCAAAAATGTCTTGCTTGGGTTCTCTTCATGGGTTGTTTGTGGTTAATAAACCATGGTTTGTTATCACAACTGGGTTCAGACAACACGATAACCTATGTTTCGACAACAACCCACAGTTCAAGCGACAACCCACACTCAACCCTTGAGTCTGGGTTACTGTGTTGTCTAAACCCAGTCAATGGTTCTCTTTATTCTTAATTCTGTGGCACAATAACTGTGGATTTAGCTTTTTGCTATCAATCCTCTGTGGTTTTCCCTCACCCTCCTATTGTAGGAACCTAGGAAGATGCCTTATCCCATTTCAGACCTTTCATCCCCAGCGCCAAATTCGGTGGGGTGGGGCCGTGGCTCAGTGGCAGAGTCACCTGCTTTGCATGCAGAAGGTCCCAGGTTCGATCCCCAGCATCTCCAGGTAGGGCTCGGAAAATTCCTGCCTGAACCCCTGGAGAGCCGCTGCCAGTCTGTGTTGACAGTACAGAGCTAGAAGGACCAAGGGTCCATCAGGTTCTTGTGGTTTTCAACTCATTTGTATTTCCATGTTATGACTCTGTTGCTCTCTGGTTTGTTGTCTGACTCAGTATAAAGCAGCTTCCTATGTTCCAATTTCGGAGAAGCTCGGGGGGGGGGCTTCCAGTGGTGGGGGCGGGGCAAAGGAAGAAGTGGATGGGCCAATATACTAAAAATACCACCCCCCTCCAAAAAAAAATCCCAGCATATTTTAGCTTAAAGCTCTTTTTGCCAGTATTTCAGAGTTCTCACTCAGAATTTTATTGTTTATAGCCAATGGCCATCACAATACATATATACATGAAGTATAAAATAAAAACAGGTTGTACATTAAATATAATGAAACAAAATGCTATAAAATAATCAAGGTTTAGAAACATTCTTTCTGTATGGCCCCCTTATGGTTTGGCAGTAGTTTGGTTTATAAAGGCTGCCCTTATTTTCCTTGCAGCTAACGCAAATAAAGCTATCCTGTAGCTAATCCTGTAGCTTTTTGCCAGTAACTAAGCCCTAGGAAGGCATTGCAACCTTTTAGAATGGGGGGGGGGGGACTGTGCAAAACCCGGGAAATCACGAAATGGTCAGGGAAAGGGGGTGTGGCCTGGGGACCCCCAGAGGGCTGCTTTTAGCCCGGGGGCCTGAGATTCGATGCCAGTGGCTCTCAGGGATTCAAGACGGCTCTTTCCCGGATCTAACTGGAGATGCCAGGGATTGAATTTGGGACTTTCTGCATATAGAGCATGTGCTCTACCACTGAACTACGGCCTTTTATTTATTTATTTATTTTATGCCCCGCCTTTTTTCCTGCAAGGAACCCAAAGTGGCTTACATAGTCCTCCTCCTCTCCATTTTATCCTCACAACAACCCTGTGAGGTAGGTCTTAGGCTGAGAGTCAGTGACTGGCCCAAAGTCACCCAGTGAGTTTCATGGCCGAGCGGGGACTAGAACCCGGATCTCCCGAGTCCCAGTCCAACACTCTCACCACTACGCCACACTGGCTCTCATTATAAGCTGTAAGGAGCAACCTTAAACTGAGCCCATCTTGCCCAAAACTTGGGAGAGCAATGGCTGTCCTACGGTGCTTCCAGACAGACAGCTCCTAGCGCTACCAGTCCCAAGGACTTCCACCATCTCCCCCGGATCTTTGTATATGCAAAGCGTGCAGTCTGCCATCGGCCTTCCCTTTCTGCCCTAGAGCCAACTGAAGAATTAGCCATAGTGGAATGTGGATGGAAGAGGCCTCCCAGGGACTTGGGGAGAATTAAATTCATTGTCCTGTGGTTTCTGGGGCTTTCCATAGTACGTGTCTTCCTCCTTTGCAGGCTTATTGCTGCCGGGGTGGTTATGCGCCCGTATGTGGAGGCCAACATCTCCCATAAGTCCCACACCACCATCAAGTACTTCCTGAAGATGTGGAGTAGCGTCAGCGAGACCCTCATCTTTATCTTCCTCGGTGTCTCCACTGTGGCTGGGAAGCATCACTGGAACTGGACCTTTGTCATCAGCACACTGATTTTCTGCTTGATCGCCAGGGTTTTAGGTGAGGGGCTCTGATGGGAAAAGGTGCGGTGGAGGTGGGTGGGTGGGTGGGTGGGGCGCATCCCTTGTTCGTTGCTTGTGCTACTGAAGAAAAACCTAGAATCCTAGGCATTGTAGGGCCTGAGATGGGCCAGAACACCAAGCCTCAACTGGAGAAGAATCCCCTGCTACAAGGAAAGTGTCTGGACGCTTTGCCTGCATCAAGAGCTCCAGGCTTTCTGTGTTCCTGCAGGATTGCACGTTGACTCTAGACCCGCCTTCTCCAACTTGGTGTCCTCTAGATGTGTTGGGAGTACAGCTCCCAGAATCCCCCCAGCCAGGAAGTTGTGGTTCAACACATCTGGAGGGCACCAGGTTGGGGAAGGCTGCTCTAGCCCCAGTCATGTGTTATTCAAGCTGTAAAGCTCACCACACAGGCGGGGAGCAGGGCCATGCCAAGTAGTCCCGCCTCCCCTCCGATGTGACCTATAGCGCCAAGTCTCTCACTCTTTCCTTTCAAAATGGGTGGGGAGCATGTGGCCCTCTAGATGTTGCTGGACTGCAACTCCCATCATCCCGCACCACTGGCTATTCTGGCTAGGGCTGATTGGATTTGAGGGGCCCACCAACATCTGGAGGGTCACACGCTCCCCACCTCTTAAAAACGTGTTTCAAACCGTGTGTGTGTGTGTGTGTGTGTGTTTATAACAGATGGAGGGAACGTGTGTGGCCCTCCAAGTGTTGGACTCCGACTCCCATCTCTCCTGGCCAGCATAGCCAATGGTGACAGCTGACGGGAGTTGCAGTCCAGCAATATCTGAAGGGTCGCATGTTTCCCCATCCCTGGTTTATATTGACTAGCACCACCCAAGTTAGAAGCGCGCGCTGACCCCAGAATTCTAGGTGCTGAAAATCTCTGCTGCTCCCTGCCCCTTCAGGGCAATGTTCTGCCTCCTTAAGGCTGCAGAGGTGGAGGTCTGTCGGGAACTGCCAAGGCTAGAGTCAGGAGGCCACGGAGCCCGTGGAGCGAGCCACTGGGGCTACAGGGTGGGACGTTCCCCTGGCTGAGAAGCATTCATAGGCTCTAGAGCAGGAGCAGGCAACCCGGCGCCCTCTAGAGCAGTGTTCTCCAACCTTGGGTCCCCAGATGTGTTTGGCCTACAACTCCCAGCATGCCCCAGCCAGCATAGCTGGCTGGGGCATGCTGGGAGTTGTAGGCCAAACACATCTGGGGACCCAAGGTTGGAGAACACTGCTCTAGATGTTCTGGAGTACAACTCCCAGAATCCTTGGCCATGGGCTGTGCTGGCTGAGGCTGATGGGGGCTATGTGCCTCGAGCTGCCCATTGGCTCCCCCCCCCCCGACTTGTAAGGGGACTATAAAGGCTTTCCAGGTCAGGGTAGGGCTTTAGCCTGGGCGGCTGCCCACAGGCCAGCACTGACAAAGCCAGAGAGGTTCTCAGCAGGATTTCCTGTGGTCAAAGGGCGACAGGATTGGAATATATTACGCCAATTAGGCCTGATTTTTCTCCCAGCCACAGAATTCCGTGCTGTTCCATCTGATGCAACAGTACTAGTAGTGGCCACGGGTGGAGATCAGATACGGACTTTTGTGCTGTGTGGAGACTAAATGTAAGTTCATGTTGGGGGTAGCTTAGTAATTTCCCCCTCCCCATGCCCCCAGTCTCATAACCATGTGGTGCACTCTTCACACCAAACAACACTAGCCAGCTCCAGCTCTGACGGGCAAAGTGTCGCCTGGGGGAGGGGGCTCCTCTGCCAGTGGACACAGGTGGGCTTGTCTGGCTGTGGCGGTTATGCTTCGAGCAACACTGTGGGTGGCTGTGTCTAGCCGCCCTTTTAACTTCCCATAATGCTCCAGAACAATGCTAGGTCTGGGGCATTGTGGGAAATTAAAAGTATGGCTAGATCAAGTCACCCGCAACTGCTTGGAGTGCTGGGGCAGGGGGATGGAGAGATTAAGGGGAGCCCAGGGTAGGTATCAGCAGTGGGTCCTGCTAGGGTTCCGGGGCCCTGGCAGCTTCTCAAGGATACCAGATAATGAAGCTGGCCCCGGAAAACAGCCTCCCTGCTTTTAGAAAACTAGCCTGTCAAGATGAAGAGTTTTAAGCTGGCCTTCTCTCGGATGTGCTAGCTTTCTATATTCAGGGAGGTTTTTCTGCATTGAGTGTGTGTCTGTGTGTGTGTGTGTGCACTGAATGCTACAGTCCCCCACCAGCATTCATATGCTATTTCGTTCTCGGGGTCCAACAAATTACTTTTTAAATGATTGTGGGAGAGGAATTTTCCCCTTGAGTCAGTTTGGCTGCTGAGGTGACAGCATTAACATTCTTCCTCCAGAACGTGGGTCAAGGCTGCTTCCTTGAGCTGCCCGTGTGTGTGTGTGTTTGCTTGCTTGCTTGCTAAATGTATTCCTTGCCCTGGTGCATCTTGGTATCTCCTGCTTTGTGCTCACGCCTCACTGTCGTAGTCTCTCAAAAGAGGCAGCGGATAAGTCATCCAGACCAGTTTTGATAACGTGGAAGAGGGAAATAGCCAGAAGTGTACATGCAGGTAGCACCTTTTTCACTTCCCGCTCCTAGCAGTGCTTCCTTATTCCTCTGCGTGAAATTCCGACTCTCTGCATAGGCACAATTCTTGTGGAGTTTTTGTTTCTAGATAATTTCAAACACTCTGTCCTTTTATCTGTAATAATCCTTTTACTTTTTAAATGATTGTATTCAGGTGTCCTGGGGCTCACGTGGTTCATCAACAAATTCCGCATTGTGAAGTTGACCCCGAAAGATCAGTTCATCATAGCCTACGGCGGCCTGCGAGGGGCCATCGCCTTCTCCCTGGGCTACCTCCTGGATTACGAACACTTCCCCATGAGGGAGATGTTCCTCACAGCCATCATCACAGTCATCTTCTTCACAGTGTTTGTGCAGGTAGGCCTGTAGATAGGTCCTCTATTTGCCAGGCCCGGGGACATCCCGGCGACAGCTGTCAGATGAGGTCCGGCCTACTCATGCAGCAGGAGGAAGTGGTAGAAACCTGAGGTGGTAGAACGGGCCACACCACTTCTTCAGGAGGGGGAAACTATTTTCATTGCTCCCCCATGTAAAACAACAACAGTTCTATCCCAGACTACTCTCTCTGCCATGCTAGCTTTCTATTTGCAGTGAGCCTTTTTAAAAACAACCCCCCACCCCCAATATAGATAATACTCACCCCACCCCACCCCTGCAGTCTGAAGCAGCAGTCCGTTCTACCATCTCATTTTGCTTCATGTGTACATCAAGCCTAAGAACTGACAGGACGGGGGAAGCTCAAGAGCTGCTATTTTTTTATTTATTCATTTTATTATATTTATATCCTCCTTTTTTGCCTGAAGGAACCCAAGGCGACTTACATAATCCTCCTCCTCTCTATTTTTATCCTCACAACAACCCTGCAAGGTAGGTCATGCTGAGAGTCAGTGACTGGCCCAAAGTCACCCAGTGAGCTTCATGGTTGAGTGGGGGACTTGAACCGGTGTCTCCTGAGTCCCAGTCCAACACTCTAACCACTACGCCACACTGGCTCTCACTGGTTGATGGAACAGGAGATATCAAGGGCACCAGGGAAATAGTTCTGGCTGCTGCTGCTGCCTTTGTGATGACACGCGGAGAGCATGGTATCCAGTGTCACTGGCAAAACCCACAAACACATCTGTACTTTGTTTTCTTATTTGTCCAGTTACCTCTCAAGCTCTAATACTGGAACTCGGGTGCGGTGGGGGTTCACCCAGTGAAATGGATTGACAAAAGGAAGTACTTCTTTGCACAACACGTATTTAACGTATGGAACTCACTGCCCCAGGATGTGGTGGTGGCCGCTAGCTTTTTAAAAGGGCTTGGAGAAATTCATGGAGAAGAGGTCTATCATCTTGCCCTCTGTTTTTGCTGTTCAGGCTGTGAGTGTCGTCGTTGCTTTATTCAGCCAAAACAGGACCATCCATGCACATTTATGCACAAGAGGGAGGCATCAGCAGGCTTTAGGGGAACCCTGAGATTTGCAGGAGTAAAAACATCTCTTTTAGAAAACAAAACCATAGAGCGGGGAAGGACCCAAAGCAGTCCATTGAGCATGCTCAGTGGCCATGGAATGCTGAGTATTAGAGGAGGGGGGGGGAGGTAATGGGGAATGGAATGGAGTATCCTGGAGAGGCCATTGCTGACTGGCTGGAACCCTGGACAGGAGCACTCTGCACTGTGACGTTTTTTCATTCATTCATCTATTACATTTCTATACCACTCAATAGCTAAAGCTCTCTGGGCATTTTACAAAGATTAAAACCATAAAAATACATTATAAAAACCCATGTACATACAGAAATATAAACATACAATACACAGAGAGACACACATATATCTAAAAACAGTTTTAAACCATCAACAAGAAAAAAAAACAAGACCTGATTAAAAACCTCCTCATATGCGGCCAAATACCAGAGAGAAGAAGGTCTTAACCTGGTGCTAAAAAGATAACAATGTTGGCGTCAGGCGGGCCTCGTCAGGGAGATCATTCCAAAATTGGGGGGCCACCACCGAGAAGACCCTCTCCCTCTTTCCGCCTTCTGAGCCTCCCTCGGAGGAGGCACCTTAGATGATTAATGTAGTGTACAGGTAGTTCATACCGGGAAACAGGGCTGATTTCCCTGCCCCATCCCCAGAGTGGCAATTGGCACGCCTAACCTGCAGATCATTTCCCCCGCAGTATCAGCCTCACCAAGTTCTGATCCCATCCCCATTTTCTCCCAATTTGTTGAAGCGCCTTGCAGGAGCTGCCGTTAATCCATTCTGTCTCCTGCCATGCAGTTAACCAGGCGTATTGGGCTAACGGTGCCATCTGTCCTCTGTAGGGAGCCCATTAAGATGGTCAGTCTATGAAGGTTTGTGTCTTCAGCCAGATTCCTGACCTCTCTTGGAGATTTTCCTACTCACATGTCTGGCAGGCCTACTAATGCTCTGGCTGGCCTCTGGAATTGGGAATAACGTGGGCAACAGTCACCAGTCGCTCCGGGCAACCCTCTCCTTCATTATGGAGGTCAACCAGCTCCCTGGTTTTCCAAAGAACTGGGGTCAATGAAACATAAGGAATGATGGCTGGAGCTTAAGTGGAGGAAGGCTCCAGATGAACGCAACCAAGCACAGGCCCTGGTCCTTGTTTAGGGCCTGCGGAATTTAACCAGGCACGTCTCTCCACAGGGCATGACGATCCGCCCTTTGGTGGACCTTCTAGCTGTGAAGAAAAAGCAAGAGACCAAGCGGTCCATCAATGAAGAAATTCACACTCAGGTAACCGTTTTGTTCTACTTGGCAGTAAATGATCTGTGTGTGTGTGTCTGTCCAGCGTCTCAGTACTCCTCTCCTTCATATCTGATTACAAGAAGCACCTTACAGAGTGGCTAATAACCTGTAAAGTCTACGGGGTATTCCCCATCCCAAGACTTACCCTTGCTTAAATCAACATAACAATGGTTGGTACAGGTGTCTGTTGCCACCTTCAGGCCTACTGTTTCACTGCACAGGGCTGCAACTTTAAGATGAATCTCACCAGTGGCAAAGAAAAAGGATGGCAGCACCAATTCCAAAAAAACCCAAAAAGGAAAGCACATAAGATGCTGAAGAAATAGTATAGTTTGTTTGCAAAACCACTTCAATTTTCTGTCGGTTATGGCTAATGCAAGGTGTGGCCGAAATCGCCCCATAGATTTATTTTTGTGTATAATCTGGGTATCCGTACATAGAAGGTTGTCTGGAGGGAGTGTGGGAATGTATGGAACTTTGTGAGTGGCTGAGTGCCTGGTGCCGTGTGATTGGTTGAGGAGAATGCTGTTGGGAGGGGGTGCTGGAGGGAGAGGGGGTTTCTGAAGGGAGAGCTGGGGGTTTTTTGGCGGGGGGGGGGATTGGAGAGGAAAATAAAAAGCATCTCCTGGAGACAGAGAGCAGTGGTTTCATGCCTTAGGTTGGGTTGGATTAAGAAAGGAAGCTAAAGTAACACGAAACTAAGAACAAGAACATTACATTTTTAAAAATCGTATAAAGTTTATTTACTGTAAACTTAATAATTTTTTTTACTTCCTGCTACACTAAATCTGTACCTGATTAATCACGCTGCTTTTGATTAAAAATAAGGAGGAACTGATCAAGGGCATAGCACACACACACCATTTATACTCCCGACTGCAAGGGGGTATAATAGTAATTGTTTAAGGCTGAAGCCTGAGATAGGTGAGAACAACCTGACTAGGCCGAAGCCACGGCAGACCCACTCTTGAGGACCGTAGGCTGGGAGAAGGGGTTTCACCACAGGAAACCCCTTCTCCCTTCTCCCAGCCTATGGTCCTTCAAGGGTGAGTCCTGTGGGCCTGGGGGTTGAATCCAGCCCACCTGAGGTCCCAATCTGGCCACCCAGAAGGCCACACTCCCTCACCCCCAACCACCGATTGCTTGGTAGTTTCCTGCAGTTTCTCTCCCACGCCCCACAACCTCCCATCCTTCTAAAAGGTTGAAATGCCTCTCCTAAGGCTGAGTTACTGGCAGCGAGAGCCTGGAGTAGAAAGATTAGGGGGAGAGAAGGAGGTTGAGCAGGGATGGGCAGAAGGTAGATCGGGATCTAATGGTCCATGGCTGGGTGATTTACAGTAGATTAGCAAGGGATTTTCGTTTCCTGTTTTGTTTAGCATTAGCAGCAGCAAAGGTGGGCAGATGAATTTCCCCCAAGTCAGGCCGCTGAAATGGAGAAAGTTTTTAGGGGAAAACCAGGCGTGGGTTTGTGTGTGAAAGGACTACAAGCTCAGTTCTGGTACTAAAACAAATTCCTGAGAATAGATACAAGGGTGCGTGTGAGGATCTGTCTGCACTACCGATGTTTGTCATACCAGTTCTGTACTCGTGTGTAACTGCCAGGACTCCCCTCCACTGGCCCAAATCTTTGGAATTGCAACTGGGTGCAGAAGGTAAGGGCGGTATGCAGAGGAGCTGCTCCACCTCCACTGGTTCTGTTGTGCTCACGGGAGCGATGGTTGAGGCAACGGGGCTTTCATGCGTCTAAAAATAACCCCAGAAATACTCGTTTTCCTGACTGGGAGAGATCAGTGGAGAGATCCCCCCTTCTGTAAGCTCCATTGATCTGCCCCCTTCCAGAAACAAGCGTTTCCGCTTGTTTCGAGTTCTTTTCAGAGGCACGAAAGCCCTGTTGTGCATGCAGTCACTCCTACGAGCCCACGGGCATAATTGGATGCTACCCTAAGACCACTACCCACCATCTTCCATTCCCAGAGTTCCTTGGGGCAGGGATGTGGAGCCTCTGGCCCGCAAAGCCTTCTTGGGGTCCTTCAAGCCCTGCCCGCCGGAGGAATCCCTGCAGTTTGTCTCCAGTCTGAGTTGGAAGATACCGTAGCTGTGGGGGTTCCCCAGTGTGCTACTCTTCCTCCCAGTGGGGGAAGGAGTGACCATTAAACCAGCATGTGGGCAGAATTCAAAGTGTTGGTGATTACGTTTAAACGATTAAGGGTGCAATCCTATGCATGTTTAGACGGGGGGAAAAGGCCTACAACTCTCTAAACAGGCATAAGATTGTGCCCTTAATGACTTAGGCTCAGGAAAACTTAAGAGACTGCCGCCTTCCATATCGGTGTCCTATCTAGGGTGGAAGCATGCTTTGAGTGGGGCAAGAAAAAGGGCCTTCTCAGTGGCAGCCCCTAGATTATAAAACACCTTGCCCAGTAGGGTGGCCTTACATCCTACTTTACAGAGGGCAGTCCTCTGTTTGAAGGGCTATCTAGTCCATGTCTGGTTTAAAGATAACCTTAAGAAGGGAAGAATCGTATTTCTCCTTGGTACAAAATAGTTCAAGTTAAGTGCTGGGCATCTGTTGCAGGCATAACATTGTGAGGCTGGGCTTCTGTTGCAGGTGTAGAATGAAGCTAGTGGAGTGCAATGAATAAGAGACAAACGCACATTTCTTCTTTCTCCTCCTTCTTTTTAAAACAGTTCTTGGATCATCTTTTGACCGGGATTGAGGATATATGTGGCCACTACGGCCACCACCACTGGAAGGACAAGTAAGTGCTGATAACCCAGGATTTATTTTTATTATTAATTTTATTCATATGCCACTTTGAAAACAAAAGTTTTCTCAAGGCAGCTCACAGTTACTATCTTTAGAAACATAGAAAGCCAAGATCCAAACACTTTTCACTTAAAAACAGCAGCATAAACACTTTCTGAGCAGACCACTAAAACCATATTACAAGTGAAAATGAGAGCAATGACGGCCGGGGGGGAAAATAATTCCAGCTCATAATTTCAGCAGAAAGCAGATTTCAATTAAAAAGTTCTTTAAAACCTGCTTGAAAGCAAACAGGGAGGGAGAACTTGGACATTCCCAAAAGATGTGGTAAATATCAGCTGGTTCTGTTTGACATCTCCAACTTAAATCCGCCTGACGATGATAGATTCACCATCACAGGGACAAATACCATCTAACTGTAATATGTATATAAACTCTGATGTTGACCAGACGTCTTCACATTGTTCTTCCAGATCTCTGCCCATTCCTTATTTGTAACGGCAATGTGCTGCCTGATGAATGTGTGTGTTTATTCATTTTTCTCGTCACCCCTGCTTCAAGGAGCCCGGGGCAGCTTACCTAGTTCTCTTTTCCTACCTAAGCCTGTGTTGAAGATCCTGTGCTGTGACCCTCCAGATATCCCATCACCCCAGCCAGCACGGCTAAGGATGATGAGCGTTTTAGCCCAACAACATCTGGGGGAGACCACACACGTTCCCCACCCGTGAACTCAACAGACTGGATGGATGGGTGTTTTATCATAGCTTGATGCTGTTTTTCTTATCTCCCGTTCTCTCCTGCCCCCCCCTTCCAACCACGTTGCTTCTCTGAAGGCTGAACCGCTTCAACAAGAAATACGTGAAGAAGTGCCTGATCGCTGGGGAACGATCGAAAGAGCCCCAGCTGATCGCTTTCTATCATAAGATGGAGATGAAGCAAGCAATCGAGCTGGTGGAGAGCGGGGGGATGGGCAAGATCCCCTCCGCTGTTTCCACCGTCTCTATGCAGTGAGTATCATCATGAGTGCAAGGAAAGGGGAGGCGTTCATTCATTGAGGGGGAAAGACTCTCCCCCCCCCCCGCAAAAAAAGATCCCTTAGATCAGTGTTCTCCAACCTTGGGTCCCCAGATGTTTTTGGCCTACAACTCCCAGCATGCCCCAGCCAGCTACGCTGGCTGGGGCATGCTGGGAGTTGTAGGCCAAAAACATCTGGGGACCCAAGGTTGGAGAACACTGCCTTAGATGTTGGAAGCAACTTAGCACTTTTCAATCGTCAGCGTGCTCTACATAACGTTAATCTTGTTATAAATCCCGGGTGGCCAACCCAATGGGCCGCGTGCACGGGAGGCTGACTGTACAGGCTGCTGTGGAACCCAAAGTGTGTGTATGTGTCCTCCCCCCCCCCATTTCCCCCTCCTGTTCCAAAGAGATGTGACCATGCTGGGGAAGACGATGTGCCGGGATGACTCTCCCCGCACACCCTCTTTCCCAGCTCCATCGCACTTCTGACAGCCTGCCAAACTGCTGTTCAGCAGGCTATATCGGGAGCCCGGTTGAACTGAGCAAGGGAGGAGCATGTGGGGAGAATAATCCCCGTTCAACCTCTTCCCCAGCACAATCGATCCTGATGCAGCCGAGATGGCTGTTTCTCTGCTGCTAGAGAAACAGTGATCCCAATTGGGATTATGGGGGAAGGCGGGGGGTGGAGGAAGCTTTAGCTTTCCCCAGCGATCCCAGTGCTGCCAGGATCGCTGTTGCCCACTCCTGTTATAAATGCTTACAGCGACCCCTGTCGGGTATTACTATATCATTATCTCCATTTTGCAAAGAAGGGTGGACGGGGTGCCGAAAGTGAGAGAATAATGGCTCGCCCCTAAGGCCACCTAGGGCGCAATCGAGTGGGGATGCCTGGAAGCCTCCAATCGCGGAGGATTACAGGGCATCCTATGCAGGGTGGCAGGAGCATGGAGGCGATCTTCGCCTCTGCGCTGCTCCCGCCCTGCAAGTCAGTTAGACTGCTGATTTCGTCTAGCTGAGGTGCTTCGGATGGGGGAGGGAAGGAGGCTGGAGCGCCGCCAGGATATGTCATATCCTGGCAGATCCGGTCTCCTCGCCCCCTTTATCCGCTTCTCTGAGGTCGCTCTCACTACCTTGGAGAAGCTGCCGGCACGGTTCTTTCCGCACCAGCCGCTGCGGGGGGGGGGGGGGCAATCCAAGTGCAAATCCCCAGCTCTGAGATTGGAGCTCTTTTCTGACCTCGGAACTGGGAATCCGAAGAATCCTCTGTGCCCCCCCTAGGGGCCATCTAGGGGCCATCGGATTTTTCTGCCTGTGAGTTTACTGGCAGAGATGAGCTGTGAATGAGCAACTTCGTGATTCGTAGCTCAGTCTCTTAGCCACTCTGTCAGCCTTCTTGAGCCTGGTGGCCTCCAGATGTGTTGGACTGCAACTCCCCACCCTGGGTGGGGGTGATGGGAGTTGTAGTCCAACGTCTCTGGAGGCCACCAGGTTCGAGAAGGGTGCAGCAGTACGTTATGCCAGCTCACTGGCTAAGTATGGTAAAGCTTCCTTTCCCCCTCGCCCCCATCTTGTATCATTGGTTCTCTTTACAAAATCTGAAGCTCTTTCTTGGAGAAATGTGGAGCTTTGAGACAACAATGGGGAACGACTGATGGGGATGAACTGAATGGGAAATGCCAAGAGCGGGGCTGGAAAACTGTGCAGGTGGACTTGAATATTGGAAGCTGCATGCAAATCCAGCTTAAGGATTTGAGAAGGTTGCCTTCCTTCTCCCTCTTGCCCACCTCCCCTGCCAAACCGGGTTTATGAGTTTAAAAGATGTATATGCTGCCCTTCACTGATGCTTTCTGAGCAGTTTACAAGAACAAGGTAAAATACAAGGTTAGATCAGCTGAGCAATGTTAGGGAGCTTTGGCTTTCCTTTGCAGCCCAAATCTTTGAGGCTTTCCCATTCTCTTAACCCTGCAGGAATATCAACCCGAAAGCCTTGCCTGTGGAACGCATCCTGCCCGCTCTTTCGAAGGACAAAGAGGAGGAGATCCGGAAGATCCTGCGCAACAACTTGCAGAAAACCAGACAGAGGGTAAGAACACGGACCCCGTTAGGATCTGTGGTCTGGAACAGCTTGGTAGGTCAGAGCTATTTCCAATGTTCCTTCTTGCTGGGCCCCCTCGTAGACCCTCTAAAAGTCCCCCGTGGCAAATTCTCACAACCACTTAAAAGCATATGGGCTGGCTCTACGTTCACACCTAACCGTGGCAGGCCAGGCACATGGCGAAGCAAAGGGATAATTGCTTTGCTGCCTGGTCCAGATACAGACCCGATACTGACCAGCCGATTAGAAGGTGGGTGAGGATGGGACTGTGCAGGCCGAGGATTGAGTTTGGGGTCATCAGGCAGGAAGGATCGGCCTACGTCTCTGGAGCAACGGTACACTGGGTGATGGAAGAGAAAAAAGCGTCTGAGCAGGGGTGTTGAACCTCAGGCCCATGGGCCAATCCCAGCCCACCTGGGGTTCCAATTCAGCCCTCGGGGGGGGGGTGTTTCTAGGTGGCCCTGCCCCTGCCCCCTTTGCTCCGCCCACTGATAATTTAGTGGGTTCCTGGCTTTGGCACAGTTTCTTTTCCCATTCTGAGAGGTGAAATATCTCTCCTAAGGTTTAATTACTGGCAGTAAGAGCTTTAAGCTAAAATATGCTGGTATTTGGGGGTGTTTTTGGTCCTGCCGCTTTTGCCTTTGGCCCGCCCACCACTGGAATTTGGCCCTCTGGCTGAAAGAGGTTCAGCACCCTTGCATCTGAGGGAGGGGCGGATCTGAAAGGGCAACGGGGCTGCCAGAGAAAACAAGTGTGTTCGCCATTTGCAACTGAGATGTCATCACTTCTAAACTTGGGGGGGGGGCAGAGGAACCTGTTGGGGGTTCAGAGGAACGGTTGCTCTCATGTGCATTTTCAGCCAAAGAGTTTGATCCTATTTTTCTGGAACCACAACAGTGATTCAGATATTGAGGTGTCGAAATGTAATCAAAGGTGCCAAACCGCTATGCATTAAGGGAGTACATTTCTTTCAAAAACAATGGAAGATGAAACAAATGAGCATGGGTGTGTGTGTGTCTGAATTTTTCTGGAAAAAATGGAAAAAACTTCCATTTTTTTCTGGAAGAAACCCCCATTCCCCCCCCCCTTTTCTAGTTTTTTTCCAGGCCTTCACATCTGTATTTCAGAGGTGGGCAACCTGAGGCCCTGCAGTTGATATTGGACTTCAGCTCCCATCATCCCTGGCTGTTGGCCATGCTGGCTGAGGCTGACGGGTGCTGGAATCTGACAACCTTTGGAGGGTTTGGGGTTGCCCACCCCTGCTGTATTTGAATCACTGCCATCATTTTCCAGCCAGACATTACCTGTGTTGAACGTCTCTCTCTCTCTCTCTCTCTCTCTCTCTGTGTTCTAACCTCTTGTGAGTTCCGTTCCAGTTGCGGTCGTATAACCGGCACACCTTGGTGGCAGATCCTTATGAAGACGCGTGGAACCAGATGTTGCTGAGGAGGCAGAAGGCTCGGCAGCTGGAACAGAAGGTGTGGTCATGGGAAGGCCAGGATCAGGTCGAAGGAGGGGGTGGCTTCCGGGAGATGTTTCTCTTCAGCAATTCACACACTTTAGGCCTGCTTCAGCACCTGCCTCTCCACTTCATATTGGGCGTCGCCAGCATCATCCGGTCATGAGATAAATCTTTCCCCTGTTTTAAGCTCCAGCTGTGATCAAACTAAATGACACAAATCACATAATCTGCGTTTGGAAGTTTATACTTTTTTTTTTTATGTAGAAGCTCATCATGTGCTACTTTTTCCAGAACTGATTGGGCTTATGCTCTTTCTGGGTTCAGATTTCTTGCCGACAAAGGGCGTTTCAGGTGTCCAAGTGACTCAGCAATGGGTCGTGCACTTGCAGGTATCAGAAGCCCCACAAGGAATCGTGCCAGTCCCTGTGCTGGTTGCTGTCCATCACAATGGAATCAACGTAGTAGGGATAGTACAGTCCACAACAGCGTAGTGCAAAAGCAACGTGCTGGCTGGTGTTGCTTTCATGCCGTACCTTCCCTCACTCCCAACCTCCCAAGTGTATCCCTTTAGCGCAAAACCATCTGTGAAAGATGTTGGGAACTTGGGCATACCTTCTACCCCGCTGTCCCCCCTATGCACTGTTTTCTGATCTTCTAAAAAAAACCCATCCAAGCCCCTGATTAGTGTGGGAGTCGCCTAACAATTTCATATTAATACTTCATTCGGGTCTCTTGTTCGGTGGGAGAAATATTAAAATGTCCAAATTTGTAGGCATTTCTCATGATCAAGGTGTCTTGGTCTAGATCTATGTACCAAATGTTGGCTTTCTAAGTCATGAGGAAGTACACTAACCATTTTGATACCCCTTTGAGGCACAGTCAGTCACAAATGCCGTGTGTGTGTGTGTGTGTGTGTGTGTGTGTGTGACACACATACATGATACTAGTATCCACCCTTCCCCAATCTGGCAGCCTCCAGATTCATTGGAGGACTGCTTCCATCATCCCAGCCAATGGCCATGTTGACTGGGGAAGATGGGAGTTATAGTCCAACACATCTGGAAGGCTGGTTCTACACACTGACTGGCAGCACCCAAATATACAGGCAGTCCCTGGATTACAGACGAGATCCGTTTGTAAATCTGCCTTTAAGTCGAACTGTGTACATAAGTTGGAACAGAAGCCATGCAATGTTTTCAAAGTGTTGCAAAGTATTGTATTTAGCTCAGATTTTTACATATATGGCGGTCCGTTCTTAAGTATGAGTTGTCCATAAGTCGGGATGTTCATAACCCGGGGACTGCCTGTACTACGGAGAGGTCTCCCCAAAAGACAGTTACCTCACAGTAGATTTGCACCAAAAATTGAGGCTGTCACGTACCATTGAAAGGTGCTGAAGATTAATTAGCTCTCTGTCTGGGTCTTACTGCCCAAGGCCACATACAAAACTTAGAAATTCAAGCAAATGCCAGAAAAAAATCCTGCAGCTGCATTTGCTCCATCACAAGAAGCTGTGGGAAAGTAATTTGAAGACACGTCTAAGAGGAAAAAAAGAGGTCTTGCACCAACTAGCGGAATACATGTTTATTAGTTTTTTTTATGTAAAAAGTTTATACTCTACAGCTCCTGGAGTGGCTTATGGATCAGTAAAAACAAGTTATGTCAGTACATTGGCCAGTGTCTAATACTGCCACTGCGCTCCCGCCAGTTCTCTTTCACCAGCAAAACTCACCATCCATGCAACAGAAAGCTAGCAGTTCAAAAAGCAACCCTGGAAACAAGTGGGCACGCTTGTTTCTGGATTGGGCCAGGACAGCAGAGCTTCCTTCTGCAAGCTCCGCTGATGTGCCCCATTCCAGAAACGAGTGTTTCCTACTTGTTCCGGGCCGCTTTTAGAACTGCTAGCTCACCGTTGTGCTAGCAGTGAGTCCTGCTGGCCCGTGGGCAGACTTGGCTACTGTCCATAGTGTTCAGATGGACATGACCTCAAAGTGACTGTTTCACAAAATGGGTCTACAACAGAGGAGGCCCTGCCCTGTTCACTAGCCTACCCTTGCCTAAGGTGTGGGTCACACATGGAGCAAAGTCCCTCCTGCCTGTATCGGAGACAGTGGGGGGAGATCTTTTGTGGGAGAAGATGTTCTCTGAAGTGGATTGGCCCTTGGGCTGTTTTGGGGGCTGTAAAGGCCATAATAACCACATGGTCAGCTCCTGGAAAGGAAAAGTAGCATGTTGTCCTGGGGCATATTTTTGAGTACACACAGGTGACTGATGCAGGCTGTATGTCATAGATCAGTGTTCTCCAACCTTGGGTCCCCAGATGTTTTTGGCCTACAACTCCCAGCATGCCCCAGCCAGGAGTTGTAGGCCAAAAACATCTGGGAACCCAAGATTGGAGAACACTGTCATAGATAGAATGTGCTCTGCACCCTCTAGCAGCTGCACATTGCAGATGAAGGATAGCAGTAGCGGGCTAGCTGGTCTTTCAGGGACGTTCCTCCACCCTTGTTGATCTTCTCACAGAAGAACCGCCTGAGAAGCATCCAGGGAAACCCCAGGGTCCCCTAGTTTAAAAACCACCAACCTGATAGGTAGCCTGTGCAACTGGGCCTAAGTGAAGAGTTCATGAAGAGAACTGGAGAGTGGGCGGCCTTTCCCATAGGCCAGTTCTGTATGGCAGAAGGCATGGTGGGCCGCCATGTTGAAAAGAGGGCAAAAGGAGGCGGCTCTGAGATGAGAAAAGAGGGGAGGCGCCAATGGGGAGAGCCTTTTAGTGAACAGCCATGTGTTTCTGTTTACAGATAAACAACTACTTGACGGTGCCGACGCACAAGATCGATTCGCCAACCATGTCACGGGCGCGCATTGGGTCAGGTGAGAAGAGTGGGGGGTTGTTAGGATCTCCACCTATTAGGAAACGGTAACTTAAGGCAAGGTGGACGATTCAGGAGCAAAATTTCGAGCCTGCTTTGCTGCTGATATTTACCCCACCTGTTCATGCCTGACAGGTTCACACGTTAATGCAGGGGTGCAGAATCTCAGGCCCAGGGGCCGAATCTGGCCTTCCGGGGTTCCCCAGAAGGTCCCACCCCTTCCCCCCCCACCTCCAATTATTTACTGGTTTCCCAGCTGTTGTGCAGATTTCCCCCCATTCTAAAAGGTTGCCTTGACTCTTCTAAGGCTTAGTTACTGGCAGTAAGGGCTTTAGGATAAAATATGCCGGTATGTTGAGGGAGGGTTGGCCCCACCCATTTTGCCTTCAGCTCCGCCCCCCCCCCCCCCCAGACAATGGGACAACACTGATTTTTTGTCAGGGCCCATCTGCAGGAGGTCCCCAAAAGGCTCTGGAGCAGTGTGTTTTTAATGCATTTGGGGCAGGAGTGGACAACCTGTGGCCCTCCAGATGTTTTTTTGGCCTACAACTCCCATCATTCCTCACCATTGGCTGTACTGGCTAGGGCTGATGGAGGTTGTAGGCCAGGACATTTGGAGGGCAACAACTTGCCCCAGGCCTGTGGCTCACGCTGGCTCAGCTTGTCTTGAGCGTGGAAAGCTAAGCAGGGTCAGGCCTGGTTATTACTTGGATGGGAGACCCCTCCTCTAGTTTCCTGCATTGAGCAGGGGGTTGGACTTGATAGCCTTGTAGGCTCCTTCCAACTCTATGATCTATGAAATCTATGAAATCTCTGATTTAGGGACAGAGAGAGCTGCGAGTCAGACTGTCAGTCCAACCAACTTAGTGATGTCTGTACTGACCGGCAGCACCTCTTAGGGGTTTCGGACACTGGAGGCTCCCGAGCCCTACCTGCAGATGCCAGGGAATCAGCCACCAAGGGGCTGCCCTTTAATCTGATGAAAGGGTTAAGGCGGCACTTGCCCTTCGCCCTCCAGCAGGGAGAGCCCTGCTGGGGTGTGGGAGCTGGAGTGGACTCCCAGCGGACGGCTGCACAAGGGACAGAGTGTTCTCCCGTTGGCCGACTACCTGGGGAAAAACGACATTTCTGAGCCGCACAGCACAGGGGTGTGTGCAGGCGGCAGTAGGAAGGCACTGATCCTACACATATCCTTGGCGGTCCATGTCGCAGAAGGGGGTTGTCTGTGTTTCTGGCCCTGGCTGTGCCATCTCTGCCTTTAAAAAAGAAGAAAAGAAAAATAATATACTTTAAAGTTCTAAGTCCAAATGTCCTAAACCAGCCTTTTCCAACCTGGTGCCCTCCAGATGTGTTGGACCACAACTCCCAGCATGCTGGCTGGGGGATGCTGGGGGTTGTGGTCCAACACATCGGGGGAGGGGCACCGGGTTGGGGAAGGCTGGCCTAAACTCTGTGCCAAAACCAGCTGGAGTTTGTGGCCAGTATAAATTTTAAGAATGCAGCACCTGTGCAGATTTTCCTGTTCTGTAGAATATCTTCTCCTAGCCGTAAGGAGAGGCAAAGAGCTAGGCATGGCTCTGAAACTTTGACCCCTGGAAATGTTGCTTAGCATACACATGTGGCCTTGCACCGACATCCTTTTTTCCTGACTTCTGAGATTCTATCAGCTGTTGTCCACCTTTAAAGCCTATCTTCAGCGCAATGAGGGCTAGTAACTTGTTTGTTTGTTTGTTTGTTTTAATTAAACACACACACCAAAGAGAGCTTGAGAATGTGGAAAACTGCACTAAAGATCAACTTCTGCCCTTATGTGGGGCTTGCAGAGTAAACACAGTTGCTGCTTATAATTTTTTTAAAGTCAGGGTACAGAGTAGTTTTCCATCACAACTTTCTGACAAGTATTATTTATTATTATTTATTTATTACATTTCTATCCTGCCTTTTTGCCAGCAAGGACCCCAAGACGGCTTACGTAATCCTCCTCCTCCTCCTCTCCATCTGATCCTCACAACAACCCTGTGAGGTAGGTTAGGCTGAGGGTCCGTGACCGACCCAAAGTCACCCCGTGAGCTTCATGGCCGAGTGGGGACTAGAACCCAGATCTCCCGAGTCCCAGTCCAACAATCTAACCACTAGTTCTTGCTAAAATTTATACTAAGCATCCTCTTCGGTCAGAAAAGTTCTCAGAACCGGAGCTCAACAAAGAATGGATGATCTGAGTTGTTTAAAACATAAAACAATTTCACATTCCCAATTAGCATTTTTGGAGGGTGGGGGGAAGGGATGTTATTTATTTATTTATTTATTTCATTTTTATACCGCCCAATAGCCGAAGCTCTCTGGGCGGTTCACAACAATTAACAAGACAGTCCCTGCCCGCAGGCTTACAATGTTAGAAGCTAGGAGTGTGAGAGCGTAGGGGTGATAACGGTGAGAGGCAAGGTGCTGTGCAGAATTTTTGCATGCTCCTTCCTCGGGCCATCTTTGACTTTGGGAGTCTTGAGAATGCTACAGCTACATTCTCAGGGTTTCTCTCAGCTACCATGAGGGCTAGAACCATTCTTAAAATGTGTGTGAGTTTCTCAGAACTTTGATCACACCAGCCACTTCTGTGTTTTCAGTAACATGAACGTACATTTAAGTCACATAGCTTTCTTGGGGGCCAGTGCTTGATGAAAAAGCCCGCCTAAGGAAGCTGAAATGACAGGAGTAACGGCAAGGCAGTAGAGATGCTATTGGGGAAGGGGCATAGCTCCGTGGTCGAGCGCATGCTTTGCACACAAAACGTCCCAGGTTCAATCTCCGGCATCTCCTGATAGGGATGAGAAAGACCCCTCTGAAACCATGGAAAGCCACAGCTGCTCCGTGTAGGCCAGCCTTCCCCAACCTGGCGCCAGCCAGATGTTTTGGACTACAACTCCCAACATCCCCAAACATTGGGCTTGCTGGTTGGGGTGGATGGGAGTTGCAGTCCAGTACCCGCGGTCTGGCTCGCCATAAGGCAGGTTCCTGTGTTGTACGGCTCAAAGGGGGCAGAAGGTTCTCCGGTCCCTGCTCCGTGCAGGTTCAGGCCAAAGACTCCTGACCGCCGCGTGGGGAACGGGCGTGCCACACAGGGGTGCCTGCGGAGCGGAGAGATCCAGGCTCCTCTTGGGAAATGGACCAAGCCATGTGCCCACAGGGCAACATCCTTCGCCAGTCAGATGTGGGCGACTCTTTTCTCCTGACCCCCACGTATCCCTCGGTGAGAGCCAAGAGCAAAGCCAAGGTCTCCCCGAGGGGCACGGTGGACCTCACGGATCTCTGCCAAGGATTGTTCTCCTGCCAGCTCTTCCTTGTGCCTTTCTTCTTTCTTTTTATCAGACCCCTGCCTATAAATACGGCTGCCTCAGCAGGTCGTCCTCAGCAGGTAACGGAATGAAACCCGGCCATCCCTGCTGTGCTCTGTGCAAGCCTACCCTGCCCCCTTTTTGCATTCCCGAACCAAGGATGGAAACCCAGCAGTCCCGCATCCCAGCGCGGCTCCCCTCTCCCTTCTTAGACCCCCGTTTCCCCCACCCCACCAAGTCTTCCTTTCGTAGGGGTTGTGTGTGTGTCCTCCTGTATTCGCCACGTTCTGTAACTCCCCAACCGGCGTGCTGAGGGGCCCAGAAGTCTGCCACTGAGGAAAGAACCCCTAGTGGGCGTGAATAAATGCATAGAATTAAGGACTGCAGCAACAGTTACCCTGACGGTTACCCTGAATTAAGGACTGCAGGCATCATTCAGGCGCATGATGCCCATGAGCAGCAAACAGGTGAAGGAATGCCCTCCCTGGCTAGCCCCGCCCCCTAGACCAGTGTTCTCCAACCTTGGGTCCCCAGATGTTTTTGGCCTACAACTCCCAGCTACGCTGGCTGGGGCATGCTGGGAGTTGTAGGCCAAAAACATCTGGGGACCCAAGGTTGGAGAACACTGCCCTGGAGGAAACGATTTTTTTCCCCAGCAGCAATATACTGCCCCCTGTTGTAGTGCAAAGAATTTTGGGGGGTGGCTTGGTCTTGAGTGGGCCATGAAGACCCATGAGCTTTACAAAAGACCTGCTCCTGGTGGAGATGAAAACGGCTAACTGGTTTGTTGATCTGGATCAACACAGGTGCCTGGATTTTTGGGACTCTCCTTGGGTGCATGGCTATGGGGGTGCACGGCTATGCACTTCCAAATTTACCATGACACCACTGAGCGCGTGTCATTTTCTAGTGGGTGGGGTGGGGAAGAACATCATTTCAACCTGATCTTTGTGCTATGTGTTTCCTGGAATCGAACGAAATAATAATTCATCTCTGGCTACTTTATTTATTTATTTATTTCTTATTTCTTATATTTATACCCCGCCTTTTTTCCTGCAAGGAACCCAAGGCGGCTTACACAATCCTCCTCCTCCTCTCCATTTTATCCTCCCAACAACCCTGTGAGGTAGGTTAGGCTGAGAGTCAGTGACTGGCCCAAAGTCACCCAGTGAGTTTCATGGCCGAGCTGGGGACTAGAACCCAGATCTCCCAAGTCCCAGTCCAACACTCTCACCACTACGCCACACTGGCTCTTTCAAATACAACTACTACAGTTCCGTGTTCTTTTCTGCCCCCATGACTGAATAGAATGTTGTGTTTTGAAAGAAATTGTCTTCTGCCTGATCGCTTGAATGAACTAATAAGTATATCAATGGAACTACCACACGTGAATCGTCTGAAAGTGAATGCCCGCTATTTGAGAAGTTGGTTAGCGAGAGTTGTGCAGAATTACAAGAAGAAAGGAAGGGTGTACATGTAGCTAAATTGTTACTTAAAATTGAAATCTGATGAATGCTCATGAGTGTGAAACATTTTTCATTATTATTTTTTTACTATGACATCATACAGCCTTGAGTCCACGTTTGCCAAATGTGAAAGGTCTCACACTCAGCCCTCAGCACCCACCCACCCCGGAAATCCCAAACACCCTCCCTACTTTCTATTCCTGGGGGGAAACATTGGGGGAGAAGAAGGGAGATCAGTAATCATTACTCTTACGCAGCCAAAAGTAAACCATTGTCTGTAGGTGCACAATTTCAATTGGGAAAAAAACATCAGCTTTTGCAAACGGGAGCCTGGGAAACTCTGGTCTAGCTCCTTTTGTCTGCTCAGCTGCGTTTGTCTTTCGTCTCCCCCTCCAGACCCTCTAGCTTATGACCCCAAGCCAGACTCTGAGAACCTCCCCATCATAACCATCGACCCCGCCTCCCCACAGTCTCCGGAGTCCGTTGACCTGGTGAACGAGGCGCTGAAGGGGATGAGCCGCCTCCCGCCCTCCCCGGAGGAAGACGAGGATGAGGAAGGGCTGGTGATGCGAGCCAAAGAGCCTTCCTCTCCAGGTACAGATGACGTGTTCACTCCTGGAACCGGCGACAGCCCCAGCAACCAGCGGATAATGCGGTGCCTGAGTGACCCTGGGCCTAGGCCCGACCCCGAGGAGGGGGAGCCTTCATCCCCTAAAGGACAGTGAGCCCTGAGATGCACTACTAGACCTGACCTGTAGGGGGAGCTTCCTGCACATGTGTGCACGTGTGCACACTCACTCTCACACACACACACACACACACACACGCATACATACATACATATATATATCACGGGCTCTCTCCTTTTCTCTATCGCTTTCTCTCTTCTTTTTCGGCTCTTCATTTTGGAAGCTTTGCTAGGAGGTGAGGAAAAGCCATCAAATGGAACACATCTTGTGCCAACTGGGCAGCTTTGCCGAGGAAGCAACAACAAGAGAGAGAAAAAAACAACACCAGTCGCCCCCACATCAAGAGGAGCATTTCCTCAAGGATAGGGGTGTCCTTTGCCCCACTGCTGCTTTTTTCCTGTCATGCCAAAAAAACTGCTGTTGTTTGGGTGCCTGAAACCTCTTGTGCATTTGCACTTCGGAGAGCCAGTCTTTTTGCTGCTGCTGCTGGTGCTGCTGCCGCTCTTTCCCACACACACACACACCACCCTCTAAACACATCAGAGAAGCCGAGGAAATTTCGTTTCGCCTTGCATCTGGCATAGCAGAGTCTGTGGCCAGATGGTGTCTCGTGTTGTGCCGGTCCCTCTACCACATTCCCGTGGACCCAACCACAGCACAGGCATGCCCGAGGTGAGTGGTGAAGCTGGACCTTCATGGCACACCACACACGGCTTTAATTCACCAGCTCTTCTTTTAGCTTGTCCTCTCCTCAAGCCAATCTTGGGAGTAACAAGCCTTCTCAGCTGTTCCTCCTCCAAAGAGGCTCCCTGAAATCTCCGAGCCACTGGTGCGTTAAACCCAGTTGGTTTTCCTTTTATTTTTAGAGCGCTTCCGGCTCGGAGGGAGTTAGGTATTGTGACATCTCGACATCGCCTAGTGCCTCCACCCTCGGTTCAAATGCCACCCTTTTTGCTGACACCAGTTTCTAGTACGGGGTGATGGCTGGGTGGCAGCTGCCATTCCAAGTGTTAGAATTTGGGGGGATCCTTTTTAAATTACATGAAGCCATAGATAAATTATTCTCGCCTTTTCAACTTCCAAACCTTACGGTCGTATGGTTTGTTTTTTTGTTTTGTTTTTCTCAAATAAGAGAAAATGAGCAGTTTGTTCCTTGGAACCTAACCTGTAAGTGTGCTCTGACATTTGAGGGTTGATTGTGTCCCAGCTCTGGTGATCATGTGGGTAACTTGGCATGAGGGCACAGCTCCCCCCGCCCCTCTCTGCTACCTATCAGGATTCATATGGCCACACACACAAGCTACCGTTACGTGTCTACTACTGCATGGTGTGCGTTCGCCCTGCTGACCGTACCTCCACTTTCCCCTGCAGTTATCCACTTCCTCATCCTGGTCTAAGTGACTTTAAAAACAACAACAACACACACACACACGCACACTCAAAAGAGCATTTTGTTGACCAAAGATAAATACGTGGTTGTACATATCGAATTGCCGCTTTACTTTTTAAATTTCTTTTTTAAAACACAGGGGATCTTATTTCTGAAAAGGTGACACATTCTTCCCCGAAGGGTCCTGGGATGTCGGCAGAACAAGCTCATGCCACCTGCTCTGTCTGGGGGCAGAAATTCTGCATGCGTGCACGCACACCCCCCCCCTCTCCCTCTAGTGCAGGGGTGGGCAACTTGTGGCCCTCCATATGTTGGACTGCAACTCCCATAATCTCTCACCATTGGCTATGCTGCCTAGGGCTGATGGGAGTTGCAGTCCAGCAACATCTGGAGGACCAGAAGTTGCCCACCCCTGCTCTAGTGAAAAGCTTTAATCATCTCCCCCCCCCCCCCCCGCCTATAAACTGAGAACATGAAATCTAGCTAGCTGGGTTGGGCCTTAGCTTTTAGCAATATCTGATCCAGAGGAGATCTAATCCCAGCCAGTTTTCTCTCCTTCCAGCAGGTACCTCTCCCAACAGGGGGGGGCCCTCCAGCCTCTGCTCTCCGTAGCTCCCTACTTTTTCTCCCATAATGGGCACCATCACCTTTCCATAGAGGGCGCTGTGCTTCCCGTGCCTCTTTCAGTCACCTTATCCATTCTCTCCATCACTTCCACCACTGGCCTGGGTTTCTTGGACTCTAGCCTCTCTCGTTAGCCTGGGCTATAAACCCCCCATTTCTATCCTCCCCCCCCCCCCAATTATATATTAAGCAGGAGCTCCGTGATTATTCCACAACCACCTTTGCAAGTAAAAGCAAGGCCCGAGTGTCTGGAAGTCAGGGAAAAATTCCCCCTGGGGTGGGGTGGGGTGGAGGTGGGTGGGCCACAAAGATAAAGTGTTGCCTACAGAACAAGCAGGGCAGTTGAGCCCTGCTCAGGCATTCGCGTTGCGTGTTCAAAGATGCAAGTGGGGAGTTCAGGAACAAGCGTGGGCAACTTCTGTAGCGGGGAGCCTTTCGTATTCCAGAACCCTGGAAAATCTATATTGCGCGGGGATACAAAACATGGATACAAAAGTCTCCCCACTGCAGACATTCAGCATCAACATGTGGAGGGCAGTGAGAGTGGCACCAGGAAGAGGCAGAGCCAGCAAACTCATCCGCTCTCTCCCTTCTCCTGCGCTCATGCTACTCTCAGATGAACTGCCTGATTTAATAGGGTTGTGGTCAAATTGTGGACGGCACCACTCCAGACAACAGGTGCAGGAAGCGGCATGATTTAATGCTCCCCCATATGGGGGGGGGGATGCTCTGCACATAGAAAACTAGCATGTCAGGGAAGAGGGTTCTAGCCTAGCTTTTGCCCTGTGATCTAGATTTCTATATGCGGGGAGTTATACCTATATATGGGGAGGATTCAATCATGCACCCACCCTGCAGTCTGGAGTGGTATGCTCCACGAACAGTTTGACCATGTGTGATCTGCCTGTTGTGTAGAGCAGCCCTTAGCCCAGGGGTGGGCAACGTGTGGCCCTCCAGATGTTGTTGGACTGCAACTCCCATCAGCCTTAACCAGCATAGTCAATGGTGGGGGGATTCTATGGGTTGCAGTCCTACGAGATCTGGAGAGCCACAAGTTGCCCACCCCTGCCTTAGCAAAAGATGGCCTTTCTGGTCCAGATGTTGCAGGGATTCCCTGTTGCTTACACCCAAAGCGGGTAGACTGTGATGTCCCTTTTCTGTACATGGGCCCATCCCTTTATAGCAGGGGTGGGCAGCTTGTGGCCCTACAGATGTTTTGGCCTACGATTCCCATCAGCCCTAGCCAGCGTAGCCAGTGGTGAGGGATGATGGGTGTTGTAGGCCAAAACATCTGGAGGGCCATAAGTTGTGCACCCCTGCTTTATCAGATGCTGCAGTATGGCTCGTCAAAAGAGAGTAAGTCCTGATTCCTGCTGCGTTTTGTGCTTCTGTCTTACACTGAACTGATCTCACATCTCAGTCTGCTTCTTTCGAAGTGGGCTGATCTATTTATTTACACGTGTGTGTTTTTTTTGTTGTTGTTATTAAGGTTGGGGTGTGTGTGCGTATGGTGTGGGACAGTAAGGTAGAGAGAGAGAGAGAGAGAGAGAGAGGCCGTGCATATTTTGGTATTGGTTCTGCACTTCAGCTACCAAATGATATTGTGAGTCTGTTATCAAGATGTCTTTCAAGGACGGTGCCCTCTTACAGAGACATGCCTGGTGCCTGCTGATTCCCCCCCCCCCAATAGCCTTCCCTTCCGCCCTCCCCTGAAGGGGGCATTTCCTTTCGTTGCCCCTGTGCTGTGCCTTTCTAGCCATACGGTGTCTGCCTGCGCAAAATGGTGTTGTGATTTGCCACTCTGTTTGCCCGGGGGCCCAGCCGGAAGGGCCGGGGCGCAGCCCATCAATTGCTCTGTGCATGCTTGTCCGTCTTTCCATCCAAATAGTGACCGACCCCCCCCCATCACCCTCGCCCCGCCAGAGGGGAAGAGCTGCGAGCGGCACAGGTAAGAGAGGGGATGAGCGGCAGAAAGGGGGCCCATCTGGCTTGCCCCCCCACAACTCTGTGTATTCTCTATCTAACTTGGGCCTTGCCATTGCTCTCTGCTTCAGGCTAAGTAGGGGTCCAATAGCCCGCGGTAGCCTATATTGTGCTTTCGTGTACAAACTGCTCTGTCTCCAGCAGGGAGCTGTTAAAGCAATGAAAACTATTGTATAAAAATACGTGTAAAGAGAGTCTTTTTACATAAATATTCTAATAAATGAATGTTTTAATTTTTAATGGCCTGTGATGATTCTTCTCCCCCCCCCACCCCCCGTTCATTCTCATTTTTAACAAGTTTCCCTACTATGGATTCTAGCAGATGTTTAGTGCAACACAGGCTGGGTATCTTTTTGATAACTTTCAGGGGCTGCATTTCAGTGGTGGGCCGGACCAAAGGCAAAACGGACCGGCCTAAAATGCAAAAAATACCAGCATATTTTAGCATACAGCTCTTACTGCCATCAACGAAGCCTTAGGACTGTTACTGTATTTTGGAAGCGAGGGGGGGGGAACCTGTGCAAAAGCCGGGAAACCACCCAACGATTCGGGGAAAGGGGTTGGGGCCCGGGGGGTGGGAAGGTGCATAGCTTTCTGGGAAACCACAGAGGGCTGGATTTGGCCTCCAGACCTGAGGCTCTGCACCCCTCTTGTAGATAGCTTAGGACAGTGATGGCGAACCTATGGCACGCGTGCCACAGCTGGCACGCAGGGGCCTCTGTGGGCACTCGAGCCATTGGTCGCCAGATCGTGAAAAGACCATCGCCTTCTGCATTCAGCGTCGGGTTTCCATAGTAACTCCTCTCCACTCATTCCTCGCTGGCCTCCACAGGCAGGCACACTCCAACATCTCCACCCCCAGAAGCGGACTGCGCAGGCACCCAGCCCTCCTTCTAACTGAACAGACAGCTCAGAAGCACAGCGCACGCGCGCCCAAATCTTTGCGCGCCCAGTGAAGAGCCATGCCCTGAGACAGAGCGGGGCGCAATTAGCTAGTGCCCCCTTCTCCTTCCTGCCAAATTTAAGGCACTTTGAAATAAATAAGTTGGTTTTGTGTTGCAGTTTGGGCACTTGGGCTCAAAAAGGCTCGCCATCACTGGCTTAGGATGTGACCATTCAATAGCATACATTTCTCTTACGTTATTGATTTGTGAGGGAGGCCAGGGAAATTGCTAGCGTGCTAATTTTAGCATGCCCAAGAGCTCTGCAATACATTCCTGGAGGTAGTTACCGGGGGGGGGGGGGGAAGTGAATTTTTCAACGTTGAACCAGCCCAGTTTGACTGTATCCATACCGGTAATTCAATCCATGAATTGTGTCCATTCATTGTGTCATCTAATTTGATTTTGTGAAACAATGCATAAGCATTTTTAGAAACTGGACATTTTTTCCGATTGTACCATAGGGGAATTTTTTTTCTTGGATATTTTCTGTCCCACATCACTGTTGGGAGGCTGTATTTTTTTGTTTTATGTACAGTGTGCCCAGGCTGTTTTCCCAAGACAATTGCCCCCAAGCATTGTCAGAATTTAGAATATCGATAGAAATTGCATTACGCAACATGACACAAAACTAAACTGAATATTGACTCTCGCTGATGATTTTTAGCCTTGCTTTACATTTAAGTGGCAAATAATAAGTTGAATTCAGTCATCAAAGGAGCCTGGAGGACTTCCCCGGGGGAAACATCCATTGGCTACATTCATTGAGGGAGACACCTGTAGACCTCCAGAACTCCAGATGTTGGATTCCATCTCCTGTAATTTCCATCCACCATGGCCAGGGGTGATGGGAGTTGTAGTCCCGACAACATCTGGAGGGCCACAGGTTCCTCTTCCCTGCTCTATAGAAACCATTCCCAGCCTTGGGTCTCCAGGTGTTTCATAGATTTCATAGATCATAGAGTTGGAAGGAGCCTAGAAGGCTATCGAGTCCAACCCCCTGCTCAATGCAGGAAACTAGAGGAGGGGTCTCCCATCCAAGTAATAACCAGGCTTGACCCTGCTTAGCTTTCCACGCTCAGACAAGCTGAGCCAGCATAAGCCACAGGTGTTGCTGGACTGCAACCTCTTCCCCCATCATCCATGACAATTGGCTGTGCTGGCCGGGGATGATCAGAGCTGTAGTCAACAAGATCTGGGAGACCCATGTTTGGGAAAGGCTGCTCTGTGGGAATAACCATCTGTAAAACACAACTCACCCACCACCACCACCACCCCGCATATTGTCAAAGCTTAAAACCGTGCCGCTCCAAAGAAGTTGTCATAAATCACACGAACACTAGGTGGCAATCTTCTTCCTTGAGTAGGGATGATGTATGACCATTTCGTTTCTGTTTGCAAATTCAGCTAAATCTGTCCTGTTCTCGCCATCGCCAACATGAGCAAGAGCACTTTTTATTTTGAGAAATGCGCACTTCATGCATGCGCCTCCACGGGTACAGGAGCCCTCCCCCCCCCACATTGTTTTAGAAGTTATGGAGAGCACAGCAACGGCGATCGGGGCCATGAGAGGTGCAGTGCAACTTTGAGGGCAGCGCTACACACGCAACACAACAGCCCTTCACCATGGACATCCTGCTCATATGAGGAATGGGTCAAGAGCGCCCTTCTGGAGGGACTGACAGAGTTAAGGGCATCTTTCCAGCACCGTCCCCAGCCCTAGTTTCATGCGCTGCTTGTCGCCCTGATGGGGACGGTGAGCGGCATGCGAGTGGACTCCGCCTCCTTTGAGCGCCTCTAGCTCTACACACCGGGATGGCAAGAAGTGCATGAAGCAGGGACTGTGCTAGGTCCTGGAAAGATCCGGGGCTGAGGCGACAAGACAAAAAAAAAAAAGAGAGAGAGAGAGCACACATTTGCATATGGTAATTTAAATATGCCCTAAAGTCTCTCTCTGTCTTTAAAGGACCCCTTCTCCTAAGGACACCCCTGTTTGTAAAAAGGGATGTATGGACAGGGGAGAGGAGGGCATTTGATTTCAGAAATCTCAGGCAGAAAGATTCAAGGGGTGGCAGCAGGTGAAGCACATGTGGGCCAAAAGCCAGCTAGTCCAGGGGGATCAGATCCTTAGGGCCCCTGTACCTTTCAGCAAGTGCCCCTGGAGAGCAGGGCGGTGAGGCAGATGGCCTCCCAGAGATTCAGGGCTCCAAATGAAAGATTTTGGGCTCCAGCCCTAGTGAGCCACCTCCCAACACCACCTCTGGCATAAAGGAAGACTTTGGCCAGCGCTGGGTTGAGCAGTCCCTCCCAGCATCAACCAAGTTCTTAGCTTCACACACGCCCACATCCCCCTGCTAGCGCAGAGTCACAGGGAACAGTGGTGATTCTTCAGGGGCCGGGGCTCTGCGGGCCAGATGAGGAACTTCCACCGTCCAGATTAGGCCCACGGGCCGAAGGTTCCCCATGCCTGGGCTAAAGCTTTTTTCTGGGCTGTGTGTCCCTTGGAGCCATCGCTGCAGGCTAAATTCCAGCTGAGGTGGTGGCCTCTTCCTCCCGCAACTGCCACCTTGGGCTCATTTAAGAACCAGCTTGCCTCGAGGGAAAGAGTGAGAGGACAGACCAGCCTGCCTCGAGCACCCTGATGGCAACCCCAGAAGAACAGAGGAGGGGGGGTTTAAGGTTTACGCCAGCCTTCCCCAACCTGGTGCCCTCCATATGCATTGGGCCATGACTTCCGTTGGCCCTGTTGACTGGGGGGATGATGGGACTGGTAGTCCAACACATCCGGAGGGGAGCAGGTTGGGGACGGCTGGTTGAAGCCATCCGTTAGCCGCTCTGCCAAGCATGGAAGCTCTGGCCAATGAAGCCTTTGAACACGTGTGCAGTTTATGTTTCTACTGTACCTCCCCTTGGCAATGCGGCTTCTGCTGTACGTCACCTTGTGCAGGACATTTTAGTGTAGGGGAAATTCACAAATGAACTGTTTGAAAAAAGCACATATTAAACATGCATACATTTGGAAAATGCACACGTTAAAAATGTGTACCTTGGGAAAATGCACACAAATACGCTTCAGTCCATGGGAGAAGACTGCGTGCACTGCAAAGACGTGCACAATTGATGTATACATTTGGAAAAAAATATGCACGGAAATGCGCACGGATTTTCATGTGGAAAGAAAAAAAGCAAAGCAAAGCTCGCAATATGATACGGACTTGAGCTGGAGGAAGGAGCTTCAAGATGGAACCCAGAAAACTTCGGCGAACTCGAGTTTTGCCAATTCGCACATCCCTCGTTACAAATGAGCCAGAACATCCTGTGTGTGTCGGAAGGGTGGGCAGTATGCGCCCTCCAGATATTTTGGCCTACAAGTCCCATCAGCCCCAGCCAGCATAGTCAATGGTGAAGGGTGATGGGATTTGTAGGCCAAAACATCTGGAGGGCCACACGCTGTCCAGTCCACGTGATTGGAACACGGGGATCTCCTTGAACCGACGCCGGAGCTTACAGTTTCTTCCCATTATTCCCACGTGCCGCCCATCTTGAAAATGCTTGCGAGAAACTCGGAATCTGCCTGGTCCCCAAACCTGCGCTTCGGGTTGACTTTGCTGCCGTCAGCAGGTGACTCGCCACTTTTGGACGCCATTCAGGCCTTTCCAGATTGCTATTGGGAGTCTAAAGGATAGACACAGCAGAGCCAATTCAAATGTTAAGGAAGAGCTGCTGCTCTGGGAAAGCACCAATTCAGAATGTAGGTGGGTGAGCATTTGTATGTTTCCCTCACATTAAAAACACCGTGTGCGAAAAGCTAGCATGTCAGGGAGAAAGAGAGGTAACCTTTGGGATGTGCTAAATTTCCACATAATGGGAGAGGGGGGTTGATGTAAGGCAGGGGTGGACACAAGGTAGATCTCCAGATGTAGATTCATACAATACAATTTTATTGAAGGCAACCAAATACTGGTTTTAGCCAGTTAGTTACATAAAATACAATAAAATAACACATTAAAACGTTCATACAGATAAGGCTAAAACTTTACATGTTACAATATTAAAACATACATGAGCAAACCGCTAGAACCTTACATCTCAAGACTGGCTACATACTTTTGTCTGAGCTGGGCAGCCTTTACAGCAAATTTGGCATTGCTAATAATAATAACTGTCCTGTCTGTACTGGACAGTAAATATTTAATCTTATCCATATCACTGCAGGTTGGAGTCATCCCAATAAATTTCTCTAGGTGCTCTCCCCTTGGTGTATCATAGAGTCTACAGTATAACATGTAATGTATAATATCCTCTACCTGTTGGCCACCACAACAAATGGGTAACAAAATTTCCAGCACCACATTCATAGATCATAGAGTTGGAAGGGGCCTACAAGGCCATCGAGTGTCCAACCCCCTGCTCAATGCAGGAAACTAGAGGAGGGGTCTCCCATCCAAGTAACAACCAGGCCTGACCCTGCTTAGCTTTCCACGCTTAGACAAGCTGAGCCAATGTGAGCCACAGGCCTGTGTTGGACTTCAACTCCCAGAAGCCTCTGCCAGCATGACAGTTGGTCAGGAATTCTGGGAGGTGAAGTGCAAGGCCCATAGCTGATTCCGACTCCCTCACCACATGAGCATTAGGTGCCCCGCTATGCGAATCTTAATTTCCCACAATGCCCTGGAATTATGCTATGTCAGGGTCATTGTGGGAAATTTATATGGCAGGCCACTCAACACTGCATTGGACTGCTGCTCAGGCCTGCAGCCAGTGGTGGGCTAGCCCCCCCGCTCAAATTTTCTCTGTCCCCCTAATTTTTTTTACAAATAATTAAAGCAATAGTTTACCATTTTGTCTTTAAAAGGTCCCCCCCTTTTACCTCCTGCCCTTGGGCACCCTCCGTGAGCCCCCTCCCCAAGCCTTCCTCCCCCGGGCTTGGAGGCTACTGGGGGCTTGGGGATGATGTGGGGGGAATGATGTGGGGGAAATGAATCCCGTGTATTATCTCCAATCTGTGCTCGGCGATAACGAAGTGTGCAGCTCCCCCTCCCAATGGATGGAGAAAGGAAAAATGGGTGGGACTGAATGATGTCATGGGTGGGGGAGAGGTTCCCCACCGCTGTGCTAGTTGGATGACCGGTGGTATAGTGTCAGGGTGGGCTGGGGTCGATCACAGAGGGGCACAGCTCTGGGACTTTTTTCAGAACAGGAGCACTGATGTCATCTGCCAGAGTGCCAGTGTAACTGATGGCCTCTCCTTGCTGTGGCAAATGAATGAGGTGATAACGAGGCTTTCAAGTTTTATTAGCGTTTGTGATAGATTAGCAAAGAGGGAGCCAGAGAAGGAGGAAGATAATTAAGCAGAGGCTGGGTACTTGCTTCCTTTCATTGTCGTCATTGATAATGACAGGGTTTGCACAACACGATGGGTTGTCATGTTGTGCAAACCTGGGCCGATTTCCCTGGGGTAGCCCGTGTATGGGCACCAAGCCTCCCCAACAACCCGTGGCTTGTTCTAGGTTTTTTAAAAATCCACAATGGGTTGTGGTGTCATCCGAACCAAGATGGCTGACATTGTGGGTAGGGGTAATGGGCTAGTGAGCCCCATGGCGAGAGCAGCAAAATACCCTTGCCCCTCTTGCCATGGGGCTCCCAGGCAAGCACCAGTGCCAGCCGCCCCCAAAGTACCTAAGTGCTTTGCTTTTTTGCTTTCCCCCCATTTTTCCCCAGAGATCAGGAAAGTCGTTTGTCAAGCTGGCTTTCCCAACCCCCATTTTGACAGCTATGAGCAGCTCAGAGCTCGGGCAGAGGAAAAAGAGGGAGGGAAGGGGGCATGCCAGTGGGCATCCACCATCCCTACTCCCAGCAAGGTGAGCGAATTAGATGGGCACAGATCCCCATCCACTACAGAAAGGATTTCCAGAGGATGGAGAAGTTGCAAAAAGCTTCTGCTGTGCCTGCCCCCCTGCCAGGCTCTCGGCAGGGATACTTGGAGTGCTCCGACAGTGTTCCGTCCTGTGGAGTAGGGTTGCTCTCAGATGTCTGTTTTCTGAATCTCCCCCCCCCCCCCCGAGAGCTTCAGCTATTGGGCAATCTAGAAATGTAATAAAATAAAATAATGGGGCCATCCAGAATTCTACCTCATCATAGCATATCATAGATTCATAGGTCATAGAGTTCAAAGGAGCCTACAAGGCCATCGAGTCCAACCCCCTGCTCAATGCAGGAAACTAGAGGTCTCCCATCCAAGTAATCACCAGGCCTGACCCTGCTTAGCTTTCCACGCTCAGACAAGCTGAGCCACAGGCCTGTATGTTGGATGGGAGACCCCTCCTCTAGTTTCCTGCACTGAGCAGGGGGGTGGACTTGTAGGCCCCTTCCAACTCTATGATCCTGGACTATGTAGTTCAGTTCTCAGAAGAGTAGTATGTGTTTGGTGTTTGTGGGTTTTTTTGGGGGGGGGGTACATTAAGAGCAGGGAGGATGTCAGCCTCCTCCCAGACTCTGGGAAAATGACTCTGAAAGTAAATAGTGCCCTAAATTCCAGGCGTATAACAAGCTGCCCCAGGCAGCAATCAGGCTCAGCGGCCTTGCTAACTTCACAGCTAACTGCTGAGTCTGTAGTAGGACTCTGCAGTAATTTTAGGGCCAAAAACCAACACCGCTTCCTGAAGCAGCCAAACAGGAGTAATGCAGGGAGGGATATTAGGACACTGAATAAATAAATAAGAGGACATTATTATTACTGCCATGCCCCTTAATTAAAGTAATTGGCTATAATAGCCAAAGCGAGGAGAGATGCTGCAAATTCCCACTTTGTAGGGCATTTTTGCCCCTGGGGAGCTGGACTAGCAGGATTGGTTCTGTGGCTGCACAGCTTTAATTGAATCGAATCCCCTCCCTTTGCCCGGTTCCCAGGCTGATATGGATCAGCAATACGTGACAGGGTAGGAAGGAACTGGGCCAGACTGGCTGGGGGTGGAGGGGTTGAGTGGCATCCTTAGTTGGCCTTGGGGTTGCCCAAATGGAGGCCAGGGAGGCCCTGCCATTTCCAGAAATTAGCGACAGGAAGGCATTGGCAGATTCAGGCAGAGACCTCGTTGTTCATCAGTCACTGCTAGCTCAGATCCCATCAGATTATATTGAAGTTGGGATTTTTCGCCCCAACGTGCATCACTTTACACTTGCTTACGTTGAACTGCATTTGCCATTTTGATGCCCACTCTCCCGGTTTGGAGAGATCCTTTTCAAGCTCCCCACAATCCCTTTTTGTTTTCACCACCCTAAATAATTTGGTGTCATCAGCAAACTTGCCACTTCACTGCTCACTCCTGATTCCAGATAATTTATGAATAAGTTGAAAAGCATGGGTCCCAATACAGATCCCTGTGGGACCCCGCTGTTTACATCCCTCCATTGGGAGAATTCACCATTTATTCCTAGTACTCTCTGCTTTCTGTTCTTTAACCAGTTACTGATCCTCTTATTCCATGACTGCTAGATTTGCTCAGGAGTCTTTGGTGAGGCTTGTCAAAAGCCTTTTGGAACTCCAAGTAAACAATGTCTACCACATGTTTATCGACACTCTCAAAGAACTCTAAAAGGTTAGTGAGACAGGACTTACCTTTGTGGAAACCATGTTGATTCTTTCTCCGCAGGGCTTGCCCTTCTTATGCTTACTAATTTTATCTTTAATAATGCTTTCAACCAATTTACTTGGAACAGATATTAAGCTAACCAGACTGTAATTTCCCAGATCCACCCTAGATTCTATTTTTAAAAATTGGTGTTACATTTGCCATTCTCCATTCCTCCAGTACAAAGGCTGATCTTAGGGGCACATACATTACATATTTTGTTTGAAGGTCAGAAATTTCATAGCTGAGTTCTTTAAGAACTCTAGGATGGATACCATCTGGGCCTGGTGATTTATTAACTTTCAGTTTGTCAATAAGGTTGAGAACTTCATCTTTTGTCACCACTGTTTGCCTCAGTTCCTCAGACTCCCTTCCTGAAAACATCAGTTCAGGCACAGGCATCTGTCCTGCATTTTCTGCAGTGAAGACAGATGAAAAGCATTCAGTTTCTTTCTGCGCAATCTCCTCATCCTCTTTTAGTATTCCTTTAACTCCATTGTCATCCAACGGTCTAACTGCCTCCCTAGCTGGTTTCCTGCTTCTGATATATTTTTAAAAATCTTTATTGTTGGCCTTGAGGTTGTTAGCGAAATGCTCCTTAAAATACTTTTTTAAAAAAATCTCTTATTGTCTGCCTGCATCTCCTTTGCAAGCTTGTGCTCGCTTTCATTTTCTTCATTTGGGCAAGACTTCCGTTTTCTGAAGGAAGCCTTCTTTTCTCTAATAGCTTCCTTGACACTGCTCATTAACCATGCTGGTGACCTCTTGGGCTTGGTGCTACCTTTCCTAACCTGTGGTATACATTCTAGCTGAGGTTCTATTATTGTGATTTTGAGCAACCTTGAACCTCCAAGCATTTTGAAGGGATTTAACCCTCTAGACTCCCCCTTGCAACTTCCTGTTTTACCACTTTCCTTATTTTAGAGAAGTTTCTTCTTTTGAAGTCAAATGTGACCATGTTGGACTTCCTTGGCAATTTCCCCTTTAAATATATTTTAAATCTGATAACACTGTGGTCACTGTTTCCAATTGGTTCAACAATATGTACATCTAATACTAGGTCCTGGGCAACACCACTTAGGATTAAATCCAGGGTCACCTCCCCTTGGTCAGTTCTAGGGCACAGTCATTTAGGGCACTGAGAAATTTAACCTCGTTGTCATGACTGGAACATACATTTATCCAGCCAATGTGGGAATAATTGCCCATTATTACAACACTTCCTCGTTTGGAGGTCTCCCTGATTTCATTTTCCATCTCATGATCACCCTGAGTGTTCTGGTCTGGGGACATGCTAATACTTCATTTTATCTTATTTTTTAATAGTTTTTTATTTTTATTTTGTTTTGATTTATTGAAACTCACAATAAAAAAACTAATGGAAAAAAAATGTGGCACTCTGTGCAATACACTGGATAGCTCCCACACCTCTGTTGGCTTTCTAACTTCATAACTGTTTTGTTTTTTTTAATTGTTAGTATTGAGTTTGTTTACCTGGAAAACTAATTTATTTACTGGGAGAAGGTGGGGAATTAGGTGGGGAATTTATTTACTGTTATTTATTTGTATTTTATAGTTATTTATTTATAGTTACTTACTATGAGAAGGGAGGGAAGGGTTGACTGCCCTGCCCGGGCCTCCTTACTCTGTTGCTGAACTTGCACGGGTGCTTAACTCGCTTGTGCGCTGATGCTTCGTCGCTGGGGCAGGAGGCGCTCCATCAGTGGGGTTCCTCACGCTGGAGCCTGCCTCCTTATACAGCTCTCACTAGCTTGGCCCAACTGCTGCTGCAGCCCATCTACGGCTAATTAGAGGGCCTTGTTTGGAAAGCAAGGGAGGCTGTGGCTGAACTACTGGTATGTACTAGCTAACAGTGAGTGGAAATGCAGGTCAGTTGAGCCCCCTGGGAGTGGAGATTTTCTGGGAGAGGACAATAGTCAATGGGTTGCTGGAGGGGACAACAAACAAAAGGTAGGTCATTTGGGAAGGAATGTGGCTCAGACTTCCCTGGGGATGCAAGGGGCTGAGCGGCTGACACTGGGTATCAGGCATGTGGTTTACAAGGGCTGAGTCGCGTGTGTGTGTGTGTGTGTGTGTGTGTGTGTGTGTGTGTTTAAAAAAAAACCCTAAATGATAAGCCAAACTCTCAAACTTGGGATAAGTCTATTTCTGAGCTTTTTGGCGATGTGTAAGTTCCAGGCAGATCTTCTCCATCATGAGGATCAGCAACCTGGATAACAAGCGCTGGCAAATGCAGGGGCCCTTGTGCCAGTTGCAATAGGTGGAGTAGTATATTGTGTGCCCCGTGGCGTGGGTGAATGAACTCTCGTAGCATGGAATGAACTTGCAAAGGAAAATAGGACAAAGACGGCCTTTCAATTTGTAGACTGGCACTTCTCCTTCTTTGTTCTTCTCCAAATGTCCTCGCAGTCCTTATCCTAAAAGGAAACTTGGACAGCATCTATCAAAGGTGCGATTACGACTGTTTTACAATAACATATTGGTGTTTGTTTTACAAAGGCATTCAGGTTTTCTTGGAAGGCTTCCAGGAGATTCAAACAGAGATGTAGCTGCAGTGCCGGCTCTGGGTTTTTGAGGGCCCTTGAGCAAGATACCCTCAGTGCCACCCCCCTCGGTGTGTCTACTCCTCAGCACTGTTGTCACAAGCTGCTCTTGCCCCTCATCTTCTTCCTCATCATTGCTAGGCTACCATCATCATCAGGCGATCACTCGTGACCGAGTAAGATTGTCTTCCAGGATAAAAATTTACAAAAAGAAAAATTTTAAAGGAGGAAATTCTAAAGAAAATTGTGTCAACTCTAGCGATGGGTCCGTAAGTGACTGCGGAGGCCAATTCTAGATCCACATAGCTTCCCACAGTGAGGACACAGGTTACCAGATGGCTAGGCTACCACTCGCTTGCTTGACAGGCAGAGAGCCAAGTGAGCAAGCCGGCAGTGGCATCTACTACTACACCTTTTCACCACTACTGCTATTTGGGCCAGAGAGAGAGGCAGGTGAACAAGGGAGCCGGTGTGGCGTAGTGGTGAGAGTGTTGGACCGGGACTCGGGAGATCCGGGTTCTAGTCCCCGCTCAGCCATTAAACTCACTGGGTGACTTTGGGCCAGTCACTGACTCTCAGCCTAACCTACCTCACAGGGTTGTTGTGAGGATAAAATGGAGAGGAGGAGGAGGATTATGTAAGCCGCCTTGGGTTCCTTGCAGGAAGAAAAAAGGCTGGGATATAAATATAATAGATAAATAAAGAAATAAAGGAGGTCGCCATGGTGAAGAGGAGGAGCAACTCCAGGCAGCTGTTTTTAGTGAGCCCCTCCTGGGGTGTGGGCCCTCGGCAGGTGCCCAAACGTGCCTACTCTTGATGCCAGTCCTGTGCAGCTGTGACTGAACCAGATAAATGATGTTGCCCCCTGACAAGCATTCCTGCCCAGCTTTCAACATGCACATCCTTTGGTGTGAAAAGATGACAGATGGCCATGTTGTTGCGGGCACCTATCCTTCCTCATTGATCAGCTGTCATGGTAAAATGCTAGTTTTTGTTTTTCCGACAATCATGGAAAATTGGGGAGAGATTTGCTTCTCTCTATCTCTTTATTAACATCTTCATATTTAATGAGACTTTCAGTTTCAGTGGAAACATGATGAACTGGATTCAAAAGAGGGTCCAAGGGAGCTATACAAGCTAACGTGAAATGAATGAGAGGACAGGTTGCACATCTAATTAAGCGGTTTTTGTTTAGGCAGGATACAGTTAAGGGCACTGTGGCATCACATGTATTGATACTTGAATTGATATGTGTGTAGAGAAAGTGTCAGAGTTTCCTGCACCACACACACACCTCCTCACGTGTAAATAAGATGTATAATCCCAGCTGGGGGCTGGGAAATGCAAAATGTACATAGTTTCTCTGATGGCTCCTGAAGCAGTCTCTCCCATGCAAATGCGGCAAAGAGCCACCCCTCCCCTGCCTGGCCCAGATGAAGTTCATCCTGATTGGCTAAAGACACCTGGGCTACTGAAAGGAGGGGTGGGGGGAAGAATCTATACTGCTGCTGTGGCTTCTGGTTTGCGTTGTTGTCTGCATGCTTTCGCTGGAGTAGGGTTTTTTTGCTGAGGTAAGCCCTGAAGAGGACCAACCCCCAGGTAAAGGAAGTGCCTGGGTATTTATACAGTAAAGAACTAGTTTTGTTGTTTTATAGCTCTACTTGTATGTACCAAAGTGTCCCCCCACCTTTCTCCCTCTTCCCTCATTCCCCACCTTGTACTGTAATCTGTTTACCTTAAATAAACTTTCCTGGTTTTACCCCACACGGTGTGTGTGGTCCTCTGTGTTCAAGTTGCTAAATCCCGTTTATATAGACCAAGGGCAAGGCCCTGCGAGAATCTAGTGTCAAGACGGCAGAGCCAAAGCTGGCAGTTTTGACACCTTTGATTTGCGTCTGAGAAAAGGAACGTTTGGCAGTCCTTCACAATATGTGACAGGAAAAAAATCAAAGAAGGCTTGTTATCTCCAGTTTATTACGTTGTGTTAGCTCAAGGGCTTTTCCCCTTTACTGAAGCTTCTGCTTCTTGGATATTGATTAGGGAATAAAGTTCTGCCCTTTCTTGACACGTGTTTTTATTACGTGGGGATGTCTTTTCTCTGCCTTTCTGTATGTTCCATCACACAACCACTAGGTGGCCCTGTGGTATAGCGGAATTGTACAACTACACGAGGGTTTTATGCCGCCATTTCCAGATAGTACCAGACTCCAAAAGCTGCGGAAATGGTTGCTGAGAACTGGAGGATAATGACGTCATGTAAAGCACCCACAAACTACCGGAGTGAGGGATATAATGAGCGCACATTAATGCCTTGTGTAGAAAGGCTCTTCAACTAAGGGTGGGGAACCTGCAACCCTCAGCCTAATTTCAAAAGCCATTTGCATGCGATCTCTTCAAACCTCTGGTGAGAGAGTTCTGTCAACCTTCCCTTGAAGGTTTCCCTAGGCTTCTAGCTCCCAGATCAGTTTCAGGGTCCATGTGTGGCACCCCTGCTGCCTGCCCCACAGGACTTTGGGGGGGGGGATGCCTCTTCTTTTAAATTAGTGTCTTGGTCACAGGCTGAGGCCAGCATGGAAGACGAGTTCCTGGTGTCTGACCCAAACATTTTGCCACCGCATTCTCATCTCTGCATCAAAAGACCAGCCTGAATAAGACAGATATCCAGGGGAGACTGATTACTCCTGTGTCAGTGGGGCTCCTGATCCATTCCAGCGTTTATTCTGAGCTTTATAGCAGCTCTCCATGGTGCTGTACTCCATCCCCAAAATAGGCTTCACCCCCAAGAAGTCACCACCAGCCTCCCCTGCTGGTCAGCCCACCACATGGGAAGAGAGAAGGAGAAAAGAGGGTGATGGAAAGAGAGAGTAAAGGAGGTGTTGTGCCTCCAGTAGGTCAGACAGAGACCAGCCGGGCCGGAGTGTGTTTGGGGTGGGGCCAGGCTACGTGCAGCCTGACCCAGCTGGGCAGCCTTACCAGTCAGCGCCTACTCAAAAGGCAGGTCCCAAACACACTCAGAGGCTGGAAGCAACTGGTTTGCTAATACAGCTACAGCCGGACGCTCCTGACATTCCCGAGCGACCCCAGACTTCTGTACCTTTGAACGACCCTGACTTTGCCTGATCCCGAACTGGTTTACGTTTGCTCTGTTTTGGACTGATATATCTTGGCTTCGACCCTCAGGACTGTGATAACGACTACGGCTTATCTCGGAACTGGATGGATTTACGACAGAGCAGGTGGCAGAAAGAGAAGGGATGCTCACCCACTTTTGTCGCTGGCGCTGCCCACCTCTGGGTTATCCTTCCCCCCCCCCCCCACGACTGCCGATATGTTCTCCCTGACTGATTACTCAGGAGGGAATGTGGCTCTCAACAGAAAAAAAAAAAAAAAAGGTTGCCTGGCCCTGCTTTAGGCAACATCAAGGGGAAGATGCGGAAGGATGTTGAATAGAACTCTACCTGGGCATCAGTTTCCTTCACACCATTAGAATCATGTGAGGGAGAGTTGGAAATAGCCTGCCACCTCCACCACCCCCTCCCACACCATCTGCATGTGGATGACCCTGTGCTATTCATAGTGGATCGCAGGGCCAGGTGCCAAATCCAGCCCGCCTATTGTCCACGTTCCCCAGATGGCCACGTCCCCTTCCACCAACCATTTTGTGGCTTCTTCCCGGCTTTTGTGCAGTTCCCCCCCCCCACACACACACACATTCTAAAATATTGACATGCCTCTCCTAAGGCTTAGTTACCGGCAGTAAGGGCTTTTAAGCTAAAATAGGCAGGTATTTTTCTCCCCACCCTCTTTGGCCCCACCCCTTTTGCCCTCAGCCCCGCCCACGACTGAAATGCAACCCCCCCCCTCCCCGAGGGCTTCTCCGAAATGGAATTTGGCCCTCAGGCTGAAAGTGGTTCAACAGCTCTGTCCAATGGGTTCCCCCCCCAAGCGATTTAGAAGCGGGGTTCTAAATTGCACGGGCAGCCTTCACGAGCAGAGCATGCGCCCCGGCCGCTGCAGATATTTGTCCCACAACTTGTGGAAGGCATCGGAGGGGGCGAAATGGGATCGCTCGTCCCTGCTGCCTGTCATCTTGCTGGGTATTTAGAATGCCTGAATAGGGCTTATGTCAATTCCAGAGCCAGCTTGGCATTCAGTCTCTGCCAACGGGTCTGCTTATCAGTGCTCAGATTATGGTAGGAAAGTTAGAGGCCCCGCATATTTGACAATTACTGCACCTCCATTGTTTTCTGTGATGGGGGTAGCACTAGGGATGTGTGAGGATTTTGTTCGGGGTATGGAAATCCAGTGGACTGGTTGGGCTCGACCCCCCCCCCAAACTCCATCTCGCTTACCTCTTCCCCAGCTCAACTCGAGTCGTGCCGGGGAAGCGACTTCCAGGTTCCTGGTGGGCCACTGTTTACATAGAAAACGCCTTACAATACGCCTAAAGCGGCCACAATGTGCATACTTTGCGCAAATTGTGGCCACTTTTGATGTATCTTTAGGCATTTTCTACGTAAACAGTGGCCCGCTGGGAACCCGAAAGTCCAGCGCACGGCACGGCGCACGCCAGCTTTCAGCCTGGCTCAGTGGGCACAGCGGCAGCAGCCTCCAAGCCAGAAGCAGGTCGGATCCGGGTGGATCGCCCACCCCTAGGTAGCGCCTTGTTTAAACACGCAGAACTGCCACCCTCCTGCGTAATCTGGCTCAGAGTGGAGCATACACAGGGATCTTGAGCCCACAGAGGCACAATCTACAGGACGTGAGGGTGGCCACCAAAAAAGAGCAAACGCATCAGCAAAAAGGAGGACACCGATGTGCATAAATCTTGCATATGCTAATTTTTAATGTAAAACTGCAAGTCTAAACATTATTATTATAATGTAAATAAAATACAGCCCATCTTACCATAGTAGGGAAGACTGTGACTAGGTGAGCTGTGTGCGACTTCGTCTTTAAAAGTAAGTCCATCCCCAACCAAAAGGTCTTCGGCGTCATTCCACCCCCACCCACCCCAAATATTGCTGATATTCCCCTACACTCACTTACAGAGACTGTAAATGTGTGTTTTCTTGTGTCTTTCTGGTTTTGAGTTGGAAGAGGTTTGATGGGTTTTACACCCCTTTTGATCTTTTTGAACGGTGGAAAAACAACAGTTGCCACACCGATGCGCAGCCTGGACTTCCAAAGGCCAGGCTGATTGGGGAGGATGGGAAATGTAGTCTAACCCATCTGGGTGGTGCTGGGTGGTGGTGGTGGTGGTTTGTTGTTGTTGTTGTTGTTGTTATTATTATTATTATTATTATTATTATTATTATTATATTTATTTATAACCCACCTTTTCCCCAATATTGGGACTCAAGGCGGCTTTACAACATTGAAATTTGTACAGTTAAAACATATAAACAGAAAAATACAAAAGTTAAAAATGTAATTAAATCTGCAATAGTATTAAAATTATATAAAATATCAAAGCTAAAAAACCAATAACTATAGTGCAAATCCATCGCTTTCTCATAGGTCCAAATTTATTCCCCGAAGGCCTGCCGGAACAAGAAAGTTTTTGCCTGCCTTCAAAAGCATACCAAGGAGGGTGCGCTTCTAGCCTCCCTGGAAGGGAATTCCAGAGTGTCGGGGCAACCACCAAGAAGGCCCTCTGCTGAGTTCCTGCCAGGTGTGCCCGAGATGGTGGCGGAACTAAGAGAAGGGCCTCCCCAGAAGATCTCAGAGTACGGGTAGGCTCATAGGGGAGAATACGGCCTTTCAGGGTTGGGGAAGGTCAGTCTACATTTTTCCTTTACACTACAGCAGAGGTGGATTCACTTTTCCTGCGGAGGTGGGGGGGACTGGACTTTTTCCAGCATCGTCCATTTCGGCCAGAGCTTTGCAGATCCTGCTGGGAGCCCACAACCAACAAGCCCTAGTGCCCAAGTTCAAGGTGAGCTGCTCTGTTTGTGGAGCAAACCACCCACTCGAGTCTCCCTTCCATGGAAAGTTGCTAAGGCCACCGGAAATCAGTGCCCCTTGCAGGTAGGGCACACAGACACGCTGCGGAAAGAATCGCCCTGCTGGTCCTTGCCCTCGCTGTTTGCTCTTCGCCTGCCAAGGGGGCAGCGGAACGTTTGCTTGCCTTTCGAATCACCCTGGCCATACGCATCCGTTCCTTCCTTCCCTCCCAGGTTACTAAAGGTATTGGCCGTAACCTAGCTCTGGCTTTTGTCCAGACACAGCAGTTGGGCATGTGATGATACTGAACCCAGCTGTACAGGCTGTAGTTCAGATCCAGAAATTTTTGTGCTCGTCTACCCACTGCCAAGACTTGTCGGATGAAACCAGGTGCAATTGTTTTATGTTATGTGGGAAAAAAACAATTTTTCGTAGTGTTATTGGCAGTCAGCAGCGCAAGCTGAGCCAGGATGGATTTAGAGTAGAGATTCCCAAACGGTGTGCCACAAGAGGTGTGGAACTGTGCCTTTGAAAAATGAAGGCACCCCCATTGCTCTTTCTCCATGAGAAGTGGGTAGGGTGGCCTATCATGAATCACCAAAAAAGAGGAAATGCATCACACACACCCAAAAAAGAGGACAAAAGAGGCCACCAACTTGGGCCCATAGCTGGGGGGGGGGACTGGGAGGGGCAGCCACACCTATTTTCTTTGCCCCCCCTAAATTTTTTACAAACAGACAAATTTATTCTGCAAGTTTTAGGAAACCACACAGGAAAGCCTTTGTTTTTCTTCTTAAAGGTACAGATGCTATTATTTGGGGGGCGTGCATTGGAATCTGCCCACATATTCCTTATAGTTCATGCAAATGAGGGTATACTTGAGATGAAGGAATATTTTGACTTATATTTGAACAGTTGTACATATATATTTTTGAGAAGAGGCATATTGCTCAGATTTATAAAGGCAGTTCTTTAAAATACCTGTTGGACTGGTTCAACAATGAAATAGACACTTGGATTCAGTTACGCTTATACATTCAGATGAAGGATTCATTGGGTGGGTTCTCACATCACAACAACCCATCGAGGGGAGGGAGGGAGAGAAGCACCCACCATGAGCCCAGTCGGCTGCTGGGCTCATCATGGGTGTTGCGCGGAACAACCAACCCATCGTGGTAAATCACCATTCCCACCAAGGCATTGTGGGAAATCTTAAATGGTGCCCCCACAGTGGGGGGGGGGCCTCTGGGAGCCCCCATTTTAAATTCCCATATTTCCCTATCTGGACACTAAGGTCATCATCCAAGGCCCTCCTCCAGGTGCCCCTGCCAAATGAGGCAAGGCAGGTGGCTACAAGGTGGCGCCTTTTCAGTAGTGGCACCCCTTCTGTGGAATGCCCTCCCCAAAGAGGCTCACCAGGCGCCTATGGAATGATCTTTTTGGCACAGGCTGAAGATCTTTTTATTCCCCAAGACATTTGAAAACAAACAAACGTTTTAGCATTTTAAGATCATTGCACTTTTACTGCTGCTGGTTTCACTTTGGTTTCATGTTCTGTAACGTTTTTACTCTTTGCTGCTGGTTTTATCTTCGTTTTTTATGTGCTGTTTTTATTCTTTGTTTTACTGTTTATGTTTTGTGCTTTTAATGTATGGTACACCGCCAGAGAACATGAATTCTTGGGTGGGCTAAAAGTAAAATAAATCAATAAATAAACATTTCCTACAATGCCCCTGAATGTTCATACATGATGGCAGCTCCCAGATTCAGCAGCTTATGCCCACTGCGGTATTGGTGTTGCCTGCGGCTGCCAGATGAAGATGCTGCGGGAGGGGGTACTAGAACAGGCGGTGCCAGGTACTGAAAAGATCCAGGGCTCAGGCCCACAGCACAAAAAAAGTGCACAAATTTGCATATGCTAATTTACATATGCTCTAAAGCAGGGCTCTCCAACCTTGGGTCCCCAGATGTTGCTGGACTATAGCTCCCAGAATCCCTTGCCATTAGCCATGCTGGCTGGGTATGCTGGGAGCTGTAGGCCAGCAACAGTCTGGGGACCCAAGGTTGGAGAGCCCTGCTCTAAAGTCTCTCTCTTGTGTTTGTCTTTAATAGGCGTGGACAATTCTCTGGGACCCGACCCACCTCTGGCTCAGCGGATGCCACTGCTGTGCCCACTGAGCCGGGCTGAAAGCGGGCATGCGCCACACCACTTGTCTGACTTCCAGGTCCCACAGGCCTGTTTATGTAGAAAATGCCTTAAGAATTAAGATACATCAAAAGTGGCCACAATTTATGCAAGTTACACACTGAGAGCCAGTGTGGTGTAGTGGTTAGAGTGTTGGACTGGAAGTTGGGAGATCCGGGTTCTAGTCCCCGCTCGGCCATGAAACTCACTGGGTGACTTTGGGCCAGTCACTGACTCTCAGCCTAACCTACCTCACAGGGTTGTTGTGAGGATAACATGGAGAGGAGGAGGAGGATTATTATGTAAGCCGCCTTGGGTTCCTTGCAGGAAAAAAGGCTGGGTATAAATGTAATAAATAAATAAATAAATTGCGGCTGCTTTTGGTGTATCTTAATGCATTTTCTACATAAACAGCGGCCTGCCGGGAACCCAGAAGTCGCTTCCCCGGCTCGACTCGGGAGAACGTTAGTTGAGCCAGGGAAGAGGTAAGCGAGACGGAGTTTGAGGTGTGGAAATCCAGTCTGCCAGATTTCCACACCCCAAATGAAATCCTTGCACATTCCTAGTCTGTAAAGGACCCTGTCTCTGAAGGACAGCCCTATTTGTAAAAAGGAATGTATGGAGAGGGGAGAGGAGGACATTTGATTTCAGGGGGAAAAAACTCAGGGTGAAAGATTGGGGGGGGCAGCAGGAGGCGAAGCACATGTGGGCAAGGAGCTAGCTAGTCCAGGGGGATCAGATGCAACACAGATCATCAGGGTCCCTGCTGGACCTTTATTTCAGCAAGTGCCCATGGACTGCAGGGTGGTATGGCAGATGGCCTACCAGAGATTTGGGGCTCCAAAATGAAAGATTCGGGACTCCAGCCCTAGTGGGCCAGCCCCAAAGATTGCCTCTGCACCAGAAGATACTTTACTGAGGGCCCTCTCAAATCTGGAGCTACTTGGGATAAGGATGCACCAAGGGTCCCCGACACAGCCTGTGCTACAGTGGAGAGATACGAGGGAATTCCAGAGGCATCACTCTTGCACGGAAAGCATGGCACCATCCCTCAGTCCTCCTGACAACCCGGCCAAAGTGGAGGGTGGGATGCCAGGAGGCAGTATTAACTTGGCTTTCTTGCTGTCAGCAAGACGAACCCTGCTTAGGTCAACCAGTCAGCTCAACCCACATTCTCAGCTTACTGCAACAAGCTGTGCGAAGCAGCTCTCTTGGCTACACAGTCCAGCTTGCCAAGGGGACTTGCTAAGGATCCTGCTGGTTTTGTCAGAAATTGAGCACAAGCGAACTTTGGCCATGCGCACAGGAAAAGGGATATGAGTGATGCAGAGGCCCTGTGTCACTGCACCAGCATAGTAATGCTCTGCCTGTGAACAGCCTCCGGGTAGACAGGTGTGACCTTCCCAAAGACAGAGAGAAAGAAACGAGTGTGTGCATTTCCAGTAGCCTGCACAGGTTGTCATGGGAGCAATAAATGCAAGACAGAGTTACTGGCCAAATGTATCCAGTTCATGGCAGGACAATGTTTCCCTGTCTTTCGAGGAACCTTTTGGCAGGAACAGCCTAGGATCACAGGGAGCACGAGGATGACTTGTGGGCTTCGTGGGTGGGCTCCCCCCAAATATTTCCAGCTCCCCTATTCACTCCCCCCGGCTTTCTGTGACAGTGTATGAAGGTCCTAAATATCATGGGTTAATGCCTTGCTCCCCCAGTCATGGTCTTCGCCACCTGTTCACTCCCTTAAATGGTCCCCCCCCCGCAATCACTGCAGAAGTTTAAAAAAAAAAAGCAAAGGTCACCCCATGCTTGCAGCGGTAAAAAGCGAATAAACAATTATTTATGATTATTACCTGTATTTCCCTCCTTTCCCCCTCTTGTAAGGAACCCAAGTCGAACCCTCCTCTTCCTGCTCTCCATTTTATCCTCACAACAACCCTGTGAGGTAGGTTAGGCTGAGAGTCAGTGACTAGCCCAAAGTCACCCAGTGAGCTTCACGGCTGAGTGGAGACTAGAACCTGGCTCTCCTGAGTCTTGGTCCAACGTTCTAACTACTACATCACACTGGCTTGCAATCCTACAGCCACTTATGTGGGAGTAAGCCCCATTGAACTCAATGGGGCTTACTTTTGAGAAGAAATGTACAGTAATACCTTGGATTGCAAGTAATTTGGTTTGAGAGCATTTTGCAAGACAAGCAAATTTTAAATATTTATTTATTTATTTTTTACTTGATATACAAGCGATGTCTTGCAATACAAGTACTGTAGTACGGCTTAAATTAAAAATCTCTGTACAAATTTTTTTGGGGGGATTTCATTTTGATATAAGAGTGTTTTGGATTACAAGCACATTTCCGGAACGAATTATGCTCTCAATTCAAGGCATGACTGTATAAGATTGTGCTGTAAATAATTGACAATTTGCTGCCTCTTATCTCCAGTCAGCAGCTTACTGTATAGTATATAGTATACCGTACTCAACACATGATATAGGATTGAGCAATTTGAGCTTCCTAAAACTGGAAATGGGAATGCCATAGAAAGCACTGCATTCATTTGACTCTGGAATCCACTGTGAGGATCTTGAAACATGGGTGGGGAATGCTAGAAGCTCTTACATCAAACGGGGGAGACTTATCAAAGTATCTCCAACCCACACTTTCTGTATCAACAGTCACCTGCACCCCCTTATGCTGTATCAGTCAACAGATTTGTGTACACAGAAAAGTAATTTCCAATTCATGAAGGGTACTTTCGGACAGAGTTGTGCCCTGGGGATTATTAGCATTGGCTGCATTCCCCAGGAACCGATTATCATCTTGATGAGCAAGCAAGAAGTGCTCAACATGTGCAAACAACCGATGTGCTTAAGCAATTTCCAGGTTAGTAGACAGTAGTAGGTAAGAGACAGAGCCATAAACCAGGAAGTCTCTGGTTCAACTATCACCTTTGATGTAAGAGCAGTTGGAGGCAAGACACTCTCTTTCAGCTTGAGTCCCCCATCTGCAGAATGGGTGTGATAATACTGAGCTACCTTACAGGGGTGTTGTAAGAACTGCGAGGATAACTGCATGTTAAGCCCTTTGAACACTGATCTATAAGTCTTAAGTATTTGCTGTGCTTCCATGTGGCCCAAATGATAAATATAGGAGCATAAGAAGTGCCATATTGGATCAAACTAAGGGTCCATCTAGTCCAGCATTCTGTTCACATTTTGCATTTCACACGAGGCTGTTAATCCACTGTATCTACTTTCGATCTCATTGCAGAACTGAGATCCAAGCATACACGAAGAGCGTTTCCTTTCCTGCTATTCTGTTACATAACCTCAAGGTGGCACTAGTGGTAGAGCACAAATACACAAGCAGAAAAGCATTTTCTTTCGCTTTCAGAATAATACTGCATATTCCCTGCTCTAAAAAAAGCTCCCCTAAAGTGCTCTTTAAAGACAGAAGCAAAATTGGAGGGTCATGGCGCCATCTAAAGAACCTGTAAACAACCGTGACTAGAGAATGAGGAGCGCACGATAAACCCCAGTGTAGAAAAGCTCATAGAGGCCAATCAGCTGCCTGTAGGAAAGCCACAAGTAGGACATGAGTGCGATAGCCCATGTTCCCCAGCAACTGGTATACAGAGGCATACTGCCTCTGATGCTGGAGGTAGTATATAGCCATCAGGACTAGTAACCATTGATAACCTTATCCTCCATGAATTTGTCTAATCCCCCTTTCAAGCCATTCAGTAAGTCCTTTGATCCGAAATAAGTCCTTTGCTTGCTGGAGTGCCTTTCCAGGTGATGATGTGCTTGTAGCAGTAGGAATCTGTGCCTGAGTAAATCTGTGAGCCCTGCCTTCCAAATGACATTTTCACAGCAAGCTCACCCGCTGCGTGAGTGAGTGTGGCATTCATACTCCGGGTGAGATCGTTGCAGGCTAGTGCTAGTTATGTCACGATTAACTAGCAGAAAGATGAGAAGTCGGCTTGTGACTGTGACAACAGATATTATCTAAACACGCTTATTAGAGTCAAAACAAACAGTGACTGTATCTCACTCACAATATCTTGGTAATTTCATTCAGTCTGTAGCTGTCATATCCGACATTTTAATGAAGGAAGCTCAATGCCCATGTTTTTTAAATGAAGTTCAGATTTGGTACTACTACTACTATTATTATTATTATTATCATCATCATCATCATCATTATCATTATTATTATTTGTTTTTATTTACAGTATTTGCATACCACTCCATATCTAAGTAGATTCTGGAATGGTGAACAGTAAAAAGTAAAAAAAAAACCCCACAGATAAACAAAAACAGTACATTGAAAACAAAGTACCGGTAACAATTACAGTGGTGATTGGAGAGCAAAGAAGGCTTCCCGGAAACAAGGAGGTCTTCAGCAGGCACCGAAAGCAGCACAATGTCGGAGCCTGCCTGACCTCCAGAGGCAGGGAGTGTATTATTAATTTCACTTCTATACCGCCCAGTGGCTGAAGCTCTTCGGGAGGTTCGCAACGGTTCATAAAAAAAAAAAAAAACCCACCATACAATAAAAACAGCATGAAATTTCCAAATACAGAATTTAAAACAATTTAAGCAGCTAAGGGCACACAATCCTATGGCCTCCCGACATTGTCTTGGGGGGGGGATAGGATTCAGAGCTCCAGCCCCCGCCCCGCCCCCCTCACAGCCAATGCGGAAAGAACTGCGCCAGTTGCCTTCTGAGGTCACAAATCAGCCCCGGAGAGGAGGAAAAGGGGCGTGCTGCGGGGCGGGGGTGGCTGGGGCTGATGGCTTATGTGGTATCCAAATGGCACCCCAGCTGCCTTCCCCCTCCCCCTCTGTGGCGCTTCATCTAGCCCAGTGGTTCTCAACCTTTTTTGCCCCACGTACCCTTCTCACCATAGGTCAGAATGTCATTCCTCCCTTTTGTCTGACTCAAAAGTTGCATTCCAAATAATATGCACATGAAATTGAAAAATCTTTTGTTTTTTTCCTATATTGGTACATTCATTATTATTCATTTATTTATTTATTATATTTATACCCCGCCTTTTTTCCTGCAAGGAACCCAAGGCGGCTTACATAATCCTCCTCCACTCTTCCATTTTATCCTCACAACACAACCCTGTGAGGTAGGTTAGGCTGAGAGTCAGTGACTGGCCCAAAGTCACATTTACTTGGATTTTTTTTTATAGTGGAGTTTTACCAATTTAACAGCAACTTTGATGGATTTTAAAACTTGAATAAAACTAGTTTTTCACATTCATGACTAATTACTTAGCAGACTAAGTGGTGATGATGATGGATGTGAATCCATATTTAGGTTGAAGACGCCGACAATGCTTAATGAGCAAGTGGGGGCTGAGGAGGAATCTTTTTTCTTTTCTTCAGCCTTATAACCTTGAAACATTCCTTGCTGTAAGCTTGTTGTCTCCTACCTTTTCGATGATAACTTTCGTTACTGTTGCTAATAATAAAGGTGGTTCTCCTCGAAGAGCGAGAGAGAAAAACCCCAAACAAACTCAGGCCTCAAGGCCTTTCCCTCCCATTGCAGCACCAGTGAAGGGATATCAAAAATAAAATCTCAAGGCTGTAACAACAGAGTGATAGGCCGGTTAAAACGCCAAGTAAAACGTCGAAGGTAAAATCAACTGAGTTGCAAAAACACGCAACTTCGGCCGGGAAACAATAAGAGTTACGGTAAAAGATTATTTAGCATTAAGAAGTCTCTAATAAAAACATAACAAAGACTCTGGATATAAAAGCTCCAAAAAGCTAAAACAACAACAACCCATAGTTAAAACATAGTTTAAAAGAGACTTAAAAAGGAGCTTCTAAAACAAACTGTTACTCCGTCGCCATCTTGAGATCCTTCCCCGGATGTGAATCCATATTGAATATATGAATCATCATATCCTCTTTTTTTTTTTACCCTCATGATGGGCTCCAAAATCTGTGACTAAAAACCAAGAAAAAGTCAAATATAACTATATATGGAATATTTCCACAGATAACAAGTGAAATGTTTATCTTTATTTTTAATTTAATCTGTGCCATACAATAAAGTATGATATCCTGCAGATCAGTGATGGCAAACCTTTTTGAGCCCGAGGGCCCAAACTGCAACACAAAACCAACTTTTTTTCTTTCAAAGTGCCAACACTGCAATTAAACCTGAATACCGAGGTTTTAGTTTTAGAAAAACAACTCATACAGTTGTCCGAACTAATTAACATATTTTGTCTTTAAAGAAAAACACAATAACAGAGCTTTCAATTATACAAACAGTTTTTTGTTGGAAAAAAATCAACTCAAAAAATTATTATAGTACTACATTGTACTCATAGCCTGAAGGGAATTTATACAAACTTTTAAAATAATTAGGCACATGTATTTTTGGATAAGGGATTCTCAACTTGTAATATGATTATATGCCAGACTGAAATTGTATGGGGCAAGCTTTACTCCGGGTCCTTTCCCTGCTTCTACAGGTGTCGGATTAGTAAAAGTAAAAGTCAACCTGTACTAGGATGAGCAAGATAAACAAGAAAACTAAACGTGCTTAACACATTTTAAACACTTTATGTCTTGGACGGCAAACACTGCATTAGGTAAAAGAGCTATATTCCAAGGTGGGAGTTTTGTTTCTTTGTCTGTCTTTTGGGTCACCGCATGGTGGCTGTTGGAGCAATGGTGGTAAGCCAAGGAGAGGCCTCAAGCCTTCGGGGGGGGGGGCATCAGGATCCGACCCCAGGTAGCTCCTGGTGAAATTAGCTGAATGAGGGCTCTGGTAAAGGCAGGCCCTGTGGAGGGCTACCCATCTCGGACCTTCAGGTAGATGGAATAGTTCCCCCCGGGCGGCAGGGCTGTGCTGGATCCAACCCTGGAAGAGAACTGACCCCCAGGTAACAGAGTTGTGTGCCTGGGAGATAGAATCAGGTTTTGTTATTTTGCAGCTCTATTTCTGTGTACCAAAGTGTCTCTCTCTCTAATTTTGTGTGCTTCCCTCATTTCCCACCTTTTGTTGTAAATTGCTACCAGAATAAACCTTTTCCTTGGTTTTTTACCCCACATGGTGTTTGTGGATTGCTCTGCTTGGTTCAGTATCTAAATCCAGGTTACAGAATTAAAGGCGAGTCCCTGAACAGAGATTCAAGTAGGATTGCAAGGAGCTGAGGCTTGGCAATCTGGTACCTTGAGATCTCTGGGGGTCTTGGTTCCCTTGGGGTAGGAAAGGGGGGGGGTGGCAGGCCAGCCAGCCCCCCCTTCCTCCACACATTCATTTATGTAAAAATGTATTTCCTGCCCTTCTAGTTCGCCCGGGTTCACCACAACAGTTTAAAACCATGGGTGTTTCCAGACGTGGCTTTTCTGGTCTGGTCACATGATCGCACAGATGATGATGATGATGATGATGATCTTTATTTGTATCCTGCCTTTCCCCCAACACTGGGACCCAAGAGGTCGCTTTTTACTCGTGACCCTCCCGTTTTTCCCCCACCACTTCTTTTGTCTTTTTCCTTACTACAGAAAATCCGTTATGGGGGAAAAAAGACAGAATTTTTGCACAATGCCTTCTGATTGGTAGCGCTAGGAGCCCTATATGTGGAAGCAACCCATAATGCAATTTTAAATGCCATACATTCAGTATACAATAATAATAAATAAAAAAATACAGAGGCAGAGACAGCAGACAAACAACCTTTAAAGAAAATAAACACCTACCAGACAAAAGCCTGCTGGAATAGAAATATTCTATTAGGGTGAAAGGGTTTATTATTTATTTATATTTATTATAACTTTTATATCATACCTTTTTTCCTCAGTGAAAAGGAGAAGGTTTACATGACCCTCAACCTCTCCATTTTATCCTCACAACAACCCTGTGAGGTAGGTTAGGCTGAGAGTCAGTGACTGGCCCAAAGTCACCCAGTGAGCTTCATGGCCGAACGGGGACGAGAACCCGGATCTCCGGAGTCCGGTCCAGCACTCTAACCACTATGCCGCACTGGCTCTTGAGGACTGATGGGGAGGGGGGTGGCCTGATGAAGAGAGAGATGAATAGAATGGCCAAAAGCATAAAGAGAGAAGTGAGAGATGGCGACTAGGGCTGCAAATGTACTTAGGTTTAAGCACATATTATTACATATATGCTATACTTACTATATGAACGTACAACCATTAGGGATGTACTGACTTGGTTAAATCTGTTCCATCTGCATTCTGCGGATGGTCAGGCACCTTTTGTTCCATCCTCCACTCATTGACGGAATCAGATTTTGTGCAAATGCGTTCATATGCGTTTGCGCAAATTTGCACTTCTGAAAATGTGCAAATCCCCCCAAATACGCAAATCCCCCCCCCCCAATGCACTTTTAAAAAAATGCTTTAGGCTATGGGGGGGGGGATGTGCATTTTTGGTCAGTGTTTTTTTTTAATTTTTTCATATTTTTCTATGACAAAATTTGCATAAAATTACGGAAAGTAAAAAAACCGGTCTGCAAGTCTGCGGAATCCATGCGACTCAGGAAAAGCCGGTCCACTGCGGAATCTGCAGGTCGGATTCATAGAAATCCAAACTCATTTGAATCTGTTGCAGATTTCTCTGACATCCCTACTTATTACCTATATAAAGCCCTATATAGCTTGGGACCAGGCTACCTGAAAGAGCGCCTTCTCTCATATGAGCCAGCCCAGGTTTTAAGATCTTTGGGGCAGGCCATTCTCTCTGTGCCACCATATTCAGAGGTGTGTTTGGTGGCAATGCAAGACAGGGCCTTCTCAGTGGCTGCTCCCACTCTTTGGAACTCCCTGCTGGGTTGGCTCCTCCTTCCACCAGCAGGCAAATTCATTTTTATTCAAGCAGGCCTTTGGCATGTAAGGTGGACTGTTGTGTGGGGTGCTGTTTTTATTATTTTATTGTTGTATATTTTTAAATTGTGTTTTTAATTATTTGTACTATGTTTGTTTTTAACTAAGTTTTTATTTTAAATTTTGGTTCTTATTGTTTTTAGCAAAAGTGAGTGCCATTTCCTTGGCGGAAAGGCTGGGTATACATCAAATAAATAACTAAAAGGAAGATGGAGGGCTGGGGAGACGGGCAAGGAAATATAGCCAGTGACAAAAAGGAGTGAAGCTTTAAAAAAAAACTAGGACTAGAGGCTTGATATAATGATTAAGAATTATAACGAGGAGCCAATGTGACAAACTGAAGAAAGGGGGAAAGTGGTGGGGAAATTTTTTTCTTTAGCAGAGACATTCTGGAGTGTTCGGAGAATGTTGATATGGCAGGACAGAAGGGCAGAGTAGAATACGTCTAGTTAAGAGACAACTAGAGCATAAAGAAATGCATTAGAGCCAGTCTGGCATAGTGGTTAGAGTGTTGGACTGGGGAGATCCGAGTTCTAGTCCCCGCTCAGCCATGAAGCTCACTGGGTGACTTTGGGCCAGTCACTGACTCTCAGCCTAACCTACCTCACAGGGTTGATGTGAGGATCAAATGGAGAGAAGGAGGAGGATTATGTAAGCTGCCTTGGGTTCCTTGCAGGAAAAAAGGCGGGATAGAAATATAATATATAAATAAATATTCTTTTTTGCACCCTTCCCCCCCTGGGCTCTCAGGGACACGTGCATTGTCCTCCGCTATCACCTTTATCCTCAGAATAATCCTTAGGTTGAGCGGCAAGTCACAGTTGATCTGGTATTTATTTTGAACCCAGATCACTGCACTCCTAGTCCAATATACTATCCACTATGCCAGCCTTCCTTAACCCGGAGCTCCTGCCAGATGTGTTGGACTACATCTCCCACCATCCCTAGCCAGCATGCCCAAAGGCGCCAGGTTGGGGAAGGCTACCCTATACTAGATGTGCTTGTGTAGCACTTACTCCCTATGGCAACTAACAAAGCCCTGCGCTAGGGATTTAAATTGCCTTTCTTTTAAAACGAGGATCAAGCTACAATTTTATACACCTATTGCTGTGAGTAATTACGGTACTTGTAATGAAGTGCCTCCCTTCACATCTGTGCTGTTCTGTTTATCGCCAACCATCTTCTGGAAGTTTCATGTCAGTTTTAATTAGAAGATTATTTGACAAAGGCAGGCTTCCCTGCCTCATTAGCTCCATTTTACAGATAGGATAAAGTGAGGCTGGCAGAAGGTATGCTGTCGTGTGCGAAGTCAGTCAAGTCAGTTGCAAGACTGGAATTCAACGCTGGGGAAAGCGTTCAACTGCTGACGGCTTATTAAATCTCAGTGCGCCTTTCTATGAGGAATGATGATTACAGCACGTGTGTCTCTCTCTGCGTGGAATTCCCCCTATCCTATACTGAGAAGAATAGCAATAACACATGTCGATTGCAATCCTATTCCCACTGCATAGTATAGGATTCTGACTAGTATAAGACTGCTCTGTAAGTGATCGAAAATTGAGCGGCATACTACGTATATCTTCTCATTTTCTTCAGGTCTGTCGTTCTTTTATTTCTTCCCTGTTTTAGCGGTGCCTCTGCTGTGGGCAGTCGGTGGAGATGAGAGGGCTCTTGATCGTGTCTCCTGGAATGCCGACCAGCTGCTAAACTGCTTCTGCGTGCACCTCCTCCAAAAGTGCAAGCAGGATTCCTCCTCCCTTCCTCCAAGACATTAACATAGCTGAGACAGGCACCCTCTGAGTCTGGCACCCAAGAAACGGCCTTAGTTTGCCTTTCTGGAACGGCCCAGCCATACTCGGCCATACCATTAAAAGGTGGACACCAGAAGCAAGGAGAGACACCTTCCTTTTGGATGGAAATTGAAAATGCTTGCTTGACGATCTCCAGACTTCACTAGAGACTGCCTCCCCTTTCTTTACCATCATGTGTTTTGGTTAGTAGTACAGAGCCTGACCGGAATGAAGTTGATGACCAAGTGTCACCACTCTGTTCTCAAAGTTGAGTAACTCAGCTAAGAGACAATAGCCTTTCTAAAGAGGCTGGAGGGGGTGGGTGGGAAGTTCTCTTGTTCAGTTTTGCCAGTGCTTTGAGCTAACTTTGCCAAAGATGGCTGGATGTTGCAATAAACAACCATCAAAAAGCTGGTCCTCGTCTCTCTTTACCTTGCTTACCCTCTCAGGCTCAGTGGCTCACAAACCTGAAGGCCGACTAAGAAGCCAGTTGTTGGGCTATTCTGTTGACAAAGCGACCCTTTGTACTGGAGGAATGTCCAAAGTCATCCAGGCAGAGACAGCCATGGAATAGAAGCTGCCGTCATAGTGAAGCTGTTTTAATGACACAATGTCAAAGGAAGGTTTCACGAGCCCATTTCTCTTGGCAGGCACTCAAACCTGAAGACCAACCAAGACGTCCATCTCTGACTACTTTGTTGATGACCCTGTCTCTGCGCTGGATACAGGCCTGTTTCAATAGCTGCTTATTACTTGTTCGCTCAGGGGGTCATGACAGAGGCCCTTTTAAAAAGGATGTCAGGGAGAGAGTTTCCTTCAGGCTGTGGATACGCAAAGAAGGGTATGATTTCATGTGTACCTTCCTGGACACTGGAACTTTTATTCTAAGTTCCTTCATCAGCCGAGGTGAGACCAGTGTTGAGGAGCTGGGCCTTCTCCATGGTGCTGCCCTCCTGGAAGCCCCTGCCCCGTCCGAGGGGGGGACGGACAGACACGGGACGACTCATTTTGATGGTTCTTTGAGTACTTTTTTGAAGGCTGGTAAATACCCTCTTATGCAAGAAGGCTTTTGGCCTGTGTGATAGACGGTTGTGCTGAGTGATGAGTTTCCTGGCTCTGCTGGGCAAGTTTTCTTTTTCCTGTATTTCCTGTATTGTTTTTAAAGACATTGAGAATATATGGTCGCTTTGATATGTGTGAGCCACCACAAGTACTTATTGTTGGCTAGCCTGGCAGGATACACATCTATAATAATAAAAGAGGATGTGTGTGTGTGTGTGTGTGTGTGTGTGTCTGTCTGTCTGTGAAACCTGGACACCTGAACCTTGGCATGCCTACTAAGGGGGCCCTTGGGGTGTGCGCCTCTGGGCTATATTGTTTTAAAAACTAATTGAGAGTGCAATCCTGTCGCAACGATTGTAAGCTCCTGAACCTGGAGGATTATGGGCATCCAACGCAGGGCGGGAGGAGTGCCGGAGGTGATCTTTGCCTCCCCATCCTCCTGCCCTGCATTTTTGCCCATCTTGCCGCAGCATCTCATAGCGGGAGGGAAAGGAGCCGGAGATCCAGCCTTCAGAGGTATCTTGGCCTCTCCAGTCTCCCCCCACCCACTGGAACACCCCCCTTTCCCCCCTCTCCAAAGTTGCTTTCCCGACCTCAGAGAGCAGCCAGTGTGGATCTTTCCTTGCCGGCTGTGAGGGGTGTGTGGAAGAAGGGGTCGTAGCTCCGATTCCAAGCTCCAAGGTCAGAACACTGTCCCAGCAATGAGGTCGGAGTGCCGAAATATCCTCCTATGGCCCCTCAAATGCTGTCTAGGGGCCATAGGATTGCTCCCTAATTATTTTAAATGTGTCCATGTGTTTGGAGCCTGCAGTTCAGCCACTTCTCAAACCAGCCACAGCTTTGCATTCCATACAGTTTGAAGCTGGACGAGATTAGTAGGACGGGGGACTGGGGGACGACACACACAGTTTTACAGCTGCCCCCTCTCCCGTGCTCTGGGGCAGTCCCCTCCTCAAAGGAATGAAGTGGACTGGTGACTGTAGAGGTGTACCATGGCGGGGGCCATGTCTAGGGATGCCAGTAGGCGTGCCTTCACTCAGAGGGGGCCAGCACCATGGGTCCAATTCTGACAACCCCGTAAGTTTGCTTGAAGGATTCACTGTATCAAAGTAAAGCCTATTCCAACCCATGTGAAGCCAGGTCCTTTTGCTTGTTTTCAATCAGTGAAACAAAGCATAAATAAATAGGACAAAATGGCCGCTAATCAAGCGCTTCGCTAGTGAATGAAAGATACCGGCTGAGGCCAGCAAGTCAAAGCCTGAAGCAAAAAGATTTCCACTATTCATGATTGGTTTCCAAGAGGCTTATTCCAAGTGAAAGGGTGTCTACTCCACAATGTTCTTCTCACTGAGAGCCCTATTGACCTCCGTGCAAAGCTCAAATACCGACAACGAGCAAGTAGGAGACAAAATGGTTGGCACAAAAACCAGACACCCCGAAAAAGACACAAGCACAGCAGGAAATGACTGTTCAAAGTCAAACCTGACGGGCGGCTTTACTACAAGCCAATGTCATATATACTTAACCTTTGGGGAGCCTAGGAGATGCTCGGAAGAAGTTTGATCCTCCTCCCATTAAAGTAAATTAAGATCTCCTCCATAAACAAGGGCACACCCATTCTGAAGCTTATGTAGAAGTCAATACACTTCAGGCAGACTAGGAGCGAGGTTAACCACCCACAGGCATCAGGTTATGAGGTAAGCGAACCTCAGGCAGTTCCTCCTAGACTGACACAGCTTGGTGCTGCTGACTATATATATATATACCATATATATATATATCCCATCGAGAGCAATACGAGGAGCACCCAAAGGTAATTCCAGCTGCTCCAAGCAGAATGATTCAGGAATCATAGGCACAAGGGTCCATTGGTCCATGGGACCAGAATCTAAATATCTAAATGTTGCGCCTCCAGCAACATCAAGTAGGCCGCTCAACAAGATCTGCCACGGACGGCCTTCTCCTTATCCCATCAGCCAGAGCAGCCAGGCTGGTGGGGACTAGGAAGAGGGCCTTCTCTGTGGCGGCCCCCACGTTATGGAACTCCCTCCCAAGTGACCTTCGCCATGCCCCCTCCGTGATGAGCTTCTGCCGTGCATTAAAAACATGGCTGTTCAGGCGGGAATATGGGGTGGGTTAGGATTTTAAAAGAATTTTTTATGCTGTTTTAACTGTCATCTTTTATTGTATTGTTTTAATTGTACATCGCCCAGGGTGGCCGGCCAGATGGGCGATTAATAAATATAAGAAAGAAAGAAATCTAAAGAATCTAGGGCCCGCTTGGGCATCATTTTGTTTGGTGGAAAGGCAGGGTACAAATCCAATAAATGAAATATATCACGGGATTTATTCAACTTATGGGCAGCACGATCCAATGTGGCTGCCTGTAATCCTCCAAACCCGAAGGATCGCAGGCATCCAATCGAGCGCAGAAGCAAGCAGCAGGGAGGCAAGAATTGCCTCCGTGCTTCCCTCGCCCTGCAAAAGACACAGGCAGCCGCATTCATCCATCAATGTCTTTTGCTTGCAAGGAGGAGGTGCTGCCTGAGGCCCTACCATGATAGTCGTATCCCAGCAAAGCCTCACTCCTCCCCTCCCTGTCCTCCGGAATGCCCCCCACCCAGCACCAGCTCCAAAGTTGCACTTGTGACTGCGGAGGTGCAGCCAGCGCAGAAAGAACCGCGCCAGCTGTGAGGGCAGAGGGAAGCCGTTCCACGGTCGGGGTCCCAGCTCCAACCTTGGAACGCATTCCCGAGGTCGGAGCTGGGACTCCGACCTATCCTATGGCCGTCTAGACTGCATCTAGTGGACATGATAGGACTGTGCCCTTAGTTTTCCATTTTTATCAACTGCACTTCCAATCGTAGATTGGCTCACAAACGTGTAACTGGGCCTGTACGAGGGGGTGGGCGGATCCGTCAATCTCAATCTCATTGAGCTGCTCTGTTTTTCCCTGTGAAAATAATTCGTTCCTGGTTCCATACGAGGTTTTGTGGGTTTTCCCCGACACAGAAACCTGTACATATTTTTGTGCACATGTTTCAAATGCACACATCTTTGCACACATGCACCCCTTGACACTTTAGAACTGTACGTGGTTTTCTTTGTGTGGTTTTCAAATGAGTGCATTTGTTGTCAAATGTGGTTGTTGTTTTTTGTTTCTGCATCACAAGCTCGGAAATGTATGGATTTCTGATCCCCAAATTGCGTTCAGTTTTCGGAAGTGCTGATTGGGTAAATCTGGCGGGGGGGGGGACGACCCTCAATGGGGTGAATTTCATACCCATCTCTAGTCTGTACTCCCAAGGCTGTCAGGTTATAGGTGGCCTGGGCTTGCTGACCACCACTGACTTTGGTTGGCTAAGTGCCCCCTTCCCCAATAGGATTGGCTCCTGGATTTTATACAGCATCATGTGGGCCACTACTGTGTGGCTGTACATGCTCCGTCCTGACCAGTGAGTGGTAAATTTTGAAGTGTAGACACTCATCATGGCAGTTCGCAGAGCCACGCCCTCAAGGAGAGTCCAAAAATTCAGGCTCCACCGAATCGGTCCTGGCTTGTCCTAGTCTCCAGTCCATCACAAGACCTGGACTAGTTACTCTGACCTCGTCCTCAAGCCTCTCCACCGTATATGACCTCGCCTGGTCCCTAGATACCACACGAGGGACAGGGGGAGGATTTCATTCAGTTCGCATTTGGGTACAAACTCACCAAATGTGCACATCCCAAAAATGTGAGAACTGGAATGCAGTTATCCTTTGGTAGTCAAGCTTCTCAGAACTTTACAGTACACTTCTCCGAACATTTTAAGGGAGGCTTCTTATGAACATAGTATATAGGGCAATTATGTTTTTCTAGTATAGGATTATTTACTTCATGTAATAATATTTATGCTTTGTTTTCCCTCCAGGATCTAAAGCTCTCCCCATTTTTACCCTCACAACAATCCTGTGAGGTAAGTTAGGATGAGGGATAGTGACTGGCCCAGATCACACAGTGAGAAATGGGAGGCATTTGCTGGTCCTCCTCAGGCAGCAAAATGTCTTGGGCTGGCACTGGCTGTAGTGTGTGTCCTGTTTGACTGTAGTGTTTGAATGAGTCAGTCTATGTCTCTCTCTTGAGTGTGTGTGTGTGTGTGTGTGTGTGTGTGTGTGTGAGAGAGAGAGAGAGAGAGAGAGAGAATGTTTTCTGTGTCTGTGTGCTGTAAAAGGAGAAGCTTGTGTTTGTATTCGAGTTTTATTTATTGGTTTATTTATTTTTATTTATTTATTATACTTATACCTCACCTTTTTTCCTACAAGGAACCCAAGGCGGCTTACATAATCCTCATCCTCCTCTCCATGTTATCCTCACAACAACCGTGTGAGGTAGGTTAGGCTGAGAGTCAGTGACTGGCCCAAAGTCACCCAGTGAGTTTCATGGCCAAGCGGGGACTAGAACCCGGATCTCCCGAGTCCCAGTCCAGCACTCTAATCACTACGCCACACTGGTTCTCAAAGATCCAAGAAATAATGGTAAATTTTGCTTATTTGCATGGTGTCAAACACCATTGCCAAACGATTTTTTAAAATCCTTTAAATTTGTGCCCAATAAGTTAGCTGGTACATTATTAAAGATCCAGGACCATTCTTGTGTATTTCTAGATTCTTATTCTACTTTGATCCTAAGAGAGCTGTGTCTCTTCCGTTTGCTCATAATCTCTCAATAAAGCGTATATATTTTACTAACCAGTGAGTTGCCTGAATTGTTATCTGACAAATCTGCAAGGCCCAGTAGAAATGCTGCTGTTAAAGAAATAGATGTAATTTACTCTCTAAGAACAATTGATGTATTTGCTTGGGTGACAGCGAAAATGACTGCAGCAAAAATCAGACTTCATTAAAACCGGTAAAATCTGATTAACTGATAGTATTGACTTTGTGTGCCTTGATAAAATACCCAACAAAGCATAATATTCATACTTCTATATTTTGCACATTTGGTTAGGATGTGTGTGCAGTTCTCTACCATGGAAGAGATATTAGTCTTTTGCTTCCAGAAAAGCATGGAAGATGATTTCTACTAAAATATGTAGTGCACAGTGTTTACATTATTATTGTACATTGTTGACTGTGTGTGTTTATGCACAAATATGTGCGAGTTCAGTACTGGGGGTTGAGTAGAGGGCCCACTACAGAAAGCTAGCTGCAGGGCTCATCATGGCCTTGCAGGCCCTGGTGAGCAGTGAGCTGTGGGTAAGGAGACAGACACCTGCCAAAGCTTCTGTTGCTGGAGAGGAGAGGATTAAAAGGCCCTTTGCCTGCATCTTGGGTTGTGCTGGAGAACATGACTGCTGTCCTATGAGATTGGAAGCCAGATGAGAAGCCCCTGTAGAGGCAGCAGGAACCCATCCTTTGGCCCTACCTGTCCAATTCTTTCCCCTGCTGTTTTCCAGGAAGCAGCTCTAATAGCCCTTGAAGCCATTAAGGGTAATTATTGGCAAATCTGGGATGAAACATCTGCACTAATTCCAGGTGGCACGAATGGAACAGTTCTGAAGGCTGTTTGCAAACAGTTTACCTTCGGCTGAAATTAACATTGGATGCACTGGCTAACAAAACAAGACAAAACCAACAAAGCTGCATGGAAAATGCCAGTCAATATTTGATCTCTGACATTTAATTAGACCTGGATACAATACGTGTCCCTATATTTGAAAGACAAACGAGCCAGCAAACACTCTGGTTTACTTTGGGAGAATTTCAAAGAGTGGATGCATCTCCTCTTGCTGGATTCTCCTTCTTGAACACGCACTCAGTGCTGCCACTGCAGAAACATCCACTGTGCTCATTCCATATGTCCTCTGCACCTTCTGAAGACATGCTCCTCAAACGGCGGGCCTGGACTGGAGATGCCAATTGCTAGTCGACTGGGTGAGTTTCCCAACTCTTGGAAATGCAAGGCTGGCCACGTAGGCTAGGATGCAACCTTATACAAAGTTAGCATTGGTGAAGCATTGGTCGGTCCATCTAATTCAGTATTGCCTGAATCAAGGATGCAGAACTAGATATGGGTGGTGGTGCTGGGGCAGATTGTCCTCCACTTGGTCTTCCGTGGGCCAGATAATGTCAGTGGGTGTGGCCAAACCCACTGACACCAGCTGCTCCTCCCAGCACTCGCTGAGTCCCTGGCTCTGCACAGTGTCCCCGTGGGATTGCCTTGCGCCGTGTGAAGCGACTCATCCAGGAAGAGTGGCCACTCTCTCCAGCACCAGCCAAGGCTTCCACGGCCCACATCCCGGAGGCTTTCTCCTATCTAACAGCGAGCTGCGGGGATTCCCCTGTACCCTCTCCCCCTCTCAATGGGAGGAAGAGCTTCACGCAGGGGAATCCCGGTTGTTAGCGCTGATCTCAGATCAGAGATAATAACGGAGGTTCCTCCAGGAGGTCAAGCACCCGCCCCCTGGAGGAACTCCACAGGTCTGTTTGGGGAGCCCAGCAGGTTGGATTAGGCCCACAGAATGGGGGTTCTGTACCCCCATCTGCATTCCCCTGAGAACACCATCCCCACGGTGAAGCATGGTGGTGTGGTAGCATCATGCTGTGGGGGTGCTTTTCCTTGGCAGGGACTGGGGAAACTGGTCAGGATTGAGGGCAAGGTGGATGGAGCCAAATACAGGGCAATTCTAGAGAAAAACCTGCTTCAGTCTACGAGGGACCTGGGACTGGGGCGGAAGTTCACTTTCCAGCAGGACAATGACCCTAAACACACAGCCAAAGGAACACTGGCAGCTCGCCAGGGTAGCAGCTCGCCAGGGTTTCAAAGAGGGGGTCTTTCCCAACGCATTCTTGGATATGACGGGGATTGGACCAGGGGCCTTCTGTATGCAAAGCCTGAGCTATGCCATTGAGCTATAGCCCCTCCCGGAGTTACAGCCTGGCAGCGATCTGCCGGGGAATCTATCCTTGCGGAGCTGATCTGCAAGCCTTCAGGTGGGACAACTCAATCAAGAATGTTATTGCCATCCTGCCTTCCTCTCAGTCTCCCCCAAGGAGACACATTTCTCTTTCTTTCTCTCCCTCCCTCCCTCCCTCCCTCCCTCCCTCTTTTTGCATTATTACACCTACCTAAGGGAGCAAAACTGAAAGCCCAGTATAGGCATCACAGTGGGATCTAGGATGAGTGCCACTCACCAAAGAATGCAGTGGCACACCAGCAATGTATTAATCCTGGCTATAGGGGTGACAGTGGAAAGGTAGTGCCTCCACATTGGCCTCCTCCTCCACCCACACCCAAATTGGCCATCTATAGTACACAGTCCTAAAATGCCACATTAGTAAGAACTGCATTGCCGGATCGGAATAAAGGACCATCTCTTGCACAACGCTCCGGCACAGGGGTCAACCAGAAGACCTTGGAATGCTCAAAACAGGGCCATGAGTGTGATGGCCACCCGCTGTTTCCCCCCAGCACCCTCAATCACAGATATACTGCCTCTGTCTGAACATAAGAGGTTCCATCTTAGTTATCCTTATCTACTCATAGCAAACTCATTCTCCAAGTGCGGATCATCCTTATGTCGTCAAAATGGCACCATTCACACACAAGAGGGAGGTGTCGCAGCAGGCATGCAGGGACCCCATCGTTGGCAGAAATACAAAAAAACTTTAGGAACATGCCCCCCACCAAGGGTGGGAGAGAACCAAAACAGCCCCAGTGTAGATTGAGCATGCTCAGTGGACACAGAATGCTGACTGACTCGGGGTGGGGGACTGGAAAGACGCGGGCTGCAATGGACCATCCTCGAAAAGGGCATGACTGGCATCCTAAATAGGAGCACTGCAGGCAGCAACATTTTGTTGCAGATCTCACTTGTTGCAGATGTCTAATAGTCATCGACAGACCCGTCCTCCATGCACCTGGGGAATTTTTGAAGGCAACTGAAGCTAGTCACTTCTCGTGTCAGTGAAATATACAAGCTGATGATATACAACATTAAAAAATAAAATACAGGCAGTCCCCGAGTTAAGAACGTCCGACTTACAGACAACCCATACTTAAGAACGGACTTCTGGGTTCTCCGGCGCTACGTTGTTTATGTAGACTAGTAAACTTCATGTGCGCTGTAGAAATATACTGTCTATGCAAGCGCTCACCTTATACATTATACATTTTTATGCCGTTTTAAATTATGTCTTGATAAAACATAAAACCACGTTTTTAATTATGTTCTTTCCCATAGTGTTTTGTAATTCCCCTCCTTGAAGACCTAAATGGTGGGAAGGTGTGTGTTTTCTGGGCCTCCTTCAGTCCCTCCCCACACATTTTTCATCATCATCATCATCATCATCATCATCATCTTTATATCCCACCTTTTTTTCTCCTCCAAGGAACCCTAGACGGCTTACATAGTCCTCCTCTCCATTTTATCCTCACACAACAACCCTGTGAGGTAGGTTAGGCTGAGAGTCAGTGACTGGCCCAAAGTCACCCAGTGAGCTTCATGGCTGAGTGGGACATGAACACTGAAGGGAAGAGATAAGGATAAGGTACACACACCCCTGTATCTGGGCAGTATCCAGGACATTTTGCTGCCTGGGGCAAAGGACAAGATGGCGCCCTCCTCCCCATTCCACTGCACCTGAGGGTAGTGGGCTAGCTTGGGGGTGCAGGGCAGGCCATGTAGCACACACAGCTCTGTCCCCCCCAACACCTTGTAGCTGCATCCCATCCCCCAGCTCCTGTTGCCTGAGGCAGCCACCTCACTCTGCCTTATGGTAGAGCCAGCCCTAAAATAACAACGGCAACAGGTTCCTTCACATAGAAAACTCCATGTCAGGAGGAAGGGTTCTAGCCTAGCCTTCTCTAAAACATGGTAGCTTCTTTCTTTCTTTTTTTTTAAAGGATTTTGTAGCGGAAGTACAGTATTCAGTCATGTGAATACTTCATGGGAAGTATGCAGGCCTGTGGCTCACGCTGGCTCAGTTTGCCTGAGTGTGGAAAGCTAAGCAGGGTCAGGCCTGGTTATTACTTGGATGGGAGAGCCCTCCTCTAGTTTCCAGCACTGAGCAGGGGGATGGCCTTGTAGTAAGGCCCCTTCCAACTCTTATGATCTATGTGAACCCCAACGCCGCCACCACAATCTGAATTGGTACAGTCAGAGAGAGAGACTGGCAGGACCGGTGCAAGGTAGTTTGGTGCCCTAGGCAAGATCAGATATTTAGCGCCCCCCATTCCCACTGGAGAGTGCTGTATTTTTTTTCAAGGCGTTTCTGGCACCCCCTTTAGCCCTGCGCCCTAGGCAGCTGCCTAGTTGGCCTAGTGGTAGCACCGGCCCTGGAGACTGGTTTACCAATTCAATGAAGTGTGATGGGGCCCCCACACACTCTTGTGTTTTACAGTAGGAGCAGGCATGGGGAAGAAAACCTAATCTAAATAATGTATCCAATAAATGAATTATAAAGGAAATAAATTCAAAATGAGCTGTGAAAGAAAAATAGCTTTCACAATCACTGCCGCTGAAGTCGCATGATCCAGAGGATGTGGGAAACAATACATATTTATCCCACATCTTGTCCTCCTCAGTTCGTAACAATGTTATTAATAGAACTTGGAATTTGATGGAATTCAGGATGAAAGCTTCCCAGATGATCTTAAATTCCTCCCTGAGCATCAGTGGGTGTCTGTGTATAGACAGCCGGAAATCTCGAGAGCCATTCTCACCTGATCATAACCCAACTTCAGGATAAGAACATAAGGAGAGCCTTGCTGGATCAGACCAAGGGTCCATCTAGTTCAGCATTCTGTTCACACAGTGGCCAACCAGCTGCCCACAGGGATCCCACAAGCAGGACATGAGTGCAACACAATAGTGAACTGTTGGAACCACAAGACTGGTTCAACAGACCAAGAAAAAATTCCTGACCTCCTTCATGTAAGGCAGTTCTAGGGATGTGTTTACATCCACAGCTAGGCCTAGAGACAGAGCTCCTTCAGGCCACATTTTGGCTTTCCCCACCTATTTTACTGAGGACAGTGCTCTGTTTTGGGGAGCTGGCAGAGGACAGTCCTCTATTTGAAGGTGTTCTCTATTTCAAGAGGTGTCCAGTCCAAGTCTAGTTCAAAGTCAAAAGACCATAAGGAAGGGAGAGCAGAGAAGGGCCTTGAAGTTGCTCAACCACAGTTAGCATCTGGACAGCAGAATGAGCAGCACACAGGTCACCTAGTCAGTCGTCTCCACTATGATGAGATATATTGTATTTCTATTTACATTATTTCTATTTAAATTATAGTTATCATTTCTAAATTTGCACCTATATTTAATAAATAAATAATAAAATATTAGGATTTTTAAAACTCTTATATTGTTTTAATTGTGTTTTAATTGTGTTTAAAGGTATCTTAATGGTGTTTTATCTTGATTGTACATCGCCCAGGGTGGCTGGCCAGATGGGCGATTTAAAAATTTAATAAATAATATAAATATGTATACATTTGCATATGCAAATTTGCATCTTCTTGGCTGGTGATGCATTTCCTGTTTTGGAGTGATGCGTAAGCGGCTACCCTATGCTCTCCAGATGTGTTGGGCTACAACCACCATCAGCCCCAGGCAGTGCAGCCATGTTCTGCTGCCTGGGGCTGATGGCAGTTGTAATTCAACACATTGGGGGGCCACCAGGCTGGGAAATGCTGCCATATTTGCATGCTGTGTCAGGAGCCCAGCTGCCAGTCCAAGCCTGATCACCAGCATCCCACCTTGTTGACCCAACCAATGTATTCCTCCCTTCCCTTTCTCCCTCTCTCTGTTGGCTCCAAGATTCCCATTTGCAAAATTGGCCCTACTCCTTGATCCAGGGGTGGGGAACCTCAGGTCCACGGGCCGAACCTGGACCTCTTTCTGTCTCAGTCCGGCCCTCTGGGGATCCCCAGACAGCTATGCTCTCTTCCCCTGTCACCACCCATTTTCCCGCAACCACCAATCGTTTGGTGGTTCCCTGGCTTTTGTGTTTTTTCGTATTTTTGACCCCATCTCCTTTGCCCTCAACACCTCCCACCACTAGAATGCCCCCCCCCCGAGCTCCGAAATTGAATTCATCCCTCGGGCTGAGAAAGGTTCCCTTAGCCTGCTAAAAGCAGTGTCTTGAGTAAATCACTCATTCAATATTTGTGAATTCAGATGTGAACCGACCGACCTGACCCACGCATCCCAGATGGACATGTGTAGTGGGCCATAGTTATCCACTGGTTTTTGCACTTCCCAAAACATTCTAACGCAGTTCTCAACTCAAAAGATGTATCAAAATGATTTTGAAAGGCATATTTTTGAGAGAGAAAATATTTTAGACCCGTGTATTTTGATACTTATTTAAATGTGATGTTTTGTGTGCAACATCAAGTAGGCCGCTCAACAAGGTCTGCCACGGACGGCCTTCTCCTTATCCCATCAGCCAGAGCAGCCAGGCTGGTGGGGACTAGGAAGAGGGCCTTCTCTGTGGCGGCCCCCACATTATGGAACTCCCTCCCTAGTGACCTTCGCCATGCCCCCTCCGTGATGAGCTTCCGCCGTGCATTAAAAACATGGCTGTTCAGGCGGGAATATGGGGTGGGTTAGGTTTTTAATGAGAATTTTTTAATATTGTTTTAATTATATATTTATTGTGTTTTATGTATTTTAATTGTACATCGCCCAGGGTGGCCGGGTGACCGGCCAGATGGGCGATTGATAAATGTAATAAATAAATAAATAAATAAATTGGTTTTTTAAAAACAAAAAAATTGGCAGAGTAATGCAGAAAAGAGACGGAAAGGATTGATAAGTGAACACACTGACTGCAAGTAGAGTGATTTTGTCCATCCCTGTTTAAAAGTGGCCCAACTTGCAGAAATGAAGCTGGCGAAGCTATTCTCACAATTTCTCGCCATTTGGTTAAAAAGCTTCACCAGCTTAATTTCTGCATGCCAGGCAGCTATTAAAGGCACGGGACCAGGGCCAATAAAAAAAGTGGTATCCCTATTCATCACACACTCTCTTCTCATATGTCACTCAGCCTGCTCTTCTGCCAGGGCTGGCCTGAGACATTTGCACTGGACTGTGGCCCCCCAGACGTTAACCCCAAGGCAGCTGCACCACTGGTGCTTTGGACAGACTGTTGGCTTTGACTGCAGGAGACCCTGCTCACATACCTTGCTTAGGCTAAGGGCGAACTAACTGGCATGCAATCTCTCATACAGTGTGACTGGCGTTATGTAAGCAGTAATAGCAGCAGCAAGCCTCACCATAGACCCAGAGAGAGAGAGAGAGAGAGAGAGAGAGAGAGAGAGAGAGAGAAGGAGATGGAAAAAAGAGAGGAAAGGGGTGACCTTGCCCTCTTTTGGCTCTGGCCCCGCCCACCACTGGCCTCAGCACCGCCCACCACTGACATGTGGCACCTCGCCCAATAGATTACCTGCGAGGGAATGCAGCCCTCGACAGCAAAAAGGTTCCCCACTCCAGTTATAGTGTTTACACATATTGAATCTTTTGGAGACAATGAAAAAAAGGACACTTCTCCGTCTCTCACATAATACTAGAATAATCCAGTTCAGTTAAATTGGTTTGCAGTAGGTTCAGGGCATACAAAAGGAGGTCGTATTTACAGGCAGTCCTCAGGTTACAAATGAGTTCCATTCTTAAGAATGTCCTTAAGTTGAATTTGTATGTAAGTCGGAACAGCATAGCGTTCTATACGTTAAAATCGGCATTTACGCAAATTGTGCAAATTATGCAAATTGCGTAGTATATACTACACTATGTACTCTACCTCAGGGAGGCTTACTAGGCCTGTCTAGTTCTATGTAAATATTATTTGACTTAATTGCGAGATCATGGCTTCTTTGACCTGTTCCATGTCTGTCAGAGTTCATTCCTTTTTATAAGGTTGTCCCAGTCTCAGTTAGCATTGCATTCTGTCCCTGTCACCCCAATTATCCTGATGAAAAAGCTATTGCTGCACTTGACTTCCCATTCTGAACTCGAACCAGTTTGCTGCTACAATGTCACAGCACCGGGTGATGCTTTCCCCATTTAGTTCTGTCCTGAGCCATAATTTGAACCCAGGACTCCCTGGCCCAAGGTCAAAAGTCCACTGCCTCCACCACACTGGTTCTCTGAGCTTGGCACAGTGTGCTCCAGCGTGCCAACCGCCCCCCCCCCGCCCCCCCAAAGCCAACCTGTACTGGCAAAACCCTCAAATATGCCTGCTGCCTCGGGGGCTCTTCCTCCATCAAGAGAGCCCACACACACACAACCTTATCCTTATTTCTTCCCTTCCATGTGTGGGGAGAGACTGAGGTAGGCCCAGAAAACACACACAGCTACCCCACTACCACCACCGCACACACGTATTTGCTCAGGCATGCCTTGCAGCTGGGGCGTAGCTATCTGCCTCCTCGTCTCCAGGCAGCTGGATCTGAGGAGATTTCTATCTCTTTGCCATTTGTCTGAACACAAGTGATACACAGACACTTCATGTGGTTTGGTAACCATGACATGGCTGCCGCAGAGAAGGGGAAGGTAAAACAAATGGCTGGGTAAAATTTAGGGGTGGGTGTTGTGTTCCCCTTGGTACTTTCGCAACACTTAAATAGCTTGTCCGCACAGAAAAACACACACGGTGGAATGGAAGGGATCAATCAGAATAATTATCCTCCAAGAATCTGCTTGCTCAGCCACTTGCCTTCATTTCCTTGACGCTGCATTCCTAGGCTGCATTTCACAAGGAGTAGAGGGCAAGATCCTTGGGCATCATCTCAATACAAGTGGGACTTGAACAAAATGTTTTAGACTGGAGTGCTCCCATTTAGGGTGCCAGTCAGCTAGTCATGCCCTCCTCTAGTATATGCCATTCCATACTCCCTCCCCACTGGTCCTCCATTTCCCCCCCAATAGAAACTCAGCATTTCGTTGCCATTAAGTTTACACACAGTCCTCGTTGGGCTGTGTTGGGGGTTTTGAGACTCTTTTTTCCTTCCCCCCCCCAATGATTTCTTTGTAAATTTGGAACCCTTTGGGACCCCCCCAAACATGCTGATACCTTCCTCTTGCATGTGGGAGGTGTCATTTGGCTACATGAGGATCGACACTCAACCCTAAACATCGCTAATAGAGGGAATGATTTATCTGTAACGTTCCATCACTCAGTGTGACCGAGAAACAGAACTCTGGATGAAACTGGGTTTTTTTAAAGGGGGGAACCTCCCCCCCCACTGTCTTACACATTCCGAGCCTTCAACAGAATGCATGTTTTCACATTTTCTCCTTACCTCAATGAGGGCTAGAAACTTGGTTTCCCTTTTCATTTCCAAAAATGCTTCGAAAGCTAATTAGGGTCGTGATACACATACAAGCAAGCAAATGTGCACACACACACGCATACACCCAGAGCACGTATTGAAAGGCTTCAGATTATATATATATATATATATATATATATATGCTTGTTTCGTTCCAGGGCAGAGGCACATGGACAGACTTCATTCCCAGCAGATGTCACTGTTGTCACCCTTGCCTGTGGGTTGCGTTGATTCCTAAACAGCTTACACAGAGGCAGTTTGGTGTTCTTCCACAGTCCTACCCTACTTGCCTCTCCTTCAGTAATGATAACCCGCCCAGCTCCAGCACCTTTCATCTTTGGATGTTAAACCATGTTACAAGCACTCATTAAGTCTCGCTACACCCTGTGTGAGGTAGGTGTCAAGTGTAACTAATTGCATTGTATGCAGAGGGAAACTGAGGCACAGAGCAGTCAAACGACTTGCCTCCGGTCAGAGGAAGTCTGTGACAGAGCCACTAATAGAACCCATGACTCTTGGCTCACCATCCCTTTTTTTAGCTTTTACCATTCCAATAAATACCAGCATGATATATATCAGAGTATTCACCTTGAATCTTTGGTAATGTATCATGGTTTGCTTGCAGTCGGGAGAAAGGGGTGTGGCCAAGGGAAGAGGCATGGCCCTCTGGGGAACCCCAGAGGGCCGGATTGGCAGTCTGGATTTGGCCCATACGTCTGAGGTTCAACACACCTGCTTTAAAAACACTCAAGAATACAGTCAACTTAGTGGGTGCAGATTCTCTGATGTCCAATTCCTTTTTTTTACTCATCATTTGCCACTATAAAAAATCAACAATGCCAACTGATAGATGTATGTGTTATTTATTTACAGAATGCAAATCCCGTCTTTCACTGCAGTCAGCTTCAAGGCAGCTTATAACTATTGTAAAAAAATTAAGACAAATTTATAAAAAAAGAATACAAATTAAAACCATTAAAAGGATCTCAAATACCATTAAAAGTATGGGAGAAGAGGGTAGGCTTCACCTGGTGCCTGAAAGGTAACAAGGACAGCACCAGGTGAACAAGTCTAGGGAGAGAGTTTCAGAATTTGGGTGTCACCACAGGAAAGGCCCTCTCCCTCAAAATTAGCACTTTTTAACTCTTTTTATTGTATTTATCTCTTGTGTTTCCCCATTACTGGGGTTCTCTGGGAAACATATGGTTTAAACAAATAAAAAGGTATAAAACATAAAATTGAACAAATCAATCAAATATAAAAATTACAGCACAATACCAAAATCCTGAAGACAAATCCATCAAAAACCACAACACAGAGAGTTAAGAACATCAAAGGGCAAAACACACCAATCATCATAACAGCAGGGACTCAGATAGTTAATATCAATTAAAAAGATGGTAAATGATACTAAAATGATGTTAAAATAACATTTTAAAAACCTGAGAAAATGTAAAGGTTTTTGCCAAGTACTAAAAAGACATCAATGGAGGTACTAGGCAAGTCCCTCCAGGGAGAGCATTCCACAACCAAGGGCCACCACTAGGATGGCCATAGATTTCATAGATCATAGAGTTGGAAGGAGCCTACAAAGCTATCGAGTCCAACCCCCTGCTCAATGCAGGAAACTATCCATGTGTCCTACTTTACAGAGGACAGTTTTCTATTTAAAGGGCTGTCAGAGGACAGTCCCCTATTTGAAGATGTCATCTCTTTGAAGGGCTGTCCAGTTTAAAGACAAAGAACCCTAAAAAAGGAGAGCAGATCAGGGGCCTTGAAGTTGCCCATCAACAGTGAGCACCTGGACAGCAGACTGAGCGGCAGGAGGCACAGAGAGCTCCTTTTTTTTTTTTTTTTTTTTAAACCCAAACATGAGGCTGAAATGGTGCTATCCATTTTACCACCTCATTTTGCTGGAGGAGTACATCCAACCACAGAACATTTGCATTCCAGAGGCTAATTATTTAAAGCTTCTATTTCCACCAAGTGAGATATCAAAGATCAAAGGGAAAGAATCAGCCAACACCAATTTGCCTTGAAGGCACCGCTGTTCTCAGGTGTATGGAACATCTGCAGGAAAAGTACTGCCACTTGTGGAAACATGCAGTAAGAGAGGAAGTTCTTCTAAGCTGATAGCACTAGTGGAGATGGGAATGAGACTGTTGCAGGAGTAGCCGAGCCCAAGCAAACTGATTGCACATCGAAGGATCTTAGAAACTAACAGTGCCAAGTCCAAATGGTTCAAAATACAGCTGCCAGAATATTAACTAGATCTCCTTGCATTCAGCACATAACTTGTATTTAGCACATATACGTACGCAATGCGTTATATTCATGAAAATAACATTAAAATGCATTGTGTTAGGAAAACTGCTTGCAAAACTGTCTATATTACATAAAACTGTATACAAAAAAAAACATGCATTAGGAAAAATGGGCACAAAAATATGTACAAATGCTCATGCAAATTAAAAAAAAAAATCTCAAAAGTTTGGGACGAATGAAACTTAAGATTGGAAAAATTCACCAAGTATGGGATGAGCCGAACATAAGACTGGAAAAATGAGAAACCAAAATTGGCATAGTCATCCATCCCTATCCATATAGATACCATCCATTCTAGTGGGATACGCCACACAGAACACGCTTTGATGGTGCCTGTAACAACATTCAAGACAGCGTCCCAAAGAGTCACAACCTATGTTTGGAATGAAACTGGTGGCCTGGAAATACAATGGACACTTATCAAGAATCTGCTAACGCAATTCTAGCAAGATCAGTTTGTAAAGGGTGGCTTTCTGACGCAAGAGAGCTCCACCTCTTTGGTCCACATTCACGGGCCTGGAGGCAGCCGTGTCTATGTTGCCTCGATTGCCCGTTCCTAGCTGAGTGCATGGGGAACACCTGTGTGCTAGAAAGGTATAGGCACAGCTCTAGAGAACCCCAAAACCGTGGGAAAGGATTAGCAGAAATTATTTTTAGCCATGAATATGTCAAAGTCAGACAATGTTCTTATGTGGCTACTCTGGACAGATAGTAGTAGTAGGCGATCACTCATGACCGAGTAAAATTGTCTTCCAGGATAAAATTACAAAAAGAAAATTATATAAAGAGGAAATATTCAGCGACATATCAGGTTATTCAAGAATAACCTGTGCTGTGGTGATGACAAAGCCACAACAAACAAGTACTGTATAGAATTTAGCATGGAATGCAGAATAATTTGGCAACAAGAGAGTCTTCTTTCTTTCTTTTGAGGAAAAAAAAACCAAGTTTCTAGCCCTTGAGAAAATAGGTTTAGAAGCAATGAGTGACATGCCTGGTGACATCTCAGAAGCCCAGCAGAAGGGCTAAGCAAATTTCAGAGCATGAGCTTTAGTGCCCCAAATAGCATTCTATTCTGTTCTTTGACTAGCCGAAGCAAGGTAAGTTATGTAAAATAATGCACACATGTGGTAAATTTGCATAGTGTGTGTACAGGTTGCAGAATTCTGCAGTTATTGGCACAAATCTGTGATCTTTTCTTTTCTATTTTAAGCACAGTTCTGCCTTGACGCTAACCCTCTTCTAATCCATGGATCAGGGCTAAAGTGGGGAACTTGCCATAGGGAATTTATCATGAGATTTTCTTATATGAAAGGTGGGTGTCTCTTATTTGCTCCGGCTTTCTGCTTTTGATACACTCTGCTTTCAGATTATGTCAGTGAATCTAGAGTCAGGTTACCAGCTATTATTCTCTTGGCTTGTTGCTGGAACTAGAGGATGTGCAAGGCCAAGGAAGAAGAAAAAATCCGGCTGAGCCATTCTTGCCATTCATGTGCAGACACGAGTTCTCTTAGCCTGTGCATGTCCAATAAGGCATCCTATGCACAGTACCAGCTGCATTTAGCATAGCGCCCAATGCATGGAGTTTTGCCCCTTAAAAGGGGGATTGGCAAGTGCCTACCCTTCCCTAGCACTATTTTGCAGGGCACATCCAGTGAGATTGCCTGTGTTGATCTTCCAGGCAGTCTACAGTAGAGCCTGAGCCACTCAGTTGAGCGACTGCCTTCACATCCCGAGCCAAATCTCTATAACACCTTGGGAGTCACCATCACTCCATGTGGGCAGGCTGAGAATGAGGCTCCAGTTACCTGGTTAAAGAGCACACCTGGACAGGAGAAGAAGCATTATCTTTCCAAAGAGCAAGGTCCTTTCTTAAAACGAAAAAAAAAACTCCCCTTAGGGCAAAGGATCTCTGCCCATGCTCAGAGGAACTCAACCTACATTGCCAGATTTTTTTAAACAAACAAACAAACAGCTGCAGCTCTAATCTGGAGGGGAGCTCATGTGCAGACTGCGGAAGGCAGGAATATCCATCTGGTACCTCCAGCACTGCAGCTATTTTACTTCTCTGTACTCCTTCCATTGGTCTACTTAAACATTCTCTATAGCTCAGAATATGATGGCTGTCAAGGCAAGCTGCTCAGCTGCACCCAAGCTTGGAACAGACACTGTGGTGCAGTTAGGTGATTTTAGACTCCGGACTTAGAGAGCAATCCTATGGCCCCAGACAGTGTCTGGGGCACCATAGAAAGCTATGGATCACCTCCTCCGTGCCCGTTGACAGCACAAGCGCTGAGGAGGACGAGATCCAATTGTGGATCTTCCCTCCCGCACTCCCAGCTGCCATGGAAAGCTTCTCTTATGGGGTCCCAACAAGCTTGTAAGAGGTCAGAGAGGGAGAAAACGGAGCCTGGAGAGAAGAGGGGCTGCGATATGCAATATCTTATGGGCTCTCCAGTCCCCTCATCCATCAGAGCGACCAAGGCTGATTCAGTCCCATAACCAGGTTGAAACCCAGACTGGAATGGGTCTAGATAATCAGTATCCTCCAAGAGTGCCTGCAGTTGCTTTGCCACGACCCTCTAGAGAACTTTCCCTAAGAAAGGGGTATTTGCAACTGGGCGATAGTTATCAAATACTGTTGGGTCCAGAGTGAGTTTTTCAGGAGTGGTCACACTACTGCCTCCTTAAGGACAGCAGGAACCACCCCTTCATGTAGAAATGCATTTACCACTCCCTGGACCCACCCAGCCAAACCCCCTCGGTTAGCTTTTATAAGCCAGGAGGGGCAAGGATCAAGAGGGCACGTGGTCAGTCACATTGCTGCAAGCACCTTGTCCACATCATCAGGCCGCAACTGAAATTGATCCCACAAAATTGGACAGATGGTGGCATCAGATACCTCAACTGGAGCTGCACTAACGACAGCATCAAGTTTGCTGTGGGGAGAGGAGCGATTTTGTCCTCAAAGTGCGATGCAAAAAGGTCACAACGGGACTTTGAGGAGGCCAGGGCCCCATTCGCTGGGGAGAGTGTTAACAGCCCCCGGACCACCTGAAAAAGCTCCACTAGACAGCTACTCGAGGACACAATGGAGGTAGCAAAGTAATGCTTCTCTGCTGCCTGCACTGCTGTGCAATAGGCACAATTATGAACTCTAGAGTGTGCTCGGTCATCTTTGCTTTGAGTCTTATGCCATTTGCGCTCTAGCTGATGTCCAGCCTGTTTAATCAACCGCAGTTCCCCAGTACACCAAGGAGCAGAGTGGGCTCTACAGAGCCAGAGAGGGCACTCAGGAGTGATCGAGTCAATGGCCCTCGTATCTCACCGTTCCACAGTGAGACCAGGGCCTCGGCTGGATCACCAGCTCTTTCCACTGGAAAATCCCCAAGAGCATTCAGAAATCCTTTGAATTCCATCAGTCTCCTGGGGCGGACCATCCAAATGCCCCCCCTCCCATCCCTGTAGGAGGGAAGTAATGCCGTGAGTTCAAACCTCACCAGGAAATTTATTGACTGATTGATTTAATACATTTTTATACCACCCAATAGCCGAAGCTCTCTGGGCAGTTTACAAGAAATGGTCTGACCATGACAATGGGGTTACTTGGACACACACACACACCCATTTCCAGACTACCCATCTCACAGCCTGGAGCAAAGACCAAATCAAGGGTATGCCCCACTTCATCTGTTGGGCCAATGACAAACTGCGACAGCCCCATGGATGTCATGGAGGCCATGAAGTCCTGAGCTGGACCTCCAGAAGCAGCCTCAGGATGGAAATTAAAGTCACCCAGTGCCACCGTCCTGGGTTCCTCCAACACCACACCTGAGACCACCTCTGCCAGCTTGGTCAGGGAGGATGCTGGGCAGCAGAGTGGGTGGTACACCAGCAGCATCCCCAATCTGTCTCTATGGCCCAACACCAAGTGCAGCCCCTCAAGGCCCGCTCCAAGGTGGAGTGGCTTCCTGGCAATAGAGATGGAACTTTTGTGAATCATGACAACTACACACACACACACACACACACACACACACACACACACACACACCAGGCCCTCCAGCCTATGCCGGTGCTGCACCAAGTACCCAGATGGGCAGAGCTGAGTCAGGTCTGGTCCACCCAGCTCATCCACCCAAGTCTCAGTAATACAAACCAGATCAGCCTTCTCATCCACGATTAAATCATGAATGAGTGCAGGCTTACTGCAGGCCGATCTGGCGTTAAATGCAGCGCCACAAGACAGGAGGGCTCAGTGGATGAGCTACCAGATATGTGAGAGCTAGAGGAAGGGGGGGTAGAAGGGGAACAGTGTATAAACATCTGTGGCCCATTCTACTCTGATGTCCCAATCCCCTCCTCCTGCCATATCTCCTTCTACCCCAAATCACTGGGACGACGGCACCACCTTCATGGAATGTCAGCAGCACAAGGTCACAAAAGAACCAGCACAACGTGTTTGGTGGTATTGCACTAGCACAGCTCTTGGATTGCCTTATCCTAAGAAAGAAGCTATAAAGCACTGTCCTCCTGTGCATGTTAACTCAGAAGTAAATCCCTCTGAGTACAGCTGGAGTTACTCCAAAGCAAGTGCACATGGGGTGATGGCAGCCTTAGGATCAAGCTGTTGATTGGGTTGCAGTGCAATCCTATGCATGATCGCTCAGAAGTAAGTCTAACTTATTCCAATGAAACTGATAGCGCAATCCTATACTCAGATGTAAGCCCCACAGAGCCCTCCTGAACCTCCCCGCTCCCTGGGTGAGTGGGTATAGGATTGCTGCCTAAATCTTTAGTAAGTGTGCTTAAATAGAAGCATCTGATGAAGTGGACTCTAGTCCTTGATAGCTTATGCCATAATAAATGTTGCCGCCTCCTCCTCCTCCTCCTCCTCCTCCTCCTCCTCCTCAGGATTTCAACTCATTCACTTGAGTTGTTACTCATCATGGAGGATAAGACTATCAATGACTACTAGTCATGATGGCTAGATTTTACCTCCAGTTTCAGAGGCAGTATGCTTCTGTTTACCAGTTGCCAGGGAATAGAGGTGGGAGGGTGCTATCACATTCATGTCCTGCTTTTGAGCTTCCCACTGGGACATCAGCTTGGCCACTGTGTGAATAGAACAATGGACTCAGGAGGCCTTTGATCTGATCCAGCATGGCTCTTTTTGCATTCTTATGAGCCATACAATTACTGCATCCTTGTGATTTGCCTCAACTACAATTAGTTGAGAGGGAAACTGAAGACTGGTTGATTTCCTTGCCTCTTGGTCGTCCTATCACTGGCTCTTTTAAATAACGATTTCTGATCAATATTAACCACCGTGTGGTTTTCCATAAGACAAGGCTGTTTGCTTTGGCATTCAGAGGGCCTCGTCCTTCTTTGAAGCTGGTAGCAACCTAGATCTTATGTAAGAAACAGACAGGCACTGCCTTCCCCACTGGGAATTTGCACCTCCCTGTTCTCCACTGATAATTTCATTGTTCTCCTTGCTCCCAGATGTCTTCCTCATCTAGGGATTCAGAAAAATATCCAAAACCAACTTCTAAAGCTGACCCTATTTCTTCCAAGATGAAAAAGCAGATGGCAAGAGCTGAGACCAGTGCAGCAGCTCTTGGGGTCTGGGTTATGTTTTGTCCCTGTATAAAACCTCTTACAGCCCAAGGGCTGAATTCTATTTTGGAGATGCTCACACAGGCTGCATTCCAGTGTTAGGGCCGGGGCTGGCCCAAAGGCAAAATGGCCAGAGCAAAAACCAAGAATATCAGCATTTTTTTAGATTTAAGCTCTTACTGCTAGTAACTAACCCGTAAGAGAGGCATTCCAGCCTTTTGGAATGAGGAAAACGCTGAACAAAAGCTGGGAAACCACCAAACTATCTTTCAGTGGTTGGGGGAAGGAGGTAGGGCTAGGGGAAGGGGACATGATTTTCTGAAGAATCCCAGAAGACCAGATTGGGAACTCAAAGGGCTGGATTTGGCCCATGGGCCAACTATGGGAAACAAAGAGGATTGAGGAGTCAAAGATAACTGCCCACATCTGTTCTCCTGCACTGAGCAGGGGGTTGGACTCGATGGCCTTATAGGCCCCTTCCAACTCTACTATTCTATGATTCTATGAAGCCAAGGCTACATGCCTGTTCAACATAGTGAATGATAACATGATCAATGGATAAGGAAAGTTTATAACCGGCATAAGGAATCTGTGGCCCTGGAAGATATTGTTGGCCCCCATCTTCCCTTACCATTGACCACACTAGGGCTGATGGGAGTTGAAGCCCAATAGCATCAGGAGGGCCATAGGTTCCCCACCCCTGGTTTATGGGAAGAGGAGGGATTGGAGGGAAAGATGAGATGTTTGGTCTTGGAAATACTGACTTTGGGATGATGACAAAGCGTCCAAGCAGAGATTTCAGAGAGGCGGCTGGAGATGCAGGATTGGAAAGAGAAGAGAACAGTTTAGGGGAAGAGAGAGAGAGAGAGAGCCAGGTATGATCTGCATACTGAAAAGCAGGGCTTTTTTTCTGGTGGAACTCACCGGAACTGAGTTCCATCTTTTCTTCTATTAATTGCATTACAATTTAATCGCCATCTACTCCTGAGGAAATGTAATCCAAGAGTTCCGGTACCCTTTTCTCCAGAAAAAAAGCACTGCTGAAAAGCCATGGGATTTGATGAGGTCACCCAGGGACAGTAGGTGGAGAGAGAACAGCAGCAGGCGAAGAACAGATCCCCAAGAGAGGCAAAACACTGGAAATACTGCAGGAGGAGAACTAGGTACGGGCAGAATCATGGAGATCTAGGGCTGACTGTCTGTCACGAAGAATGAGGATGGAATAGAATATAAGCTTTTAGAGAAGGGGTGCTGAACCTTAGCCCACGGGCCAAATCTGGCCCAACTGGGGTCCCCAAATTGCCATGCACTTCTCCGACTGCCGATCATTTGGCAGTCGGATTCCCCTCTCCCGCGCCTGATCTAAAAGACTGAAATGCCTCTCCTAAAGCTTAGTTTACCGGCAATAAGAGCTTTAAGCTAAAATATTCTGGTATTCTGCCCCCACCATATTTACCTTCGGATCTGCCCCTTTTTCCTTTGGAATGCCCCCCCCCCCCAGCTTCTCTGAAATTGAAGTCGACCCTCAGGCTGAAAGAGGTTCTGCACCCCTGCTGTTCTAGAGTTTGCAGTGAAGAGCTCATTGCCAATTATTTTTGTGAAGGCCGCTTCAGTGGTGTGTGGAGAATGGAAACCAGATGAGAGGAAATCAAGAGTGGAGGTAGAGGAGACAAAGTCAAGGCAGTGGGAGTAAGCAACAAGCTGCAGGAGTTTGGAATTTTGGAGGCAAAAGGTGGAAGGAAACTAGGGTGGATAAAACAGGATGGGTGGGGAGGGGGAAATCGTATCATGATCTCCTTGAAGGAAAGGTGGGATATAAATATAATAAAATAAATATAAGTAAATGTGCCTTATATGGAAGCAGACCATTGGTCTACCTACTTCAGCCTTCCCCAACCTGGTACCCTCCGGATGCTTTGGACTACAACTCCCATCAGCCTCAGCCAGCATGACCAATGGTCAGGGATGATGGGAGCTCTGGTCCACTTTGAGTGGCAGCAGCTCATTGAGGCCTCAGGCCAGGATCTTTCCCAGCTTTTCTACCTGAAATCCTGGCACCTGCATTGTGGTCTTTTTGGCTCCAGGTGAAGACCTTTAAAAAAAAAAAGTTTTAAATCCCAGGCTTTTTAGCCCTTCCATTAAAAAAAAAAATTGTGTTAATCCGTGCATTTTTAGATCTTTGCACTGCTGCTGACTTTTATCCTGGTTCCTACTTTGGTTTTATTCTGTTTTAAACATTCATATTAGGGGCACAGGAAGCTGCCTCATACTGAGTCAGACCATGGGTCCATCGACTGGCAGCGGCGATTCGCCAGGGTTTCAGGCAGGAGTTTTTCCAGCTCTACCTGGAGACGCTGGGGACTGACTGAACCTGGGACCTCCTGCATGCAAAGCAGGTGTTCATGGGGAACATGAGCGGGAGGGTGCTATGCACTCATCTCCTACTTGTGGGTTTCTCACAGGCAGCTGGTTGGCCACTGTGTGAATGGAATGCTGGACTAGATGGACCTTTATGTTCATATGCTCTTATGTTATTGTATTTTATAGTTTTAAGTTTTGTTTTGTGAACCGCTCAGGTATAGAAATGTAATTAATAAACAATTTTACAAAGCTGGGACCTTTTGCATTATATACAGGCCTGTGGCTTATGCTGGCTCAGCTTGTCTGAGCGTGGAAAGCTAAGCAGGGTCAGGCCTGGTTATTACTTGGATGGGAGACCCCTCCTCTAGTTTCCTGCATTCAGCAGGGGGTTGGACTCGATAGCCTTGTAGGCTCCTTCCAACTCTATGATCAATGAAATCTATGAAACGTGTGCTCTACCACAGAGTTAAGGTGGCCCTAATTTGGGTTTTGAACAGACAGCTCAGGATAGAACTTCCTTGAGAACTAGTGACTATAAGTCCAAATGTCTTTGATTCAGATCTCAACTTTATTTGGCCATGGATTCATGGCAAGGAGGTCTCAGGCAAGCCACTACTAGTCTCTCAGTTTTGGCCTCCTTCTCTCCCCCAATCTGCAATAGGCCTTACGGTTCTGCTATAAAGATTAGCAAGTTAATATACGTGATGTGCTTTAAATACTCTGAAGCACACTGTATAAATTGATTTCCTATTATTTATACCCCACCTTTCCTCCAAGGTGCACAAGGCAGAAGACATGGCTGCCTCCTTTTATCCTCACAACAACCCTGCAAAGTAGGTGAGGTTGAAAGATAATGACCCAGTGGTGGTCTAGAGGTATAATCTCTAGAGGTATAATCATTAGGAGTCTTGGAAGCTATGTTTGGCACTTACCATTTAAAACAGTCAGTGTGGCGTTGTGGTTAGAGTGACTGACTAGAACAGGAGAGACCTGGATTCATAAAATCATTTAAAGTGCAATCCTATGCAAGTTTAGACAGAAAAAAGGCCTACATCTCCCAGCATGCTGGCTGAGGCATGCTGGGAGTTGTAGGCCAAAAACATCTGGGGACCCAAGGTTGGAGAACACAGGGCTAGAGTGTGGGCCCTCAGCAGGTGCTTGGCCTGCCATGCCTGCCCTTGACACCGGCCCTGTGTGCCACCGAGAACTGGACACAATACTCCAAATGCAGCTGCTTGACTGAGCATAGAAGAGTTTTCTTTTAACCCGGGCTGCGTAGGTTTAGTACCCATCAGCCCCTCTGTACACGTCTCAGCACTTGCTTACCTAGGCCTCCTCGGAAGCAAAGTTGTGTCACACCAGCAAATCCCTTTAACATGGATGAAACTGCAGTATGTGCATAACCGGGCTTTTTCAGCTGCGTGTTCTGCAAGGCCTGGAACGTGCCTCCCTTTATGTTGCCACACGTACTGGCTTTATTGCAGGTGGCAATGAGTGGCTGGGTATTGTTGTAGTCTGGCATTAATATGCTTTGATGATTATATAAACAGCTGGTGTTCCTTGATGAAGCTAATTAAGGGCTCCATCCAGCAGAAAGCTCTCCTAAGCAAGTCCTGCACCAACAGGAGTGGGCCCAGCCTGTGAATTTTGTGCACCTCATCTTGTTCTGGAGCTTGTGCAGGAGAGCTTCCTGTTGGTTCATGACTTAAAAAAAACAAACACCACTGAGCCAGGACAAGGTGGTTGTTGTTGGGAATTTAACAGAAGATAAAGGAAGTCCTTCAGCAAAACTGAGATCCAGTGTGGTGCAGTGGTTAGGTTGATGGACTAGGGAGACCCAGCTTCAAATCCTTGCTCAGTCATGAAGCTTATTCAGTGTGACCTTGGATACTTTTTCTGCCTAACCTACCTACCTCACAGGGTTGCTGTGAGAATGAAATGGTTTCGGGAGAGAGAATACAGGCCTGTGGCTCACGCTGGCTCAGCTTGTCTGAGCGTGGAAAGCTAAGAAGGGTCAGGCCTGGTTATTACTTGGATGGGAGACCGGGACCCCCTCCTCTAGTTTCCTGCATTGAGCAGGGGGTTGGACTCGATAGCCTTGTAGGCTCCTTCCAACTCTATGATCTATGAAATCTATGAATTATGTGTGCTGGCTTGAGCTCCCTGGAGGAATGGTGGGGAAATAAATACGATAGATAAAATAAACTGGGGTTCTTTCATCATTTAGAAAATTTTTGAATCCTTCTGTGTGTGTCTTTTATTATTCATTTCTTCTAAACTAAGGTTTTCAAACTGGATAAATTATGATTGTGTAGGGCAACCTGAGAGCATTCCTGACTACAGGCCATGCTGGCAGGAGCTTCTAGGACTTGAAGTCCAAAACAGCTGGAGATCTACCTTCTGCTCTTATGTTCAACCAAAATCTACCCTCCTGTAACTTAAGCCCATTCGATCTAATCCTGTCTGTGACAGCCCTGCTTCAGGCACGTGAAGAGTGCTCTCATATCACCCCATAATCTTCCTCTTCTCCTGGCTAAACATACCCAGTTCTTTCTCACCTTTCTCAACCTTTCTCACAGGACTTGTTTTCCATACTGCTGACCATCTTCACTGCCATCCTGAACCTGTCCCAAGTCATCTATATCCTTCTTACTATAAATATGTGAATCCCAAATGGCAGGTCAAGATATACCAGAAGTTCCTGACACCTTTGCCAATGATTGCTAGGGCTGTCCACACTGGGTATGAGGAACAATATTGTTTACTTTAAAGGGCTAAGGAGGTATTCTTGCCAGATGGAACTCAGAGGTTGGAACTGACCCACAAGACAAAATTCAATCAAAGGGGCCCCTTAATAATAATAATAATAAAAGTAAACCATTTCTATACTGTCACTACATCCAGATGCTTATTTTGGTGAGCAAGGGCCAGCGAAAGAAGCAAAAGAACAAACTGGGATGGGAAATAGGATTGGACTGACCAGCAACAGAGCCAAGGATCACTCTACATCTGGGCTGGGGAACCTGTGATCTGAGGGCCACACATGGTTCCTGGCTTAATTCCTTCCAAACCGTAGCAACATCTGGCTTTCTGGATGTTGCAGACCAATTCTTGTTCACCGGACCACCCCTGTGGAAATTGCTTCCCCTTCCATTTCGTGCATGTGAGAGAAAGAGCTATGCCAGCCTTCCCCAGCCTGATGACCTCTGGATGTGTTGGACTGCAGCTTCCATAATTCCCAGCCAGCATGGCCATTGGCTGGGAATTATGGGTGTTGCAGTCCAACACATCTGGAGGGTGCCAGAAGACTGAGCTATGCAATCTAGCAAACTCTGCCCTTTTGGTTTCTGGCTCCTCCTACCATCGGCTGCGCCTCCAGTTGACTTTTCGCATGGGTCAACAGCCCATCATAAGAACAAGAACTGCTTTAGATACTGGTTGAGTGGCCAAAGATCACTGCTGGTTCTACTTCTACTACTACTACTACTACTGTTTGGGAGATCTCACTGGTTCCCAGCCCAGTTTTGCCATGATATGCAAATCTTATTCTAGAGAATCTCCCCCCACCCATGACTTCAATGGGGCTTCTTTGGACTTAGTGGTTTCCAGTCTGCAGCTTTAAGAAAAGAAGTCCTAAGGATTTGGGAGAGGAGAAGGGAGCACTCCTTGATAGGCCTTGATCCAGAATGTGTTTGGAAGCAGTTGTGCAGTTAGGTAGTTTTAGACTCTGAACTCGATGGTCTTGTTTGTGGTAGCAACGGGAATGGGGGAAGTTAGCCGGTAATGGGTTGGATCCACTTAGTCATGCTTAGAGCAGACACATTGAAATCAATGGGATTTATGTTAGTCATGACTAACGTGTCCCATTGATTTCAACAGACTACTCTAAGCATGACTAAGTCTGGATCTGACCCATTGGGCATTATTTAATTTACTTCAAAATGTAGTAAGCCAGGCCAGCTGTTTCAGGGACCTCCTACTTATTCTGCTGGGTGGGGCCCTGGACATCTGCCTCAAAGTCCTTCCCTGATGGCACTATGGCAGGCAAGATAGGGATGCCCTACCTAGACTGAGTTTACACCCTTTGCCCTGTGCTTCTCTTCAGCTTTGCTGTTTCCATCTTGTCTGATCTTCCCTCTGTAGGTAAATTATAGTGTGTATGATCAGGGTATCTCTTAATTGGTTTCTCTTTGATAAGCCTCATAGGTGGAGTTCCTTTTGTGTGTTCTCAGATGTCACATGTACCCAGCATCAGGTTTGTGGCAGTTCAAGTTGGGCCTCCTTTGATGTCATCAAAGTTCCAGCATCTGTGATTTAAACAGACACGAGTGTATGCCAGTAATGCATGTATCACTGTCACCATCTCCCCACACTGCCATGCTGTTGATTCCTGCTCACAGCTGTGCTTTTAAATGACATCCCTCAATGCTACTTAAGGGGTATAATATTCCAAGGGTGGTAGCCGCTATGTGTCTTCCTTCCTGGTATGGCTTGCACATTCTCAGTGTGATGGGGAGGAGGGCGCTGCTAAGGCCTGTGGCTCACGCTGGCTCAGCTTGTCTGAGTGTGGAAAGCTAAGCAGGGTCAGGCCTGGTTATTTCTTGGATGGGAGACCCCCCTCCTCTAGTTTCCTGCATTGAGCAGGGGGTTGGACTCGATAGCCTTGTAGGCTCCTTCCAACTCTATAATCTATGAAATCTATGAAGTCTAGGCCCCAGAGGCCATAGACTGAAGCAAACTGAACAACAATGAGCCACTTATAAGGATCCTGATGATTTTGTTAGTACGTACAGAATTAAGGACAGCAGGAACTATCAGGATAAATAAGGTCTCCTAATTGCCAGGGCAAGTGATTAATCGGATAGTACTGTAAAACCAATAAAAGTAAATTGCTTCAATGAGCACATTGACTTGGCTGTCATTCTTTCCTTCCCCCACCCCTACTCATCCACTCCCTCTAATTTGGGAAGGAGTTCAAAAGCAGCTGGCAGTGTGAAGATGGGCTTGCAGCACCCCCCCCCTCCCTTTTCTCTTCCAGCACAGCACAGTTGTCAGGGGGAGATTGGAAGCTTCTGCTTTAGATTAACCACCATTTAGCATTATGGCAACACCCTAAACTGTGGTTAACCTGCACTACGATTTGTTGAAACAAGCCAGCTTCTTTAACTATGGTTTAAAGCTGGCTAAACCATAGTGAAGATTAACCATGGTTTGTCAGGTTTTGTCCAAAATTTTAGGGATGGGTGAGAATTTCTTTGGTTGGTTGGGGTGGTGGTGGTTATATATGAACTTGTGAAAATTCACAAATTTCTCCATGAACAGGATGGAAAGAACTGGAAATTCACAAAATTGAACATGGGAGAAAGTGAAATTGACAGATTTGACCCCCCCTTGTTCAAGTACAGTCACCGAAAATCCAAACTTTCTGATTCTAGCAGGGCTCTCTATGGCACCTGCTATGGATATAGGATGATCAGAATTGCCTTGTCTGGTCAGACCAAAATATCCAAGAAACTTGGTTTCCTCAATGCCAAATTTTGATATATATTTTTCTTTTTAAAGCATAGGAGTATATGCAGCCCTGAACATACAAAGCTGCCTTATACCAAGTCAGACTATTTGCTCATCTGGCTTAGTACTCCCTCCTCTGGCTGGCAGCAGCTCACCAGTGTCTCAGGCACAGGCCTTTCCCAGCCCTGTTGTCTTAACATCCTTGCAACTGGAAATGCCATGGATTGAACCTGGGACCTTCTGCAAGAAAAGCATATGCTCTGCCAGTAAACTATGGCCCACGAGTCTTTGGTGGTGTCTGTAGGAGTATTTAATATGCCCATAGAGCTGACTCAAGCTGGCCTTGATTCATGACTCTTGCAAAATGCCTGGCATTAAGAAGCGCGCAGTGCATATGGACAGAGCTGATCTATTACAACACAACCCTGGGGAGGGGGTGCTGTGGGGGATTCATGTCAGTTGGGCTGGGTCACCCCAGTGTCAGAAGTGGAGGATAGCTACAGCGCATAGTGGATCCCCAAGTAGAGCACCTACAACACAATTTTATGCATGTCTATGAAGAATTAAGTCCCACTGTCTTCAATGGCACGTACTCCTTGCTAAGTATGTATAGGACTGTAACTTTTATTTCCCCTTTTCCCATAGTACTAGCAAACATTCACTTATATGGGAGGATCAATAGGAGATCAGTTTATGTTCTCCAAATGGCTGGAAATCTCTCCCGGCCCTCCGCCTTTGGAAGGTGATGCCCTTCAGTGACTGGGAGGAGCACTTTGATGGTGAGCAGGTTTGAAATGAAGAGGCTGAAAGAGAGATGCAAGATGGCGGAAAGTGAAGTGCCTTGAGCTACAGTTGCTGTCTTTGGGAAACCTGATGCAGGGTTACCAGTTGTACTGTGAGTTAAAGAAGCCTGCTCTCCAAACTGCTTTGCTTGTATATTTATATATAAAACAAGTATTTATTTATTAATTGTTACATTTATATCCCGGCTTTTTCTCTCTTGCAAGGAACCCAAGGCAGCTTACACAGTCTTCCTCCTCTCCATTTTCTCCTCACAACAACCCTGTGAGGTAGGTTAGGCTGAGAGTCAGTGACTGGCCCAAAGTCACCCAGTGAGCTTCATGGCTGAGTGGGGATTAGATCCTGGATCTCCCGAGTCCCAGTCCAACACTCTCACCACTACACCACACTGGCACTGTGGGATCTATAGGGTGGTTTTGGTGATCTCAAAAGAGACATAAGTCTCCAGTGGCCTCTCATCCAAAGGAAATGAAATCCTGTCATATTGCCTCGCCTCTTCCGCTTGGGGAAATGAGGAGCACATTCTTTATTTATTTATTTATTATATTTATACACCGCCTTTTTTCCTGAAAGGAACCCAAGACATCTTAGATATAAGACCCTCCCCACCACCCCAATTGTGAAACACTCTCCCTAAGAGGTGTACCTGGTGCCTACATTAATGTCTTTTCAGTGCCAGATGAAGACCTTTTTATTCTCCCAAGTTTTAAAAATGTTGCTGTAACATCATTTTAATATTGTTATAACATCTTCTTGTGATATTATTTGAGCTACTGCTGTTATGATGGTCGGTGTGTTTTGTCCTCTGAGGTGTCTTAACTCTGTGTTGTGGTTTTGATGGAATTTTGAAGGGTTTTTCTTTAGGACTTTAGTGCTATGCTGTATTTTTAAATATATATTTAATTGATTTGTTTGATTTTATGTTTTATAATTATGTAAAGTAGGACATAAGGCCATTCTAAGACAGATGGATTGATAGATATGGAAGATACACAAAAATATGAAGAGTTTCACAATGACTGTGGTATATAGTGCACCACAATGTATTTAGAACATTCCATTCAAGTGCAAGGTATCATTATGGCAATAAGGGAAGCCATGGGTTAAAAAAAAAAAGGCACTTCCTGAACTGTTGGATGTTTACAGCCAAGTAACAAATGAGCAAGGTTTAACCATGTTCCAGGGATGGGGACTCAGACTCGAGGACTCGACTCGTGAGTCAGACTGAGTCCCCCCTCTGACTCGAGTCCCAATATTTTTAATGGGACTCGAGACTCGACTCGAGACCAAAGACTCGTCAACATCCCTGCTTGATGCCACCTGCAGGTGCTGTCTGGACCTAGTTGCAGTAACAATCCAAGTTTATTTTTTAAAACCATTTTACTAATGTAACCTTTCAGACATTTTGGGTTTGGCTGCCTCTGCCTGCCTGTTTGGGGTTCCCTGCCTCCTCTGCCTGCCTGGTCTCTTCTTAACCAGTTCCACAGTTTGAATTGTCCAAGACAAAGGCCTCTGCCTGCCTGTTTTGGGGTTCCCTGCCTGGTTATTTTGGGTTTGTCTGCCTGGTCTGTTCTTGTCAAAATCAGTGGCAGAGTTTTGAAATAAAAAGGCACACTTGTGCCTAGAATTTATTTAAGCCACACATCTGAAGTAGCCTTATTTTGTTGGGAAAAACCCCCATTGATTTTAATAGGGACTCGTGGAGTCAGCTTTGGGAGTGACTCGTGACTCGTGAGTCACCATTTTGGACCAAGGACTCGGACTCAAGACTCGGGTCCAAAGACTCGTGACTTGAGACCAAGGACTCGTCAACATCCCTGCCATGTTCCCTTACAAACAAACTACTACAAAGACTTGCCTACACAAGTTTTTCTGCAGAATTAGCAAGCTGCTATGCTCTATGTTCACACCCCTTAAATACTAGTTACCGTAATTGACTGCATGACATTTTTCCATCGTTCTTCAACCTCTTGTTATTTCTTTCTTTAATTAAAAAAATGCTTACTATAACCCGCCTTTCTCACATAATGACAAAGGTGATTCTGGAGAACAACTCTCAGATTGCTTCCTTCATTACTACAGGCATTTTCTGTGCCAAGAAACTTGGCAAACACAAATGGCATAAAAACCAATAAAATGCAATACAAAAGTTAAGTTAAAACTCTCTTTCTCTCTCTCTCTCTCTCTCTCTCTCTCTCACACACACACACTCTCACTCACACACACACACACACACACACCATAAGTAACTATAAAGGCAACAGCAGTGGGATCAGCAATTTACCCACATTGGGTGACCTGCTCCCCAAAGGCTCTCCCAGACTCTATATCAGGGGTGGGCGACTTGTGGCCCTCCAGATGTTTTAAGCCAACAACAAAAATGGGATGGCACCATGAACAGGAAAATAAGAGAGAGGAATTCCAGGTGCCAAAATAAGATTTATTTGCAGGCCCAATGCGTTTCGGAAATCCTTCCTATGGGGCACTAAATAACATATATACAGAATGAGAATCAGAAAATGAAAATGAACACAAACAATTGTAATGCAATCTTTTGCTACTCTCTTCCTATTAAAATAAAATTGTTTCAATTATTTTCACTTAAAAATTAACATCTAGACTTATGACTCAAGAGATTATATTGCCAAAAAATATTTTGTTAAAAACTAACAATATTGAGCATATATACAAAACAAACATTGGACCTGTTCACACAGTCAAACGGCCCGCAGCAGCTTATTTAAGCCACGGTAGGCTGTGGTGTGTGCCGGCGGCCATTTTGAATATTCAAGCCGCAACTGCAGCTTGTTGTGTCATCTGAACCCAGCAGAGTTGGGTTGTACAAGGGTTAAATAACCCTCGCAGTACCCATGGCCCATTTTAGGGTTATGCACGCATTGTTTAACCCTCCCACAACCCACTGCTGCTGGGTTTGGACGACACGACAAGCCACAGTCATGGTTTGAATATTCAGGATGGTATCCACAGGTGCTGCAGCTTGTTGTGGCTTAAATAAGCCATGACAAGCCACTGCTATTGTGCAGACATAGTCATTGTTTAAAAGTCAAAACTTCCAAGAATAAAACTGCCCTTAAAAATTAATTAAAAAGTACAGCTCAGAAAACCTTCCCCAACCTAGTGCTCTCCAAATGATTTGGTCTACAACTCCCATGATCCCTCACCACTGGCTATGCTGGCTAGGTCTGTTGGGAATTGTAGGCCCACAAGTTGCCCAGCCTTGCTCTGTTCTATGTGGCAGAAGGTATTCAACAATGGGACTAGGCAGGTGCCTTCTTAGGGATGGCATTCCAGAACAGTGGTGCCATGACCTGTCTCACATTCCCACCCACCAATTTTCAGCCAACATGGAAGACCCAGAGTAGGATATGTGATGTTCATCTTTCATTCGTTAAGCCTAATAGAAACAAGTGGTTTGAGATCAGCAACCATTGTAATCTCTTCGTGCTACTTCTGTTTTAGGAATTTCCAAAGTATTTGCCATGAGAAATAATTAATTAAGGTTGCAATCCTATGTCCATTTAGAATCATGGAGTTGGGAGTGACCTCAAGGGTCATTTAGTCCAGCCCTCTGCTGATGCCGCTACAGCATCCCCAATAGTTGGCCATTCGGCCTCCATTTGAACACCTCCAAGGAAGGAGAGCCCACCACCTTCCGAGGCAATTCCAGAGCACAAATCTCATTGCCACGAGCAACTCAAGTAATCAGACTGGCTCTGCCTGACAATAGTTCTGAGCTCTGGAGTTTGTGGATCTTCAGAGAAGTGAGCCTCCCACTTCAAACCTTGCTTTAACTGTGGAGAATCAGAAGCACATGGTGATGGCAGTCCAGCAAGCGACACAATTAAACCAACACGTGAACCAGCTCTGTCAAAATCGATGGGGCTAACTTCTGTAAAATGTGTTTGACTCAGGATGCCAATCTCCAAAAGGAAGCCAGTCCTGGAAGAAGTAACACTGAACGATGAAAGATATAAAAGAGCCTGTCAAAGCACTACAGCAGCAGAAACACCACAAGGAAGTGTACAAAAACAATGCTCGCACGCAAACACTGGCTAATTGGAGCTCAGGGCACTTTTCATATTACGATGACATCACGTCAAATTCAATTAAGACATAATTTTAAAAGAGAGCAAGGTGAAGATACATTAAAGGGGAGCGAACAATGGATCTTCTCAGAAGCTCGAAGAAATTGAAATCAGTAAGAGAACAATCCTATGCATTGTGAGAAAAGTCCTACAACTACCAGCATTCACGAGCCAAGCTGGGGGAAGCTGGGAGTTGTGGAACTTTTTTCTGTCTAAACATACATAGGATTGTGCCTAAATGAATAAAAGGCTTCAGATCAAATACCTAAGGGAGAAGCCAAAAACACCTGGAAGACCCTACAAATTTATTGTGCTGGCATTTCATGGGCAGGAACTAAGGATGGATGAGAGTTTGGTTCGGTTCCTTTTTTTCCTCTCTCTTTTTTAATAAGAACTTACCACAATTCACAGATTTCTTCATAAACGGGATGGAAAGAACTTGAGATTAAAAAAAACAAATGTGGGAGAAAGTGAAACTGACAGATTTGTCTATCCAGGTAGAGGGCTGTGAATGGTTAGCTCTTAAAAGTCTGGGTTTTAAGACTTTTAAGTATTCGACCATGTTAGTTCAATACTAATAATTAGGGTTGCCACCTCTTTTTCTTTCTTTCTTTCTTTCTTTCTTTCTTTCTTTTCTGAAAGGCTGGTCATCTTTACCAGCTACTTGGCAGGCCGGTACAACATGGCCCTCTCCGTGCTGAAAACAACCATACCTATTGAATTGGGCCGGTGCAGATGGATGAGAATTTTGCTCTTTGAGAAGAAATTTTTGTTTTATTATGGATAAGAACTTACCAAATTCACAAACTACTTCATAAGCAGGAATTCATGGAAAGAACTTGAAACCTGAAAAAATGGAATGTAGGAGAAAACAAAAATGACAGATCTGCTCACCCCTAGCAGGAGCACAGATTATCTGATGCATAAATGAGCCAGTGTGATGCATAGTTAGAACCGGGATTCCCTTTCCCCAAACTGGTGCCTTCCAGATGTGTTGGACTGCAGCTCCCATCATTCTAGCTGGGAATGATAGGAGTTGCAGTCAAACACATCTGGAGGTTGGGGAAGGCTGGGTAAAAATGTCAGTCTAGGACTGGGAAGACCCAGTTTCCAATCCCCATTCAGCCATGCATGATGCTCACTGGGTGACCTTGGGCTGATCTCTCTCTCTCTCTCTCTCTCTCTCTCTCAGCCTAACCTACCTCACAGGGTTGTTGTGAGAATAAAAGGGGGGGACTCCATGCACTTGAGCTCCTTGGAGGAAAGGCAGGATATCAAAGTGCATTATCCTCTCCCTATTCAAAGAGGTCAACAATCACAGCTTTCATTAAAAAAAAAAAAAATCACATCTCTAGGTTTTTTTAAAAGAAAACTTCTCAAGAGATACAGAAAAAGAAAAGAAAAAACAATGTGCACGATGTATCCAGTTGCTCAATAAGAAGCAAATTTGCCCACAGTATTCTGGCCAATGGGCACAATCCAAGCTTAAGCCTGTTGAAATCAGCTGGCTTAAATGTGCCTTACTCTGTGCTGGATTGTGGCCAAAGTCTACGAAGATACTGGACTGAATGACAAGCACTTGCCACTTATTTTATTTAAACATAAGCATGTTTAGACAAAAAAAAAAAAAAGTCCTGCAACTCCCAGCATGCCCCAGCCAGCCATGCTGGGAGTTGAAGGACTTTTTTCTGTCTAAACATGCATAGGATTGCACCCTTAATACAGTACAGAACTTTAGACATAGCAGAGTATTTAGGCTTTTGTTTTATGTTTTCTTATGCTACCCCACCCTGCAGTGTACCCTTAGGTTTCACCAACACGTTTCTAGCTGCAGGCCTGAGTCTCAGCACTCAACCACGTTTCCCCATCTATATCCATTTATCCCCTGTCCAAGCACCCAAATCCTCCTGCCAGCACTTAAAAAATCATCTTCTTACACACAGTTCAGGAAAATTACCTGCACCTCTTCTATTATATCTTACCACATACTTCTCTCATCCAATCTTCATTAAGGATAGTCTCCGTCAATATGCAGTCTTGTTCATATTTCCAGGGTTTGATTTTGAGCCAGGGTTCAGCCCTGGATCCTGAGAAACATTAAGGCAAGAGTGTTTCTAAGCATGTGCAAAATACCATCCCTGCCCTTTCCCCACCCTCTCTTTCGGAATAATCACAATCAGCCATGCACATCTGCACCTTCACGGTAGACTGCCTTTGAACCCCAGACTCTTTTTTATATATAAATAAAGCAGAGTGTGTCTATATACATATAATACTATCTCACATCCAGCGGAGCAGACTAAACTGTCCTTACCTTCTAGGCCAGGTTGCCTTTGATAGTCTTCTGTCTCTTTAAATCCAGCCTTACCCCGCTGGCCAATCACAGATAGGATTCCCTTTGACGTCCGATCCCAGACGTCGCTCTCTGCCAATGTTTCATCCCACCTCTCTTTCCCCAACTCCTCCTCCCATCTCCATTCTAATTACCTAAGGGGCGGCACGCCTTTGTGAGCCCCCCCCCTTGCTGCCAATGCGAACGCCCAGAGCTTCCAAAGTTCGCCAAGGATTGGTTTGCCGAGCCGAACCAATCGCGCCGCGCCGCTGTCGGGATATAAAATGCGAGTGCGCGGCCGGAGGCGTCTGCAGTGCTCAAGCGTTGCTGGCGCAGTCGGAGGAGGGGACGGGTGGAAGCAAGGAAGGGATTTGGCTGTTGCACGCGCCGCGGTTACGCCTTCCCTTTCCCCGTCCCCTCAGATATATTCGGTTTTTCTCGGGGTTGCGGGTTTTTTCCCCCGCCCTTTCTCCTCCTCCTGGAATTTTCCTTTGGCTATTTTAAAAAATTAATAATAATAATAATCGGTTTGGTTTCCTCAGTGACTCAGCCCGCTTTTATTCTCTTTTATTGCCCCTCCTCAGCGTGTCTCTTTCTTTTTCTTCCTTCGTCTTCTCGGGAGGGTTCCTCACCATGCGCACGACGGGGTCGGCGGCTTCGGTGACGGGGGCCGGGCCCTCGGGCAGCGCCGCGAACTCGGGGAAGCTGCAGCAGCAGCCGCCCAGCAGCGGAGGGGATGGGCGCTTCAGCGTTCTCAGCTGGGAGCAGGTGCAGCGCCTGGACCACATCCTCGAGGAGGCCGTGCCCATTCACGGCCGCGGCAACTTCCCGACCTTGTCGGTGCGGCCGCGCAGGATTGTGCAGGTGCGTGACAGAGCCGGGTGAGATGGGGTGGGTGAGGAGTGGGAAATCTCGCATATTGGCCCCTCTAGAAAGACATGGCGTTGGATCCAGACTTGGCCGTTCTTGGAGTAGACCCCCTGAAATCAGTGCGGCTTAAATTAGCCACGATTAACTCGAGTCCCATTGGTTTCAATGGGTCTGCTTTTAAGTATGGGTAGCTCTGGATCCAACCCATCATTCTTAAAAGACGCCATCAGAGTCGCGTTTTACCTGGGAGTAAGCTCTTCTGACTTCTGTGGCGCTTACTTCCAAGTAAGCACCCACAGGATCTGGCTCCCAAGTTGCCAAAGAGAAGCCAAACGTGAGGCTACGTTTCTTCCCTTGCCTATCAAAAACTATCGTGAGTCCTAAATGTACATACTAGGCTTTTATTAATTAATTCATTACAATTCATAGCCTGCCTCTCTGCCTATGGCAGGAGTAAAATAACCGGAGTGACTTAAAATAGCATGTGCAACTTTATGAGTAATAAAATACGTAATGTAGAAGAAAGTAGTAAAGCATCAAGCACTCTGAAGCAAGCATGCTTAAGGGCATGCTGATTAATTCAACAAGCTTATTGCATGTGATAAAAGTACCAGAGCTTCCCTCCTGCCAAGGGAGACTTCTGAAAGACAAATCTTGACAGCCCGCTCTTAATCATGTTTACCTGGATGTAAGTCCTCATCAGTTCAGTGGGTCATACACCCAAGTAAGTGTGTGTAAGGTTTCAGCCTTAAATAATCGGTGGTGTTGTCAACTGTCATTAGGTTTGTGCAAGCTATAGCTATTATAGGTATTAACAAGCTTGGCTCATTCTGAGCTTGTATAAAGTGGGTGTATATATATGTGCCAGTTTTGCTCTTCTGTGTATCGCCTATATCTTAGATTAGCCATATTGAGATTTTGAAGGGGTTTCTCTCTCCAACCAAGATCAAGATGGGTGGCTGTAGCTAAAGCATCAATTTGCAGCCTATTTAACTGTCATGGCCTCCCTCCCAAAAGCCTCGGAAGCGAACTTAACACTTTCTATATTGTATTCTGGGAATATAATGCTTTTTGGAACCATCTTGGCAATTCTCACCATAATCCCCTGTTAAAATAGAGAAGTGTCAACCTCATTATTGCCAATAGGAGGGTAAGTTTATGGCAAAGGCAAACTTTGAATGCAGGGCTTCTTTATTGATAGCTCAGACCTAGGCTAGCTGATGTGTTACATGAACTAGCTATACTTTGGGAGATGGAAACATCTTTGGCAAAGAACACTTAAAAAATGCTATGTATGTGGGGTTAGGAAGAGCATAAGAGGAGCTATGCTGGATCAGACCAAAGGCTTAGCTAGTCCAGCATTCTTTTTCACACACTGGCCAGCCAGCTGCCTGTGAGAAGCCCACAAGGGCATGAGTGCAATACTAACCTCCCGCTCATGTTCCCCAGCAACTGGTATACAGAAGCAAGCTGTATTTTCAATAGTCCTGCAAGGTAGGTCAGTGTTGGTATTCACAAATTACAGATGGCGGCCAAGAATGGTGGCTTCTAATCAGTAATCCTCTTACTGAACTTAATTCCTGTGTTCTTGATTGAGTTTCCCCGTCATTTTGAGACTGTGGGTTGGAAAAGGCCCTGGGGTCTATGCACAATCTGTGTTGTGCACTTCTTCGGGGGTTTGGGGGGGGCAATGACAGTGCCACCCAAGATCCTAATATAGAAGGAGATTGCAAATGTCTTTCTAGCCAATATCTTCTTCAGACCTTGCATTCACTTGAGAGGTGGGAACCTATAACCACGTACTGTATTCAGGTGCCCTCTTTAGGAGGCAAGCCTGACCTAAAAAGAGCAGTATTTAGGGTATGTAGCATATATGAAGGTTCCAGTAATGTGTGTCTTAATGCAATGGAATCTTGGAGATGCAACCCTAGCCTTGTGAGCAAATGAGTGTGAATGTGTTGAGCAGAGGGGGTTTGGGGAAATAGCCCCTTGCTTCCCCCCGTTTCTGTATGTGTCACTGTACCATGTATCTGGGAACATTCAGTCTCTGGATTGAGTTGTGGTAGAGGGGAATATTTAAGATTCCCTCATACTAGAGTAGAAGACCAAAAATGGTTCCTTGAGCAGAGCAGCTGTAGCAAAATTGCACTCCAGTAAAAGATACTGCTGCAGTCCATGTTCTTTAACTAGTACATGGAGTATCTGACACTAGGGCATGTATAAGGAAGGGTGGTAAAGATGCTGAATAAGGAAGCGGAGTTGAGAGTAGCGAGGAGGAGGAGGGAAGGGATTCTTCCTTCCAGGGCTGGGGAGTGCCTTCTGCCAGGTAAGTGGTTAGCAACCTTGCTAAAGTGCAGGTCGGGGTGGGGAGGGAGCCCTGAGGCCGGGGACGGGCCAGGCCAGTGTTCGAGACCTGTGCAGAACTATGCATATTGCTAGTGTGGCTCTTTTTCAAGACGGTATTCCCTTGACAGGTTATGCGGTAAAGATGCTTGGCATGATGGGGTTAAAGGCAGGCATGCCTCCATTTTTCAAGTGAGGTGTAAAACCACAAGTCAAAATTTCTAAGGATATGGAACTAAAAAGATCATAAACTGGCAGAGATGCCTCTTATGCCAAGCTGCTCTTGCTTGTTGGTCCATAGAAGAAAGAAACTAGAATGCAAGGTACTTGTTAAGAGGTGCAGGGTGCTTGTTATCTGCCAAAGGTGTGTCAGTTTGTGGAGCAGACTTGCATTCAGCACGAAGCATGTTGAAGCAAGACCGATTGACACTGGTGCTTCCATATACAGTAATACCTTGGATTGCAAGCATAGTTCGTTCCGGAACCGTGCTTGTAATCCAAAACACTCTTCTATCAAAGCGAGTCTCTGGCGGGCGTGAGTGGGGCCGATTTCAGCCCGCTTGAGGTGAGCGGTTACATCCCTACGACTACTTGTCCTGCAAGACCTTGCTCGTTTATCAAGTCAAACATTTTTTAAAAAATTGGCTTGTCTTGCAAAACGCTCTCAGACCAAGTTACTTGCAATCCAAGGTATTACTGTATATATTATTTAGTATATTTATACCCTGCCTTTTTTCCTGCAAGGAACCCAAGGTGGCTTACATAATCCTCCTCTCCATTTTATCCTCACAACAACCATGTGAGGTAGGTTAGGCTGAGAGTCCGTGAGTGGCCCAAAGTCACCCAGTGAGTTTCATGGCCGAGCGGGGACTAGAACCCGGATCTCCGAGTCCCAGTCCAACACTCTCACCACTACGCCACACTGGCTCTCATATATATATAGTGCATTTCTGTAGTGTCTCATCAGCCTCTTGTTGAGGGTTGGTGGCTGCCTCTTTCATACCAAGCCTGATGCCCTGATCAACTGGAAAAGGGTCCTCTGCTGCGATCTGATGTTTGTTTGAACATTGTTAGATTCTCCATTACCGTCCTGCGCTGCCCCTCCTTCACAGCAAAGGACAGATTGGACAGTGCATTTCCATGCCAGTATAGCAATCCCAAGTTTAAAAAAAGGTTGCAATCCACTCTTCTTTCATCTCCATTCTTGTGATTCAGTGCAAAAGGGGGGGGGGGGGCAGATACCAGCTGTTTAAAAGTAATGGAGAAGTGACTATATTGTACTTCTGGCATTACATATCCTACAAGCGGCCAATATAGGTTAATATCATGCCTATCCGGTAGAGGGGGGGGGGCTGAGTGTCTAGCCCTTTGCTTCCTCTGCAGAACAGCGGCTCAGAAGCTTCTAACCTTTTTGAAAGAGCTTCATGGGAGCACGAAGGGGCAGGGCAAGCATGCAGCAAGGTCAGCTCAGCGGCCTCAGGCCACTCTTCCGCACAAGGTGACTCAGTAACACTTTGCCAGTCCACATGTGAAGGCTGGTGCTGCCTTTTGTCTTGAAAGTCAGAAGCTGCCACAAGCCTTAAAGACAGGAGAATAGAGAAAAGGGTAGAATGCAACAGTGGCAGCAACACTGTCTGGATTTGCTGGGAAATATGTACATGAGAAGCTGTCTTCTACCGAGTCAGACCATGGCTCCATCTAGCCTAGTATTGTCGACACTGACTGGTAGCAGCTCTCCTGGTTTTCAGGTAGGATTCTTTCCTGGCCTACCTGAAGATGCTGAGGATTGAACCTGGGACCTTCTGCATGCAAAGCAAGTGCTCTACCACTGAGATACACCCCCTTCCCTAACCTGAGTAAAATGTCACCTAACTCAAGTGAGCTAATATGTGTGGAAGCACCCAAGGTCACTCAGCATTAGAGGGTCACACAATTGACTAGTCTGACTGAAGCAGTTCAAGTCAAATGTTGGACTCTGCCCTGATGAGCTTGCATACTCACTGGCCCCTCACTTGGCAGACCACCGTCTGCTTATATGGAGCTTGGAATCTGCTAGCAGAAAATACATCTGCTGAGGTAGTGATATCTGGTCTCTTGGCCTTGGCTCTGTGCCATCAGGGCTCAGGATTCTCTAGTTGAACTTGGAAGTGAATGCCTGTTTGGTAGCTGTAGCTATGAAGCAAGAATGGAAACCCATGCAAGGTTCCTAGTCCTATGGCTGGGATATGTGGTTGGGTATGTGACGTGTGATGCCATGCTAACATTCTTGTCAAGGGGCATGGTCATGTTTCTACATGATTCTAAATACTATGGATTAGTAATGGCCCCTGTCCAGTTGGCCTGCAATGCAAGTAAAATGGGCAGAGAAATTGATGCCTGGGTTTAATAAGTAGTAGAGAAGGTTAAGTAATGGTACACAGCACAAGTGACTATGTTTTATGAGGAAATGCTCTACAAATTGGTCTGTACTGAAGTTCACATACATGGGATTACCACAACAGCCCTGGGAGGTAGGTTATGCTGAGATACTGTGACTTGCCCAAGGCTACTTGCTGAGTGTCAGGTGACCATGTAGATTTGAACCCATCTCCATGGCTTACTTCACCTTTGGAAGTGAGAGCTGTTCTAGAATTTACCTACAGATGGCTGAGAGGAACGAAAGGGTAGAATGGGAGACTGATAGAAGATCACATATGGAGAAGGTAGTAATAAAGGCAATGCTCACACCAAATGGCCAGAGTCTTTTCATTATTACATGGGCAATAGCCTGTCATTAATGGTCTTTGTCCATTATTGTCTTGATGATAAGGTTTAAATAATATGGTAGGCTAACATGTTCTAGATTTGTAGCATCAGCTGATATCATAGTTCTGACATCTTGAGCACACTTTGGCTTGTTTCTGCTCCTTAGAAGATTGACCCTACAGGTTTAACAGGTGCAAAGCAACCTGCTGTGCAGAACTGCACCCACAAGGGTGGATTTCCTGGAAGGTAAAATTGTATAACTCGATTGCTGAGTGTCAGGGTGGATTTTTAGTGTTCTCATTGGAACCTGGTGATTTTAATGTAGACATTTAAGGGCAGCATAATAGGCTGAGTTGTAGCAGAGATGGGAACAACCTGAGGTAGGTAACTGTAGGATCACAGTTCAATAGAACCCTTACATTGGCTTCTAAAGCTTGGTTGTTTATAACCATGGTGTTTGCTGCCAAAACAGACCCAATCTGTTGCTTGGAAGTGAATCTCAACACATTAGAGATCACTCAGTGGGAATTAAGATTTCATTTTTACTTGCCATGTAAGAGTGCATATAGGCAGCTTGAGCAGCAAGTCTGATGTAGAAGTGCATGTCCTACCATTTGTTTAGGTGCGCAGTCTTGTCTCCCAGATTTGTATGTGGGTAATCTGTGTTGAACAAGTTCTGTATGTGTTAAATATCATTGCACAGGCCTCAAACTGCAGGAGAAGCCACAGAACCTTGACTTGTGTGTACCCAAAGGAAATCTAACGGATACGTATTAAATTAACTAGAAGCCATATAAGGCTTTGTGCTTCTCCTGCAGCTGTTCACTTGTATTTCTATTTTATATTTTTCCATCCTTCTGTGAAGGAGTTCAAGGTTCTCACCCTCTCCCGTTTTATCCTCCTAACAACCCTGTGAGGTAGGCTAGGCTGAGAGAAAGGGACTAGCCCAAAGTCACCCAGTGAGCTTTGTGGCTAAGTGGAGATTTGAACCTGGGTCTCCCTGAGCTTAGTCCAACATTATAGCCAATACAACTGCTAAACTGCACTAGCTCTTGCACATGACATCTCTTTACATGGAAAGTACTTCATGGGGTAGTGAACATGTGTTGGTGCTAACATGTGCATGCAGCAAAATACTGTACTCTTGCTATGCTTCACACAAGTGTACACCTGTGTAGGAGACTGGTGCACTGAAATCTCAAAGCCACAATGGCTTTGATGTGTATTGTCCCTATCATTTGTTGGCTCCCTCCAGTGAGAAGCTGGATAATACTGAAGGCTGCTTCCAGTACAGTCCATTTGCCCTGAAATAGCCTACTCTGCTGTGTGTCATCATAGCCACAAATTACTAGGGATTTGTTTGTCCATAAAGTAGCAACAGTGTGCTTAGTAGGCACTAACGTTGTGCCAATAAGCTGCTTGCATATTCATTTTGTATGGGAGGTGGCTTCATTCCTCAGCAGTGACTCACTAATGTAAAATAAGGCACATTGAGGTTTTTTTAAACCATTGTAACAAGCTGGATGCCTTCCACAATAGCAATTGCCAGGAGTTGAAGATCATATAATAAGGTATTATGAGTTATCTGTAAATTTCCTGTTCTGTTCTCAACATAGTACGGGGCTAATTACACTAAGCAGAATACTGAGTTTCATGTTGAGCATTTTTTTCTAATTGTATACTTTAAACCATATATGCTCAAACTGTAAAACTATCTGCACTTGACTATGAACACTGTTAAAATCTATATTCAAGCAGGTTTATTTAGAATAGACTCTATGCGTATTACTGTTTGTATACTTTAAATCATTACTGGCATTACGGTGGAACTTGAATTCTGGGGAGGTATGGATAAGTCATAAAGCAGGGCTCTCCAACCTTGGGTCCCCAGATGTTGCTGGCCTACAGCTCCCAGAATCCCTTGCCATTAGACATGCTGACTGGGTATGCTGGGAGCTGTAGGCCAGCAACATCTGGGGACCCAAGGTTGGAGAGCCCTGTCATAAAGGCCATGTGGAGTGGGCCTCCAGCTATGGTATGGTGGTAAAGCTCCACCATCTGGACACTGAAACAAGCCAGCCTTGTGTAAGTCTCCAAACACATGCAGCCATAGGAACGTGGAACTCCTTAAAGGAAAGATTCTTGGCACTCTTCATGAGTTGTCAGAATCTGACAAACCTGTACAAACATCTAGCCCAGGTTTGAGTCATCAGTGCAGAGTTGTCAAACGTATGTCTTCAAAAGCTTAGGGAGGTCCCCAGTGCGAGTCCCCAGCTATCCTCCTATACAGGTTTAGAAAGCAATGCACTTAACAGGGCATGGATTGATACCAATGGCTATGGCAGGATGACTGCCTTTGCTATTCTTCCCTCTAAAATTGGGAGCGCAGGTGTCTCTGGGGAGCAGCGTGGGAGTGGTGCATTGGGGCAAAGTAGCTGGAGTTTGGCAACTGCAGTGGGTGTGGCAGTGTGGAATTTGTAGCAGCCAGTGGAGAAAACTTGGCTGGCAAGGGATGGGGAAAGTGCTGATCTGGCATGTAGGGATTTTAGAGGGCAAGCAGTAGCACGTAGGAAAGGGCCTTGGTTGGGGATGAGTCAGATCTTACTGGGTGGGTGAGGGTGGTTGGAGGCAGTGGTGTTGCTGCTGAAAGGATTCTGGTGAACAGGATTTAGAATGGTGGCATACTCTAATACAGCCATCCCCAAGCAGGTGCCCTCCAGATGTGTTGGACTGCACTCTATGCTGCTGGGGGTTCTGGAAGTTGTAGTCCAACAATCTGGAGGGCATCTGGTTGGAAAGGTTGCTCTAAGGCAGGGCTCTCCAACCTTGGGTCCCCAGATGTTGCTGGCCTACAGCTCCCGGCATACCCGGCCATAATGGCTAATGGCAAGGGATTCTGGGAGCCATAGTCCAGCAACATCTGGGGACCCAAGGTTGGAGAGCCCTGCTCTAAGGGGATGAAGAGAACTATTCTTAGATCAGTGATTCTAACTATCTGTCTCCCCCATGAAAAGCAGTGTGTGAATTAAACTATGGTGTGGCCCCTGGGTGTATGTTTGGTAAGCAGCTTGCCTTTCCAACTGATTTTGAGTTTGAAGCCCTGTGAGAATGGCTAGTAGGTGAAGCTGTAGCACTGCAGGGAATGGCCATGACCACAACTGCACATGGGGTAGTTGGGGTGTCATGGTTTTCTCGTACCAACACAAGAAACGAGGAATATAGTACGTTCTCTTCCCCTTTCAGTTTTGTGGACTGATACAATGCGTACACAAAACCAAATCTGCTCCTTCCAAAAATCCCAAGAGTTTACAGAAAAGTAGGTTGCTTGTCTTGAGGGCATCTTCCCTTCTGGCTGCTGCAGTGACAACTGCAAAGGGAGACTAATGAATATGATGCCCCACTTGCGGTGGCTAGAGCATGCTAAAATCTAGGTGCGTAGAACTAGTAGCAGTTGAGTGACAAGCTGAATAAGCTGTGTGTTGCAGTTGGTGTACTAAAGATAATGCTTGTTAGCTAGTTTGAGTCGATCATGGCTTGCCATACTTCTGTCACTGTGGGAGAAATACACAAATGGAAATGGAGTGATCAGATAGGGGATAGTGCCAACTGCCACAATACAGTTCATATTCAGCACAAAGATGGGGACTAACAGTGGTGGTATCTGATTATGTATAGTGTGCTACAGTCTGTTAATCTGTAGTCTGGCCGGAAAAAAACTGCAAGCTTGAGTCCAAACTTTCCTTTGAGCAAATAGTCAGTGCAGAGTAACTTGTTTCAGGTAGGATGGAGATAATTCTTGGTAAAACACTTAAACTCTCCAGTAAGTCTGTAGTGCTCACCTGGCATCTGTGTATGCAATTCAAAGATGTTGCCTAGATCAGGTAGCATTTGGGAGTCCTATTGCTAAGCAAGGCCATTTGTCACCATACTTGAATATTCTAGTAGAAAGTATAACTCTGCACTTCTCAGTGTGATTGAACCAGTTTCAGTTCACTCCTGGTAAAATGAATACACTTGCCAAAAGTAGTAGAAGTGGGGGGTGTATACGGCCAGGATCTGTATTCTAACCTACCCAGAGGAGCTCCTGAGTATTGGGCAAAAGAACTTGATAGATTCAACAATGCTAGATTATGGAGGGCTATAAGGAGGGCTCATTGCTTGTTCCATAAGAAGCCCATTCAATGAAACAGTTGGATCAGATGTCTGCCCAACTGTTGTGAGAAACCTCACTCTCTTATAGGCTTCAGTAATACTACAGTAGCATTAAAGGGCAGCTAACGCAGTTCTTCCTATACTTTTAAAACCGTAGAAGTGCACTCAATGGCTCACAGCAATTTTCTGTAAACAAAAGCAAATGACTCTGACCAGATAAACATTAGTCAGCCCTAAATGCAGAGGTTGCCAGTCTCCAGCAAGTAACCTAAAAAGGAAGTCACTTCTGTAACGCTTGGTGTGTGTTGCCTCCAAACCAAAAGAGGTAAGGAGCATTAGATGTTAAGGCAGTTGAGCTACTATGCCTGGCCTGCTGGGTGGGTAGGTGGCACACAGTAGGTCTATATACTGACCAGTACTCTATAAAAAGAGGACAAGCAGCTCTCTCCTATAATTTGTTTTGCCAATACAGTACTCAACTCACTAGTAGGCTTGTATGATAGCTGTGTGTGGCAGGCAAAACAAAAACAGGCAAAACTTCCTTCATTGCTGCATTCAAACTGTACCTGTTGAATTTCTGTTTGTACAGCAGTCAAAGGCAAACCACATTTGTCAGAAATAAAGATAGCACTGCCAACTCAGTCCTCATCCAAATTCCTAAACATCGTTAAAGCCTTGCCTTACCAGAAAATTGGGTAACTTCTTTGCTAATATACCTAAAGGCTTGTTAGCAAAATGATGTCTTCTCCCCCACCCCACATTTTTGGAGGCTTGACTCAGCTATACTCATAGGCTAAATTCTGTAGCTCAGCTTACACGTCTAGATGGTGGAGCTCTGTCAAAAAGTACAGCCCTTCATTATATGAATGTCTCCCAGAGAATTCTTGTCTTCCTGACACTCTAGCCTGATTGAGTCCAGAAAGTGATTAAAGGTGCACCTTAAGTGGTTCAGTTAACTCTCTTAACTCGGCATTCTAAGCACTTGGCTATACAGTAATACCTTGGATTGCAAGTAACTTGGTTTGAGAGCGTTTTGCAAGACAAGCAAATTTTTAAATATTTATTTAATTTATTTTTTTTACTTGATATACAGGCGACATCTTGCAATACAAGTACTGTAGTACGGCTTAAATTAAAAATCTCTGTACAAATTTTTTTGTGGGGGGTTTCATTTTGATATAAGTTTTGGATTACAAGCGCGTTTCTGGAAAGAATTATGCTCTCAATCCAAGGCATGACTGTACTAGAATTGCGGTGGAGGACTGCATCCATTTTCCATGCATGTGTATTGATGTAACTAATTCTGAGAGAGGCACTCAGTCTGAGGGGTGTAAACTTGTGTCCCTGTCACCTACACTGTATTAGTTCTGTTTAATCCTCAAAAGTAGCATTTAAAACTTGGGTAACACTGACAGCTGCCCCTTAGCGTGATTTGATGCTGGCATGTTAGATGCCTAGAACTGCCCAGCTGGCTTAGCACATGGCCCTGCAGGATCTCTTGTCCTTGAGCCTTGATAAGAGCAGCTCCAGAAACAGGCAAATTTACTGCCAGTATTCTTAACTGCATTATAACAGATATATACCGTATATATGGTGGCTCAGGCCCCTCCCTTGATTTTTAATCTCTCCATGTTGCACGTCAAGGAAAATTCTAAAACTCCTGGCCCAAGAATAAAGGCTGTAGAGGAGGCATAGTCATTTGCATCTAACTTGCCGAGACAGCCACTGCCTTCGGGTGGGAACAGCAACAGATCTCTAGCTCCCATCATAGAAGATATGAAGATCTGTTAGCAAGCATGCTGATGTAAAAGCCAGAATCTGAACCTATTTAAGATCAAACTGGATGTGATGTTGGGAGATCAGTGGCTAGATTTCCTGCGGTCCTTCAATTGAACAGCAGTTGGGGTAGATGGCTGCCCCTCCTTCCCATGCCACTTCCCAGTTAAAATTGCTCTGCCGGAGTTGCTATCTGTCCCATAGGGGAAAGTGTGCAGGTACCCATATAAGTTCCCCTGTGGATCAAAGAGTAGCATTGAGGAGGTAATGGCAAATCAGGCTGAAGTGCTCTCCCCAGCAGCATATCACAATCAGATTTGTGCTCCCTGCAGCTGCAACTAAACTTCTCAAAAACCACAAGAGATTTCCTACATTGCGTCTAGTTGCCCTTATAGAAACTAGTCTTGCTCTTAGAAGTGGACTTCTTCACTTGCTCTTCTAAATTGACTATAAAGATACTAACACAGGTCACCTATTTAAACATACCAGCCAGATGTTTGCTGAAGGCAGTTGGGAGTTGCCTCCTGTTTATCTAGCTCTCAATACTTACAGCAGTTTGCCTCTCCTTGTGTTGCAGGTGGTCCGTAGCCGTCTAGAAAAGCAGGGTATCGCTGTCCACAGTGTGAGACTGAATGGCTCTGCAGCAAGCCACGTGTTGCATCAGGACAGTGGCCTGGGGTATAAAGATCTGGATCTCATTTTTGGTGTAGACCTGAAAAGTGAGGATGTCTTCCAGCTGGTGAAAGATGTAGTGATGGATTGTCTCCTGGACTTTCTCCCAGAGGGAGTAAACAAAGATAAGATCACTCCCATGACTCTGAAAGAAGCCTACGTGCAGAAACTGGTGAAAGTGTGCAATGAAACAGACAGCTGGAGCCTTATATCACTGTCAAACAATAGTGGGAAGAATGTGGAGCTCAAATTCGTAGACTCTCTCCGGCGGCAGTTTGAGTTCAGCGTAGATTCTTTCCAGATAATATTGGACTCGCTATTGCTCTTTGGAGAGTGTTCAGAAAACCCAATGTCTGCAAACTTCCACCCTACCGTCACTGGGGAGAGTATGTATGGGGACTTTGAGGAGGCAATGGACCACCTGAGGAACCGGATCATTGCCACCAGGAATCCAGAGGAAATCAGAGGTGGTGGGCTTCTGAAGTACTGCAACCTCCTGGTAAGGGGATTTAAGCCCAGATCAGAAGTGGACATGAAGGCGCTACAGAGATACATGTGCTCCAGGTTTTTTATAGACTTTCCTGACATTGGGGAACAGCAGCGGAAGCTGGAGTCTTACCTCCAGAGCCACTTTGTTGGGATGGAAAGTAAAAGGTATGATTGCCTGATGACCCTGCACAGAGTGGTGAATGAGAGTACAGTGTGCTTGATGGGACACGAAAGGCGGCAGACACTGAACCTCATTGCCATGTTGGCTGTGAGGGTCCTGGCTGAGCAGAACATCATCCCAACTGTCACAAATGTGACCTGCTACTATCAGCCAGCACCGTATGTCAGCGAAATCAATGTCAACTATTATGTAACCCACATGCAGCCTCTCCTGCCATGCAGTCACTCCTACCCAACATGGCTCCCCTGCAACTGAGCACTGAAACGGCACCAGTCCTTGTCCTTTGGGGTGCAGAGGCTGTGCGCTCAGAAGAAAAAATTGTTCTTGAGTGTCTTGCTCCTACATCGCAACTAAGTGTGCTGTATATTGTGGGAAATTGTGCCGTGTTATGAGTAGTTACCAGAAATGTTTACAGTAAGAAAATGCTTGAGTTATGTATGGGGTGGGTGGATAGGGTTAGGTTAAAGGTAGAGCTGCACTACCTGAGATGCAAGCTGATTATTTTTTTTTAGTACAAGAAGCGTTAAGGGCTGTGCAGACTGTTTCTGAAGATATGCCAAAGTGGCTGATTCCTTTTTATGGGACCAAAGAAATCCTATTCAAGTGCCTGCAACCAAAAAAAAAAAGTACTGTAACCATTATTATTATTATTTTTGTAAGGGCAGAACTCCCTGTTGGTAGTTCAATTTGGGATGTCTGCCATTAATTTGGGGGGTTAGGGTCACCCAATCATTTCTGTGAAGGGAACCAAAGTAGGCAGGGGCTTGCAGGAACAGTCACTGTACCATGCCTTGCTCTCTGATGGACCAGCAGTATTGATTAGCAGAGCAGGATCGGTGGGCGGAGGGAGAGTGTGGTTGGGTTTATAGCAATAGAGATGCTTTTGACAAGATGGGTTGTTGTACATCATCATCACCATGAAGGCTAGAAGAGGAATTGGGATCCTGCCTCCAAAGTATTACTCTACAAAATGTGCAGTGCCAAACCTAAGAGGTGACTTCATGAAGGAAAGGATCTAGATGAGTCTTTGCTATATCAATACACCCTTTTTTGAAGGAAAGGAGCAATAGTGGGAGTTCCCTGTGAAATTAAAAGGCAGCCTAACTGGCCACCAACTGGTATCAAATGGTGGAAGCACAAACAGATGTGGGCAGACCAATCTGTTCTTGGTAGCAGTTGTGGAGCCAAGGTTAGGTCTTGGGCCAAGAGCCCCGGCCCCCTTACGGAAAATAGTAGCAGGCACTCTGACGTTATTGCCAGCCCCGAGAGCTGCTCTTTTCCTTATGGAATGCCTGTGTCTGCCTGCTTGACTCCACATCAGAGTCAGATGATACTGTATGTATACTAGCAAGAGGCTTCTTGTTGGCAAAGTACTGATGTGGGAAATTCCCCCAAGTTTGGTGCTTTTCTGCAGTGGATGGGAGATGGGAGAGGTCTTTAAAGCCAAACTTTTGTATTCAAGAGGCGATTGGTATCTTGTACAAAATACACGAGCTTTTGAAGTAACTACTTATACAGCACAATAGTCCTTTTTTTGGATATTTTGGATTGCGTAGCAATTCCTTGTGCAATATGTCAGTTCAGGTTGGTTCTTTATGCTTTTTCTTAGGAAGCTGAGGCAGTGAATACTTTAGCTTTTTGGCAGACCTGCTCTGAAAGGGCTACATGAAAGATGCTTCATGGTGTATCCTTGAAGGACAACTTATTTACTAATCTGTTTCTTTGCAATAAAGCTGTACCATACTGGGGCAGGCTGAAAAAAAAAAGAAATAAAATACCATACTTGGATTGTGTCTAGGTAAATTATGCCTCTTCCTGGAGAATGTGAGCTGAGTTGGCAAGACCAAACCATTTCAAGTCTGCTGCCATCTTGACAAATACCTGCGCCAACATTTCCTATTTTGACCTTTCACAACTCATTCTGGCTGAGAAGGGCTGATTGCTCACTTCTGAGAGGTCCAACACTATGTAAATAGGGCGTTCTCCTGAAATATAAACGACTCTTGAAGACATTTCCTCTACATATCAGTGAATTCTTCCTTGCTCCAGGATGAATGTGGCTATGGTGCCAACTGTAAGGGGCTTTATTGAGTTTTCCTTTTTCCACTTGAAGAAAAGGCTGCTTCTAGATTCTCCCTTGGCTGCCTTTCAATAGTTCACATTTAAAAGGGTTTGCACTTAAGTAGCACTAGCTAGCAGCACTTTTTTGGCTGATGGGAAACTTAAGCATTAGAAGAGCTGCCTCTTTACGAAGGTAAATACTGTGGTTTTTTAAAAAACAAAACCCCTATAATCAAGGGCATGCTGGAGGAATTAAAAAAAAAAAAAAAGCACTTGTGGCATGGGTGTGTGTGTGTGTGGTGAAATTCTTAAAATGGAGGCTGCGTCAGACATATGCTGTGATCATGCTGTTTTCTTTGTATGCGTGAGGATATCCTAAAGATTGGAAGAGTTTGACACTTTGAATGGCACTTCCAGACTTGCGTTTGAATGTGTTCTGCAGCAACCAAACCTGTCATGCAGTAGGCCTGACATAAAACTTGCTAGATTCTTTAGAATCTGTCACCATAAATAAATACAATGTATTGAACTCTGTTGGATTCTTCTTACTTGACCACATGAAGATACCATGGTTCTAGTTTCTCAGTTGCCAACCTTCCCTTCTTGCCTCACTAGTCTGTTCATCTAAAATGAGACTGATTTGGGCAGAAATGGGTCCAGGCACCAAGATGGCTTCCAGAGTACTTTCCTTCCCTCCCCTCTGCCAAATGCCTTTCCTAGGGCACGTCAGATTACAGCTGCAAATGGGAAAGCACAGGTAAACTAGCACAGCCTTCCCTGACCGGGTGCCCTTCAGCTACCTTGGAATACAAGTCCCATCACCCCTGGCAATTGGTCATGCTGGCTGGAGCTGATGAGAGCTGTATGCCAACACATCTGGAGAGCACCATGTTGGGGAAGGCTGCTTTAGTGTACGACACCAGCTCAATTGTCGTACTACAGGAGTGGGAGGCAAAAGTCAACCCTGAGTTGTGGGTGGGTGATGCAGAATATTAACACTGTATAGTCACACCCTGTCAATGAGGGGGCAATGTAACTCACACCAGTTCTTCCTTCGTGATGGAACACTCATTCAGCGCGCACACGCACACACACAGGTCCTCTTAATGAAAAGTTGCAGGGGGAAGTAATACAAGCTGTATGGGAGGTTCTTTTGCCCATGCAGTCTTAATAGAAGCATCCATAGCTTTCTTTGCCATGGGGTGCTAATGTAATCAAAGGCTGGCTTAGGCACTTGGGTGTAAGTCTGTTTCTGGGGTAACAGTTCCTTCTGAAGTGGAAATGGAACTTGATACGAGTGAAGGAATTCAGTGACAAATCCTGATCGCAACTGAATGAGGGGCTAAATTAGCTGAAGTTAGAGGCGCTATACTTGTATGCAAGTGTATAAACAGAATTGAGCCAGAGGAAATGCTATTTCTTAACATGGCCTTTAAATTGCAGTCTGATTCTGGAGGGGAGAAAATACTTGGATTTGGATAACACTAAACTTAGCCCCCTCAGTGTGGCTGGGTCTGACAACCTAGCTCCACGTGGCCCTGTCTGAACTCTTCATTAGTAGCTAATATTCCCATTTCCCCTGCCTGCAAGGCTCAAAGCAGTACTGAAGAAGGCCGTCTGGTGTGAAGATGAATTTGGCCCTTATGCATAGTATGCCATAGTTCTTTCCCTACCAAGTTCCAGCTCTGTTATGCCATTCCAATAGCATGATCTCTCCAGTCTCGGTCTGTTACGTTCTGCAGTTGGCAGTTGTCTCTGAATCTGACCAGAGCAGCACAAAACACCTGATGTGGTTGGCTTTTTCCATTGTTGGAGCAGATCAAGCTAAACAAAAGGATGCTAGTGGAAAACACTAGTTGTGATTTGAAAGGGCCTTTCGATGTTTGAGTGTTTGATCTCTCTTAAAATACCTAATAAAACATCTATTTTCTCAAAAGGTGGTCTGTCATTCTTGGCTAAACAGAGGAGTCAGTGACAAAATACTAAAAGCAACAGTCAGTGCCTCTAAAACTCTGTTACTGGTCTGTTATTGTCTCTAGAAATAACAGTTAAAGGGCCATCCTTGCTAGATTAGCCCAAGTATAATGCAACTTCCTTTGGATGGTGGAGAGAGAGGAGCGGGCAGCCCTGAGCGGCTCAAATAACTGCCGCTTTTATGCATGTATACTTGGGCTTGTTTGTAGAAAGAGCTGAGTGAATCATTTGGGATCCTGAACTTTCTGGTGTCAGGCTTATTCCTTTCCATGGGTATACCTACATAGCATATATGTTACAGTAGGGGCAGGCAGCGAAGTGCCCTCCAGAGTTTTTGAACTATTAAGTCCCATAATCACATCATTAGGTATGCTTGCTGAGGCTGATAGAGCCTGTTACATCACAGTTCCCATCTACCAAAAGGTTTAAGATGGGTTGGTGGCCTGGTTTTGTGTGTGTGTACGTACGCATGCTGAAAGGGCTGCTCTACCTTTAAATAAATACTTGAACAGGATAAAAATGGAGCAAGTAAATAATGTTATGGAAGCCAAACCCCTCTGTGCAGCTTCAGTCACTGAGAGGGGGAAGAGTAGAGCTGTGTGCCTCAGTGGCATCCCAAATAGAGAAATTTGGGGCATTTCACTAAATGTTTCTCAGGTGGGGCTCACCATCAGTAGTGGCAGTAGCACAGCTTCTGTTTTCCCTAAAGTTTCACCTACCCCTGCTGCTGCTGCTGCTGCTGCTGCTGCTGCTGCTGCTGCTGCTGCTGCTGCTGCTGCTGCTGCAGCAGCAAATCTGGAAGCAAGGCCCTGTGAGGAGAGACTGAAGGAACTGGGGCATGTTCAGCCTTCAGAAGAGGAGACTGAGGGGGGATATGATAGCACTCTTCCAGTACTTGAAGGGTGGTCACACAGGGGAGGGCCAGGATCTCTTCTCGATCATCCCAGATTGCAGGACACGGAATAATGGGCTCAAGTTACAGGAAGCCAGATTCCACCTGAACATCAGGAAAAATTTCCTGTTAGAGCAATACGCCAATGGAACCAACTACCAAGGGAGGTAGTGGGCTCTCCAACACTGGAGGCATTCAAGGTGCAGCTGGACAGCCATCTGTCAGGGATGCTTTGACCTGGATTCCTGCACTGAGCAGGGGTTGGACTCGATGGCCTGGTAGGCCCCTTCCAACTCTGATTCTGTGGCCACCACCATTTTGCATCCTCCTCAATGCCCTGGACCTAGCCACCACAAAAAGCAAACAATACAATCAAATCAGTGGTTTTATTGTATTTGCATTTGTTATGTATGTTTATTTATTTATTATATTTATACCCCGCCTTTTTTCCTGCAAGGAACACAAGGCAGCTTACACAATCCTCCTCCTCCTCCATGTTATCCTCACAACAACTCTGTGAGGTAGGTTAGGCTGAGAGTCAGTGACTGGCCCAAAGTCACCCAGTGAGTTTCATGGCCAAGCGGGGACTAGAACCCGGATCTCCTGAGTCCCAGTCCAACACTCTCCCCACTACGCCACACTGGCTCTCTCTATGTTCGTATGTTACCTTGAGAGCTTTGGCTTTAGGGCGACTCATAAATTGAATGAATAAAACAAATATTTAGAGAACTCTGCACAGTGGCCGTTTCTGGGGAAGGGAGATGGGGGGGGGGGAAGAAAAATCTCAGAAAAATGTCTTCTGAGCAGCAGTGTACATGAATGCTACACAAAATAACTGGCCTGTTGAATTGCAACTTAAAACTAAATTCCACCAGAAACCTTGGAACCTGCCTTCTTAGAAACAAAAAGAACATCAGGACTTGCCTCATATCCTACAATGAAGATTCTGGCTGCGTCTTTCAGCTCTCATGCTGCCTGGGGTTGATGGGAGTTGGAGTCCAACAACATTGAGCAGGGGGTTGGACTCGATGGCCTTGTAGGCCCCTTCCAACTCTACTTTTCTATGATTCTATGATTCTATGAACATCCAAGGGCTGCAGGTTCCCCATCCTTGCATTAAGGTGTTGATTTTTAGACCTATCCATGGAAGTCTATAGTTTCTGCCCATGTGGCATCAAAGTTAATGCACTTTCAGTGACTGATAAAAACCTGGACCCATCTCTAACAATGTTCACCTGAAGCTCTTGCAAATCCAAACAAAGTTTGTGTGGGGTATGGAAGAGGAAACCAAATAGTTTTAACTGCAAGACGAGATCTTGGTGGTGTCATCTGCTGATCCAAAGGGTGTATCGTACTTTTTCTGCTGAACTAGGTTACACACACGGTGGGCTGGATCCAGATTTAGTAATACCTAGAGTAGACTCATGAAAATCAGTGGAGACTTGAGTTAGTCATGACTAAATTAAGTCCCATTGATTTCAATGGGTTTATTCTGACTAAACCTGGATCTGACCCAATGCAGGAAAGAAGCAAGGAGAGAGCAGTAGAAAAAAACACATTTTCTGCTAAAATTGTCTTGGATCCTCTGCTTGGCTTTACTTCTGAAATGTTTCACAATGCTTTTTAAGCAATTGTTAATCTTTGGGTCAGTTGACCTTGGTTCGTATTGCATGATACACATGCTTCTACCAGCATCGCAAGAATGAATGGATTGATAACAGCATAGCAATTTGACCTGTATATTTTTGGAATAACTTCCCTCGGTAATCTTGTGGAACTGACTCCTGCTGCCCTCTTGAAGAGGGTTTTGCTTGGCTTGAGCAGTGGGGTCATGGAGCCAGGGCTCACAGGTACTGACAAAAGGTACTGACACTTTTTGATTAGCCAGGGACACTGATGTTATCTGCCACCACACCCTCTAAGCCAGTGTTCTCCAACCTTGGGTCCCCAGATGTTTTTGGCCTACAACTTCCAGCATGCCCCAGCCAACATCTGGGGACCCAAGGCTGGAGAACACTGCTCTAAGCCCTCTGAGCTTAGCTGCCACGAATATTTCATTTCATTTATTTCATTTCTATACCGCCCCACAGCCGAAGCTCTCTGGGCGGTTCACAACAGTTTATACATAAAAACAATAAAAACATACAAAATAGTTAAAAAGATTAAAAACCAAATTTAAAAGCACAGTTTAAAATAACAACCCCAAAGTTAATAAACTAAGCCTACAGGTGACAATTCCCCCCCCCCCCCGTGCTATTTCGAGCTCTTAACTATTGAATGCCTTGGCATAGAGGGAAGTCTTAAGTCTTAACCTGGTGCCGAAAAGATTGTAAGGTTGGCGGCAGGCGGGTCTCAGTGGGGAGCTTATTCCATAATTGGGGGGCTACCACTGAGAAGGCCCTCCTCCTTGTTGCCAACAACCGAGCCTCTCTTGGAGGTGGCAGTTGGAGGAGAGCCCCAGATGTTGAGCGTAGTGTCCGGGTAGATTGCGGTTGGGAGAGACGTTCCATCAGGTATTGTGGTCCTAAGCCGTGTAGGGCTTCATAGGTTAGAACCAGCACCCTGAATTCGGCTCGGAAGCATATTGGCAGCCCGTGCAAACGGGCCAGAACCGGTGTAATGTGCTCGGACCTTCCAGTCCCCGCAATAAGCCTGGCTGCCGCACTTTGCACAAGCTGTAGCTTCCGAACAGTCTTCAAAGGCAGCCCCACGTAGAGTGCATTGCAGTAGTCTAGTTCAGAGATCACCAGAGTGTAGATTACTGAGACCAGGCTATCCCTGTCCAGATAGGGGCGTAGCTGGGCCACCAGCCGAAGCTGGTAGAAGGCGCTCCTTGCCACTGAGGCCACTTGAGCCTCAAGTGACAAAGATGGCTCCAGGAGCACCCCCAAGCTACGAACCTGCTCCTTCAAGGGGAGTGCAACCCCATCCAGAACAGGTTGAACACCCTCCATCCGGTCAAAGGAACCACCCTAACAGCATCTCAGTCTTGTCTGGATTGAGCCTCAGTTTGTTAGCCCTCATCCAGTCCATTGTCGCAGCCAGGCACTGGTTCAGCACATCCACAGCCTCAGTCACCTGCTGAAGATGAAAAGGAGAAATAGAGCTGCGTGTCATCAGCATATAGGTGGCAACGCACTCCAAAACTCCGGATGACCCCACTCAGTGGTTTCATGTAGATATTAAATAGCATGGGGGATAAAACCTACCCCTAAGTAACCCCGTACTGGAGAGTCCATGGGGCTGAGCAATATTCCCCAAGCACCACCCTCTGGAGCCGGTCATCCAAGTAGGAGCGGAACCATGCAGTGCCCCCCACCCTCAACTCAGACAGCCGCTCCAGAAGGATACCACCATGGTTGATGGTATCGAAAGCCACCAAGAGATCCAGGAGTATCAACAGGGTCGCACTCCCCCTGTCTCTCTCCCAACATAGGTCATCATACAGGGCGACCAAAGCTGTTTCCGTGCCAAAACCAGGCCTGAACCCCGACTGAAATGGATCCAGATAATCAGTCTCATCCAAGAGCACCTGGAGCTGGTTGGCCACCACCCGCTCAAGGACCTTGCCCAGGAAAGGAACGTTCACCACCGGCCTAAAGTTAAGATCTTCCGGGTCCAGAGAGGGTTTCTTCAGGAGTGGTCTCACCACCGCCTGTTTCAGGTGGCATGGGACCACTCCCTCTCGCAAGGAGGCATTGATCACCTCTCTGGCCCAGCCGGCCGTTCCCTCCCTGCTAGTTTTTATAAGCCAAGAGGAGCAAGGATCCAGAACAGACGTGGTTGCACGAACCCGTCCAAGCACCTTGTCAACATCCTCGAGCTGTACCAACTGAAACTCATCCAAAATAACTAGACCAGGCTGTGCTCTGGGTACCTCTCCTGATTCTGCTGCTATAACATTGGAGTCTAAGTCCCTGCAGATGCAAGAGATTTTCTCCTGGAAGTGCCTAGCGAATATATTGCAGCGGGCATCAGATGGGTCGATGATGTCCCTGGGGCCAACATATAACAGGCCCCGGACGACCCTAATAGAGCTCCGCTGGGCGGCAGAGAGATGATTGGATAGAGGCAGTGAGATGTTGCCTCCAAATACATGCATTTTTATATGCAATTTTGCCCCATATACACATTTTTGCAAACAATTTTCCTAATAAAATGCATTTTTGAACGTTAATTTCACTAATGTACACATTTTTTGATTGGAGAACTGCATTGCAAAATTCTGAGAAGTGCAAATGTCCAAGGATAACTGACTTCCAGTTCACATATTATGTGCCTTCAGACCATGCCCTGAGAGCCCTGAACATAAGCATGGTTACTCAGAAATAAATCCCACTGGATTCAATAGGACTTACTCTCGACTACAGCTTTCCCCAACTTTGTGCCCTCCAGACTACAACTCCCATAATCCCAGGCCAGTATGGTCATTGGCAATGCTGGCTGATGATGATGGAAGTTGCAGTCCAGCCTGTACTGTGGTACAGTATGAAATGGTACAGTCTGATGTGCCACCTCAGGATTCTACATCCTTTGTTCTGTTGCTTGGGCAGACCAGGTCTCTGTCGGACTAATACAGTAATACCTTGGATTGAGAGCCTAGTTTGTTCCGGAAACGTGCTTGTAATCCAAAACACTCTTATATCAAAGCCAGTCTCTGGCGGGCATGAGCGGGGCCAATTTCGGCCCTCTATGCCCGCTCGAGGCGAGCGGTTACATCCCTACACGACTTGTCTTGCAAGACCTTGCTCGTTTATCAAGTCAAAAAAATTTAAATTTTTTTGCTTGTCTTGCAAAACGCTCTCAGACCAAGTTACTTGCAATCCAAGGTATTACTATACATTCAGTCAAAGCAGCAGGGCTAGTTCCAGGTTTTATAGGGTGGCCCCTTACAAATTGCCAAAAAAGAGGAAACGTATCACCAAAAACAGGACAAAAGAAGACGGCGATTTGCATAAATTTTGCATATGCTAATTTATATGAATAGATACAAATTTATAAATAATTACTATAACTTAAAGAGAAATATAGGTACATCTCACCATAGTGTGACCACGTGACGTGTGTGCCTGTTCAGTCTATTGTTCAGGTACTGTTGATGGCTGGGCAACTGGACAGCCCTTCAAATATAGGGTGCCTTGAATCAGAAGACAGTCCCCTGTAAAAGAGGGCACATGGCTACCCTAGGGGGCCCTTGGCCAAGTGTCCTCAGTGGCCCTCCTCTATATGGGAGCGCCCCTCTAAAGTTCAGGGGTAGGCTTACCTTGTAGCATGGCAGAGTGGTTGGCCTTTTTTCTTTTCTTTTTATACAGAACAGAAGAGTGCCTCAGAAGAAGAGCAGCCTCCCAGGATCCATCATTTTGTTCTCCCCAAAATGCCCTGGATGTTGCATTGGTTCAGAGCATTATGGGAAAACCAAAATGGCAACCTCCACTGGCATCCACCATTCTGCGCACATGCACACCCTGGAATGAAGCAATGTCTGGAGCACTGGAGAAAAACAAAATGGCGACCAACAACCAAGTAGTGGGCGGCCACCAGTCACCAAAGCAGGGGTGAGGGCAGGCAGGCAAGCAGCAGCACAGTGGGCCTTAGCAGTTGCCCAAAGATGCTGTGTGCTAATGCTTTGCATGCAAAACATTACCCTCCTGCTGCTATCAAGGAGCAAAATATGTACACAAGCCCTCCAAATGCAAGGTAACCTTTGTTATGCATCAAGGGAAGGTTTTCCTACAGCAGAGAAATTGGCATCAATGGAGGGCAAACAGAGGTTAACTGTCACAGCCAACACAACCACATGTTGTCTCTTGGCATTCTGGCTGCTACTGTCCAGTTGTGATTAAATTAGGCCTAATTCCAAATGGGATTTCTTCAGGGTTCTCCAGAATCGCTCTTGGAAACAAAATGTTTAGCCCACACACAAGTGAAAATATACATCTCAATGAGGGCCAGGATGTGGTGGAGAAGAGTGTGTTGTTGGATTTAAACCAGGGATTCCTGGGTTTGATTCACTCTGTTATGTTCCCCAAAACCTGGGCCTGGATCTGTTTATCTTTTAGCAGAAGCTGCCAACACCTTTTCATGGTGTTCTTTTTTCCTGGAATGATAAAGATTAGCAATGTTTATTTATATGGATTTTGCCTGCTGTCTCCTCCCAGCTCAAGGCAGGTCAAGAGCCAATGCTCCCTTATAAACAACACGCACAGTCTGGCTCTTTCTGGCGGAAGGTTCTGATAGCACCATTCTTTCTATCTGTGCCCACAGTGTTCAACATCCATGGTAGACTGGCATGGAAGAGGGTCTTTAGTTTCACATAGGATGCCAGTTCACATAGGACCCTGGAAAATGGATTCTGAGGTCTAAAAGTCCCCCAAACCCAAAGCCACGTATGGGCTGGCCATGAGTCATGGGCCACATGTAGCCCGCAGCTGGCCTCTGTGAGGCCTACAGGCCTTCTGTGTGGTCTAAGGCGCTCTTAGACCCTAAACAGCTCTCTTCTGTGTGGCCCTCCGACCCTGCTCCTTGCTCCTCAGCTGAATGCCTTCTCATTTCCCAGTAGACAGGTGATGCTGGAAACAAGTATCAGAGCACTCTTCAGCTGTTCCCATCACCATTCTGCTGAGGTTTTTTACCCTAAAAGGCAGGATAAAAAAATACATTAATAAGTGAAGCAAGGGCTTTATACAGTCATGCCTTGGATTGAGAGCATAATTCGTTCCGGAAACGTGCTTGTAATCCAAAACACTCTTATATCAAAATGAAATCCCCCCAAAAAAATTTGTAGAGATTTTTAATTTAAGCACGTTTTTAAGCCGTACTACAGTACTTGTATTGCAAGACGTCGCTTGTATATCAAGTCAAATTTTTTAAAATAAATATTTAAAAATTTGCTTGTCTTGCAAAACGCTCTCAAACCAAGTCACTTGCAATCCAAGGTATTACTGTACTCTTGTTGTTAACAGAGCCACTTTTGCAGGGCTCTGATGTCTACAAAACAAAACACAAGTGAGTGAACTAGAATAGGGGTGGGCAGACTTCAGGCTTACGAAATCCACTTTTCTCCCCATTTCTTTTTAAAATTGGTTCTTTATTTTATTTATACTCCGCATTCTACCGGGAAATGGCGCTCATGATGGCAGCTAACAACAATTTAAGATAAAAAACATAATTTAAGGCGCAATCTTATTGCATGTTTAGACAGAAAAAAGGCCGACAACTCCCAGCATGCCCCAGCCAGCATAGCTGGCTGGGGCATGCTGGGAGCTGTCGGCCTTTTTTCTGTCTAAACATGCATAGGATTGCTCCTTAGAACAATCATAAAAACAAAGCACAAGTTTTTACTAGAATCCTGAAGGCCATCAGTTGGAGTTAGGTGTAAAATAGTGGCTCAGGCATGTCAGACATATGCTAATAATCAAGGCACAGAATGCCTCTTGGCACAAACTCAGCCCAGGAATTTGTGATTGGTAACCAGAAACAAGCTCACAAGTCCTTTCACACACAGATTCACTAGTGGTCCACCCCCCCACCCCCTATGAATTTTTACAGCAACCAATTGGGGGGGGATGAGGAGCTTTTAACCTTGTGCTATTGTCAGACATCACAATTAGAAGTAAGAAATCCTTGCCAAACTTCTACAATTCACGTGGAGATCTACACTAGATCCCGATCTACCTTCTGCCCATCCCTGAAATAAAATGCTCAAAGTCAACATCTCCCTATAACGCAGAAGGCACATTTTCGATTTTACTTTTCTCATCTATTTAAAAATGTCCATCCTCACTTAATCAGTACCTGACTGGACAGTTTATGGTATAGCAAATTTAAAAACAAAACAAAAAAACACCATAGTGAAGTATTAATAAAACACTTAAAACACACACACACACACAAAACCACGAGAGTATAAAGTTGGCGAGTAGTAGGAGATCACTTGTGACCGAGTAGGATTGCCTTCCAGGATAAAATTACAAAAATAAAATTATAAAAAGAGGAAATTGTAAAAAAAAATAAAAAAAATTGTGTAGACTCTAGCAATGGGTCCGTAAGTGACTGTGGAGGCCAATTCTAGATCCACACAGCTTCCCACAGTGAGGACACAGGTTACCAGATGGAAGATGGTCTTGTAAAGGATTCATTTGACGTGCTTTTCGCTTAGCACGTTTCTCCCTTTCACATTGCACTCGAGCTTCTTCAAAGTCCATAGAACCTTTGTGAAAGGCCAACCTCCAGTTAGATCGTTCATGGGCCAGAGCTTCCCAGTTCTCGATGTTTATATTGCATTTTTTTAGGTTAGCCTTAAGAACATCTTTAAACCTCTTATACTGACCACCGATATTCCGCTTTCCATTCTTGAGTTGGGAATAAAGTAACTGCTTTGGGAGACGGCAATCAGACATTCAAGCAACATGACCGGTCCATTGAAGTTGGCGTTGAATGATCATTTTTTCAACGTTAGTAGTCTTTGCTTCTTCCAGTACACTGACATTTGTTCGCCTATCTTCCCAAGTAATTCGCAGGATTTTCCGGTGGCAGCATTGATGAAATATTTCAAGGAGGTGGAAATGACGTTTATAGATAGTCCATGTTTCGCAGGCATACAATAAAGTTGGTAATACAATGGCTTTATAAACCAGCATTTTGGTCTCCCTACAGATATCCCGATCCTCGAACACTCTACGTTTCATTCGAGAAAATGCGGCACTTGTGGAGCTCAAACGATGCTGGATTTCAGTGTCAATGTTAGCTGTAACAGAAAGATAGCTGCCAAGATAGAGAAAATGATTGATATTTTCCAGTATTGCCCCACCAAGCTGGATTGATGGCATCACCAAAGAGTTAACTTGCACTTGCTGATGAAGCACTTGCTGATAAAGCACTTTTTTAATACCGTATTTTTCCGTCTATAAGACGCCCCCATGTATAAGACGCCCCCCACTGGGCAGTTTCACAACTGTGCGGTTCTCTCCTTGGCTTACGTACTTCCGTGTATAAGACGACCCTCAATTTTTAGTCTAACAATTTTAGGAAAAAGTATAGTCTTATACATGGAAAAATACTGTATTAAATGAGAGACCAAGTTTTTCATATGCTTCTGTAAAAGCATTTAGGATAGTTAGGAGGTCATCCTCTGAGTGTGCGAAGACTACATTATCATTGGCATACTGAAGTTCCACAACGGAAGTTGTGATTACCTTACTTTTTGCTTTCAGCCTACTGAGATTAAATTTTTTTCCATCTGTTCGATATATAATTGCAGGACAGTTGGTGCTCATTTCAATGCCATATTAGGTCATTCTCAGTTCCAGTAGGTCCCGTGTGGGAGGAAGGGTTGCGAGACAGATCACAGCTCTTTAAATCGGAACAGTGCATTGTGGGTTAGAACCTACTGCTGACACCATTCCTTTGACAATGCAACCTCCGCCACTGTCAGGCCTGTCTGTTGTGCAGACAGGGGTGGAGAGGGTGGGGCACAGTGGTGATCAGAGACAACTCACTTGCTCATGGAGCCACACCCAGTGAGCAACAGACCTACTGAGTTGTGCTTGTCTTACATGTCATCCGGCCGTACATTTTTACTTTTTATTATTTTAAATGTGGCAAAGTGCTCAAAAAATATTTACACTTGAGAGAGCGTTCTAATGACAGGGCCCCTTGCAAACCTTGTGAGATGTAGTCACTTTGAAAAACAGATAGGCCTCAACCCAGCCAAATAACTCCAGTCAGCAGATAGATAAAAATCTCATTTCTTGCATTCCTAATTTGCTGAGTTGGCTACAGCGTTGTCTTATTAACTCTCGTCATCGGCTTCCTCTGCAGAGGACAGGATGTTTAAGGGAGACATATCATAACCCCATCTTATAGAGCAACGACGATGGGGGAGCAGTGTGTGGCCCTCCAGATGTCGTTGGAGTGCAACTGGAGGGCCACATGCTTCTTTCCCACGCCTGTTGCAGAAGACTGCAAATCCTCTTGAAGATTTGTGTGCAGTGATATTGAGCCCAAATAATTATATACCTCCAACTATGAAAGCACATGAACACATTGGGAGGGTGTCCTTCACACACACACACACACGCACTGCTATAACTTCCTTCCTTCCTTCCTTCCTTCCTTTATTCATTTATTTATTTATTCTTACTATTTCTATACTGCTAAATATTAAGAAAAATCTCTAAATATTAAATATTAAAATCGCAATTAAAATCACATTTAAAATAGTTTTAAAAACAATACAACAACAATAACAACAACAACAACAACAACACAGCAATACAGGAGCAGTACAGTGGAGCGGCATGGTTAATTTAATTCCAAGTCAAGGAAAGCTAGGTGAACAAGTGCCTTTTCAGGAGGCGTTTAAAAGATGTCATATTTTCTGCCTCCCGAGCCACACAAGGGATTTGTTCCCCCCACAGGGTGGGTGTTGCTACCAAGAAGGCCCACCACTGAGGCATTACACGGCAACATTCCGATAATTTTGGAATGACCAGCAAGGCCGCCTCTGATGATCTTAATGGTTGGTTGGGCATATGTAAGGGAAGGCGGTCTGCTAGGTAACCTAGTCCCATGTTGTTTAGGGCTTTGTATGACAGTAGCATAACCTTGACCATGGCTCGGTAGCTAATAGGCAGCCAGGGCAGTTCTTTTTGCACAGGTCTTATGTGAGCATAGCTGGGTGGCCCAGTGAGCACCCTCACTGCTGCATTCTGCACTAGTTGCAGCTTCTGAACCAGGCCCAAGGGCAGCCCCACATAGAGCTCATTACAGTAGTCTAATTGTGAGGATACCAGTGCATGGATCACCCGTGGCTAGATTATCCCTATCCAGGAATGGGCATAGTTGGCATACAAACAATCATAAAATTTCAGAAACAATGGAGAGTCTTCAAGACAAAAGCAGAGTTATAACACCACCAGCTTTCGTGGACCTGGGTCCATGCCATCAGGGGCACACTGATGGGCATGTGGGCTGGGGATGACAGGAGTTGTAGTCCAACACATCTGGAAGGTACCAGATTGAGGAAGGACGGCTTATGCCATACTGTGTTAGTCTTTAAGACTCTTTGTTGGTTTCGCTGCGATGGATTAACATGGCTACCCCCCTGCAAATAACATTCCTGGGCCCTTTCTCAACACCACAAAATTGGTGGTTCAGTTTCTGTGATGACCCAGCAAACTGGCTAAGCCTTTCTGCACAGGGAGACAGATGTTTCCCCTCTAGTATGTCCAGGAGGGGGAAGGTATTTCTGGGGAAGAAGAGGGTGTCTTTTTCTGCCAGCGCAACACGGCTCAGGGATTGCATATTATGGCAGCCTCCCCCAACCTGGTGTCCTCCAGATGTGTTGTACTGCAGCTCCCATCATTCCCAGCCAGCAGGGCCAATGGCCATGCTGTATGGGAATGATGGGAGTTGTAGTCCAACACATCTGCAGGGCATCAGCTTGGGGGTGGCTACCATATATGGTGCAACCACACTTGGAGTACTGTGTACAGTTCTGGTCACTGCACCTAATAATGGATATTGTAGAGTTGGAGAAAGTGCAGAGAAGGGCATCTGAAATGATCAAGGGCCTGGAGCAAGTCCCCTGTGAGGAAAGGTTACAACATCTGGCACTGTTTAGCTTAGAGCAGTGTTCTCCAACCTTGGGTCCCCAGATGTTTTTGGCCTACAACTCCCAGCATACCCCAGCCAGCATAGCTGGCTGGGGCATGCTGGGAGTTGTAGGCCAAAAACATCTGGGGACCCAAGGTTGGAGAACACTGGCTTAGAGAAAAGGTGAGTGAGGGGAGACATGAGAGAGGTGCACAAAATTATGCATGGTGTGGAGAAAGTGGATAGGGAAACATTTTTCTCCCTCTCTCACAATAGTAGAACCCAATGGGGTCATCCCATAAAGCAGATTGGTGGGAGATTCCGGACAGATCAAAGGAAGGACATCTTCACACAGCGCATAGTTAAACTATGGAATTCACTTCCGCAAGATGTCGTGATGGCCACCACTTTGGACAGCTTTAAAATGGGATTGGAGAAATTCATGGAGGAGAAGGCTATCCATGGCTACTAGTCCTGATTAGCTATATGCTACCTCCAGAATCAGAGGCAGTATGCCTATGTGCTCCAGTTGCTGGGGAACATGGGCGGGAGGGTGCTGTTGCACTCATGTCCTGCTTATGGGATCCCGTGGGCAGCTGCTTGGCCACTGTGTGAACAGAATGCTGGACGAGATGGGCCCTTGGTCTGATCCAGCAGGGCTCTTCTTATGTTCTTTTGGAATGCAGCAGGTTGGGAAAGGTGGCTGTATAGTTTTGCTCCTGGATATTCCATATGGGGGAATGTGAGTAAGTCCTGGACTCTGTACACAGGAGTGGATTCCTGTTCCGCCTAGTCCAACCTGGCCTGGCAACCCTTCTTTGTCCACCAACCCCCCTCCCCATGCTTTAATCAAAAGCAAGCTCTCTGTAAGCCGCTGGCAGTGAATCTACCCGTGGGGAATCCTTCTATGCCCAAATCCCAGCTCTGGCATTGATCTTTGCCCACTGTCCTGCCACCAGGACATGTTTACCCTCTTATCTCGCCCGCTATCGAAAGGGAGTTTCAGTGAGAACAGTGTCAACCCTGCCTTCAAAGCAAAAAGGCGAACAGCTTCAGTTCAGTGCATTCCAGTGGGTGTTTATAGCATGCCCTACATTTGGCTTCTTAATACGAGGAGGAGTTGGCCATCAGGACACACCCGTCTCTTCTTACCTTCCACACAAATAAGGCAGAGGAGTTTGGAACATCAGATTACTTTGAAGCATCTCTGCGCTCAGTGCACAATTAGAGGTTGCTTGAATTAAGTGCTCGCTCTGCAAGGCGGTGGAGTGATTCATGTAACTACCCCTCTGCTAATGAATGCTAACTAAATTCATTAGCAGCTGGACAGAATGTGAACATGCTTTCTCTGCCATGCACGCCTCCATCTTTTCTTCATAAATAAATAAATAAATCACTAGAGTACAAGTTGAGCCAGTTTTTTCCATACCAACCACCATCAAAGGTTCACCCGGCAAAACTGCCCATATTCTACTAGACTAGAAATTTTTATTTATTTATTTAATTAATTCATTCATTCATTTTTATACTGCCCAATAGCCGAAGCTCTCTGGGCGGTTTACAACAGTTAAAACCATAAAATACAATATAATATAAATATAAAATTTAAAACCACAGATTAAAAACAAACAGCAGAGCTAGCAGCAGCAGTTTACAATAACAGAGTTAAAAACAACTACAAGATTAAATTGATTAAGATGATTAAAATGATTAAAATGCCTGAAATGATTAAAATGCCTGGGAGAATAGAAAGGTCTTCACCTGGCGCCGGAAAGAGTACAATGTAGGCGCCAGGCAAACCTCTTTGGGGAGCTCATTCCACAACCGGGTTGCCACAGCAGAAAAGGACCTCCTCCTGGTAGCCACCTGCCTTACTTCCTTTGGCAGGGGCTCTCGGAGAAGGACCGCTGAAGAAGATCTTAGTGTCCGGGCAGGTACCTATCGGAGGAGACGATCCTTCAGATACCCTGGCCCCAAGCTGTTTAGGGCTTTGAATGTTAGTACCAGCACTTTGAATCGGGCCTGGAAACAGACTGGCAACCAGTGCAGATGAGAAAGCACTGGCATAATATGTTCACGTCAGCCAGTCCCCGTTAACAATCTCGCTGCGCTGCCCTATTTTGGACCAGCTGAAGTTTCCGGACCGTTTTCAAAGGCAGCCCCACGTATAATGCATTGCAGTAATCCAAACGAGAGGTTACCAGAGCATGGATAACTGTAGCTAGGCTATCTCTGTCCAGATAAGGACGTAGTTGGTATATCAGCCTAAGCTGATAAAAGGTGCTCCGTGCCACCGAGTTCACCTGTGCCTCGAGTGACAGCTGTGGATCCAAGAGCACCCCCAAACTACGAACCTGATCCTTCAGGGGGAGTCCAACCCCATCCAGAACTGGTTGAATATCACTTAGCCGGGCAGATGAACCACCCACTAACAGTACCTCCGTCTTATCTGGATTGAGTCTTATTATATATTAAATAAATAAATTGCAAATTGCATCTCGAGGGGTATAATTAAGATTCGGCTGAAGGGGTTTCCTTCTTAGCAGCTTTCAAGAGTCTTGCTCATCCTGCAGCAATGCTGTGGCAAGGTGCCCCACGGAGTTCCTGTGAGGTCATTTTTGTTTATTTAAAGCATTTTAAACCTGTTTTTCAGCCAAAAAAAACCCCAACAAAAAACAACAACGTCCAAAGCGGTTTACGAAGATCAATTAAAAAACAACAACAGGACAGTCTTTACCCACAGGGTTATAATCTAAATTCATGGCAACTCTTCATATATTCTCACATGGTAATGTCATAGCAGTGTGACCCAGAGAGATATTTATAGATCCCAGAATGCTTTGTTGCCCCTGAACAAAATAACAGCAGTTGAGCATTTACCGTATTTTTCCGTCTATAAGACGCCCCCATGTATAAGACGCCCCTACTGGGCAGTTTCGCAACCGCGCGGTTCTCTCCTCGGCTTACTTCCGTGTATAAGACGACCCTCAATTTTTAGTCTAACAATTTTAGGAAAAAGTATAGTCTTATACATGGAAAAATACTGTACTTCAGGGATGGGGAACCTCCAGCCCACAAGCCTAACAGGGGTGGGAAAACCATTTTGGGTGGAGGGGCTGGATTCCACCCACCACTGCCACCATGGATTGGATGATATCACGGGGCAAGGTCATGTTGTGACATCAGGGGTGTGTGCATTTTTAAAAAACACACACACAAAGCATCCTTCATTGGCGCTAATGGGGGATTCCCTCCCAATGCAAATAGCTTCAGAGGAGGGAATTTCGCCAGGACCGTGTCAAGATAGGAAAGAGTTGAATTCTCTCTCCCCACCTGCAGCAATCCTAATAATGATCAGCCCCCTCCCCCACCCTGTGCGCAAGCTGATGCAACTGGCCTAAAAAAAAGAAAGAAAGAAAAGCCTGCAGTGCACATTAACTCCAAAGACATTTGGCCCGGAGATTCCCAAGATGATGAATTCTCTTGTCCGTCAATAAATCCTCCATTTTGGTGAAATTAAACCATACTTGTTCTTTTTTGAACAGAAAAGCAACAACTGGCCTTTAGATCTTAGGATGATTTTATAGCATAATGGGTAGCATGCAATGTTAGTCCTACATAAAGTAGACCCATTGAAATGAATGGGACTTATGTTAGTCATGACTAGTTTAAATCCCATTCATTTCAATGAGTCTGCTCTACGTACGACTAACACTGGATCCTACCCAATATGAAAGTTACAGGCCAAACCAGTCGTTGACGGTGGCAGTTCCAAAGCCTTTATAGATGGAACTGCCCCAGTTATGTAGAAAGAGAGGTGTATGTGTCTGATTTCTGACCTCTTTGAGCTGTTACCAGGGCTGGCCCAAGACATTTTGCTGCCTCAGATGAAGGATAAGATGGTGTCCCCTCCATTCCATCTATAAAAGCCAACTGGACTGGCAGGTAAATCTTACTTTGACACTGGTGATGGGACATTGTCCACTTGCCGATTAATCCGGAAATGGGACTGAATGGGCTTATGAATGAATACCTGCAAAACTGACATGGACCGCGGAGACAGACTGATCCATTTATCCCTATGCCCAACAGCCATAATACCATAAAAGCCAGTTTCCAACATTCTGTCACCCTTTTGTGTGATCAAGAAACAGAACCCAAGATGGAGCTGTGATGATAAGAGTAGCAGGGTCGGTGCAAGGCAGTTTGGTGCCCTAGGCAAGATCAGATATTTAGCGCCCCCCTCTTCCCACTTGAGCCCTCCCTCCCTCCAGCCCTATGCTCCTTGTGCCCCCTTTAGCCCGGCGCCCTAGGCAGCCACCTAGTTGGCCTAATGGTAGCACTGGCCCTGAAGAGTAGGCTTGATCAAGTCATTTTGTTGCCTGAGCCAAAGGACAAGATGGAGTCCCCTCCATTCCACCTACAGAAGTCAACGAAGTTGGCAGGTGACTCTTACTTCGACACCGGTGATGGGCAGGATCCTCCACCACACCTGAAGGCAGCAGGTTACTGCCTCACTCTACCTAATGGTAGGACTGGCCTGGATGGTTGCTGAAAATGTTCCTCTTATCCCGCAGTGTCTACTACAGGAATCCAGCACCGTAGGAAGTACCAGCACCACAGGAAGAGCCCACTGCTAATACTTGCTGTGGACCACCACCACCCCTTTGAAAAATATGGCTAGGCCCAGGAGCCACCATTTTAATTTCCCACAATGCCCCTGATGCAGGGACACTTCCTGTTTATTAAATGCATGGAACTGTTGTCTGTTGTCTCATCTAATTTGCCCGTAGCATTCTTTGCTGCTATAAATGGTTATATGACTGCTGGTCATCCATACCCTTTGACAAATTGCCTGTTAAGAGCCCAGAATGACTGTAACCAATGCAGGGGTAGGAAGTACCTGGAAATCTCTCTTGAGTATTTTAAATAAGAGAGATGACCAGCACTTGAAAGGTGTCACGCTTTCCCCTCTTCCCTCCAGCTTAGGGAGAGGGGTGGAGGTAAGCTCTGCGTTTGTGAAGCAACAACAACAAAAAAAGCAGGTTTGGCGTGCAGAGTGAGGGGAACATGGAGCAGAGAGAGTGAGAGAGGAATCTAAGCTTGAGGCACCTGGAGAATGTAGGTACCGGTACCTCTCACTGGGGATCTGATGTGGGGTAGCAGATCTACAGCCTGCTAGGACTGTGTGTGCTGTTTGCCCTTCACCTATTTTGTACTTGTATATTTGTAAATTTACAGATGTTTGAGCGCCAGTGCAGCGGTATGGTGAGAGTGTTGGACTGGGACTCGGGAGATCCGGGTTCTAGTCCCCACTCAGGCCATGAAGCTCACTGGGTGACTTTGGGCCAGTCACTGACTCTCAGCCTAACCTACCTCACACGATTGTTGTGAGGATAAAATGGAGAGGAAGAGGAGGAGGATTATGTAAGCCGCCTTGGGCAACTTGCAGGAAAAAAGGTGGGATATAAATATACGGTAATAAATAAATAAACAAACCAAATATTGTCCTCTTTCCCCCTCTTATTTGGTGCATGCTTAAGTGCTTACTAAAGCCTAGAAGTCATTCACATGTTGTTCCTGTGGAGGGAAGCAATGGTTTTATCGCAGTGCGGTGTATATGCTGTACTGGACACTTAGAGCTGCACATCTAGGTTGGCCTTCCAGTCCTGGAATTTGCATGAGGACTGGGAGTTCTTTGCTTCTACGTGGGTTTGGACTTTAGTACTGAGGCATCTAATTGCACTTCTCAGAAGAATGCAGTGCCTTGGACCAGAAAGGCTGCTTTAGTGCTGCAGTGAGGGTATCCTTACTCATCCACGCCTAACACAGTGAGTAACCTATTGATTCAACCTGAGTAAGGTTGCTACTAAGATGTGACCCTGAATGCCTCCCTGGACCCGAATTCTCAAAGCCGCCAAGTCTCTGTAAATGTCACAGGAAAGCAAATCAAACCTTTAAAATCTGAGCCTAGAGTGGTGGAGGGCAAAGTCAGCCCAAAAAACATCTTGACGTTTGAGGCATAATTGTGGAATCTGCCAAAACAGACCGACCCTTTGCACTGCGAGGTCATATTATTCCTTTCTGTCTGCGTAATACTCTGTATATACACAAAAAGATCGAGATATCTGTTCTCCCAGTCCACCTGGGATTCTTGCATTACTCACATGCAACAGAATCCTGTGCGGGCTTTTTGTGAGAAGTGAGATCTCACCCCTGGCTAGGCCCTGATCCGGTCCAGCCCTTGGAGAAATAGCACTCTGGTGAGGTGCACCTCTGGTGCCCACCACGTCCCCTAGTCTGCCAACAATTTGTTTTATTATGTATAGTTCTTTATAGTATTTGTAGTTCTTATCACGCTTGGTAATGTTGTCTCAAAGTAAAGTCGTGTTCTGCTGATTTTTAGCTAGAACAAATGACATGAAACTGGAAATTGAAAAAGGAACATACTTTAAGTATAACTGATGAAAGTTTGACCTGTAGAACTTTGGGGGGGGGGGAGATTAAAGTCATTTCCCGCTTTTGTTGGCCCAAGTTCACTGAGGACAGTACACTCAACAAACATCAACCGGGTTCAGACAACACGATAACCAACGCTCAAGGGTTGAGTATGGGTTGAGTGTGGGTTGTGGGTGAACTGTGGGTTGTTGGTGAAATGTGGATTATTATGTTGCCTGAACCCAGTCGAGATAACAAACCATGGTGAACAACCCACAGTTCACAACCCAACAACAAACCGTGGGTTCTCTTAATTAGTTGTTCATGGTTAACAAGCCATGGCTTGTCAGAGCAGCTGGGTTCAGACAACACGATAACCCCATGGTTCAATAACAACCCACACTGAACCCATACTCAACCCTTGAGTGTGGATTATCATATTGTCTGAACCCAGTCATTGAGTCATCAAGCTCAGTTTGATGCATTAAGCTTAGAGCCCTGGGCAAGCACCTAGCTCGCCCATCCCTAAGGCTGGCTATGGCCCTGGTCAGCAACTGGATTTATGAGAGGGCTACTTTGAAGGCCAGGACTGGATCCTGTAAGCCAGGGCTCTCCAACCTTGGATCCCCGGATGTTGCTGGCCTACAGCTCCCAGCATACCCAGTCAACATGGCTAATGGCAAGGGATTCTGGGAGCTGTAGTCCAGCAACATCTGGGGACCCAAGGTTGGAGAGCCCTGCTGTAAGCCATGCCCCACCTTCCCCAAATTGAACTACCAATAATTCCCATTGCCACAGCCAACACATATGCCACACTCAGGGCCAGTGCTACCATTAGGCCAACTAGGCAGCTGCCTAGGGCGCAGGGCTAAAGGGGGTGCCAGAAACGCCTTGGGGAAAAAAATACAGTGCTCTCCAGTGGGAAGGGGGGGCGCTAAATATCTGATCTTGCCTAGGGCACCAAACTGCCTTGCACCGGTCCTGGCCACACTCATCACTTTCCTCTGGCCTGGCAACTGGGTACCAGCTGTATTGGGATCAATAACCAGAAGCCATTGTGATGAGGAGTTAGTGTGAACTGTCCACAGTGTCCAGCACAGGCCTTTAATGTAGCCATAAAAATAGTGGACGTTTGTTTAGATTAATTGCTGTCTCAGAAACCTGCAGGGTAGTGAGTGGCCCTCCGCTACCAGCTGCTGTGAATTCCTTATTTCATCCTTGAGATAAGGATGTTTATACACCCTTCTGCTGAAGTTAATTAGGATAGCTGGCTCTTCTCTTGCCCTCCCTCCTATTTCCCACTGGCAGCTTGTGGCTTATTGACGGCCTCTGAAACGGGGGCGGGGGGGAGGAATTTATAAAATCCATGGCAAGGGGCCTTGTGCTTTGGCTTTCGACTTGGAATGAGAAGTGCACAGGTGTCCAAGTAACTTGGTGCCCCTGTGGTGATGTCCATCACATCAGGAAGCCCTGCGATCAAAGGGACGTCAGCCTTGTTCTGCTTGTTTATTGATAATCTGCATCTATATTTCATCAATATATACATAATCAATAAATCGTATGTTATCTTAGACACAAGTGGTTTTGTTTCTTCCTGAGTATCCTCGAATCTAAAGTGAGGTGCCCTGGCTGGACCAGGCCCCTGAGTAATACAGAAGCTAATATCATTCCGGGCTGGATTTGTCCCCGGATTGCTGATCCGCACCTCAGGAAGTGCACTGCACGCACGGAACAGTTGGGTGAACCGGAATCGCTGAATCCAGGCCTTCCTGTTTAATTAGAGTTTTAACTAGGGTTGCCAACGAATTGCAAAATGTTTAGTGGATTAACTAGCCTAGCTTTTAACCAATTAATTCGTTAATGAATTGGTTTAAGTTTTCAAACATCTACATGCTTTTCTTTTGTAGGATCATGAATATAAGGTGACATGTTCCTCAAGTGCCCTTTCAATTAATCAGTATGCACATAAAGCTGCAATTAAAATTTGAATCTAACAATTAAAGGAACCAAATGCAAGCATGCCGCCTTCCCCTTCCACTCCTCCCTGTACTCTCCACCTGCCAAATGTACTCCATCCTCTAAGCCTTTGGGGCTGGAGTGCTAAGAATAATTTGCATGTATATAGCACTTTTGAGCATCAAAACACTTTGCATGCGATGCATTACTAAATTGTTTATTTATTTATTTTGTATTTATTTAAAGCATTTTTATCCTGCTCCTCATTCAAAAAGGCTCCCAGAGCGACTTATATATAATCGATACAAACAAGGCCATCCTTCGAACAGGCCCACAATCTAAAAAGACACAACTTCATCCAGCCACTTTATTTGAAACAGATTGAATTTTGAAATTCTTGTTTATAATTGGTGGAGGTAACCTACCTCACAGGGTTCTTGTGAGGATAAAATGGAGAGGAGGATGAGGATAGAGAGCCAGTGTAGCGTAGTGGTGAGAGTGTTGGACTGGGACTCGGGAGATCCGGGTTCTAGTCCCCGCTCAGCCATGGAACTCACTGGGTGACTTTGGGCCAGTCACTGACTCTCAGCCTAACCTACCTCACAGGGTTGTTGTGAGGATAAAATGGAGAGGAGGAGGAGGATTATGTAAGCCGCCTTGGGTTCCTTGCAGGAAAAAAGGCGCGCGCGGGGGGGGGGGGTAAATATAATAAATAAATAAATAAATAAATCTGCCTTGGGTTCCTTGCAGGAAAAAAGGCGGGGTATAAATATAATAAAAATATAAAAAGGTTAGATTTGCGTTATGCACAGAAACTTGTGCGGATGGATGAGCTTTGTTAGAAAAGTCCCTCTGACCCCTGACCCAACTAACTGACCATTCCTTTCTGCCCTAATCAAAGAAGCTTAGGGGTTCTGTGTCAAACTTAGCTTTTGAGCTGTTTTTACTAATAAGTTGCAATTTTGCAGAATGGTCAAGAGAAGCTGCATATGTCTGGTACCATATGAGTAATCCTTCCTCTTCCCCCCCCCCCCCCCGCTCTAACTGAAGTCCTGTAAGTTTCACACCAGACATGTTTTCTTCCTGTCGCTAGCTCAGAATAAATTGCCTGTCTGATGGGACCTTCCTCTTTTGTACCAACTGGAATATCTGTAAATTCTAATAAGATAAGAAGAAAGTGCTGAGATTAGCAGACTTTCAAAATATCTCATGTACCTCAGAGATCATATACACTGTCAACTCACCAAGAAGGGAGGGGCCGAGTGACATACAGTACTAGAGCTACTTTCCATGTGATTAGGGATTGATCTATTGAAATGATCAAATGCAAATAATGTATTGTATAAAAGGCGGTGCCCGTCTCTTGCTTTTTGTTCAGCTTCTGCTTTTGGGCACGAGCCTCAGTTAGCTGATCCATTCTGCGCAGAATAAAGTTGAGTTGAACTCACTCTGGTGTGCTGCTTCTCTCTTTTCCTGAGCATTGGTCCCTCCGGCAAAAGAACCCTGAGCATACTTGTGCAACAGCTTCACCGTGTTGCACGAAACCAATGGATTGGCAGCAACAGATCCAGGGCAGACAAAAGAAACTCCAGTCTCCACACAGCACATAATTAATCTATGGAACTCAATGCCACAAGGTGTGGTGATGGCCCCTGCCTAAGAGGGGGGAATTATTAGGCAAATTCATGGAGGAGAGTTCTATCAGGAGCTACTCGCCTGGAGCTACATGCCGTGGCCCCACATTCAGAGATGGCTTGCCACGGAATATCCAGGTGCTGGGGAGTGGGGCAAAAATTGGAGAGGTCCGTTGCTTGCCTGTGGGCTTCCCAGAGGCATCTAGCTGGCCACTGTGAGAAACAGGAGAAACAAAGCATTCTGGGCTTATAGGCCACCCCGACAGCCCATGGCTTGTTGTAGGGTTCGTTAGCCACCCCTGGGGTTGCTGTGTCATCTGAACCTGGGCAACACAACTACCCCTGTACTGAGCCAAACCACTACAGCAGTGTTCTCCAACCTTGGGCCCCCAGATGTTTTTGGCCTACAACTCCCAGCATGCCCCAGCCAGCTGGCTGGGGCATGCTGGGAGTTGTAGGCCAAAAACATCTGGGGACCCAGGGTTGGAGAACACTGCACTACAGAGTCGCTTGGCAAAAGCGGCAAGAAAATCCTGCTGCTTTAGCCAAGCAGCTGCCGGGCGACTGGGGGAAACCTTGCTGCTCCCAGTGGTGTCCCCTGGGATACCCATGGGGGGGGAGGGGGCACCCCACCCCTGATGTGCTCAACCGTCTGTTGGGCCCATCAGAGGTAGGATGGTTTATAAGCCACGCTATGTAGCTTTCTGCGCAGTGTGGTTTATTGTGCCGTGCAAGCCCTCCCATTATTAAATATGGACCGATATATAAATCTATTAAATAAATAAATAACACAACACACACATGCCCCCCCCCAAAAAAACCCCAGTTTGTGTCTATTTTCGAGCATCCTGCAACTGTCTCTCTGCTTGGATGAGCACAGGCAGAGCAACGAGCGCATGGGTCATGAGAGGCTCTCCAGAGAATGCATGCAAGCGTAGCGTCCACTGTGTCCCTTTGAGCCAGCTGTCTGATCTAACCTTCAGCTGTTTTCTACTATGATGCCTGTGAGGGGACGCCTAGTTAGCTGGTCAGTCACAGACAGTACCTACTACAGCCCTGGCAGCCAGGTAACTGGATCTCCCCAAGACCTGCAGAGCACTGCTAAGCTGGGGAAATATTAGAGCACTCTGAGAAGTGATCCATGACGAGAGACGTCATCATCCCACATAGCTCGGTTTGGAGTTCTGGTTCCCCACCACCACCACCACCACCACCTCCTCCCAGCAAAACGGGCGCACTGGAATGATCCGTGAAGGGTCAGCAAAGAGAGCAAGAGCTTCACTTGCGTGAGCTGCTTCCGCACACCCCTCTGCCACATGACACACACACACACACACACACACACCGGGCTTCTCCCTTGCATATCACCAGTAATGATATGGACAGCAGCCAAATCTGACTCTTGCACAACTAACAAGAGCAGGAGCCGTAGAGGGACAGCTGCACAGCTCTTCTAATTTTGCAAAGTTAGAACGTAGAGGGCATTCTCCAATCTTTTGAGAGGACTGGTGTGGGTTCTACTTGCATTAATCAGCACAGCAGGCTTCTCCTCAAGCTTATATCCTCCTGCCCCTGTTAGAGGGAACAAGTAAGAATTCACAAGGAATTGTGAAAGGAAGCAAAGGACTTAAAAAACAAACAAACAAACAAACAACCCCACCCTTTCTCCTCATCCCCTTCTTTCTGTCTGTAATGAATCGATTCTTGGAAGGGAGAGTTGTTTCCTCTGAGCCCCAATCTGTCTGGTCCTGAAATGATTGCTTGGGCAACAGAGGAAGTAATGGTGAGAGTAGAACAGAGGTCAGAAAAAGCACACAAAAGGGAACATTGTATTGGAATATATGACGAGAAGATGCCAACGCTGAAGGGAGGGTTTTTTAAAGTCAACTCCCCATTAAAGGGTTATGGCAGACTGTGTATAGTCGGGTTGAAGGGCAGGGGGCAGGGGGCAGTGGACTGAATAACTGGATTGAATCAGGGGAGGGAATGCTGGACATTGCCTAGCAACAGGTTTGAATTCTATTCTGACACTCCTCTGACAGATAGACTAGTCTAGTGTTAACTGACTTAACTGATGCTTACTAGGGTTTAGCAATGAAAGGATTGACCTGTGTGTTTTCCTTTCCTCATAGACTGAATAACATTTAAGAAACTGCCCTTTTGTAGCCATCAAGTTTTAATTCCCAAGTAATCTTATGTTACAGTTGTTTATCTTTTAAAAAGCATCTATACTTGAAAAACAACTCCTGTGTGTGCATGTGTTTGTCTGAGAGAACTCCGCTTCTGTCATCACGTCGCAAGTTCCTACACCACCACGACTGGCCCAAGACATTTTGCTCCTTAGGCAAAGGACAAGATGCCCCCCCCCCTATTCCACATACAGCAGCTGACTGGACTGGCGGTTGAATCTTACCTCAATGCTAGCAATGGGCAAGGGTATTTTGCCACACCTGAGTAGGCTAGTTTAAGGGGTGAAGGGCAAGATGCCCCCCCCCCCAGCACCTGCTACCTGAGACAGTTGCCCCTTTCTGTCTAATGGTAGGGCCGGCCCTGTATAGCCCTTTGGAAGAAAAAAGAGGAGGGAAGCAGCCTGAGGAGCTTCCTGGATCAGACCAAAGGCCTATCTAGTCCAACATCCTGTTTCTCACAGTGGCTGACCAGATGCCCCAATGGGAAGCCCACAAACAGGGCACGGGGGCATCAGTATCCCCCTCCTGCTATAGTTCCTCAGCAACTGGTATTCAGAAGCATCGTGTCTTCCGATCCCGGAGGTAGCCAAGATTCAAAAAGCTGAATACCTGGAATTCAGGTTGCCAAATTCAGTCTGAGAGAGGAAGCCCACGTCCTTCGTACTTCTGTCGAATCTAAACGAGTTTTGAACGTAGAGACCAAACGTAACAATTTGGTCTGACTCAATGAACATGAATTGGGAGAGGTCACCTGTAATTTCTCCTTGTTCTTTTTTTGGCAAGAACACTGGGACACAAGTCTCCGGCACAGCAATCAGCCTTGGGCGAGACCGACCGTGACCAGCTACGCTCATTCACAGTGCAAAATAACACAGGAAGACGTACCCGCTCTAGTTTCCCCCTTGCTTGGTGATCCCCCTTATTTTCTTTCAAGGAGAAGTGCCAACTTGTCAGATTTAATATTTGATCATTTGCAGCTGTCAGCCACCGGCTCCCAGCAAGTTACTTTCCCCACATATGATAAAGTCCTAGGACATGAAGAAAAATCACCTGGCCCGCAAACCAACCCATTGCAGGAAAGGCAAAGAGTTGCAATCTTTGCATGCGGAAACCACATCTATGCCACAGATCAGCCTTGGTTGTATTCTCCCTCTGGCTTGTGGGTTGTTAAATGTAACCTCTAATGTTCCAGTGGAAACCCAGATACTGAGAAGGAGATAGAATGGGCCACACACAATCCCAGGTTCAAAGTCAGAAGATATGCTTCATACCTTCATCTCCCTTTCTCTTGATACCTTCCATTCTTTAGCTTTCCTATATGTTCCTATAGGAACATAGGAAGCGGCCTTGTACTGAGTCAGACCCTGGGTCCATCTTAGCCCGGTATTGCCGACACTGACTGGCAGCAGCTCTTCCAGGGTTTCAGGCAGGATTCTTTTCCCGGCCCTACCTGGAGTTGCTGCTGGGGATTGGATGCTTTACATGCAAAGCACTGTGCGGGTCAATTGACCATAATAAATGATCAATTCATACATGCAAAGCATGTGCTCTACCAACTGAGCTATGGCCCCTCTCAGAAGATGGAAAGGCCATTCATAGTCATAGATTCATAGATCATAAAGTTGGCAGGGGCCTACAAGGCCATCGAGTGTCCAACCCCCTGCTCAGTGCAGGAAACTAAGGAAGGGGTCTCCCATCCAAGTAATAACCAGGCCTGACCCTGCTTAGCTTTCCACACTCAGACAAGCTGGGCCAGCATGAGCCACAGGCCTGTATTGTGCCACTCTAGTTCAGCCAAAGGTGGCCTCTTAGGAATCACCAAAACAGAGGACAAAAGAGGGCGGTGAGTTGCACACATACGCACAGATGCATATGCTAATTTATAGGTATAAATGCAAATTTAGAAATCATTATTATAATTTAAGTAGAAAAGTTGAGCGATGGCAGGTCAAGCAGCTCAGCCATAGGCCAGCTAGGGACAGGGGAGGGGAGCGGACAAGACTCGGGTTCCATTGTACCTGAGGTGGTCATGTGTGTGTCTCTCCCTCTTCCTTCCCATGCATGCAGTGGGAAGCCAGGGAAGGGACAAAGGGCTCTTCAGACAAAGGAGGTCTGAACCGATTGTATGCAGAGGGATTTTGAAATTAGGCTGAGGGCTGCATGTGGCCTTGGGACCGCAAGTTGCCCACCCCTGCTCTATTTGAAGGGCTTTCCAGTCCAACTCAGGTATAAAAATGAAGGGCCATCACCAGAAGGGAGTGCAGGAAGAGGTCTCGGTTGCCCAACAACACTTAGCACCTGGACAGTAGACTGAACAAGGCACACAGGTCATCTGGTTAGTGGTCACAGTCATCCATGCTATGGTGAGATGTATTGTATTTCTATTTAAATTATCATCATTCTTTCTATTTAAATTATCGTCATGTGCATCTCCACATACAAATTAGCATAGGCAAATTTAATGCAAATCCATGTCTCCTTTTCTCCTAATTTTTTTTTAATTTTTTTTAGCAATGCACAAGTGGACACCCTGGTTGCGTGGTGATGGTGTGATTTTATACTATTGTTTTGCTAACTATTGTAAACTGCCTTGAGGATGATTTAACCTGAAAGACTGTTTAAAAATTCATAAAACAAAAACATGGACTTTAACACGAACTCATTCCCGCTTTGCACGGAACCCTGGGAACTGTAGTTTTGCAAAGGAGGGCTAGGAGTCTCTAAAAAAGAATCCTCACCACACTCATCGTATTACAATTCCCAAGCAGGGCCGGTGCAAGGCAGTTTGGTGCAGTTCGGTGCCCTAGGCAAGATCAGATATTTAGCGCCCCCCTCCCACTTGAGCCCTCCCTCCCTATTTCTGGCGCCCCCTTTAGCCCTGCGCCCTAGGCAGCTGCCTAGTTGGCCTAATGGTAGCACCGGCCCTATTCCCAAGATCCTTTGGGGGAAGCCATGACGGTTACAACAGCTATAAAACCGATATATGTTTGCAGCCTGCTTTCTGGTGTTTCCATCTCTTCAGAAAGGGGACAGCTATTCACGTTCATCTATCAAAATTGCTAACAGGAAGCAGGTGTGCCATTTCCCAGTCAGCTCACCCTGATCCCATGTTGATTGCTGTATCTTCTTAGGGCAAACAGGAAATCCTGGTGAAGTCCCTGTGTGATTAGGTGGCCTTGATCAAGAGATCCAGCAAGTTAGCAAGGCAAACAACTCTTCATTAACTCAAGTACAGTGGAGTGTGCGGATGACTCAGGCTTGTGGGATCTGCTTCGTGTTTGCCTGGAACTAGATGCAAAATGGTGGCTTGGGGGCAGACTTATTGAACTGGATGACATACCGGCATCTTGAGTTACCATACATCAGGGATTCTAGCAGTCTGATTGATCCATTGCAGCGTTTATTCTCAGCTTTAGAGGAGCTATCCATGGTGCTCCATTTATTTATTTACAGCATTTTTTACCCCACTCTTGAGCCAAAAAAGGCTCCCAGAGTGGCTTACACAGGTGAATATTAGACAGTCCCTGCCCTCAGGCTTACAATCTAAAAGACATGACACAAAAGGAAAAGAGATTGGGAGGGAGGAGGAAGAAAGGAAAACTCAGGCACCAGTTCTTAGTTACAAAGTTCTTATAGATTCCCCCCCCCCTTCTTTTTCTTCTTTTTTTTCCTGGCAGGGAAGGGGTGGAATGGGCCAGGCATTCCTCTTCCTTCAGCCCAGTTCCATGTGCCTAAATCTGAATCCAACCCCATGTCTTTTAATCAACTCTCCCCCCCTCCCCCGGTTTGTCCATCCCAGATGGGTTTGAAATATGTCAAAATTGGGTAATTTCGTTCAGACCTGAGGGCAGCAGTCAGAAAACTCTTGTGAGCCAAAGGGCTTTCGTGCATTGTTTTCACAGTCCCTCATTGACGCCATTGTTTGCATAAAGTGTGCGCAAACATGGCAGTCATTCACTCCCAGCTGGGGGAATGTGTCACAGGCCTTCCCATCCACGCACTTTGCGATGGCTGACTTAAAACAGGCACTGGATGCTTTAGGGAGATGATCAACACTTAATTGAGACCTCTATTTAGATTTAATTTAGGTTCAGCCTATGTACACATTGACTCATGAATGCACATGCTCCCTTCGACACAGAGAGGTTTGTTGGAGGCTGGAGGAAAACTCTTGTCTTCACAATGCATCTCCCAAGGAAGCTGTTCGAGAAGACGCAGTGGAATGAAGGTGAAATAACAAGCGACATCCTGACAGCCTATCGATCATCGGCCTTGTGACACACGAAGGAAGGAACGTTCAAGCCCCAGGGCTCTAAGTTCTGCTCTCACCCATTTGGAGCATGGAGTTGCTCGGATGCCAAGGTGCTTTCTCATTCCTGCTCTTTTGGCCAGCGTGCTCCACATATCTTTGTGCTACACGGCATTCCTTTCCCGGTGAGACAGCGCACAAGTAGGTGTGCGGGCGAAGTCGGGCGGCGTGCGCCTTTGTCCAAAGGGGTGTGTGTCGCACACCTGCATATGTGGTAGGAGGGCTGTGTGTACTTATTAGACGGGTGGTTTTCCCTGTGCAGAGAGACTTCTGTTGCATGCCCAGGGGCCTCTCTCTCTGTGGTGGTGGCCTGCCCAATATCACCAGCAGGGCTTGGCCACCAAGTGCAACACTTTATTCCATAATGAATGGCGGCCAGTGCCACTTACTCTTCGGGAAGGAACGTGCTCATCAAGGGCCGAAACTAGAGGGGATGACTTAGGGATGGACACATCCATCCATTTCAGTTTCTTTCCCTTTCTCGTTTTTCCAACCTTAAGTTCAGTTTCTCCTCACAAACGTTGAGAATTTTTCCAATCTTAAATTTGGTTCATACTGAATACTGGGATTTTTTTTTTTTTAAAAGCATGAACATTCAAACACATTTTTGCGTGCATTTCTCCTAGTTGAAGAAATATATGCTGGCTTGCAGCAGATTCCAAGGTCATATATTCTGCCTCCCCTCCCTCTCTTCCATTGGATTGCATAGTAATTGTTCAATTGTTCATTTATATATTGAAAAAAAACAACAAGGGGAAGACACTATTAACCAAAGACAAGAGAGAGAGAGAAACTCCAAGTGCCAATAGAGATCTTTGTGTATTTTTATCTGTTGCTCATATGTCCTGGGCTGGACCCATCAAGGAAAGGAATGTGTTGGGAAAGAAAGAATTTCCTCCTGAGGCAACATCAACAGGAACTTCTGATCAGCAGGAGGAGCAGGAGATGACCTTCCTGCACCAGCTTTTGATGGAATCAGGGAGGCGTGACTGACCTCCTACGTGTCTACTGAGAGGTGAAACCATGGAGCCCAGACTGCACAGTCCTCTACAGCAGCCTTCCCCAGCCCGGTGACCTGTTCGACTACAGCTCCCATCAGGGTGGCTGGGGATTATGGTAGCTCCAGTCAGGGGAGGCTGGTAACTCTTCTGTCAGTGGGACTCCTTATCCATTGCAGCTTTTATTCTGAGCTTTATGGGAGCTATCCATGGTGCTCCGTGGTGGTGAACCTATTGTGGGGATGGAGTACCGCACCACGGATAGCTCCCATAAAGCTCGGAATAAAAGCTGCAATGGATGAGGAGCCCCACTGACACGGGAGTCACCAGGCCAGCCTCCCCTGGTTCTAGTCCAAGTCATCTGGAGAGTGGCAGGTTCAGGAAAGCTGCTATAGAACAACCAAGAGGCAAGAGCAAAATGGGACCACTAGGTATCAGATAGCAAGATCCTATACATATCTACTCAGAAATAAGCCCCATTAACATCAGAGGGACTTACTCCCAGGTAGAGATGTAAACTTTCTGGAAATTTTGAAGCCATTGGGGATGGAGGGGGGGAACCAGCTTTTTTCCTCTGGAAAAACCCGGAAAGTTTTGGGTGTGGGTGTGTAAATATATGTTAAACTTACTTTCCTATCAAAGTGACATTTATTTTACTGCTTTAACAACATAAAAAGCATCATCAGCATATATATATATATATAGTAACTGGCATATTTATGAATTTACAGAACAATCCTATGTTCTTAGAAGTAAGACTCACTTTTTAGTGGAGCTTACTCCCAGGTAAACATGCATAGAATTGCAACCTCAAAAGTATAAATGCCTTCCAGCAGGGATGAGCAGAAGGTAGATCTCCAGCTGTGCAATCCTAGACATGCTTACTCCGACATAAGTCCCATGGAGTTCCATATCACTTACTGTAAGGTATGTGTGTGTTTGATTGCAACCTTAGTTTTGTGCAAGCCAAAGGATAGCAGGCACAAGTTACTTGCTTCCAGTATTTCCATGGTAGATCAAAGATCACCAGAAGAAGGCAAGTAGCAATTCACAAGCAACAAAGGCTCTTTATGCTCCTCTTGAAGATGGCAGCACCCTCTAGGTCAGGGCAGCTCCAGATGTTTTGGCCTACAACCCCCATTAGCCCTAGCCAGCATAGTCTATGATGAGGGATCATGGGAGTTGTAGGCCAAAACATCTGGAGGGCCACAAGTTGCCCACCCCTGCTTTAGGTGCAGAAATGCATCTTGGATTTGCGATATACAACACTCAACATTCTGTAGACCTAGATATCTACAGATTACAGAATACACAGGAATGATCAATGGCCATGCTGGCTGGAGATGATGGGGGGTTGCAGTCCAACACATCTGAAGGACATCATGTTGGCGAAGGTTGGGCTCCATCAGAGGTAGGCATGCTGGTGCTCTCCAGATGTTTTGGACTGCAACTTCCATAAGCCCCAGCCAGCATGGCCAAAGTTCCAGAATTTTGGAGGGCACCAGGATGCCTAGCCCTGGGCTAGATGGGCAACTAGTCTGACCTAGTCTGGCAGCTCCAGATGTGAGTGCTGCATGAGGTGACAATATTTACACCAAAGATGCTGAGCCTACATGGTGACCGTAAAAAGCAGCCGGAGATATCCCTGACAAAGGAAAAACACCTATGCTGGTTTTGCATTAATTGGGTCCCTAAAATAGCTAATGGCTCAGACTGCGATATATACATATACATATACATGAATCCAAGGAGAGCGAGGCATGTCCCCCCCCACCCAGCCAACAGCAGAATGCAAGCGTACAGCAGTTTGATTTTATAGACAATTAAAGAACAAACAAGCACCTCTACCATTAAGCTATTTACACTCTGCGTGACTCTGACTTTCATATGCTATTCCGTCAGCTTATTTTGGAGCAATCTAAACGGACATGTCAGAACTTCGCCAGGCCCTGCTCTTCTAGTATTTCAAGATTACGTGTTGCCTTTGAGCAAAGCGCCCTGTATAGGTTGACCAGGTGTGGGTTTGTTTGTGTATGTAGCTTGAGTGGGGTTATCAGCAAGAGCTTTGTGTTAGGAGATAGCAGCCATTTAAAAAGTCCTGAGTTGATACAGGGCAATTATGAAAGACCAGATTAATAGGTCAGTAGTGCAAACCATAAAGCGCACAAACAACCAGTCCCATTACAAAGCCTCAAGGCTCAACCAAAACAAACAGCTTGCTTTAAATGGTAAACTAGTGGTCATCTCAACCAAGTGGGCATGCTATTTCTGACTTTTGATTGGCCAGGAAGAAGCAACGGGTCTCTTTCCACTCTAACAGCACAGTTCCATACAGGTCTACTCAGAAGTAAGTCTTACTCAGCTCCATGAGACTTACTCTCAGGTAAGTGTATATAGGATGGAGCGTGAGGTTTGTTTGGGGGTTTTGCTGGTAGGGATCCTGCCTGTTAAACAGGTGAACCTTTTCTTACACTTCCAAGCCACAAAGTTTTGCTGTGCCCATGTGGGTTTCCTTTTGAGCAGATACAAACATAGCAATGAAATGAAGACTGCCGAGTCAGGAATGCTGTACATTTGGGGGGGGGGGAATACCTAGGTCGGCATCCCCCCTGGCTTCCCCCAACCTGGTGCCCTCCAGAGGTGTTCAGACTACAACTCCCATCACCCCCAGCCAGCATGGCCATTGTATACCACTTGTGTGCGCTTGCCACCGAGCGATGGGCCAAGCCTACTTGAACTCCGGTGTGCCTGCCTTAGACACAGTCCACCACATGATGCTATATTTCAGCTAGGGTTAGGGTGGCCAAATTTTAACCGTTGCCCCAGAAAAAGAGGAATGCTTCGAGGCCCCTCTGCTCTCCCTTCTGATGGTTCTTTATCTTTAAACCAGACTTGGACTGGACAGCCCTTCGAAATGAACAGGGATGGGCAGCTTGTGGCCCTCCAACTGTTGTTGGACTGCAGCTCCCACCACAATCCCTAACCACTGGCTATGCTGGCTAGCACTAGGGCTCATGGGAGTTGCAGCCCAGCAACATCTGGAGAGCCACATGTTCCCTAACCCTGAAATAGAGGACACCTTCAAACAGAGGACTGTGCTCTCTCAAGTAGAGCACGTGGCCACCCTAACCTTCTGCCCAAAAAAATATGTCTTTCTTCCTACGAACCAGATATATCCCACCCCCCTATCAACCAGAAGGGTCATTTCAATAAAGACCTGTTCAATATTGACTTTTGGAGTTTGTGCTATTATTTTTTGTCAAGGCTGTGCACACTAATGGAAAATCAGGGTTCAATAGCATATTGGCGCGCAAGGTCAAAGGTTAATGCATTGCTATGCAAACTCCTTCGTGTGCAGAACACCATTAAATAGGCTGCAAAAGTGCAAATCTAAACCAAACATTGCTGGGAGTAGCTGGGGATTAAGGCCTTTATCCCAATGGAGAATGTTAATCGGTAATAGAGGGTAATGAAACTCTCATGTCGTCAACATGATTTTTATTTAATTTTTTTTGCCTCTCAGTTTGGAATTTTAGGCTGCAATCCTTAAACCACACTTACTAGGGAGTAACCTCCACTGGAGCCGAGTGGGACTTACTTCTGAGTAAACCTGTCTAGGATTGCACAACATGAAACTGAATGAATTGCCCCATGGTTCCTAGACTGGAGAAATTAATTTGAGGGTTAATTACAAACAAACAAACACACACCTAAATGGACTAAATAAAAAAACATCTTTATGAAATTCACACAACTTAACGGAGTTGAAACATTTAATTACTCACTCAGTTCAATTAACAGGGGCAGTATTATTATTATTTGCATTTTAAAAAAAATAAAATACAAGTGTGTCCAAAATCTCAGAAGAGGCATCCTGCTTCTGCAGGAAGAGGCATTCTACTCTCTGCTTGCCACAGGATGAATGTGCAACGTTCTGCAGTGCCTTTGAGTAGAAGGTGTCATCTAGAACAGGGGGGAAGCTGGTTGACCCCACCCACCCAGGCACCCAGCCAGGCACCCAGCCAGCCCTCTGTGGGCCCAATGACATCAGATGGCATATCCACATCCCTGACATGAAGGGGTGGGGTCTTGCCCCTGCCATCAGGGGCATGGCGGGCCATCCCCCTGAAGTTATTTGGTTCTGGGCCAACATGCCAGGTGGAAGATCTACCTGGGACATTGACTGGGAACCAGCTTCACCACGTGTGATGCTTCCCCCACTGGGGGAAAGCTCACAGACAACAACCCACTCTAGCCACCAGCTCAGACAGGGCTGCCTGTGTGATGTCCTCCCCAATGGGGGAAGGTGCTGAGCAGGCTAAGTCACCCTGACCAATTTGGAAACTGGACTGGAGGAATTGCTTCAGCTGCTGGCTCGGCCAGGAAGCTTCAGCCATGCAGCACCCTGCCCAATGGGGAAGGTGTCGCACAGACGAGTCCCTGGTGCTCTGTGTGCCATGTGTCATCCCTATGGGAGCAGCGTACAAATCAATGCATGGACAGGCTCTGCTGGAGTGGGAGGAGCAGTTCTGTAATATTGGTGAGGGCTGGGCAGTCGGCTCATGATGTGGTACTGATACTGTGTGCATTCAGCACTGGTTGCCAGCATGTTTCTGAGCCCAATTTAAAGTTCTGGTTTTAACCTTTAAAGCCTTAAACGGTTTGAACCCAAGTTACTAGAAGGACCACCTTCACCCATACCAGCCTGCCCACACTCTGAGGTCATCAACAGAGGCCTTTCTCACTTACCCGCCATCAAGGACGGTTAGATTTTTGAGTACGTATAAAGAGGATGGCCTTTTCAGTGGTGGCCCCACACCACTGGAATCAGCCTCTATCGGGAGTTCATTGGGCCCCTTCTTTCACAGGTCAAGAAAGCTCTGAAGACCAGCCTGTTTTTTGCTGGTCTTTTCTTAATTTGGGGGCTACTGGTTTTATTTATATGCACTGTTTTTAACACATTGTTTGTTTGTTTATACTGTTTCTTTTATCTTCCCTTTCCGGCAGTCTACATTTTTAAAAAATAAAAAATCCCCTTTCACTAATTATTTTATAGATTTACAGTGGTGCAAAATGTGTCCTTAAAAACAAACAAACACATGCTGCATGCACTTTAAAATGTGTATTTTTTAAAATTTATTTTTATTTTAAAGGATGCATTTTCATGCTTTAATCCAGGGCTCTCCAACCTGATCAGGGCCTGTGGCTTATGCTGGCTCAGCTTGTCTGAGCGTGGGGGAGACCCCTCCTCTAGTTTCCTGCATTGAGCAGGGGGTTGGACTCGATAGCCTTGTAGCTCCTTCCAACTCTATGACCTATGAAATCTACTGAAACCTTGGGGCCCCAGATGTTGCTGGACTACAGCTCCCAGAATCCCTTGCCATTAGCCATGCTGGCTGGCTGGGTATGCTGGGAGCTGTAGGCCAGCAACATCTGGGGACCCAAGGTTGGAGAGCCCTGCTTTAAGCAATGGGGGGGAAGTTCGCATTTCGGTGCATACATTACAAAATGTGCATTTTTCTTGTTTGAAAATGTGCACTTTTCCTGTATGGCATGGTGAGGGGGGGAAGATGCTTGCATTCAAGAATGAGGTGGATCGAGCTTCAAGGTAGAAATGGAGAACCTCGACGAGCTTGAACATCGCTCATCCTTCCATCCTTCTTAACTACACCAGCTAAAATTCCCTATTTTACACAAATCTTAAAGGGACACATACCCCCAGTCTTCACTTGCATCGGGACACCCGAAGCACCAGATGGATGAGATGTGTGGGTACAGGCAACATTCACTCTAATAAACCAACCAGTGCACTACTATAAAGTGCCCTCCTAGTGCCTTGGACCAGGTCACACTCATGTTCAACTAGCTCAGGTTTGCCCCATGCTGACTGCCAGCAGCTTTCCAAGGTTTGAGACTGGAGACTTGGCCAACCCTTCCTGGAATTGGAACCTGGGAGCTTTTGTATGCAAAGGAAAGCTTTTTTGCATGCAAAGCTAGCACTGGGGTATGGACTCTCTCTTTAAAAACTAAAGTAAGGTTCCAGTCCTCATGGTTCTGAATAAAAGTCTGATTTAAATAGGAACCTAGGAAGTGTCCTTATACTCAGCCAGATCATTGCTCCATCTAGCTCAGGGGTCAGACCTGGCCCTCCTGGGATCCCAATATGGCCCTCTGGGCTTCTCCAGATGGGACATGCCCCCTTCTCCTGGCCCCAACCCCTTTCCCCAAACCATTGATCCTTTGGGGGTTTCCCAGCTTTTGTGCAATTTTTCCCCATTCTGAATAGTTGCAATGTCTCTTAGTTACTGGCAGTAGGAGCTTTAAGCTAAAATATGCTGGTAGGTGTGTGTGTGGGGGGTTGGCTTTGGCCCCACCCTCCATTGGAAGCAGCCCCCGAGAGCTTCTCCGAAATGGAATTTGGCCCTCGAGCTGAAAGAGGCTCAACACCCCTGATCTACTGCAATAATGGCCAGGTTCAGACAACACGATAACCCACACTCAAAGGTCGAGTGTGGTTTGTCATTGAACCGTGGGTTGTTGTTGAAAAATGTGGGTTATCATGCTGTCCGAACCCAGCTGCGCTAACAAGCCATGGCTTGTTAACCACAAACAACCCATGAAGAGAACCCATGGTTTGCTGTTGGGTTGTGAACTGTGGTTTTCAGAAGTGATGTTAGTGGGCGGCCCACTAGGGCTGGAGCCCTGAATCTTTCATTTGAAGCCCCGAATCTCTGGGAGGCCACCTGCCCCACCACCCTGCTGTCCTGAGGCACTTGCTGAAACAAAGGTACAAGGGCCCTGAGGATCTCTGTTGCATCTGATCCCCATGGATTAGCTGGCTTTTTGCCCACGTGTGCTTCACCTCCTGCTGCCCTCCCCTGCATCTTTCTGCCTGAGGTTTTTTCCTGAAAGCAAATGCCCTCCTCTCCCCTGTCCATACATCCCTTTTTTACAAATAGGGCTGTCCTTAGGAGACAGGGTCCTTTACAGACGCACACACAGAGAGACTTTAGAGAATATGTAAATTAGCATATGCAAATTTGTCCTTTTTTGTTTGTTTGTTTGTTTGTTTGTTTGTTTTTGGTCCTGTGGGCCTGAGCCCCGGGTCTTTTCAGTACCGAGCAGCACCCCTAGTGGTTTGTTATCTCGGCTGGGTTCAGACAACACAATAACCCACGTTTCAACAACAACGCAGCATGGTTCCATGACAACCCACACTCAACCCATATTCAACCTTTCAGTGTGGGTTATCATGTTGTCTGAACCCAGCCATCGTCGTCTACACTCTGTGGCAGGGGCTCTCCAGGGTTTCAGACAGGATCCTACCTGGGGCTGCCAGGCACTGAACATAGACTATTTGCCTGCAAAACATTTGCACTCAACTATAGCTCCTTCCTGGCTTAGTTAGGTGACACATCAGTAACTAATAGAATCCTAGCAGTGGCCCCAGTCTTCGCTGACCAGATCTCCTGATGTTGTAAATTCCAAGCACCATAATAGATAGATAATAAGGCTGAATACAGCAGAAAAGCCCGATCAAATGCCAGCTCAGGGATAAAACAGGTTTGATGAGATCTGTGCATCCTCTGACAGCCCTTCAGATAGAAGGCTGTCCTCTATATATAAAGTAGGGCACGTGGTCATCTTAGCTGTGTTTGAGGAGGACCCAGGTTGAAATCCTTGCCTGCTCTGCCTTTCATCTCATTGGATGACACAGGGCCGGTCACTATCTCTCTGCCTAACCTACCTCACAGGGTTTTTGTGAGTTTAAAGTCTGCGAGATGAACAGCATGGATGCCTTCCAGAGCCCCCAGGAAGAAGGATGAGATAAAAGCATAACAATTAACACAAACCAATCCATCACAAACTCATTGCAACCTGACCATCTTCCCAGGCAATGCCTTTTTTTCTCTGCTCTTGCCAGCCTGTTCCTTTCACATCATGCATATGCATGGGCAGTCAGGAAAGCACCCAGCAAGGTGAGAGCTGTTTCTGAACCTTCCATGCCTGAGTTTTATCAGTGAAGTGGAAAGGAACGGCCATCCTGGATATTAATGGCCCTGATTGGTCAGGTTTTCTTGCCTTGTTTTTTCCTTTTGGTATGATACCGAGGGCATCAAAGAACTCACTGTGCCTGAATCGAGAGAGGTACACAACACAATGCTTGGGAGAATTTCCATTTGTTTTTCTTATCAGGAGATAAAGCGAAAATCCAGGTGGCTGAAGAACTAGAGGGGAAAAGTGCAGTATTGTTATATAAAATGCTGGCTTCCTGTGAGGTCACCATCCCCTGCACCTTTGGTGCCGCCAGCCGAAATAATCCGCAATTCCAAATCATCTGTGCAGATGATACACAGGGGCGCATGGAGTCATACGGATTCATGCAGATTTTGGGAGTTGGGGAGGGGCCTGAATTTAACCCTTATTACAGGATTTCCAAGACTCAACAGCAGCCACCAGCTGGGACAGGATGCACAGCCAAAATCTAAGATTTGGTCAAAACCTTTATTAGGAGCAACCAAAAGGTCACCAAAAAAATCAGCGCGCTTTCGAGTTTTTTCGGGGATCTGCATCAGAATGGGTGCTAGGCAAAAGGGGAGCAGAGGGGAGGAGAGAAAGCCACCGTAATGTCAAAGCCACCAAGCCTGCTGTTGAAACAGTCTGCAAGAGCTCTTGGGTAAAATTTTGGAGAACCAAGCAGACAAGCCTTTGGAACCAGGCAGTGGGCAAAAGCTGTGTGTGTGTGTGTGTGTGTGTGTGTGTGTGAGAGAGAGAGAGAGAGAGAGAGAGAGAGAGAGAGAGAGAGAGAGATTTGGCAGGGGGCATAGCTAGGCACTTAAAAGATTCAGGACCAAGGCCCATAAGACATAAATCTGCATAAAATCTACATATGCTAATTTAGAAATAATGGCTAGGATTTATTTAAATTTCACAGATGGGAAGGCCAGCCAATTAATTTCCCATCCAAATCACACCATATAAAAGAAGTCCTTTAATTAATTTGCAGCCCAACCCCAGATCATCCTAAAATCAAGAGTTCCTCTTCAATTACAAGTCATTTGCAATGGCTGTGAACAGGTGTGGAAGAAAATGCAAAAACAAAAAGCGGCTGGTAAGTTTTTCTTCCATGAACCGGTTCACTACCATCCCCCACCCCCCGCATGAATTTAAGCTTAGGAAAGAAGCTTCCATTGGCACTAATGGAAGATTCCCCCCACCCCCCAAGCTTAATTGCCATGCAGGGCGGGATGTTTGAAGGGGTGTTGCAGTATGTAGGAAGAGTTAACTCTTCCCTCCCAAGCTGTGATCCCCTTGAAAATTGCCCCCCTGCATGGCAATTACGCTGAGGGGGAAAACACATACCTTCCATTGGCACCAATGGACACTTGGAGCTCTACGGAAAAGATCCAGGACCCTGGAAAATATATTTGGGGCCATGGGGCCAGGTCTAGCAACACCCTAAAAGGGCTCAGCGTCAGCACCCTCTCTCCTGCCACTGCTCCAACCCAAATTCCCTCCAACCTTTCCCGTCTAAAGGGGGGCATTGGGATCGCATTACACAGTGTAACATATTCGTTGACCCCAGCTAAGGCGAGTTCAGACAAAGGCAATTTCCATGTCGCTTCTGCAACATGTTGTTATTTCCTTTCTTCTGCTAGCCTTACCCCGTCGGCTGTTTCCTTCGCCGACCAACCTTTCCCTTACGGCTATTCGACACCGTCCCAAGCGCTGCTGCCAAATATTTTTTTTCCAGCGTTTGCGAGAACATAATGCAAAGCATTCAGCCTCGTCCTCTAAATCTGCTTGTTCGAATGGGAGGGGGGGGAGGCTGATTTCCATGGGTGGAACTTCTCACATGGCCGCCGCAGCACTATGTGTCAAGCCGCCCTCGGGGGACCAAATCCCCCGCTCGTATGTCCAGCTATTAAAAGGACAGGAAGCCTTTGCACTGGGTCAGCCTGTCTCTCATTCAAACCCTCACATGTCCAGTTCAAAAGGAGCTCAAGTTGTAAACCTAGGAAAGGGATTCTGCCCGAGTCCTTTTGGAGAGCTGCTGTGAGTTAGCACAGAGAGCCGGGGGCTGCCAGAGGACCGTGGCTCTCACCAAGGCATTTATTTTTATCCTTCTGCTCATCGGCATTAGTCATATTTTGCATAGGAAACAAAACTGGCTAGGGCCCAGGCAGAGAGTGTCTCCATCCCTTCATGTACAATTCATGCCAGCGATTCCAGCTCACTGTGTGAGCTGTTGTTCTGTTGTTCCAATCTGTGGAGTGTTCCCACTCAGGCAGCCATAAATGTGATGTGTGCATTCGGACTTGCTGTGAGAAACGGCAACACCGCAACTGCGGTTTCATTTCATTTATTAGATTTCTGTGCCGCCCAACAGCCAAAGCTCTCTGGGCAGTTCACAAAGATTAAAACCTTTAAAATACATTATAAAAAACATATACAGACAGACATACAAACATACAACACAGAGATATCTAAAAACAATTTTAAACAATCAACAACAAGAAACATTCAAGACCTGGTTTAAACATCATCGTGTGCTGCCAAATGCCTGAGAGAAAAGGAAGGTCTTAACCTGGCACCAAAAAGATTATATGTCCAGATAGGGGCATAGCTGGGCGTAATAACCAAAGTCGGTAGAAGGCAGTCCGTGCCACTGAGGCATGGTAAAAACGTAATATAAAATCTATAATACAAAAAATTTAAAATAGCTAAAAGCAATTCACAATAAAATACCAAGACCTGATCAAGCAACTGATATTAAAAGCCCCATCATATGCCGTCAAATGCTTAGGAGTAAAGAAAAGATCTCAGTGGGAAGAGCATTCCACAAGGGGGCTACCACCGGGAAGGCCCTCTTCCTTATCGCCATTTGCGACGCAAAACAAATTGTATATTTGCCAGTCATATGGCGAAGAGACTACGGAGAGACGGGGTGGAAGGGAATGTGGGTATGGTTCAGAGTGGAATTCAACCCAAGATTGATTGACTGAGAAGGATAAGGTTGCCACTTTTTAAATCGTCACTGCTCCTGTGCCTTTAAGAGCAATACCCAACTCACAAGAATGAAGCCCGCGAAGCTTTGAGCTGCTCTTAACTCCATGCCGTAGCTCAGGGGTAGAGCGCATGCTTTGCATACAGAAAGTCTTCCGGGTTTGGTCCCAAGGGGGAAAGGATCTCAGTAGCTGGGCTGTGAAACCAAGCAGAGCTAGCTTTGGAGCTCGGCTGCCAGTCAGGGTAAACAGCAACGCTGGCTAGAACTGGGGGTGCGCAGAGGTCTCCGTTCTGTTTTCTCTCGCATTCGCATTTTTAAAATCTGAAGTTCTTCTTCTCCCGAATATGAAGATCTTTACGAATTATGGCAAATTCTTATCAAAAACAGACGGAAATGAAATTCTTACCCATCTGCACCAGCCCAACTGAAAAGATATTCCCATAATGTTCCTACCTGCCATATAGCTGTTAAAGATGAGGAGCCTGTCAGAAAAAAAAGAGGCGGCAACCCTAATTAAGCACTAAAGGAGCAATCCTATGCAAGTTTAGACAGAAAAAAAGGCCAACAAAAAGGCAGAGCTGGCTGGGGCATGCTGGGAATTGTAGGCCTTTTTTCTGTCTAAACTTGCATAGGATTGCACCCTAACATGCTTCAATACACAGGGATTCAAACCCAGACTTTTAAGGGCTAAGTACTCAAAGCCCTCCGCCTGGATGGACAAACCTGTCTGTTTTGGTTTCTCCCACATTCACGTTTTTAAAAAAGATTCTCTCTGTCCCGAAGATGGAGAACTTTGCAAATTTTGTTAAATTCTTATCAAAACTGAACTGAACTGAAATTCTCTCCCATCACTCGCTTAGAACAGCCTTCTCCAACCTGACGCCCCTCCAGATGTGTTTGGACTACAGCTCCCATCACCCCCAACCAGCATGCTGACTGGGGATGACTGGAGTTGTAGTCCAAACACATCAGGAGGGGCGCCAGCTTGGGGAAGGCTGATATACGCAGGTAAGGCAGAAGTGAGATGCATGCGATAATAATAACACTTAATATTTGTATGGTGCTTTCAAGCGTTCAAAGTGCTTCACGTGTATGATTTCTTTACGACAGCCCTGCAAGGTAAGCCAGTATTATTATCACCATCACTCCCTTTGCAGATGGGGTGTGTGTGCTGAGGCTGAGAGGGAGTGGCTTGCCTAAGGCTGTCTAGTGAATTTATGGCAGGGGGGAGATTCAAACCTGGGACTTCCTGATTCATAGTTTGGTCTTTTTAGCCACCGCACTACATCACATCTCTGTGGTTTTGAAGGGAAATCACAGCGGTTAGCCGACTGCATTTTTTCCCCACCAAAGTCCTTCTTCTGGAAGCATCCTCTGCATTTTCAGTGGTTTGGGGACAAAAGGAGTTAATCAGGATTCCCGTGGCGGTTGAAGGTTGCCATGGGAGATGGAGTGGGTGAGGGTGGCCCCCAAATAAGATTGTCCGAAGGAAACTTTCATGAGGATTTTCTGATCACACCAGAGTCTTTCCCTAGCTCCGGCCCCCGGACAGGCTGCCAGCTGGGAGTTGGAACAGGCCGCCAATGTCTGGGCTTTTGTTTCGATGAAGAAAGTTGAACTGTTAACTCAGTGTGTTGCTATTCCAAGAATTCCAGCCTCCGCTTTCATTCTGTGTCGGGGATACATTCCCGACCTTCTGTCCTTGTCCGTATCAAGGAAAAATTCTGGAACTTGTCCAAGAGAATGTTAAGAGGATTTGGAGGTAATCACTTTTTTTTTTTAAGTGATTGCCAGTTTAAAAGAACTTTTAATTTCTTTAAAATAACTCTTAAAGGGAAAAACAATCTAAAATGATGAGCAACTCAGTGGCTAAACCTGCTTCCACTCGAGTACATGGGTGGACTCTAAAGGGTTCTCAGGATGGAGGGGCAGCTTCCTGGATACCCTCTCCGGCCCATCAGTCACTACTTTATGCCACATTGACGTTTGCTAAATGCCAGTGCTGAAATCTCATGCGCGGTGTGCTTCATTCAGCTTTCAGTTGTGCATGCATTTTGTAACAAATGTATTGGAACCGACTAGGGCCAAACTGGGACCCAATAGGGCCCATTTGGTTCACTTTTCATTCATTCTGAAACAAGCACACCGAGGGAGGAATGGGTATGGACAGGACTTACGGTGGCCACTTACGAATCCCCAAAGGAGAGGAAATCATTCACGGAGACAAAAATAGGACCATGATTTGCATAAAATTTGCATATGCTAATTGATATGTCTAGATGCAAATTTTGAAATACGTAATTATTTTAATTTAAATAGAAAGACAGTCCATCTCACCACAATGTGGAAGACTGACCAGGTGACCTGTGTGCCTGCCTGTTCAGGCCGCTATCCAGGTGCGAACTCTTCATGGGCAACAGTTCTTATGGTTCTTTATCTTTAGACTAGTATTAGACAGAACAGCCCTTCAAATAGAGGACTGGCCTCTGTAAAAGGCCACCACCACCACACACACAAAATGACACCTTCCAGTGGGGACTGCCATTTTTTTGTGGCAACCACCACCACTGTTTCCCCACAATGCTCTGGGACAATGCAATCTCTGGGGCTTTGTGGGTAAATAACATGGTGGCCTTTGGGAACCGCCACAGAAATTAGATCTGCAGCTACTGCTGCCCAGAAGCCCACAAAGGATTTTTTATTTAAAAAAACTTCTAAAACATTTTAAAAGGGGGTGGGAGAAGAACATGAACGTGAATAAAGAAAGAAGTGACTGTTAAACAAATGAACAGCAAAATAAATGCTGTGCATAAGAATAAGCAATGCAGTGAATGAGGGTCATTATAATAATGGAATAACTTGCAGAATAATGAAACAAGCCTGCACACCCCTAGCAAGTCAAAGCCTTGTGCATATTTGGCAAGTTTCTGAGCACTACATGTCACCTTGCAGGGGCACCTAGGTCTAATGCTCACTAAAGCAGAAAATCTGCATTTGGGCTATACCACTTCAGACTATGGGGAGGGAATCACATGATGGAATGCTCCTCTGTTATTTTTTTTTAAAGGTCCCTGCATCAAGAAAACATGCATATCAGGGCTACGAGTTCTAGACTTGCCCTCTTCCTGACATGCTGATTTTCCACGTGCTTATAGCTTAATAAGATGATGATGATGATGATGATGATGATGATGATGATGATGGTGATTTTCCACGTGCACAGAACTTTTTGTAAGGAGGAACATTCAGCCATGTGAGCCTTCTCCTGCAGTCTAAAGTGCTTCACCACCACCAAAGGTAAAAGAGTACACCAGCATGAGGAGAAAATACATCAGCTATCTGATGTCTGCATGTCCAGCTGCTGTTAGCAGGGCTCAAAAGGAAGTTGTCATCACATTCAGCCTGTGAGCGGGGTTACAGAGGGCACTTTTCCTGGGGCTCTCACAAACCCGGAGCCAGCCTTTCATCAATGTTGTTCCTCTAAGCCAGGGGTGGACAACAGCCGCCCCCTGGCCCTTTTTGTGGCCCCTTCAGCCCCCTGCCACCACTGCCAAATTTGCCGCACTGGTGGCACTAAAAATAGCAGTGCTTATGCTTGAAAACCAGGCGTGCACGGAGCGTGCGCTTTGTTTGGAAGCAGAATGCCAGAATTGCACTCCCAGAAGCCTCTGGCATTTCAAGCAAACTTACTGCTTTTTTTTTGCTGTTGCTGCTGCTGTGGCAGCAATTTTAGCAGCAGTGGCAGGGGGCAAGGATGCACCCCCCAATAGGTTCTGGGGATGCAATATGGCCCCTGACCCCCCAGAAGTTGCCTGCCCCTGCTGTAAGTGAGTATTACAGGCTTATTGCCTGAACAGAAACTTACTGGTCACTGGAGTTGGGCAAACAAGCAATTTCTGTGAACACAGAGATTCTCCGGACACTCCTTGAAGCTTGCCTCTCCTTGTTTCCTGTGTTCAATTGTGCTCTTTTTTCGCTTCATTGGAATGGAGAAAGTGTGCACTTCAAATGAGGAAAATGTGTATTTTTTATAAAGGGCATACCTAAATGTGCTCCCCCCCACCCAAAGTGTGAATTATTTTTTTTTCAGAAATTCATTTTTAATGAAGTTTTAAATATATATATATATATTGCACTTTTTAAAAAAAATATGCACATTTTAAAAAAATAAATACACATTTTAAAAACACAGATTCAGGAATTTGCTAACATTTTCAAAGAAAATGCTCTCCTGCTTGCGTTCACATTCAGGATTGTGAACGGGAGACGTTTGCATAATTAGCATACACAACTAAATTCTGGTACATCCCTACGTTCAGTGAGTATCTGGCTGATTTTGAGCTCCTGGTCTCTGCAGGCGAGTGGACTTATTAGAAGGCAGCCCAGCCCAGTACTACCTTGCAGTCTTTGTAGAGCAGCCCTTCCCCCACCTGGTTACCTCCAGATGTGCTTGGCTAATGCACCCATCATCCTGCTGGCTGAGGATGCTGGGAGCTGTAGTCCAGCACACTGTAGGGAACCAGGTGGGGGAAGGCTGTTCCCTAGAGGGTGATGCCAAGGCATTTTACCTGCAGTTTCCTAGTGAATATTGTAGACAGTTCCTGCAATGGGCATTTTAAAAGGCTATTATGCATGGGGCTTGGCTGCTTTGAAATGCAGAACGGGATGGCAAGCTAGGAACAGGAAGAGGCGAGGAAGAACTATCCTCTCTTAAAGAGGACAGTCCTCTATTTGAAGGTATCCTGTATTTGAAAGGCAGTGCTGTTCCATTGCAGTTTAAAGATTTATTTATTTCATTTCTATACTGCCCAATAGCTGAAGCTCTCTGGGCGGTTCACAACAATTCACAAAAACATGGGCTTCCCTGTGGCCCTGCTTCCCCTCTCATTTCCCAGGGTATGGGGAGAGACCTTCCAAATGCAGCAGGCCCTAATGTTCCCTTGATCCGCTCCTACCTCCTTCAATCCTTCTTCCATAGGATTGTTGATGTCAGTTAGCCCAGGGTGGGGAAGAGGGCAGTCCAACTGGAGCAGGCCCTGATATTCCATAAAGAACATGATGTTCAAGATAAAGAACCATACTGTATTTCTATTTAAATTATAATCATTATCTCTAAATTTGCATCTATATGTAAAAAATTAACCTATGCCAATTTTATGCAAATCAGTGTGCTCTCTCTCTCTCTCTTTTTTTTTTGGCGATTCCTAAGTGGCCACCCTAGGGAGAATCTCGGCCCGCTTCTGGATGTGCTCAGAGAAGGCTATCCAATGGAGCTTTCCCGGCTCCTCCCTACCCAAGTGATGACTTCAGTGAAGCAGAAACCCGCTCGACCAAATATAGAACTGGCAATGCAGAGCGGGGCTCATGTCCAGTGGCATGCGAGAATCGTGTGCAGAAAAAGCCAGTCTATAAACGGACAGCGAGGGTAACTTCACAGCTTGCTGGTTAAAGAAGATGCCATTTGAGATGAAACCAGCGGACTGTGTTGTACACAGGATGCCGAATGCAGGAACAGAAACGGGTGTTTCCTAAAAGATTCTGCTGTCAATTAAATGCCCAGCTCCTGGAGGGACTATTTTATGAGATTAGGTTTGAGGAACAGCAAGCCAAGCTGCTATTCGCAGAGAATAGTAGATGTGAGATTTGAACTGGGGACTTCCTGGTTCACAGCTCACTTTCTTAAGTCCTATGTTATATCAGCGCTCTGAGCTGAGCCACACAACAGACGGGGCAAAGGGGGAGGCACAGGTTAAGGGACCAAGGGGGAAAGGAGTGGGTAATGCCACAACACCCAAATCTCTTGTTCAGGTCAGGGGAACGAAAGGTTCCAGATCGCAAAGAACACGGAAAGCGCCCTGCTGCAACAGAACAAATGCCCATCTAATCCTGCATCCTTTCCCCCACAGTAGTCAACCAAATGCCTCTGGGAAAGCCCCCAAGCAGGACACGAAGGCCCTCTTTCACTGTTGCTCCCCATGTATTATCTCTGAACACAAAGCTTCCATAGAACCATCATCCCTCTGTTTCTGATGTTCAGGCATGAGTGCTGACTGCTGACGTAGCCAAAAATGGCTACGCACCAGCCAGTGAGTGAGTGCCATGCTTACGTAACATAGCCAAAATGGCTACACTACACAAGCCATGTGCAAGAGGGAGGTATCAGCAGGCTTGGCAGAACTCTGAGGTTGGCAGAAGTACAAAACATCTTTGGGGTGGGAGGGTAAAACCATAAGGAAGCAAAAAAATAAACGCAAAACAGTCCATTGAGCACTGATCATGCACAGTGTCCACAGAATGCTGACTGACTGTTGTGTGTGTGTGTGGGGGGGCACTGTAAGGATCAGTATGCCTATGTACACCAGTTGCTATGGAACATGGGCAGGAGGGTGCTATTGCACTCATGTCCAGCTTGTGGGATCCCGTGGGCAGCTGTGTGAACAGAATGCTGGACTAGGTGGACCCCTGGTCTGATCCAGCAGGGCTCTAATTATGTTCTTATGATCTTGTATAATCTGTTCCATTTGTGTTCTGCAGATTGTCAGGCATCATCTGGTCCATCTTCCACTCATTGATGGATGTGAATCCCCCCCACCCCGGAAAACTACACACACACACCCAAAAAACCCATCAGAATTTATGGAACTTTTGCGGGTACATTTTGCTGGTAACATTTTGCATACGTTTCTTAGGTCAGCATAAAATCAATGAGCAGCGTGCACACACAAAAAGATTGCTATGCTGCGGAGGCTGAAGAGAGATCAGAGAAGTATAAAATGGGGTGGGTTGTTGTTGTTGTTGTTTTTTTAAAAAAAGGCATATACATTGCTGTATTTTTATGCAACCTCCTTAGTTTTGTACGACCAAAGTTGCGTAGTCCTGGAAAGTTTAAAAAACCGTCTGCGAAATCTGCGTGGCTCTGAAAAGCTGGGCCTCTGCAGATCCCGTGAGGTGAGACAGATTCATAGAAATCCAGTGTCATTTTGATCCATTACGGATTTCTCTGAGATCCCCAGGTGGGGTGGTGGTGGAAAAGTCGGGGGGGGGGGAGGGGAATGGAATGGAGTGTCCTGGCTGAGAGCATGGCTGTCCGGCTGGATCCCAGAACAGGAACACTTGGCACACTGCAACATTTCCTTGCAGGTCGCTCTTGTAAGCTTCTCAATGCAACTGTAATTCTCCTCTCCCGCTCCCCATCATACTCCTTGCTTCTCTGGTGCGGATGTCTCAATCATGTGCCTGGAAAGAACGGTGTCGACTTGTTTTTTTCCATTCCGGAAAGGCCCAAGGATCCAGCAGTGAGCTCTGTCCTCTGCGTTCTGCACAGGGACACGGCTGCAGGGATTCCTCTTAGAATAGGCTGTTTCTCTCTGCTGGGGAGCCCAGCCGCAGGAATGGATAACAGATTAGTCAGAGAGCAGAGAAAGGATGGGAGAGCTCAAGCAGGCTCGGAGGAAAAGGTCTGGTAAGCAACACATAATGCACACTCGCCAGGGCAGCGGAATTCACTGAACTTTATTTCCCTTTAGATGGATGAATGTGCACAGAGCTAAATACACACCTTTCTGCCCTGGCATGAACGAGATGTCTAGAAAAACATGGGTGTGACTGTGCAAACAGCAAGAAGCCTTTTCTTTCTTTCTTTCACCAGCCTGATCTTTCCAGTCCGGGAAACTAAACTATTTTAATGCCGAGGTTCAGCCCTGGAACTTTGGAAGTCATAATAGTGATATTGGTGCCACTGAGCATGTGCAGAATGCCTTTTCCTTGAATAGCCGCAGTCCACACCCCTGCTTGGAGGTGAATGACTTGGCTTTCAGCTTGGAGGGTGCGGCTCGCAGAAGCTGGTTTAGTAACCGATACCTCTCTTTTCCGAAAATCAGGCACTGACAATGAGGAATCTGGCTTTTGACTGTATGTCTACTGGCATTTGGAAGTCCTGCAGCATTGGGTGCAGCTGGAAGATATGCTGACATACTGGCTAGAAATTCTGTACACATCAGCAACTGGTCTACTAAAGCCAGGGCTGTGTGTGTGTGTGTGTGTGTGTGTGTGTGTGAGAGAGAGAGAGAGAGAGAGAGAGAGAGAGAGAGAGAGAGAGCTGTGATTCTGCAGGAGCACAGGAAAAGCACAGAACAGTATCGAGCAAAGAATTTGGCTTCCTGATAATCTCAACTTTCAAGCAGAGGAAAGGTGTATGCGTTTTTCTCAGTGCAATTTTTATATATATGTATGTGACAATGTATGCTGCTAAAATGGTGCCCACTGGAAAGGTAACAGTGAAGTTGTGCCAAAGTGAAGGAGTGTGGCACCCAAAATGCCCTCAAACAGGCCAAAACCATGCCCCTCAAAAGAGAAGGACGCGTACTCCTAAGGAAGCCTGCCCCAACTGGTGCCCTTCAGAGGTGTTGGGCTGTAACACCCATAATTACCAGCCAGCATGTGAGTTGCAGTCCAACACCTGAAGGGCAGGTGCTGGGGGAAGACCGTGCAAAGGCGATCTACACCTACAGAGATTGTGCTGCTATATTCCTTCCAGAAAAGTCAGCTTTTTGTGAGCTCCTAAAGCAAGGGAGGGAAACTGTTCTAGCCCCAGGGGCTGGACTGACCCCCCCCCCGGGACATCACAGGGCCAGATGACATCAGGGAGTGGTCCTCTCCCTCCAAAGCCCTGCCCTTGATGTCATCTGAGCAGGGTTTCTCTAGGGAAACCCTGCTCCAGATTGGAGATAAGAGCAGTGTTCCGCTAGCTAGCACAGACAGGGAAACCCTGCTCTTATCACTGATCAGAGCTAAGACTAAGAGGGGCTTTCCACTGCCAGCTCTAACCTTTTCTAGCACTGACATTTGGAAGGGGGCATGCCCATCCCAGGAAGCTTCATGGGCCAAATATGTGAAATTGCATGACTTTCTCAATGCAGAATTTTGATTGCCTGGCAAATAGTTTTTTCCATGAACATCCTTTCTAGTGGAATAAACCATGCTAGGAACATAGGAAGATGCCTTATATTGAGTCAGACCACTGGCTCATCTCGCTCGGTATTGTCTATAATAATAGGAATGGCTGAGAAATTCGTTCCGTCCCAATTTTACATGAACTTCCCAACTTTATACACAAACCGTAATGCACTTCTGCACCAAAATCCGCACTCATCAGAATTTTGCGATACAATCCACAACTCAAAATATATGCACAAAAATGCATATATTAAGGAAAGGTGCACACACACAAAATATGCATATTAGGGGGAAATACGCTCAAAATGCATTATATTCGGGTAAAACTTGTCTGCAAAAAGTGCTTACATTAGGAAAAGTGTGTATTAGAAGAAATACACAGAAAATTTTTATTAGGACTTTTTGAGGTTGAATTTGCAAACTGATGTGGAAATAGGCCAAAACAAACACACGGTCAGGAAAAGGAGAAACTGAGCAAAACTTAAATTGACAGATTTGCCCAGACCTAATTGGCTGTGACACTCCAGGGTTTTAGCCCTACCTGGAGATGCCGGGCTTGAACCTGGGACCTTTTGCTTGTAAAGCACGCGCTCTATCACAGAGCTGTGGTCATTCCCTAAAAAGTAAAGTAAGGTTCTAGTCCTTGGGGTCCTGAATAAAAGACCAATGTAAAAAGGAACATAGGGAGCTGTGATATACTAAGTCAGACCCCTTGTCCATCTAACTCAGTATTGTCTATACCAAAGGTCCCCAATGCAGCGCCCATGGGTGCTACGACACCTGTGGGCACTTCCAATGGCAGCTTCGAAGGGGTCCCCAACATGGTGCCCATTGCCACCCAAACAATTTTTTTAAATGTCCCTTTTGTAATATACGTACATGGATCTGTATGAAATGCATACAACTTTCTAGCAATTGTACATAGGCATCAACAAAAGCGGACCAAATATCCAAATAAGTTTCCATTTGAAGTTGGTGTCTATATGCCACCCATTCATATATCAAAAGTGCTGTAAGGTCCTCAGTCCATCGCATTATAGGAGATTAGTGTTTATCCTTCCAATTTTGTAATATCAGTCTTTTAGCTGTCAAAACACCACAGAGAATCCCCTTCCCCTTCCTTTTGTTAATTTCCATGAAGCACGTAAATAATTTAAAAGAGTGTGTACATCAGTGAATATTAAAGACTGTTCCAGTACAAAATTTATCTGTGTAATAACCTCCTTCCAAAAAGAAGCATTGCCAAAGCATATGTTTAAAAGAAGCATTAGCTGTATTGTGCTGCCACAATAGACAGGAAACAAACGTTTTTGCTGAATAAGACACAGCCTAAGATCCATAGATGTGACAGATAGACACCAAAGTGGTGACCCACTGATTAGGCACTTTGTGGCGCTGCCAACAACACTTTCTCAAATTCCCAAATGTGCCCACGGGTCCAAAAAGGTTGTGGACCTCTGGTCTACACTACCTGGCAATGGCTCTCCAGGGTTTCTTTCCCAGCACTACCCGGAGATGTCAGGGATCAAACTTGGGCCCTTTTGCATGCGACACATGCACCTTGCTATTGATCTATAGCAGTGTTCTCCAACCTTGGGTCCCCAGATGTTTTTGGCCTACAACTCCCAGCATGCCCCAGCCAGCATAGCTGGCTGGGGCATGCTGGGAGTTGTAGGCCAAAAACATCTGGGGACCCTAGGTTGGAGAACACTGCCCTAGATGGCCACAGCCCCTCCCTCCCGCCACCTATCATTGGGTGGTATCCTGGCTCACCCCCCCCTCCATCATGAAAGGTTGAAATACCTCACCTAAGGCTTAGTCACTGTCAGTATGAGCTTTAAACTAAAACATGCTGGTATGTTCAGCACCACTCCTTTTGCCTTCAGCCAGCACTGGGAATGCAGGCCCCAAGAACTTCTTTGAAACTGAATGTGGCCCTCAAGCTGAAAGAGGTTTGACACCTCAGCATCAGGCTGTAGCAGTGAAGGGAGGCGGGGCCAAGCCAATGGCTCCTCCTCTCCTTGAACTGTATGCGCTCCGCCTGGTTGTTTCAAGAACTTCGTAACTAAGAACTAGTGCCCGAATTTGCTTTTTTTCCTCCTCCCTCCCAGTCGCCTTTCCTTTTCTGTCATGTCTTTTAGATTATAAACCTGAGGGGTTGATCTCTGTAATCTGCTCTGGAGGGTCTACGCTGGCTGGGGCATGCTGGGAGTTGTAGGCCAAAAACATCTGGGGACCCAAGGTTGGAGAACACTGATCTATAGCCTTCCCCCATTCCACCACACTTGAGCAACGAGAAGAGAGATCCTCATGGCAACTCGGTGCAGTTGTGCTGGGGCCACAGTGGTGCTAGCTACTCCCCAATCATATCCACTTCCCCTTGATGAAATATATACATTTGCAGGCCCTCTGCTTGCTTCCAGCCATGTTAAAGCTGCTGCGGGCAGCAGCATCAGGTGCCCTTATGTGCATGGTGTGTGTGTGTGTGTGTGTGTGTGTGTGTGTGTGTGTGTGACCCCCAGCAAAGGTATCTACTGAACATGGAATGCGCATAGCTCCACATACCACCCACCGACGCGCCCTAGCAAAGAATCCAAGATTCCCAGTTTGTACCCGTCATTAATGAATCCCCTGTGATATTTTCCACTGCTCAGTAGCTGGTCCCTAGCCATGACTAACAGCTGCTTCTAGCCAACCAGACCAATGTTTTTTTCACAACCCAGCCAAATGTCCTGAGTCACAAGCCAAGAGAAACAGCTCCAAATTAACAGTTATGAGGCAGCTGGAGTGGGGGGAACAGGCAGGGGAAAGGGGGGGATTGCAGTGGGACTGGATTGATCGGGCGCATAATGCTCCAGTAGTGTGACCCCTGCAAACAGATGTTCCCATACCGCTTTAGAGATTTCTCAACCCACAAATTATATTACCGTACTGCTTGCTTAGGAGTGAATGCCCCCAAAACAGCTGTTGAAAGGGCCGTTGGACTCGACAGAGATTCAAGTTGGTTTGGGGAGGGATAAGGTGTCCCACGGCCTTCCTCGATGGCCGATGGCCATGCTGGCTAGGGATAATGGGAGTTGTACTCCAGCACATCTAGGGGGTGCCAGGTTGGAGAAGTTTGGAGTACAAGGCACTTTAACCCATATAGTTCCCTCAGTGTTAAAACTCATGCTGTCCACAGTTTCCCCAGCAAAGATTCAATAACATCTGGGGGGAGGAGGAGGAGGAGGAGGAGGAGGAGGAGATGCTGATGGAAAGAGAACCATGTAAGAGCCATTTATTGAGAGGTCAGGCAAGGAGTAAACAGAAGAAAACAACCATCAGAAATGGTGCGTGGACATCTCTACAGTACAAACTGAAGCTGGCATGAAACCAGGAGAAGAGAGGGACATAACATGTCCCCAAACAGCATAAGGCCACCAACTCAAGATTTTCCATGTGTCTGTTTTCCCTGCACTGGAGAGAAGCATATGATGTCAAAGTCAACAAGCCACTTCTAGCAGTTTTCATCTCCATCAGAAGCAGGTCTTCTGTAAAGCTAATGGGCCTTAATTGCCCATTCAAGACCGAGGTCCAAGATATCCTAAAATACTTTGCAATACAACCGGGATAGCTCATGATGACAATGGGCGGGTTCTCATGACAGGATAAGCCACCAGGGGAAATTGGTGATGCCTATGTCAGTGGGGCTCCTTATCCATTGCAGCTCTTATGCTGAGCTTTATAGGAGGTATCCATGGTGCTGAACTCCATCCCCAATAGGTTCACTGCCATGGGGTTCCATGGTAGTGAACCTATTTTGGGGGTGGGGTGCAGCACCATGGATAGCTCCTATAAAGCTCATAATAAAAGCCGCAATGGATAGGGAGCCCCACTGACACAGAAGGCGCCATCCTTCCCAGCCATGCCATCACCAACATTCCTTGCAGGTGGGCCTGGAAGGAAAATATGACATGTCAGGCTGCCCGGCGGCAGGATCCACACCCTTTGCCTCCGCCAATCCTATTCTAAAAATGAATAAAGTTGTGGCCAAATGTAACCCATTTAAGTGGTGTCTCTGGTTTGCTCCTTTTATCCGCCGAATGGACACAATTAGGTGCTGCGCCACACAAATATCCATTATGTTGTTTATTTATTTATTTATTTATTATTTGTGGAGAAAGCCTGACACGCATACACTCACACGCACATACACCTACCATCTCTTTTCGAGGGACTACCGGAAGATCAACAAGGTGACTGCCCCTGACCCCTACCCCATCCCAAACATGGACGTATTGCTGGAGCAGTTGGGGGGGGCAAATACATCACTACCTTGGATCTAACCAAAGGTTATTGGCAAGTTCCGCTTGATCCAGATGCCGCGTTGAAATCCGCATTTGTGACCCATCTAGGATTATTCCAATTCACCACCCTGCCATTCGGAGTCCGGAATGGTCCGGCTACCTTCCAAAGGCTGGTGAATGGGATGCTAAATGGGTTGGGGGAGTTTGCCTGTGCATATCTGGACGATATCGCCATTTTCAGCTCCACCTGGGAACAACATTTGCAACATGTCCGCCAGGTATTTCAGAGGATTCAGGAAGCAGGGCTGACCGTGAAAGCTAAGAAGTGTCAGGTTGGGCGGGGGGAGGTGGAGTATCTGGGACATAAGGTGGGGGGAGGTAGTGTCAAACCCCTAGAAGCGAAAATAGAATCGGTCCGCACCTGGCCCCAACCCAAGACAAAGAAACAAGTTCAGGCTTTTTTAGGGCTGGCTGGCTATTATCATAAATTTGTGCCCCACTTTAGCCAACTAGCCGCCCCTCTCACAGATTTGTGTAAAAAACGGCAACCAATCAAAGTCCAGTGGTCGGCCGCTTGCCAGGCAGCGTTTGAAGGGTTAAAAGCCTGCTTAATGGCAGCTCCCGTTCTGCAAGCGCCAGAACTTTGAAGCTCCCTTTGTATTGCAGACAGATGCCTCAGAAGCGGGAATGGGGGCCGTCTTGCTACAGGAATGACCAGGGCAAGGGCTATGCCCTATCGCCTACTTGAGTAAAAAACTTTTGCCCCGGGAGCGAAACTTGGCCAGTCAAGAAGGAATGCTTAGCGGTAGTATGGGCAGTGACCAAACTTCGCCCCTATCTCTGGACGCCGTTTCTTACTGCAAACCGACCATTCCCCCTTGTGTTGGCTGGATCGGGTGAAGGGATCCAACCAAAAGTTGTTACGATGGAGTTTAGCCTTGCAGGACTTTGCTTTTTCAGTAGAACACATTAAGGGCAAGGACAACATTTTGGCAGATGGGTTATCCAGGGCTTTCTCAGTAGGAGAAAATTAGATAGGGATTGGGGTGGTGAGCCCCAATGCCATCTTTTTCCAAAGAGAAGGGTGTGGAGAAAGCCTGACACGCATACACTCACACGCACATACACCTACCATCTCTTCCCGAGGGGGTGAGAGAGAGGCACCGGAGATACAGGGAGGTAGCCAGACAGATCTGCATACCAACAATGGGGCACCTCGGTCGGAATCCACAAAACCCAGGAAAGGACCATCAAAATGGCAGAGCAGTCTCAAAGAGCTGTGAAGTACCCACCTTTTCCCGGGCAGAATAAGCCCACCTGACATGAAGGGGCAGGGCAGGATAAGCCCACCTGACCCAAAGGGGCAGGCATAAGCCCCACCTGACCACGCAAGGGCGGGAGAGCGGGAAACTGAGGATAGAAAACCCCTCTCCCCACCCTTAGGGGGTTGTTGGGAACACGGGTCACTTCGGCAAGTCCATTCCCCAGTGGTGGCTGGGATAAGCTGTTCTCTTCCCCGGATCAGGCGGATCCGGAGCCAGGCATGAAACTGACCAGCGTAGAGTCTCGGGTCTAAGGTAACTGACTTTCCTCAATACGCTAGCCTGGGAACCCATTCATTGATAAAACTCGGAGACCACGTCAGGTCATGTTGACGTTGTAGTATACCTAGAAAGCTATTAGTTCCTCTCCATTTAACTTATAGTAAATAAACGCCTTATATGGTCATACAAAGGTTCTGGTCTGGAGTTTCCTTTTATTGCGTAAACCTCCTAGTCAATTTCAATCGCTTGTACGGGCTGTAGCTCAGTGCCGGTTAACCCGTTAAGCGCCGAACTCACGCAGAGGACCCGGGTGCTGGTCCACCACATTATTTTATTTATTATATTTATACCCCGCCTTTTTTCCTGCAAGGAACCCAAGGCGGCTTACATAATCCTCCTCCTCTCCATTTTATCCTCACAACAACCCTGCGAGGTAGGTTAGGCTGAGAGTCAGTGACTGGCCCAAAGTCACCCAGTGAGTTTCACTGCGGGGACTAGAACCCGGATCTCCTATGCCTTCTCCCCAAAAGATGCACACATATGCATTGGCAACCCCCTCCCAATTTCTGCCCCAAATGTTCTCTCCCCCCTCTGCCCCACTTCCACCTTTTCTGCTGCCGTTGCATGTCCATTTCAGCTCATCTTATTCCTTAGACCAGTGTTCTCCAACTTTGGGTCAGAAACATCTGGGGACCCAAGGTTGGAGAACACTGCCTTAGACACAAGGAATTGTCTTACAAATATGTTTGATGCTAAGGAACCAATTCCTGAGTACAAATACACCCACATAGCACAAGTTAGGAAGCGTGCCCGTGTGTATAAATCTCAACTTCCCCCCTCAGAATCGATGCACGCAGGCAAACGATTCTTATCCTTATCCTTTTGCCACTCATCTATGTTGCTTGCTGTTGAGGTGGCTGCCATGTGCAGAAGAACCAAGACATGTTCATCTGCACAGCTGAGCCCTGAACTCTGCGCTTCATGGTTGTGTGGAAAAGCCCTCAGGCAGAGGCTGCTCCCAGTTCCCACTGGGTGAAAAAAAAGGTAATGTAGAGACTTTAATCCCAACTTCCTCTCTAGAAAGTGAGAGACACAGTCACTTTCTGTGTGACAGTCCACAGTCCAAGGCACAGTCATGATGACAAATGAACATAATTCTCGTTGTGAGGAACGTAGAATGCCCAAAACGTCTGTGGATTCCACAGAAGGGAGGAGATAGACACACCACAGACTTCATAGTCATTATTCCTTCTTCTGAGGGAACTTTAGTTCCATGTGGGGAGTGAGGTATCAGGGTCAGGGCTTATTGAAGACGTTTTGCTTCCTGAGGTGAAGGACAAAATGCTCCCTCCCCACGCACCCATTCCACAAAGAAAAGCAGACCAGCAGAGGTGGTGCTAGGTACCGAAAAGATCTGGGGCTCAGGCCCACAGCCCCCCCAAAATGCACAAATTTGCATATGCTAATTTGCATATGCTGTAAAGTCTCTCTGTGTGTATGTGTGTCTTTAAAGGACTACAATTAAACTACAATTCCCAAGATCCTTTGGGGAGAGGGGGGATTGACAGTTAAATTGGCATAAAACCCAGTTCTATCTACCTAAAATTATTTCAGATACCTTTGAAGAGGAGGAGGCAGTATGCCTATGTACACCAGTTGCTGGGAAACATGGGTGGGAGGGCCCTGTTGCACTCATGCCCCACTTGTGGGATCCCGTGGGCAGCTGGCTGGCCACTGTGTGAACAGAATGCTGGATGAGATGGACTCTTGATGGACTCCGAGGGAGGCAACAAGGGAGAGGACCTTTCCTGTGGTAGCCCCCCCAGCTGTGGAACAAGCTCCCCCGTAAAGCCCACCTGGCGCCAACTCTACTATCTTTTCAGCACCAGGTCAAGACTGCCCTGTATGCTGAGGCTTTTAACAACTCTAAATAGCGCACGGTGGGGTGACTATTTTAACTATTTTAACTTTTTTACTGGTTGTGTTGTATGAACTTGTTTTGGTTATTTGAGTTTTAAAATTTGGTTTTAAATTTTTTACAATGCTTTTATTGTATATTTTATATTGTATTTTATTGTTTTTTTTATTGATCATTGTAAACCACCCAGAAAGCTTCAGCTACTGGGTGGTATAGAAATAAAATTATTATTATTATTATTATTATTATTATTATTATTATTATTATTATTATTATTAATAATAATAATTATTATTCATTTCATTTATTAAATTTCTAAACCGCCCAATAGCTGAAGCGCTCTGGGCAGTTTACAAAGATTAAAACCTTTAAAATACAGTATAAAAACCATATACATATAAACATACAACACAGAGAGAGATTGATCTAAAAACAATTTTAAAGTTATTTCACAACTCATTCTCTTGTAGCCTGATCCTCTACATCAGCCTTCCCCAACTGGTCACTCCTCCGCAGATGTGTTGGATTATCCTCTGGGGATTATGGGAGTTGTAGTGCAACACATCGGGGGGGGGGGGTGCCAGGTTGGGGGAAAGCTGCTATGCATGTTTTCTTAAAAATAAGTTCCATGGGACGTACTCCGAAATATGTGTGTGTGTGTGTGTGTGTTTAATTACTAAATGCATGCTTGTTTGTTTGTTTGTTTGTTCATTTATTTCTTTAGCAGATTTCATATCCTGCTTTTTGACTGTAGTCCTCAAAGCGGCTCACAATTATTAATGAATGACAATGAATACACCAAAAGCCATACACTTAAGCAAAGCAAAGCAAAACCACGAGACTGTTATATACTGCATATATCTACTGCTTTTCATTAAAAAAAAAATACTTCAACCTCTTTTACAATAAAATAGAATTTAGAGAATAAAGCACAGCTTAAAAACATCTGAAAGCAGCAAATCCAAAAGAAGTAAGTAGCTACCAAAAGCAAGCTGGAACAAAAATGCCTTAACGTGCATGTGGGATGTCAGAAGGGTTGGCAGGCCCGGCGTCAGCACTTGGCACCCCCGGGCAGCTGCCAGGGTGCCGGCCAGGCCCACAGCTGACAACTGCCCTGCCCTCCTGTAATTTTTTTTAAAAAAATAGGGAACAGTCCTCTATTTGAAGGGCCACCGGTTTTAATACTAGCTTAGAATAACAAACTTTATTTAGGATTTCAGGGCTGTTTGAGGGGGCCCTGGGCAAGGTGCCCCGCAGGACCCCCTCAACGGGCTGATGCATAGGGTGGCCGAGTGTCCTACTTTACATAGGACAGTCCTCTATTGGAAGAGCTGTCAGAGGATTATCCTCTCTTTGCAGGCATCCTATATATGAAGAACTGTCTGGTCCACATGTGGTTTAAAGATAAAGACAGATTAAAATGGGGGGGGGGTAGAGGCCTTGAAGTTGTCCAGCCAGTTAGCACCTGGACAGCAGACTGAGGGGCTGGGGGGAACTGCACAAAAGCCCGGAAACCACCAAACCATTGCTGGTGGGGGGAAGTGGGCGTGGCCAGATGTAGCCTTCCGGGGGAACCCAGAGGGGCAGGTTGGAAGCCCAGGAGGGCTGGATTTGGTCCCCGGACATAGAGGCAGTGTTAGGCGGAGGACCACTAGGGCTGGAACCCCAAATCTCTGGGAGGCCCTCTGCCTCACCACCCTGCTGTCCAGGGGGAATTACTAAAATAAATGTCCAGGGGCCCTGAGGATCTCCATTGTATCTGATCCCCCTGGATAAGCTGGCTTTTGGCCCACATGTGCTTCCCCTCCTGCTGCCCCCTCCTTGAATCTTTCTGCCTGAGGGCTTTTTCTGAAATCAAATGTCCTCCTCTCCCCTGTCCATACATCCTTTAAAAACAAAACAAAAAAACAAATAGGGGTGTCTTTAGGAGAGAGGGTCCTTTACAGACACATACACAGACTTTAGAGCAGGGCTCTCCAACCTTGGGTCCCCAGATGTTGCTGGCCTACCGCTCCCAGCATACACAGCCAGCATAGCTAATGGCAAGGGATTCTGGGAGCTGTAGTCCAGCAACATCCAAGGTTGGAGAGCCCCGCTTTAGAGCATATGTAAATTAGCATATGCAAATTTGTGCATTTAAAAAAAAAAAATTCTTTTTGGTTCTGTGGGCCTCAGCCCCAGATCTTTTACCTGGCATTGCCCCTACCCGGGCCTGTGGTTCTGCATCCCTGCATTAAGTACATTCATAGTCCTTTGCCACAATGCTACACTAGCATTAGCACTCCTAAACACACTAATTTCTGAGTACAGTCATGCCTTGGATTGAGAGCATAATTCGTTCCGGAAATGTGCTTGTAATCCAAAACACTCTTATATCAAAACAAAATCCCCCCAAAAAAATTTGTACAGAGATTTTTAATTTAAGCCGTGCTACAGTACTTGTATTGCAAGACGTCACTTGTATATAAAGTTAAAAAAAAATTAAATAAATATTTAAAAATTTGCTTGTCTTGCAAAACGCTCTCAAACCAAGTTACTTGCAATCCAAGATATTACTGTACATCCTGTTGTACTCCGTAAGATTTCCATAGGACTGTGCTACATAAGTAAGCGTAGTAAATTTAGTCCTTTGCAATAGTTTTGATAGTATAAAAGCATGCTGGTGCATATGCAAGAATAATCTCTAGCAGAACAGTGTTACTCTCTCTCTCGCTCTACACACACACACACACACACACACACTGTGTGTTGGATTAAAGAGCTGCTATAAATCTGTCAGCTCTTGTTCTGCCATCCACTTTTGAAATTCCTGTGGTATAAGAGATTAGCACATTGGCCTTATGTGTTACCACCAGGCCTGTCCAATGTGGGATTCATCACCCCATTAAAATCCCTACCAGAGTAGGTCTTTCCTTCTAGTAACCTATCATGTTAATGAACTTTACAGAAAAATTGCAGCAAAGACCAAAATTAGGTCCATAAACATAAAGCAAACATTCTTATTCCAATGAACCCTTAAATCCATGTTTCCCAACCTGGGCCCCACCAGATGTCATCAGACTTCAATTCCCATTATTCCCCAGCCACCATGCCTAATGGTCAGGGATGATATGAGCTGCAATGTCCAACAACATCTGGGGATTCAAGGTTGGGGAAGCCTGCTTTTAAGCAAACATGCACCCTTATCCTCCTGCAGAGGGGTGTTAATATGAAATTACACCTTCTGGCTTATTAATATAGCATCACTTTCAGGCCTAGTTCTTACTGAGGTAGTAAGAACAGGAAAGCCATATCTGGTCTGGGCTGTACCACTCCAGTCTGCAGGTGGGACCTTAAACGATTGAATGTTCCTCCTCCATATTAAAAAAAAATATATTAAAAAAAATATATCTGCACATAAAAAAAACTAGTTATCAGGGAGAAAAACTGGAACCTAACCTTGTGCTTGACTGGTTAGATTTTTACATGTGGGCATATATATTTTTATATAGTCTACACACAAGTTATGACCCCAGTGAGTAACTAGGGCTCAGTTTTAATTATATCATGGTACAAAACTTTGCCCTTTAAGCATTCCTCCCCACAAAGAATGTATATTTGGAGGGTTGTTCTGGTGGCAGCATGATACATGCTCCTTCCTTGCCAGGCCTGCGGGATATGGGAGATAAAAGAACATCCCCAACAGCCAGCAGTCATCATTTTCAGCACATTGCTTACTGAACAGTTAGTTACACAAGCAAAACATGTATAACCACTGCACGGACCTGTCAAAGTAACATCTGGTCTGTAGATCTGCATGATGGGGAAATGGCGCAATTCCATTTGGCAGTCCAGTCCCTGCTTCATACAGCAGTTAAAATGAAGAAATCTGGGGGTGGGGAGAGAGAACACATGTGTCTTGACGCTCTCAGGGTGCCATAATTTAAAAACAAGACTCACCAGAGGGCTTTCCCCCCCCCCCATGGGGTGAAATCATCCCCTCTCCCCACCTCCATCACTGCAGTGAGAGTGTGGTGTAGTGGTTAGAGTGTTGGATTAGTACTAGAGTCCCCACTTTGCCATGAAGCTCACTGGGTCAGTCACTAACTCTCAGCCTAAGCTACTTCACAGGGTTGTTGTGAGGATAAAATGGAGAGGAGGAGGAGGAGGAGGAGGAGGAGGAGGAGGAGGAGGAGGAGGAGGAGGAGGAGGAGTAGGAAAACCACCTTGGGCTCCTTGGAAGAAAGGCGTGATATAAATGTGATGATTTTTCTTTTCACTAGAGCATCGAGATCCAGACCCAACAAACAGAATCTGGTGCAAAAGACATTCACTTATAATTAAAGAATTCTGAGCCCAGGAACTTGTTTTGAGTACCAGAACTGAACAGAGCCTTCTTCTACATGAAAATCCACTCCTGAGTACCCTAAGCGTTCTTCATTTCAGCAATATAATTGCGAGGCAGGAAGTAGAGATGTTGCACAACGAGTTTGGATTTCGATGAATCCGACCTGTGGATTTTGCAGAGAACCGGCTTTTTCTGAGTCACACAGATTCCAAGGATTTGCAGATCGGTTTTTTTTTCACTTTGGGAGGGGGGAATTTGCACTAATTCCCATTGCACATTAGTGCTGATGCAAATGAGCACAAATAGAATGGAATTCTGGTTAAAAATAAATTCCAGTTCCATCAATGAGCGGAGGACAGAATGAAAGATGCCTGATAATCCAAGAAACATAGACATACATAAACATACATCCCTAGCAGATGGGGAAGAGTCATTTTGTTGTTATCAGTAAACCACTGGGAGTCGGAGATCCTTACAGATCTACTGCACATCACCCAGAGATCTGCCAGTAGATCCCACTCAATTTACCTTCTTTATGGCCACCCCTGAATTAGGTGAACATTGTCTGGGTTGAGCACAAAAGGTGAACATATACAGGCCTGTGGCTTATGCTGGCTCAGCTTGTCTAGCGTGGAAAGCTAAGCAGGGTCAAGCCTGGTTATTACTTGGATGGGAGACCCCTCCTCTAGTTTCCTGCATTGAGCAGGGGGTTGGACTCGATGGCCTTGTAGGCTCCTTTCAACTCTATGATCTATGAAATCTATAACCATGCTGGGTTTGCTCCAAAAATGCACTCTCTGAAAAGTCTCTAAAACGTCCCACAGAAGCTTTACTGCTCTTTTGACTTTGTTCCTAATTTTGAATGTCAGCCGCTGTCTGTCTGGGTGTGAGAAGGCAGAGCTAGTCCAGGAGGGCATAAGGCTAGGCAGCCTAGTGACCTCATCAGCCAAACAGCGGAAATGAAATCGGGGGACGGGATGGGACACCACCTTGCTCAATCTCATTTAATATCCACACATTTCTTGCACACTTATAACTCACCCAGTCATTGCCACATTGTTAAATAGACAGAACATCACCATAACAACCATCTCTTGGACTCCCTAATTGACAGTTTGCGACTGCGTTGGATGGCACAAGAATGCCTGGCTTGGGAGGTGTGGTGTGTGTGTGTGTCTTGCAAACAGCTGTGCGCTCTGCCCTCTGTTGGCTTCCCTCGGATGGGAAGGGCCAAGAGGCCATCTGAGAAATTCGTCCCCCACTTCCAGCCACACACATACAGGAAAAGCCATGCAATAAACAAGTAACCAAAGATGGCTTACGCTGGCTCAGCTTGTCTGAGTGTGGAAAGCTAAGCAGGGTCAAGCCTGGTTGTTACTTGGATGGGCGACCCCCTCCTCTAGTTTCCTGCATTGAGCAGGGGGTTGGACTCGGTAGCCTTGTAGGCTCCTTCCAACTCTATGATCTATGAAATCTATGAAAATCTTCTCAGCCATTTGCCAAAATTGGAGGTTGGAGATAGGAGTGGGGGTGCAGCGAGGAGTCCGTTCCAGCTGTTCCTGGAATGTGTGCACAGCAGCTTGGGGCGCAATCCATGATGTTTAGACAGAAAAAAGGACCACAACTCCCAGCATTCTGTCTAAAATAGAGTTGCCCCCTTATAAGCTAATGTGGAGCACTGCACAACAAAGGAGTTAAAACTGTGCGAAAGGAGGATAAGAGGATTGAAGAAACCTGCGTACTTTGTGCCTTTCTTCTCTGCAGAAGATCTTATTCTTCCACTGGAGATCATATTCAGGCACCCTTCTGAGATATCAGCAAGCATTGCTCATATACAGGGGCATTGTCAAGGGTCAGTAGGATTGGGCACCTGCCATGGGCCCACACCCCAGCAAGGGCCCACTGACAAGAGCCCCCCCCCCCCCCACGGAGTTGCTCCTCCTCTGCGCCATCGCAAGCTGCTTGTTCACCTGCCTCTCACTCTGGCACGAACAGCGGTGGCGGTGAGGAGCAGGAGCAGGAGGAGATGCCACGGCCTGCTTGCTGACTGGCTCTCTGCCTGTCAAGCAAGCAAGCGGGACTCAATGAAGAGAAAGCGGATGAGGAGCAAGAGAAGCTGAGGACAATGGTGTGGTGAGAAGGTAGACCCACGGAGGGAGGGATCCAATGAGGGTGTCTTGCACAAGGGCCCTCAAAAATCTGGACCCTGCACTGCTCAGACACTTTCGGCAATAAGGCCTAGATTCTCGAACGTGTGTGTGTGTGTGTGTGTGTGCTTATGCTGTGATTTTTCTGGCAGTTGAATTCCGCCTCTAATACCAAATTGCCCATCCCACCCCTACCACCCATCCTTGTACTTGCACAGAATCCACACAGGCTTATCTTTTCTGTGATTTCCTCTACCAGTTTTAATGTCCCTTAACCCAGCACCGGATTAAAGCCAGCTGGTGCCGGAAGCACAGTCCAATAATGGTGCCCCCTCCTCGGCCCTTCCATTGCTTAGCTGGCAAGACACCAAGACTCAATAAGTGCTGAAGGTGAAATAAGACATTAAAAACTCAGTTTTCTTCAAGGCCACCCCCCATGCCAGAACACACAACTATATTAAATATAAACTGTTCTTTATTATATTTATTTAACACTAAATAGCAGCAAGCAATTTAAGCCAATTACTTACTTATAACTAGGGCAACAGAAAGAAAGACAAATTTTCATCACTGTTTTATGCATTTTTTAAAAATGCAAATGCAAAAATTTGTGGTACTCTGGTACTCTGTGGTGCCCCCCTTCCCTGGGTGCCCTAAGCATGTGCTTTATATTGCTTAACGGTTAATCCAGGGCTGCCTTAACCTCTTGGAGTCTGTAGCTTGCAACCTTTACTAGCATTAACTTCTGTGTCCTGATCTGTGAGAAGACCACCTACTGCTATACAGATCCAAAATCACAACCGAAGGAGCAGTCGTCTATGCGCCACCTAAGAAGCAAGAGAGCCGGCCCGGCAAACAGGATCTGGAACATTCCATCTTGAATGCTGAGCACATTGGGAGGGAATGAGGCTGTCTGGCCCTGAGTCATGCACCAAGCCCTTTCCAGCAGCCCCCCCTTTTTTTTCTGATGGAATTAAGGCCTCCACAACTGTCTGTAGATCTATGCTTTTAAGCAGCTGTATGAGAAGAAATCCAAATCCAACTGGCAAGAATCACTCCCAGCCAGGAACGCTGTTCGGTGACTCGAAGGAAGAGGAGAACAAAGAAGACGGAAAGTGAGAAGAGAAGGAGGAATATAGGAAGAAGGATTCATGGGAAACAAGGGGCCGTCTCTCAGTGTGGCCATGTGTCATACAACTTTACAACAGTCATCTATTTCAGCCTTCCCCGACCTAGCACCCTCCAGATGTTTTGGACTACAACTCTCAGCGTCTCTGACCATTGGCCATGCTGACTGGGACTGAAGTAAAAGTCTACTTTAAAGATAAAGAACCATAAGAAGGGAGATCATGGGCCTTGAAGTTGCCCATCCACTGTTAGCGCCTGGACAGCAGACGCAGCCATTATTAGGCATACAGTCATATAGTCACCTGGTCACGGTCTTCCCTATTCATTTGTGGTGAGATGTATTGTATTTCTGTTTAAATTATAGTAAGTATTTCTAAGATTGCCTCTATAGATATAAGCATATGCAAATTTTAAGCAAACCGGTGCCCTCTTTGGTCCTCTTTTTTTCATGATGATAAGTGGCCGCCCTACAGCGTCTCTCCGTGTATCGGCCCATGCACCACTTACAGACAGGAAACCAGGCCTTGCTTCCTGTACATCATTACATCAGGTTAGAAGGTGATGGCACTCTGAAACTTTGCCTCTTGAGGTCACAGGAACATGCCTGATATTGAATGAGCCCATTGGCTGGTGGCTCCAATATCAGCGGGGATATTTTGGGGATAGGGTTCAGCACCATTGATAGCTCCTTAGAAGTACAGAGTAAAATCCGGAGCGGATCATACATAGCCCCGCTGACACTGGAGCCACCACCCTCCGCTTTAAGGCAGGAGTCCCCCGGCCCAACCTGTTGACTGAATCTGAGGAGGGACATTCAACATGAAAAATGTGTTCTATCAGCACTGCAAAAGGTTTCTAGTTTCTCCCTCCCTCCCTCTCTCTCTCTCTCTCTTTGCAAGGGATGCAACCCTTTTTGAAAATATCTCACTTTGGAAGGATTTTGTGGCTTCCTCAGTGAATTTTAGTATGTAATCATGATATGGGGGGAGGGGTTGAATAAATCCAAAAAACATTTATGGGGGGGGGACACTCTAGGGGGAATGCCACTCCCTCCAAACAACCCCATTAGCATTCAATGGCACAAAATATTGGCAGACTGAGGTGGGGGCTGACAATTGGGTGGGAGGGGGACTAGAATTGAGAGACTGGGAAGGGAGAATGGAGGAAGAGTCGCATGGATCTAAAACGTATAGAATGAACCCTTTCATCGTCATCACCTGGTTCACACTGAGAAGCGATTTTGGAGTGTCGCCAGAGACGGAAGAGAGAGCTGCCCAGAAGGCATCAATGGAGAAATCAAAGATTTTAATGTAGCTGAGACTGGGTGCAAGTGTGTCCACCACACCCAAAAAACTCAAAATGGAGATGGGGGAACAAAATGGAAGGCAAGAATCAAAAACAGCCCAGACTGAGCATGCTCAGTGAGCACGGAATGCTGACAAACTGTAGGAGGGGGAGAAGCAGGAAAACAGGAAGAGGGGAACGGAATGGCTGCTACCTGGAACAGGTAGCAGCCTCCCACGCTGCAACATTTTGTTGCAGAGTCCCACTTGTACATAACTATAGCAACAAGGAACAATTATGCAGATATTAATTTCAGAGCCCAAGGGTCACTTCCAAAAGATTCTGGGATCTAATTCTGACCCGTCTTTGCTGTAATTAGCCATGGAAAAGCTGGTTCTGTTATTATTCTTAACCATGAAGGGTATATGTGGATAGTGTCATTATATATAGTCTAGTCACCGGGTGGCACTGGACTTAATTGCCTCTGGGTGGAGTCGGGGCTTCCTGTGTCTGTTCTGTTTTTGTTTAAAATAGCTAATAAAGTTCTCATCTAGCTTCCTGATCGGTGTGTCCTCTAAGCCATCCATGGCAGAGTGGAAGGCCCATAGCTCAGTAGCTAATGGGGTGTCCACTGTCCACTTATGAGTCACCAAAAAAAGAGGACAGCAATTTGCATAAAATGTGCATATGCTCATATATAGTATATGTTTTCCCATTATCCCATCACTATATTTCCACAGAGGGAAGGGGTTCACCTGTTGAATATCCATTTTGTCATATAGCTGCAGAAGTTACAGAGAAACGCTTGCTAAGAAATAAAGGTACACGCCCTCCAATAAAAGTACTTAAAACAAACCACAACCACAGTGCCATGAACATCCCACCTGTGTGATCCATCCATGTTAGTGAATCTGGAATGACTATCGCTCCTGGATACCATACTAACACCTATGAACATTAAAAGTTCCGATTTATTCATGAGAGTCACATGTGTTGGACTGCAGCTCCCATGATTCCTAACTAGCATGCTAGCTGGGAATCATGGGAGTTGCAGTCCAACATGTCTGGAGACCACCAGATTGGTGAAGCCTGGGTTAGAGTATTGGTCTAGAACTGGGGAAAACATGGGTTCAAATCCTCACTGACCGTGACATTCACTGGGTGATCTTGAGCCAGCCACCCTCTCTCTTGTTCTCTATCAGCCTGACCTACCTCACAGGATGGTTGTGTGAATAAAATTATTGACTGGTTGATTATATTTATATACCGCCTTTCTGGCAAGGCACCCAAGGTGGTTTGCGGTTTTAACATAGTAAGACAAGCAGTGTGGTGTAGTGGTGAGAGTGTTGGACTGGGACTCGGGAGATCCGGGTTCTAGTCCCGCTCAGCCATGAAACTCACTTGGGTGACTTTGGGCCAGTCACTGACTCTCAGCCTAACCTACCTCACAGGCTTGTTGTGAGGATAAAATGGAGAGGAGGAGGAGGAGGATTATGTAAGCCGCCTTGGGTTCCTTGCAGGAAAAAAGGTGGGGTATAAATATAATAAATAAATAAATAAATAAATAAATAAAATGCTACAAGATACAGAACAGAATTCTCTCAGGCTGGACTGATGGCCGACAGCTGACAGCATGAACTCCTAGGCTGGCTTCCCTCACTTCAGAAATGGCAAGCGGGGGAGCCACATGTACTTCACTTTGCCATTTTAGAAATTGCAGAAAGTGTGGGATAAAAATATAAGGGGGGGGGGGAAGCAGAGAAAGAAAGAATGAAAGAATTGAAAGGGGGTTACGTAACCACTCCTGTCCTGTAACCACTCAGCTTGCATGTTCAAAAAAAGGGTGTTAATTAAGGGGTAGCCAATCCACCCACTTTAAATGAACTTGGATTTCCACTCCTGCGTGTGTGTGTGTGTGTGTGGGGGTACATTATGTTCCCTTTCGTTCAAAGGGCGAAGAGTCTGTTTTACATCCATATATATCCTTACAAAGCAGGAGCGCCGCTTCCTGGGAAGAAAGTCGCTGGGGTGGGACTGGGAGCTTGCCCCCTGTAGAAATCCATGCAGAGAGGCATTATCATTCCCCCTTACCGAGTGCTCTGTCTGGTATTAAGCTGTGGGGAGGCCTGGAGAATCTCTCGCCAGCCCCCTGACACTGAGGGCTTCCCCCATTGCCTCTCCATAAGAGGAGCTGTTCAGGCAGCGGGCATGGAGAGACCTCCCGCTTCCCCCTCAGCCCTCCCTTGTTCTCTTCTCCATAAGAGGAGAGGTGGACCGGAGAAAGAGAACCCCCCACCCCCAGCCTTGGCAACCTGGCCCACATTCCATTCTGGCCGGTCACTGACAGATATAGTCACGGAGGCAGCCCTCCGGGAGGAATTTGGCAGCACCGAGGGCTCGTGTTCAAGACGTCCGGCCTGCTAGCTACACCAGCGGGTTCTCCGGCATGGCGTTATTGTAACCCCCCCCCCGCCCCCAATTCAGACAGTAATGCTAGGGTGTCCGTGTGTCCTCTTTTACAGAGGACTGTCCTCTACTTGAAGGCATCCTCTTATTTTTGAAGGGCTGTCCTATCCAATTCCGGTTTATGGCAATTATGGTCAATTACGATCTGCCCAAAAAGAGGAAATGCATCACCAGAAAAAGAAAAAAAAAGAGGACAGTGATCTGCATACAATTTGCATATTATAATGTATGTGTGGCTGTGCAGCTCACGCTGGCTCAGCTTGTCTGAGTGTGGAAAGCTAAGCAGGGTCAGGCCTGGTTATGACTTGGATGGGAGACCCCTCCTCTAGTTTCCTGCATTGAGCAGGGGGTTGGACTCGATGGCCTTGTAGGCCCCTTCCCACTCTATGATCTATGAAAATGTATATGTATAGATGCACATTTAGAATGAAATATTATAATTTAAACAGAAATACAGCACTCAAGGCCGGCATCGAAGGTAGGCATGGTTCGGCAACTGCCAAGGGCTCAAATCCCAGCAGGGGCCCACGGACAAGAGCCCCCTGGGGCTATTCCTGCTCTTCACCATGGCAACCTGCTTGTTCATCTGCCTCTCACTCTGGCCCAGACCACGGTGGTGGTGAGGAGGCGCAGGAGATGCCTCTACCTACTTGCTCCGTGGCTCTCTGCCTGTCAAGCAAGCAAGTGGTAGCAATGAGAAAGAGGGACAATCACGGTTTGCACAATCACTGTGGCTGCAGTGCAAGCCGGGCACCAATTTCCTAATTACCCGTCTGGGCACAGCTTGTCATGTGGTCTGGCATGGTTTGTTATGGGTCAAATGGGTTATCTGAGGGTGGAAACAACCTTCAAATAACCCATTGTTTAAGCCATGGTCATTATGGGAACCAGGTCACTGAGGGAGGGGGCCCATTGAGGGTGTCTTGCCCAAGGCCCTCCATAACCTGGAGATGGCCCTGGCAGACCATCTCTCCATGGTGTGGAAGACAATGACCACCTGTGTGCCTGCCTGACCAGTCTGCTGTCCAGGTGCTCACTGTGAGTGGGCAACAGTTCTGATTATCTTTAAACCAGAACGGGACAGGACTAAACAACATGGGATGGGGTGTGAGGGGATGCTGGAGGGAAGGGGGAATGGGAAGCTTTCCTTCCCTTAAGTCAGTGTTTCTCAACCTTGGGTCCCCAGATGTTTTTGGCCTACAACTCCCAGCATGCCCCAGCCAGCATAGCTGGCTGGGGCATGCTGGGAGTTGTAGGCCAAAAACATCTGGGAACCCAAGGTTGAGAAACACTGACTTAAGTTAACTCGTTTAGGGTGCAGTCCTATTACGATGATCATAAGCTCCTGAACCTGGAAGCTTACCGGCATCCTATGCAGAGCGATCTTCGCCTGCCCTGATTTTTGCTAGATGGGCCTTCTTTTGCCCGTCTAGTGACAGCATCATTTCAGAAGGGAAGGGAAGGAAAGGGAAGGAGGCTGGAGAGGCCTCAGGATAGCTTGTAACTGGCCTCTCCGGTCTCCTCCCCTTCCCACCCACCGAAACACCCCCCTTTACCCCTCTCCAAGGTCACATTTCCGACCTTGTAGAGGCAGCTGACACAGTTCTTTCCATACTGGCTGCATGGGGGAGGGGGAAGGTGGATTGGAGCTAGGAATGCAAAATATCCTATGGCCCCTCAGATACTATCTAGGGCCAGGGGGCATAGGGTTGCTCCCTCCACGATCCAAGACCAATTTGGGGCAGCTCCCCCCTCCCCTCCCAGCTCCCCTTGCCCCATCCTACATTATTCAAGAAGGCCCCCCACTCCTCCAGAGGGGCTTTTCAGAGCGCAGAGAGCTGCAGGGGGGAGGCGGGGGGGAGCAACTTCCCTTCTGTTAACTTGCTTAAATTATCTTAGGATCTGCTTGCATGCTTAGAAGGAGCTGGTGGTGAATAGGCAGAGGCAGCAAGGAAGCTCTGGGAGTTGGCAGTGGGCCCCCTGCTGGGGTGTGGGCCTCTGCAAGCCATTGAAGCCGGCCCTGCCCTGTGCACGTCTTCCATCACGTGTAGGGAGAACTAAGGTTGAGCCAGTGTGGCGTAGTGGTGAGGGTGTTGGACTGGGACTCAGGAGATCTGGGTTCTAGTCCCCGCTTGGCCATGAAACTCACTGGGTCACTGCCTCTCAGCCTCACCTACCTCACAGGGTTGTTGTGAGGATAAAATGGAGAGGAGGAGGAGGATTATGTAAGCCGCCTTGGGTTCCTTGCAGGAAAAAAGGCGGGGTATAAATATAATAAATAAATAAATAAATAAATAAAATGATATCTTTGATTTCCATGTTCTGGGTTGCTTCCAGATGAGGCTTTTACCGGGCAATTGCCCTGCCTCATTCAAAGACTATGACAGGGGTCCAGCTGATGACGTCTTCCCCTTGTAACCCTCTCGCATTTTCCCACCACCACTTCCGTCTTTTTTCTTACCACAGAAAATGTGTTAAGGAGGAAAAGATGAAATAGCTGCACAATTCCTTTGGACTGTTAACGGTAGAAACCCTGTGTCTGGAAGTACCCATATATGTACATATGTATGTATTTGTATTGTATTGATATTTATTTATTTATTTATTTATTTATTTCACCATTTATACACCACCTTTTTCTGAACAAATCAAACTCAAGGCGGCTTACGAATTAAAAGATCAATCCCCCCCAAAAAATTTAAAAACAACCCTAATGCTAAAACAAAATAGATAAACAGTTGCAGAAACAGCACCATAGAAGCTGTATTGGCAACAGCAGGCTACAAACATATCACCAGAGGCTCTGACGAAATTATGGGCGAGAGCCCAGAGCAGAGGTCAACGTGCTCAAGAAAACCCCCTCACCTGGAGCCAACCGCAGCACCCACCATCTCTGCCTTTCCCTTTTTCTGCCCAAAGGTAAGTTTCTTCGACTCCAGGAAGGAGAAGGCCATGGCGAAGCAGGTGCTTCTTGAGCAGCTCCAAGGGCTTTGCACGGATGCGCTTGGTGCACGCGCACAAACGCTCGATCCCTTTCTGGGGAAAGATGGGGATGCTCATGCATTCCTCCCTCATGATGCAATGGCCACTTTTTCCTCTGGCAGGCATCTTGTTGTTTTGGATGGAGAAGTGTTCGTGAGTGACGCTTTAGAACAGGGGTCTTCAAACTACGGCCCGCGGGCCGCATCCGGCCCGCCGGGTCTTTTCATCCGGCCCGGCGGCCGATCAAGAGTTGTGAGGGAAGAGGGGTGGCTGAGCCGGCGGGGGGGGGGAATGGGCCGCCTGTCGGGCCGCAGGCCTGCCTGCCTGCCTGCCTGCCGCCCTGCATCTCCTGTGTGGGGGGGAAGGCTTAGCTTAGCCAGTAGCGGGGCGCAGGCTTTACTTTATCCACCTCGCCGCCCGCTAGTCCCGTCACATCACTTCCGGCGCGGCGGAAGTGACGCGACGGGACCCTGCTCCGTCGCGTCCATCCTGGACCCCGCCCGCGCTGTTTTTCAAAACTGAGCGCGGGCGGAGTCCAGGATGGACGCGACGGAGCAGCGGCGGGGCGGCGGCCTCGGGCGGGTGGCGGTGGCCAGGTAGGACGGCGGCAGGGATGAAGCGGTCGGTCGGTCGGAAGGCGGAAGCGGCGGGTTACGGTTGGTGGGAAGGCGGGAAGCGGCGGGGTTACGGTGAGTGAGTGCGTGGGCGGGAAGCGGCGCGGTTACGGTGGTGTGGGCAGAAGGCGGGAAGCGGCAGGTTACGGCGGGCGGGCGGGAAGCGGGGTTATGGTGGGTGGATGCATGGGTGGAAGCGGGAAGCGGCGGGTTACGGTGGGCGGGGAAGCCACGGGTTATTGTGGGTGAGGTGGGCGGGAAGGCGGGAGAGCGGCAGGTTACGGCGGGTTGGCGGGGAAGCGGCGGGTACGGTGGTGGGTGGGCAGGAAGGCGGAAGCGGCAGTTACGGCGGGCGGGCGGGAAGGCGACGGGTTATGGTGGGTGGGTGGGCAGGAAGGCGGGAAGCGGCAGGTTACGGCGGGCGGGAAGCGGCGGGTTATGGTGGGTGGGTGCATGGGCGGGAAGCGGCGGGTTACGGTGGGTGGGTGGGCAGCGGCGGGGGGGGGCTTTACCTCATCCGCCTCGCCGCCCGCTGGTCCCGTCGCGTCTATCCTGGACCCCGCCCGCGCTGTTTTTCAAAACTGAGCGCGGGCGGAGTCCAGGATGGACGCGACGGAGCGGCGGTGGCGGCCTCGAGCGGAGGCTGTGACAGAGGCACCGGCAGCAGCGCGCAGGGGACCAGGTAGGATGGCGCCAGTGGGTGGGGTTATGGCAGCGGCGGGGGGGGCTATGGCAGCAGCGGGGGGGGTTATGGCGGTGGCGGGGGTTTACAGGGGCGGGGGGGACCTGCGGTGGCGGCAGGGGCAGCGGGGCGGTCTTGCAGCGGGGGGCGGGGGTCCTGCGGCGGGGGGCGGGGGTCCTGCGGCGGGGGGTCCTGTACCAGCGGCGGCGGGGGCAGCATGAAGGAGGCGGCACAGGGGAGTCCCAGTGAGTCCGGCCCCCCAACAGGCTGAGGGACAATGAACTGGCCCCCCATGTAAAAAGTTTGAGGGCCCCTGCTTTAGAAGCTGCTGCATGATGACAGCCCTTCCTGCTAACAAGCTATTCCCAGCCTGAGACACCTGCTCCCGTATGATGATGTCATGCTTATGCTTACATCTTTGTTCCAGTGGCTGGAGAACAGGGCCAATGTCAAGGGTAGGCATGGTCGGGCACCTGCTGAGGGCCCACAACCTGGCAGGGGCCCCCTGACTAGAACAGTGTTCTCCAACCTTGGGTCCCCAGATGTTTTTGGCCTACAACTCCCAGCATGCCCCAGCCAACGCAGCTGGCTGGGGCATGCTGGGAATTGTAGGCCAAAAACATCTGGGGACCCAAGGTTGGAGAACACTGGACTAGAAGCTCCTGGAGTTGTGTTCCTCCTCCTCTCCACCGTTGCAACCTGCTTCTTCACCTGCCTCTCACTCCGTCCCAGACAACAACGGTGGTGGTGAGAAGGAGGAGCAGGAGATGCCACTGCCTACTTGCTCACTGGCTCTCTACCCGTCAAGCAAGTGAGTGGTAGCAATGATGAGAGATAGAAAGAGCCGCTGGTGACAATGGCAGGGAGAAGGTAGACTCACTGAGGGAGGGAGCTCATGGAGGGTGTCTTGCTGGGCCCGTAGCCAGGGGTGGGCCACGGGGTGGGCTGCCCCCCTAAACTTCTTTACAAACAAATAATTAAAGAACAGTTTACAATTTTGTCTTTAAAAGGCCTGCAAACCAGATGAACTGTACTTTTGGGGCACACACACACCCCAAAACATTTAGGCTGGCTATGGGGCTGTGTCTTGCCCAAAGGGCCCTCACCATCCTGGAGCCAGCACTGCAGGAGATGATAGGGCTTGCTCCCCTGAAATAAGGGGGGTTGGGGTAAACTTAGAACAAACCTGCACAATGCAACAGCCTTTTCAGAGCTGAGGATCTTGCCCTCTGTACCCAGCTTCTTTGCGAGGAGCTACTTATTTTCTTATACCTATTTCCTTTTTCTTATTGACTCGGTAAAGGCCAAGAACAACCATCCAAGCAGCCAGTAATACCAGGGGATGAGCTTGGGTGTCAGAGGAAGCCTGTACCCTGAAGCCGGACCTGGTTGTAACTGGATTGGGCTGGGGTGGAGGTTCAGGGAATTTGGCCTGAGGTAAATTCTGAGGTAATACAACAAGTAGAGGCTTGTAACAGCAACAGGGTCTCTTGAGTCCTTAAGAATGGTCACTTAGCAGTCTTTTGAAAACCCCAAGATAAATATTAGTACCGGTAATCCCTTATGTACAAAATATCCCTTCAATAAATTACTTGTTTACTTGTCCAACTTGTCTCTAGTCTTGGTGGAGTTATAGGGGCAGAGAGTTCCTTAGAAATATAAGCATTTGCTATAAATAAGAAACCCCATAGGTGGGACTGCCCAGTGAAGGCGCAGTTTCCCCATGGGGTGTGTGTGTGGCAGGGATGGGGACTCGGACTCGAGGACTCAACTCGTGAGTCGGACTGAGTCCCCCCTCTGTCTCGACTCGGACTCGAGTCTCAATATTTTTAATGGGACTCGAGACTCGACTCGCGACTCGAGACCAAGGACTCTTCAACATCCCTGGGCTGTGCCAGAAGGAGTGGAGAGGAGCGTGACTGCCGGCGAAGAGCGCATGGAAGCGAGGTGTGCCGCTGCTCGGCCACTATGGACGGCTACCAAGAGTGCAGCCCCAACAGTGTGTCAAGATTTATTTTGATTGATGTGTTGCGTACTTGGGAGAGGCAGAAGAAGGACCTGAGATTACTCTGTGTGGCTGCTCTGAGTGTGTTTCTGGTTCCAGCAAGTTCATCACCAGTGGAGCGGGTGTTCAGTGAGGGTGGAATTGTGATGAGATCTCACCGTTCCAGAATGGGGGCCAAACATTTAGAAAAAATCATGTTCCTCAAATGCAACATGGATAAGTTTTAGGAAGTACAGCAAGTTTATTTTTTAAAATCATTTTTCTAAAATGCAACCTTTCAGACATTTTGGGTTTGGCTGCCTCTGCCTGCCTGTCTGCGGTTCCCAGCCTCCTCTGCCTGCCTGGTCTCTTCTTGACCAGTTCAACAGTTGAATTGTCCAAAACAAAGGCCTCTGCCTGCCTGCTTTGGGGTTCCCTGCCTCCTCTGCCTGCCTGGTTATTTTGGTTTTTCTGCCTGGTCTGCTCTTGCCAAAATCAGTTGCAGAGTTTTGAAATAAAAAGGCACACTTCTGCCTAGAATTTATTTAAACCACACATCTGAAGTAGCCTTATTTTGTTGGGAAAAAACCCCATTGATTTTAATAGGGACTCGTGGAGTCAGCTTTGGGAGTGACTCGTGACTCGTGAGTCACAATTTTGGACCAAGGACTCGGACTCGGACTCGAGACTCGGGTCCAAAGACTCGTGACTCGACTCGTGACTCGAGACCAAGGACTCTTCAACATCTCTGGTGTGTGGCAGTTGTGGGGAAAGGAAATCCCCCATACTGAGCCTTTGCATTTTAAGTCTCATGGTTCTAGGGAACACCCAGTCGGATGGATTGAACTGCTTTGAACGGGGCAAGAGTAAGATCCGGGCAATGATACCCACAAGATTCGAAAAGCACAGGAATCCTTCACTGGACTGGCTTTCTATCGCCACAGCTAAGAGGTCATAACTCAAGACAGAACTTTTAGCAGACAGCGCTGGGGATCTGGCTGGCCGCTGTGATTCTGCACTTGTTGGGGGGCTCAGCCTCAGCCCCTGGAGTCACCTTGCCCTGCTAACTCTGCAGTCTCTGTCCTGCAAGGCAAAAAGCAGAAAAGGCAGCAGTTGGACTGGCATTTTTATAGCAGCCTTCCCAAACCAGATCTGGTGCCCCTCCAGATGTGTTGGACTACAACTCCCATCATTCCCAGCCAGTGTGGCCATGGGGTTGGGTGAGAATTTCGTTTCCATTCATTTTTGATAAGAATTTATTGAAATTCACATCCCCCCCACATAAATGGGACAGAAAGAACTCGCTTTTAAAAAATTCATATGGGAGAGAAATCGTACCTGACCAATTCATCTATCCAGGCCCAGAGATTCAAATGCTTAGCTCTTAAAAATGTGGGTTTGAATCCCTGTGTATTCAACCATGTGAGTGCTTAGTTCAGGGTTGCCACCTCTTTTCTTCTGACGGCCTCCCCATCTTTAATAGCAACAGGGCAGGCAGGTACAACATGGTCACCCCCATGCTGGAAATAGCCGTATCCGTTGAATTTGACCAGTGCAATGGGTGAGAATTTTGTTTCAGTTGATTTTTCAGTCTGCAAATTTCTTCATGTTTGGGATGGAAAGAGCGTGAGATTTAAAATATTTGATTGCAGGAGAACGCAAAAACGACAGATCCACCTATCACCATTCTGCAGCCAACAGATCTTCTGCCTGACGGCTCTTCAGATATTTGAAGACCGCTATCATGCCTCTGGCATTGCACTGGCTACCAGTGACTCAATGGGAATGTTTGCCCTGACCTTCCCCTTTCACCATGATCCTGACAGTGTTCAGAAATAAACGTGCCTGCTCTCATTGACCTATATACGCAAGGAGGCCATAAAATGCATAGGACTTAAAGGTGAAGGGGACAACCTTCACTCTGTGCTCTATCTCTGTTGGCTCCACCACTTCCTCTATACGTGCCTTGCCAAAAGGCATTAATGCCCAAACGGCTGACAGTCAGGAGCTGCTTGGCCAGCTGCAGCACAAGCAATGGATTAGCGAAGCCAACAGAAATAGACATGGAGCGTCCTTTGGTGCATTGTGAAAAGGCTATTTATAAGGGATCCCATCAAGGGTGTTAAAGAGACATGGGTTGAAAGCGAGCCTGTTTTTAACCTTTGGGAAATTGCAGATTGCCGATCTGGAGGAAGAGCCCAGAGCTTGGATAGTTGGGCAAGGTGGCTTTGCTCAGTGGTAAGCAACCCTGCGCAACTCATCCATGCCCTCCAGCATTTCACAGATGTATTTTTACGTTTTAGGCCACCTTTTAGGGTACCCCTCTCAAGGTAGCTCACAAGATACAACAATAAATGCAATACAAGATAACAAATATCAAAATTAATAATCAAGACATTCCAGCCCGAAAAATACTAAAACCAAAAAAACCCCAAACATTTGCAGTCAAAGCAATCAACAATTTCCCAACCCCACAAAAAACAAACACACACAAGCTCAGGAGAAGGTCAAGGAAAACAAAAGCTCGATATGGGTGCTGGACTTGTGACCACACCAAATGCTTCCATGAGGGTGTAGATCTTGAGCCTTTCCAGAATAAAGTCTATATCGGTGTTCTCCAACCTTGGGTCCCCAGATGTTTTTGGCCTACAACTCCCAGCATGCCCCAGCCAGCGTAGCTATGCTGGCTGGGACATGCTGGGAGTTGTAGGCCAAAAACATCTGGGGACCCAAGGTTGGAGAACACTGGTCTATACATCAGGGGTGTTGAAACTCTTTCAGCCCGAAAGCCAAATTCCATTTCAGAGAAACTCTCAGGGTTCACATAACACAATAAATACTAAATACTAAAATACTTCTCTGTGGCAACCCCCACATTATGGAACTCCCTCCCTAGTGACCTTCGCCATGCCCCCTCCGTGATGAGCTTCCGCCGTGCATTAAAAACATGGCTGTTCAGGTGGGAATATGGGGTGGGTTAGGATTTTAAAAGAATTTTTTATACTGTTTTAATTATTATATTTTATTGTATTGTTTTATTGTATTATTTTACTTGTACATCGCCCAGGGTGGCCGGGTGACCAGCCAGATGGGCGATTAATAAATATAAGAAATAAATAAATAAATAAATAAGCAAGCCATGGTGGGTTATAAGCCATGTTTGTTTCAGAGTGGCTGGTCATGTTATCTGAACCCGGCTAGAGTGGCTTGTGCATGGTTAACAAACCATGCTGCTGGGTTCAGACAACGACAAGCCGCTCTGAAACAAACATGGCTTCTAAGCCACCACGGCTTATCGTGTTGTGTGTCTGCATTCCAGTGGTGAGTGGGGGCAAGGCCAAAGGGGTGGGGCCAAACACAGGAAGGCGGGGCCGGAAAGGCCCAAAGTACCAGCCTATTTTAGCTTAAATCTGCTACTGCCAGTAACTGAGCCTGAGCCCTGGGAGAGACGCTTCAAGCATTCAACCTTCTAAAATGGGGGGGGGGGGGACTGCACAGAAGTGAGGAAACCACCAAATGATTAGTGGGGGGGAGCGGAAAGGGGATGCAGCCTGGGAAAGGGGGAACATGGCCATCTGGGTAATCCTGGAAGGATGGACTGGGACCCGAGGAAGACCAGACCGAAATACAGAATTTCCACCTACACCTCCCATCAGGGCTGATGCTACCATTAGGCCACTAGGCAGCTGCCTAGGGTGCAGGTCTAAAGGGGGCGCCAGAAATAGGGAGGGAGGGCTCAAGTGGGAAGGGGGCGTGCTAAATATCTGATCTTGCCTAGGGCACCAAACTGCCTTGCACCGGCCCTGCCTCCCATTCTGCATTTCAGCTAGACGGCCAATTTAAGGAGGTTGGAGCACCATCAGGATACCTCGTATCCTGGTGGCCCTGGTCTCCTGCCCTCCCCTCCCCTCCCCTCCCCCCAAATGCCCCCTTTACCCCCTCTCCGAGGTTGCTTTTCTGACCTCGGAGAGGCAGCTGGTGTGTGTTTTTCCATGCCAGCTGTGGGGGGGGGGGGATTGGACCGTGGATCCCCAGCTCTGAGGTCAGAGCTCTGTTTCCGACCTCAGATCTGGGAATCCAAAGTATCCTATGGCCCCCCAGATGCTGTCTAGGGGCCATAGGATCACTCTCCCCATTTGTCGGGTCAATCACGGTGCATGCAGAGGGCCAGAAAGATGATTTTATCACACAGTTTACCAACAGAGCAGCCTCCCCCAACTTGGCACCCTCCAGATGTGTTGGACAGCAGGTCCCATAATTCCCAGTCATTATTGCCAGTGGGAATTATGGGAGTTGCAGTCCAACACATCTGTAAGGTGCCAGGCTGGGAAGGCTGCCATAGAGTTGGGGGGGGGGGGGTTGGCTCTAGGGCTGTTGCAGCAAAATTTTAATCTCGAAGAAAGATAAGAGAGATGTTCCTATTGAGAAGGAAACAACAATACCCAAGATGTCCTTTGATATAGCATTTTAAAGTTGAGTTTATTTATTTTGTGGATGACATTTATATCCCACCTTCCATGAAAAATAGTGCTCAAGGCAGCCAACAATAAGATATGTAACAAACACACAAACAATAACTTAACAAAGATGATTCAAACATTAAAACTCATTAATTAAAAATGCATCCAATTAAAAAAAATGCAGATATCTCATAAAGGCCGAGTAAAACTAAAGGGAGGCTTGGAGGGCGGCAACAGGGGAAAGGGCCTTCTCAGTGGTGGCCCCCCCAAAATGGCCCAACAAGGAATCCCAATTCCTCAGCATTAATATTGCTGGTGGGAATTACCTAGGCAGTGCTGCAGCTAGAACTGGATCTCGAGGTCAAAACACCCCATCGAGTGGCCCTAGAATGCAGAGCGTCTCTTAGGAGGAAAAATAGAATAGAAAACTGGGGGGGGGGGGTGGAATGGAGTATCCTGGAAGAGGAGATGGCTGTCTGTCTTGAGCCCTGGACATCAGCACTCCATGCTGCAACATTTTGTTGCAGGTCCCAGTTGTTTGCTCACTAATGATGACAAGTAGAAGCAACAGCTTTCCTTGGCTTTCACTCTGGCCAGAACACAACAGAAATTTATTGAAGTCCATATCCTTGTTTGTCATTTGGATCAACATGAAGGATAGGATTTCCTCCGTTGGAATGATTGTATGTTTTTATAGTTCGAAGGTTTATATATTCTGTTTCCAATATTTAGCTGCTTGTTATGGTCCCTGGCTAAAACAACTAAAACAGATGGAACTGAACGGTAAAGAAGCCCACTGGGAAATATCCCACATCATTATGCAACAGCAAGGTCTTCGATATGGCTGGGCTCCAACTCTGCATCATAGAATCAGAGAACTGGAAATGACTCCAAAGGTCACCTAGGCCAACTCCCTCATGATGCCAAAAATCTGCAGCTGCTGCTGCATCCCTGATAGGTGACTGTCTGTCCAGCCTCGGCTTAAAAAACCATCCACCACCTTCTGAGACAGTCTGTTCCACTGTTGAATAGCTAGTATCATTATGACGTGCTTCCTAATATAGCTTCCTTAAGGCACAATCCAGTGGAGGTTTAGACAGCAAAAAGGCCTACAATTCCCAGCATGATGGCTGGGGCATGCTGGGAGTTGTAGGCCTTTTTGCTCTCTAAACTTCCATAGGATTGTGCCCTTAATGGTGAATCTGCATGCAGCCAAGAGTTCAGGTGTACAACCCACAGAGAGGTGATGCTGGATTTGGTTCAGCTGTCAAGCCGTGAAGCCGTTAATGCAGGAACAGAACAGAGACAATCAGATCCGTTAATGCGCAGAGGGTTAAAACAAACTGGTTCTCCGAGGTTTAACTGGATCAGTGATTTAAGGGGCTTATTATAGAATAAGAAACCAGCACAAGATGAGCTTAGCATAGGGTGGCCATTTATGAATAGCCAAAAAAGACGAAACACATCACCAAAAAAGGAGGTAACGAGAGGGCATCAATTTGCATAAAAATTGCATATGCTAATTTTATAGGTATAGATGCAAATTTAGAAATTACTATTAGAATTTAAATAGAAATACAGTACATCTCACTCTAGTGAGGAAGACTGTGACCAGGTGACGTGTATCCCTGCCTGCTCTGTCTGCTGTCCAGGTGCTAAGTGTGAATTGGGCAACAGCTCTTATGGTCCTTTAATCTTTAAATCAGACAGTCTTTCAAACAGAGGACTGTCCACTGTAAAAGAGGACACATGGCTACCCTAGTACAGTGACCTGATGCGGGGGAAAGATACAGAAATAACTGAGGCATACTGAATCCCAATTCCTCAGTGTTCATATTGCTGGTGAGGATTACCTAGGCAGCAGTGCCGCTAAGGCTGGACCGTGGGGGCAAAGTCCAGGCTCCCGCAGTTTGGGGCCCCCCAAATGACCACCCGGAGAGCAGCAGGCAATGGACGCAGCAGCAAACTGGCCCGACATCAGAACCTGGATCAGCATGGGAACACTGGGACCCACCAGGGCTGACTCTGCTTCCTTCAACATAGATTCATAGATCATAGAGTTGGAAGGGGGCTACAAGGCCATCGAGCCCAACCCCCTGCTCAATGCAGGAAACTAGAGGAGGGGTCTCCCATCCAAGTAATAACCAGGCCTGACCCTGCTTAGCTTTCCACGCTCAGACAAACTGTACTCAGGGGGCGGCTTGCTGGGCATGCTCATTGGTACAGATGCTCATTGTATTATTTTTACTTTCAAAAGATATTATCCTTTTCTTTTTCTTATTCCATAATTACAAAGAAGGCACTCTTTTTTCCATTAACCCAAATTTCTGTTCTTATTCATCAAACCCACAAATAAACAAATCATTATTTTCTAGACCCTGCAAAAACTCTATTAGAGGTTTCCACTCAACTATAAACCTAGATTTTGACTTTTCTCTAATTAAAAATGTAAGTTTAGCCATCTCCGCTCCAGCATCTTCACCATCCATTCTTCTGTTGAAGGTATAGCTGCACATTTCCATTTCTCCGCATACAGTAACCTCGCAGCCATTATCATATATAAAAGTAAAGTTCCATGGCTTCTTTCCAACTGATCCATTATTCCAAAGAGGAGCAACTCTGGTTTCAATTGTAGATTAGTCTTTAAGATTTTCTTAATAAGTGTATTTGTATCCAGAATTTTTTAGCTTTCCTGCAAGTCTTTTTTGTAAGTTTTGCTGTGGAGAAAATCGGAAGTCCATTTTATGTTTTGTTTGTTATTATATGTATTTGTAGTGTTTGTTTTCTTTATTTTTTTTGTTAATAATAAAAAATAATAAACACACAAAAAAAAGAAAAGAAAAGATATTATTTATTTATTTATTTATTATTTCTTATATTTATTAAGAAATATTATCCTTTTCTATAACCAAATGGAGCTTATTCCCAAGTAAATGGGGTTAGCAGAGGGAGCAAACTCCATTTCATTCCTGTGGGCTTTATGGTGCTATGATTTAAGAGAGTTTAAATGCAGAACTGCACACGCTGAGAGTGTTGTTATTATTTTTTAACCAGGGTTAGCCAACGGGCAGCGGGTGGGGTCTGTTGGTTTTTCTGCTCATGCTAACACTGCGCTAACATATCGGGGATGTAGATGCAGAGCATGGAATGGCGGTGTGGGGGGAGAGGAGAAGGGAGAGATGTTGGTCATGTGCGTCATAACTGAACTAATACATATGGTGGCCATGTAAAGGGGGGAGGTTGCCATAAGACCATTAGGTTCAGGGTCTAAAATTACCTAACTGCGCCACTGTACCTAGACTGAGACAACCCAGCAGAGGATGGGGCAAACCGTGAGGATTCCCCCAGGACCAGCCACTCTAGAGCAGTGTTGTCCAACCTTGGGCCCCCAGATGTTTTTGGCCTAAAACTCCCAGCATGCCCCAGCCAGCTATGCTGGCTGGGGCATGCTGGGAGTTTTAGGCCAAAAACATCTGGGGGCCCAAGGTTGGACAACACTGCTCTAGAGTATTAGCCCAGACGATCCACAGAACCTGGCCTTTGTTTAGGGTGGTCAGGCACGCGTCACCCAAAGAGGAGGACAAAACGGGGAATAAGAAACTAGCACAAGATGAGCTCCGCATAGGTTAGCCATTTCTGAATTGCCAAGAAAGAGGACATGCATCACCACAAAAGAGGACACAGATCTGCACAACGCAGGCTGATTTAGATGTATAGATGCAAATTGAGAAATAATTATTATAATTTAAATACAAACACAGTGCATCTCACCATAGTGCGGATGTGTCCGTGACCAGATGACCCGTGTTCCTGCTCCGCTCTGTCTGCTGCCCGGGTGCTTACTGTTGGTGGGTAACTTCAAGGCCCTGGTCCTCCTGCTCTCCCTTCTTCTGATCCTTTTACTTTAAACTGGACTTGGACTGGACAGGCCTCCAAACAGAGGATGTCTTCAACAGGGGAGAGTCCTCTGACAGCCCTTTAAACAGTGGACTGTCCTCTGTAAAGCAGGATACCTGGCCACCATGACTTTGTCTGTTTCAGAAGACCATGGATGAGACATTTAAAAGTTTTACATTTTTTGTTGCCTTAAATGTGGGTTGTATGCAATTTGAAATACAATTTGCTGCTTGTAAGACTTTATTTATTTATTTATTTATTATATTTATACCCCGCCTTTTTTCCTGCAAGGAACCCAAGGCGGCTTACATAATCCTCCTCCTCCTCTCCATTTTATCCTCACAACAACCCTGTGAGGTAGGTTAGGCTGAGAGTCAGTGACTAGCCCAAAGTCACCCAGTGAGTTTCATGGCTTAGCGGGGACTAGAACCCGGATCTCCCGAGTCCCAGTCCAACACTCTAACCACTATGCCACACTGGCTCTTAAATGTATTCTTAAACATAACCCAACATATAACCCCACTACACTGCCCCAATAAGGCAAAGCATGCAGCGACAAATAACTTCGCAAAACCTGCCCAGATCCTCTGGAAATGCATCCCACCACAAAAGGCCACCTAAAGTTGAGGTTGTCCTTTGGTGTCCGTCTATAGGTGACCTGCCAGACAAAGCAGAATTCTCCCCATTGAACTATCTCAGAGTTCCCCTAGCTGGTGCCCTCCAGATCTGTTGGACTACAACTCCCATCATTCCCAATCATTTCCCCAGGCTGGGTGTGATGGGAGTTGTAATCCAACACCTCTGGAAGGCACCAGGTTGGGGAGGGCTAAACTAGATCATCGGAGACACTGACTGAGCACTTGATCTCAACATAGATTTCCTAGTCAATGATATATTTAAAAAACAAACAAACACTTTAAATTGCTAAGATTAGAAAGGCTAAGAATTACGGTACTGCTGACTCAGCCGTTTCTTTTGTCACCTGAGAAAAAGTTTTTCCTGATTCACACAATAATTTCAAACATTGTCAATTCCAGGGTTGGGTCAGGCCGTCTTCTTGGACTTAATCCATGAGGCCATGGGAGGCTTCCCTTCCTGCTTCCTCAAATGGCACAGAGATTTTGGCAGCAATGTGTCTGTAATCCCTGCCTCCTCAGGGCTCTGTCACTCATCCCCTGGTTGTTAGTGACAGCTGTGGGAAGCTTAACCTAGGTGGAGATTCAGGTGTCTCTCCTGAGCATCACTCTTAAACTCATAACTCTTCCTGCACCAGATTTCCAAAGCCAAAGCGTAGATGCGAAGTCTTTTGTGGGCAGATATTACCTGGTTTCATTAGGATTACATTAGTATTGGATAATTAACCCTTTGGTCAGTGATAGAGATGTCACAAGCATTCGAGGAGAGTAGGGTGACCGATTATGAATTGCTGAAAATGAGGAAATGCATCACCCAAAAAGAGGACTACACACACACACACTTGCATATGCTAGTTTATATGTATAGGTGCAAATTTAGATGATGATGATGATGATGATGATGATGATGATGATGATGATGATAATAATAATAATAATAATAATAATAATAATAATAATAATAATAATAATGAAAGAGTAATACAGCCACCATCGTGCGTATGGCTGTGTCTAGGTGACCTGCGTGCCTGCCTGATCAGTCTGCTCTCCAGGTGCTGTTCGTTGATGGGCAGCAATTCTTACGGTTCGTTATCTTTAAACCGGGTTTGGACAGGACACCCCTTCAAATAAAGGATGCCTTCATGTAGAGGACGGTCCTCTGACAGCCCTTCAAAGAGAGGAGTGCCTTCTGTAAAGGATGATGAATGGCCACCCTAGCAGAGAACCTTCCTTCTCAAATGCTCACAAGCTGGATCACAGCTCCCTCCCCCTCCCCCTGCACAAAGACAAAGAAGCTAGGGTGGCCGCTTAGGCATCACCAAAAAAGAGGACACCAATTTGCATAACATTTGCCGATGTAAACGTTTATTTATTATATTTATGAATCGCCCATCTGGCCAGACATCCGGCCACTCTGAGCGATGTACAGTCCAATAAAACACAAGGGGGTGGGGAACACCACACACACACACACACACACACACACTATAAAACACAATTAAAAATAGTACAAAACTGAAAAATCCTAACCCACCCCATATTCCCGCCTGAAAAGCCACGTTTTTAATGCCCGGCGGAAGCTAATCAAGGAAGGGGCATGGCGGAGGTCACTGGGGATATTCGCATCGCATGTGTAGGTGCGAATTGAGAAACGATCCCTATAATTTAAATAGAAATGTGCTACATCCCGCCACAGTGGAGAAGACTGACGGGCAACGTCAAGGCCCCTGCCGCCTCTCCTTCCTTATGAATCTTTGACTTTAAACCAGACTTGGACTGGACACCTCTTCAAACAGAGGTCCTCCCTCTGCCAGCTCCACAAAATAGAGGACAGTCCTCTGTAAGGGAACACCTGGCCACCCCAAAAGAAACTTACCTTTGGGTAGGCAAAGCAAAAGGCCTAGGTGGCGAGTGTGGGTGCTCCCAGCCCCCGGCAGAACATCTTTTCCTGCTGGGTCAGGGAATACAACTCCCAGCATCCCCAGCAGGAGCTTGACAGTGTATGTGTTATTCCCACAAACACTCCAGTGCCTTTAACAGCACTTTACTCCTCCAAAATGCACAGAGGAGGCTTCTCAAAGCATAGAGCAGCCTTCCCCAGCTCGGTGCCCTCCAGAGTTTGACTACAACTCCCGTCATCCCAGGGATGCTGGGAGTTGTAGTTCAATATACATCTGGAGGGCACCATCTTGGGGAAAGCTGGCAGAGAGGTACATCCACAGGGTGTATTTCACAGCTGTGACTTGGATTCCATGCAGCCCAACCACCAATTCCGGATTCTGAAACCAGACACCACAAATACTGAGGATTAGATCCAGATTTAGTCATACTTAGAGTAGAAATCAGTGGGCTTTAAGTTAGTCAGGACTCACTCAAAGACCATTGAGTTCAATGGCTCTGCTCTAAGTATGACTAAATCTGGGTCCCAACCCCATGATGGAAAAGAAGGAGGTGCTTGCTCTCAGACTTGGAACTGATTTCCTACCATTCTCTTTCTTTTTCCTTCCAGACTATGAAAGATCGTTGCAGAAGTCACAGGAAGTGGGGAGCAAGAGAGGGGGCAAAAGGCTTAAAGTCAGCTTGTTGACCTTTTCCCCTTTGTTTTACTGAAGCCATGCTTTTAACAGCAGCCAGAATGCAGAAATTAAGTCAGCGAAGCTTCTCTGACCACTTTAACCCCATGCTAGGAAAATATGTTCCACCTCTGCTGTTGTAAAGGGGCCCCTATCAAGGATGCTGTGGCTACAGATGTCCTGGGCTGGATTAGATGTCCTTTGGAGAGTCCCTTCCCAATTCTATGATTCTAGGACGGGAACCTGTAAATAGACCAGAACAGCAGTTCTTTGAAGAGGAAGACGGCTATGCATTAGGGTGGGGCTGTGAAAACAACCTGTTCTTTAATTCCTTAAAGACTTTCACACAAACTGGCCCATGAGAGGGATTAATTATTTGAGTCAGACTTCACCAGGGCTTAGTCCTCTTCTCCTATTTTTCAGCCCTGGAATATTTGAGCACCGTCATGAGGACTGGAGCACCGTCAAACATGTGCACAGTGCCTTTCTTTGAAATAGTTAGCAATGTGTGTTTAACACTCCCATACTCCAAGTAGCCCGTTATGGCGGGCTAGAGACCACTTTGTCGGATGTCTGTGATTCGGAGGGCTCTTGTCCTGCCACGCTGAATCTGTCCGCCTTTAAGGTGCCATGAGACTCTTTGGTGTTTTTACAGAGCTCTCATTAAAGCAGTACTTTAAGGTTAGCGATAAACGAGGTCAAAAAGGCTGCAATCCTGGGCACACTTACCTGCGAGTAAGCCCCATGGAAAACTGTGGGGCTTACCTTCTGACTAAACCTGCATAGGATTGTTTGCACTGAAAGTGCTTTTTCTGGAATTGCATAGTGCTTTATCATAACTTTGTAGCTATCTGTACCTGCTCAATTTTTTTAGGGCAAGTTTGTATTGTAAACGGAGGGAGCTTACTTTCCCTCTGTGTGCCAGAAAAAAGCACTGGGCTCCAACCCACAGATGCCCAGGGGGACTACAGACCTGAGGGGAACGAACCATCCATCTGCCAAAGGAACAAGAGCCACCAATTGCTATTCAAGCGAGAACAGCAGCAAGGGACGTTCAGCCTGGCCCCGTGCATTTCAATGCCCATTTATAGACCACTGCCTTGCTCTGGCCTTGAAAAACTTGTCTCCCTCCTCTTCTTTTCCATTCCACTCCCCTTCCCTTCTTTGGCTTGTCATTTTCGTTTGTAAGCCTGATGGCGGGGCCTGCCTCTCACATTTTTATTAATGTGAGTCACTTTGGGAGACCATAATTGTCTGAAGAGTGGGACAGAAATGCAGTAAATAAAGAAATGTGTAGAAAATATGTCTTCCAAGCAGTTTAGGGTCTCAGAACACTTTGTCCACCACTTTAAAGAAATTAAGCCCTGTCTCATGTATTTGGGGGGCACTACTTAGCACTATGTGCGAACAGGCCCAGTGTAAGGCCTATGAGGCCTCCAATAGGTCATCTAAAACCCAATACGGGCCCTGACTCGAAAAAAGTTGTGCACCCCCAGTGTAGACAAGACTGGACCAAGCCTCTGACTCAGTATAAGGCAGTTTACTATGACTCATTTATCATGAGTCATGACCATGAGGACTAGGATCCTGTTGTGTTTTTTCTCTTGCAAGTTTCTAGGACTACTATGGAGGGACCATAGTTCAGTGGTAGTAGAAAGACACGGGTCTGGCATGCAGAAAGTCCCAGGTTCAATCCCTGATACCATCTATTAAAGGCATAATCCACTGCATGTTTAGACAGGAAAAAAGGCCTACAACTCCAAGCATGCCTGTTGTATGTTCAGCATGGCTGGCTAGGGCATGCTGGGAGTTGCAGGCCTTTTTCTGTCTAAACATGCAGAGGATTGTGTCCGAAAAGGATCAGGTGATGGACAGGAAGACCTCTCTCTGTCTGGTCTGGGTTCAGACAACATGATAACCCACACTTAAGGGCTGAGTATGGGTTGAGTGTGGGTTGTTGTTGAACTGTGGGCTGTTGCTGAAATGTGGGTTATCATGTTGTCTGAACCCAGCTGCACTAACAAACCATGCTTTTTTAACCACGAACAACCCATGAAGAGAACCCATGGTTTGTTGTTGGGCTGTGAACTGTGGGTTGTTCGTGGTTAACACACCATGGTTTGTTAGCGTGGCTGGGTTCAGACAACATGACAACCCATGTTTCAACAACAACCCATGGTTCAATGACAACCCACACTCAACCCGTACTCAACCCTTGAGTGTGGGATATCATGTTGTCCGAACTCAGCCTCTCCCTGGCACCCTGCAGAGACAATGCTAGTCAGACTCAGATGAGTCAATGCTAGGCTAGATGGACAAACAGTCTGACCTGGTATAAGGCAGTGTCCTGTGTTGTACAGCAAGTCAGCAACATCGTGCATTAGAAACCAAGTCTGCACCTGGTGGGATGCGGTCATGGCCAGATTTCTACACACACACACATGCACAGTCACTGGCTATGTGCCTTTGTACAAGATTCCAGCCAGATTTGTATTTCTGGGAACTACACTCCTTCCAGCATTCACTGCCCTGTTTCTCCGACATTCAGCAACATGTGCCATCTTCTTGCCTGTTGCAGCTTGCATCCTTGTTACCAACACTGACACTCAGGGCATATTGACCCAGCTTTTTCTACTCCAGAGACGCAGGGCGCTTCCTGATGGAGGACTCATAGCATTACCTATCAAAAGGCCACTGGTTGTGGGTTATCGTGTTATCTGAATCCAGTCAGAGAGTCTCCATTCCCACAACCTTTTGATAGGTAATGCCTATCAAAATTCCTCCATCTGGAAGTGCCCTGCATGTCTAGAGTAGCAAAAAGCTGGGTCAATATGCCCTGAGTGTCAGTGTTGGTAACAAGGATGCAAGCTGCAACAGGCAAGAACATGGCACACCTTGAGGAATGTTGAAGAAACTGGGCAGAGGATGCTGGAAGGATTGTAGTCCCCAGAAATGCAAATCTGGTCGGAATCTTGTACAAAGGCACAGAGCCAGTGACCATGCATGTGTGCGCGTTTGCCTATGTTTGAGAGGGTAGGCAACACTCAAATAACACTAAAACAAGCTATGCGTTATTTGAGGGTTGTCTACCAACTCAAATAACCCACGATGGCAGGTTCACACAACACGACAAGCTACAAGCGTGCTGCTGACATATTCAAAATGGTGGCCAGCATGCTCCACTAAGTCCAGTGGGGAAATTAACCCATGGCAGCTTAGCACTATGTGCGAACAGGCCCAGTGTAAGGCCTATGAGGCCTCCAATAGGTCATCTAAAACCCAATACGGGCCCTGACTCGAAAAAAGTTGTGCACCCCCAGTGTAGACAAGACTGGACCAAGCCTCTGACTCAGTATAAGGCAGTTTACTATGTTCAAGGTGAGTGCTCTTGTATGTTCAGCCATGCATGCACCAATGCAACCATTGTTTCTAGGAAACGACTTCCCTCCTGACTGGTGTGGCAGCACTAAGCCTGATCGTGCTTCAGAAACTTGATAACAAGGAAGAAAAGATACTTCACTGCCCCCCAAAAGTACATCTTAAGAAAATGGATGCTCTATATTTGAAACGAATTCTCGCAAACCACCCACCTCACCCCAAAAGCAGGCAACAGGGGCCGGGGGTGGATACAGTTTAGACCTGACTGGCAGGTTACAAATGAAAAATAAATAATAATCTTGCAAGAATGGGGCATTGCTGTGAGGGAAATTAGCACTCTTTTGTTTTATTTTTATTTCATTTTATTTTATGTCTTCATGCCACCATGAGTAACTGGCAGTGACGGTGCAAGGCAGTTTGGTGCCCTAGGCAAGATAAGATATTTAGCGCCCCCCCTTCCCACTTGAGGGCGCTGTATTTTTTTTTCCAAGGCGTTTCTGGCACCCCCTTTAGCTGCTGCCTAGTTGGCCTAATGGTAGCACTGGCCCTGGTAACTGGATAACCATACATATTTTTTCTCAGAGAACAAAGCACCCTCTTGTGCATGATACTGGTACCAGAACTGGGATTAATCTACAGAAAGTTATTGTATAAATAGCCACTCTTGTTAGACCACTTCAGACCCCATGTAAGATTTTTTCCCAGATAATTCATTCTCCAGGAAATTGTGGGTCACTTTGTGGAGAGTGTGAGGCTCTAGCCTTTTTTTTTCAACCAGGCCTGTTGCTGTGTCTTTAATAGCAGATTGATCTGCAGACAGAAGCTGGTGACAATGCACAGGCCCGGCCATGATACTAGGCAGAGTGAGGCAATCGCCTCAGGCTGCAGATGCGGGTGGCGGCAGCAGCATCCTGGCTGTTCCCCTCTTTTGGAGAACAGAGGTATGCATGCCACAGACACTACCTGTCCTGGGCCCCTTAAACTAGCCTGCTGCTTCAGGTATGGTGGAGGATGCTATCCCATTGGCACTGCTGAAGCAAGATTCAATTGTCAGTCTGGCAGCTTCTGTGCATTGACAGAGGAGAGGGCGCCATCTTGTCCTTCGCCGCAAGCAGCAAAATTTTATTTTTTTTTAATTTAAAAAATAGATTTGCAGAAATCAGCATCTGATAATAAGCTTAGCCAGGAACATGCTGGAGTTTTCCTTGTAAAAAACAAACAAACAAACAAACAAAAACTAGATTTATTGTGAAATATTTCAATGGGGGGGGGGAATAAAATTACATACATATATGAAAGAAAATGACAATAAGATATATATGTACAGTAATACCTTGGATTGCAAGTAACTTGGCCTGAGAGCGTTTTGCAAGACAAGCAAATTTTTAAATAAATTTTGACTTGATAAACAAGCGACATCTTGCAATACAAGTCGTAGGGATGTAACCGCTCACCTCCAGCGGGCGTAGCGGGCCAAAATCGGCCCCACTCACACACCCGCCAGAGACTCGCTTTGATATAAGAGCGTTTTGGATTACAAGCACAGTTCCGGAACAAATTATGCTTGCAATCCAAGGTATTACTGTAATATAAAAACACTCACCAAGATTTAATACATAGATACATTCATAGTGCAACAGCTTCATTTTTATTTTGTCTCCAGGTGTTTCCAGGAAGAAAAAGAAGGAAAACCAAACCAAACAGTGTGAGAAAGTTACCTAACTCTCAGGATGTCTCTTTTCACAAATTTGAGAAGTTTATTTGGCCGTGATCATAACTTCCCAAAGGTCACAATCCTATGCAAGCTTAAACAGAAAAAAGGCCCACAACTTCCAGCATGCTGGGAATTGTAGGCCTTTTTTTCTGTCTAAACATGCATAAGATTGCACCTAAAATGTATTAACCTCTTCAAGAAGGACAGGTGCAAGCCAGGCCTGCTTTTGGGTTTGTTTGTTTTTTGTTTCTCTGGCCAGTTGGCAACCTTAATGCAGGAATGTAAACCATCCCTTGATGTTGTGGCCATCAAGCGATGAAGAACATACAATGCATGAATCATTTCTTAATAACAATGAGGTTTCTGAAGGGCAAAGCAGGCCTTCTCTCTGACCCACTTGGCAAGTTCAGGGTGTGGCTACAGTTTTGCGGCTGTAACTAGTCGTTGTAGTGTGATAGCCAAACCGGGCTGTTGGGTACACAGCCCAGGCCGTTTGAAGGAACAGCTCCATACCTCTGGTATTTATGTCATTTCTTTATATAATTCATATCCTGCCCTTTTTCCAAGGGACTCAAAGCAGAATACATGCTCCTTTCCACACCCACCCACCCCTCACACTCATTATATCCTTACAACAACCCCATGAGGTAGCTTAGGCTGAAAGAAAAGTGGCCAGGTTCTCACAATCATAGGGAAAAGAAGCCACGGTGGCTTTTTGCCCCTGCGTTGCCAGCCTTTTAACTGGACCTGCTCCTGTGGCTACAGTTTGGTTATATCGTGTTGCCATAAAGAAATGTGTGGCTCACGCTGGCTCAGCTTGTCTGAGCGTGGAAAGCTAAGCAGGGTCAGGCCTGGTTATTACTTGGATGGCAGACCCCTCCTCTAGTTTCCTGCATTGAGCAGGGGGTTGGACTCGATAGCTTTGTAGGCTCCTTCCAACTCTATTATGATCTAATAGGTGAGAGTGTTGGGTTTTTTTTTTTACTACATTGGAACATGCTCCACCTGCTAACTTTCTGTACACCCATATGTTGTTAAAGGCTCAGGAGCAGCTTAAAAAGATGGCCACCCTCAGCACAATGTTCTCAGGGAACTGTAGGACCAATACAAAGAAGTATTACCTAACCTATCTACTACATTGATACCCTGCCTTTCTTCCACGAAGCTCAAGACAGCATACATCAGGTGTGGGCAACTTGTGGCCCTCCAAGCGTTGTTGGACTGCAACTCTCATGAGCCCCAGCCAGCATAGCCAGTGGTGAAAGATGATGGGAGTTCCAGTTCAGCAACATCTGGAAGTCCACAAGTTGCCCACCCCTGGGCATACACGGAGTTCTCAGGCATCCCATCCAGGTGCTGACCAGAGGCGGGTCCAGTTAACTTCAGCAGGGGATGGGTGGTAGCAAAGGGTCCACAGTTCAAACCCCGGCACCTCCAGGCAGGGCTGGGGAAAGCCTCTGACTGATTGGCTGGGGCTCTTCCAGGGTTTCAGTGTAGAGAACGATTGGGTTCAGACAACACGATAAGCCACACTGAAGGGCTGAGTATAGGTTGAGTGTGGGTTGTTGTTGAAACGTGGGTTATCGTGTTAAGAACATAAGAAGAGTCATGCTGGATCCAACCAAAGGTCCATCTAGTCCAGCATTCTGTTCCCACAGTGGCCAACCAGCTGCCCACAGGAAACCCACAAGCGGGACATGAGTGCAACAGCACCCTCCCACCCATGTTCCCCAGCAACTGGTGTACATAGGCATGTTGCTTCTGATACTGGAGGCAATATAGAGCCATCAGGACTAGTAGCCACTGATAGCCTTATCCTCCATGTATTTGTCTGCACCCAGCTGCGCTAACAAGCCATGGCTTGTTAACCACAAACAACCCATGAAGAGAACCCATGGCTTGTTGTTGGGTTGTGAACTGTGGGTTGTCCACCATGGTCTGTTATCTCAGCTGGGTTCAGACAACACGATATAACCAAGGAAATCGCCACGATGGGTTGGCGTGACATGCGAACCCGCCCTTTATAAAACAACTTCCTAGCAGGGTGACTGCATCGGATAACAGGGTCGCTGCAACAGAGCCCTCCAGGTGTGCTGGACTAAAACTCCCATTATTTCCTGCCAGCAGTCCAACACATCTGGAGGGCACCAGGTTGGGGAAGGCTGCTTTGGACCACCAACCCAAAAAAGCCCACACTAACTGAGTGTAAAGAATGAATCCGGAGCTCGGCACAAATCTCTGCCTTAGAGGGGTTGTAAATTTGCTGCAAGAATAACAACTCACTTGGACCCAGATTTAAAAGGCACATCTCATAAAGCCAGGGAATGTGAAGTTGCCTTCCTGATGGACCTACCCGCTCACCCTGGGGAAACTGGCAACCCTTCGAAGTATGCCCCAGCCCACCTCTGGGTTAAACAAATCTTGTAACTAACTAAGCCTCTCCCCGGATGTACACACTTCTTTCCCAGGACTGACGCAAACAGGCTTATGTGGTTGTTTATTTTGTGCATGTGTTTGTTTCAGTGGATTGGCAAGTTCTCCACTACAGGGCAAGATCCTGGAATACCTTTGGGGGAGGAAATTGGCTGGCCTCAGCACTATCTCTCAACACATCAAGGTAAATGTTTTCCACTGGCAACCTACTCGGCATTCAGCAACAGGAAGCGTTTGGGCCAGATTTAACCCCGAGATGAAGGATGCTGCTGCAACCTGTGGCAGCAAATTCCAGGACTGGCCCTACCATAAGACAGAGTGGGACAACTGCCTCAGGCAGCAGATGCTGGGCAGGGGAAGCGGTAGCAGGTCCCTGGCTGTTTCTCCTAAGCCCCCCCCCCCGTCCATTCCCTTCTGTTGGAAGACAGAGGTGTGTCTGCCACACAGCCTGTCCTGGGGGCCCTAAACTAGCTTGCCACCCTCAAGTGGTGGAGGACCCTTTCCCGTTGCCAGTGTTGAAGTAAGATCCAAGTGCTAGTCCAGTTGGCTTCTGTACATGGAACAGAGAGGGGGCGCCATCTTCCCCTTTGCCCCAGGCAGCAAAAGTCAGGCAAAACTGGAGAACATCCAAAATCACATGGGAAACAAGAGAGACAAAGTGCCAGGATGTAAAAAAATAAAGTTTTATTCCTTGGAGAAGCCCAACACATTTAAGCCCTCTACCTTATATTTTGGGGCCTTCTTCAGGGGTTAACATTTTTTTTAATGTAGCCTGCAGACATCTCTGAAAAGTCGCAGGATTTATTCTTGGAGACATATATTTTTTCTGGACCCCTGAAGAAGGTCCAGAAATATATGGTACAGGGCCAAAACACATTGCGCGATTCCGAAGAATAAAACTTTATTTTTTTACATCCTGGGACTTTGAGCTTTTTTACACAAGGCATTTGTTGCACTCGTCATTCACATTTGTTTAGACGATGTGACCCTCCAGTTCCACTTCTGTTTGTAAACAGCACTTTCTGCGAGGTTTTTTTAGAGCAGGGGAAATGGGGTATTATTTCTGATGGTGAAAAAAAGCATGTACAGGCCTGTGGCTTATGCTGGCTCAGCTTGTCTGAGCGTGGAAAGCTAAGCAGGGTCAGGCCTGGTTAGTTTCCTGCACTGAGCAGGGCGTTGGACTCGATGGCCTTGTAGGCCCCTTCCAACTCTATGATCTATGAATCAATGATTTGCTCTTGTGTGTTTGCACTATTCCGCTATACCACACTGCCATCTAGAGGTTATGTAGCAGAAAAACAGGAAAGGAAACACTCCTGTGTAGTGCTCAGATCTCAATTCTGTGACAAAACTGAAAGTAGATGCAGTGAATTAATGGCCTCATGTAGAAAGCCCTTTGTCTCTCCTTTTCACCCTTTGCCTCAGACAGCAAATAGCCCTTAGTTTAATACATTGAGGCCTTCAAGCAAACTTACACAGGTGTCAGAGTTCGACATGTTGTGTCTGGCCCATCCGAGTGATGCCACAGCCACTGGCACCCCTAGCCACGGTCCTTGCCATGGTGCAGCCCTTTAGCCCCTAAGCAGGGGAGGCTGGTGACGCCTATGTTTAGTGGGGCTGCTCATCCATTGCAGCTTTTATCCTGAGCTATATAGGAGCTATCCATGGTGCTGTACTCCATGTCCAAAATAGGTTCACCTAAGGGAGAAGGCACACTTGGATGAAGCCGATTACTTAGATCCATGCCAGTCGGGCTTCAGGCCTGGACATGGGACGGAAACAGCCTTGGTCGCCTTGGTGGATGATATGAGGAGGGCTTTGGATAGGGGCAAATGCTCTTTTCTAGTCCTCCTCGATCTCTCACCGGCTTTTGATACCGTTGACCACGGTATCCTCCTGGACCGCCTGGAGGGGTTGGGCATGGGAGGCACTGTATTGCAGTGGTTCCAGTCCTTCCTCTCTGGAAGGTACCAGAGGGTAGTTCTTGGGGAGGAGGCTTCGGACCCTCAGCCGCTCACTTGTGGGGTGCCGCAGGGTTCCATCCTCTCCCCGATGTTATTTAACATCTACCTAAAGCTGCTGGGAGCTATCATCAGGAGGTTTGGGGTGCAGTGTCATCAGTATGTGGATGACACGCAGCTCTACCTCTCTTTCAAGTCCTCACCAAGGTTGGCCGTTGAGACCCTGTCCAAGTGCCTGGAGTCAGTGGGTGGCTGGATGGGAAGGAACATGCTGAAACTGAACCCCGACAAGACTGAGGTACTTCTGGTCGGGGACAAAGGGAGGTTAGGGGATATTGACTTGGTGCTGGATGGGGTACATCTTCCCCTGAATGACCAGGTCTGTAGCTTGGGGGTCATTTTAGACTCCCAGCTGTCCATGGAAGCTCAGGTGTCAGTTGTGAGCCGGGCGGCACTGTATCAACTCCATCTGATATGGCAGCTGCGCCCCTGCCTTCCTAATCATCTGCTCCCATCAGTGGTTCATGCCTTGGTCTCCTCTCGCCTAGACTACTGTGCGCTCTATGTGGGGTTACCCTGGAAGATGGTTCGGAAGCTACAACTGGTACAGAATGCGGCAGCTCGCCTGGTTAAAGGCAGCCGCCGGTGGGATCACATCACTCCAGTGCTCAAGGAGCTGCACTGGCTACCAGATGCTTGCTGAGCCGAATTCAAGGTGTTGGTTTTGACCTTTAAAACCCTACGGCTCCGGTCCAGTTTATCTCAAGGCGCATCTCCAGCAACACCAAGTAGGCCGCTCAACAAGATCTGCCATAGATGGCCTTCTCTTTGTCCCTTCAGCCAGAGCAGCCAGGCTGGTAGGGACTAGGAAGAGGGCCTTTTCTGTGGTGGCCCCCATACTGTGGAACTCTCTCCCCAGTGACCTCTGCCATGCCCCCTCTCTGCTGAGCTTCCGCCACTCACTAAAAACATGGCTGTTCAGGTGGGAATATGGGGTGGGCTAAGATTTTAAAATTGTATACTGTTTTAAAATACTGTTTTAAATGTATTTTATTCTCTATTTTATTATGCTGTACATCGCCCAGAGTGGCTGGTTTGCCGGCCAGATGGGTGATCCATAAATTTAACAAATAAAATAAATAAATAAATCCACTCCATTTCCTTGAGGGGGAGGCTTAGAGGGGGGAAGGGGTAGTTCTCCAGCCCACTATGCCTGAGACCAGGGGTCAGCAGCCCCTGGTAACCTCCAGATGTTTTGGACTACAATTCCCACAATCCCTGCCCATTGGCTATGCTGGCTGATGCTGATGGGAGATGTAGTTCAAAACATCTGGAGGGCACCACACCAGGTTGCTACCCCCTGCCCTAGATGAAAGAAAAAGTAGGACAGCAGCTCCATACCGCAATCCCCTATGCGCATTTACCTGCGCATAAGCACCCCTGGGCACAGGGAAACATGTCTGATGAGTAAACCTGCATGGGATCGAGCCCTTAAGCGGCAGTTCTAAACACACTTGCAAGGAGGGAGTAAGACCCATGGAACGCAGTGCAATTTACTTCTGAACAAGCATTTATTTATTTATTTTATAGCCCACCTTTCTGCCCCCCCCCCAATAGCACTCAAGGCAGCTATGTTTAGCATAGATTTCATAGATCATAAAGTCCAACCCCCTGCTCAATGCAGGAAACTGGAGGAGGGGTCTCCCATCCAAGTAATAACCAGGCCTGACCCTGCTTAGCTTTCCACACTCAGACAAGCTGAGTCAGCGTAAGCAGAGTACTGCATCGCGTGGAACATTAAACAGTGCTTTGGGCAAGGCTTGGGTAGGGTCTCTGTTCGCCACACCTCCTGTACCTTAACCTAGCTGGGTCAGTTGCTAAGCTACTGCTAGAAAATCCAGGTGCAGCCATTTCAATGCAATATGTCCCTATTTCTCCTGCTTCCCTAATTTCTCAAGTTCTCCCCCCCCCCCCCCGGGTTTGAAGAAGGATGTTTGGATCTCCCCCAGGGTGCTGGATGTTTCAGTGCTGAATCCCCCGCTTGACTCATGATTGAGGTTAGAGATGGATGGAACCGGATTCACACCTGCCTTGGGAAGGTCAGTGTCAGCTGCAGCCGGAGTGAACTGCCTTTGCCAACAGCTGCATCACTGCTGAGTCAGCAGTAGGAGCCAGAGTCAGCAAAATCATCAATTTTCCTAGACCTAGAAGAACCATTCAACGGATCGCAGTGAGTCGGCAGTAAGGCTCCATCCATGGCCTCAGATGCTGTGCAGCATAAAGGGTTCTACCCTTAAAGGTGGCTTAAAAATCGTTTTAAATAAATAAGGGCACAAACCTGTGCCTGTTTAGACAGGGGGGAAAAGCCGTACAACTCCCAGAATTCTTGGTCCTTGGCTTGGAAGACACACCGGGCAATCACTGGGATGGGCTTAGCAGGTCAGGCCTCCTAAGGCTAAGCGTGGTCTCAGGCGACGTCTCAGGCGATTGGTGATCACTAGTGTTGCTGTCAAATAGTGAGGCCATCGAACAGTTCTGGTTCTGATTCCGTTTTGATCTGTGAGAGTGAGAACGAGAGAAACTCACTTGAATCCGCTGCAGATTTTTCCGACAGCCCTATGTCTAGCCCGGCATTCTGTTCACACAGTGGCCAACCAGATTCCTCCAGGAAGCACAAAAGCAGGACATGAGCACAACAGCACCCTCTTCCCCCCCCCATGCTCCCCAGCAACTGGTGTACATGGGCATCCTGCCTCTGATACTGGAGGTAGCATATAGCCATCAGGACTAGTAGCCATTGACCGCCTTCTCCTCCATGAATTTGTCTAATCCCTTTTGAAAGCCATCCAGGTTGGTGGCCATCACGACATCTTCTGGTAGCAAATTCCAAAGTTTAACTGTGTGAAGAAATACTTCCTTTTATCTGTCCTGAATCTCCCACCATTGAGCGTCATGGGATGACCCCTGGCCCTGGGGTCTAGTATTACAGGAGAAGGAGTAACTGGATGACTATACTGTTATCTATCTATTGGGGTATGATGACCACCCTTCACCTCTCCCAGAATCAGGCCCCAAACAAACCCATCTAAGCCTCACCTTGATGTACAGGAGGTCAGTGAGGGCACGGACAGAGAAGTCTGCCATATACTGCACGCTGGTGCTGGGGAGAACCTGGTTGGTGCTGATGCTACTGCTGAAGGCGGGCAACAGGTGCTCGTAGCTTAAGCGATTCGCATTGCTCAGGCTGGCCATGGAGCTCATCTCTAAAGCTAGACAAAAAAGGCAATGAGGCAGGAATTGTACCCTCCGGCCTCCTCACTTCCCTTCACTCCTTCTTCCTCCCAGTTGCTTCCCTCTGCCGGCCTGCCCATGCTCCCATCTTCCTTTGCTTGAGCATCTCTTACCACCACTTTCCCCAACCCAGCACCCTCCAGATGTGGTGGACCACAACTCCTATCATCGCCAGCCAGCAGGCCATGCTGGCTGGGGATGATGGGGCTTGTAGTCCGACTCATCCCAAGGTTGCCAGATTGAGGAAGGCTGTTCCACCATTTCATCGGAAGACGCTTCCTCGTATCTTCTTGGGTAGACACCGAGGCTTAGGGTCTCCCTTCAGTTCTGGCCTGGCCATTAATAAGCAGGCAATATAGGCAAGCTAGACATGAAAGTCATACCTGCTTGGCAGCAGAGGGGCTCAGACCAGTGTTCTGCCTAGGAGAGTGTAGGCCAAAACAAAGGAGACAAGAGGTTGTTTTGAACTTGACACACAGTGAAACAGGCTGAATTTGGAGTTGCCTGGCTGCAAGTAGTTGTGCAGCTAGAGCTGGATCTTGGGACCAAAGTCCTGGGCCCCGCAGTCTGGGGGGAGGGGAGGGTGTCCTCAGATGACCACCCAAAGACAGGCAGGGGATGGGGTCAGCGGCAAACAGGTCAGAACCTGGACTGCCAAACTCCATTGTATTCCTGTAGTCATGAAGGTGCTATGATTTAAGAGAGTTTAAAATGTGAAACTGCGAAACATACGAGCATTTCTGTTTTTTAATCAGGGTTGGCAAAGAGTTTTTGTTGTTGTTTTACTCTGACGTATCAGGAACGTAGAAGCAGTCGTAAGACATAGAATGGCAGTTGAGGAAGGAGTGGAGAAATGTTAACTGTGCACTTCACGCATGACCACCTGAAAGGGTGCCCTGTAAGTCCCGGGTCTAAAATTACCCAGCTGCACCACCTGGCTGCAAGAAGCAGCCTTTGGGAGCTGCGAGGGCATGCTGTAGTTTTGGGGGGTACTGGCGCTGCTTCAGAACAGGTGCATAAGCCCAGCACTGCTTCAATGCCCACTGCCTTCCATCGGGCTCTGCCTTTCTCTCTATAATTAAAGAGTTATCACCACCAACCTCAGCAATGAAAACAGTCCCTGTGAAGCTGGCTTGGGTAGGGCTTATATTGCTTAGGGAAGAGGGGAACATGAAGAAACATATATATAATTACATATGCACAAATTATTGCAAAAAGGGATCAAGCCAGGAGTGGTCAAGGCTTGGCAGAACCAGTACCACATAGAGTTGTGCTCTGTCCAGCCAGGAATTTAAGGTGGCCATGTGTCCTCTTTCACAGAGGACAGTCCTCTCCTAGAAGAGCTGCCGGAGGACCATCCTCTCTTTGAAGGGCTGTTCCTGTCCCATTCTGGTTTAAAGATAAAGAACCATCAGAACTGTTGCCCATCCGCAGGGAGCACCTGAACAGGTGGGCACACAGGTCACCTGGCAAGATGTACTCTATTTCTATTTAAATTATAATAATTTCTAAATATGCATCTATACATATAAATTAGCACATGAAAATTTTGTTCAGATCAGTTTCCTCTTTTTTTGTGATGCATGTCCTCTTTTTTGGCCAAGCATAAGCTGTCTGCCTAGCATGGCTTTTCTGTTTCTCCTTTTTTTTCGTGAGTGCTGGTCACAGGGAGTGGCAGTTCTGATGGACAGGTGATGGCGGCAGGCAGTGGCGGAGCCACCCCAGCCCCTTGTTAAGTTAAGCAACAGTGTCATGGCTGTGCCTGAACGGGAGTTGCTTAAAGGGCTCTTCTGGCTAAACTCTGGAGAGGGGTGGCAGAAATAATGGCAGAAGGGAGTGGTGTTGTCCGTTAAATGTCCCTCTCTCCCTGGCCCGCCTTTCAAGGTGGCTGTTTTCTGAAGGAAGGAAGGAAGGAAGGAAGGAAGAGGCAAGGGAAAGAAAAGAAAAGAAGCCATGAAATTCCGAGCTTTGTCTGATTTTGCCCTTACAGAAATACCTTGGATTGCAAGTAACTTGGTTTGAGAGCGTTTTGCAAGACAAGCAAATTTTTGAATATTTATTTATTTATTTATTTTACTTGATATACAAGCGACGTCTTGCAATAGAAGTACTGTAGTACGGCTTAAATTAAAAATCTCTGTACAAATTTTTTTGGGGGGGATTTCATTTTGATATAAGAGTGTTTTGGATTACAAGCACGTTTCCGGAACGAATTATGCTCTCAATCCAAGGCATGACTGTAGTTCCAAAGCTCCTATATAAACTGTTTCCATGTCAAACCACTAGATGGCACCATACCAGCATCTGATCTGACAGTGCATTCGCCACACCAGCCTCCAAAGAGGCCCAGGAGGAAAAACAACAACAAATAACTTGTTCTCTGTTTTGAAGTGTGATTCCCCACCCCTATTTTGAATTCCCTTACTCCCAACTTTGCTTTTCTTCTGGTTGGCTTTATCAACCTCTTCCCTCTCGGCTCGGCAATGACCATCTGTTCAACAATGTTTTCTTAGTTCTTCTTTACTTTCCTTGGGGAGTGAAATTGAGGAGAACAGGAGCTATTTGCAACTTGGCCTGCTAATTGATCTTGAACCGCTCCAGTGACTTGCATGGGACTTAGGGGAAATGGCTACAATTTAGAAGTAGAAATACCAAAGAAAATGGCAGTTTGCCCTTTAGTAAGCCCCATCACCACAGACACAACCATTTAGATTTGTACAGTGATCAAGATGCAGCCCTGGTTTAGGGCTGATGTCATGGAAGCAGATGCATACACTTAATTAAAAACCCACAGGTAGTTTCAGAAATAGAAGAACAACTACCCAAAAGGGTAAGCAGGGAAGTCAATCTTGTTCTTCCAAAATACTGTCTATGCAAATTGCAAACTCTAAGGACTGCAACCCCAGGGCATCAGGTCCTGTTGAACCTAGGGTGGCCATGTGTCCTCTTTTACAGGGGACTGTCCTCTGTTTGAAGCACCCTCTATTCCAGGGGTTCTCAACCAGGGGGGAATTCCCCCCAGGGGGGAATTTTAGGGGTTTTTTGGGGGGGGGAATTGGAACCACAGACTCAAACTGTTGGAATACTGATCTTTCTACAAATTACAATTGTACAGAAGATTGTACATAATCTACAGGACATCACACCTTATTGTATGGCACAGATTAAGTCAGACAATCTTGGAAAGGGGGGAATGACATTCTTCTGACATACGGTGAAGAGGGTGCATGGGGCAAAAAAGGTTGAGAACCGCTGCTCTATTTGAAGGGTTGAAATGTCCAGTCCCAGTTTATACATAAAGAACCCTAAGAACTGTTGCCAATCAATAGTGAGCACCCGGACAGCAGACTGAACAGGCAGACACGCAGGTGTTCACGTGGTCACAGTACTCCACACACTATGGTGAGATGGAATGTATTTCTATTTACAATATGAAAGAACTGCTGGATTTGGTTCTATGGGGTGCAGTCCAGCAACTCTGAAATAGTAATTTCTTCTACCTTAAATTGCATCTATACGTGTAAATTCTGACAGCCTCATCCTCCATGAATTTATCTAATCCACTTTTAAAGTCGTCTCAGTTGGTGGCTATTATTCCATCTTGTGGTGGTAGCAAATTCCATACTTTAACTATGCGCTGTGTGAAGAAGTGCTTCCTTTTGTCTGTCCTGAATCTCCCACCGATCAGCTTCATGGGATAACCTTGGGTTCTAGTATTATGAGAGAGGCTTTTAAAAATCCACTTTCTACACACCATGCCTAATTGTATACATGTCTATCGTCCCTCCCCTTACTCGCCTCTTTTCTAGGCTAAACAGCCCCAAATGTATCCCTGTTGAGGTGTGGTGACCACAACTGTACACCATATTCCAAGTGCGGTTGCACCGTAGATTTGTATAAGGGCATTATGATATTGGCAGGTCATGTGATGGGTGCTTTCTTTGCTGATTGGAGGGAGTACTAGAGCTTTCCTGACCACTGACCAGACTGGCTGGGGCTGGTGGGAGGTGAAGTCCCAAACATCTGTAGGGCACCAAGTTGGGAAGGTTGGTTGGTTGGTTGCCCCCCCCCCCGGGCTAACCAACATCAACGGCCCTGTGGGAAAGAAGGAGGCGTGAAGGAGGCAGGAGCAGGCAGAGGGAACATGAGGGCCTGCTCCAGCCGGACTGCCCCCCCCCGACCCTGGGAGATGGGGGGGGGAGGGAGGGCCACAGGGAAGCCAGTGTTTATGTGAATTGCTGTAAACCGCCCAGAGAGCTTCTGCTATTGGGTGGTATATAAATGAAATAAATAAATATTAGAGAGTTGACAAAGTACCTGCAAAATGAGGATGAAGTAGTCAGCCGGCTTATTCTTTTGGTACAGGTAATGGTGCAGGGCGTCCTGGCTCTCCTCTAATTTCAGCTCACAGATGACGTCATGGTGCTTAAGGAGACGCAGCAGGTACTTCTCTGAGATGCGGCTTGGACTAAATTGGGGGACTTCTATATGATGGATGGAGAGAGGGCACAGGAGACAGGAGGTCAGCAAAGGGGAACTCCAGACAGGGTGAGCTTCTTCCCCCACCACACTCGGCTAAAAAAAAAAAAAGTCCTGCTGCCTGCACCACTCAGATGCCATTCCTACCCGCGGGTGGCCAGGTGCCCTACTTTATAGAGGGCAGTCCTCCATATTGGAGAGCTAGCAGAGGACAGTCCTCTATTTGAGGGTGTCCTCCATTTGAAGGGCTGTCCTGTCCAAATCTGGTCTAAAGACAGAGAACCGAAAGAACTCTGGCCCATCAACAGCGGTTCAGTCCAAATCTGGTTTGAAGTCCAAGAACCGTAAAGAGGGAGAGCAGCAGCAGCAGCGGGGGGGGGCCCTTGGAGGAGGTGCCCCTCCAGTTAACGGCTGGACAGCGGAGGGAGCAGGCACGGAGGTCACCTCGTTGTCAGTCTTCCCCACTATGGTGAGATATATTGTATATTGTATTTCTATTTAATTTATAATTATTATTTATAATTATTATTTCCAAATTTACACCTATACACTTGCATGTGCAAACGTTATGCATATTGGTGTCCTCTTTTGTCCACTTTTTTAGTCGTGTGCATTTCCTCTTTTTCGGCAACGTCTTCGTTGCCACCCTGTCATCTCTCCCCTGCTCGTGGTGCCCCCTGAAACAGATCACATCTCCCTCGGCTACGCGGCTGCACATCCCACCCCCCTCGCAATGCGCGATCTGGCACAGCGGGTGTCCTGGTCCTGCTCGGTGGCCTCTCCTCCCCACCGGCCCAGGTGGGCCACATGGGCTCATACCTGTGGAAAGAAAGCGGTGTGCAGCCAAGAGCAGCTGAGAGGAGATCTTTGCTTCATTGTCATTGCCCTTGAAGGCAGAGAAGTCCCACTTCCTTGAGCTGGCGACACGTCTTCTGGTGCGATTGTCCGCTGCAAAGGAGGAAGGCAAAGAACGGGTCACTCTGCAATAGTTGCCGTGGTGGGCACAATCGCAGAAGGGGCTGTGGGCACTGCACAGGGCGCAAACAGGGATGGAAGGAAACACAGACGATGGAACCCCACAATCAGAGGTTTTATCTTAAAAGAACATATGTGTTTCTAGTCCTCAGTGATCACTAAGGAAAATTTGAAAAGAAATGTATGGTTGTTATCTGCAGATGGCTCAGAAGCCAACTGTTTTATGTGAAGTGTCTTGTGGTCAGGAGGTGGAACTCGGCACACATCCCTGTCCTACCCCCTCATTGGGAGGCTTCAGGCTGTACTCCCCTACCAAACACTAATTTTGCTCCCCTTGCCTGATGTCCCCCCTTCCTTGTAGCACTTGTCAAAAAGTTGTGTCAGATTCTTCTATGTCTCACATACTACATTTGGAATGAAGAAAGCACCAGCATTATTTTCTTTTATATATTTATTGGATGAATCCATACCACCACCCTTCAATGGGGGGGGGGAGCAGTTTGCTTGTTTGTTTGTTTGTTTGTTTATAACATGTATATTTACATGTAGATCTACCAGCAAGGAGAGGAAGGACCCACCCATGGGACTGCTGGCTGCCTCCTGTAGGCCGGGCCCAGCCAGGAGCCATCCGCTCCCACCTGGAACAACTTTGGAGGGGGACTATAAAGAGCAGGCCCCAGTGGGGGCAGGTCCACCACCAAAGGGGCGACACCAAAGGGGCGACACCAAAAGGGGTCACCCCTTTGTGGGAGCCACTTGGGGTTTGGCACGAGGGCGAGGGCCCATCCCCCTGCTCGTGGAAACATAGGAGGGGCTTAGAGCTGGAATAGACCCCACTATTGGTTTATTCTTTTCGTGGGGCTTGGGGGTTTTAGGGGTTGGTTATTAGGGGTGGGTTTCCCACCTGACCGGCGGAATACAAGGGGGCGTGTTTCTATCCCAGAGAGACAATGGAGGGAGTTCTGGGGGGCAAAATATACCATTGTTGAGCGGCAGACGTTGGCAGAGTGCTTGGGGCAGGCCATGCCGAGGAAGAAGAGCAAGGGGTAATACCCATCCCTTGTTCCGGGCCTGCCCAAAGCCATGGGATAACTGAGGTGTGTGTGACTCCTCCTACCTTGCGTTTGCTGTTGCGTAATGCCCGGTCCGTTACCCAAAAAACATATTTGATCAATGACTTGATCCTGGACAAGGGTGCGGACCTGGCATGTATTACGGAAACCTGGCTGGATGAGGCCGCTATTCCAACTCTTGTCTTGCGGCCTTGTGTCTGGCTGGATTTTCGTATGCCCAGCAACCAAGGAGGGGGGGACGGAGAGAGGGAGTGTCTGTTATCTACCGGGAGTCCTTGGTCTTCACCAGACCACCCCTCCAGGAAACCAGGTTTATTGATTGCATGTACTGGAGGTTAGGCCCTAAGGGCAGTCTGGGGATTCTGCTCATGTACCGTTCACCTCGCTGCACAACAGACTCCCTGGCTGAGGTGCTAGATGTGGTCTCCGAGGTGTGTGTGCGATCCCCCAGGCTGTTGGTGCTGGGGGACTTCAACATACATTCGGAGATTACCCTCACGGGGTCATCTCAGGACTTCATGGAGACCATGGCTTCCTGGGAGCTGCATCCTGTATTAACTGGCCCAACCCATGTAGGCGGTCATGCATTAGACCTGGTTTTATTTCTGGGGAGGGGGGAAATGATCTGGAAATCGGGGGTATATCCACACACACCCCTTGTCATGGTCAGATCACTATCTGGTGGGGTTGGATTTCTCGGTACCACAACCCCTCTGCAGGGGTGAAGGACCTATTAGGATGGTCTGCCCCAGGCGACTTATGGATCTGGATGGATTCCTGAATGCGCTTGGGGAATTGGAGCACACAAACGGTAACTCAGTTGAGACCCTGGTGGATGACTGGAACACTGCAATCAGCAGGGCTCTAGACCAAGTGGCCCCGAAGCGCCCTCTTGCAGCCTCTTCACCTGAATAGAGCTCACACGGCACCATGGTTTACCCCATCATTGCGAGCTCTGAAGTGGGAGGTGAGAAGGCTAGAGCGCCGATGGCGTAAATCCCGCTCTGAAGACGATTGGACATAGGTTAGAGCTGCATCTTCAGTCTATCCAGGTGGTGGTGAAGGCAGCAAAAAAGAATTTCTATGCTGCCTCCATCGTGTCTGCGGAATGCTGCCCCAGGAAGCTGTTCCAAGTGGTCCGGAGCGGAGCCTGGTCGGTCCAGTTGCACCAGACTCGGTGGAACACTCTAAAGCCTCCTGTGAGGCTTTCACAAAGCATTTTGCAGATAAAACCGATCGGATTAGGAGTGGGATTCTGTGCATCGTGGACACAGTGAGTGAGCAGGAGGAGGCCAGTGGCGGGCTGGTTTTGTGGGATCAGTTCCAGCCTCTTCCTTCTGATGAAGTGGCCAAGGTGCTTTCATCTGTATAACTGACCACCTGCTTGCTTGATCCTTGCCCACCCTGGCTCATCATGAGCTGCAGGGAGAGACTGGGTGAAAGGATCAGGGTGGTGGTGAATGCCTCCCTCGAGGAGGGAGTGATGCCATCAGCCCTTAAGGAGGCAGTAATAAGAGACGCTTCTAAAGAAGCCCTCCTCGGATCCCCAAGATTTAAAAAACTTTCGCCCAGTCTCTAATTTACCATTTCTGGGCAAGGTGATCAAGCAGGTGGTGGGGGCTCAGTTGAAAGCGCACTTGGATGAAGCCGATTATTTAGATCAGGGCTCTCCAACCTTGGGTCCCCAGATGTTGTTGGACTACAGCTCCCAGAATCCTTTGCCATTAGCCATGCTGGCTGGGTATGCTGGGAGCTGTAGGCCAGCAACATCTGGGGACCCAAGGTTGGAGAGCCCTGATTTAGATCCATGCCAATCGGGCTTCAGGCCTGGACATGGGACGGAAACAGCCTTGGTCGCCTTGGTGGATGATATGAGAAGGGCTTTGGATAGGGGCGAATGCTCCTTTCTAGTCCTCCTCGATCTCTCAGTGGCTTTGATACTGTTGACTACGGTATTCTCCTGGACCGCCTGGAGAAGTTGGGCATGAGAGACACTGTACTGCGGTGGTTCTGGTCCTTCCTCTCTGGAAGGTACCAGAGGGTATTTTGGGGAAAGGAGGCTTCGGACCCTTGGTTACTCACTTGTGGGGTGCCTGCAGGGATCCATCCTCTCCCCGATGTTATTTAACATCTACCTCAAGCCACTGGGAGCTTTCATCAGGAGGTTTGGGGTACGGTGTCATCAATATGCGGATGACATGCAGCTCTACCTCTCCTTCAAATCCTCACCAAGGTTGGCTGTTGAAACCCTGTCCAAATGCCTGGAGGCAGTGGGTGGCTGGATGGGAAGGAACATGCTGAAACTGAACCCCGACAAAACCAAGGTACTACTGGTGGGAGACAAGAGGAGGTTAGGGGATGTGGACCTCGTGCTGAATGGGGTGCATTTACCCCTGAAGGACCAGGTCCGCAGCTTGGGGGTCATAATCTAGACTCTCAGCTGTCCATGGAGGCTCAGGTGTCAGCTGTGAGCCAGGTGGTGCTGTATCAACTCCATCTGATATGGCAGCTGCGCCCCTACCGTCCTAATCATCTGCTCCCATCAGTGGTTCATGCCTTGGTCTCCTCTCACCTATGTGGAAGATGGTTCGGAAGCTACAGCTGGTACAGAACGCGACGGTTCGCCTCATTAAAGGCAGTCGCCGACGTGATCACATCACGGAGCTTGCATTGGCTACCAGTTGTTTGCCGAGCCGAATTCAAGGTGTTGGTTTTGACCTTTAAAACCCTATATGGCTCCGGTCCAGTTTATCTCAAGGAGCATCTCCAGCAACATCAGGTAGGCCACTCAACAAGATCTGCCACAGACAGCCTTCTCCTTGTCCCATCAGCCAGAGCAGCCAGGCTAGTAGGGACTAGGAAGAGGTCCATTTCTGTGGTGGCCCCCAAACTGTGGAACTCTCTCCCCAGTGACCTCCGCCATGCCCCCTCCTTGATGAGCTTCCGCTGTTTATTAAAAACATGGCTTTTCAGGCGGGAATATGGGGTGGGCTAGGACTTTGAAAATTTATACTGTGTTTTATTCCACTCTGGTTCATTTTATATTGTGGGGTGGGTTAGGATTTTAAAATTTTATACTGTTTTAAATGTATTTTATTCTGCTTGTTTTATTTCAAATTGTACATTGCCAAGAGTAGCCAGGTTCCAGCTAGCTGGGCGATCTAGAAGTACAATAAATAAATAAATTATTTTATTATATTTCAGTGTAGGGTTCCGTCAGCCTCAACATCTCCAGCAGCTTCACTCGGTTGTAGATGGTGCCCATTTCTTTACCGAGCACAAAGTCCAGGATTTTTCTGATGGGGTATGAGAGTGGGAACGTGAGCAACATGACAAAGATGGTGATGAGGATGGTGTTGGCTCCCACTGCCAAACCGTGACGGGAGTAGAGGGCCTTCGGGATTATCTCCCCAAAGATGATGATGGCAAAAGTGGAGACCGTGATAGCCACAAGGCTTGCCCCGAAAATAACGTAAATTAGGATCGTGAAGGAGGCGTTGACTAAGACATTGCCTAGCAGCAAAGAGCACAGCAGGTAATTGCCCTTTCTGCGGATGGGTTCAATCATGGTGGCATATTTCTTCCCCTTGGCTGTGCCACAGTTCTGCACAATGCAAAGTTCCATCGGATCTACGGACATCAGGCCCAGGAAGAGGCCTCTAAACATGCCCGAGAGCCCCAGGAGGAGAAACATGAAGATGATCTGGAGCCACAAAGGCAGGTCCAACGACTCCCCCTCGACCACACGGAGGAACAAGTCGGGGTCCTTGAGCCGGTGCTGCAGCTGCCCAGGACCACCCGCGAGGCACATCATGTAGTTCATGGAGCGGATGTTCTTCCGCAGGGTCTGGACGATCACGGACAGCACAGCAGAAGTATTCCGTACATCTAGACTGTACGGCTGCACCAGCAAGTCACTGGTCCTTTCAGAGCAAGGGTCCTTGCTCGAGCTACCAGCCACAGCATCCGAGGCAGACCTCTCAGCAAAGTAGACAATCTGCCAGGTGAGTTCGTGGATGCCCTGGCCGTAAATCCGAAGCTGGATGCTGCTCCCCTCCACCACTTGGATGATTCCGTTTTCCAAGATGCCAGTCCCTGGCTTGGTGCTGTTCTCCAGCCTCATGCCTATGATGACTGTGTTGTTATGGCTTCCGTTCCCAGCACTGACTGGCAAGGAGAAGGTCGGCAGAAGCAAGAGTATCCTCGCCAGCACCGGCACCCATCCGGCAGCTTTCTCCTTTCCCCACAGGCACCTGCCCAAACCCTGCATTCTATCAGTGTCCCTTGAGAGCTAGTTCTTCAGGGCCTCCTCCACAGGGTCACTCCCTCCAGTGGCTCAGTAGCGATCTGCACAGTGGGCTGGAGTAGCACATGTCATAAACCCAGCTCCTATGCAGACACACCCACCTCATTTGCATGCCACATTCTTTCCTGGCAGCTTCAGCAGCTGCACCTCTGGAAGGCGATACCTTGAGACCTTCTCATCAGATTGGAGGCCCAGTGGTAAATTTCAGAGTGCAGGCGCTCTTCATGACAGTCTCCATAGCCACACTCCCCTATCCCAAGGAGAGTCCAAACATTCAGGCAGCTGTGTTGATCCATATCAACAAAGCCAGTTCTAGCTGTTTCATCTCCACCAAGAGCAGGGTTTTTTGGAAAGCTGATGGGTCTTTGTTACCCATTCAAGACCAGGTCACCCCAAACTGGTTTACATTACAATAGGGAAAAATATAGTGTTGCTGGGAAAATCACACACACACCCCACACACACACTGTAAGAATTGCAGCTAAGCTCAGAGGGAACAGCTAATCAAGAAGTGCTGTGGCTGCATCCCTGTGAGGCCTGGCTCCACTGCAACCACCAGTGGAGGTCCCCCAAACACATGGTCAATTGTTCATATGTCACAGTAGGGCCAACTAAAACACCCTTCCCCAACCTGGCATCTTCCAGACGGCTTGGACTACAACTCCCATCATCCTTGGTCATGTTGGCAGGGGATGATGGGAGTTGAAGTCCAATGCATCTGCAGGGCACCAGGTTGGGGAAGGCTGAACTAAGATGCCCCCAAAGAGTGAGCAAACATTCATTTTTCTCCAGAACTGTACTTCAGCTTGGATGTTAAGTAAAACAGAGAGGAGGGTAGAGAAAATCGGGAGATTTTGAGGCTTCAGCATCATGCCCAGCTGTTTCTCCCCACCGCCTCCCCCACCCCAAGCTGCAACCCAGTTTGCTTATCACCCAGCCTGAAGAAGTGTTCTGGAGAACTTGAAAGCTTGCTCACTACTTTGCGGCATTTTAGTTGGCCCTAATACAGGTTTTACCCTAGCATGGCTTTTCGATTCTTTTTCTAAGGGAACAACACAGCTACCTATGTCTTTTGATAGCCTTTTAGCTGATAAGGCATCATCAACTTCATCATCATTTTCCATGCTCAACTGTGTGAGTACTCTCGTGTAACATTCCTCCAATTCTGTGGAACCCAAGAAATGTTCTTGCATTAGATGTTGGCCAAATAGAAGGTTAGCAACTTATTGCTTGATATATCACTTTCTTTCCCAAGTTATCAGGCCCATGGATCTTCCTCTTCTCCACTGTGCTGAACTGCAATGTGTTTTAGCCCATCAGATACAGTTTCCCCCTCCTGGCTCCAGAGACAGTACCAGACCAGTACCTGTTCCATCAAGAACTCCAGCGCAGAGAGATAGCCACAGAAAGACCCCTTCCCGATGCCACAGCCCATCATCACAGCCCCATTCCACCCTGCTGCTGCCCCAGTAATCAGCAAACCCCACCGGGTCCTAATGCTGGAACTATCTTCCTCTGTCATCAAAGCCAAATGTTTGAGTAAGTCACTGGCTCAGTGCTTTGCATGTAAAGCATCAAAGGTCCAGTCGCCAGCAGCTCCAGATAGGGCTGGGAAAGACTCCTGCCTGACCCTGGAGAGCCGCTGCCAGTCAGCAGCTGAGTTCAGACAACACGATAATAACTCACACTCAAGAGTTGAGTATGGATTGAGTGTGGGTTGTTGTTGAACCGTGAGTTGTTGAAATGTGCATTATCGTGTTGTCTGAACCCAGCTGCGCTAACAAGCCATGGCTTGTTAACCACGAACAACCCAGGAAGAGAACCATGGTTTGTTAATCACGGACCACCCACAGTTCACAACCCAAGAGCAAACCATGGATTCTCTTCAAGGAATGTTTGTGGTTAACAAGCCATGGTTTGTTTGTGCGGCTGGGTTCAGACAACACGATAACCCACATTTCATCGACAATCCACAGTTCAAAGACAACCCATACTCAATCCTTGAGTGTGGGTTATCGTGTTGTCTGATCCCAGTCAGTGTGGACAATACTGAGCTAGAAGGACCAGTGGTCTGGTTCAGGATAAGTCAGCAGGGTTCACTTTGAACAGGGTGTTTTCAGGTTGGGACCTTAATGGCCTGATTGTAAGGGTAACTGAGCTAGCATGGGAATGCATTGAGGGACAAACAGAAGAAGAGCCATGCTGGATCAGACCCAAGGGTCCATCTAGAGCAGACCAGCATACTGTTCAAACAGTGGCCAACCAGCTGCCTGTGGGAAACTGACAAGTAGGACATGAGTGCAATAGCACCCTCCTGCTTGTGTTCCCCAGCAACTGGTGCACATAGGAAGTGCTGCCTACCGGAGGTAGCATATAGCCATCTGGACTAGTAGCCATTGATAGCCTTCTCCATGGATTTGTCTAATCTCCTTTTAAAGCCATCCAAGTTAGTGGCCATCACTACATTTTGTGGAAATGAATTCTATAGTTTATGCGTGTTATGAATTGATGTCTTGAATCTCCCACCTGATAAGCTTCATGGGATGACCCCACAGTCTACTATTATGGGAGAGGGAGAAAAATGCATGAGGTCATGCTAGTGTAGCAAATAGATAAACGCCAACGCAAATATCTAACCTTGGAGTATCAATCCATGAATGTGCGTAAGATGCTTCCGTCTCCCTGGAGCAGGGCAAAACTGCAAACCCTTACGAGATCATAAATGCACTGGACCAAGGGATATTTCAATGGGGTCTTTGTTGGGGGCAGGGAAAGGGTAAAAAAATCTCCTTGATTTTAGTCTTTGTGCTTTTCACTGAGAGAGCAGGGTTCTTTCTGTTTTCTCTACAATTATTTTTAAGTAGATTTTTCTATAACAGGGATCAAAAGCTGATTTGCAAATAATCGCTCGTGGGGGGGGTTGAAATGAGAGGATTTAAAGCTAAGCTGTGCATTTCATACCATTAATTGAAACCCTCTGGGAGATAATGTGTTCCTTCTCCTGTCTGAGCCCCCTAAGCTGCTATTAAAATCATCCTCTCCACTCTGCATTTGGCCAGTGAGGGCCTGGATGAGATTAAGGCAGCAGCTAGAAGGGAGGGAACCTGCTTTGCCTTTCCCCCCTCCTCTTTCTGGGGGCACCCTGATTGTTGAAGGTGGTCAGCAGAGCGGGCCCAAGGCCGCCTGAGGCAAAGGACAAGATGTCCCCCCTCCCCATTCCATGTCCAGAACCCAACTGGACTTGAATCTTATTTCAACACTGATGACAGGACAACATCCTCCACCACCCCGAAGGGCGACTGGCTAGCTTGCAGGACCATGTTTGAGGGAAGGACTGTAGCTCAGTGGAAGAACACATGCTTTGCACGCAGAACAGAGGCAGTGTCAGGGGGCGGCCTACTAGGGCTGGAGCCTCAAATCTTTCATTTGGAGCCCCGAATCTCTGGGAGGTCATCTGCCCCATCACCCTGCTGTCCAGGGGCACTTACTGAAAGAAAGGTACGGGGGCCCTGATGATCTCTGTTGCATCTGATCCCCCTGGACTAGCAGGCTTTTTGCCCACATGTGCTTCACCTCCTGCTGCCCCCTCCCCTTGAATCTTTCAGCCTGAGGTTTTTTTCTGAAAACAAATGCTTTCCTCTCCCCTATCATACCTTTTTACAAATAGAGGTGTCTTTAAGCAACATCGCTTTTACAAATAGAGGGGGTCCTTAGGCAACAGAGTCCATTACAGACCTTAGAACATATGTAAATTAGCATATGGAGATTTGTGCATTTATTTATTTTTTTGTCCTGTGGGCCTGAGCCCCAGATCTTTTCAGTACCTAGCACCACCCCGATGCAGAAGGTCCCCAGTTCAATCTCTGGCTAGGAAGGAATCCTGCCTGAAACCCCAGAGAGCCGCTGCCAGTCAGTGTCGACAGTATTGGGCTAGATGGACCCATGGTCTGACTCAGTATAAGGCAGCTTCCTAGGTTCCTACACAGCTCTGTCCTCCAACAGAGGGGAATGGCCAGAGGGCTCAGGAGGAATGGCTCAGAGGCTGCCACTGCTTCTCCCTTCCCACCCACACCCCACACCCAGCATCTGCCACCTGAGACCTTGCCTCATCTGCCTAATGGTAGAACCAGCCCTGATGGTCAGGAGGCTAGGAGAGGAGAACAGACATAGGAAGCTGTGTTATACCAGGTCAGACTTCCTGTCCATCTAGACCAGTACATTTCTGCTCCGTCCGACCAACAGCATCTCTTAAGGGTCTCAGGCAGAGAAGGATTTTTCCCATCACCTGGTACCTAATCATAGAATCATAGAGTAGCCTATCTAGTCCAGCTTCCTGTTCAATGAAGGAAATGCAGGCTAGAGCATCTCAACAGGCATTCTTGTTTCTTAGAAATGTGGAAACAACAGCAGTGATACAGGTAGTGGGGCGGGGTGGGTGGGGTTCCCTAGTTTTCTGAGTGTGGCCCGGTTGTAGCCTAGATTGGGTTGTGATTGTGAGGAGGGGTCTAATAGCAGGAGCCGTTGGTATCATTTTGTTGCATGGGACTCCTAAGAACGCTCAATAGTTATACACCTTAGATCAGGGGTGGGCAGCTTGTGGCATTCCAGATGTTGTTGGACTGCAGCTCCCATAATCTCTTAGGGCTTTGCTACATTAGGCATTTATTGTATGCTTGTGATTCCTTACGCGGTTGTTTACAGGCTCTTTAGACAACGTCGTGATCCTCCAGTTTCGCTTCTGCAAATGCCTGGTGTAGAAAAGCCCTTAGTCTATGCTGGCTAAGATGGGAGTTACGATCCAATAACATCTGGAGGGCCATGAGTTGCCCACCCCTGTCTTGTGAATAGAGTGTTCCAACGGGTTTTTCCCTCAAGAGTATGCAGGCTCTACCCGCAGGTTCCAGAATTTTTTATTCCTAATGTGATGGACCTGAAGTTTTGAGTTGGGGTGCTAGAGATGGATCCCAGTCTGAAAAAAACTGAAGGCTGCTGCTCCATCCAAGTTAACCTTCTGGAACTCTTGATCCATGCGGTGATCGATTCCTTGCCTTCAACTGGCTCTCCTCAAACTTTATCTGAGAATGAGATGCGCCCCGCCACCCCCATTTGGGGCTTGACTCAATCACCGCCCGCGCCCCACATCCTGTACGCAAATCCAACAGCAGTGCGTCACCCAGCAAAGTTTGGAGCAGAACAGAAGGCATTTAGAAGAAACCAGCTTTTCAATTCAAGAGAATAGAAGCAGAAGGCATGAGTCAGCAGCAAATGAGGCCTCTTTCCACCGTAGGAGTTGACTCAGCACCATGACGCAAAGTGTTTGCACTGCACATGGTGATGCAGCAGCAGTAGGAAAAGTCACCAGGCTTGTTAAGGCAGACGGGGCTGCATGGGAAATACTGTCGAGAGTATTTCATCTGCATTTAAAACACACACACACACACACACACACACACCCTTTTTAGTTAAAAAACAACAACAAACTGCTACTGTTCCTTTAAAATAGCAATAGCCCACCTTAATCAAGTGTTGCTTCAGCTGCACATGGAGCACCTCAGGCACAAATGGCACTTTGAATCTAAGGGCTTCTCTACATGGGGTGGGTGGGTTAACCCACTGCTTTACTGAGGCAGCTTCTTCCGTTCTCTTTGCGTGAGGAAGAGCGCATCCTTTACACAGGGTTTTTTCCCTGGGGTTTGTCTTTCTCTGCCTTTCTATATATTCCATTACCCAACCACAAGGTGGTGCTGTAGCATAGCTGCAGTATAGTGGAATTGTGATAATACACTAGACTTTCATTCCGTTTTGTTCCAGATTTGAAATTTAATACCTGACCTTCCTCACTCTAAAAAAACCCCGTGAAAATGGCTGGAAAGCACGGAAGAGGCCCTGGAGAATGACGACATTGTGAAAAGGCCCCACAAACTTCCATGAGTAAGGAGGGTTCACGAGAGCACAATAAATGCCTTGTGTAGAGAAGCCCTACAGCCCAGCATCCATGGTGACTTCAGCCTGCAACCTGAAGCACACTTACCAAGTTCCGGTGAAGACAAGGGGACTTGCGTCTGAGTCAACATGCACAGGTATGCACGTTTCAATTTTCATTCACAGGCTGGTTCTGCGAGCCAATTCCCAACACAAAAAAATAGGGGGGAAATCATACCATGGCAAGGAGCTTTTACCCATCACTGCTCATCACACATGGGCATGAATCTAAATCAGTACTGCAGGGGCGGTCAGATATTTGTGGCCCTCCAGATATTTTGGCCTACAACTCCCATCATTCCTCACCATTGGCTATGCTGGCTAGGGCTGATGGACTGGATTCATAGTGCGCCCATTACCAACTATTGGACAGACACTTTTTCTAAATGCATCACATGGGGAAATTTTTTGTCCAGTTTTGTCAATTTCACTGAGCTGCATGCAGCAGCAACATCCACGTCCCCCCCCCCAAGCAATTTTTAAAAAGTCAATCAATCCATCAGTAAAGGATTACATTTCCCCCCCCTTGAGAAAGGTACTTTCCCCAAAAAAATACATGCAGCAGTCTTCTGGTGTCTTTTCTAGCACTGATTTTGATCCCATTTTTGTGAAGAATTTTGTCCCTTGACCAAAAAACAACAACCCCAACAACAAAATCTCTGAAATACAGTAAGCAGGCAAACCTTTAAACATGGGTGTACAACCTTTTCGGCCCCAAGGGCCACATCTGATGTTGGCAGGGGACCCTGTAGCAACACAGAAACATGTGCAGCGACACTGAATGCTTCGAGGTCGCTGGGGGGCAGGAGGCTTTGGATGGGCATGCGGGTGCACAACTGGTATCTGGGGGATCACAGGTTGTGCACCCCTGCCTTAAAGCCTTTATGTGAAAGGTATAGGATGCAGCAACCTTGTTGAACCTGAGCAAGCAGGTTTGGGCCTGACCAGGGCCTGGCTGAAAGAGTGCCTGGGAGCTCTTTCAATACTCCCTTGGGTTCCATTGTGAAAGAAAAGCAGGATGCAACTGTAATAATACAGTAATACCTTGGATTGCAAGCATAATTTGTTCCGGAACTGTGCTTGTAATTCAAAACACTCTTATATCAAAGCAAGTCTCTGGCGGGTGTGAGCAGGGCCGATTTTGGCCCGCTACGCCCGCTCGAGGTGAGCGGTTACATCCTTACACTACTTGTATTGCAAGACATCGCACGTTTATAAAGTCAAAATTTATTTTTAAAAATTTGCTTGTCTTGCAAAACGCTCTCAGACCAAGTTACTTGCAATCCAAGGTATTACTGTATAGTCGACATGACCTTAGGCGACCTGTGCCTTCTGCTTCTTTTTAAAGAGGTTAAAAGCAGTTGTGGGGTTGCGAGGCTGGGGGTGGGGAAGCTGGATCAGGGCTGTGGGGCTAGAACGTTAATCCTTTCTCCCTGTATGGCTTTCCCAGGCTAAATTGCCCTCCCCAACGTACATTTTTTTCCCCCATTGAGAAGATAGCCTCGTGGGGCAATTTTAGGGCAGGAAAATATTGCAACTGTAAAGGATTAGCCCGCTCGTTAGTACCGCAGCACAGGGCCAGCATCAAGGGTAGGCATGGTCGGGCACCTGCCAAGGGCGCCCACACCCCAGCAGGGGCCCACTGACAAGAGCCCCCTTGAGTTTCCTCCTCTTCCCCATGGCAAGCTGCTTGTTCACCTGCCTCTCACTCTGGCCCAGATGGTGACTCCCGTGTCTGTGGGGCTCCTTATCCACTGCATCTTTTTGTTTGAGCTTTATAGGAGCTATCCATGGTGCTCCATGGTGGTGAACCTATTGTGGGGATGGAGTACAGCACCATGGGCAGCTTCCGTAAAGCTCAAACAAAAAGATGCAGTGGATAAGGAGCCCCACTGACACAGGAGTCACCAGCCTCCCATGGGTGAGGCGGAGGAGCAGGAGATGCCACGGCCTTCTCGCTCACTGGCTCTCTGCCTGTCAAGCAAGCAAGCGGTAGCAATGACGAGGAGGAGGAGCAATCGCAGATGGTGAGAAGGTAGACTCACGGAGGGAGGGGTCCCATTAAGGATGACTTGCCCAAGGGCTCCCCAAAACCTGGACCCGTCACCGCTGCAGCCCTCATCAGATACACACACCCTTGTGCACAGAGCTGTTTTTAACCATTTTTAAAAGCACAGGAGTGCCTTTCAGTTTGGTCCCCGAGACTTATGGCTCATGCTTCTTAGGATCTAAAAAAGGCTCGTGAATAAACCTCTCACTTTAAAAATAATAATAAAAAATGTATCCCCTTTTGTTGTTCTATACTGCATTCAGGTTTCGTGCCCCAGCTAATGTTGAGCATTCACGTTTGATGCTCCAGTCTGGGTTACATATTGTAACCCAGACTGGACTACTAGCATTGAAAAAATGATCCTTCAACGCCAACAAGTGGACCGGTCATGTTGTTCGAATGCCTGACTACCGTCTCCCAAAGCAGTTACTTTATTCCCAACTCAAGGATGGAAAGCGGAATATCGGTGGTCAATATAAGAGGTTTCATAAGGCTAATCTAAAAAAATGCAATATAAACACCGAAAACTGGGAAGCTCTGGCCCATGAACAATCTAACTGGAGGTTGGCCTCTCACAAAGGTTCTATGGACTTTGAAGAAGCCCGAGTGCAAGGTGAAAGGAAGAAACGTGCTAAGCGAAAAGCACGTCAAATGAATCCTTTACAGGACCATCTTCTATCTGGTAGCCTGTGTCCTCACTGTGGGAAGCTGTGTGGATCTAGAATTGGCCTCCACAGTCACTTATGGACCCATTGCTAGAGTCTACACAATTTTCTTTAGAATTTCCTCCTTTTAAAATCTCCTTTTTGTAAATTTTTATCCTGGAAGACAATCTTACTCGGTCATGAGTGATCGCCTGATGATGATGACATATTGTATACTTCAACCACGACCTGGCACCCTCCAGACGTGTTGGACTACAGGTACCATCATCCACAGCCAGTATAGCCAATGGGAGTTGTAGTCCAACACACCTGGAGGGCGCCAGGCTGGGGGACTGCAGCTGTCAGCATGTTAAGCATTGTTGGGTTTTGTTTGTTTACCTTTCAGTTCTCACCTTCTCAATTGGTTCATTTTCTATATTTATATACCAATTTTTCAGACCACTTCAAACATACATCACTGCCTTGCCTACAGACATCCGTGCCACTGTAAACATCTCTCTAATATAGTATCATGAGCCTTTCTTTCCCTTCCATCTGCAGAAACCCACTTGAGAAGCACTATAGATTTTTAATGATGCTATTCCGGATTTCCATGATTGGTGGATCACAGGTACGTGATACCATCTCATACATGTCAACTCAGTCAGAAGTAAGAAGCCCCACTGAGTTCAATGGGACTTACTCCCACCCAGGTATATCTATATCAGATTGAAGCCTTAAGTGTGGGAGAAAGCAGCACTCCAATTTGGCTCCGCCCAATTTATCTATTTTTTAACCTAGTACACCATCTGAAATTATCTCCTTTTGTCAATATAAAAACTGTTTAGTTTCTCTCCTCTGTTTCTACCTACCAAAGAATCAGCGTATTTTGCCTAAGGAGGAGGATTTGAGCCAACAGCTGGATTTTATGTTTTCAAAAACGGGGATCCATCATTGTTTGTTTCTTCTTCCCAGCAACCCTTGGGAGGTTCCCAGGTGTAAGTGGAAAACCATCTTACTACCCGATACAGCTGGGGTCTCCCAACATGGTGCCCATCTGCACCAATGTGCCCACAGACACCTGTCTTGGCACTCATCAGGCTCCTTGCCCCTCCTGGTTTTTATTTGATTTCTTAAGATTTGTTTTGTGTTTTTTTAAGAAAAACTGGGAGTCTGGCATGTTGCAAAGTGAAGGGTTGCCCTCCCAGACCATCTTGAGTTGGATTCAAAGGAGCATTTTTGTGTTTTGGAGCTCAGACTCCACCTCTGCCTTATACTTACCGGTAGGTTCTTCGGCAAGTTACTTTTCTTTTAATCTCACCAGTTTGCCTCCTTGGAAACGAGTGTTTTGTGACTGCCCATGCCTGCTGCCATGGCAGCCATTATATGAATGAGCAAACCCCAGCCCCCATGGCAGCCATTTTGTGAAAGCACCCACAACATTCTCTCAAATTTCCAGCTGTGCCCACTGATCCAAGGTTGGAGATCCCTGTTGTAGAGTCTAGTTTGAATGTCTACAGCCCCCTCCCAATTTCAATCTAAGTCTATAACCAAATGCAAATGGCTTTAAGCAGTCACTTTTTTCCACCACCACTCCATTTTTTTTGTTTTTGCCTTGTTTACCATCTTGCCTGATGAAGAGTTGTGAAGAACTCAAAAACTTGCATGGTATTTTGCATGGTTTTGCTTGCACAGTAACCCTTGGGCTTATAAAGGCGCAATCCTATGCACGTTTAGACAGAAAAAAAGGCCTACAACTCTCATGCTATACTGGCTGGGGCATGCTGGGAGTCGTAGGCCTTTTTTCTGTCTAAACTTGCATAGGACTGTGCCCTAAAAGTATTACACAAATATGGATTTTAGCATTTTCTGTAGGTATTTGCTTGGCCATCTCTCTTTTGGCCCACATCAAGCAATGGACCTTAGAAGACACTTGATATGCAATGAACAAAAATGTTTATTTAGGTGTAAAACTGTGAGCTCCCTTCCAACAAGCACCGGTGGCCAAGTATGCACATTCATTCCACCAGAGCCCCAGTGCTGCATCAGCAGGGCTGCTCTCATCCATCAGAAACACATGGGGGCAGGCAAAGATTACATAACAGACCAGCTGTCACTCATCCGCACTAAGGGAGTCTTTGCACTTTCGAGAAACCGCTATCAATCTGTTCGTCTATTATTATTATTTTTAACATGCACACATGTCAGCAATTACCTTCAAGTTCCTTTAAAAGGGTGAGAAAAATGAGTGAATTGATCCTCTCCTGGTAGGGGTAAAATGATTAACGAGAGTTATGGAAATTAGAACAGGAAAAAAATCAATGCCTTTATAAACCTTCTTGTCTTTGACCTTGGCATGGACTGTGTTTTGCCATACAGAAAGGGGAATATTGCAAGGCAGCTGGATCAGAGCCGGTACCGATCTTCTTCCCCAAAGTACAGTTAGAAATACACATGCACACACGTTACCCAAACCTCACTTGATCCAAATTTGCTTTGCTCTCTGTCAATGCAACTCTCTTAAAAAGAAACCTGTTTATTTAAACTGTTGGTTATTGGACAGTTCAGCAACTTGACTGTCTCTCAAGCTGCAATCCTATACCCACCTCCCCGAGACTAATCCTCACTAAACTCGATGAAGCTTACTTCTGAGTAGACATGTATAGGATTGCTTTGTTGGGCTATTGTACTGTATGTTCCAGAGGTTGAGTGTTGCTTACTCAGATAATAGTCACTGTTCACGGTGAACTTCACCCACTGCGCAATGTGTTCCGATGTCTTCATCCTTAGAGACACCAAAGTGCATTTAAGCCCTATTTAGGGTTGCCACCTTTTTCTCCTGGCCCTGCTCCTCTGCCTTTAGCAACAACAGCATGACAAGGCAGAAAGGTCCTCTGCTACACTTCTGTGAGTCAGGCTGGTGTAAAAGCACAAGAGCAGAGCCAGGAAAAAGAGAGCAAGCCTAGCCCCATAGAGTTCAGTGGAACCTTAGTGTACTTAGATGTATAGCGGGTTGTTAACAGAGCTGTGAGAAAAACATCACATACAATTGACATTCTGTGAATTCTGCAAATTCAGAATTTGAGATTTAAGAGGGGCAATTTCTCCTTAAAGCTAATCTCTAAGCTTACTTAAGAGTATGAGGATACCATGCAAATGACGTTCAAAATCACCATTTACTCTCTCTTCTGACACCAGCAACATGGCTTCAGAATACTAGACAAAGTGTAATTTGCGGGACATTTGGTGTTCAAGAACAAAACCCCCTGATATTTGAGTTTAAAAATGGAAGGGCTGGAACCCAAATAATGTCCCCAAAACTCAAGATTCAATTACTACTTAAAATACACATCAAGCATAAAATGTGCATGGCAAAGTCTTGAGAGAGCTGTGTTCAAATCTGATTAACATCACTTCCCCACCCCTCCCCACCCCCCACCCACACCCCAAAAATTGTTTCAGCTGCAGGCATCAATGGTTCAAATAACCTATCGCTATCCCTATGGTTATGGTAATGTTGTGTTCAATGTGGTGGCTTTATTCCAATCTTGAAGTCTCAGCAGCAATCTCTTTTTACCTTAAGGAAGTTTCTAGCCCTCTTGGTTGCAAGTTTAAGATCTGTGAGCCCTGACTACTAGCCAATCCAAATTGCTTCTCTGGATTGGGTGCACAGTTTTGCAGGGGAGTGTCACTTATGCATCTTCAGCACCTCTCTATCTTCCCCTACTACACCCATTATCTCCCAGTGCTTCATGTGTCCTGCTTCTCTACCAGTCCAGTTCCTGCAAATCAGTTTTTGTTAATATTTAAAGTGCTACAGGACTCTTCATTGCATTTTCTGCAAAAGACTAATGCAGTTACACCCTCTGGATGCAAAAGCAATCCAAATTCTACAAGACAGTCTCTAGCTCCTTTTGCAGTTAGAATGTTATGTTTTTGTCCGCTACTGCCTAGACTGTACAATGTATTCTTCTAAACACACAGCCTACCTAACAGAAACCTACCATGGTTTTATTTCAGACTCGGTTGACGCATGCTTTGAAAAGTGATTCAATCTAATCCCTCGCTGAAGTGGCTTAAAGTGGAACTATCACTTATGTACAGAAATCAGATGTCTTTATTGCCCCAGACATCCAAACCAGTTGGATGCAAAGGATTAAGGGCACACAACATCCACCAGATATTATGCCCCAAATGACTACCCTGTGGAACTACCCTGTGGGATGGCAAATAAACATCACCATCTACATTAAAAGTGCTATTTAAAAAATACCTTCAAAAGTTCCCATCAGCTAATTGGCAGGGGGCAGAAGTTAGCCCTGGTGTGCTGTTTCACTTGGATGAATTGCCCCCTATAACCAGGACAGATTCTCAACATGAGAAATAAAACTTTCTGTGTTTGCACATTCAGGACAGCAGAAACCCCACCAACTCAGGCCAGTAAGTGCTGTGCAGCAGGTTATGGACTAGTTATAATATAATCACCAGAGGGAAAGTTCCTTCTTAGTTCTCCGCTAGCTAGAGGCATTATCCAAAAGAGCAGGAAGGGGTAATTCAGAGTAGCTCTTGGCTTGGTTGCAGTTCCTTAGACATTTCCCCCTGGTAGATAACAGAAGCATTCATATGTACAAGGACAAAATTAAGGCCGTTTGCTTGGATCCAGTTCCTTGTGGCTGATGGGTGGGGGGGGGAGATCAGAAGCCAAGCATGGTTGCCATCCTGCTGGGATAGAAGAGCCTGTCTCAAGAAAGAGCTAGCAGGGGTCTCTCTGGTGAAGGCCAAAGTCTGTCCAGCAGGTGCCAACATTTGGGTAAACCTAGCCTTCCACATCACAAAGTCCTCTAGCCAGACGAATGACTTTGAGCTTGAATCTTTGGCAGATAACTTGGAAGCCATTCTCAACAAAAACCACACACCCCAACATGGCTTGTTCTTCTCTTCCTGATGGCTAGAACATCAATATTCAAAGTCCATAGATTCAACCAGAGATTAGGAGGGGCAACATCATGGAAAATGGGCTGCTTAGGAATTATGCAAGCTGAAATGTTTCCAGGTTCTGAAGAAACCAGAAGCTCTCACAGGCCAGGAGATGTATATGCTTGGACTCGAGAAAATGAGCTTCTACAGAACAAATGGGCTCTTTTCTTATTGCCTAAGAACAGACTGACACAGACCTTCCCACCTTCTGCTCCCCTAAGGGCTGCCTCGAGACAGGACTACCCATTTTGCCCAGGATCCCCACTGCAATGCACTGCGTAGAGACCCCAGACTTGATGGGACATTGCCGAAGGTCAGACCCATGATTTGCCACGAGCAGGGGGTGCAGTTTTGCTTCCTAAGGCAAACCTTGGACTGATTCCCATTACCATCTCACTCCGTAGTAGTCCCAGGAAAAGCCAGCTCCATGTCTCCAGAGCCTCACCAACCAGACCAGGAGGGCAGCAAACCAACAGCTGTCTCTTGGCTGTTTCTGAAAACCAGCTGGTCACAAGATAGCATGGCTGGCAAGTTGCCATAAAGCTGTATGAAGATGGTGTTATTTTGAGGGGAAAGGTTAAGTATACCGTTGAATTGATCTCCAGGCATATATGATACCTTTAAGCCTTCTCGTAGTGTGTTTAGGTTATGTTAAAGATTATGGTAACATTACAAATTGATCTGGAATCTTTTAACTGTCTCAAAAATGGAGAAGTAATCAGACACCAACATTAAAATTATGGTTAGCAAAAATATGGAATATTGTAAAATGGTTAGGATTATTGAATATATTAAAGAGACAGATGAAAAAAAATTAAATAGGGAAATTTCAATGACAATGAGGAACCATTTATCCAGTTTTTGAAGGTTAGATTTTATATGGATACGAACTGATACATCATTTCAAATGAGTTGCAACCATAGAATAATTGAACTCAGTTCGAAAGAGCAGCACGTGAGTTGTTTAGGCCGTGCACTTTAAAACACTGTAAATATTTATGTTTAGACATGAAATATGTGATATTTGTACATTTTAAGGACACTGATTTTGAAACTATTGCTAATTATTGGTAATTCGAATACTTCACTGATATCTATGTTATTTATAAGGCTCCCTTCTCAGCTTGAGAATGCCTAGCAGATTTTGAATTATATTGGTGTGGACTCAAATTTAGAAATTTTTAAAATGTCAAATGTTAAAAACAGGGTTTTAAAAAAACAACCAAAGACAGCTGCCCCCACCTCCATCGTGCCAGGTACCCCTGGATGAGATGGTCATGAGAATCAGACGTCTCCAAGGATGGGTGGGGGAGGGAGGAGAGAGAGGGACTGCCACTCGGAGGCTCACCCTTCCCTCTTGCCCCTGGGAGAAATGTCCCTCTCCTCCTTCTCCAAGGGCATTCCGCAAGGAACCAGGGACGCCACTGCCTTCCATCCTCTCCGTGGCGCGCGGCCAAGGCTACCCCCGCCGTGCCCCGCCCTTCTAAGGCTGTTGGGTCGAGGACGCTGACGCCCCCTGGAGACTCCTCTTGAAGGGGGACTCCGGCGGTTCCGGGGCGCCCCCTCGGCCGCGGCGCATCTGGCAAGCCGCCCAGGGTACGCAGCTGCCCAGTCCCAGCGCGGAGGCCAGCAGGGCCGGGGGCCGGGCCTTCTTGTAGCGCCGCAGGGTCTTCTTCAGGCGCTGCCCATGCGCCATCAGGCGGAGCTCAGCCTGCGCCACGCCGCTGCCCAGGCGGCCCAGGCTCTCGGCGCGGTTGGCCATGCGCAGCTCGGCCTCGACGAAGACGCGGTGCAGCTGCTGGACGCGGCTCTCCAACTCCGAGACCAGCTGCCGCCGGCCTTCCGCCTCCAGCAGCCGCCGACGGGCTTCCGCCAGCTCCAGCGCGCCCCGCACCGCCGCCGGCAGCGACGACGAGGACGCGGCAGCCGCGCCGCGCACCTCCAGCTCCCGGCTGGCTTCCGACCTGCGCAGCGTCATGGCTTCGCCGGCAGGGGGTGCGCCGCCGCTGCCGGGCATCCAGGCGCGCGGCTTGGAGACTCGGATGGGCGCGCCGCTGCGCCTTGGAGACGCCGCTGGCGGTGCGCCTTGGGCGCCTCAGGCTGCCGTCCCGCGGGGCTAGGTAGGGTAGGAACCTTTTCAGCCCCGATTCTTCATGGAAGCGCTCCAGGAATTAGTGCTGCGGGGACCGGTGAGGCGCGCCTGCGGAAGGAGCTACGCTGGGCTAGTTGGCACAGCTAGATTTTTGCAGTGAAAGCAGGACGCTCCCGATCTGTTCTGTTCTCTGACAGTAGGGAACGGCTCCCAGCGCTCTTATAACGCGGGCGGAGAGGGCGGGAGGGAGGGTGGGTTGGCACTTGGCAGCGGGGAGCTGAGAGATGCTGCCCGGAGCCAGTCACAGAAGCTGCGAGAGCATCACTCACGCAACTAATCCCCGCCCGGTGCCCACCCCCAGCTCCTTCGGATGCTCATCCCTTCTCCCAGCCCATCCGCCCCCCGCCACGGTCTCTCCTCTCGTCTGGCCATTGCATCACCTTCCCACACGGCTGCCTGCGGGAGTGGGGGGACGACACTCTCTCGTTGCCCGTAGCCCCACTTGCACCGTCCTCCCCTTTCCTCTTTGGAACAACCCCATTCAACAGCTTGCCTGCCGCAAGTGACTCTCTGGCCACGCACATTGTCGCTCTGTTCTTTGGATGCCTGCCCCCAAACTCTCACACAACGCTACTGGAGCGTAACTTACCACTCTTTAGTGGATGTTTATTTAGCACCTTGCCCATGTGCTAGCTGGTGTACATCTACACGAGACCCACGAGGGAGGGATGCAGGAGAGAGCAGAGTTGGCAAATGTGCAGGGAGGCGACATTCGTTAGGTGTGCTGAGCGCACACACAGGCTCAACGCTGTCAACAGTGCACGCTCCTACCCAGGTGGACACCTCTTCCCTCACCGACAGGCACATTGACCTACGCAGGCTAGTCAAGGCACATGCAGCCCCAAACCGTGCTGGTTGCCCTGGGGCTGGTTTAAAGAAAATCTTAGAATACAACCCTTAGCGTAATTTCCCAGAAGTTCCACTGAACACAGAGACACTTACTTCTGAGTAAACATGCATCAGATTGCAGTGTCCAATTAATCATGTGAGCTTTCCTTGATTAATTAAACAATTAAGGCTGCAATCCTATACCCACTTACCCAGGAGTAAACCTGCGTGGGATTGCGCTGTGAATGTGCATATGTGTCCATATGAATATCTCCTAAGGACACCCCTATTTGTAGAAAGGGATGTATGGACAGCGGAGAGGAGGGCATTTGGTTTCAGAAAAAAAACTCAGGCAGAAAGATTCAAGGGGGTGGGCAATAGGAGGTGAAACACATGTGGGCAAAAAGCCAGCTAATCCAGGGGGATCAGATGCAACAGAGATCATCAGGGCCCCTGGACCTTTATTTCAGCAAGTGCCCATGGACAGCAGGGGAGTGGGGCAGAGGGCTCCAAATTGAAAGATATGGGGCAGAGATTTGGGGCTCCAAATGTAAGATTTGGGGCTCTAGCCCTAGTGGGCCTCCCTGTAACACATAACAGATACTTTGCACAGTCAGGTCTCATTTGTAACCGGTTTGCCTCTTTCAGCTTCATATGCATTTCAACCTGCTTTGGCTGAGCAGATTCTGCAGCAGCAGCAGCAGCAGCAGCAGCAACAAAGGATCCCGGCCGCCAGGCAAGCAAGGTGACCTGGAGAACGTGAGCGTTCCAGCCAGGCAAGGTGACCCAGTGCAGCTAAACCAGGCTGCAAGTGGAACCTGCTTATGCCGATTAATTTCCGCTTTTTGCCTCTCGGGCTGGAGATGATTCCAAATAGCGAACAGATGTATGTGGAGAAGCACATGGAGCCTTCTGGACACACTTAGTTAGTTACGATGTCGGATTGAGCTCAGGGAGAACTGGTTGTGCGTGTTTGCAGCAGAAGCAGAGTGCTGCCTACCAGCAATGCACCACGCTGACTGCCTGGTACCTACTGGCAGCCAGCAATTCTAACGTAGATTCATCCCTCTGTCTTGCATTTCCCCCAAATGCTTCAGCTGGGCCTGGGCTGCTTTATTGTGTTATTTTTTAGTGTGCCAGATGTACAGTTATTTCACAGCAGAATCCTAGGCATATTTACTCAGAAGTAAGTCCAACTCTGTCCAATGGGAATTGCTCCCAGCTAAGTCTGTATTTCTTTATTTATTTATCTTCCTGCAAGGAACCCAAGGTGGCTTACATAATCCTCCTCTCCATTTTATCCTCACAACAACCCGGTGAGGTAGGAGAGGCTGAGTGTCAGTGACTGGCCCAAAATCACCTAGTCACCTTCCCCAACCTGGTACCCTCTGTATGTGTTGGATGCTGGTTATGGATGATGGGAGTTGTAGTCTAACGCATCAGGTTAGAGAAGGCTGGTACATAGGATTGCAGCCTTAATGTAAGCCTGTTTCTAAAATATCTTATACGTCAGAGTTTGTCACTCTAGTACACACCTTTGCTTCAGAAAGTGTATCGCACACAAGGGCCAATTAGGATACCCATAAATGACTATACAAGGCCCGACTCGCTGTGGGATTTTTTTCCCCATAGGGTGAATCTAACCTTCTCGCCCCATTTCATGTTTGGAGTACTCAGAATCTGAGGCTGGCACTGCAGCCTCCCTGGCCCTGACACAGCAGGGGAGTCAGCTCCTGGGGCGTTTCCTGGAGAGTGAGGTCCTGGGGAGGTGGGAACCTCATGACCCCCTTCTGTAACGAGCTATCTCCCTGCTGTTTTAGCTCACGAGTCTCAGTCTCTGGGAACCTGGACCATGATGCCGCCTTTCTACCAATTAGTGTGGAGGATAAATAAAACCTGGGAATTACTCTTCTGCAAGAGCAGCTCCCATTTCTTTTAGTGGGGTTTCCTCCAGAAGAGAAAATTCTTAATGTAATGTAAGCCTTAATGTTACCTGTTTCCATATATATTATATGTCAGAGTTTGGAACACAGGGGTGGGGTGTGTGTGCAGCTCTGGGACTTTAGCGAAAAGGAAGTCAGAGAGTATGAGGAAAATAATCAAGCAGAGGCAGGATACTTCTTTTCTGTTCTTTGACGGGGTTTCCTACTTCACGTTAGCAGTTCCAAATGGTAACACTTCTTTGCAGGATGGTTTACATTACTAACTAAACACTAAACAGGTGTTGTTTTTTAAAATTTTATCATCTTTTATTTTTTTTTATTAAACAGTTACATTTCAGCCGGCTAGAGATCTTCCCCTAAAGCTCAGTGTGTCTTACAAGTTGAACCTCTCCAGTCAGAAGCAAGCCCCGCTAAGCTCAGTGGAACTTGTTCTCAGGTAACTGCATTGCCTTGGTAGCCATGCCCTGTAAACCTGGTGAGATTTTATTAGTGACTTGCTTGTTTCTTTTGCATGTCTGTGATGGAGTTCTCAAGCAGAGTGATAGCTCCTTTGAGTAGAAACAACAGAAAAGCAGGATATAAATATGCAAACATATGGACTATGGATTCTCCTGGGGGTGGGGGGGTGGCTATGGGAACGGCTTCATTTCAGAATCTGCCACTGTGCCACTGGCTGCCTTTAATGGCACCTACTTGTCACCTGAGGTGGATGCTTCAGGGGTTAAACAAGAAAGGATTAGGGTGCAATCCTATGCGTGTTTAGACAGAAAAAAGTCCTACAACTCCCAGCATTCCCCAGCCAGCCATGCTGGGGCAGGCTTCATGGGCAGGACATTACAGGCAGGTCTGCTTCTTTCACTCAGCTTGTCGTTCAGCATCTCTGGTCCCTTCACTTTACGTAGAATGAGGATTCAGCCGGTGTTGGACATCTAGCTAGTCCAACCAGCTGACAGTGACCATAGAAGGATCAGCATGGGCTGGCGTGTGCAATGTCCCCGTCAGGACCGGCCCTACCATTAGGCAGAGTGAAGCACCCACCTCAGGCGGCATATACCGAGGGGCGGGAAATGGCAGTGAGGTGCTGGAAAACAGAGCTGCATCATGTGCTACTCAACCTGCCTCGTGTCTAATAAGCTAGCCTGCCTGCCCTCAGGCGCAATGAAAGAAGCTGTTTCCTTGCAAGTGTTGAAGTAACATTCAACTGCCAATGCAGTCTAGTCCGCTTCTGTACATAGAATTTGTGGGGGGGGGGGGGGAGTGGGACACGCCATCTTGTCCTTCACCTCAGGCAGCAAAATATCTTGGTACCTATGGAGATCTACTGAGGTTCCCCCCCCCGCCCAGTAATTTTTAGTTCTTCTTCGTGGTCTCTGTGCATCACACATATGGGCTCTGCGCCTGCGCTGAGCTTCCTTCGGAAATTCTTTAGCTGAGGCGAACTGGGCGGGAGCCCCTCCCCCATCGTGCCTGCTCCTCAGCACGGCTCCCGCCCATTCCCTCAGTTCCTCTTCGACCGCCTATTGCTATAGTCTTTCTTCGAGGTTCTCCATTCTTCTTCGGCTGAGTATAGAAAAAATAGTATTTTTTCCTCTACTTTTTCCTCACAACTTTACTCCTTTCTCCTCCACTCTTTGTCCTATAAAAAAAAAAAAATAAAAGATTATCCTCGTTGTTCTATTGTCCTATACCTTTTCTTCGGCCTAATCTCCTTTCAAAGCTTTTCCTCTTCTTTAGAATGGCTCTTAAAGCCCCCTTTAGGAAGTGCTCTGGCTGTAAGGCTAAATTGCCTCCGGCTGATGGGCATTCTCTATGCCTTATTTGCTTGGGCCAAGAGCATATTGTAGAAAAATGCAAGCATTGCCAGGCATTTACGAAGCCTACGAGGAAACAGAGGGCCTTAAAGCTAAAGACCTCTCTCTGGCAGCAGACACTATCTGCAGCAGGCCCCTCTATGCCTCGGGCAACCACATCTAAGGTGGCTACACCTCAGTCTGAAGCCCAAGGAGAAACCACCTCCCAGCAAAAGAGCAAGAAAGCTAAAAAACGCTCTAGGGAGGAAGGGAAGGAAAGAGATGTCGCCAAGGCAAAAAGCCCAAAACATGGCCGACCTCTCTCAAAGCCTGCAACTCCCGCCCATTCGACAGGGAGCCGCGCGGTGTCGGCATCACCGGAGAGGATCGAGAGACCAGCTTCGAGCTCGTCTCACCGATCAAAATTGCCATCGACAGGCAAGGGACAGACCTCTGCACCTCCGTCTCCCCAGAAATCCAAGGGATCTTCGGTGCATGTCGTGTCTATTTCGGACGGGGAGATATTAGAATCCCCAACGCCGGTCCCAACAGTCTCTCCGAGAACAGAGAGCGCACGCCCGCCACGGCGTTCCGTCTCGTCGACACCTCCTCGACACCGAAGCGGGAGGTCCCTCTCGAGATCGATGTCTTCGTCTTCGCGCTCCTCTTCGCATCGATATGCGCGTACTTATCGAAGGGACGATGTACGCCGCCAGCAGCGCCACACTCCTCCTCGGGACCGAAGGGAGAGAGAAAGCGCCGACATCGATGCAGGAAGGGACCGACGCGATCGATCTCGATCTCGATCTCGGCAACACCGTAGCTCTCCCGATGTCGTCCGCCGTCGTCGAGATCGAAGCAGCTCTTTCGATGACGACCACAGCTCTCGATCTCGATACCGTCGATCCCATGATCGGTCCCGACGTCGCCGCAGCCCTCTCGAGATCGAACGCCGCCATCGCCGCAGGGAGAGTTCCGTCGACATCGATCGTCGGTCTCGGTCTCGTCGCCGATCTACCGACACCGAGCGCTCGCCTCGACACCGAAGCCCGCTCGATGTCGAACGTCGCGATCGACGCCGTACAAGTCCAGCCCCAGCAAAAAACCCAGGAAAATCAGTGGCAAAGACAAAGCACTTAAGTGCCACTGCTAAAACAAAAGCACCACCAGCGGAATCCTCTTCAGACATGCCTTATTCAGAAAGTGATTCTGAGTTGTCAGGCCTGCCCGATACCTCTCCTGATCTGCAAGTAGAAGCCCAAACGTCCACTTCCCCAACAGAGGACTTGGGTACTTTCTCTGATCACATTATGAGGATGACCGCGGCACTGGGGATCGAGACACAAACTGAAGAGCCAGAGATGGAAGACCCAGTATACAGTTTCATCCTGGCCACACAGACATCTCCCACGCTGGTCCCATATTTGCCCTACTTATTAAAAACTGTGAAGAACACGTGGAAGACCCCAACGGCAATTCCACCAGTGGGCAAGAGACTGGAGTCGCTCTACAAGGTGCAACCGGAAGGGGTAAAATTCCTATTTTCGCACCCAGCACCAAATTCCATCATTGTGGAATCAGCCCAGTCTTCGTCCTCTAAGCAACACTCTACCCCTACAGACCAGGAGGGGAAGAAGTTGGATACCTGTGGCAGGCGTATTTACGCGTCCGGTTCCCTGGGGTTAAAGGTTAGCAACTACCAGGCGATCATGGCGCGCTACCAGCACTTCTTAATAGAGAAGTTGGGAAACATTTGTGACGACCTGCCAACAGAGAGGAGGGACCTAGCACGGACGCTACAAGCGGAGGCTATGAGCATCTCGACGATGCAAATGAACAACGCGAGGCATCAGACAGACTGCCATGCAAGGTCCCTCATTGGTGCCGTCGCCTTGAGACGCCATGCATGGCTCCGGTCAACAGCGCTAAATAATGATGTCAAGGCCAGAATAGAGAACCTCTCATTTGATGGTGAGGGTCTCTTTAATGAGAAAACGGACGACTCATTAGATACCGCTCAAAAGGCCAAAGTATCTGCACAAAAGATGGGTCTTGGGAACCTACCGCGGCAAAAACAATTCAAACCGCGGCAGTGGACCAGGTTCTCTGCTCCTTCAACTCCTTTCCGACCAAGGTACCACCAAAGAGGACAAGACACACGTTCTCAGGACAGACAGACTGCTGGAGCAAGGAGACCTTTCCAACACACGAGGTACCAGGGTACTAGGAGGACTGGGGCAGCAGGCAAACGTCGCCTTTGACTCCTCCGCCATACCCAAAAAGGAATATCAACTGGACTTGACAAACAAACTGGCTATGACAAATATACTGGACGTGACAAAACCACCAAATTTGGCAAACCCAAAGGACATGACATTAGAGCCAAAGCAAATAGTGTCCTACACAGACAGACTTGCCGCATACCTCCCGTCGTGGCACACCATCACGACGGACCGCTGGGTCCTCAAAATCATCCAGCACGGGTACCAGATCGAGTTCGACGTCCTCCCCCCCTTTCCTCGGCATCAGTACCACACAGCCCACTCCACCATTGTTGGAGGAGGTGGACGCTCTGTTGCAGAAGGGCGCCATCCAGCCTGTCCACCCACGTCGCCTCCAGGAGGGGCTCTATTCTCGGTACTTCACAGTGTCGAAGAAGGGAGGAGGACTTCGACCGATCCTAGACCTCCGACTTGTCAACTTCTTCATAACAGCAAAGAAGTTCAGAATGGTCACCATCCAGTCGATACTGCCTCTACTTCGCAAGATGGATTGGTTCGCGTCGATAGATTTGCAAGATGCATACTTTCACATCGCCATTCATCAAGACAGTCGGAGGTACCTGCGGTTCAAAATAGGAGACGAGGCGTACCAATTTGTGGTTCTTCCCTTCGGCCTCTCCACCGCTCCAAGGGTGTTCACAAAGTGCATGGCGGCAGTCTGTGCGAATCTACATGCCAGGGGGATTCGGATCTTCCCGTATCTCGACGATTGGCTGGTCGTGGACTCGTCAAGACTTCGCCTCAAGTCAGCTCTTCGCACAACACTGAACCTGCTCGAAGAACTAGGCTTGTGTCTCAACGCCAAAAAATCAATACTAACTCCTACCAAAAAAATTCAGTTTATAGGAGCGCTACTGGACTCTGTTCACGAGCGAGCGTACTTACCCCTAGACAGAGTGGAGAAGGTACTCTCCATTGCCAAATCAGTATATCGCGCCACAACCAGCTCAGCAAGGACGATCCAACGCCTTCTTGGGCACATGGCATCAACAGTGCAGGTTGTGTGTTATGCGCGTCTACACATGAGGACTGTCCAAAACTGGTTTATCCGTACATACAATCCTCAAAGACAGTGTCCTTCGGTTCGCCTCTCCATTCCAAGGAGCATCAAGGCGACACTCCTATGGTGGTCAGACAGAAGAAATCTTGTACAAGGTGTACCATTTCATCCGTTGAAACCAACAAAGATTCTGACAACGGATGCCTCCCTCCTGGGCTGGGGAGCGCACTGTACAGGACACACAGCTCAGGGCACTTGGAATCCTATAGAGCGCAAAATGCATATCAACATGCTAGAACTGTTAGCAGTGTGGAAGGCCATGAAGGCACTGGAGTCACACCTGCACAATCAACACATCCAGGTAGTGACAGACAACACGACCGTCGTTGCCTACCTCAACAAACAAGGGGGAACGCGGTCGTTGAGATTGTCGAGGCTGACCCTCAGAATTTACAATTGGACAATTCGAAGATCCATCTCCCTCGCGGGCAAAGACAACACATTGGCAGACACACTCAGCAGAGTGTCATTGCAATCCCACGAGTGGCAGCTGGATCCAGAGATACGCCATTGGATCTTCTCAATCTGGGGTCATCCACAAGTAGACCTTTTTGCCACCTCGGAGAACACTGCATGCCGCCTTTTCTGCAGCAGAGCAGCGTCGGATCCAGACTCCATTACAGACGCCTTTATGATGCAGTGGTCGGGGCGTCTATTTTACATCTTCCCACCTCTCCCTCTGTTGACACGGGTCGTCTCGAGAGTCTGGACCGACAGGACGGACTGCATCTTGATAGCGCCGTGGTGGCCCAGGCAGCCGTGGTTCCCTCAACTTCTGCACCTCTCCAGAGGGGAATACCGGTCGCTTCCAATCATCCCAACGCTGCTAACGCAAGCACAAGGCAAGATTCAGCACCCGGACCTAAAGAGCCTCTCCCTCATGGCATGGAGGATTCGACACTGATGGTACAAAACATGCCGATAGCCATCCGTAGTATCTTGCAAGCTGCCCGCAAGCCATCTACAAGGGCGTCTTATGCTAGAAAGTGGATAGGTTTTACGAACTTTGTGACCCAGTTGGGGCAGGACCCAAAAACTTGCCCAATTCAAACAATTTTAGAGTACTTGCACACACTGATGCTGAGAGGCTTAAAATTATCGTCAATAAGAGTGTATCTGGCAGCAATTTCAACCAATAGACCTTATACCACCACAGGAACAGTCTTCACTCACCCGTTAATAAAACAGTTCCTGAAAGGCCTGCGAAACATCATCCCTCCAGTCAAAAACTTGATACCGGGCTGGGACTTACCACTAGTGTTGCGTGCTCTCCAGCAGAAGCCATTTGAACCGCTTGCCACCATAGACCACCGCTTGCTGACATGGAAAACAGCTTTCCTGGTCGCCATCACGTCAGCAAGAAGGTCAAGTGAACTCTGTGCACTAAGAGAAGACTCTCCCTATATGGTCTTCCATAAAGACAAAGTAATTGTCAGGCCTGATTCTTCTTTTGTCCCAAAAGTGGTGTCTGAATTCCATACCAACCAAGACATAGTCCTTCCAGCATACTTCCCAAACTCAACTACCGACTTGGAGAGGAAGATGCATGCACTAGATGTGCGACGTGCCCTGGCTTTTTACAAAGATCGAACTGCCACGTTCAGGCAAACATCGCAGCTATTCGTCTGTTATGGCGGCAAATCAAAAGGTCAGCCTGTGTCCAGACAAAGATTTTCAAAATGGATTGTAGAAACAATTACTCTCGCATACCAGATAGCGCACAAAGAGTTGCCTGGTTCAGTGAGAGCACACTCAACCCGAGCGCAGTCTACGTCCGTGGCGTTTGGAAAAGGCATCCCTCTACCAGAGCTATGTAGAGCAGCCACCTGGTCCACGCCATCGACATTCATAAGACATTATAGACTTGACCTTCGAGCTCGGGAAGCAAACGCCTTTGGCCGGGCAGTTCTCTCATCGGTGTTGCAGTGATGTGGGCCGCCGTCCCGCCACCGGTAAGTCAGCTTGTTACTCTGCCCATATGTGTGATGCACAGAGACCACGAAGAAGAAGGACAGGTTGCTTACCTGTAACTGTAGTTCTTCGAGTGGTCATCTGTGCAGTCACACAACCCACCCATCCGTCCCCGCTCGGCGTCATTATCGATTTCGATGGACCTGCCAGTGGAGACTGGGTGCGTCGCTCCAGTTCATTATGTTATGAATATGTTATTTAGTGTAATCCCATGACAAACAGGGGTTACACCAACGTGTATCTCTCGGTTCATGGGGCCGCAATAGGCGGTCTCAGGGAACTGAGGGAATGGGCGGGAGCCGTGCTGAGGAGCAGGCACGATGGGGGAGGGGCTCCCGCCCAGTTCGCCTCAGCTAAAGAATTTCCGAAGGAAGCTCAGCGCAGGCGCAGAGCCCATATGTGTGACTGCACAGATGACCACTCGAAGAACTACAGTTACAGGTAAGCAACCTGTCCTAACAGAAGAAGACAGTTTAGGAATATTCATAAAAATCCTCTGTGTATATCCTAGAACAGGCGTGCAGAACCTAAAGCCCCGGAGTAAAATCCAGCCCTCCGGGAGTCCCAGTCTGTCCCTACAAGGTACCCTACATAGATATGCCCCTTTCCCTGGCCATGCCCCCTTTTCCCCAGGCTACCGATGGTTTGGTGGTCTCCCTGCTTTTGTGGAAGTTTTACCTCATTCTGAAAGGTTGAAATGCCTCTCCTGACACTTAGTGGCGGAAAGAGCTTTATGCTAAAATCTGCTGGTATTTCTGGGCCCGGCCCTTTTGCCTTCAGTCCCAACCCTTTTGCCTTCGGCCCCACCACCACTGGAATGTGGCCCCCGAGAGCTTCTCTGAAATAGAATTCGGCCCTTGGGCTGAAAGGTTTCTACACACACACGACACAGAGGGTGGCACATCCCACATCGCAAGAATTACCGAGATAATTTCATTCATTTATTTATTGCATTTATACCCTACTCTTCAGCCAGAAAAGGCTCTCTCAGAGTGGCTTACAAAGATTAATAATAAGACAGTCCCTGCCCCCAGGCTCACAATCTAAAAGACATGACACAAAAGGAAAAGGGATTGGGAGGGAAGAGGAAGAATGCAACGCACTTTGAACATGCTAGAAATGCTGTGTAAGTGCTAAATATTACATGCGTCAGCAGATGGTGTGTTATTTTCTACATTGTGGAAGTGCTCTCAGTGTGGGCAAAAGTGAAAACGTGGACGTGGCTCTGACAGCCTAATCTTATACATGTCTACTCAGAAGTAAGTCCCACTGAGTAAGTCCTTACTCCCAGGTAAGTATGTGTAGGACTGCAGCCAGAGGAATAGGCAACCTGGTACCCTCCATATGTTTTGGATGACAACTCCCATAAGCCTTAGCCAGCACTGTCAATTGTCAGGAATTCTAGGAGTTGAAGTACAAAACTTCTGGAGGGCACCCAGTTGTTTTACTACCCTGCAAACAGAGGCTGCTTGCACTACCATGAGATGAAAAGGTGAGGCAGTCATCTCGGGTGACCAGAGTCAAGGTGCCCTCAAGGTCAGCAATACGAGGAACAGACAGGTTTGACCTGAGGCACAATCCACAGGGCTGTTCTCCCTTGCAAGCCCCAATGAAATGACTGCAGGGGTGTGCCGGTGGCCTGTGCCCCACATTAATTGGTAGGAGGGAGAATGCCATTTGAACTGTCCACCCTGTCTCCCTGCAAGACTATTAAAAAAATAAAAATAAAAGATGTAACGTAACATGCTAGGACTTTGCTCCAATCAGCCACCGTGAGCAGAACAGATGCTTTAATTAGCAGCCAGCTCACCCTATGCTGAAGATGCTCCCAGGTCCCTTGCCAGAGCGTCATCCACCTGGGGGCTCAGCCCCCAAGAAGCAGCGTTAACGTCAGCAACTGCTGCCTTAATGCGCTCTTGGCTGCATAGCTCTGTTTGCTGACCAATAACGCAGCCTCTCTCTCTCCCTCTAGGATGCAGAGCATCACTCGGACAGCAGATGTGTCTACGGCTGTCTCTTGTCAGAGCTTACAACCTGCAGGCAGCAATTGTAGGGTGACATTCTGGAAGGGTAATAGTCCTGGAGAGACAAGGACCCTAACAACATACACATAGTCATACACACACGGACACACCCCAATGTTACAAGTACGGGAGAGAAAGATAAATAGAATCTGCTCTCCTTTTAAGTTGCCACAAATGTGTCAGTGGCGCCATTAGTGCAGCATTTGGGGGCAGAGGCCCAGGGCCCCTCTTAGCAAAACGAGCAGGAGGGGGGGCCCAAATGCAGAAGGCCTAGCTTATCACCTTTTGAAGGAAGTGAAATAATATCTATTCCCTTCTAAAAAGGAGTCCCCAGTAAGATCATTAAGTCCAGAGACTACTGCCCCACTGCTTGGGGTGAATAGAAACATAAATTTAGTGGGGGGGGGGATACAAATTCCACGCTTGAGATTATTAGGAAAGGGACTGAAAATAAAACTGCCAGGATCCTGCTGTTTACTGCATCATACTGCACACAGATCTATGGTGCAGCCACATTTGGAGTGGGGTATATAGTACTAGTTGCCCCAGTATCAAAAACAGAGGCTTTCTTAGGCAGCAGTCCTCTAAGGCTGGAGCCCTGAATCCCTGGGAGGCCACCTGCCCCACCACCCTGCCATCCAGGGGCACTTGCAGAAATAAAGGTCCAGGGGCCCTGCTGATCTCTGTTGCATCTGATCCCCCTGGACTAGCTGGCTTTTTGCCCACATGTGCTTCATTTCAGGCCTGTGGCTTACGCTGGCTCAGCTTGTCTGAGCGTGGAGAGCTAAGCAGGGTCAGGCCTGGTTATTACTTGGATGGGAGACCCCCTCCTCTAGTTTCCTGCATTGAGCAGGGGGTTGGACTCGATGGCCTTGTAGGCCCCTTCCAACTCTATGATCTATTTATTTATTTAATTATTTAATACATTTTTATACCGCCCAATAGCCGAAGCTCTCTGGGCGGTTTACAACAGTTAAAATCATAAAATGCAATATAAAATATAAAATTTAAAACCACAGATTAAAAACAAACAGCAGAGCTAGCAGCAGCAGTTACAATAATGGAATTAAAAACAAGTACAAGATTAAAATGATTAAGATGATTAAAATGATCTTCAGCTGCCCCTCCCTTGAATCTTTCTGCCTGAGGTTTTTTTCTTCTTCCTGGAATCAAACGCCCTCCTCTCCCCTGTCCATGCATCCCTTTTTACAAATAGGAGTGTCCTTAGGAGACAGGGTCCTTTACAGACTTTAGAGCAGATGTAAATTAGCATATGCAAATTTGTGCTTGGGGGGTGGGCTGTGGGCCTGAGCCCTGGATCTTTTTGGTACCTAGCACCACCCCTGCCCCAAAAGGATGCCACAGAGCTAGAAAAGGTACAAAAAGGGGGCAAGCAGAATGATCAGGGCATTGGAGCACCTTCCCTACAATGCAAAGCATTAGAGGCCTTTTTAGTTTGGGGAGGGGAAGACAACATGGAGTGTGGGGGGGACATGATAGAGCAGTGTTCTCCAACCTTGGGCCCCCAGATGTTTTTGGCCTACAACTCCCAGCATGCCCCAGCCAGTTATACTATGCTGGCTGGGGCATGCTGAGAGTTGTAGGCCAAAAACATCTGGGGACCCAAGGTTGGAGAACACTGTGATAGAGGTTTACAAAATTAGGCACGGTGTGAAGAAAGTGGAAAAAGAGATCTTTTTCTTCCTCTCTCGTCCATCATACCTGAACTCTAGTTCGTCCAATGAAAATGATTGCCGGTAGATTCAGGGCAGTTCAAAGGAAGCACTTCTTCAGACACACGGAATTCATTTATGGAACTCATTGCCACAAGATGCAGTGGTGGCCACTGGCTTAAATGGCTTTAAAAGAGGATCAGACAAATTTACCCAGGAGAGATCTGCCAAGTGCTATTAGTCAGAATGATGGCTGTATGGCAGGGGTGGGGAACCATTTTCAGCCCCGGGGCCATATTGGTCCCTCCATATTGGGCCGGAATGTCGGGGGCCACATGCCAGCAGTGGGTGGGGCCACCACCCAAAGGGGGTAGTGGAACCACTCCTGGAATGCACCCCCTCCCACACATTTTCACACACTCACACATCGTAGATACACATACCATTCACACACACCCCATTCATACACACAAGCCCCCCCACACACACCTTTTTCAGTCCCATGCACAAAGCATTATCCTACAGTGGCAGGCATAGGTGACTTTGGGCCAGTCACTGACTCTCAGCCTAACCTACCTCACAGGGTTGTGAGGATAAAACGGAGAGGAAGAGGAGGATTATGTAAGCTGCCTTGGGTTCCTTGCAGGAAAAAAGGCGGGGTATAAATATAATTAATAAATAGATAGATAGATACTCGGGTGTACAGTGGGAAAAAAGTAAGCAGAGGGGAAAGAAATGCAATAATAATAACAATAATAATAATGACTGTTAATTATGTTAAAACTTAAATGTATGTAAATAATTACTGTGACCATTCACATAGCAGTGTTGATAAGAACACAAACACCCTGATGTTGATAAATCAATTAATACCTGTATTAATTAAATAGCATACCCCCCATTCTAGTCTGCCACCTAGTGGATGCAGGCCTCCAACTCAATTTCTTCTTCGTTTCTATGCTCTCCTTGGATTGAGAGCATAATTCGTTCCGGAAACGTGCTTGTATCCAAAACACTTATATATCAAAACGAAATTCCTCCAAAAAAATTTGTACAGAGATTTTTAATTTAAGCCGTACTACAGTACTTGTATTGCAAGACGTCGCTTGTATATCAAGTAAAAAAAATTTAAATATTTAAAAAATTGCTTGTCTTGCAAAACGCTCTCAAACCAAGTTACTTGCAATCCAAGGTATTACTGTATTGCTTTCTGAAGCTTCTTTCGTCTCAAACGATCCGAAAGCTCTTGATTTACTTATTACATTTCTATACTGCCCAATAGCCGAAGCTCTCTGGGTGGTTCACAACAATTAAAACCATAAAATACAACTGGGTTAGTTAACGAGGCCCAACCATGAGAAAGTTCAGTAGCATTGCCCCTTTTTGATAGGTGGATAAGCAAAAATATGCAGAAATCTCAAGCAGCATTTTCAGAGACCAAGGAGCAATTTTCCCTCAAGGTCACATGCAAGTCAATAGCGCAGCCCAGATACTCGGCCATGTGACTCTCACGGGTTCTACCATAGAGGATGCCTTCCTGCCGGTGCTGTGATGTGCATGTGTTTCCTGCAGTTCCAGGGTGCCACCACTTAATTTTTTTCTTGGCAGGCAGAAATCCAACAGGTGTAGCTGTAAGTGTTGTGGTTTTGCCTGCAATGCAGCTGTTACAGGCTAGAAGCCTCAGACAGAGGGTGGAGTAGGGGGAGGGCAATAACTGTACTGCTGTTTGGTAAGGAGGCCTGAGTCGGGGACGCTCTCTCTGACAAGTAGACCTGGGTAACGCCTAAAGCCTAGAGAGGCCATTGGCCAGCAGCTCTTACAGGATGGAGGCAGCCCAGCGCCCCTCCTCCCTATAGCTGTAGGATGTGTCTGCAATGGTGCCATTATATGTGAGATATAACCTGAGCCAGGGTTTATCAGGGCTTAGAGACAGAACCAGTTCTGAATGCCAGAACTCAGACCTGGAGCATAATAATATAATGGAGGCGGCGGGGTGAGTGGGTTGTGTGTTAAAGTATCGGACTAACACCAAGGAGATCCAGGTTCAAATACCCCCCCTTCAGCTAAGAAGTCCACTGGGTGACCTTGGGACTACCATTATATCTCAGCCTAGCCTACCTCGCTGGGTTGTTGTGAAGATGAAATGGGACTGGGGAGAGAACTATATACATTGTTTTGAGCTCCATAGGGGAAAGGGGAAATATAAATATTATAAATCGATAAAAAGAGCCTGTGTGCTTCTCCCAGAATAGAGTCAATTCTGAGTAACAGCTGGATTTTATCAAGTGTTTCTGCCTTTCTTGCTCCCACCAGGTCTATGGGTAGCTCCAGGTGAAACCCAAACCGTCACATCACCTAATGTCTGCAGAGGCTCTTCCTCCCCCATTCAATCTCAAGCCTGTGACCATGCAAACACGATGACTTCAAAATCAAGTCACTTCTTGTATCTCTCTCTAACTCGCCTCCCACACACACACACACTCACACACACACTCTACATCCCACCTGGTTTGTTTTTTTTTTTTTTTGGTAACATCTTGCCTGATGGAGAGATCTGGAGATCTTGTACGCTTGCACACGATTTTTGTGTCCTTTGGGTTGGCCTAATAAAGGTATTACACTAATATGGATTTTGGATTTCCCCCCCTTATGACCAACAGAGCAGCATTTGCTTATAACAAACAAAAACACATTTACATGGGCGTAAGACTAATTGAACAAGGTGGGACATAAATCTGCCTAAAGTGTGTAAGATTGGGCAGCACCAAGTAGTGACCTCTGAGCATGTGCTGATGCCATTTGTCACTGCTTACATAGCCACGCCGCCCACACTGCCTTTCTTCCTGCCACTGCCACCATCCCAGTGTTGACCTAAGGGGAGGCAGATGATGTCTATGTCAGTGGGGCTCCTTAGCCATTGCAGCTTTCATTCTGAGCTTTACATGAGCTGTCCATCGAGCTCCATGATGGTGAACCTATTTTGGAGATGGAGTACAGCACCATGGATAGCTCCTATAAAGCTCAGAATAAAAGCTGCAATGGATGAGGAGCCCCACTGACACAGGAGTCACCAGCCTCCCCAGAGAGATCGGCATGGGTCTGAGACTGAAGATCCAAATGGCACCCACACAAATGTTAATTAACGGGACACAATCCTCTGGGAAGTTCTGCTACATGCTCTTGTGCAGCTCACACTAGTTTCAATGGTGCAAGAAGGCTTGCCAGGGGATTGTGCCTTATGAGTCACGCCTGTTTATCTTCCACTTGGCCATTCTTAATGGTGCCTCAGGTCTGGGCTGTCTTGGGGATTCTTCCCTCCCCCCCCAACGGTTTTCCTAAAGATTATTTACTTCTGCAAACCTTGGTGGTTCCCCCAAGGCTGATGATAACCCCCTCTTGTGCGTGGGTGGTGCCATTTTGGGCTACGTAAAGATTCACCTTTTGAGTTTGGGAAGGGAATTATGATATCGGGCTATTACCTGCACACTGCAAATGCTGAGTAGGTGAAGGAATGATTTCCATTTCATTTCTTGCAGTTAACAACAATGTATGCAATACAATAAAATACAAATACAATAGAAACAGCACAAAATTTCAATACAAAATTTAAAACAATATTTAAAACAATTTCAGCAACTAAATAAGTTCAGGTGGCTCTCCCCCAAAGCAGTGCCTCCCAAATTGCAGCTCCAGCCTTGCTTATAAGGTCTGGAGCAGATTAAATAATGCCTTTGAGCATGGACAGAGTGTTTTCCACTAGCTGCAGCCTTCCCCCAACCTGGTGCCCTCCAGCTGTTTTGGACTTCAATTCCCATCAGCCCCAGCCAGCATAGCTGATGGTCAGGAATTCTGGGCATTGTAGTCCCAGACTTCTGGAGGGCACCAGCCTGGGGAAGGCTGCAAATAAACTACTAAGTAAACTGCAAGAAGTCCCCCGCAAATCTGGGATTAGAGGGGGGAAATCTGTTGCTGTTAATTACCCGCCATCATGATTTCGTTTGATTTTCGAAGTTCTGCGAAGAGGTTCTCCGAGTCCGAGGAACGAGAGATCATGGCTGGGGGCGGACCCAACTTCCCCAAATGGGCGCGGCGCGGCGGCATTGCCACAGCCTCCCAAGGGAGCACTTTTGCCTTCTGGAGAAGTGTGTCCTTTAAGGCAGCCCGTAGCGTTACGTATTTTCACCTGGGCTCAGGTGAGGGAGGGGCCCCGGACGCCGTTCACCTGGCTGGGTAGGTAATGCCAAGGCGGGGCTGGGGGGAACTATTCACCGGGGGGGGGGAGAAGGGATCCCCGTGGGGCTGAGGGAAGGCGAGCGCGTCCCCAGGGGACACTTCAGTGGGCTGGGGCCACCCCGACACCTCCCTCTGCAAGGACTAGGCCCTGCCCAGGTGTTAAGGGTGACACCACCCCCTCGATGCCTCCTCGCCCCTTTACTTCCGCCCGTGCTGCTCCCCTTCCCCGTTCTTTGGGTGGATCCCATCTCCTCCTCCTCCATCTCCTTCCACTCCCAGGCTCCCCCCGGGAATCTTCCTCGTTTGTGGGAGGAGGGCATAAAAACAAAAGGCTGAAGCCAGACCTGCCTTGAGGCGCTTGGCTGGCGGAGGTGTGCCACTTGCATGGAGAGCTCCCCCAAGCTGAGTTACAGGTAATCTGTTGGGGTTTTGTTTCGTTTTCCCCCCCTTATACAAAAAAATAAGGAAGTGTTCTTTTTCCCCTCCCGTATACGAAAATAAGGAAATGTCCTTCTCCCACCCACCCCTTATACAAACATAGGAAATGTCCCAATCGTATTTTATGTAGATTAATAGTCGAGGTCCTATTGATCTCATGGCCTGTGGGACTTTCTCTCAAATAAACACGTTTAGGATGGCAGGTTTAAATGTAGAGGCTTATCCGAGGCCTTTTATTCTGGGGGTAGATTTATTCTGAGATTGAGTCCCTATCTCAGAGTCAGGGTTTGACTGCCTGTCACCCCACCTCCTTTTCAGATGAGATGATTGAAAGTACTGTTGATTTCACTGGGGTTGCTCTTGAGGAAGAATGTTCAGGCTTGTAATCTTTGGCATAGAGCTTTATTGGTGTCTTCAGTTTGGAAGTTTAGCTAGCTAGCCTGATGCAGGGCTGTCTGAACGTCAGTTCCTGTCACTTCTACAACCCACCCTGTACTAGTGCTATAACCCGCTACTCAGTCTACCCAATCCAGATTACCAGTACTCTTTAACATATTTGCACACACTTTGTTTTGCTTGCTCGCTTTCTCTCTCTCTCTCTCTCTTTCTTGGAGCAAGCATACAACTTTCCTTGAATTGCAAGTGTAGTCCCCAAAAGAGGTTTACTCTGGTTCTCTGCAGATTTCCTGGAATGCGGAGAAGCGACTTAATGTTGCCTTTACCTTTGGTGTAGCTGCTGTGTTTCTAGTTCTAAGTGAAAGTAAGCAAAGAGTCCACCATTTGGGGCCACCTTGATTGTATGGGAATTGAAGGGTTGGGTGGAGAAAAAAGGGTGTTAAGGGATAACTCATCTGCGTACACTTACACTATGTACACTTACACTATATTGTAAGACAATTCCTTGTGTCTAAGGCAGTGCTCTCCAACCTTGGGTCCCCAGATGTTTTTGGCCTACAACTCCCAGCATGCCCCAGCCAGCTATGCTGCCTGGGGCATGCTGGGAGTTGTAGACCAAAAACATCTGGGGACCCAAGGTTGGAGAGCACTGCCCTAGAAGGTATTGCTGGAACTGGTGCTGGTGCATGTCACCAGCTCCAAATTGGTTATTTTGTTTACGAAAACTGTGGTCCAAATAAGGTGGTGGTGTCTCTCCCTACATTTAATAATGGAGCAGATGTGTTCTGGTCACAGTAGTAGTCAGCTGGGCAGTAACAGGAATTATATGGTGGTGGGGAGCAATTCCCTCAAGAATTTGTTTTTAAATGGCAGAGATGGTTTGATCTGATCATTCCAAATAGGATCCCACGGTGAGACCTTGTGTTTATTCAACACATATTTGTCTGCCTTGTTCCCTGATAGATTTGGATTTCATGGGATAGAGTTGGAAGGAGCCTACAAGGCTATTGAGTCCAACCCCCTGCTCAATGCAGGAAACTAGAGGAGGGGTCTCCCATCCAAGAAACAACCAGGCCTGACCCTGCTTAGCTTTCCACGCTGAGCCAACATGAGCCACAGGCCTGTCATGATTTGGAAGTCCCTCCCCTTTATGCAGGAGAGCAGAATACTGGCCATAAAACTTAACTGTTCTGTCAAGGCCACAGTGCCTTGAGCCTCACTTCTTAAGCTTACACCTTGTTACTCTTGTAAAACCCTTAATTCCCATCATGCATTTGTGTTCTTCTGGATTTTCCTGTATCTAATCGTTGCTAGAAATGCTGGTGGTGAAGGGATTCTCTGCTCAACTCCGTTTCTACACACAATCCTGGACACGTCTTATTTCTTCAGAAGGTCTCCCATTTTATCACAGCGTTGATTTGTATATTACTTTTCAATGTGTAAACTTAAAGTCAGCTTAATCAGCCTTCCCCAACCTGGTGCCCTCCAGATGTCTTGGGCTACAACTCCCAGCATTCCTGACCATTGGCCATGCTGGCTGGGACTGATAGGGGTCAAAGTCCAAATCATCTGGATGGCACCAGGTTGGGGGAGGCTGGTCTAAACCATTATCCATTCCAGCTACACAGTGCCCTCCTACAGCAGTGATGCTGAGGGGCGGCCCTACCTTGAGCAGAGTGAGGCAACCACCTCAGGTGGTGAATGCTGGGATGTGGGGGAAGGGTTTGCCATGCAACCTACCCTGTGCCCCCTAAGTGGCCCTCGGTTGCAGTGGAGTGGTCTGCCCTGTTGCCAGTGTTAAAGTAAGATTCAAATGCCAGTCCGGTCAGCTTTTGTACTGTTGAATTGCAGGTGGGAGTGGGGCGGAGAACTTGTTCTTCACCTCACGCAGCAAAATCTCTTGAGCTGGCCCTGCTACTTTCACATAAGAAAACTAGGATATTAGTCAGAAACAGTTTTAAGGTAGCTAATGACCCAAGTTTAAATAAAAAACAACAACATTAAAATTGTATACACATGTGACAGAAAACAAACTACGGTAGCAATGTCAACCAGTCAAATGACTTCCTATACAAACTCATGCTGTAATTTTAAACGTGCTTACTAGGGAGTAAGCCCCATTAAACACAATGGGACTTGCTTCTAAGTTAGCAGTAGGGTTGCACGGTTGGTGAGTTGGCCATATGAGCCTCTCTGGGTGGAGTGCACCACAGAGAGGGTGCCACCACAGTGAAGCCCCTGTTTCTCTCTACTATAAGCCTTGGCTCTGAAGGCAGTGGTATCCAGAGCAGGGCCCTGTTCTTGGGAGTGAGCATAGCAGGTATCACTGTTGTGTGTATGCCTCACAACAACACTGTGCAAGTGCAGAAATTAATCCTCTGTGCACAACTGAGCATCTCGACTTTCCTAAGTTTTTAGCCCTCAAGGCTGTGAAAATAGGCTTGAAGGTGTGTCTGTAATGCTGGTGAAATATAAGAATCCAGTTGAGAGATTTCCCATGAAGTTTGTTGCATTTTTTTAAGGACTTAAAATAAATACACAAATAAATCACAACTCGCCCCCTTTTAACCACTCCGTCCTTTGTAATAACTTCGCTGCCTCTCTTCTCTTCCCCCACATGACATACCTACCTGCAGGAACATTTCCCAAGAAGGAGGAACTAATTCGGGGGGGGGGGTGTTTTAATTGTGCAAAGTAGAAAATATCTGTACATCTGCTTAATTTTTGAAGGCTTTCTCAGAATAGAGTTACGATTACCTAGATGCAAAATTATCAATGTCCCAGCTGGCTTGTGGCTCATGCTGGCTCAGCTTGTCTGAGCGTGGAAAGCTAAGCAGGGTCAGACCTGTGTTGTTTTTATTTTTTAAGTAATGGTGGTTTTTTTCAGCACTTGGTGTGGTGGTGTTTTTACATTGTGCTAGCTGCCTTGGATGTCCAAGTGACAGAGTGGCAGGAGGTAACTCTTCTGTGCCTGCCCTCCCTGCCTCCAAGTCAGGTTTTGTCACCTTCTTCCACAGTCTTGCAGGTATGGCCTATGGGACAGAGGAGCCTTGCAATAGCAAGGGACCCCTGGAGAAACAGAGGCAGCCATGCGGTGGATGGCTGTCATGGGCAGCAGAGAATTGGATATGATTAAAAGGAGGCAGATAGATCAGGTCCACTCTCGGTCCACCAGGAAGTACTCCTGCTTAAGCTTCTTGTACGCCTGCAATCATATTTCAGCAAGGCCTGTGCAGGAAAACATCCCAGGGGTTGATGTTCTGTGTTACAGAAGGTGCCATCTGGATTTTTTAAATTTATCATTAAATTTATATTATATCCCACCTTTTTTCCTCCAAGGAACCCAAGATGACTTACACACGATCCTCCTCCTCCCCATTTTAACCTCACAACAACCCTATGAGGTAGGTTAGGCTGAGAGTAGTGACTGGCCCAAAGTCACCCAGTGAGTTTCATGGCTGAGCGGGGACTAGAACCTGGATCTCCCGAGTCCCAGTCCAACACTCTAACCACTATGCAACACTGGCTCTCTGAGACATATATGCCAGGGATGGGGAACGTGCGGCCCTCCGGATGTTGTTGGGTTGGGTTGCAGCTGACATCAACCCTCACCATTGGCTTTGCTGGCTAGGGTTGACGGGAGTTGCAATCCACCAATATCTGGAAGGCCGCACATTCCCTGTGCCTACTATTTGCAGGGCTCTAGGATGAGCTTCATGGCTGAGTGGGGACTAGAACCCATGTCTCCCGAGTCCCAGTCCAACACTCCAACCACTGCGCCACGCTGGCTTTCTCTTTGGATTGCCTGCCTCAAGCACCGAAACATCTTTGACTGGTCCAGTGGAAGAACTCGGGTTGCATTTACTCTGACTGTATGAAAATAAAAGTTATGCATCCCATCATTAGCTGCTAGAGAGAGGTGTTTTGTTACCTTAACTTCTCAGTGAACCCAACTGGTGATTTCCTGGCTGCCTTAAGGCACTGCAGCATTACTTCTTTTCCTTGCAAAAGGGGTATTGTTTTGTCTATTTGCTTATGGCAAATGATACCCCGAAGATCCTTTGGCCTGGAGAATCTGGGGAAGGCGTAGGCTGGATGGTATTGGAACTTCTTTGCTCTCTTGAGCTTCACAAGCTTTCCTTGGACCGTGGAGCGTGCTGTGCCAGCCTTGCTTAACCAGAACATCATCTCCTTTGTGTCCCATCACAATGATAAAAGATCAGCTGAAAATAATCTCATTTTGATTATTCCATATCAAAATGACCAGCTTGAGGGTAGTCTCGGTTGGGGCTGGCTGGCTGAGTGGCCTCCTAAATCACCTGCATCAGGCCCCCCAGAAGCCCCAAGGGATATAGAAGGGGAAACTGTTAATGCTTTCATTTGTGAGGAAATGAAGCACGAACACTCCCATGGCTCTTTGCACGTGCCGTTCATTGTATTGCTGTCTCTCGCACATTCTAGAAAGGCGAAGTGCCGCCATGGCCATCCTGCCTCTTGAAGACCTTTCAGGAAGTGTATTCATTCCTCAGTGTGGTGCCCCCACCCCAAACTGATGAGCATCGGAGCGCATGTGCTCTGTACCCGGGAAGCCCTTGCTGTTTACTTGATGCTGAATAGAGCCTGAACATCTGCGGGAGGTTCGTGGGGAGACGGGACGCTCGAATCTGGAGAATGCAGTGCAGTATTTCCCAAACTCTGATCACTGCGGTATGCTTTTCTTTCTGAATTAAATCAGGAAGCATTTGGCTCTCATGCCAGAAAAGGTTTCCTTGCTGATGTGTTAAGGAGTAGGGATTGCCCTTGCTCTCCCTGTGTTTCTGCACGAGTCACTATTCTGAGTATGCGGCTTGAATGGAAGGACCAAGTCCCGGGGTGGGGTCTCGTGCAGAGATGCCAGAGGCAGCTGATGCTGGCTCAAGACATTTTGCCGCCTGAAGCAGAACACTATATGATGCCTGCTCTTCTCCCACCCCACCCCCACCCCACACACAACCCACACACACCTGCTAGGGCTACCACTTTTAAAATGGCTGCCATGGTGAGCCTGGGGGTTATTTGGCAGCTGCGTGGCCAAGGCACCCAGAACCACATAGGGCCGTCAGGAAGTCGTTGTACACACACACACACACACACACACACACACACCTCCCTTCCTGCAGGAAAGGTTGGCAAGGGGCTTCTTTGTCTGCTGCTCGGTGAAGGCACTTGGCATCTCTGCAGAGCATGTGCCAAACCGGGAAGAGCAGCATCCTGGCAACCACAACCTTTGACTTGGCTACTAAGCCCAGCCAAGAAATTGTTGACCCCCTGGCCAAATAGTTTCTTCAAACCCTATCAATTTCAAAGTCGTTATCAGAATTCCCAGCACTTGCAATGATTCATTTACATTCAAACAGAACTTATCTCTGCAGTTGACTGGATCTTGTAAATAATGTAGATCTATTACTGTTGGATTGTATTGAATTATAAATCCCCCCCCCCCCCGCCACACACAATGAGTTGGTTCAAATGTAGCTGAACAAGGCTCTTACTTGCACCATCCCACATTCTGACTTCCTCTTTCACTTTCGTTTTAGCAGCAAACCATGCACTGGCATTTTTCTCCCTCTCCCATAATACTAGAACCCAGTGGGGTCATCCCATGAAGCTGATTGGTGGGAGATTCAGGACAGATAAAAGGAAGTAACTTCTTCATACAGTGCATAGTTAAAACCATGGCATTCGCTACCACAAGATGTAGTGATGGCCACCAATTTGGATGGCTTTGAAAGGGGATGAGACAAATCCATGGAGGATGAGACTGTCAGTGGCTACTAGTCCTCATGGCTATATGCTGCCTCCAGTAGGCAGCATGCCTATGTACACCAGTTGCTGGGGAACACTAGCAGGAGGGTGCCGTTGCACTCCTGCCCTGCTTGTGGGTTTCTGTGTGAACAGAATGCTGGACGAGATGGACCTTTGGTCTGATCCAGCATGGCTCCTCTTACGTTCTTATGACAGTAAAGGAAGCAAGAAGGGAGAGCTGAACGCATGAGTGGAGGAGGGAGGACTCGAGCACAGAGCTCATTCGTATAGCACCATCCCATTGTTTGGCCTTATGTCTGAACTGATCCAGTATTTCTTAACAACCTTGCATTATCCACCCATGAAAGCAGAAACCCTTGCAAAATGTAAAATTCTTGCCTTGGCCTCTGTTTGATTGAGTGATCATCATAAAGAAAATGAGGTGGCTGACCTCTGATAGGCCTCCAAAGCTGTTGCAGTAATGGGCAGGGTCATCTGACAGAAACGTTCTGGAATTCCTTGTGCATGCAGGTAGGGTTGTTTTATGATGACCTCTGAATCTTTTTCTTAGGCAGGCAAGCTTTGAAACCCTGAACATTTGTATGAATATCGGGGCCGGCCATAACTTTGGGCAGAGTGAGGCAACTCTCTCAGGTAACTAATTTGGGGCATGAAAGAGCAGCAAATTGCTAATAATTTAATTTATTGTTGTAACTTTACTGCCGGGGGGGGGGGGGAGGACAGGCGTGGGATTTTCTTCTTCAGTACCAAAACAACTTGACTAGCCTTGGATGCTATGCACCATGACTTGGGGGTGGGTGTGGGTGTGTGGGGTCCGTTTGCTGTTCCGCTTCAAAATGTCTTGGGCAGGCCCTGCACATGGTGTTACCTTTCTCCCCACCCTCAAATCCCTCTTAAACTTCCCTTTTCATGTTTGGCCTTTGACTTATCCCCTCATTAGGGTGACCACTTACTCATTGCCAAAGAAGGCGGCACAGATTTGCATAAAACGTCCATCATGTGCTAATTTATATGCATTATTTGGAAATAATGACAATTGTTTAAATAGAAATACGATGCATCTCATTATAGTGGGAAGACTGACCAGGTAACCTTTGTATCTGCTGTACAGGTGCTCACTGTGGATGGGCAGCTTCAAAGCCCCTGCTCTGCTGTCCCTTCTTATGGTTCTTTATCTTTAAACCAGACTTGGACCAGATAGCCTTTCAAATAGTGAGAGCCATTGTGGTGTAGCGGTTAGGGCGTTGGACTGGGACTCAGGAGACCTGAGTTCTAGTCCCCACTCATCCATGAAGCTCACTGGGTGACTTTGGGCCAGTCACTCACTCTCAGCCTAACTTACCTTACAGGGTTGTTGTGAGGATAAAATGGAGAGGATGATGATTATGTAAGTCACTTTTGGTTCCTTGCAGGAAGAAAGGCAGGATATAAATATAATAAATGGAGGATTGTCCTCTGTAAAGTAGGATACATGGCCACCCTGCCCCTCATTCCCAACTCTAATCATATGTAACTGCACTTGCCCACATTGTTCTTTCACTAACCTTGAGAGATACATTATTATACCAGTTACCCTAGAATATATAGTCTGAGGAGCCAAATTTAAATATTCTACATAAAGACCCTTGTCTTTCTCCCACCCTCTTGTCTGTTGTCTTCCCCGTTGTTTGTTTTAGATTTTGGGAACAGGAACCTGCCTGTCTTTGCCCATGTCACTCTGCAAAGTGCCAGGTATGCTGATGGCTGTATCTAAACAGAATTTGTGCTTGCTTAGAGCTCATCCCCTGAATCAACTGATGGTTAAACTCTTCATTTCTCTTTATTATTATTATTTTGTGTCTGTGAGCATAGGGCCCTCTGAAATGGATGAAGCAGCTGCTTAGCTTCTTGATTAATCACCAGGAAGAAGGCAACACAAAAGGTAAATAACTCAAAAGAAGTTGGAGGTGGGGAGTAGAGAGAGGTGAGGTATAAAAGAAGAGGGAAGTCTGTATGTGCTTTGCTCTAAGGACCCCTGAAATTCTTCCCTCCAGAAATCCTGTTCCTTGCCCTGGAGAAAAGTTGAATTCTTAGCCATGTGCAAATGAGGCAGAAGTAGCTGGTTTGCATGATTTTTCTTACCTTGTGTAATTTTGCTGTGTTTACTGGTTTGCATAACTTTATTCTGGCTTTGCCAGGAATAGGGAGGGGTGAGGTACTATGCATGATAGCAAAGCTCCGCCTCCACCCTTGACCACTGCAAATCTTACTCTGCCACCTTCTGAGCCTTCCGTAGACTCTAGAATTGCCCTTACATGTCAGGATCCCAAGGTTTTCCCTGCCCCCTTCCCACTGCAGCTGCACACACCCCTTCCAAAAGCCATTCTTAAAAGTTGGGAACTCTCCAGAGCAGAACTGGGCTGCAGCTGGAGAGCAGCCTGTTCTCCCTCCCATAAGGGCTAGGAACTTGCTTTTTAAAAAAAAAAGAAAAAAGACAACAGAGTTTCCCAAGAAGCTGAACTCTGGATCCGATGTAATATGGTGTGCTTCCACAGCAACACAGTATATATGCAGTCTTTAGGGGGGGAAACAAGTATGATTATGTGGACTCTAGTCTATGCAAGCTTTATGTCATAATTAAAGTCTCTCTCAGGTGTCACGGGACTTTTTCATCTTTGTTTATTTATTTATCTATTAAATTTATACCCCATCTTTTTTCCTGCAAGGAACCCAAGGCGGCTTACATAATCCTCCTCCTCTCCATTTTATCCTCACAACAACCCTGTGAGGTAGGTTAGGCTGAGAGTAGTGACTGGCCCAAAGTCACCCAGTGAGTTTCATGGCTGAGCGGAGACTAGAACCCGGATCTCCCGAGTCCCAGTCCAACACTCTAACCACTACGCCACACTGGCTCTCTGAGACATATATGCCCGGGATGGGGAACGTGCGGCCCTCCGGATGTTGTTGGGTTGCAACTGACATCAACCCTCACCATTGGCTTTGCTGGCTAGGGTTGACGGGAGTTGCAATCCACCAAAATCTGGAAGGCCGCACGTTCCCTGTGCCTACTATTTGCAGGGCTCTAGGATGAGCGAACTGGGGTGGTTCCTGTCCAGTGCCCAAAGTCTCTTATTAGAAATTTGACAGTGTTGTGGCCACCACGCTCCTGTGTGATGGGATCTCTCTGAGACATTGGGTAGAGGAGGAAACCGGACCAAGGCATGGTGAACCAGGCAGAACTAATGTGCACACAGTCTTTCCCTTTAAGGCAGTTTTCCTATGTGCGATCAATGGTGTGATGGAGCCAGGGCTCGCAGGGACACAGCGCCCACACTTTTTTTATTCGCAGGGACGCTGGTGTCATCTGCCACCCAGCTCAGTCTTCCCTGTTCCCTCTGAACTTAGATGAAATCCACACAGTGGGCCAATTTGCACGATCATAGATGGGAAAATAAGCTACAGTGGCTTCATCTCCACCAGGAGCAGGTCTTTGCAAAGCTCATCTCTGAGTTCACCCGATCAGTGGGGAAAAGAGGCCACCGTGGCTTCTTTTCCCCGCCCCGTGTGTTCTGGTTGCACACTGCGCAATTTGTATAATTATCCGCGCAGTGCGTGGCTTCCTATGTTATCCGAACCTGGCGAGGTGTGCGGCGGGAGTGGCCTCGAAGCCACCCCAGAACCCTATGACAAGCCATGGTAATTATGCAAATCGTGCAGCGCACAACCGGCACACGCGGGGCAGGGGAACGAAGCCACTGTGGCTTCTTTTCCCCGCTGATGGTGCGAACCCGGTCAATGGGTCTTAATTGCCCATTCAGGATCAAGCCACCCCAAATTACTTTGCATTACGACAGGGAATAATACATTGTTGCAGAGTTTGTTAACCACCCTGCGCAGCATGGTCGCATAATTACCCTCAGCGGTACAGCTTGTGGTATCATGCAAACCCAGCAGCAGTGGCTTGTTGCCATGGGTAACAAGTTACCCAGAACCCTAGAACAGCCCATGGCTTATTAACCACCCTGCGATCGTGCAAACTGGGTCAGTAGCTAGGGAAAATTGATGTTCCCAGCAACAATATGTTGTTCCCTGCTGTTATGCAAAGTATTTGCGGGGTGGCTTGGTCTTGAATGGGCAGTTAAGATCCGCTAGCCTTACAGAAGTCCTGCTCCTGGTGGAGATGAAAACTGCTAGAACAGGTTTGTTGATATGGATCAGTACAGCTGCCTGCATTTTGGGACTCTCCTTTTGGGGCGTGGCTATGGGGACTGTCACGATGAACGGCAAAATGTACCACTGCACTGCTGTGTGCGATTAACTGGGCGGAGGAAAGGTGCCTGCTTTCGGAGCTGTAGGTAGGATCTCCATGACAGTCACACAAAGAGGGAGAGGATTGCGTGTAGGTCAGAGATACTGTGATTCAAATCTGGCATTGACTTCTGCCAGCCCTTTCCAAGTCCAGCTGTATCCCTGCACCCCTCTGATCCACATGTGTTCCTCTCTGCTTTGCATGATTTTTTTGTGCATCCTGCTTGACCGCACAAAGAACACGGGAATGGAAAGGGCCTTGACTATAGAGAATAGCCTCGGCTTGGGAGAGGAGGGACTTGAGGGTCTTGATCTCGTCCTCTTCTGGTGCTATCGCTCAGGTTATCTGGATCTGATGTGGGGGGAGAGAGAGAGAGAATGTGTTTTTTGTGTGTTTTCCTTTTCTGCCCCAGAATCAGAAGTCTCAAGGGTGGCAAGTCATGCTTGGAACGAGACAAGGGCATCGCCATCACCTAAGCAAGTACCACCAGCCCGCTCAAGATGTCGCTGTCCCCCGGAGGATCAACTCCCCCAAGGTGAGCGACATTAGCCTGGAGGTGTTCAGCAGCTCCACCCCTGAGCTCAAACAGACCCGCAAGCTAGCCCGGGACAGGAAAGCCTGCAAAGTCGATTCCAAAGACTCCAATGGAAGGGAGGGAGAGACCATCACCTTTATTTCCGACACTGCGGAAGCACCCCAGCCCCCGTGCTGCCCCACTCTGTCCCAGGCGTGGAGTGCTTACAAAGCCATCTTCTGCTGCATCTTGACCTGCGGGGGCTGCTTCAGGGACTGCCAGGGTAGCATCTCGTATCCGTACAATGAGACATTGACCGAGGAGGGGAAGAACGGGGAGTACAATGGGCGTTTGCCCAACAGTCCTACCAGCAGCTCCCCCACTGAGAAGAATGGAAGCCAAACCAAAAACAGCACGGTGGGCAGCAGTTTCAGCTATCCGGATGTGAAGCTGAAAGGGATCCCGGTTTTTCCGAACCGGAGCCCCAGCTCCCACACGGACACCGATTCGTGTTACAAGGAGCCTCTGTCAGAAAAGGTCTCCCAGAACAGCGTAGAGAAGCAGCCTCCCCCCAGCAGCCACCGAAGCTCCGCCGAACACTATTCCTTCCACGAGGAGTTGGATTTTGAGATCGACGAGCGGGACAGCTCTATGTCCATGTCCAGCCAGCAGATCGACATCCTGATCTTCAGGAAACTGACCGAGCTCTTCAGCGTCCACCAGATCGACGAGTTGGCCAAGTGTACATCGGACACGGTCTTCCTGGAGAAGACCAACAAGATCTCGGACCTCATCAACAGCATCACTCAGGACTATCACTTGGACGAGCAGGATGCTGAATGTAGGCTGGTCCGGGGGATCATACGCATCAGCACGCGCAAAAGTAGGGCCCGACCCCGTGTCACTGCCCCGACCCTCCCAAGCCAGGAGGAGAATGCGAACCGAGGCAATCCACCTGATAGTGGCAATGAGACCATGTTGGCATCCATGGTCACTAGTGAAGAAGGTACGTATGAACCTCTGCTCCACGCAGAGCACAAAAGGGCAGAGGAAGTGGTACAGAAAAGCGGCAGCCCAAACCGTCAAGGGGTTGGAGTGCCTCTTTTGTAAGGGAGGCCTATAACATTTGGAGTGTTCTAGTTTTGAGAGAGATAACAAACCAAAGTGTTGGGGGAGGCAAGGATACGATAGGGCAGGAGTGGACAGCTTCTCCAGGTCTGCTGACCAATTCCTGCCCCCGGCTGCACCCCATCCCTTCCATTGCCGAAATTGCCACCACGCTGATGAATTTCCAGCTAAATTTGGCAATGCAGCAGCAGTGCTTTCTTTTTAAGATAAGGTGCGTGCGCTCCACGTGCCATGTTTTAAAGAAAAACTGCAGCGCTGCTGCTGCTGAATTTCAGCAGTGATGATGGTGGGGACCACAAAAAGACCAGGGGGGACCACATGTTGCCCACCCCTGCTGTAGGGGCTTATAATGATGAATGAAGGGAAGGAGGATTTAGAAAGGATCACTCAACCAAACCGAGGCTTGGCAGATGTTCAGTATGAACAGAAAGGAAGTACTACTTCACGCAGCACGTAATTAGTAACTTTTTCAGTTCACTGCTGCAAGGTGGGGTAATGCTTAGGTCAGGGGAAGGCAGATGTCAGGATTTTTTTCTTCCCCTTTCTTGGGTACTTTAAAATGGGTGGGCAGACTTGAGCATTGCAGGATGTACTTTGTGCTTTACAGGAATGCTGATCCAGGTGGGAAATAGTGGGGGACAGACATACACTTAGAATGAAGGGACAGGGTCCCTCTGAACACATTCTGAGCCTAAGAATTTGTTTTCAGTACCAGAAGTGAACTGAGTTTACACAAAGGTCCTGGTTACCCCAGACTTTCTTCATTTCAGCTGCCTAATTTAGTGGGTGAAAGCTTTTTAGTCGTTGCTGTTGTTAGACAATTAGGAATCCGAAATCCTTGCCAATCTACCACAAATCACCCAGAGATCTAGCAATATATCCTGATCTACTTTCTATCCACCCTGCCAAATGTAACTTCACAGGGGAATTGTTACAGGACTTTATGTTGCAGGATAAACTCTGCTTTACCCCAGTTTCTTTCTTCACATGGATCAAGAGCACACACACACCACACCCTGCTTTGCGTGGGCTGTCCACTTTATTCCCGCCATGCTAAGCACCTGGCATATTTATGTGCTCCAAAGTCCGTTTGACTTTCTTTTTTTAAAAAAAAATCTTTGTTCACATGTTGTTGCATTTTTGTTTTGTTCTTTTAACCCATGGGTGAGGAACCAGCAATCTGGTTTCCGCCTGGCCTGCAGTTACCCCTCCCCTCCCCCACAGTTTAGATTTGGGGGGGGAGCCTCCCATTGGAGCCTTGCATACATCTTGAGTCTCCTCTAAAAGGGACAATCAGACAGACACAGAAGCAAGCAACAGCCAGTGCTCAGAAAGGGCATATCCTTGCCACCTAAGTACAGCAATTTAAACCTTCAAACCAAAGTCAATAGGTAAATGATGTTTATAAAGCAGGCCCTCACGCAGTTCTCTTGACTGAGGTAAGCTTTGTGAACACACCAACAATGGATGCTGCTAACCTGGTGTGGTCCCAGCCCTTGCAGGGGACCAAATTAGAGGTGACAAAGGAAGTCTGTGTATGTATTAGCTGACCACTTGTGAATCACCAAAGAAGAGGACACCAATTTGCATATCTTTTCATATGTTAGTTTATAATGTATAGATGGAGATTTAGAAAGAATGACTGTAATTTAAATAGAAATATCATACATCTCGCCATAGTTTGCCCAACTTCTTTCTGATGGTTCTTTATCTTTAAACTGGACTTGGCCTGGGCAGCCCTTCAGACAGAAGGCACCTTCAGAATCGAGGGCAGTCCTTCAAATAGAGGACTGTCCTTTGTAGAAGAGGATACATGGCCACCCTAGCATATATGCTCTCCTATAGTTCATTTAAAAAAAAATAAAATATGAATTGCAGCCATGGGGAGGGGGAATAGAATTTGGATGATACCTGTGTGTGTGTGGTTTGCCCAGCGGAGCAAGTAGCAGCTTCAGTGTGGCACTTCAGCAGCAATACAGTTACTGGGTTCAGACGACCGTGAAAACAATGCCCATCATTCATTGTTTTTCATTGTTGTTTTCATGGTCGTCTGAACCAAGTCGTGTTAATTTACCATGATAAATTTTGTACAACAAAACGATAGAAAACAATGATATGATCTATGACAGGGCTCTCCAACCTTGGGTCCCCAGATGTTGCTGGACTACAGCTCCCAGAATCCCTTGCCATTAGCCATGCTGGCTGGGTATGCTGGGAGCTGTAGGCCAGCAACATCTGGGGACCCAAGGTTGGAGAGCCCTGATCTATGGTTTTGGCATTGTATCTTTGTTTTTCTGACAGTGTGAACCCAGGATATTGCTGCTATTGTTGTTTTCAACCAAAAACCATAGAGCCCTATGGCCAGAGGGGAGAATCCCAGTCCTCTCCATCTCACCTCTATTCTCCAAACCCTGCCTAGCAACAGTTTTTACCGGCCACCTTAAAGTAACCGTCCCCATAATGATTATGGTGATTGCTGTTGTTGTCATTACAGTCATGCCTTGGATTGAGAGCATAATTCGTTCCGGAAAAGTGCTTGTAATCCAAAACACTCTTATATCAAAACGAAATCCCCCCAAAAAAATTTGTACAGAGATTTTTAATTTAAGCCATACTACGGTACTTGTATTGCAAGTCGTCACTTGTATATCAAGTTTAAAAAAATTAAATAAATATTTAAAAATTTGCTTGTCTTGCAAAACGCTCTCAAACCAAGTTACTTGTAATCCAAGGCATTACTGTATTATTATTGTACCATCAATGTGTATGGTGCTTTACCGAGTATAAGAGAACAGTTCCCTGCCCCCAAAAGCTTACAATCTAAAATGTAATATAGAGGCGACAACAAATGGTAGGAAGGGGTAAACCGGGGAGGAATATGCCAGTATTTCAGTCAAACAGGACTTTCAGCCTACTTTCCCCACATTGTGCAGGAAACTCCTTGTTTTAAAGATCTCCCTCCCACTTTAAAAATGGATCCCTCCATGGTGGCTTTGTTCTCATTAGTAGTTTGCCAAAGAAATAATAATATTTAACATTTAGATATCTCTGAGTGTGCAAAGTGGTTCACAGACCCAGCCTGCAAGTTCCTATTTTCTCCACTCAGAAAAAAACATGTGGGCTCTACTGTACTTTATTAAAAAAAAAAAAGAACAACACTGATTGAACAATGATGCCAAAATGGAATGATGATGTTTGTTGCTGCTATTTGAGGTAGTTAGGATTTTTTCTTTCTTGAGGAGGGTGTGTTTTCTGCTAAAAAAAAAAAAATACATTTTAAAAATTTCTAATGCATTAAAAAAAAAAAAACAATCCAAAATCGCTGCAGAATAATCATAATCATTACTGTAGAGAGCTTTCTACATGGGGTACACATGTAGAGCCAAGTAAAATTTACCACTGCTCTGAAAACAGAGTAACAGTGCAATCCTATGCGTGTGTACTCAGAAATAAGTCCTATTACGTTCAATGGGACTTATTCACAGGAAAGTGTGTATTAATGGGGGGGGGGGGTCAGTGCTTGCAGGGCAATCCCTTTCTGTTTTAAAATTGTCAGGATTGGCACAAATTCAACAGATGAAGTTTACCCACCTGCCCCACACCCCCAAACACAGAGGTGCCGCCTCTACCTCCTTCTCTTTTAGGGCATGGGCGCACGCACGCACGCACGCACGCCAGAAATAAGTCCAAACACGGAGGTGTCGCCTCCACCTCCTTCTCTTTGGGGGCACGGACACACACACACACACACACACACACACACACACACACCCTAGCGTCTGTTCCAGTTGGAGGGTATGGAAGTATCGCTGAGGTGACCGGCGGGGGGGGGGGCTGCTGGCTGCTTTAAGTTCATTCCTGCTGCTGCTTCCCTGGGACAGGGAATGGTGCGCAATGGACACTGGGATACCTGACGTGAGCGGAAGGACCCACAGGGCGCTTATGAAAACAATGCTGGCATAGGGAAGAGGGAAAACAAAACCGGGATGACCGTGTGAACCCAGTCTTTTTTCCCTGCCATCATAGAAACATGAACGATCTATGAGACGTGTCATGTGAACTCGCCCAGTGTGTGTCTGTGTGTCGAAGGTGGGGGCGGGGTGGTGGTGGATTTACTACCACTTCTTTCTTTCACACCACAAATAAAAGGGGAGAGAATGATCAGACACAAAGGGAGATGGGCTCCTGGTTTTCTCATAGTTGTGCTGTCAGCCGTGCTTCTCTCACCACTGCTGAAATTCCCTCTTTGGCACAACTCTTAAAACTGTAGGAGCTCCACTGTCGTCTGTCTGGTCATCCTAAAAGAAGAAAGCTAGAGGTGTGCAAGATGTTCTAAACTTGGGTCCCCTGTTGCAACTTTGGGGTTAAAGATGGATCCTGAGTGGGGTAAGGATGAAGATGTCTTGTGGAACATTATGGGTGCGTCAAACAACTGGAGTGGCAAAAGGCGAGGGAGCAGCTTTGCTCTAGGGCAGTCCTTCTCAGATGTGCTCAACTTGGGAAAGCCCCTTTCTAAACTCACTCTTACCTTCAGCCCCCCAAACTGATCTTCAACCATCTGTTCTGTGAGTAAGAACGTAAGAAGAGCCCTGTTGGATCAGACCAAAGGCCCATCTAGCCCAGCATTCTGTTCGCACAGTGGTCAGCCAGATGCCCATGGGAAGCCCACCAGCAGGACATGAGCGCAGTAGTACCCTCCCACTCCCAGCAACTGGTCTTGAGATGCATACTGCCTCTGAGAGTGGAGGTAATATATTGCCATGATGACTAGTAGCCATTGATAGCTCTGTCCTCCATGACTGACTGGGTTCAGACAATATGATAACACACACTTATGGGTTGAGCGTGGGCTGTTGTTGTTGAACCGTGGGTTGTTATTGAAACATGGGTTATGTTGTCTGAACCCAACTATGTTAACCAACCATGGTGTCTTAACCACAAACAACCTATGAAGAGAACCCATGGTTTTTTGTTTCGTTGTGAATTGTGGGCTGTTCATGGTTAACAAACCATGGTTTTGTTAGTGCGGCTGGGTTCAGACCACATGACAACCCACATTTCAGTGACAACCCATGGTTCAACCCATACTCAATGCTTGAATGTGGGTTATCGTGTTGTCCAAACCCAACCATTGTGTCTGCATGCAGAGCTCCTGAGTGCCCTTGCACGTGTGTAGCCCGCTGTTGTGTGTGAAGATCTGGGGGTGGGTTAGCAGAAGGGGGGGGTTGCTGGATGAAAGATGTATCTGTCTGCCACAACAGGGTCCCTTCCCCACCCCAGAACTTCATGGCTCCTTCCCCTAGGATGGTGTTTCATGCCAGCCCTGCTCTTGCCAAAGGCAGCAGCGCCAAGCCTCAACTGGCAGGGTAGTTTCAATAGCTATTAGTCATCATTCCCAGCCAGCATACAAATACCCTGTGTGTCGTTCTGCACCCCACCCCCCATTGGAGTCTGTTTGTCAGTGTTGATGTGGGAGGCAGAGTACAATTGCCTCTCCTTAAAAAGGTGGCGGGGAGGTGTCTTGCCATGTAGTGAGAGCCATCTGAAAGGGTTGAATGCATGGCAGTCCTTGCAGCCAACACTCCCCCACATAAGCTTTGAACAGAGGTGGTGCTAGGTACCAAAAAGATCTGGGGCTCAGCTCTAAAGCAGGGTGCTCCAACCTTGGGTCCCCAGATGCTGCTGGACTACAGCTCCCGGAATCCCTTGCCATTAGCTGACTGGGTATGCTGGGAGCTGTAGGCCAGCAACATCTGCGGACCCCAGGTTGGAGAGCCCTGCTCTAAAGTGTCTCTGTAAAGGACCCTGTCTCCTAAGGACACCCCTATTTGTAAAAAGGGATGTATGGACAGGGGAGAGGAGGGCATTTGATTTCAGAAAAAAAACCTTAAAGATTCCAGGAGAGGAGCAGCAGAAGGTGAAGCACATGGGATAAAAAGCCAGCTCATCCAGGGCAATCAGATGCTACAGAGATCATTGGGGGGCACGTACCTTTATTTCAGCAAGTGCCCCTGGACAGCAGGGCGATGGGGCAGATGACCTCCCAGAGATTTGGGGCTCCAAATGAAAGATTTTGGACTCCAGCCCTAGCGGGCCACCTCCTAACACCACCTCTGGCTGTGAAAATGTAGCTTTTTCCAGCAAGCTTTAGTTGGACTCCCAACTTGCTCTGGACCCCTCTAGACAACCACTTGATTTTCAGTGCTCAGATCACAAAAGTCAAAACTTTTGTGATCCGAGCGCTGGGGGAAAGATGGCTGCCTGCATTCTTTCTGTATACTTTCCTTAGGGAGACCGATTAAGCATGGGAGGCAGGCAAAGGAATCCTAGAAAAGTAGAGTTGGAAGGGGCCTACAAGGCCATCGAGTCCAACCCCCTGCTCAGTGCAGGAATCCAGGTCAAAGCTTCCCTGACAGATGCCATCCAGCTGCACCTTGAATGCCTTGCAAGTCTCTTCACACCACCGCATGACCCTATATACCATCAGTAGCTTCTTATTTGGGATTACTTGATAAATAAGATGTTTTTTATGTGCAAAGGGAGCATATGGTGAGCTCTGTCTTACCAACTGGGTCCAAGCATGAGGGGAATAGGCAGACCTGGCACACTTGAGCCAAAATTTCAGGTCAGCCCTGGTTTCGCTATCCACGTAACTGTCTCTTGGCCTCGGTCTTCCATCTGCAAAATGGGGATAATGGCAATGTAATTTGCAGGGTGATTGTGAGAATGAATAGAAGGGAGAGGGTGGGTTATCAACTGAAATAAAAGCAAGTCTTGCTTACATAAGGGTCTGGGCGGAATCTAGGGTGTTAGTGTTTGCATAGTGGCTAGCAAACTGGCTCCTCTCAGCCATTTCAAACCTGGTTTTGCCACCAAGTGTCACACATCAAGAAGCAGTGACTGGCTGCAGCTCCCTGCACTCCATGTTAAATGCTGCCTGTATGAAATGTGTGGTGTGTGAACGCATGCCTGTGCCACCTTCACACACTTGTGTGTAATTCATTTATTATATTTATACCCTGCCTTTTTTCCTGCAAGGAACCCAAGGCGGCTTACATAATCATCCTCCTCTCCATTTTATCTTCACAACAGCCCTGTGAGGTAGGTTAGGCAGAGAGTCAGTGACTGGCCCAAAGTCACCCAGTGAGTTTCATGGCCGAGCGGGGACCAGAACCCGAATCTCCCGAGTCACTATGCCACACTGGCTTTCAAAAAGAGCCCATTTTGTATGCCCAAAATATGTATGTATGAAATGACCCTGTGTGGGTAGGGCTACATGTCCCTTCAAATTTCAACCTTTTTGTTATCTGTCCTCCTAGATTTGTCTGTTCAAATATCTGTAGAAACCACTGCAGATATGAAAGCCAGGAACATGAGGCATGGAACATATAGCGCTGCAGGTAAGTTTTCTCCACAGAATAAACTTTGTCATTCCTGTTTTGGGACAGCCAGTTCACTCAATAGCTCAGCCTTTCCCAACCTGGTGCCCTCCAGATGTGTTGGACTACAGCTCCCATCATCCCCAGCCATTTCTGGCCAACGGGTCAGAAATGAACCTGCTCCTGTCTTCTAGTATTCTGGCCAATGATTGCAAAGGCACGGGAATGACTGGCAACTTATTTATTTGAACATGCTTATAAGCCGCTTTTCGAGCTATGCCCTCGCAAAGCAACAAACTTCAAAATAAATGATACAAAGACAGTAGATACATAGGTGCATCAGAAAGGTGTAGCCCCACAAAAGGAAAGCTGCTCTGGCTAAAGGTGTATGGTATAAAAGAAAGCTGCTCTGGTTAAGTCATTTAAGGCACAATCCTATGCATGTTTAGACAGAAAAAAGGCCTACAACTCCCAGCATGCCCAGCTGGGAGTTCTGGCCTTTTTTCCTGTTTAAACTTGCATAGGATTGTGCCCTTTACAGCATTAGTGAAAAGGCAACTGAGAGTTCTTCAAGGCTCACTTAAATGCCAGTACTGAAGGCGCAAGGTGTTAAGTCAATTAGAAGGGAGTTCCACATCTGTGGGGGTCACCACCAGGAAGGCCCTGCTCCTTGTGCTCGCCACCCTGACCTATCTTACCAGCAGGCACACAAGCAGGACCTCCGCAGCAGACCTTAATGTATGGGCAGGATCATACCAGTAGAGGCAGTCCTTTAGATAACCTGCTCCCAAACAATTTGGAGCTTTAAAGGTTAACACCAGCATTTTGAATTGAGGCTGGATATATACTGGTAACTTTGTTTTCCTCCACCCCCACCCCACCCCACCCCACTGTGGTAACATGGTAGGCCACTTTGCAGCTGGATTTTCTTATTGACATTCTTTCAGTGCTATTTATGATGAAGGAAAAGAGGAGGCATGATTTGGAAAAGAGGACTGTATTAACTGGTTTTGCACAAGTACTCGTGTTTGCATGTTTGACTCATTTTGAGTGCTTGCATGATCATATCTTCTCTTTCTATGTTAAAGCAAAGTAAAACACCGAATGAATGAATGAAAGAGACGCATTTAGACGAAATGGTTCTTCCATTTAGACTTGACAGTGCCTTAGTGCTCCCTCCCTGCCCCCTAGCACAATACACATATCTGGCTATGGGCCTACAGATCTGTATAATGTATGAAAAAAACTCTTTTGTAACATTATTCTCTTTCTGCTAGCCATGGAGAGAGGCAAAGTACTGTACAAGGTATGGAAGCTCTGCTCTCGGACTCCTGGAAGTGGTGCTCCATGCTCTGTTGGCTTCTGAGGTTTCTCAAGGCGTCGCCTGTGCATTTCGAAGTCAGTTTGCGCAGCCTTAAGGGCTAGGAACTTGCTCTTGGTTTTTTAAATGCCAGCTGAGATTCTCCTGATTCTGAATTCTCTCTTCCAGTAACAGTTTCCATACAAGCAGAATGCTTGGGGGATGGGAAGTGTGTGGGGTGCGGAGGGGGGCTCTAGAAATTGGGGTGGCTGTTATTTCTCTGTGGAGGGCAGGCTGTGCTCTTGAAAAGGGAATCTACCAGGTTAAGTGGGTAGATTCCTGTTTAACCTGGTAAAGAATCTCAGGTTTCAGTTCGTACTAAAAGGCAGGTTCTAGCCCTCATGGCTGCAGACTTTTCAGAGGGCTCCACTGTTTGCCTTGGTTTATAGGGGGTGGACATATACCTGTACCCCTTTCCATAGAAGCATATGTTTCTTTCTTCCCCTTTCCCAAGCACTTTCAAACAGGGGTCGGCAAACTTTGGGATTGTGGGATCTGCTTAGTTTTTTTTACTGAAGCCATGAGGTCCACCAACCTGACATTCACGTAGAATAAAGGGACAGGAAGCCTTACGTCAGGGGTGGGCAGACTTCAGGCTTGTTGGATCTACTTTGTTTCATTACTAGACCCCCCCAGATCCACCTGCCAGAGCTAGATATAAATAACATAGAATTAAAGAACGGGGCTTCTCAGTACATTCTGAGCCTAGAAATTTGTTTTCAATACCACAACTGAAGCCAGTTCTCTGCCCTTTCACACACACGTCCACTCCTAGCTGCCTCATGCGTCCTTCATTTCAATCTATTTTAACTAGAAAATTATATTGTTGCTTTTGTTAAATTATTGGGCACTGGAAGCCCTTGCCAATCTATGGGAAGTCATCCAGAGATCTGCCTGCCCCTGCTTTAAAAAGATGCCACAGTCCCATGTGGCTCTCTCTTCTCTCCCTCTCTTTTTCTCCTTTCTCCATCTGCCTCTTGTTCTTAGGGTTGAAGCGACTGCCACATGCTATGTCACTGGTGTGCCTTAGCTATGCTTTAGGGCAGTGGTGGGCAACTTGTGGTCCTCCAGTTGTTTACAGTTCTCATCAGCCTTCATCAGCAAAATCGAGGGGTGCAGAACCTCCGGCCTACAGGCCTGATCTGGCCCACGAGGCACCCCAATACAGCCCATGCAGCCTCTTGGGGAATCCTCCAGGGGGTGGGGCTTAGGCTGCAAGCCCCGCCCCCTGGATAAATCCCCTGCTGCTATCTACAATCAGAGATAACTGTGGGGGATTCCCCTGCTGTTATCTCTGATCTCAAATTGGAGGTGTGGGGTGGCCTGTTTTTTCTCCATGCTGGGAGGAGGCACAGTTTCGTGCCTCCTTCCAGCACAAAGAAAAAAGGGGGGGGAAGACATCATTGGGCAGGGCCATGCCCACTGACATCATCTGGCCAGTGGTGGGTGGAGTGGGGGGCAATCTGGGCCCCCCACCCCAAAGCAGTTTGGCACCCCTGACATAGCCAGTGGTGAGGGCTGATGGGAGTTGTAGGCCAAAACATTTGCAGTGCCATAAGCTGCCTACACCTGCTTTAGGGACACTTGACTCTTGACAAAGTTTGAGAGCACATAGAATAGCTTGTAATCGAGCTACATTCTCTAAGCTCGATGCAAGAATGGCTGGGTGCAACTCGTTGGCTTTATGTGGGATCTCAGGTTAGTTATAAACAGGGCTGTGATTCTTCTAAGCATCCACGACTACGATGAATGAGCACAGGCTTTGGTTGAGAATGTTGTCCTTCATTTATTTTTAAAGTGAGCCTTGAGCTTTTGTGGTTACAAAGGGACACTGTGAGATCTCGGTCAGCAGTGTGTTGATCAGGATTCCTGTAGTGTGTGTGTTGGGCTTTAGTGCTCTTTCTCTATGGCAAGCAGAAACAGGATTTTTTTTTAAATTAAAAACCTATTAAAGTTTACATAAATACAAACAGATTCAGTTTTCTACGTCATGAATTTTGAGTCCAATAAATTATGAATGGATGCCGCCATTTCAGTGGCAGGGTGGGGGCGCTATTTGCCCGTTATTTTGGCAGACCAGGTCTGTTCATTTCCTGCCATTTCAAATGCCCTTTCATCCCCATGGGTGGAGAAGGGGATTTCCAGCATCTGGCTGACACTATTTTTGTTGCAGCCAGACCTATTAACAAACACTGTCATCTTTGTGACAGCTATGCTGGCTGGGGCATGCTGGGAGTTGTAGGCCAAAAACATCTGGGGACCTAAGGTTGGAGAACACTGTTCCAACACATCTGGAGGGCACCAGGTTGGTGAAGGCTGCCCTGTTACAATAGTCTTCAAAATGTCAGCCTTTCAGAGGAACTTAAAACAAAGCCAATTCGCACATCTCCATTTCCAGAATTGTCAAATATATACACACACATTATTGTTTGCACAGAACTTGAGGTTTTTTTTGGTGCAGATTATAATACAGCCCTGGTTATAGTGTCCAGCTTATCCTTTGAGTTTGTATTTACCAGGCTTTGTATTTTATGTATATAGTTCAGTGTGAGCTTTTTTTTTTTTTTTTTTTTAATATCTTCTTTTTCCTCCCCACCCTCAAGGATCCCCACTGAGCACAGGCTCTTCTTTCCAGGACACAGAGACAGACTCTTCGGGGGCCCCTCTGCTTAAAGTATATTGCTGAGAAAATGGACCTGGGGAACATGTGGTAGGCAACGAGGCCACAGGGCGAGGAGGCCACAGGGCGAGTTCCCCTTTTGTAAATGACGAGTACGATGCCACTTTATTTTGTTCAATGTTAAAAGTTCAACTTCTCTTGTTTTAACTTGCGTTTTAAGCGAGCCTCACAAACGGGTGATGGAGATGTAGTCTAGTAGCAAAACGACGGGCAAAGGGCTACCAGCGCCACCAGTGCCTTGTGCCTTCCTGTGAATGCCCAATTTGCAATTTTCCAAGTTTGATTCTGCTGTAAACTTGCCTTCCGATGACCGGCTTGTGCCTTTTTGACTCTTTTCTGAGTGACTTTCATCTCATCAGTGAACATCTCTAGCACTGGAAATTATGTAGCAACAAGGATGGCTTTTTGCACGTGCCTTTCTATGTGATCATCCCAAAGGACTTTGCGACTCCTGCCAAGCAATGTTCCCCCGCATTTTGACTTTAAATGTGTCACTTTAGCACCTGGAGATTTTGAAGGCTTGTTTCTGCAGCTGCAACCTCTGTGGATGCCATGCTTGGCCCAAGAGTGCCTCGTCTGTGCTTTGGATGGACTGCATCAAGCGAGAAGCCGAGTGATGGCAAGTCAGTCTCCAAGCAACATGTAATCTGTGGCCATCTTCCAGCGGTTTCCAACGAAGTTAACCCAAGACGGTTGGCATCAGCTGCAAACAAACTGGCCAAAACATGACTTTGTGTGGATCGCTGGTCAGTTGTTGTAGAATGTTGTTTGAGCCAACTGCCAACCATCACCCAGAGTCAGAAATCAAGGTTGCAGTCCACAAGCAACTAAAATGAGTAAGTTGTGGACTGCAACTGTAAACCATGGGACTTGGCTTCAAGTGTAATTGTTGGTTCCTTATTTTTCTAACCTTATCCCTCACTACATAACCAAAGTGTTTTTAAGTCTTGCAGGTTAGAGAAGAAACAGGTGTATAACCAAGCGGATTATAGCTTTCATTGTAATTTCTAGGCTCTATGATGCTATTCGGAAACGGCCCCCTCATAAGCTTTGTGTATTATGGGGAGTAACAAGAATTTTAGGATGGGTGGGTAGAGGGGCATGTCTATCTAGAGGGGCATGTCTAACTTCAGATTCATACTGGTTTGAAACCTGTTTTATGTATCTTATCTCCTCTTGAAGGACAATGGCAATTGTAGTTTGGGGCAATTCTTTTAGCAATCCTCATGTGTTCACGGAAATAATATACCCAGGGTTCCTTGATTAGGACCCATGTATAGTTATATAGTGATCCCGGTTTTAAATTTGTAGTGCAAATGTGCCAGAGATCTCCTGACAAAGTGCACCTCACTCAGAGCTGTGCTTTCAGCTTTGTGCCTCGAATCTATGTTGCTTCTACTTAAGTGGCAGAAGAGTCTGAGTTCTAAATGGAAGTGCTCTGGAAGCACTGTGTATAATTTCACCAACCTCTAGGCTTCACCTAGGCTTCGCCTCCTCTGTTGTTACTTGAGCAGCAAAATTACTTCAGTCTCCGAGGTAAGTTGCCATTACTAGAAAGAATCCCATAAATGTAGCCCCCCCCCTCCAGTTGCATCTCAAGCCAAAAGATCAGCTCAGTCAAATTCCCACTCCCCTCTCTTGCCCTCTGCCACTGAAGCCTTTCTGGATGGGGGGGGGGGGGGCATGTCTGCATTTCTTGAAGCCTTGCCAGATGAGGGGGGGGGACATCTGCATCCTAGTGGCTGGAAATCCTCCACTCATCAGGTTAATTCTGAAAACTGACCACCTTTTGGTGCCTCGCCATTCATTTATCTCATTTTAAACTTGGACTTGATCACTGCTGGTGTATAATCCCTACCACACCACACACCACCCTTTGAATGTGCACTCTTCATTGTAAATAACACTTTGGGATGCATGAGGATGGTACGGTGCTGATTTTTGGAGTGTACCGGTCTCTACTGAAATTTTCAAGAGCTTTTGTTGCTTCTCTGTTATTCTGCATTTTTCTGTCTGGTATGAGCCTTGGCCTGCCTGGCAAATGCAGAGGGTTTTCTTTTTTTAAGCTTCCATTCTTCCCCACATACAAAGCGACAAATTTAAAGCAGCTTTCCTCCCCTGGCTGGGGAACACATGTGTTTCCTAAATTCGCGAGAGGAGCATCACCTCGCATGAAGAGGCCTGGGCCATCTAGCCCATGATCGTCTGCTCCAGAGGTGTCAAACCTATTTCAGGCCGAGGGCTGAATTCAATTTTGAAGAAGGGGGGCTGCATTGCAATAGTGGGTGGGGCCAAAGGCAAAAGGGGTTGGCCCAAAAATGCCAGCATACTTTAGCTTAAAGCTCTTACTGCCGGTAACGAAGCCTTAGAAAAGGCATTTCAGCCTTTCCCCCCCCCATTCTAAAGCACTGCACAAAAGCTGGGAAACCACTAAATGATTGGCAGAAAAGGGTGTGGCCAGGGGAAGGGGGCATGGCCACTTGGGAACCCAGGTGGGGCCTGATTTTCCACTAAGAAAAATTCCTCTCCCCATCTCCAGCCTTGTGGGGGGACTCTGGAGCTCATCACACTTACCAGAGCAGAGGTTGAATGAATTGCTGAGTTCCTGTATGCACTATTCAGTTTCTCTGGATCCCTAATTTTTAACTACTTAAAAGAAAAAAGCATGTTCACAGCCCTGTTTGTTGTATATTTCTTGTACAGCTGCTGCTTAAATGTCTCCTTTAGCTTGCTTATTTGTTTGTTTGTTTCAATTATCAGCAAGGGCACAATTAAAGTTCCGCTTCTATGGGGATAAACAGTTGTGGGGGAATTGCCCTATTATCTTGAAATGGTGACCAGCAAAGCTTGGCAGGAGCTGCTGCTACTTTGCTTGGCCGACCTGCTTCTCTTTGAAGTAGCATCCATTTACTCCCAAAAAGGGAAGGGATCCATTGTGGGTTTGGGTAAATAAAGAAACTGACTGGAAATTGTGTTATGTGGACCAGCTTTCTCCAACCTGGCACTCTCCAGGTGTGTTGGACTACAACATCCAACCTGGCTGGGGATGGCGGGAGTTTATTAATTTTATTATATTTATGTCCCACCCTTTTTCCTGCAAGGAACCCAAGGCAACTTCCATAATCCTCCTCTATTTTATCCTCACAACAACCCTGTGAGGTAGGTTAGGCTGAGAGTCAGTGACTGTGGCCCAAAGTCACCCAGTGAACTTCATGGCTGAGTGGGGGCTAGAAGAACCTAGATCTCCCGAGTCCCAGTCCAACACTGTAACCACTATGCCACACTGGCTCTTAATACATCTGGAGGGCACCAGGTTGGGGAAGGCTGGTGTTGACGAGACCTGTGTGTTGAGGAAAATGCTGTGGTTCAGTCTGAAAGAGTCCAAGATGGGTTAAAAGTATTTGACTGTCACAGAATTGATATCTTCAGGGGAATGCAAAGGTTAGAATGCACTCCGCTTGAAGGACCTGTTTTCCCCCTTCTGTCCTGATAGAAGGAAAATCTACTGACTCTTGTCACCAACTTCCACTGCACAGAAAAGCAATTTCAAGAGTCTCACAGCAACTCTCTCCCACCCCCTTCCCTTTGTAATTCGATGTAGGCTGAATTTCCACATCCAAGAGAATGCACTGGTAAAATAGACCAGGGGTCCCCAACTTTTTGGGGGGTTCATGAGCACATTTTGCAAGAGTGTCATGGGTGCTCTCACATAATGGCTGCCATGGGTGGTGTTTGCCTGTTCATAAAATGGCTGCCTGGGGTGGCAGCACTATATGGTCACAAATTTCCCATTTCTCAGAAGGTGAATTGGTGTGGCTAAAAGAAAACGAATGTGCCCAAGAACCTACGTACAAGGCAGAGGTGGGGGTCTGAGCGTCAAAAACAAACCTCAGTTTTGATCCCAAATAAAGATGGGGCTGGAGGGCAGCCTTTCTCTTTGCAGCATGCCAGCCTCCCAGTTAAAAAATAATTATTTCTTTAAATATCTCAAAAAGCAAAATAAAACTCGTGAAGCGCAGGGAGCCTGGCAGGCGCCAAGATTGGTGTCCATGGGCACCACACTGGAGACCCCCGAAACAGACTCGTAATCGCCTCAGATTACAGGTAAGGAATTGTGTTTTGAATGCTTCCCTGTGTATCAAAATACCTTGCCAGTAGAAATCTAGTGCCACAAGAAAATGGCTGTGTCAGAATCTCTCCTGATGTGCTAGCTTTCCTTGAGCAGGGAGGAACGTAAGAAGCTGCCTTATACCAAGTCAGACATAGATCGATGTTGCTGCCGTACGCTGACTGGCAGTGACTCTTCAGAATTTCAGACAGTTGTTTTCCCCAGCCATATTTGCAGATGTCACTGACTGAACCTGGGCCTTTCTGCATGCAAAGCTTGTGCTCTTGGGAGTATTCAACCATGGTATACTTTGCCTCAGGCAGCAAAAGGTCTCAGGCCAGTCCTGGAAAGAAGCAAGATGTTCTCTTGATTGATATCAGATCCTCCTCCTACTCTTTTCATCCGGGGGCTCTTGTAACACAGAAGCTGAAACAGAAGGTGTAACAAAAGGATTATCAATCACTTGCATGAAAGTCTCCAGTTCTGGAGGTGTGCTGAACCCTGTAAAATTCAACCATGGTAAGCCCGCCGAGAGTCGAGCAGTGCAGTCCATTTGCTATCTCGGGGCCCTGCCACCATATTCTGCTGCATATTTAGACCAGACCGGGTCATATTCCTCCTACAGCAGCTACTGCTTCAGGCATCTGATAAAATCTTGTTTACAAAAGTGTTTGTTAGACTTTATGGTGCCACAAGCTTGCATGCACATGTAGAGGTGTGTGTGTGTTCACTACAACAAACTAGCATGGCTATCCCTCTGAATTTTGTCACCCTCGTTAATGTCCGATTTGCCCATGTGTTCTTTTTATGTTAAGGGAGCCCTGCTTGACCTGTATAAAAGGCAGTGGTGCATTGTCAGCATGCATCACATTAGAAGATTTGTAATGATGATGGATTGGATAAGACATACTGTTTCGTTTGGACTTTTTTTTAATATTGCCTTTCAGGGCCAAAACATTGCCTTTCGGGGGGGGGTGGTTCACAATATAAACTCCTAATAAAACAGCGAAAGTCAAATACAACGCAATAATAACTGCCTATAAAACAATTCATTCCATAATCAGCAGTTAAAATTACAACCTAGGAGTGTAGAGCATCATCATCGATAGAACACAGATGGAAACAACCAGGTCTTTAGAACCCATTTAAAGCCAGTCAGCAAGGGAGCCAAAACACACTTCCTGTGGGAGGGGGTTCCACAGTAACAAGCACCACCTATAAGAAGGCTCTTGTACCCAACAGCCTGATTTTGCTTATTTAAAGTATTTTTACCTTGATCTTTAGCCCCAAAGGGCTCAGGCTTAAAGTCTAAAAGACATGACACAAACGGAAAAGGGATGGGAGGTAGGAGGAAAAAAGCAAACTCCATCATTAGTTCTTAGTTATAATGTTCTAGGAATTCATTCTGCCGGGGAAGTGCAAAGCAAGCACCATACAGCTGTTCCTTCTCTGGCTGATGTTTGGTCTCCCACTTACTATGATGTTCTACCTGAGAGGTAGGGGAAACTGAGATGGCTGTCTTGCATCCCCACCAGATACACCTCTGATGGTTGTCTTGTAGGCCCCTTCCAACTCTATGATATATAAAATCTATGAACTGAGAGAAGGGCCACAGCTGAAGATCTTAAACCCCAGGCAGGCTTGAATGGGAGAATGTGGTCTTTCAGGTAGCCTGGTCCCAAGCCATATCAAGCTTTATAGGTCATGACCAGTCACATGCTCTCTGTAATGCTCCGGTCAACTGTCTGGCTGTAGCATCCTGGACCAGCTGAAGTTTCCAAACACTTTTCAAAGGCAGCCCCATTAGAATGCATCATACTAGCCTAAACAGGATGTAACACAGGCATGCATGACCTTGGCCTGATCAAAAATCCCTAAGAATAGGCACAGTTGATGGGTGCACTAGTCTCAGCCATACAAATGCACTCCTGGCCACTGCCGAAATTGGAGCATCCAGGTTAAGGGCTGCGTCCAGGAGTACACCCAATCTTCAGGGAGAGTATAACTCCATCCAGCACAGTTTCAGTCCATATTCCCTGATCTGTGTTTTGACTAACTGGGAACCTTCATCCAGTTCATTGTCGACGTCAGACACCGATTTAGAACTAGAACCACTTCCTTGGATTGAGAAGGAAAGAAGAGATGGAACTGGGTGTCATCTGCATACTGGTGGCACCAAGCCCAAAAGCTCTAGACAACCTTTCCCAACGGTTTCATGCATATGTTTAATAGCATGGGGGACAAGATGGAAGCCTGAGGGACACGCCACAGGCTGACAGCCACGACGTCAAACACCCAGCACCACCTTCTGAGATCGCGCCCCCAGGAAGGACTGGTGCTACCGTATAACAGTGCCTCCCAATCCTATCTCCAACAGACACCTCAGAAGGATACCATGGTCGATGGTATGGAAAGCCACCGAGAGATTCAGCAGAACCAACAGGGACACTCCCCCGTGTCTGGTTCCTGGCGTAGATCGTCCACCAAAGTGACTAAAGCAGTCTGTCCCATAACCAGGCCCGGAGTTAGGTTGAAATGGAGCTAGATAATCTGCCTCATTCCAAAACAAATGATTCCATGCACCTAAGGGGCCTTTGGTGTTCTTTCAGATGAGAATCTGTCCCACCACACCACATGCCAAACTGTCTCTGAAATGGATGCTGATTTAATTAAAAAGCATTGCAATATAGTATACTGTTATTGAACTGAGAGTCAAAAATTCCACTGGGACCCTATCTAAATTAGATCACACCCTAAGGCTACAATCCTATGCCCCAGACTGCCCCAACCTGCTGCCCTCCAGATGTGTTGGACTATAATTTCTATTCTTCCCAGCCTGCATGTCCATTGGCCATGCAGGTCGAGAATGGTGGGAGTTGCAGTTGAACATATTTGGAGGGTGTCAGGTTGGGGAAGCCTGCTCTACACAGTTACTTGGGAGTAAGCCCTGCTGAACTCAGTTGAGACTGACTTCTGAGTAAACATACATAGGCTTGCACTGTGGATGCCCTTTCTAGCTTCCTGGGTTTGTGTTCACACACCAATCAGTTTACCAGAAGCAGACTGGAATCTAGACTGGGATTTAATATCGCCTCTGTTCCTTTTGATCTAGTATTTGGTGACAGGGCTATGTACCAGTATGCCCTTTCTGGCTGTCCACCTCGTGGTCAGGCAGGGGGAGACGGTTGAATTTTACAGGGTTCAGCACACCTCCAGAACTGGAGACTTTCATGCAGGTGATTGATAATCCTTTTGTTACACCTTCTGTTTCAGCTTCTGTGTTACAAGAGCCCCCCCCCCCCCGATGAAAAGAGTAGGAGGATGATCTGATATCAATCAAGAGAACATCTTGCTTCTTTCCAGGACTGGCCTGAGACCTTTTGCTGCCTGAGGCAAAGGACAAGATGGCTCCCCCTCCCATTCCATATACAAAAGCTGATCAGACTGACTGCTGAATTTTACTTCAACACTGGTGATGGGATGGCATCTTCCACCACACTTCAGGGCAGCAGGCTAGCTTAGCGGGTGTAGTGGAGATTGCATGGCACACACAGCTCTGTCCTCCAACAACTTACCACCACTCCCCACCTCCCAGCATCTGTTGCCGGCGCCTCACTCTGCCTGGTGGTAGGGCCGGCCCTGCTTCTTCCAGTCCAACAATGTTTGAATATGCTATTATGGCATGTGCTTTTATGGATGATCGCAAAAGATCGTCTGCTGTTTGAAAGTAATAATGATTTGGAACATAGGAAGCTGCCTTATACAGAGTCAGAGCATGGCTCCATATAGTCCAGCACTGTCGACACTGACTGGCAGTATGGCTCCTTAGGGTTTCAGACAGGTGTCTTTCCCAGCCCTACCTGGAGAGGCTGAGGATGGAACTTGGGACCTTCTGCATGCAAAGCAGGCGCTCCCCCACTGAGCTACAGAATGCATTTCTTGCATTTCTTTGGTGCATTTCAAGTGTTAATGTGAAGTGCTTTAATCTCGGAAATTCTTTCCATAGCCCTGTCTAGTATTATTTATTCATCATCATCATCATCATCATCATCATCATCATCATCATCAGGCGATCACTCGTGACCAAGTAAGATTGTATTCCAGGATAAACGGAGGAAATTCTAAAGAAGATTGTGTAGACTCTAGACTCTAGCGATGGGTCCGTAAGTGACTATGGAGACCAATTCTAGATCCACACAGCTTCCCACAGTGAGGACACAGGTTACCAGATGGAAGATGGTCCTGTAAAGGATTCATTTGATGTGCTTTTCGCTTAGCACGTTTCTCCGGGCTTCTTCAAAGTCCATGGAACTTTGTGAAAGGCCAACCTCCATTTAGATCGTTCATGGGCCAGAGCTTCCCAGTTTTCGATGTTTATATTGCATTTTTTTAGATTAGCCTTATGAACATCTTTAAACCTCTTATATTGACCACCGATATTCCGCTTTCCATCCTTGAGTTGGGAATAAAGTAACTGCTTTGGGAGACGGCAGTCAGACATTCGAACAACATGACCGGTCCACTGAAGTTGGCGTTGAAGGTCATTTTTTCAATGCTAGTAGTCTTTGCTTCTTCCAGTACACTGACATTTGTTCGCCTATCTTCCCAAGTAATTTGCAGGATTTTCCGGAGGCAACGTTGATGAAATCTTTCAAGGAGGTGGAAATGGCGTTTATAGATAGTCCATGTTTCGCAGGCATACAATAAAGTTGGTAATACAATGGCTTCATAAACCAGTGTTTTGGTCTTCTTACAAATATCCCGATCCTCGAACACTATGTTTCATTTGAGAAAACGCAGCACTTGTGGAGCTCAAACGATGCTGGATTTCACTGTCGTCGATGTTAGCTGTAACAGAAAGATAGCTGCCAAGATAGAGAAAATGATCGACATTTTCCAGTATTGTCCCGCCAAGCTGGATAGATGGCATCACCAAAGGGTTAGCTTGCACTTGCTGATGAAGCACTTTGGTTTTTTTGATGTTAAGTGAGAGACCAAGTTTTTCGTATGCTTCTGCAAAAGCATTTAGGATAGTTTGGAGGTCATCCTCTGAATGTGCGGAGACCACATTATCTTCCTCTGATGAAGCTGGAGCTGGGCTGAGCCTGAGAGAACAGTAGGTTGTCCAGGCCACTTGGGGTGCAATCCATCACCAACTTAACTGAAAGTAAGCCTCAATAGGACTTACTTCTGAGTACATGCATACAGTAGGGTCGCTCTGTTATTTTGTTGGTGGCTGAAATGAGGTTTGAACCAGAGACTCCCTAGAGCAGGCTTCCCCAACCTGGTGCCCTTCAGATGTTTTGAACTACAACTCCCACCACTCCTGACCATTGACTATGCTGGCTGGGGCTGATGGGAGATGAAGTCCAAAACATCTGGAGGGCACCAGGTTGGGGGAGGCTGATCTTCTCCAAAACAGATCAGATAGAGAATCTAAGCAAATGCACATTTATCCTGTTGATTTGAATACTGAATATTCAGCTTAATACAGACCACATTCCTAAAAGCATAGGTCACTTTCCACTCCTGTATTTTAAGACTAAAAGGTAATTGGGGGAAAGAATAGAGAGCTGCTTCATATCAGTGCTAAGGAATGTGCAAAGATTTGACAGAGTATGTTAATTAACAATCCCTGCACTTTTGATTTCCCAAGAGGGTGCATAGAACTCCTACTGGCTCAGGTGAAATCTCCTATGGATAAATTATGTTGATAGGATTGGGTAAGGACCTGTTGAATTGTATGGGATTGTTCTCCCTATGCAATTCAAGGTTTGGCTTCCCAACTCTTATCAGCATAGTTGATCCAATAAAGGTGTTATCTGAACAGTCAGTCAGGCGATCACATCACTCGTGACCGAATAAGATTGTCTTCCAGGATAAATTTTTTTTTTTACAAAAAGATTTTAAAAGGAGGAAAATTCTAAAGAAAATTGTGTAGACTCTAGCGATGGGTCCGTAAGTGACTGTGGAGGCCAATTCTAGATCCACACAGCTTCCCACAGTGAGGACACAGGTTACCAGATGGAAGATGGTCCTGTAAAGGATTCATTTGATGTGCTTTTCGCTTAGCACGTTTCTCCCTTTCACCTTGCACTCGGGCTTCTTCAAAGTCCATAGAACCTTTGTGAAAGGCCAACCTCCAGTTAGATCGTTCATGGGCCAGAGTTTCTCAGTTTTTGATGTTTATATTGCATTTTTTTAGATCAGCCTTAAAAACATCTTTAAACCTCTTATATTGACCACCGATATTCCGCTTTCCATCCTTGAGTTGGAAATAAAGTAATTGCTTTGGGAGACGGCAGTCAGGCATTCGAACAACATGACCGGTCCACTGAAGTTGGCGTTGAAGGATCATTTTTTCAATGCTAGTAGTCTTTGCTTCTTCCAGTACACTGACATCTGTTTGCCTATCTTCCCAAGTAATTCGCAGGATTTTCCGGAGGCAACGTTGATTAAATCTTTCAAGGAGTTGGAGGTGACGTTTATAGATAGTCCATGTTTCGCAGGCATACAATAAAGTTGGTAATACAATGGCTTCATAAACCAGTGTTTTGGTCTTCTTACAAATATCCCGATCCTCGAACACTCTGTTTCATTCGAGAAAACGCGGCACTTGCGGAGCGCAGACGATGCTGGATTTCACTGTCAATGTTAGCTGTAACAGAAAGATAGCTGCCAAGATAGAGAAAATGATCGACATTTTCCAGTATTGTCCTGCCAAGCTGGATAGATGGCATCACCAAAGGGTTAGCTTGCACTTGCTGATGAAGCACTTTGGTTTTTTTGATGTTAAGTGAGAGACCAAGTTTTCGTATGCTTCTGCAAAAGCATTTAATGATCTTTCTATGTTAACTTCGTCATTTTATTTATTATGTTGAAATGTTCTATACTGCTCTATCCCTATACTGCTCTATTGTACATCAAATTATAGGAACAATATAACATGACAGTACAATTAAACAGAGGTGTACAAACATAAGAAGAGCAGAAGCAGCAGCAATCAAAAATAAATTTACATGGAGTTAAATGTCTAATTTTAAATTTTCAACATTCTCCTCAAAATGCCCGGATAAGCGGGAACATTTTAAGCTGGTGCCAAAAATAATGCAGAGTTTATGATTAATCTTGTTAATCTGAAGAACATGGAGTTATGCTAATATCTTGATTCTTACACAGTTAGCTCACTGATCGTAATGGTAAATAAAGTACTTTAAGAGAAGTAAATACTTGGCTTGCTATTCTAAAACATACACAACCTGGACATAAATTACATTAAAATCAATGGGATGTGTTTCTAACTGGGTTAGGGTTGAAATTTTCTGTTATCAAACTGCCTTGGAAGTGTTTACTGAAGGGTGGTATAGACGACAACGATGATGAAATAGGTACGCTTAGTTGATGACTGGCTTCTGAGTAAACATACATAGCATCAGGCTGCACAACTTCCGTGTTTTTTTTAACACTGTTGGTAAAACAGAAGAAAGGGCAGTATAAGGTAGTAGAGAAGGTCCCAAATGTGTGAAGTGGTACGTACATCCTCATAGCTGGAATCTACTTCCTAGGAACATGGGGTTAGTTGGTAGGCCTGAAGTTTTCAGCGGGTGTGGGGAGACCATTGACCCAACATGGGGCAGAACCCATTATATTAAGCAAATTAATATAACCAGTGTTGGAGAACCAGGCTGTGGTCTTCCAGATGATGTTGGACTCTACTTCCCATCAGCCCCAGCCCCAAATATCAGGGATGATGGGAGGAGGAGTTCATCAACATCTGGAGGGTCACAGTTTCCCTAGTCCTGTCCTCAACTATCTTTGTTTCCATTCCTCATCACAAGCTGTCATTCTGGTTCCATTGGGAGCTAGCAATGGTGCTAACAGTGGAGTGGACACCTCTCTCTCTTCTCCAAAACACTGACCAGTGCATTGCTTGCCTTTTCAGTGAGAAATCAGAATGTGCTTCAGTTGGGACATGGCCATACAACCTTTCTTTCCCAGTGGGTGGCAGCACCGCCATGATGAGCTGGCTGAATAATTTCAAAGCAGTTTGCTAGCTACAACAGGGGTGGGCATCACTTCAGAATAAGCAGTTTTACTTTAAATTCAGGTCCATCAAGGATGCAGTACTAGAAGGGATTGTAGAAAACATCTACTAATGTAGAAATGTACTTTTGACACACACACACACACACACACACACACACACACACACGCCACGCCCCCCCAAGACTGTTACTGCTTTCTAAGATTTGATGTGGAGTCACTCTTCATTGGACTTGCCTGCAGGATGCAGCGCTAAATGCTGGCATAATGGAAGATTCCTCTCCCTCTAGGTACAACATGATAGCAAGTGGTGGTAACAGAGATGGCCAAACTGTAGCTCTCGGGCAGTGTGAACCATCAAGCAAGGGAAGAGGCATTCACGAAGAAACCTCAGTGTGACCCAGGTGCTCCAGGGATGTGAGAGACTTGCTCATATCATACGCAACAAAGGTGTCGGACCTCTTTCAGAACCAGAGACGGATTTCAATATGCCTTTCTGCCAGGGCACCCAAAGCAGTTTACAGTTTTTAAATACCGAAGCAAACAAATGTCACCAACCAACACCCCCCCAAACAAACACCAGAATATAGTTCTCTCAGGATGATGGAAGGTCTCTTCAGAGGCTGGCTTTCCTCACTTCTGCCATTCTTTCAGGGCACACAGCTCTTAATGTCAGAGAAGTTCTGGAGGGCTGCATTCCAGTGGTGGATGGAGCTAACGGCAAGAGAGGTGTGGGACCAAAAAGACCAAAGATACCATTTTAAAGTTCTTAATACCAATAACTAAGCCTTAGGAGGGGCATTTCTTCAACCTTTTAGAAACCACTGAAGACCAACCACCAACCTTATAGAAGCCACCAACCAACCAACCTTTGGGGAAATGCTGAACAACCAACCACCAAACGATCAACCTTTTAGAAACCACCAAACGACCATCTTTTGGGGAATCCACCAAACAACTGGCCACTGGGGGAAAGGGGGTGTGGCCATCTGGGAAACCCAGTGGGGCCGGATTTGACACCCCTGATATGCAAAATGGTTTTCAGTAGCCTTCCCCGATCTGGTGCCCTCCCCACTGGCCATGCCGGGAGTTGTATTCCAACACACCTGGAAGGCACCAGGTTGGGGAAGGTTGGTTTTCTATATTGCAATTTGCACTTCTTTTTCATTCTACAGCACAACCTTAGTTTATTAACACCTTGGTAAGGGGAATGGCTTGCAGCTTCACATGGACCTAGCACTAATTTGCTTCCCCCCCCCCCCGGGAACTCCCTAACCCTCTTGAAATAGATGACCCAGACCTTGAGAATTCAGTTCTGGAAACTACGTTTTATTTAGCTATCAGAAAGGAAGGCCAGTCCTAGCTTTCACCTGGTGCACTTCATGTAGTGTCAACGGAATCAAAGTCCAGCTTACGTATGTTGACCTGGCATTGGCAAAAAAACTCTCTTATGGGGCAGTGACCTCTGCAATGTGCAATTCTCCCCTGCCCCCCCCCCCAAGCATCCTGTGTATCTTCCCCCACCTGGACATGCACAGGTGAGGAATTTCTAACTGAACTAAACACTTAGATCAAAGTGATCATCCTCTTCCTCACGGTTCTATCCTGTGCTTAGAAAACGCCGCCACTGCTGTGCCTATTTCAGCTGGGGGGGGGGGAGAGATGATGACACAACCCACTAACAAAAGGAGCATGCTGGTCATTGGGCTGAAGTCCATTCTCACAGTGTCTGTTTGTTTTCATAGTAGCAGGACATGGTAGGCTGTTTGCACTAAGCCCAGCCAAGGCCTTGGTTCCTGAACATTTTGGCCTCCGGTGACAACACTGCCTCGGTGGCATTCCACAGCGGTGGCCTTGTAACAGGAAAAGCGGAGCGGGACCTCTGAGCTCATGCAGCAGGAGGTTCAGAGGTCAAGCAACTGCTGCGACTTCGACAGCTCGGCTTTCCTCTCGCACAGACAGGAGATCTCAGAGAAGTCAGTTCTGCTAAGTTCAGTGCAGCTTGCTTCCACGTAAATGTGCAAAGGATTGTGCAGCAAGTAACAGCAAACATTTCTAACTGAAGGAAGAACACTTTGAGCTTCTCCGAGTGAAACTGTGATGTAGTAGTCAAAGTGGCTTGACTAGGAATTCCAACTCTTGGTTTGCAAAGGCATGCTTTGGGGTCACTGAGGGACCCCCCCCCATTACCCTTCTCCCAATAGGGTTGTCTTTGTATTGGCATTCAACGCAAGGACAATCAATTATATTCAGAAACTGAGTCAGATCACTAACCCCTGTCCAGCCCTGTTCCAGTCTACAATGATGATGATGATGTTAAGATGGCTTTTCAAGCCAAAGACCTGGCTTTTTGTTTCATTATTCTCTAAAGGGCTGTGCACATTGATAGCACTGTATAAATTAGGGCCAAACGAAGCATGACACCATTAACAATTGTGTGAATGGTTTTTAACTAGTAAATAGCACCAGGACAGGGTGGAAGGAGGCTTGAACCCTTTCCTTTGTGGTCCGTGTGTCGTCCCCCCCCCCCCCGCTGCATTCCCAATTGGAGTGTCTGTAACTGCTGTTTACTGTTTCAAAAACCCATTGGTGCAATCGGTAATTATGTGAAAGGCGTCATCGTGTTTTGTTTGTTCCTAATAATTCCTAACTCAAGTAATCACTGTCTGCCTTTGCAATTGCCTGTACTTCCTCATTCTGGAGGGGTGTTAGTCTGTTGCAGCAAAACCCACAAGTCTTGGAGCACCTCAGAAGATTTCTTCTGGCAGATGTTTCTGTGGGATCTAGTTCACAAAAGCCTTTAGTATGGTCCAATAGTCTTTAAGGTGTAAGATGGCCAGGTGTCCTTTACAGCAGACAGTCCTCTATTTGAAGTTATCCTCTCTTTGATGGGCTGCCCAGATGCAAATGCAAATTTAGAGATAAAAACCATGATTTAAATAGAAATATACCATAGTGAGGAAGACTGACCAGGTGACCTGTACGGCTGCTGCTCCATCTGCTGTCCAGGTGCTAACTGTGGATGGGCAACTTCAAGGCCAGCTTCTGCTCTCCCTCCTTATTATGATTCTTTGACTTTAAACCAGACTTTGACTGGACACCTCCTTAAATAGAGGGCACTTTCAAACAGAGGACTGCCAGGACTGACCTCTGTAAAGTAGGACAGCTGGGCCCACCCTAGAACTTCCCCATGTTCTAGAAAGATTTCCTTCATCTTTGAAACATTGGTGAAGACTCTGGGAAGAGTGGCAGTGGAGTCTGCAGAGAGTATGTCTGTGAGGGGGAGGAGAAATGGGCACATTTTAATATTTTGGGTTCTAGAGGAGCTTGGACTCATTACTTTAATTTTCACATTGACTGGGTTCAGACAACATGATAACCCACACTCAAGGGTTGAGTGTGGGTTGTTGTAAACCATCGGTGGTTGTTGAAACTTGGGTTATCGTGTTGTCTGAACCCAGCTGTGCTAACAAGCCATGGCTTGTTAACCAGAAACACCCATGAAGAGAACCCATGGTTGTTGGGTTGTGAATTGTGGGTTGTTTACCATGGTTTGTTATCTCAGCTGGGTTCAGACAACACAATAACCCACATTTCAACAATCCACAGTTCAATGACAACCCATACTCAACCCTTGAGTGTGGGTTATCGTGTTGTCTGAACCCAGTCATTGTTTTCTTTTCCTCCTCACTTTTTCCATCAAAGGTGTGTGTGTGTGTGTGGGACCCGGAGATCGTGACTTTTCTGTTGTGGCACCCTGTCTTTAAAATGTAAAATATTCGCAATGTGTGTACTCTGTTAATTTTTAGTTACCAAGTAAAAAACCTATCTGTTCCCTCCAGCTTTTGGCAGTACTTGATGGGTATTTGTATGTGCGCTGTCCTTGGAGGCTGGATCTGCTTCTGGTTTTACCTGTTTTCCTTTCTTCTTGTTAGCTTCTCCAGAGGCCTCGCTTTGGTAGGGAAGCTATACTATAGCTTATATTATAAGCTATAATATATTATATTCGCATATATTATAATCTTATATATGCTAACTTCTAAGGAGTAGGGGGGAAGCTACTGAAAGCCATAACACTGTCATACTTTTACTGCCAGGGCAGGGGAGAAGGGCTTGTAGTATTTTCTGCCTCAGGTGCTAAAATAAATTAGCCACTGTTGGGTACTACAAACCTTGACTTGGGGTGATGGGAGGGTGCCATTTGCTGCTCTGCCTCAGGCAATGAAATTACTTGGCCCAGCCCTGCTCAGAGGACACTGCTGTTGTACAGTCCAATCCTATGCATATTTAGGCAGAAATACGCTCCACTGTGTTCAGTTAGTCTTACACCCAAGTAAGTGTGTTTTTGTTTATTATATGCCTCATCCCAGCTTTCCTGCTCAGAGCAAAAGGCAGCATGTAGAGTTCCCCCCCCCCCCCATATTTTATGCTCCCAACAGCCCTGTGAGGATGGTTAGGCTGAAACATAGTTGACTGGTCCAGGGTCATCCACTGGGTTTCCTGGGTCTCCTTGGTGTAAATGTGATACTTTAATCCACTAACCCACACAGGTCATACTATTATGCTCCAGGTCTGAGTTCCAGCATTCAGAACTGGTTCTGTCACTCAGCCCTAATAAACCCTGGCTCAGTTTAAGTTCCACATATAATGGGACCATTGCAAACATATCCTACAACTTCCACCCTGTAAGAGCTGCTGGCCAACAGCCTCTCTAGGCTTTGTGTGTTACCCATGTCTGCTTGTCAGTGAGAGTGTCTCCCAGACTCAGGCCTCCTTACCAAACAGCAGTACAGTTATTGCTCTCCCACTACTCCACCCTCTGGCTGAGGCTTCTAGCCTGTAACAGCTGCATTTCAGGCAAAACCACAACACTTACAGCTCTACCTGTTGGATTTCTGCCTGCCAAGAAAAAAATTAAGCGGTGGCACCCTGGAACTGCAGGATACACATGCATACCACAGCACGGACAGGAAGGCTTCCTCTTTGGTAGAACTAGTAGGAGTCATGGAGTCTGGGCTGTGCTATCAACTTGCACGTGACCTTGAGGGAAAATTGGTCTCTGAAAATGCTGCTTGATTTCCACATATCTTTGCTTATCCACCTATCAAAAAGGGGCAATGATACTGAACTTTCTCATGGTTGGGCCTACTTAATTAACCCAGTTGTATTTTATGGTTTTAATTGTTGTGAACCACAATTAAATAGCTTTGGCTATTGGGAGGTATAGAAATGTAATAACTAAATCAAGAGCTTTCGGATCTTTTGAGATAAAAGAAGCTTCAGAAAACAATATACCGGTAATAATGGAAGAAGAAATCGAATAGGAGGCCTGCATCCACTAGGTGGCAGACTAGAAATGGGGGTGCTATTTAATATTGGTGTTAATTGACATCAATGCCAGGGTGTTTGTGTTTTTATCAACATTGCTTTGTGAATGGTCACAGTAATTATTTTGCATACATTTATGATTTACTGTTAGTAGCACAATCTCGAATTTTCTTTTATTTTTGACCTTTCATTTCCCTCTGACCCCACTGCCCATACGTATCTGTGCTTGCCAACTCAGGATAATATTTCATGCATCTGATGAAGTGGACTTGAGTCCGCGAAATGCCATGGTAAATTTGTTCATCTTTAACAAGCCGAAAGATTCTTTGCTGTTTTTGCTGAAACAGAACAACTTGGCTCCCTCTCTGAAAATGTAATATCCTGTCATCTATAGTGCATATTCCCCTGAGAATGTTTAGATAGACCTTCCAACAAGTGCACCAAAAATAGACACAGTCCATTAAAAATGATAGAATTATGAATTCCTGTTTACTCAGAAGTAGGTCCCACAGTTTTCAATGAGGCTAACTCCCTAGTAAGTGCATTTAGGATTGTGGTGTTAAACATGCGAACCTTTACTTTACTTGCTTTGATACACCTCCTTTGAAATAAATTGCAATGATGTATCTATTTATTTTTTTAAAATATATTTATACCCCACCCTTCAAAACAAAAACAATACTTTTCCAGGGGCGCTTACAGAACAGATAAAACAATAGCCACACAGCAATACAAGCAAAACAATAAAATTTAAAAGCAGCAGATATAAAGGATAGAAATGCAGCATTAAAAACTCATTGGGTATTGAAACGCCACAAAAAGAATGAGTGTGGGAGGGGAGGAATCTTTGCCCGGTACCAAAATTACACCAAGGGAAATGCCACGTGAGTGTTCCACAAATGGGACGCCGCCACAGAGAAGGCCTTCTCCCCTTTCCCACTACCGCAGGGTGTACAGACAGGCTGATGTGGAGATAAGGGATCCTTTTGCAATGGTTTCTTCTGCCCCAATGCCATGGAAATGTCCCATTTCTAACCCTCTAACGTTCATGGCAGAGTTGCCACTTCCTTTCCTGATAAAGGTATCTGGTCCCTTAACAACTGGCGAGAAAGTCAGCTAGTACAGCCTGGGGTATTTTGCAAGGTTGTAGTTGGACAGCTCCTGCAGAAAGTTTACTGTAAGTTCTGCAGGAGCTACACCATTGCAATTTTGAACAAGAGAATTCTCCAGCTCTCATCAGGTTCAGATTAGTTGGGTAGGTTAGCAAACTAACTATTGGATGCTACCTTCTTTTTATGCCACTACATCCCTATCACATTGAGCTACTTATAGCTCAGTGCTAAGGTGGCCAGAGGTAACAGAGGGCACACGCGCTCCTGCACTTTGCCTAGTTGTGTTGAAGAGGGAGTTTCAGGGCATGTAGCTTGTCATGCAATTCCCTCTTCTACACAATTATGAAAGGTGCAGGGGCCCTTGCTCTTTTGCATCTGGCCACTCTAGGAGGCCATGCTTTACATACAGAAGGTCCTAGGCACAATAGCAAGTATATCTGTTTTTGTTGTTTTATCAAAGAGTTCTCTGTCTGTAATCATGGAAAGCTGGAGAAAACAATGACTGGGTTCGCACAACACGATACGCCATGGAGGCTTAGTTATAAGCCATGTTTGTTTCAGGGTGGCTTGGCATGTTGTCTGAACCCGGCCAGAGTGACTTGTGTGTGGTTAAAAAATCATGCTGCTGGGTTCAGACAACACAACAAGCCACTCTGAAATAAATATGGCTTATAAGCCACCATGGCTTGTTGTGCTGTGTGAACCCATGCAGTACTGAACTAGATGGACCCACGGTTGTGAGGAGCAACATAAAATCTCAAGAGACTGGGTGTGCTCTCTATATCTACATCTATATCCTTTTTGTTTGCACACTGCTCCTCACAATATGTATTTAAAATATTTCTTGGCTGCCTTTCGGGGCAGAAGCCCTCCCAATATAACAATAAAAAGCAACAAATACATAAGTATTCAGACATTGGGTGGGATCTAACACATGGGTGGGCAACTTCAGGCAGTCTGGGGACCAATCCCCCCCCCCCCCGACTGCCCTGTGGGCCACACATAGACACCACCACAGTGGATGTTTTAAAACAAAAATTGGCAGTTTAACCACTACCAGACTTACTGATGACAAATTTCTAGATTCTAACAGGAACGTAGGAAGCTGCCTTATACAGAGTCAGACCATTGGTCCATCTAGCTCAGTACTGTCAACACTGACTGGCAACAGCTCTCCAGGGTTTCAGGCAGGAATCTTTTTCCAGCCCTATTTAGAGATGCCAGTAATTGAACCTGGGACCTTCTTATGCAAAGCATGTGCTTTACTACTGTGGTACAGCCCCAGCTAAAGATACATAGGGATAGAGGTCATGGAGAGCCAGTGTGGTGTAGTGGTTAGACTGGGACTTGGGAGACCTGGGTTCAAGTCCCCACTCAGCCATCAAGCTCACTGGGTGACTTTGGGCCAGTCATGGACTCTTAGCCTAACCTACCTCACAGGGCTATTGTGAGGATAAAATGGAGAGGAAGAGGATGATGATTATGTAAGCCCCCTTGGGTTCCTTGCAGGAAAAAGGTGGAATATAAATATAATAAATAAATAAAGTGTATGAAAAATTTGGGATTGGCAGGTGAGCCTTAAACAATTATAACTCAAGCACTTCATACTATACAGTACAGGGTTTTGCCAAAAGGCAAAAATAGGGACAAGTGGGATCTGCAAAAAGCTGCAGTGCAGGGTGCTGCTGTTCAGGAGTTCAGCCATTCTCCAACCCCAGTTCTCTGTCAGCACTTTTTTGTACTTCTGCTAACTGTGAGGTTCCCCCAAACCTGCTGATACCTCCTTTTTGTGTATAAATGATGCTGTTTTGGCTAAATAACCAACAGCACTCACAGCCTGAACATTGGAAATAGAGGGAAGGATAACGTGCAAGTGATTTGTCAGGGACAGGAAGCAGAAACTAGGGACTATCCCTGGTAAAATCAGTTGGAGTGTATCGTGTATGTATGTATTAGATTTCGGCGCAAACATGCTAGAATCAGACTGTAGATTTCCTATCAACCGTTTCTTTATTACCTGCTGTAAAACCCTATCTTTTCTAACTTTTACAAATGACCGCTTGTGAATCCAAGCTGGCTTTGAGCCTAAAGCCATAGACTTTAAACCCTGAAACCAGCGGAATATAAGGTGTTTCTCCCCAATGACCTTGTCTCGTGCAATTTCTTGTATCATTGACTGCACCACTGGAAGGACTTCAGGTGAATTTCCCCACATAAACTCATTTTGATGCTTTTATCCAACTTTGGGGGTCAAAGGAGTCCCCAATTGCTAATACTAGAATAGACAGAGAAAAATCACAAGACTGAAGGAAACCAGGAAGGATGTAGATGGATTCCTAACAATTGAAGATCTCAATGGCTTTCAGACTTTCAGTCTATATGAGCTAATGAGATGAAGATGCAATAAGTACATTTATACTGCAGTCCTGTATTTACTTACCTGGGAGTGGCAGTGTCTTTTTTTAACTGAGAAGGTGTGCTGGAGGAGCTAAACCCCATTGACTGACTCTCTAAGAGATATACCGTAACTCTCCATCCTCGCCTAGATGTCTTTACTGGAACATAGCAGGCTGGAAGGGGAAGATTAGGGACAAATCATTCATTAATTATATCAACTCCTCCCTAAATTGATATTATTTTATTGCAAGAGACTTGGATGAGTGAACAAATAATATTCAATGGGTATATTGCTACCTCTTTGGCAGCAATCAAACCCACAGTTACAGGTAGGCCCAGAGCGGGATTTCTATGTCTGGTCTCTGCATCCCTTAATGTGGAAGTAGTTGTACTCCCCCGCTGTGGAACCGCTGCTATGGCAACTTTAATTAAGAGTAGCTGTTTTCAAGTTTTATTGTTTAATATCTATCTTCATCCAACTAAATGATATTCTGATAAGAAAGCTCAGTGGGAAAGCTATACTTTCAGCTTCATTTACTTTTATTAACAATTCTGGAAAGATCCCTGATATTTGGAGTAAAGCAATTATAGTTCCTGTATTTAAAAAGGTAATAGGATCAATCTAGCTAATTACCATTGCATCAGCCTCCTTTCAGCTATTGGAAAACTTTATGCAAGGTATCTAAAATGGAGAATAATAATAATATAATAGGTGAGGAACAGATTTGGTTTAAAGCTGGCCATTCAACTTTAGACCACTGCTGTGTTAGCTCATTTGGCAGAGAATTACACTTCGGTTCCTAGTGGGAAGCTTTTCACTGCCTTCATTGATCTTAAATCTGCCTTTGATCTGGTCTTGTTATGGACTAAATTACATAAAAGTTCTATGGACAAGCACCTACTATTCCTCTTAGATGTTTATATAACCAGACTTCTAGCCAAGTCAGATGTGGGCAGCAGGGACAAGTTTCTAATCCAATCCCTGTCACAAAGGGTATAAGACAGGGTTGTATCTTGGCCTCTTTTTAATATATTTTTAAATTATTTGGCTTTTTATCATTGTAATGTTGACTCCCATGCTCCCAGATTGTCTAACACCAGGATACCTCTGCTTTTGTATGCTGATGATGCTGTATTGATGATGTCACTTTCCAGAATTGGGCTAAATCGCTTACTGTCTGCATTCGGGACCTATTGCTCCAAGAACAGCTTGACTATTAATTACAGCAAGTCTAAAGTTTTAGTGTTCTCAAAAGCCAGAAAACAATATAAATGGACTTTAAATGGCAATATCATTAAGCAAGTCTCCCATATAAAATATCTAGGCATACAAATGCAGAGCCCTGGATTCTGGACTGAACAACGTAGACCGGCAATTGAATCAGTGAACTTCAGCCAGCAGCTAATTTTAAGATTATTTTTTTCCTCAGGTGGTCAATTTATTCCCTCTGCAATTCAAATTTATAAAGCAAAGACCTTGGCCCGACTTACCTATGGCATTCCTACTTGGATTTTGGGATTTAATTCCCAAATGGAAAGTCTAGTCTGTACTTCTCAGGAAGCTATTGGGTCTTCCTTCCTGTGTGGGGAATGCAACTATTTAGGATTGCACAGTTACTTATTTATGCCATAAATAAACTTTATGGTATAGTGTACAGACTGAACTATGAAGCATGACGTTCCTTGCTTGAAATCTCACCTTTGCCATGGACTCACTAGGTGGCCTTAGGCAAGCCACTGACTCCCAGCCTCGGCTCCCCCCACCCCCGCCAAGAAATCTACAATATGAGGAATAATACACAGTAACTCTTTTTTAAATGTAAGGGCTCTCCATATGGCCCATATTCCATATTAACCATTTATTTATTTGTTTTTTTATTTATTACAGTTCTATACCACCCAATAGCCATGCTCTCTGGGCAGCTCACAACAACTAAAACCATAAAATACAAGACAATAAAACACAATATAAAAATTTAAAAGTTTAAAACTACAGTATTAAAAAAAATATATTTATTTATTGTATTTATGAATTGCCCATCTGGCCGGCAAACCGGCCACTCTGGGCGATGTACAACATGATAAAATATAAAATACATTTAAAACAGTATAAAATTTTAAAATCTTAACCCACCCCATATTCCCGCCTGAATAGCCATGTTTTTAGTGAGCGGCGGAATAATATAATAAATATAAAAAATAATAACCAAATAGAACCTAGCCACAGTGCAAAGATTTAAACTACAATACCAATTTAAAACAGAAATTGAAAAACTAAAATGCCTAGTCTAGTTCTTAACACCCTGCTTGTTCAATACAGAAAACTGTCGCTGTACAACAGGCAGCATAGGGAACAAGATCATGTAACCTTGTATGATCCCATAGCCTAAATGCCATGGGGTCAAGCAATAGTTCCCAGGACCGGTGCAAGGCAGTTTGGTGCCCTAGGCAAGATCAGATATTTAGCGCCCCCCTTCCCACTTGAGAGCGCTGTATTTTTTCCCCAAGGCGTTTCTGGCGCCCCCTTTAGCCCTGTGCCCTAGGCGGCTGCCTAGTTGGCCTAATGGTAGCACCGGCCCTGATAGTCCCCCAGCACCACCTTCTCGAATTAGCCCTCTAGTAAAGCCATCAAGATAAATCCCACTCCTGAGAACCTATCCACCAGGAAATCATGGTTAACAGTATCAAAAGCCACCCACAGCAGTCCAGAATTAGCAGGGTCATACCCCACCCCTCCACCCCGCGAGCACCTTGTCCTTCTCCCAGTACAGGTCATCCAATAAGGCAACCAAGACAGTTTACATGGTAAAATCAAATGGAAACGGATCCAGATAGTTTCATCCCAAAGCATCTGGAGTTGCATGGCAACCTTCCGCTTGAGTACTGTTGTTATCCTGCTTAACATTTTATTACTTTAAGAGCACAATCCTATACATGTCTAGTAAGAAGTAGGTCCCATCGCTTTCAAAGAGGCCTACTCCTAGGTAAGTGTGCATAGGGCTGCTGCTTTAGTGTTGTTTTTAAATGTGTATTTTAGTTTGTTGAATGCTCTGTTGGGGGGCCCTTTGACATGAAAGCAAAGCATCTAAGGATTTTAACAACTGTATTTTGTTTGCCCATTTAAACAAATGGAATTTTGCATGGCATACTTTCTGGGGTTTTTTTTTTTACCTGGCATATTTGGTCTTATTAAAAAGTTATACCGCTTTTCAAAGCATTAACTCCCCCCCTTTTAAAGGAAAATGAAAGCTAGTGTAGTGGTTAGTGCTGGACAACGCTCAGGGATTCATAGATTTAAATCCCCACACAGTCATGAAGCTCACTGGGTGGAGGACTTCAGGCCAGTAATTCTCTGCCAAATCTACCTCACAGGGTTGTTGCGAGGTTTAAAAGGGAGAAAACGGTATGTGGGCCACCCTCATTTCCTTGGAGAAAGCGTGAGATAAAACTGTAATAAACATATAGCCACAAAAGAGAATCAGTCCATATCGCTCGCGCGCTCTCTTTCTCTATAATATATATATTCAGACCACAAAAAACAAGACGCCTCATTAAAGCAGCGCTAGCTCTTGCCTCCACGCGCCAGGCGCGACCGAGTTTTCTCGAAGTTCCCGTCGGCCCTCATGCAGACGGGAGGCGGTAACCACAGCAACCGACGCCAAACGAGAGCCCAACGGATCGTGTTTGGCTTCCTGTCAACATTGATTGGAAGAACCGGTTGCCGTTTAACATAGCGAGCTCGGCGATTGGGCAGAAACCTCCCGGAACGGGTTGAGCGAGTTAGAGCGGTTTCCGCTTCCGGGCGCGGCACTGACAGTGCGTGTTAGTAACGGAGCGTGGAGGCCGGAGCTACTGCTGTTGTAGAAGCTGAAGAAGTAAAAGAAAGCGGCCAGCGAACCAGCCAGCGATGGGAGCCAGCGGGGAGGACGCGGCCGACAGCGAGGAGCGCTTCGACGGCATGTTGCTAGCCATGGCCCAGCAGCACCAGGGCGGCGTGCGGGAGGTAAAAATGGAGGGGGCAGCTGGCCTTCCCTTCCGTCCCCGCTGCCTTTCTTTAAAGTCCCCGTTTCCGGAGCTCTCTCTCTTCCTGTGCGGCCTAATAGTATTTCTGCCTGGCATAATTTCCCTTCCCTCTGAATACCAGCCCTGGCAAACAACACATGGAAGCCCACATGTCTTGCTTGTGCGCTTCCCATAGGCATCTGTTTGGCTACTCGGGGAAGCAGGATGCTGGACTAGATAGGCCTTTGGTCTGATCCAGCAGGTCCGCTCTAGTGGGTGAACGGACCTTGAGAAACAAGGGTTGCATCAATTCAGGGAAGAAACAGGAGGAAAGCATCCATAGGTGCTGTAGGAGACTTGACAGGGTTGGCATGGTTGGGCATTTGTCAAGGGCCCACACACCAGCAGGTGCCCACTGACAAGAGCCCCCTGGACTTGCTTGTCCTCCTCACCGTTGCAGTCTGCTTGTTCACCTGCCTCTCACTCTGGCCCAGACAATGGTGGTGCTGAGAAGTAGGAGCCGGTGATGCCACTGCCTACTTACTCACTGGCTCTCTGTTTGGCAAGCAATTAGTAGCAACAATGAGAAAGAGGATGAGGAACAAGAGCAGCTCATGACAGTGGTGGTGAGAAGGCAGACTTACTGATGGAGGGGGACCATTGAGGGTATCTTCCCAGGGGCCCTCAAAAACCTGGAGCTGGCACTGAAAACTGATTTTAGTTTTTAGATATTTCAAGCATGTGTCTCTCTTTCGAGGATATTATTATTTACAGTATTTGTATACCACTCCACATCAAGCAGATTCCTGAGTGGTGAACAATAAAAAGACAAAAACAGATAAAAGAAACAAAAACAATACATTGAAAACAAACTAAAATTACATTGGTGGTTGAACAGCATAGAAGGCTTCCTGGAACAAGGAGATTTTCTGCAGGCGCCGAAAACAGCACAATGTTGGAGCCTGCCTGACCTCCAGAGGCAGGGAGTTCCACAGAAATGGAGCTGCCACACTGAAGGCCCTTCTCCTGGTGGACTCCAATCGGGGCAGAGGTCCATGAGGAACCACCAGGAGCTTACCATCTGATGACCTTAGCAACTGGGCAAGTTGGTATGGAAGGAGGTGCTCTCTCAGGTACCAAGTTGTTTTGGGCTTTGTACACAAGTACCAGAACCTTAAACCTGACCCGGTAGCCAGTGCAGTTCCTTCAGCAAAGGAGTTGCAAGCTGAAAAGGGGCAGCTCCTGACAGTAGCCAAGCTGCTGCATTCTGCACTAGCTCCAGCTTCCGGAGCAGCCTTAAAGTAGCCCCACATAGAGCGTATTTCAGTAATCCAGTCTTGAGGTTACTAGTGCCTGTATCACCAACAACCCTGTAGGTTAGGCTGAGAGTCAGTGACTGCCCCAAGGTCACTCAGTGAGCTTCATGGCAGAGTGGGGACTAGAACTCAGATCTCCTGAGTCCCAGTCTGACACTCTAATCACTACACCATACTGGCTCTCATGCTATTGAAGCATAGCATTGAAATTCTTAGCATAAGTATATATATTATTAATGATAATATGGAAGGAATTGCCAAAGGAAGCAGCAGTGTATCAAGTAAATGGCTAAAAATAGACTGGTTTTCTATGGTACTTCTAGATGTTTTCCTCTTGTTTCTTCTGTGAATTGATGCAGCTCTTGTTTCTGGAGCATTTGTTCCTCTATCAGCCTCAAACCAATCCTGCAGGATCAGCTCACATTCCTTTCTAGAAGGAGGAATTGGATCCCAACTTTCGTGGGAGTGCTGTTTGGTAGTGTTCATCTTTTTCAGACCTGGGACCCACTTTAGTCCAAACATGCATTTGATGACTCCTTCTTTAATTTTTTCCAGTATTTTTGTATGGTGGCCACACTGCTGTTGCGACCCACCCAAGGTCAGGCCAAGACCAAGTAGTGGGTCATGAGTCACTAATTGAAGACAAATGGGCTAGATCACTACACAGAAAAAAGCAATTACCTCTCTTTAGAGATGTGTTTATATTATTGATCTTGCGATGTCTATTCATGGTCAGGAGTTGGCATTCTTCTCTCCTAGTGTAGGAGAGAAGAATGACCACTTGAGGAAATTATTGAAAGCAATCCTGGAGATTTTAATAGAGCTTCTAAGAATTTCCAATATTATATCATGTTGGGAGGGGAAAAAACCCAGCTCCAGGATTGGAATAACTTCAGTCAGAGTTGGAAAATGGAGCTGATCAGATCTGTTATTTCTCATATCCATATATTGCTGTTAACAAGTATGTATCTCTGGAAACACAAACCCAGTTTGAGAACTGCAAAATTTTCTGATAGTATCTTCTAGACAGTATTTGAGGAGATAGAAAGAATCTAAATAATCTATTCAGAAACCCCATAAAATTTAGGCCCCAATCCAAGACCCTATTTACAAAACTTTTTTTAAATATAGAATTAGAATTTATAATCCCTATTCCATAATATAGAATTTATAATCCCTATTCTCATAATATAGAATTAGAATTTATAATCCCTATTCCATAATGAGATCTTTGAACTATAACACATTTTAAATTAAAACTATGATCATGTAGGGCTTTTTTTTAAAACAAACAAACAAAAAGCATTTTAACAATAAAATTTTTAAAAATCCAATTTTGGGGGGTCTTTTTAAAAAAATCACTGCTTTTATCCACCCTGCTCTCCATTTATTCATAGTGATAGTGAGATTTTGTTGTGTAGCCAAAAACACTTCTCAGAATCTTCTAACTTTTGTAGGGGTGTCATGGTAGATAGGTAGATGTCAAAAGGGTTCCTTGAAGATAGAGCATGTGAAAACCATCCATCCTAGGGTGAGCATATGCAAAAGAGGATAGGCCTTCACTGCCTTTCGTAGATGTGTAGGAAGGAATTTTGGCAGATGCCTCTCCTCACCCCTGCAACACAGTGAAAGGGTGACTGCCTCCAAGGATTCCCTGTCCCTTTCTGCACATCTGTGGAAAATACATGAGCCCTGCCTTCTGCTACATCCAGCAAGGGCACCCTAGTTCCAAGAGTACAAGGACTCTTTTATCCCTTCTTCATTGCTCAGCTTTCTCTGTTCCCTGCCCCATCTCTGATCCCTTCCCTCTGTATATAATACAGTTCTATTTGGTCATCATCAGTTCTTTCTGCTTCTGTTTGTGCACTCTTAATAATACTATACATATAATAAGGCCATAATTTTTTTCACAAATAGTAAATAGTGTAGGTTTGTTATGACTCCAAGAGGAAAAAATAACTACAGTAATACCTTGGATTGCAAGTAACTTGGTTTGAGAGCGTTTTGCAAGACAAGCAAATTTTTAAATATTTATTTAATTTTTTTTTACTTGATATACAAGCGACGTCTTGCAATACAAGTACTGTAGTATGGCTTAAATTAAAAATCTCTGTACAAATTTTTTTGGGGGGATTTCGTTTTGATATAAGAGTGTTTTGGATTACAAGCACGTTTCCGGAACAAATTACCGGTATGCTCTCAATCCAAGACATGACTGTACAATCCCTGGTGTTGTTCTGATGCCTTTTTTTTTCTTTCCTTTACATCAGATTCATGGTTTATCTAACCCAGTATCCTGTCTCTGGGAGATGCTTTGGCAGCCATTATAACACTTTGTTACTTGACATGTGGAAACGTATTGCATTACATCTCTGTCTGGAGAGATCCAGAAGCGCCATGAAAACATTTGAACTTGAAGCTTCAAGATACACAGTTCTGTGTAATGCAGAAAGCACCTGTTTAGATCGGGGTGGGCAGAAGGTAGATCTCCAGATGTTTTGTACTTCAACTCCCAGAAGCCACTGCCAGCATGTCCAATGGTTAGGAATGCTACAAGTTGAAGTCCAAAACATTTGGAGATCTACTTTCTCCCCACCCCTGGTTTAGATAACACAATAGGCCTTTCTCCTAGATCCATTCTTAGGTATTCTAGGGTGCTGATTTTATGACCTAGATGGAAATTCCCTGTGTTCTTTAAGAAAGATAAAAGCATAGGGCTTTAAGATCCAATTCCTGCTCCTCAAATGCACCTCTCAATTTAGCACATGCAAGAATAGACTACATTGATCTAAGAGTGTTACAGAGAGCAAACTATATTAAGAACACACATAGAGATGACACTAATACAATAAGTATAATAAAGCAAAAGGTACGAATTTCACCTGTTAATTATTTTAACTTGTGATAGAGAACAATATCTCCTCATAATATTAGAACTCATGATCACCTAATGAAGCTGACTATTAGGTTCAAAACTGACAAAAGAACTAATGTTTAATAGAATAAACTTATGAAATATCCCACCACTAAAAGATGATGTGATGGCTACAAGCTTAGATTTTTTTAAAAGGATTACACAAATTCATGAAGCAAAGGTCTGTCACTTTTCAACATGGGACTGTGTTTGCACAGAATAGTGGGCCAGAATTCTAGAGAATCCTGCCTTACCATTCTTGACCTGAGTGCTGGTGCATGATGTTTCCGCTTGGCTCCTCTTGCTAGTGGGCATGACTAAACTAAACAGGAAGAAAAAGCTTAGCGTGTCATCTGAAGTGGGTTTCCTGGCTTGTTGCGCCCCATACAAGCCAATAATTGCAAACCAAGAACAAACCCTGGCTTGTGGTGGACACAAGTAATTGAGTCCAGGCTTGCATGACATGCTAAGCTTTTCCTTTCAGAAAGGTTTCGTCTTTCATTCACATAATCTTTATTTTATGGGTAAGAGTAAAAGCATTTTCCTGTTTCATATTCTCATGTTTATTACTATGTATCTCTCTCTCACCTCTTTTTCACAGTCCCGTGGGCCAAACCCCTGGTTGTCTAAAGGGCTATAGTGGCTACTTAAACTGGTGTCCTCCTGTTGATTTAATTGAAATAGCATTAGTGGAAGTGGTCAGTGTGCCAACATAACTGAGTTAAAAATTATTATTCAAGTAGAAGGTCCATCATGAGTTGACACAGCTAAGGAGTTAAAACCTCATGTTAAAGGTGTCCTAAAACCTTTTTTATCTGACGGCTGTAAGAAACCTGAATAGAACACAGTCTTTGTCCCTGGTACAGTTTCTTATGGAGCATTGTAATATGGCAGCTTCATTGACAACATCCTGTCTGCCTCTGACCCTCTTGGGGGAGGGGGGGGAAGAGCAAACTGCAAAAAGAAGCTACCACAGAGGCTCAAATATAAATCAAGTCACTTGTAAGAGGCATTGCCTTTTTAGAGATGAATGAGTGTGTGTGGATGTGTATGGTGCAGGGATGGGGACTCGGACTCCAGGACTCAACTCGTGAGTCGGACTGAGTCCCCCCTCTGACTCAAGTCCAACTCGAGTCCCAATATTTTTAATGGGACTTGGGACTCGAGACCAAGGACTCGTGTTCCAAAATCGTGTTCCTCAAATGCAACATGGATAGGTTTTAGGAAATACAGCTAATTTATTTTTTAATATCATTTCCCTAAAATGCAACCTTTCAGACATTTTGGGTTTGGCTGCCTCTGCCTGCCTGTTTGGGGTTCCCTGCCTCCTCTGCCTGCCTGGTCTCTTCTTAACCTGTTCTCACAGTTTGAATTGTCCAAGACAAACACCTCTGCCTGCCTGCTTTGGGGTTCCCTGCCTCCTCTGCCTGCCTGGTTATTTTGGGTTTGTTTGCCTGGTCTGTTCTTGCCAAAATCAGTTGCAGAGTTTTGAAATAAAAAGGCACGCTTGTCCCTAGAATTTATTTAAGCCACACATCTGAAATAGCCTTATTTTGTTGGGGAAAAAACCCATTGATTTTAATAGGGACTCGTGGAGTCAGCTTTGGGAGTGACTCGGGACTCGTGAGTCACCATTTTGGACCAAGGACTCGGACTTGAGACTCGGGTCCAAAGACTCGTGACTCGACTCGAGACCAAGGACTCTTCAACATCCCTGGTATGGTGTAGCTACAAACCTCTTACCCCTTGAAAACATCCTGTCTCTCTTTCATTACAGCTTGTGAACACCTTTTTCAGCTTCTTGAGACGCAAAACTGATTTCTTTGTAGGAGGAGAAGAGGGTGCTGCTGAAAAGGTACTTGATTTATCATCACTTGGCCCATGGAGAGATGGTACCTCTCTGTGGCAGTCTGAGGTGTTTCCCACAGCATCATGTTGTGGCTCAAATATACCATGAAGTTTCCCTTGATTTTGCTGTAATGGAGTGGCATCATATTTCATGGCTGAACCTGGAAAGCACCAGAAGAGGCCACATTAAGTAGTATCTGATCTAGTCTGATCAGGTTTACTTCTGTTCATGATAGCAGTTTCAATGAGAGGGGAATGTTTGTTTGGGGTTTTTGTGGGCTATGCTTTGACCAAAGGCTAGTTTGAAAAGCTAGCATGCCAATCAGTGTACTGATTTAACTCCGACAGACACTAGAGGATCAATACTTCCAAATTGCTTTGTTTGTTCACTCCTAGAAAGGCACTAAGTCCACTTCTACAGCGGTGGCTTTGTCCCCAAATAGCAGAGTTTCCTAACACAAATGTGAGCGGCAGCAGTGCAAGATGTCCCACCGCCTGAGGCAGGCGGACATGTGCTGCCGCTGCCCCCTCCCCTCCCCCACCAGATGAGAGATTCGGCGGACAGGCACGAATGCCATACTTTGAGGGATCCTTCCTCAAAGTGTGTCATTATTAGGTAGCCCTGGAGACTACCTGTACAGTACAGAACTCTCGTCTGGGGGATTCTCCCAGAGTGAGAAATCAGGCAGGCTCTCCAGAGAGGCTGTATGCCTGCCTGATCTCTCATCCTGGGAGAGTCCCCCAAACGAGAGATCGAGCGGGCAGCCTTTCTAGAGAGACACTTTGACCACTTTGTGCGGCTGACATGGTTCTCTGGGAAGGCCACTTGCCTGCCCAATCTCTTGTTCGTGAGACTCTCCCAGAGCAAGAGATTGGGCAGGTGGACAAGCAAACAGCCTCCTGACAACCCACCCACTTGATCTCTCACTCTGAGCCCTCTCCCAAAGCGAGAGATGGGGCAGGTGCCCTCTCTGGAGAGCTGGTCACCTGATCTCTTGCTTAGAGTGAGAGATGGGCAAGGGCAGCTGCTCCTCCAAGGAGCCCTGCTTACCGCTCTCCCACTGAGGCATTTGCTGCAGCAGGAAAGCAGGGCCAGTGTAGTGGCGGCAGTGCCCACAGGTGCCTCCCCAGCGGGGTGGGGGTACAATCTGCCACCCCCCTGATCTGCCACCTGAGCAGAAGAGTCACCCTGCCTCACGAAAGGGCCAGCCTTGAAAATGAGGCTTGTTGCCTGTGATCCTAAATACTCGCTGATTATTTGGTACCCTTGCTGATTTTGGGTGGTGGGATCTGACACTTCCCATCGTTAAAATATGATAAATATATTGTGAGATTAAATAAGATTTAAGCAGATCAGAAAAATCCATGTTTTCTGAAAATCTTTGAGAAACTTTGTTAACTGTTACCCATTTTTTATAATGGATAGGCAAATGTTATAATAAAATATTTAATTTCTGTAGTGATGTGGGATTTTTAAACAATGACCAAAGTCTTAAATGGTTTAGGCCCTATATGAGTTAGAGATCACTTTCTTCTTTGCAGTTTGTCAAGAGAAGGCTCTCGCATTCTCTGAGGCGTTTTCAGTGTTGGCCCATACTTTTTGTCTCCAGAAGGTCAATCAAAGTCTGTTTCTGAAGTTGAGAGAAATTACTGCAGCAGGGTTTTGTTGTTGTTGTTGTTGTTTTAATATGATGGTCCCTTGAGCCTATGGAATAAATCAGGGAATATAATCTAGTCTTCTAAATCGGATGGACAACTTGTGACCCCCCAGATGTTTTGGCCTACTACTCCCATCATGCCTCACCATTGACTAGTCTGATAAGTGTTGTAGGTCAAAACATCTGGAGGGCCACAGGTAACCCCACCCCTGATCTAAATGTCTGAAGGATTTCAGAATTCAAATGTTTCTTTTCCTGACAAAATCCTGGGCAATGGAGAAAACCAGTGGGCATTAAAGGACAACACATCTCAGGGACATGGAAGCAGAAATTTCATGCCACAGAAAGCTATGAAGCACTAGAGAGTATAGAATCCTTGCCAGCTTTTTAAGCTGGTAAAATGAGTTTGGTTTTTTTAAGTGGCAACAAAGGGTTGTCTAATAAGGCCACTAGATTCGTGCTGGAAAGTCAGATTCAATATTATTTTCTTTCTTTCTCTCTCTCATTATATATATACACTACTTGGATACCTATATATATATATATATCTACTTGGATGGCTTAGGCACATATATATGCCTAAGCCATCCAAGTAGACACTACTTAAAAATCATTTCACTTTTTTTAAAACCGGGGACAGTAGACAAGGTCATCATGCTTTTTCTTCGGTAGGCGCAAGTCTCCAACATGTCACTGTCCAAAGGGCAATACTAGATCATGTGTTACCCATTTCACTGCCTCTGTTCATGGCCCTTGCTTGCTGCTGCTGCAGCTGTGAAGGTCACCCAGCAGTGGGAACCCTTGAAATCCAGCCAGTTATGTAGTCAGATGACTGCGTCACCTTTTGGAGCAAACATGTTAGAGCCCTGACCCTCAGTCTCTTTCTTCTAAAGTGTGGACAAAGGTAGCCTTGTTCATTCCCACTCTGGACTCTTGGGAAAGGGGCAGATAAGTAATTTCACATACAGTAATACCTTGGATTGCAAGTAACTTGGTTTGAGAGCATTTTGCAAGACAAGCAAATTTTTAAATATTTATTTATTTATTTATTACTTGATATACAAGCAACATCTTGCAATACAAGTACTGTAGTACAGCTTAAATAAAAATCTCTGTACAATTTTGGGGGGGGGATTTCGTTTTGATATAAGAGTGTTTTGGATTACAAGCACGTTTCCGGAACGAATTATGCTCTCAATCCAAGGCATGACTGTATATTAGAAACAGGTTTACATTAAGGCTGCAATCCTATGTACCAGCCTTCTCTAACCTGATGCGTTAGACTACAACTCCCATCATCCATAACCAGCATCCAACACATACAGAGGGTACCAGGTTGGGGAAGGTGACTAGGTGATTTTGGGCCAGTCACTGACGCTCAGCCTCTCCTACCTCACCGGGTTGTTGTGAGGATAAAATGGAGAGGAGGATTATGTAAGCCACCCTGGGTTACTTGCAGGAAGATAAATAAAGAAATACACACTTAGCTGGGAGCAATTCCCATTGGACATACTTGGACTTACTTCTGAGTAGATATGCCTAGTAACTTGTTTTAGTTGTTCCAGTGCCTTTATGTTAGAGTCCTGAGTGAGGAGAAACAAAGATTTTACCCCCCAGTCAGTGTGAATCTTTGCCTTTCTATAGCAACGGTGCACACCTCATTGTGGATAACATCTTGGGAAATAGTGGAACTGGGAAACTATGTGAACTTTCCACATATAAAAACTGATCCCTCCCATCACCAAATGGATCAAAACTTGAGGGGCGGTTGAGTGAGGATGACGATGATGATGATTTATTTTATTTCTATTATACTCAATAGCCGAAGCTCTCTGGGCGGTTTACAACAATGATAAAATACAGTAAAATGCAATATAAAATACAAACAATAAAAACATCATAAAAATTTAAGTACTACACATTTAAAAACAATTTTCAGAATGATGCTGAACAGTGTCTTCCTTTTGGAAGAAATCGGCCTTCAGTTTGCTGCTACTTATGAAACAGAGAAAAGATAAAGCCATTTTAGCTACTAGAGAATACTACTGCTTCAGTAGTTTTTTCACAGGTTTTATTTCTTCCCCCCTCCCCCAGTTAATCACAGAGACATTCAGCTGCCACAACAAACTGGCTCAGAAAGCACAGAAAGAGAAGAAGGCCCGTCAAGAAGCGGACCAGCGGGAAAAGGCAGAACTTGCTGCCAAACTTGCCAAAGAAGCAAAACAGGAAGAAAGTGAGCCAAAGATTAAGGAGCTCACTGATGAAGAGGCAGAAAGGTTGCAGCTGGAAATTGACCAGGTGTGGATCCAGTTCATTATATCTGGCGCGGAGGTGGAGTGGCATTTTCATTGTCATGGAAGAATGGGCATCTTGCTTGTGACTCGTTCGGCTTAATTGGTAATAAGTGGCTTCCAGTTTAATTGAAGGCTGCATTTCAAGAACCATGAAAGCCTCAACCCTCACAAATAATTCTGATACTGTCTTAGAGTTATCTCCTATCTGTTTAACTGCACTCTGGGCTATATTAGTTTCCTGACTTTTATACCCTGACTGTATCCTAAAATCCCCCACCTTGACATTCCATGTGGTTGATTCATCTCTGCTACTTTTATTGAAAGGGACAAGGCATGTGGGGGTTACTGCTATTAATAGTGAATAACACTTAAAATACATTCATAGAGTTCAACTAAAGCTGGAGGGGGGGCACTTTATCGTAACAGAAAAAAGAGAAGAAAGAAAATGAGGTCCAGGATGTCCCTGTCGAATCTGCTGAGAATCCAATGGAACCTCCAGAGCCCAGCAAGCAGGTACTGTGTTCTTGGAGGCTTTTGCAGCTGTGAGCAGATATTGGTTCCCATCTAAAACCTGCATTGCTTTAAGGTGGTTGCAGGCTGCTGGTGGGGAGCAGTGCACACGTGCTTACTGGAACATGTGGAATTCTAGGATTTATCCAAATGGCTGCTGGAGGACGTCTGGATTGGCTTTGTGTTAAAGGGCCCATGCAACATAGTCTTTGAGGTTTGAGAACTCTTCAAAAACGAAGCAGCATTGTCTTTTAACATGTAGAACACCTGAACCACCAGTTGTACCAGTGACACATGGCTTTATTAAGCTTGCTAAAAGTTGAATGTACTTAGAAGCGTTTTTACATTCCCTTTGTGTCTAATTAGGATACAGATGAGGAGGAAGAAGATGAGAAGGACAAAGGCAAGCTTAAACCAAACTCTGGGAATGGGGCAGACCTTCCAAACTACAGGTGGACACAGACCCTCTCTGAACTAGATGTAAGTACAATTTTTGAGAGGAACATGAGGGGTTTTGCCTAACAGGAGTGGATTGTATCTGCTTGTTATGACTAGGTTGAGTCAATGAAATACTAAATGACGAGTCATAGGAAGCAGAGTCTGTGTCTTGAGTGTTAAGGGCGGGGGGGACAGAGAAGAAAGGCCAATGGCACTGGAAGTCAGTCTGATTTAATGGCTGCTCAGATGTCCTCAACTTTGCACACAGAAAGCAGTTCCATGGAGGGAAATGATTGAGAACCAGATACAGATCTATGGCAAAATAGATTGCCACAAATGGTTCTGCACATCATCCACACAGAGGTGTTTCTGTGAGAATTCAATACTCCTTCTTGCTGTCCTGCCTCTCCTGTCTAGCTGGCCATCCCATTCAAAGTAAACTTCAGACTGAAGGGAAAGGATATGTTGGTCGACATACAGAGACGACATATGAAGGTGGGACTGAAGGGCCATCCCCCCGTGATTGACGGAGCCTTATACAATGAGGTTAAGGTGGAGGAGAGCTCGTGGCTGATAGAAGATGGGAAAATAGTCACTGTGCACTTGGAGAAGGTAACAGCAAAGGATTCAGCACTTTGGTTTGTAACTGGTTTTGCTAGAATTGTGAGTTCTTCAATGTGCTGCTTGCTTCATATCTAGTGACAATATCTCTTGGAGATTGCTGGCAGTCTGATTACTCCTTTAGTACAGTATTAACTGAGCCTCCAAGTCAAATGGGCTACCACAAGATGAGCCACAAGAACACAATGTTACCTGACAATCTTTGTTTGCTAATAAATGCCGAATCCCTAATGCACCTGCCCCATTCAGAGAAGTTGCTCTAGGTGTGAAATGTACTGGATTGATGTTCAGTCTCTTCCCTTTAGATCAACAAGATGGAATGGTGGAACAAATTAGTTCAAACAGACCCAGAGATTAACACCAAGAAAATTAACCCAGAGAACTCAAAAGTAAGTGCTTTTCCTGTCAAATTTTGATTTAAAAGGATTAGTGACAGCAGTCTTGTCACTCCACTTGACAAATTTGTGAACCCTTCTTCTTCTAGAACAGGCTCCAGATCTTTTGGCCTACAGCTCCCACAGTCTCACCATTGGCTGTGCTGGCTAGGGCTGATTGGAGTTGTAGGCCAAACATCTGGAGGGCCACAAGTTGCCCACCCCTGTTCTAGAGATGTAGTCCTTTTGGTAGCACTCAGTTCAGTCAAATACATTGCCAAAGTGCCTATATTCAAAAGGTGTATATACTTCAGTCTGAAGTATGTCAAAAGAGAGAAAAGTTCCTCCTTTATAAGCTGCAGTCAGTTGGGGAAGGCTTGCTTCTATCAAAGACTGAGCAGGTCCCAGCTACTTAACCCCAAGCCCTTGCTCAGAGGCCTTCTGTAGGAGCTGCTGCCATGTAGGCAGTGGCTAAATGGGATGGAAAGGGCGAGCACAGGAAACAATCTCAATGATCCTGGCATCATGGTGAAGCTACACTATTTCCTTCCTGATGCTAGTCTTTTAATGTGATGTTTTTGAGAGGATTTTGGTAAATCACTTTATAGCATCCTCCCTCAACCTGGTGCTCTTCAGATGGCCTTGGACTGCAACTCCCAGAAAACCCAGCCAGCATGGGTCATTGGCCATGTGGGCCAGGAATTATGGGAGTTGCACTCTGACCCATCTGGAGGGCCTCAGGTTGGGGAAGGCTGCTTTATAAGGTGGGAGAGTATGAAGTGGGATATGAATTTGTTAACTATGCACTTTCTCTAACAGTATCTTTCAATTTCCTAGTTATCAGACTTGGACAGTGAAACACGCAGCATGGTGGAGAAAATGATGTATGATCAGCGGCAGAAATCGATGGGGCTCCCCACGTCTGATGAGCAGAAGAAGCAGGATATATTGAAAAAGTGAGTAGAGCCTATTTGTGTGCCTCTTTAGAGTATATGAGGGAAAGGAATGACGGGTCTCTCTCCAGGTGAGCACAAAGTTGCCTCTTGTTGGCTGGTGAATGCAAGAAGCAGTGTCATGAGAAACAGTTCACCTGCAGGTCCAGCTCTGCTCTAATTCCAGCAAATAGGGCACTAGATGGACTTCTGGGCCTGGCAGTGCCATCTCTGCTTAAACTATGACGTGGTGTCTCTGACTCTAATCTCCATGTGCCTCAAAGCCAGATAACGTAACCTTTCCTTCCCCCCTGCCTGCCCGCCCTCAAATGCAGGGATTACTAGACTGTCATATTTTTTTATTGCTTTATTGCCCTGCTTGGCAGAGGAGTGCTTAGGAGCTTCTGTGAGTAATTTCCTTGCTGAGGCCATGCAGGGTGACGCGCTCTGGTTGGAAACGGGGTAACTAAAGGGCATGCAGCTGTCTTTCAGCTATCCTAAATGTCTTCAGTGTGGGCAGGAAAAAAGGATTGTTGTGTAAAGCAAGTGGGAGTAGAGGTGGCAGTATCCAGCAACCATCTTCTCTTTTCATGGCTAATCTCCCCAAACATAGTCTTAATATTGGAAAACATCAGATACAGCACCCAGTTCTGATATCTGTAGTAACTACCGTATATACTTGAGTATAAGCCGAGTTTTTCAGCACATTTTTGGTGCTGAAAAATGCCCCCCCTCGGCTTATACTCGGGTCAGCGCCCCCCCCCCAGGACCCCCGCCGCCACCCCCAGACACCCTACCTGCACCCGCCACCGCGGAAAATGCCCCGCCACCGCGGAAAAAGGCCCGCTGAAGGCCCGCCGCCGCCAAAGCCCCCCCAGGACCCCCCCGCCACCCCAGACCCCCCCCGCCACCCCCCCCAGAAACCCTACCTGCACCCCCCGCCGCTGAAAATGCCCCGCCGCCGCCGAAGCCCCGCCGCCGCCAAAGCCCCCCCAGGACCCCCGCCACCACCCCCAGACACCCCCCGCCGCCACCCCTGCCACCGTACCTGCACCCACCGCCGAAGCCCCGCCGCCGCCGAAAAAGCCTTGTCGTATCTACCGGTATCTTTATTTTTAAAATTTACCCTAGGCTTATACTCGAGTCAATAAGTTTTCCCAGGTTTGGGGGGTAAAATTGGGTACCTCGGCTTATATTCGGGTCGGCTTATACTCGAGCATATACGGGTAATTCAAAACAGAGATGCTTCAGAGAAAACGTTTACCGCTGATGAGCTGTGTTTTAGCACTGTCCTCGAATACACACTGCTATAAGCAATGTCTCTTCCTCCCGCTTCCAAGAGTTCCACCTTGAACCCTCTTTTTGCATTATTGCTTCCACTGCCTGAAGTGGTAAGGAGGTAGGGAGGCTGATTTTAGTTAATAGTTCAGCTATTTCACATTTCAGCTCATTAAAAATTCTTGGGTAAGTGCCATCCAGCCCCAGTTATATACATTTAATTTGTCAGTTAGCTCTGAAACTTTACCCTTTGCCCCTTTTATTGGACACAATTCTTCAGATGCACTGCCAGACCCCACCCCACCCCACCAGCCCATGTGCAATTTTCAGTTTAGTGAGGATGTCTTCTCTTACTAAGATAACATGTTGAATGTACAGCATATTAACAAGTACAATAAATAGGTTGGGAGAGAATAGGTTTATAGTTTAAGACTGCCACCCCAAAGTGACTTACCTGTGATATTGAGTGACTTGTGAAGACCATTTAGAGCTTGGTCATTTTGGGTCATACCATCTCTCTGCTGTTGCTCACCTCTCTGGGCAGCTCAGTTGCCTGTCCATTTTGCCAAACTATTTATATGTATGTATTTAATGCAATGGCCTTGAGGCAAAGCCTTCAATCTCATTCCATAAAATGGGAAATATATAGGGATCCAAGAGTTGACAACAGACTTGTCATTTATGTGCCACAGTACTCATCTTAGTGTACACTGCTTTTCTATTTCATGTTCTCGAAACACCTTAATCCACCTTTTCTTTACTTCTGTTCCTTATTCCCCCCCCCCGAGTGTTAATGTATCCGTATTCTTTCTTTCATTTGTGACTAACTGAAAACAAACACAGAATTGTCACAAAGAAAAAACAAAGTAAAGTTTGCAAACCATACTAAAGTGATTGAATACTGCTACATTGAATTGTTGTAAGCCGCCCAAGAACTTCAGCTATTGGGCGGTATACAAATGAAATTAAATAAATAACAGCATTTCTAACATGATTTCGGTGGCAAGAGCAAATCTACCAGAAGAGTCTGTATTTATCAGGATTTGTCTGACTTCCTCCTTCAGCAGTGGTGTTCTTAAGTGTACAAATGGCAATCGTGTTTGCATAGACTGGAAAATTCCCTTTCTATAAGCTAGGTGCTACGTGTCTGCCTGGTGCTAATAGTTCCCAAGGGCACATTTGATTAATTTGCTGTTGCTCATTTATAACTGCAGTACGTCGTGATGGAGCAATTTTACTGATATTACCAATGGGAGAGTTGATAGAGCATCATAGGCCATGACCTCTACAGAGCCACAATGATAGCAGGGAGAACTGTGACCTTACAAACTGGGAGGAGGGTGGTTGTTCTGCAGTAGTTTGGATGTGTTATAACAGGGATGGCCACCAGCTGCATTTTGGGGGCTGCTTTATTTTCCAGATAGTGGTCCAGGGGCCAGACGCATGTGTTGCCTGACAAACTGGACCTCCTCATTGGTTATGCTGTAGAATACAGTTGCCACTATCTTGCTGTAAAGGCGTCATAGTTACAGGGTACATTGTCTCAGACATGGCATTACATACAACAATGAAAAAAATGTAACATTACAGTGTGGAATCTATTTCCTTCCAACTTAAAACTTTTTGGTGGGGTCACTAGGGGCTGGGTAAAATTGCTTCAGGGGCCAAATCAGGTTACATCTGAGCCTATCAGTTGGCTGTCTCTGATCTGTAGAAAGTACCCTCCACACTGGCAATTCTGTTTCTTATTTATTTAAGATATATCTACCCTGCCATAGCAATAAAATCATTCCCAGGATGGCTCACAAAACTTCCTACTGTAAAACATCAGCCAGTAAAAAACAGTATAAAAGAAACAATAATATTTAAAATAAAACAGCAATCAATGTGAACAGTAAGTATTGTAAACTATCTAGAAATCCTGAGTGGAACAGTAGTATAGAAATAAACCAATACTGAAAGCAGCAACACAATCCTGATTCAAAAGGCCTAGATAGATAATAACACTATTTTTACCCAACACCTGAATCTTGAGAATGGGCATCAGATGCACCATCCTGGGAAGGGCATTATTCACTTCCAAGTATACATGGCATAGCCTTGCTGGTATTCTTTCTAGCTCACTCAACTAATGTGTACTTCTTTCATTCTTACAGGTTCATGGAACAGCATCCAGAAATGGATTTCTCCAAAGCAAAATTCAACTGATACGGTTGTCCTCTTCTTTTCCCCTCCCCACCAATGCAACTTTTAAAGTTAAGGGAAAAAATGACCCAAGGAGGACAATATGTACCTTTCTCTCAGCCTTGGGATGTTGTGAGCATTTGCAGCATACCAGGGTGAGCTTTCTGTGTAAAAAGAGCTGTGCTGGTTAATCCAGCACACTGTTTAGGTTTCTGGATTTTCAGCAACAGTATCAGTCATCTGAAGCCTGGAGTTTTATCTTTGTGTAGGGCAGAATATTTCAGGGAGAGGTAGGAGTGAAGGAAAAGAGGGATTCATGATAGAAATAATCCATTTCCTTTGGGTCTCTCTTAGTGTTAGTCTGACAGATCTAGGAAACTATTGTTTAAGTGTAATTTTTTTTTAAGGAACTGGAAAGACAACCTTGATCACTCTCTGTTCTCACAGCTCCTGCTCTCAAACTGAGGGCTGGAAGTCCTCCATTAAATTACCCCATTATCGCTCCCGGTAGCATTCCTGCTCCAAACCAGGCAAGCCCCGCAGAATGCTAACTTAGTGCAGCAATTCTGAAAGTGGTTTCGGACATCGTAAGAAAAACCAACAAATTAATCCATGAGTGCCTTGTGCTTGTTGCACTTGCGCTGAAATCTCCAAAGAAGAACCCATGGAGGAGTGATGTGCACTTAGCTTGTGCAGGTTCCCATTTGGAAGTTACAGTAAAAGCATGGAAAGCAGCTGCATGAAGAATCTTTGTATCCACTTGTCAGTACTTTCTATGACCTCCGGTTATTCTAACATTGCAAGCATAAGTACATATGCTTGGAGGCGAAAGAGCTAGACTACCATGTTCATGTGTTTAGGATGTGGGGCAGATTGTAAAGATATTAAACTGGTTTTTAGGCCAGTGCGATAAGCCACTGGGATCTGGCATATTGGTCCTACTTTCATTATAGCAAATGGATCTATCCATAGCTGTTTCTGCCAGGCCCTGTTGTAACCATCTCAGAGCTTTGGTAGTATATATCTGCCTGAGACACTAGAGGTTCCAGTTGCAATGCTGGTTTTTCACCTTACAAAACCAACATTTAGGAATAGAGAGAGGCTGTTAAATGACTATTTCAAGGAAGTTGACTTAGACTCTACTCTTGCTGTACCTAAGATAAATTGATTGATGTGAACTGTGCTTATGTCTTACGGTATCACACTGACGGTAAGCAAAGGTCTTTCTGCTGTCAACAGGGGCACGTTGGATGGTAGGCAGATCTCTGGCTTGCTGGAGACCGGCATCCACCTTGCTAGAACTGTTCCACATACATTCCCCCTTCACTGTTGGACATGCCTAACAGGAGCCTTCTGCATGTTCTTCTTTGTTGCTTAAAAACAGCTTGTATTCTGCATGTAAAATTAAAAAGGAGATGTTTTCAAGTGTTGCCACGGTGTGTGTTCTGGTTTTACCTGTGTACCAAAATAGCCTAGGAGCCACCAAGAGGTAACGGACAGTTCTAAATAAACTGTACCATACATACACTGTGTAATTAAAGTATTTGTCAGTCACTCTTACTCCAGAGAAGGAAGACTAGTGACAAGAAATAGGTTCTCTTCCACCATCCCAGATAGCCTTCAGCAAATTCTATATAACATTCAAGAGGAGAAGCATTTACAGCATGGTAGCTGGCTCCAGGTTGTCAGCTATTTCACATGCATTGACGTTTTTCCCCTGCTAGAAGTTGCAATTCCCCCCCCCCCTGCTGTTTTCCCCCCTGAGCTCACTGCAGGCCATCGACCCCCATTTGTGTTTTATGGCCATTCCCTAACTGCTGGACTTTTCACCATGGGGCAATGATGTAACATACCTCTGCATCATTGTACTCTTTTTGTCATCTTCTGAACCTTGGAAATACTTTGATTGTCCTCTGACCCTTGCTGGCTGGCACCCAACAAAGTTTCCTCCTGTTGCTTTTATATACATGCAAGTTATATGAACAGGAACTGATCCTTGCAAGTCTAATTATCCTATCTTCTGTTCATTGAGCAGCAGGGTATGGTGTGATCTCCCATGGGCACCAAGCACTCTGATGGTGGGGGAAGAGGTACAGGTGCCTTCAGCTTTGCAAAAATGTATGTGGAAGTAGAGGCATTGGGAGAAGAGAGTCTGGGTAAAGGAGATTGGGCAATTCAGTAGCTGCCCCTGCTAATGTGGAGCTGGTACTGCCTGTGTGCTTTAAAAGATTACAAAGATGCCACACAGCTTTCTCTTCCATAGGAAACCCAGTAGACTTGGCCTCTTAGGTGCCCTTTGTAGTGAGCTCATTGGTTTTCTCCCCACACTCCCCTTCCATTATCCGCAAGGAGCAACCGTCTGAGTTAAACAAACACCCTACAGATAAATTAACTTCCAGGTTGCTCATTCCAAGGCTAGAACTTTATGAGCTGTTTTGCCACTGGTCTATCTTTGCAGGGCTGTAATCAGTCTGTGTGTGTGTTTGTGTGAGTGTGAACTCCTTGGCAGTGACCCCTACCATGTTCTGAAAGCCGATTACACACCTAAAGCCTTGGTGCCATGGTACAGGCTGGGTTAATGACTTTGTTTATACTGATAAGGGCAATCCAGATAAGGCAGCCCTCCAAGTCCCGAGTCTCCTGGTCCTGGCTGGCACCTTCATTGAGAAAACGGTTCTCTGCTCCACGTGGAAACTCCACTTCTCCCCAACCAATCAGTTTAGTGCTGACTTGTTTTTCAATGAACCACTTCTGCTTGTCAAAGGGAGGAGGTCAAGGCTGCTGAAGGGGGGTGGCTTCTTTCACCCCTTCCAGGGGCCTTATAAGCAGAGCTGAGGAAAAAGCAGCCACAGGAAGGACGGAAGAGGCTGTGAAGTGCCCAGAAAGTGCTGGAAACCTGCTCCAGGATCAGGTGTGTGAAAAGCTCTCGTTCTCCAGGAAGTGGCCCAGTAAGCTCTGCTCCAACGTGGACATGGAATATGAGAAGTGCCGATGCCACAATGAAGAGAACCAGAACGCCATCCTCTATACCCTCCTGAGCCAGAACTTGAGCCACCACGGAGGTGTCTGCAGCCCTTCCCAACAGCGCTGCTTATGCCACAAACGTCACACTGTCTGCCTTCAGACCCCCCAGGTCACCTGCCAAGCAGCTTCTGACGTCTTGATGAAGACCATTAGCTTCATGAAAAACCTCCCTTCCTTCCAGCTCCTGCCTTGGGAGGACCAGCTCCTACTGCTGGACAGCTGCTGGGCCCCCCTCTTCCTCCTGGGCCTGGTCCAGGAGATGGTGACCTTTGAGGTGATGGAGACCCCGGCCCCCAGCATGCTGGAGAGGATCCTTCTTGACGGCCAGTGCAAGAGGCAGGAGCTGCAGAGGGCGCAGCCCACCCTGGCCAGCGTACAGCGCCTGCAGTGCTGCTTGAACTCTTTCTGGAGTCTGGACCTGAGCCCTAAAGAGTATGCCTATCTGAAGGGTGCAATACTTTTCAACCCTGGTAAGTGTGGCTGGACTCTTGCATAGAAAGGAAAGCCCTTTTAAAGCACCATGCGTTTCTTACACGGTAGTGGGGGTGGGGGGTGGGGAAGAGAACTAGAATTGTACCCTCTCACACCTGACAAAGAAAAGTAGGGATGTCTTTTCATAGGGCTGCCATTCATTGAGTCATCCTTTGCATTTTAGTCAATCTATTGATTAAATTTGCACATGGCTTAAAAACAAACTGAAGCGAGAAGCATCGTATATTCCAAGTCTTCCCCAACCTGGTGTCTTCTAGATATTTTGGACCAAAACTCCCATCAGCCTCAGTCAGTGTGGACAATGTTCAGGAATGATGGGAGTTGTAGTTCAAAACATCTGGAGGGCACCAGGCTTGGGGAATGCTGATATATATGAACAGCAAAGTCATTAGAGGGGGGCAGAAATTCTTTCAGGAAAAAATGGGGTTGAAGAGAAATGAGGACTGAACATGCGGGAGAATGAAAAAACAAGGAAGGGAGTATCTAGGAATGCGGTATGACTGGCTGGCTGTAACCCTGAACAGGAGCACTCCACACTGCAGCATTTTGTTGCAAGGCCCACTAGTATTTCCTTTGTTTTTAAAATAAGTGTGCATGTGTGTAGCAGGTATCTTTGAGGAGGCTTTTGTCCTATGTGTTGGAGAAGGGATAATGCCTCTTAAGGCAGGGCTTGCCATCTGCAGTTTTCATACACACTTGTATTTGGGTTTAAAAAACAAAAAGAACCAAAAACCACAGTCATGTTCATATTGGAAATAGCGAGATGCAAAGAAATGTTGTGTGAGGTTGATGCTGCAGAGAGATGAGGAAGGCCCAAAGAAATGGGGGAAGATCCCAGTGGAAATTTAAAAAAGGGGGGGGGGGTCAATGAGCAGAGTTGACCTTAGCCTTTTGGCTGCCTCGTGAAATCCAGTCACTGTCCCCATGTCTGTGATGCACACTCGATTCTCTGACCACTCTTGGCACCCACAGGAGGATATTGGCGCCACTATCTCCACCTTCCATACAGATCCCAGATGTCTTCCTGTCAAAGCTGCTTATAGGGCCAGATCTTCAGCAGAACAGCTCTATCTAGTGCCTTGAGGCCATTCTCTAGGCCCAAATGGGCCTGTAAGGAGAAGGGGCAAATTTTGACGCCCTAAAATCTGCCATTTCCTTAAACTACATCCTGATCCGCCACCTGTGTGGCCTGCTCTGCTCCCCCTGAGTTAGCTGCTGCCTTCAGGTGCTGTGGAGGCTGCTGTCCCATCATCAGTATTGGAGGCAGATTCATCTGTGGCCCAGTTAGCTTTTGTGCATGGAATGCAAAGGGTCACCATCTTGTTTATCGGCTCAAGCAGCAAAATGTCTTGGGCCAGCCCTGAAGGCATGGAGTCATGGGAGGTCCACTGGAGATCCAACTAGGTCATTGGTTTGCTTGTCTGTAAGAAAGGAGCGGCTGGGTTCAGACAATATGATAACCCACATGGGACTCATGGACTGAGTGTGGGTTGTCATTGAACCATGGGTTGTTGTTGAAACGTGGGTTATAATGTTGTCTGAACCCAGCTGCACTAACAAGCGATGACTTGTTAACTACGAGCAATCCATAAAAAGAACCTATGGTTTGTTGTTGGGTTGTGAACTGTGGGTTGTTCACCATGGTTTGTTATCTTGGCTGGGTTCAGACAACACGATAACCCACGTTTCAATGACAACTCACAGTTCAACGACAACCCAGACTTAATCCTTGAGTGTGAGTTATCGTGTTGTCTGAACCCAGTCAATGTGTTTGCATGTGTGAGACTAAGAAGACTCGCTTCAAATCCCTACCTACTCCGCCCCATGGAGAGCAGTGGGTGACCTTGAGCCGGTCCCTATTTCTCAGCCTAACCTACTTCATGCAGTTGTCATGAGAGAACCATGCATGCTGCCTTTTGCTCCTTGGAGGAAAGGTGGGACATCAACATAAGGAATAAATGCCTGCAGAATCTTATGGGGCTCCATGAGCTGCTGCAAGGCAAGGCAGGATGGAGGGAAGGCCCCCGCTGGGAAGGCCCCCGCTGGGAAGGCCAAGGAACCTGCAGGATCTGATGCTATTTTAACATTTTATCCAGTATGCCAACATGCCTAAGGGTAAGCCCAACCTTTCCGCCAACCTTGTGCCCTCCAGAAATGTTAGACTACAACTCCCAGCATCCCCCAGCCAAGCTAAGAGATACCATGATGTAATAATAGTTGTGGCAGATCTATTGTTTGACCAATATTGTGTTCAGTGGCCCGAGACTCCTGGAAATAAAACTGGATTCAGAGCAAGCTTAACAGAGGTAGAGTTTTATAGCTCCTTCCTTGCCTAGAAGCGGGCTAGTATTCTTCCTTCCAGGATCTCCCTTGCCCCTGCCAGTCTAATATTAAGTCCTGGGGAAGACAAGGTTGTGATTAACCCCGGGCATTTTGAAATCCTGGCCCAGATCAAGGAATGGATCTGTGACAAACATGACACCGGCATCTAAAGGAGTCATCTGAAAACCAAATCTGAGTCAAATCTGTATGTAAAAGTGAGAGAGGAGCAGCCAGATGAGGCCCGGTTGAGACATTTCTGGCTCATGAACAGACATCAAAAATTTCCCACCCCCCAGCCCAGTTTTTTTTTTTTTAAATCATAATTACCGGTAATCAAATAACTGACAGTTTGCCTCTTAATGATAGCTGAATTCTGTTATCTGCTGCACCCTGTCTCATGGCAGGGCCGGCTGGAACCAGGAGAGGCATCAGGGAGTCTAAGAGTCTCTCTTACTCAGGCAGTGCTAATTTACAATTGCACCTTGCAAGGGGTGGTGGTGTTGAAATGACAAATAGCTGGAAAGAACCAGTTAAACAGCTCCTTTTCCCTTCCTCTTCTCAGTCTGAAGCTACCCAGTAGCTCAGTGTTCTCCAACCTTGGGTCCCCAGATGTTTTTGGCCTACAACTCCCAGCATGCCCCAGTCTGGGGACCCAAGGTTGGAGAACACTGCAGTAGCTGCTTTACCTGATAAAAGAAAGCCCTGGTCATTAAGGATCTATTTTAAATTTATGATACTGTGGGTACAACGGGGTGTGTATGTGTGTAGATTTAACAGTAATGCGGGTTAATAACGCCAAGCTGACACGTAGGATTTGGGTAGCAAACAAAATAAAAATAAGTTTATTTTAATTCTCACAATCTTAGTTCCAGAAAATAACTTTAAACCTGCCTACACCAAACACTTTGTAATTAACCTAAGTCCCTATAACTCTAAATACTTTCACTCTTTAGACAAGCACTGATTTCTCTCAAAACTCCTGACAGACAAGATACGAATAAGTGTAAGAAGGAAAAGACAATGACCCAACTAACCTAACTCCCCAACTCCTTAACCACTCACCAACTCTGACATCATTCAAACACTGCTTATATACTCCTCCCCCCAACCTTTCCAAGACATCACAAACCACACCCACTCGGTTCAACATTCTATACTCCCTAAACATACTACTGCAGACATACACCAGGGAACGGAATTGTGGGGTTACGCCACAGTCGATTACTGTGATAATTTTTTTGAGCTCTTGATGAAATAATTCAGTTGAGTGCACTTGGCTCATTTCGCATAATTTTGTCTGCTTCCCAGGATTTAAGTGTTCATATTATTTGATGTTTCTGTGGAATCTATGGTTAATTTGGATCTCGTTCTCTCCCGCTCCCTCCCCCAGACGTGCCTGGTCTTAAAGCTTCCTCTTACATTGAGAGCCTCCAGCGAGAAGCACAGAGAGCACTCCAAGAAGTCCTGGCGCTTCTCCACCTAGAGGGCCAAGGCCGTTTCGCCCGCGTCCTGCTGACCTCCTCCTCCTTGAAATCCATCCCTCCGGCCCTCATTACTGACCTTTTCTTCCAACCGATCATTGGCAACACGGACATTTTTGAGCTGCTTTCTGAAATGCTGATGATGAAGTAGCTCCTTTGGCTGCGACATCCCCGAGTGAGGTCGGCTTCCGTGGCACCCACCGAATCCTCCGGTTGGTGCTAAATTCCAAGGGGCGGCCGGTCTCACCTGGATCATGCAGTGGAAAGAGAGCACAGGGCATCCTGATGATAACTTCTCAGACAGAAAGGCAGCGGTCTGGCGGGCACCTTTTTGCATGGAGCTCAGAACACAAGAAGGCAACTGACAGCACAGCTGTAACTAGTGTGGCCAAGTGTCTAGGGCAGGGAACAATGGCTAGCCTGGAGGAGCGGCTGCATCTGTAGCAAATGCGTTGGCATTGCAACTTGCCAGCTGTGTCCAGGCCACGGGATGTCTCGGCAACATCCATTATCACCACATGTGAAATGGGCAGTGGTGCGGCTAGGGCTGGACCTTCGGGACAAAGTCCAGGGCCCCCACAGTCTGGGATAGGGGGCAAATGACAACCCCGAGAACGGCAGGTGATGAGGCCAGCCGAAGCAAACTCCCATTTTTATTCCTGTAGTCATGATGGTGCTATGATTTAAGAGGGTCTAAAATGCAAAACTCTACATGCCCAGACAATTTTTCTGTAGGGTTGGCAAACCGTGGTGTTGTTGTTCTAACATGGCAGGAAGAATAAGAGAAATGTAAATTGTGTGCTTCACAACTGAAGCAATACAGGTGGATGTCAAAAAGGGGGCCCATAAGATCATGAAAAGCACAATCCTATGCAAGCTTAGACAGAAAAGAGGCCTACAGCCACCAGTGTGGGTTGCATGCCTTTTATCTGTCTAAGCTTGCATAGGATTGCACTCTAAGTCCAGGATCTAACATTACCCAGATGCACCACTGGAAATAGGAGCAATGGCTAAATTGTTCCTGTCCAAAACCACCTGCCTAATGCACTACACTTCACTCTTACATTGGCTTTTATTCCATGGCTTCCCCGCTATCCCAAGAATCCTGGGAATTATATTTTATGGGGTTGCTGAACATTCTGTTAAGAGATGCCTAGCCCTCCCACGCAGAACTACAGCCCGCAGGATTTAGCTGTCTTTCTTTTTCTTTCTAAAAGATATTTGAACTAGGCCTGCTGAACTAAGGAACTACTACAGAAACTGACCTGCGTATTCCTGTTATTCAATACATGAGTGTTCAGATCCATTTCTGAATAAGTTCCATATATTGTATTCTGATCCAGGCGCAGACACTTTGACCCTTACCTAAGTCAATTGGAAACAGGTTCTACAAAAGTGTTTGCTTTCAGCTGGCATCAAGTACTGGGCATTATTGCGTTGTGTCTAAGAATCGTAATGTCCCACCTTGTATATTTGTTCAGACTACTTTTCTCTAATGCCTGCAGTCTGACTGGAGAGGGAATATGCCTTTGAGCATACATGCAGCAGGAAACGGCCAGATGGTATTCATTCAGAACCTGCCGATGGCTACCTAACTTGCTTCCCTTATTTGCGCTGAATTATAATACTCCAAGGGTAATGATACCGTATGATCCCCATTCGGTGTGAATCACTATGATACAGTGAAATTTCTAGCTTGAGTTTGGGGCTCTATCTATCTCTATTCAACTTTTGCTACTCATCCCATTAAGTTCAGCTTAGGCCAGAAACCTTCTTTCCACTTAGCCGCTATTCATTCATACAATCTGTTCCATAGCTGGGCCTCCAATTTCCCCAGACTCCTGGCTGTCTTCATGTGTGTTGCCCGGTGGGGTGACTTCCCCTCTCTCCAGTTTGTAGTGCTGTCGTACGCAGGATTATACCATCTTTGCACAGACTTCTGATGTCAGTATTTTGTGAGCAGGTGTTTCCTTGCGATTTGTATGTAATAATAAGATATGCTAAGTTATTATTATTTTTAAAAAAACAACAATTAAAAACAGTTTTTGCAGTTTGGACCATGGCTGTTGTAGTTTATGAAGACCAAAGGGATTTAGGCGTATCAATATTTTCACACAATGTGTCCAGTTCTGGGCACTGCACTTTTAAGATGGATATAGACAAATTGGAACAGGTTCAGTGGGGGGCAACAATGATGATCAGAGATATGGAAAACCAAGTCCTATGAAGAAAGGTTGTAGGAACTGGATATGTTTAGCCTGGAAAAGCAAAGGCTGGAGTGGGGACATGTCACACAGAAGGGGGAAATTATTTGTTCTCTGCTGCCCCAGAGGGCAGGCCTAGATAGAATGGGCTTAGGTTACAGGAAGGTTGATTTAAGTCAGTGCTTCTCAATTATTTTCTGTCATGCCCCCCCTAGGAAGAAGAAAACATTTCGCGCCCCCCGCGCGACTGTAAATAGTATCATTTGTCTATAAAATTGTTATAAGTACACCTCTGCATAACACTGTATCCTTATTAACGTATAAGAGAATAAAAAAAGAAAGAAATGTGGATCAACAGTGTTTGCCGAGGTCAAACGAGCCCCCCTTTACGGAGCCTCGCGCCCCCCCTGGGGGGCCCGCCCCACTATTTGAGAAGCACTGATTTAAGTTGAACTTTAGAAGAAATGTCTTAGTAGTAAGAGCAGGTTGCCAATAGAACCAGTTACAGAGGAACACAGGAAGCTGCCTTATACTGAGTCAGATCATGGGTCCATCTAGCCCAGTATTGTTGACACTGACTGGCAGCAATGGCTCTCCAGGGTTTCAGGCAGGCATTTTTCCCAGCCCTACCTGGAGATGCCGAAGATTGAACCTGGGACCTTCTGCATGCAAAGGTGCTCTACATCTGAGCCACAACCACTCAGTTACCTAAAGGGGTGGTGGGCTCTCTCTTGCTAGAGGCCTTCAAGCAGAGGCTGGACCATCTGTTGGGTTTGGAGTTCCTGCATTAAGCAGGTGGATGGTTGGACTGGATCAGGGGTCCCTGGGCCGCGGACCTGTACCGGTCCATGGCCTGTTAAGAACTGGGCCGCACATCACCTGACCGCTGCGCCACCCGGCCTTACAAAAATGCTTGTCGGGAGGCAAGTGGAGGGACGAGCAGCAGGGGGTGCCCACTGGAGCCCACGAGCACCTGGCGCAGCGGCCAGCCGGGACACGTCACAAGCACCCCATCCGGCTCCCGGGGCGCCCATGAGCCCTGGTGAGTGAGCACCCTCCGCCGCTCGTCCCTCTGCTCACCTCCCGACGAGCATCTTCGGAAGGCTGGAAGTGATGCGACGGGAGACCTGTCACATCACTTCCTGGTTCTCCGCTGGAGCCCGCCCAGGATGCACATCAGGTGGTGAGCGGTGAGCGACCCCCCCCCCCCGGTCCGTGGAAAAATTTATTCCACGGAACCCGGTCCCTGGTGCCAGAAAGGTTGGGGACCGCTGGACTGGATGGCCTTCAAGATTCCTTCCAATGCTAAGATTCTGTGATTTTGTGTGGTTTCTCTGACTGTAGTCAGAACTACCCATCTTCTGCAATACTGCACACACAGCGTTTAATTCATTAAACACACTCTTTTGCCTTGTCTTTCCTGAGTGGTGGGCAGCTAAGGGAAGCTGCTTTGAGGCATCGGTTTCCTTTGGAACAAGAAGTGATCAACAAAGTCGTATGGTGTCATTGTGACAATCTGCCTTTTTAACAATGTTTTAACTGCGAATAAATTTTAAGAAGCATCAATGAGTACAAACACTGCTGCCCCCTTGGCAGAATTCATATGAGTCCAGTAGATGCAAAGGTTGTATCCAATGTTAGTCCTACTTTTAGTAGACCCATTGAAATGAATGGGACTTAAGTCAGACTAACATTGGATACAGCCCAAAGCATACACTACATGGCTTCTAATTTCATTTAGAAGACAAACACTTCCTCCCGCAATTTCCCCACACTCATGCTTGCAGGTTTTTACCATGATCCAGAGCTCTGCATGTACTCCAACCAATGCGCACATCAAACTCTTATCGATACATATAAATTGGCATACGCAAATCTGTGTCCTTTTTTTTTTAATATGGTATATTTCTGCTTTTGGGGGGCAATTCATAGGTGGCCACCCTAATTCAGATTTGGAGCATGGGATTGGCTGAAAGGTGGTGTGCCAATTTAGGATGCCTATGCCGAGTTCAACCCATGGCTCTGGAGTCAACTCATGCCCAAAGTTTGATTAGGAACACAGAGTGCTAAATTCCATCCTTTCCCCATGATAAGAAGCAGATGTAACTTCCTCCCACTCTCATAGTATGTACTTTCCAATTGTATCAAGGGCATCCTGTTTTTCCATGATCTGTTCCCATCGCTGAGTAGAGTACCTCCAGAGTCTCTTCCCTTAGAACTGAATTTAATAATCTTGCTAGCATATATTTCGTTTTGAAATTCTGAAAAATTACAGTAATTTGGAGGATCTAGATCTGAATGATGCACCAAAAAACTACCTGTAAGTGCAAAACATGTATCTTCTAAGTGGAAAGCATATATGTTTACGCTGAAGTTCAACACCTCTCTAGTGGGATGTACCTGCCTCCAAAGACACAGAAGGGGTACACTCATATTCCTTGCTTGCTTGCTTCTCCACTACAAGTAGCTATCCACATTATGAAAAAGGAAATGTGCCCAGTTTTAATTGATTAAATCAGGGGTGGACAACTTGTGGTCCTCCAGAGGTTTTGGCTTACAACTCCCATCAGCGGCCAGCATAATCAGTGCAGGATCATGTGTTTTAGGCCAAAACAGTTGGGAGGAACACAAGCTGCTGGCCCGAGTAAATGTTGAAACACGTGTCAGTATATGGCTAGATATATCCTCCTTCCTGAATATAAAAATTAGTTGGTACCCAGGAAGGTACTCTAGCTAATTTCTTAAAAAAGAGAAACTAGGACTCATGCCCCCAAATCCCTACCCAAGGGCTGGTTTGTGGTCAGTCAAGAGTGAGACAAAGGCACTCTGCATATTCTCAGGGGCTTGTTTATTTAGCCTAATTATAAAGTCCCCCCACATGCTACACGTAAGCCAAAAGTTTATGTGCTGACTCTAAGGAGGAAACTGATTCAGGGTCATATAGACGAGGAAAAATACGGCGGCATACTCAAGCCCTACACTTCTAGCTATCAATGGAAAGCCGTCATCTGCGGCCTAAGAAAACACCGCTATAGACTTATCTCTATGAACGCGGACAGGAGCATAGATATGAAAAAATAGAGACACTCAGAATTTCCGATAACATTTGAAAGCCATCATCGGTTGATGTCACTCCGACCGTTGGAATCTCTATATTTTGTTTTGGAAGTTATCGAGTAGGAAAACCAAGTCGATTTTAGATCCGAAATATCCCATCTATAATTAAGAAACAGCAGTGTGGCCCGTATCTCTTTGGTTCCCGGACCTATTTTCTTGGCCTTGGTGGAACTCGCCCATGGCTGCGCTCAGCAGCCTATACCTTGGGAGTTAAGGGGCAGTTCCAAATTTTTCTCATCTCTACGGTCAGGACTCCGGAGTCGTCAGTGAGGAACCTACTGGAACTTTGGGGCCACACGAGTTCCTGCCGTGACGCAACCACTCTGCGCCTATGACGTCATTGTGCGCCGGCTCACGTGACATGCTTGTGGCGTTGCAAGATGGCGGCGCCCGCCTCTGGCTCTTCCTCCCTCCAGCCCGGCGACCGGTATTGCCTGGTGAGCGGCATTCCGGCCCAGCTTCGCTCCGCCGATCTCTGTTCCTATTTCAGCCAGTCCGTCGAAGCCGATGCCTTCCTCTGTTTCCATTACCGCCACCGCCCCGAGCGCAGAGAGCCGGGGCCGGGCGCCCCGTCGCGGCCAGGCTCGAGCTGCTGTTGCCTGGTGATGGTGCGGCCTGGTTGGTCCCGCCGCCTGGTTCGTATGTACTCGGGCAAGCGCTGGATCGACAAGCAGGGAGAGACGCTGCCCGGTCGGTGCATTATCCGACGAGTTCGGGTTTCCCCGGACAGAGGTATTGGGAGATAGGAAGGGGAGATTCAGGGAATGGTCCCTGCGCTTATTTTGGATACACTTTACATTTAAAAAAAAATATCACAGGCGCTTCTTGCATTTCATAGCGGTTTTTGCGCCCCTCGATCACTCCTCCACCCAGTGTATTGTATGGTAAATGGGATAACACTTTATATATCTGATGAAGTGGGCTGTAGCCCGCTAAAGGTTATGCTGCGATAAATCTGTAAGCTTTAAAGGTGCCATAACACTCTTTGTGTGTGTTTGCTGTAAAGACACAGCTATCTTTCTGGGAAAGGGTTTCTTTCTTTCTGGAGGGTAGTGTAGAATGAGGATTGAAAACAGTATATGGGAGTGCTTGTGAGAGTTGGACTGACTCGGGTTCAAAAGCTCCCCAAGCCAATGACCCTCAGTCCCAGTCACGCAAGCGGAAGGAGGAGATAACAGCAGTTAATAAAGATTAAAGAGTTTATTTGTAAGACCCAATTACATGGGATTAAGGCAATCAATGCATCTCTACTCACTACATCATAGCAGACTCAAAACCTATACCCCAGTGGTAAGGCTAGATGGTGAAGTCCAAGACTATACATGTCGAGACGAACAAGCAGCAGAGAGAGATGAAGAGGAATGACGGAAGGAATATGAAAGCTATCAGCAAGTGTGCCAGCTTATATACCCCAGACCCTGCACCTATAAATAGGACATTACTCACCCCAGTTGTAACCTATTCATCAACATGTTTACTGCTTCAAACCTGTTCAAGGCTGCTGAGTCACATCACCTCGAGACCATGTCTCCTGACCAAAGGCCTTGTATACTTGAACTCAAGTAACACCCACCAGGTCAGGTGATAATCCCGATGTCAGGTGGTAATCTCGTTCTGCCTATGCAAAACCCAACATCCCCCTGCTTTTGCATTTGCGTAGAACGTGGTTATTTACCTCATACAACAGCAACAGCGTTGTTGACATCTGATGCTGTTCCTTCATCTATAGACTTTGATAAAAAAAACTTCTGCAGGAATGACTTTACCTGTCAGAAATTTGAACCACCATCAAATCACTTCTGATGTATCCCTCCTTATGACACAGTTTTATCTGCAAACCCAAAACGTTGTGTATTGCTATCTGCCTGCAGTATAGCAATCCTGCCTTGGTTTCCTGAAAAAACTGTAATAGGTTTTTCACATCAATCTCAGCATCATTTAAACATTTTTAACAATTTAAACTATTTAAACAAATGCATTAACTATTCAAGCTTTACAATAGCATAATAGCACAATACATAATACAATGCATTCAGTTCAATTTCAGTTGAACTCTAACTTCTAGATGATTGTTTCTACAAAATCAATCAAACAAAGTATGGTTATAAAAATAACAAACTTCAGGTGTGTTCTTGTTGTTCTTACTATCACAACCACAACTGGCATTTCTGTGAATCTGTAAGCCACCTGTGCTCTGACTTGTAACTCTTAGTCTGAAGTGTGATGTTCCTTCCAGATAACACTCAACTCCTTTTCAGAGCTCTCCAAGCATGTCCTGTTGGTCTAACAGTCTGCCCATTACACTGACAGCAATCATCAGGCGATCACTCGTGACCGAGTAAGATTGTCTTCCGGGATAAAAGGAGGAAATTCTAAAGAAGATTGTGTAGACTCTAGCGATGGGTCCGTAAGTGACTGTGGAGGCCAATTCTAGATCCACACAGCTTCCCACAGTGAGGACACAGGTTACCAGATAGAAGATGGTCCTGTAAAGGATTCATTTGACGTGCTTTTCGCTTAGCACGTTTCTCCCTTTCACCTTGCACTCGGGCTTCTTCAAAGTCCATGGAACCTTTGTGAAAGGCCAACCTCCATTTAGATCGTTCATGGGCCAGAGCTTCCCAGTTTTCGATGTTTATATTGCATTTTTTTAGATTAGCCTTATGAACATCTTTAAACCTCTTATATTGACCACCGATATTCCGCTTTCCATCCTTGAGTTGGGAGTAAAGTAACTGCTTTGGGAGACGGCAGTCAGGCATTCGAACAACATGACCGGTCCACTGAAGTTGGCGTTGAAGGATCATTTTTTCAATGCTAGTAGTCTTTGCTTCTTCCAGTACACTGACATTTGTTCGCCTATCTTCCCAAGTAATTTGCAGGATTTTCCGGAGGCAACGTTGATGAAACCTTTCAAGGAGGTGGAAGTGACGTTTATAGATAGTCCATGTTTCGCAGGCATACAATAAAGTTGGTAATACAATGGCTTCATAAACCAGTGTTTTGGTCTTCTTACAAATATCCCGATCCTCGAACACTCTATGTTTCATTCGAGAAAATGCGGCACTTGCGGAGCTCAGACGATGCTGGATTTCACTGTCGATGTTAGCTGTAACAGAAAGATAGCTGCCAAGATAGAGAAAATGATCGACATTTTCCAGTATTGTCCCGCCAAGCTGGATAGATGGCATCACCAAAGGATTGGCTTGCACTTGCTGATGAAGCACTTTGGTTTTTTTGATGTTAAGTGAGAGACCAAGTTTTTCGTATGCTTCTGCAAAAGCATTTAGGATAGTTTGGAGATCATCCTCTGAATGTTGCTTATACAGTAAAGCTCAACAGCCCAATGCTCCTGTGTAGCATTCAAACTGCTTTTCCATCAGCATGTGCTTGAAAATCCTCAATTATTTGGAGTCTCTCACTGAGTTAACTATCTCCAAAATTCTCAATCACATCCATGATATTTCTCTGATTGTTGCAGTAAGTACTGCCCTCTTGGTTCTCTCTCAACTTTTATTTACAAATAAACAGTTGATCCACCACCAAGCAGTTTCATTTCAATGAAATTCCAAACCCTGGATCAATTATATCATATTGCTTTTATCTGTCCAGAAAAAACAATAGATCTTCCAACTAAACAAAGTACATACAGTCTATGTCTCTGTTCCTCCTGTTCAACAAACAAACATTGATCTGCCTCTCTGTGCAAATCTCACTTCCAGCAATGTTTGAGTTCAAAACAGAATTCCAGCCTCCAGCTGATTCTAGCTTTTCCTAAAGAAAATTATTCTCAGACAGTTTTCCAAAGACTTCCTCTCATTTAAAATGCTTATGTTCTAATATTTCAACTTGTGAAATATTCTTACATTTCCATTCTTAAACATCAGTCTAACTGTTTCCAAAGCAAATTGTTGTTGCACTCACTCATGATTATCCTGCTCCTTTTACTGAGCAAAAATCACAAGCAACCAATCTTGCTATTTTTCATATAACCTTTTTCAATCTGGTTAGTTTTCACTTAAAAAATCTATCTGGTAACAATGAGTTCCATGGACTGCTGTTTGTTTCACCAGCTTCCATGTTTTGTTCTTTATCCAAAGAATTCAACTCAGCTTGCATAGCCTGAAGCTATGGTTCAGCTTCCTTAACAGACAATTTTTCACCTCTTTGAAATTTTGAAGTTTCAAATGGCTTTTCCTGCAAATTCTTCCTGATATCTCACAGGTTGTTTGACTCACCTGTTCCTTACCTCATCAGTTATCAGGTTCCTGTTCCAATAAATTTGCACCAATGATGAACAATCATTTGTTTAGTCTCTACTAAACCAAATGTGTATCAGTTTGTCAAATTTACCTGACTGTCTTTCAGCAAATGCTTTTCTATTCTGACTCTGCCCTTGATGCATCCCCTGCATTAACAGAATTAATTTTGAAAAATGATCTCACATTTTCATTCAGTATTATACTTAACACTTCTAGATAATCTCACTATCCAAGTGTTGTTCATGTAAAACACAATATTCTCATTTCTAGAAAAATCTCATGTAAGCTCCCTTACAGATTTCTTCTAACTTTGAGGTGTATGTACCTACATATCAGATCCAAGATCCTGAAATGTTTCTCCAGAAGATTCTTCCTTCTACACTACTTTCTATAAGGTGTACAGTTCATCACACAGAACTAAAACTTCTATCATGTACATAATCAAAACATTTAAGAGCTTCTACCCAAACCTCATTATCCAAATTAGTATCACCTCTTCTGAGTGTTTGTTTACTCTTCCACACAATCCATGTGTTCAATATCACATCCTGTTAGAAAGTCATCAAAACATGCACTGAATTGAACTTCCCCAAATCTGAAAAGAAATAGGTAACATGGGTAATATGCTTGTTTCCCATCCAAGCACAAAACACCTTGACTTTGTTCAATACTCCAGTTTTCTATCTAACATGTACACAACCTGTACCTCGTGTATTGATCAATTAACATCATGAAATAACGTGCCTTTCCTCTAAAAACCATCAGAGTACCCACAAGATCACCAAGAACAAATTAAATGAAATGAACTGTTTTTTCAGCTTGCCTTCCAGTTTACCTGTTGAAGCTAGCATCCCTTGTTTATGTGCACAAAATAACTTTCATGTGAAAATTACAATTTCCAAATGCTTTCCCCACAACACAGTTTGCATTTTCTTTCACAAGCCTGTGAATCTAAATGATCAAACAATAATGTGATATGCATGCATGTACATGTCATACATATAAGCATTTAACTTTTTATAGTTGCAACAGTACAACTTTCCATTTCTTTATTACACCATTACAGTATGAAAGAAATAATCCATCTCTTAGCTTTGCCATATAAACATACCTACTAATTATTCAGTATTTTACATTTTGCTACAGAAAAATCCACAATATACTCAAGTCATATATACATTCAGTACATTTCCTGACATTTCAAAGCATATATTACACTTTCTTGAATCTAAGTTATCCAACTTTCAAGAAATACATTTCAAAAAAACATGACTGTTAAACTTCTGACCATTTGCATAGTCCTCTTCCTGTTTATTTATGTCCAACACAGAAAGCTTCGTTTAAACAATCCACTGTTTCTGTCCAAACAAAATAATGTCCATTTTGTTATGTCCAGGGTTGAAACACAAAGTTTGTTCCATCAGCAGCACCCCTGCTGATTTCAAGCTCCTTCTTCTGTGATCCCACATGAAGAAAATGAAGAACAGCTTCTCATTTTAAGCACAGCTTTCTCTGTTCAAAACTGCCGCGCTGCTTTTCTCTGTTGTGTTAAAACCACGCCTCCGCTGGTTTGATACAGCCTCCGCTGTAGTATCAGGTTTCCCAAGATACACACGTGACTTTGCTTTGCTGCGACATGACGCTCCAGACGCTTTACCCACGTCAGACGTAATCCACGCATTTGTAATCCAAGCCACTTGTTGATACAATGCAAAAGATAGCTGATCCGCTGCTGTGTGAAGAAAACTGTAAATGAAATATGATCCTCCTGCCTGTAGCCTTGATGAGTAGACACACAGAGCCTCCTGAAGATTATTTCTTTGCCCGATACAGCTCCTTGACAATCACTCCAGCAAGCTGTGGAATACGAAATCCTTGTGTCCAGCATTGTTGACTGTTCAGCCTAGTAGCTGCCCGAACCTCGGATTTTGCCAAGCCTGGCACCTCCGTTTCAGCTGCTTCCAAAACGAAAAATCCTCCGTCTCTCTGCATTTTTCTGCATTCTTCTTCAGTTGTGCTGCATTCCAAGCCGCTGTTATCAGTACCAGCTTTAGCAACAAACCTTCGCCTTCTGCGGTTTGTTTACAAACCGTTCTTACAAATAGTAAACAATTTCCTTAACTCTATAACTGCTGAATTTCTCCAAACTGCGTTCCTATGGCTTATCTGCCCATCAGATAACCATCAGATCGTTATCTGATCCTTATCTGGGCCCATAACCGATGTGAGAGTTGGACTGACTCGGGTTCAAAAGCTCCCCAAGCCAATGACCCTCAGTCCCAGTCACGCAAGCGGAAGGAGGAGATAACAGCAGTTAATAAAGATTAAAGAGTTTATTTGTAAGACCCAATTACATGGGATTAAGGCAATCAATGCATCTCTACTCACTACATCATAGCAGACTCAAAACCTATACCCCAGTGGTAAGGCTAGATGGTGAAGTCCAAGACTATACATGTCGAGACGAACAAGCAGCAGAGAGAGATGAAGAGGAATGACGGAAGGAATATGAAAGCTATCAGCAAGTGTGCCAGCTTATATACCCCAGACCCTGCACCTATAAATAGGACATTACTCACCCCAGTTGTAACCTATTCATCAACATGTTTACTGCTTCAAACCTGTTCAAGGCTGCTGAGTCACATCACCTCGAGACCATGTCTCCTGACCAAAGGCCTTGTATACTTGAACTCAAGTAACACCCACCAGGTCAGGTGATAATCCCGATGTCAGGTGGTAATCTCGTTCTGCCTATGCAAAACCCAACATCGCTATGCATATTGCTATGTCATTTTTCTTAGCTGTTGTGTCTATATTTTCTCACAGATGTTGCCGTGTTTCCCTATAAAACCAAAACGGAGCTCAATAGAGCATCGAATGAAACTTTCACCCAGGACGATTTAAGACAGCTGCCCGAACTGAATCCTCCTCCATTTATGCCCTGTGGGAATGTAGGAACTCCTTTGAAAGTTTTTTTGGATCTCATCAAAGCCTGTCGGATGCCTACCCGTGCTATCAGGAAGCTACAGTTGCAGTTCCTCAAGACTGGCTCTTCTCGCAGGTATGGAAGTGTACCATTCACATATGAGGAAACTGAAACTATTGTAGAAGAGGAGCGAATTTACACAGCTACAGGAGAGGAGATAACAGAAGGGGAGCACTTGCCAGAAGTGGGAATGGCTAATCAAGACAATGACACAGAAGAGAGAGACTGGGGAGATGAAGAGAGGGAAGCAGCAGAAGAATCTCAATTGGATGATGTAAGTAGTTTCTTCTCATTACCAGATGTGAAGTTGTTGTGAATTCATAGCTATTTGAGAGATGAATTTTACTCGCTTTAAGGAAGGAGAGAATGTTTTTGTTGATATTTAGTAATCCATGCAAGTCTGGAAATGTGTCTTATGATTCTGAAGTTCAAAGTCTAGTATTCCATCCTAGCAACTGCACAAAGTGATGTTGATAGCTACAGAACTTGCACTGAGAATTGTGTACTTTAGCTGAGAAGGTTTTAATTTGCACAATAAAACCACAGAGTGATGACCTGGGGGAATGTATGCTGTTCATAATTCTGACCCCCAGATTCATTCTCCCAACCCTGCTTTTGACCAGGCCCTAAAGACCTCACCATCTCGTCACACTGTGTGCCAGATGACTACCTCTCAGCCTAGGATGACTTTGCTTTGCACTAAAGGAGCTTATGGTCTCTTAAGAATCACATGTAAATGTATACAGACCAGCATGGTAGAAAAATGGGAGACATAGGGTTAGGAGAAGAAGCTGTGGTAAGGAAACACAAGTTAGGTAGCAGCAGTAATGATAAAGAGCTTCAAAGGAGGCCTTTCATGGGAACCTGTTAGTACCTTGCTTGGAACCCATCCCTTGATGACTGTTTACAGCCAACTATGGGTTTTTAAAATCACACTACATGTGTTAACCAGTTTACCAATGCAATGATGTCTGTGTTATCACCCAACAATGTTTTGTGAATGGCCCTTGTTAAGATAATTATCACTGTCAGTACTTTCAGCGTTTTAATTTCCTCTGACCTCACTGTTTACAATTCCGTGCCCCCCCTGCCCATCATGTGTATATAAATCTGCCAATATGAGGTTAACACTTCATGCACCTGATGAAGTGGACAGTGTCCATGAAAGGTTATGCCATATTAAATGTGTTAGTTTCTAAGGTGCCACAAGACTTTTGCTGCAGCACAGCTACCCCTCTGAATATAGATCTCTCCACATTTTGGAGCCACTGGCCTGTCCATGACACTAGCTTTGTAGATACAATTCATTAAACCATCACGTGGAAATGTTAAAAACAAAGCCTATTACAATGAAGGGTTTTTTGCAGAAATGTAGTGAGTTCATAAACATACATAACATTGTTTCCAAAGAACCAATCTATGGTATTCCTGTGCATCTCTTTTTGGGCTGTCAGAAAATGGCAGCGTATCACCAACAAACAGCATGAACCAAAATAAATCCCTCCTAGGGCCATGGTGGAATATCTACCTACATGCAGTGAAATCAAGAGTGGGTCTTAGGCTCATGCACCTCCCTCCTCTGCTCCTCTCATTGCATGCATATACAGTGTAGCGCCTCAATCCGGAAAATACTGCATGTGCTTGAAGGGGGAATCTTCTTGACACTACAGTCTGGGCCAGTGTTCTCATAGCTGGCTGGGGCATGCTGGGAGTTGTAGGCCAAAAACATCTGGGGACCCAAGGTTGGAGAACACTGGTCTGGACATTGTCTGAAAGCAAAGTTTGAATTGCAGGGTTAGGCAGATCTTGGCTTCAGATAGACATGGTACCTCCCAGATCAGGCATTGCACTCTGTGCACAGTGAAAGAGGGAGGTTGGGAAGAGCCACTTCTGATTTCTCCACGTGTAGAAGGTCCAGGGTGAGTACTGTCTTAGCAACGAGCTAATTGCAATAATGTTCCCACAGCTAGACCTATTGAGGTAGAGATAGGGGTAGCGATAGGAGTCGGGGCCAAATCTTTGCTGTTATATTCATCTGTCTGTCCGTCCATCCCCCCCCCCCCCTTCCGCACAGGATGACGATGATAGATGCGAGGAGTGGGAGCGACATGAGGCCTTGCACGAGGATGTCACCAGCCAGGAGCGCATAAAGGAACGCTTGTACGAGGAGGAGATTGAGCTGAAGTGGGAGAAGGGAGGCTCTGGGTTGGTCTTCTATACAGACGCACAGTACTGGCAAGAAGAAGGAGCAGGTAACTATGAGCAGCACATCCCGGGTTTGATTCTGCCTTGTTGCTGAAAGTCGGGATACCTTTTCAAGAGCTTGCTTTACAGCATGCTGCAGCCTCTCCCAAGCTGGTGCCCTTCAGATGTTTTGGCTACAGCTCCCATAATCTCGTGACTATTGGGCTTGCTGGCGGGAGCTGATGGGAATTGTAGTCCTAAACATCTGGAGGGAACCAGGTAGGACAGGGGTGGGCAGCTTGTGGCTCTCCACGTGTTTTGGCCTACAACTCCCACTAGTCCTCACCACTGGCTAGGGCTGATGGAAATTGCAGGCCAAAACACCTGGAGGGCTACACGTTGCCCACCCCTGAGGTAGGGGATGGCTGGTGTAGTCTTTGTGAATTCTTGGCCCTTATCCCACCAAAGCCTGGCTCCGAGTTGGGCCAGCAAGATTGTCAAACCCTGTTTAAAAGGGAATTTATTCCGCTTGTCCATCAAATGGAAGTTCAAGATGGCTTTACAACAGTACAACTAATGCAAAGCTAGAAATAAAACAAGAGTACTGTACAATCTAAGATAAAAATGAACCATCATCAACATTAAACCATCATCAACATTAAACCTTTAGTAATTAAGATCCTTCACCTTGTCTCCAGAATAAATCAATGCAACTGCTTGCTCGGTATGATTGAGGGAGGCATTTTGTTGTCAAGGCACCCCACAGAAAGTCCCTTGTCCCTCGTGGCCACCCACCTAACCCCAAAGGTGGGCACACTTGGAGCAGAGCCTCAACAGATAACGTCAGTGTACGGGCAGGTTCATATGGGAGAAGGCAGTCCTTTAGGTCAGAGTTGGGCAGAAAGTAGACCCCAGTAGCCCCTGACAGCATGGCCAGTGCTCAGGAAAGCTGGGAGTTGAAGGCCAGAACATCTGGAGATCTCTTTTCTGCCCACCCCTGCTTTAGATGTTTCCTTCTGTAAGGGCTATGGATGAAATGCTACTGAATTCTACATCCAGTTTGAACACTTGCACAGAATTCATAAAGCGTTCATGTACAGTGAAGGGAGAATGACCTTGATGCAGCAGCAGCTGCAGTGAACTGACATGTTCTAACGGTGTGACACTTCACCTTTCTTTTGGCAGATTTTGATGAGCAGACAGCAGACGACTGGGATGTGGATATGAGCATCTATTATGACAAAGGTACTTGGGTGAAGGGCTGCTGGTGTATGATGCCAGGAATGGGCAGAGCCTAAACTAGTTGTATTCCAAAACACTGGGAGGGTGCCGGGTTGGAGAAAGCTGAACTAAGCTATGAACTAAGCTTTCTATCTTGAAGGTGTTTGGCTTGGGGGGCAGAGGGTGATACAGGATTTCTATTCATTCAAGATGGTGGCGACAAGGATGCTCGGGATTTGGTCCAGATGCGGTTTGAACAGAGGCTCCGGGACGGATTGGAAGATGGGTCTGTCCTTGGCCAACAGATTGGGAACTTTGAAAAATATACCAAGGTAAGAATAGACATTGGGGCTGTACTCTCTGATGTTTGTAGCAGAAGAAAATAGGGCAGATTTTGAAGATCCAGACTTATTTTTATTTTAAAGGCTACAGTTGTAGAGCCTGGGGATCTGCACTGAATGTGTGCTTGCAATGCAAAGGGTGGGGCAAGTGATGGGGGTCTGGCTATATCGGGTCCCCTAATAATGAACTTCTTTGGAGTTCCAAACAGCCTTAATCTGGTACTGATAATGACGCTGACTTAAGTTTCTTTAGCTAAAAACTTGGTTGCTCTCTTTATCCTGGAATCAATTATCTGTTGCACCTTCTCCAACCTGGTGCCCTTCAGATGTTCCCAGCTAGCATGGCCATTGGCGATGCTGGCTGGGAATGCTGGGAGTTGCAGTCCAACACATCTGGAGGGCACCGGGTTGGGGAAGGCTGGTCTGTTGCTTTAAAGATTCTTCCCCCCCCCCTCCTTCCTTCCAGGGTATCGGCAGGAAAGTGATGGAGAAGCAGGGCTGGTCTGAGGGCCTTGGCCTGGGAAGCAGCAATTCAGGAATGGCTGAAGCACTAGACAACGAGGGCCAGGATCCCAAATGCAAGAGGGGCTTTGGGTTAGTGTTCTGTCCTTTAAAAGTACATGCAAGGAAGGGCTTCAGTCTCCCCATCTAAAGACTCCGATCTTCGCAAGCAGAGTCCCCCAGTGTGTTTTGAGTGGGCCGGTGGTCTCAAGGGTCAGGACTGTGTTGGGAATGTGTTCACATTAAGGGCCACTCATCAAACAAGGACTCATCAAACAAGGATGTCAAGGACCTTGGGCTTGTTCAAAGCCACCCTAGCTGCCAAGAAGCCTCCAGTCCCATTGTTCCCTTTAAAGTAGGGGGGTTTATGATAAATATATGCAAATCGATCTACATGCATGTTGTTTCCTGCAGCCCTTATTTGAAGTTTATCGGAATTTGGAATCTTCCTGATGGAGGAGCAGTGTGTATAGCAGTGTTCTCTAACCTTGTGTCCCCAGGTGTTTTTGGCCTACAACTCCCAGCATGTCCCAGCCAGCTATGCTGGCTGGGGCATGCTGGGAGTTGTAGGCCAAAAACATCTGGGGACACAAGGTTGGAGAACACTGGTGTATAGGATTTATTTATTATATTTATACCCCACGGTATAAATATAAGGAACCCAAGGCGCCTCCTTTCCATTTTCTCCTCACAACAACCCTGTGAGGTAGGTTGGGCTGAGAGTCAGTGACTGGCCCAAAGTCACCCAGTGAGCTTCATGGCCGAGCAGGGACTAGAACCTAGGCCTCCTGACTCCCTGTCCAACGCTCTCACCACTGTACCACACCGATTCTCAGCCTAACCTACGAGATTGCAACCTTAATGAATTTTGTATTAGATTTTTCCCCCCCTGCAGGGATTTTTTCTTTTTCCTGCAAGGTTCTTCCCACTGCCCCCCCCCCCACACGTTGTCACAACAACCCTATAAGGTAAGTTAGGCTGAGTGAAAGTGACTGGCCCAAGGTCACCCAGTGAGTTGCATGGCAGAGTGGGGATTTGGACTCAGTTGTCCCCAGTCCTCGCCCAACAGCACTAACCACTGCGCCACACTGGCTAATGGAGTGTATGCAGAAATGTTGGGGGGAATGGATACTCGGGAGCTGTACTGTTTTTTCCCCCACCCCCCTTGCTAGAGCTTTTTGCAGACACTGCCTCCATGTTTACACATCTGTTTCCACAACCCCCACGGGGTGTCTGCAAAATTTCAGAATGACGGCCCTGCGGACAGTCACTGGAGGAGGTGAAAGCAAGAACTGTGTGTTCAGGCATGGAAAAAAACCCAAACCCTTGCTAGTAACCCGCTTGCTCATCTGCTTAGCTCTCCTGAACAAAACCTTCATCTGTGAAATTCAAATAAGGGATTGCGTGGGATGTCAGGGCAGATTGCATTTCCTTTCACTCTGCTGGGTCTCTGAAGGCTTTATCTCTTTCTGTGCTCTTCTTTAGGTACCATGGTGAGAAACTCCAGACCTTCACCAAGCGTAAGAAACCGCATAGGGGTGACTGCAGCCTGATCTCCACCATCTATGATGACCCCCATCCTGTAGACACAGGAGAGCAATTGCTCCGGTGCCAGTTACCAACCAGAATGAAGTATCGGCAAGATGTGCCCTTCACCCAGGCCACACGTAGTGTTCATCAGAGCTCCAGTTCCTCTTGAGGGGCCTAACAGCCAGGAGAAGCTCTCGGACAATTTTTACTTTTGCAATGGCAGAAGTTTTTCTTATTGGTGAATTGTTCTAGCATTTGTTTTTTAATTAACAGAAAATGGGTTGCTGTAGTTAAGTTGAAGCCAAATGTTAATTATTTCTATTTAAAATCTTGACAAACAGGTACCGCTTGATGCTTTTTCATTAAGTTGAACTGAAGTGTTCTTGCTGGTCTGCCCTTGACTTGCCACACCTTCGTCTGTAGAGTTCACAGATCTGCCCTGCAACCATTCAGCCTTGCTGAGTCACTATTGGCAAGAAGAACAATTCTTTGCTCTTTGCAGTGAAGAGGGCCATTCCGCACATGAAGTACGAAAAGAGCAATGATTGCAAATTAGGAAAATACGCCATTACTGTTTGTTGGGAGTGGAGATAAGTGAGACTCTTGAATGAAGTAAATGAACGGAAATATCCGCAAACTATTGCTGGATTATCTTGCTCGATTATAGGAGCGGGCAACATCAACAAGGAGGTCTAGAATATTTCCTACATCTTTAGCCCATTTTTCCTCCAAGGGCAGCACATATACAGTATTTTCCCATTGTATCCTCTCAACAACCCTATGAGTTAGGCTAGATTCAGAAAGCTCCTGGTCACACGGTGGGACTCAGAGTCAAGGGGGTATTTGAGCTTCCGGCTCCAAGCCCAATACAACAACAACAAATTTATTGAACAAGTCCTCAGACCATTTCACACATAGTAACCACACACTGGAAATGGTTAAAAAGGAGCATTAAAATAGCAGAAAGTTAATACATGATGCTTAATACATACAGCTAAAATTAATATATAGAGTAAAACAAATTACATATACATTTTAATAAAAAGATCCATTAAAACCCACCTACATTAGGAGCTAGCTGTAGCATCCTTAGATGCGCTTTCTTTTTCTTTTTTTCTTAAACTGGCCACCTTAATTGCGAAAAGGGCAACCCTTTGAGTCACCAATTGGTTGGATCCTCGTAAAAGAAAATTCAACTTGTCCTCAACCGCCCAATTTCTCATACGACAAAGAAATAAAGACAAATAATGTTCCCTACAGCTGCAATATAACCGGCATTTCAGTACAAAGTGCATTTCCGGAGCACCGCATATACACAATCTATCTTGCACTGGAATGCCCTGAAATCTGCCTTGCTGCATCATCGTATCCATTTGTTCAAAACGGAGGTGGGTAAAGACCATACGTAGATCCCTTTTCATTGGGAAGAAGATATATTTCTCATCCTGATAATGGGTTTTTGCTCCCGCTAACCATTTCATGAACCTTGTATTTGACAAGGCCGCCATGTCTAACTGAGCTCTTGTATCTAAAACTCTTTGTTTAAAAATATTTTTTATGTCGGGTCTAAAAACAGTTAAAACCTCCATGCTAAAACCATATTTTAAAATCAATTGTGAAAAACCATAAAGCCAAGATTTTTCTACAGTTTTGGCTGCCTGTTCATTTAGGCATTTCTTAGGTAGCCTAACTTCACCCATTTCAACTAACTTGCCATAATAATTAAATAACCGAAGGTGGATCATATCTGATACTGCCTCTAAACCAAGTTCTGTTCTAACTATGTGAGCTGGGGTAGCCCTAGACATGCCTAAAACCAAACGGATGAAACGATTCTTAACCTGTTCAATTTTCTCATTGTTGGCAAACCCCCAGATTTCTGCACCGTAGGTCAGAACCGACAACACCTTTGCCCTATAAACTCAATACTGGTTGGAGTGAGCCAGGATATCTGTAGTTGAATAGCCTGTTCAAAGTTTGAGCACAGGCAATTGCTTTCAGCTCATTTCTTCTCGTTTGTAATGTCCAGGATCCCACAGGTGAAAAGGATATACCCAAATAAGTAAAAGAGCCCACCTGCTCTATTTAATATCTAAAAACCACTTGTATTGCTTCTTTTTCTTGCCAAAGATCACCACTTTTGATTTCCTGTTATTAATTACTAAGTGGTTCTCCCGACAGTGTCGCTGAACTTTCTTAATTGTCTACGCAGGCCTACCTGTGTAGTAGATAGCAAAATCATATCATCTGCGTAAAGAAGGATATTTACATATCTATCCAAGACCTTTGGCATATGAAAGTCTTGACTGCAAATTTGTGCAACTACATCATTGATATAAAAATTAAAAAGAAACAGAGCAAGGATGCAGCCCTGACGAACCCCTTTATCTGTGGAGATCCTATTTGTTAGGACAAAATCTACACCAGTTCTAACCTTTAGGCTTGTATCTGTATAAAGAGCTTTTATGAGAAAAAGGAGTCTCCGGTCTATACTTGTTTTCAACAGTTTTTCCCATAGAAGATTCCTATTTATTGAATCAAATGCAGCAGCACTTAAATAAATAAATGCAGTGTAGAGCTGTCCACCCTTCGCGGTATATTTTGTTATAAGGTGAGACAAAGTCAAACAATTATCAATAACTGACCTTCCTTGTCTAAAGCCTGCTTGCTCTTCTGCTAGGATAGAGTTTTGTTCAGCCCAATCCTCTAATTTCTGGAAAAGAAGCTTGGAATAGATTTTTGCAGGAATATCAATTAAGCTGATTGGCGTATAATTTCTGGGATCCCCCCAGTCACCCTTTTTAAAAAGTGGGACTACTATACTGAGTTTCCAGCTGTTAGGAATACGTCCTGTGTTATTTATATGGGTAAACAAGCCAGCAAATACAGTGGCCCACCAATCAACATTATCCTTAAAAAGCTCAGGTGGCAAAAAAATCTTCTCCAGGAGCTTTATTGTTCTTTAATGACTGTATAAGAGGCTTTATTTCCTGCATAGTAACTGGTGGCCATATAGGGAAGTCATCGAGATTCCTGAAGGAATTTCCTACGTAGGACGTTCTACCTTCTTTTGTCTCTTCCTTAAATAAATCATAATAAAAAACCTCCCAAGCCGAGGCAGATATAGGTATCTCCAAGTTGTAACCTGGATTTCTTAGTCTGCCAGAGACTAACTGCCAAAAGTGTGCCGAGTTTTTGTTCCTAGCTGCCAATTCCAAATCTGCCCAACTTTTAGCAACATAGCTAGCTTTCTTTGCTGTGATTAATTTTTTATATTCTCTCCTAATATAAAGTATAGATGTGTAAATTCCGCAATCTGAAGTGTCATGTGCCTTTCTCATTTGTTTTCTCAGTCTCTTCCTCAACACTCTGCACTCTTCATCAAACTATGGGGCTTTTTTGTTCCTTAAACTTTTTGATCTAACTTTAGACAATAACAAGGGTTTGATATGAGAGCAAATGGCCTGATATGCACACATGACAGAGTCGATATTTGCCTCAGGAAGACAGATCAGATTCCCCAGTTCCCTTCCCACATTATAGTTCAGGACAGACTTGATGGACGTTGTATCCACTTGCTGCCATCTTAATCTTTTCTCTTGAACTATATCCAAATTCTGCATTTCCTGCTTGTCTGCCTGGGTTACTGGTCTTAAGTCAGATTCTAGGATTACCTGTGTGGATACAGGTTGGTGATCACTATCTTCTCTGATAATTACTGAGCTACCAGGGAACAGGTGAACAATTTGTCTCGACACACAGATGTAATCAATCACACTACCAGCATTATAACTGAAGAACGTACAGGGATATAAAAGTCTGGGGTCGCTAGGGCCTAATATCTGAAGCCCAAATGCATACATTAGCCCCAACAGACTTCAACCCGCTTTATTTACTTATCACTGGAGGACCACCAGTATGTCTCTTGGAGTTCATCCTGAAGTCCCCAACCCTCTACAGCCTTTGCGGGTATTGAACCTATTCTAGCGTTAAAGTCGCCCAACATAATAATTGGAGCATTCGGAAATCCTGAACTCAAATCCATCATATGTTCCAGAAGTGACCAAATGTTAGTAGAATAATACTGGGAACTTACTGGGGGAATATAATCATTTATCAGAATTAAAGTTGAATTTGGCATACTTAACTGCTAAACAATTTGAAGTGACATCAGCAATTTTCGCTAATTCACCTTGCCATCCTAAATCTTCTTTTACAAAAATTGCTAAACCACCAATTGCTCTTCCCTTATCTCTTATTTTATGGGCAGGTTGAAACCAAATTTGTACCCTGGCAATAAATCCTCCTCTTTAGTTGTAAGCCAAGTTTCTTGAAGTGCAATCAGATCAAAGCTGGCTAGAAATTCAGTCAAATCATTACCTTGATGACAAGTCTTCCAGCCAGCAATGTTCCAAGACAAAATTTTAACTGGCAAAGTTATAGACTGCTGTTCGTAACTATTCAGAGGCAATTGTGACCGGACCATACTCTATCTGAGGGGAAGGAGGGGAAACTGATATTAAGTGCCCCATCCCTATTTGTGCTACAGGATGTCATCCTGATCTTGATTTAACTGGCCTTTCTGGCTGGACAGACTCAAGGCACACAAGTTCATCTTTAAATGGGCTCAGTTTGCTGACATTAGATCTTATTGGATAAATTATATCTATTCTGGGTTGCTCTGGATTGTTTGGCTTTATATTACATCCCAGTTCTTCTTCTAGGTACCTCATTGCAAGCCAATTTGTACCACTACAAAGGCCCCCCTTTGTGAGCTTAGATGGTGTGTTATGAATTCTCTTGACTTGGTTCAGTACCAAGTCAGGTGTCAAGGGGTCTTTTTTTACTTTCTCTGTTCTCTCACCTTTCACATTGTCAAAAAACCCCTCACCCACCAGTCCTTCAGCTTGTCGAATTTTTTCTTGTCTGTCAACTCCTAACTCATCCACCCTCAAACGTCTGCCTATCTCAGTTTCACCATTTGTATCTACGAGTTTGACCACTGCACAGGACTGCTGTTTTGTTAAACTGTTTCTCAATAAATCTAATCTTTCCAGGATCTCCACCTGAACAATGTTTGGCAGTGACCAAAATGAATTAAATAAAGCTCTCTCCTCTGGAGAAAAGGCTCCGGCACTTCCAGTAATGATTTGTTGCGGATCATGGTTAGGGACTGATTTTTTCAGTATTGATACCAAAGTCTCTGACTGACAATGGGTGGGGGCAGAATCTAGGGTACAGTTTAAATCAATAAGATTTTCAATGCTTTTCACAGTCATATGATCAGAGCCTTTATGACCCGCAGTTGCAGTACCATATACAGAAACTGGTGTTGCCTGATTCTCAAAGAATCTTGCAATAACCAGCCTGTCTTCTAAAAAGACCTCTTTGGCCCTATAAATTACGCTAGCAATATTCCGATCTTTAAATGTTACTACAGCCCGGGCACTAATTCCATTAAAATACAGATATTCTATAAAAACAATATCCTTGAAGTTCAGTGTTCCTGGGAAGACCCCATTTAAGACATAAAGGAAATGTGCTATACGCTCTGGCTGTGTAAGGGCGCCCTTAGGTTTGGGGTAGTTGGCAAAAACTAGCTTTTGTGGGATCAGCACAAGATTCCAACACATTCTCTCATATATAACCAGCTGGGACTCTACAAAATAAGATATTGGGGCCAACTTGTTAGTGCAAACATCTTCCTCCCTCTTTGCCCTGCTACTGCCAAGTACTTTTACCAATGGATCTTGCGTCTCATTCAGGTCAGGAGCATTAATTACTTTTCTCTCTGTCTCACCTTCTTCCTCAACTATCCGCCCTGAGCTAATCACAATAGCTAGACCTTTTTTCTTTCCCCTTTTTTCTTTCCGCACCTTCTGCGATGACTTGTTAGAATCTGAATTTGATTTTAACTCTGCACTCAGTTTGAACAGCCTCTCTAAATCCTTTTTCTGGCAACGGTGTACTTTTTCTCCCGCTTTCCAATATTTTTAATATTTTTACTTTTCTTCTGCTTTATACAAATTCCCTTCCGATCTACTTTGTTGACATCTTTAATATGGGTCAGTGAGGAATTCTTAGTTCTCGTCCTAACTTGAGTAATGTTTTTATCAATTCCTGTTAACACGGGACCCATCTCATGAGATTTATAACTTTCAACCAATGTTGTTAACAGACCATTACATACAGAGAGAAAGTTTTTAATAAGGGCTAATTCCCTGTATACCAAAAGGCACCATCCTTCAGTTAAGTGATTAGCATTCTCTGATTCCTCTGTTTGAGTAGAAATTGATCTGTGTTTTGGGGTTGAGACGTTATATGCCAACTCAAGAGTCTGTCTCTGCATCAGTTCTTCAATTTATTCCACTTTATCCGATGTTTCGTCCTCACCCACCTGATGCAGTCCCTTGATGGAGGACATGTATTCAGCAAGGGCCAACTCTGAGGCCAGATCTAACGAAGCTCTCGGTGTCCTAGGCTGTTGTATGGTCCCTTTAAGGTCCACTGACCAATCCAATACAGAGTGCATAGATGGTAATTCATCCTGAGCAGACTTACACAGCACATTCTTGGTCTCCTTCTCCACCTCCTCATGTTTAAGAAATTGGGTAATTTTAATTTGTCTCTTCCGTGGTTCAGGGGGGCCATTCAGCGGGCTGGGAACAATCCCTAGCTCTTTATAAGTTCTTCTGGTAAACACCATTCTCCCAACAATTGAGTCAGCTCTTCACTTTAATCCTACTCCCGCTGCATGACTGCTTGATTTTAAACAAATGATAAGCTCTCTCGTAACAATTATCTTCTCAATGTAGACATAGCAGGTCAGTTATCTGTAGACACACGCAGACCTGGCGATAGGCCCACACAAACTTTTGCAAGCCTTCTTACAGAGTTCCAAACAACTATAATTTTGGCAGCAAAATTATAAGTTCTGCAGCAGGACTATCGACACTCCTATCTTTAATGTGCTGTTGTATGAAAATATTCATCCACAAAGCTGGGTCGAGGGGGGGAGGCTACTTCAACGGCAAATAAAGCAAAACCAATTCAAGCCTTGGCGTCCTTTGAAAGTAGTAAACAGTTTCTTCACTCACAGAAATAGCAGTTGACTAAACAGGCAGCTCAAATAGCAGTTGACTAAACAGGCAGCTCAAAAAAGAAAAGTAAATAAGATTCCAAGGCCGTAAAATAGTAAAAATAAAACATTTAGATAAAAACAGCGGAGCTCACCAAAACACAGCCGCCCTAGCAGCCGCCATCTTCGAGCGGAGCTCACCAAAACACCTCCCAAGTCCAATACCCTATCCACTGTCGTGGGTGGTTGAGCTGGTGGTTAAAAGAACTTTGAAGAATTCTTCAATCTAAACTCGTGGGTTGGATTCAGGCTATGTTAGTCACACTTAAGAACATAAGAAGAACCCTGCTGGATGAAACTGAAGTCCTGTCTAGGCCAGTACTCTGTTTCCCAACAACATGCCTGTGGGTGGGTAACCCACCAGCAAGACATGAGGGCAATTGTATCCTCCCCCTGTTGTTTCGCAGCCCCTGGTAGCAGGAGGTATACTGCCTCTAATCCTGGTGATAGCATATAGCCATCATGACTATAACCGTGGATGGCCTTTATCCTCCATGAATTTGTCTAATCCCCTATTAAGCAGTGTGAAAAGTTAGACATAGCAAACTTGGCTCCCATTGATTTCAATAGAAATAAGTGTGGCTAAATCTGGTTCAGAGCCCATTAGTGAAATAAATTTGCATAATCTGCAAGTTTTAGCCCACTCTCCTGTGCATGCATACTTCCTTCAGTGCTGTATATCATCTATCCACTGCTTCCCATGTGCCCTTCCTGTTTTCAAGATTCATGTTTGTAGAATTGTAGAGTTGGATCTGCCACGCCGGATCCCTGACAGATGACTATCTTGCATTTGTTACCTTGCCCTCCCTTCAGATTGCCAGGGCAGGTTGGATGGTGTGTTCTCCCTGTTTTATCATCCCAACAACCCTGCTGTTCCCAAGCCTTGGGGCTGCTACTAAGAAAGCCCTGTTTCTCCTTGCAGCAGCTGTTACCACTTTGGAAGCTCTGTGGACCAGATGCCACCCTTTTCACTCATCACTAGGCTGCGTGTTGGTTTAGTTCAACTTTGTACTTTCTCTGCTTGGCAGATTTCAAGATTCTCCTGCAGTGCACTTACTTTGTATACACCAACATCATGGAATGTGGCCCTTATTTATGTGGGTGGGGAGACATAGCGGGTACTAAAAAGCCACCAGGCAAGGCTGCCCTAACATTTCTTTGAAAGTAAGCTTACAAAGTCCCATGAAAGAAGAGCAAGCAAAGCATCAAGTGCCCTCCCACACACCTGCACAAGCTGCGATGTAATGTCACTGGACTGATACAGGTAGAGATTTATTTACTTGCTGTATTTTTATCCTGCTTTTCAGTTATCATCTCCTAAAGCAGCTCACATCAAATAAAAGAGAGGCCCAGCCATCAGGCTTACAGACTAAAAAGGCATGGCACAAGGGGAGTGGAGGACAAAGGAAGAGGAGGGAGATCTGTTTTTGCAAGACCAGAACAAGGTGGTGAGCTATAAGTGGGCATTTCAATACACGTCAGGCTAGGCTGATCTACCCTTGCTGGTGTTCTTGCTTGAATAGCAATTGGTGACTCGTTTCTTTGGCTGATGGATGGGGCCAAAGAGCATTCTTTCCTCTTATTTCTGCAGTCTTGACAACTGTCAGTGGGAGGTGAGTGTCCTGGCAAGGAGGAGGAAGTGAGCTCCCTGCAATTGCTTCTCTGGCTGAGGGGTGGACCAGGCTCATCTCCCCCATGGTTTGATGTTATTCCTAGGAAGCGGGGGATACGGCCTCCCAGTGGCCCTGACGCCAGAAGCCAGAGCACATGTCCCTCTTTAGAAAAAAAGCAGCCTGTGCTTCCCACCACTATAAAATTAGGGCCAATGATTAGCGCATGCAGAACATAGCTTTAAGTGTTGCAGAAAACAATGCTGATGCCTTTTGCCCAAATTAGAGGTGCTCACCCTCTGTCCCTAGTAGCAGTTCCTGCAAGAGTCTGGCTGTAGTTATGGTGAAGACCAACGACTCCACCCATGTTCAGTGGCACATACTACTTTATATATTCTCTACTTGGCCTTTGGCACTGAAAGTAATGTTGGGGGCTCAGTCTTGGTGGGTTCCTAGTACACATTCGGGCCAATGGTGTACTATAAAGAATGCCCACCCGCACCATGCCAATTGAAATTCAGCGCTTACTTCCCCATGGCCATGAGAATGCATTCTTCATAGCCTTCCCTGGTGCTCTCCAGATGTTTTGGACTCCAGCTCCCACCATCCATGACCATTGGCACCTTTGCAGGGGCTGTAGTCCAAACCATCTGGATGCACCAGGCTGGGTAAGGCAGCGACACAATCTCTTTCTCCTTTTCATACTCTCAGAACGCAAAGGATAAGCTCCTTCCAAGCTTCGCGGCTCTTGAGGGTTTCCATAACCGCTAGTCAGCAGAGGGCGCCGTCATTCTCCCCTGTCGTCACCAGAGGGCGCGCCAAAACAAGAAAGACGCCGCCGCCGTCGTGTCCCTACAGCTCCTGCTCTGCAGGGGGCGCTCGCTGCTTAGTTTATAAGGACGTTTGCCCAATGATCTCGAAGCACGCTCGGAACCCTCAGTGCTCTTACTTTTTCCATCCGGATCGGAATGAATAACGTACAGCGGAAGGGATAAACCGGCCTAAGCGGAACCAAGATTCCATAGAGATGCCAAGGGATAGAGCGACATGGAGCATGCTAGCTAACGATGGCGCTCCATTTTTTACCATAGAAGTAGGAAAAGTGTAACTCACTATATTTTCTGGATAGGAAAGTGGCAGGTTTACTTTGAACACCTCTCCCTTCTGTAGCGGCGTTCCGGGGAGTAAGTGAGAACTGCCCATAAAAATGAATGCGGAAAGCTAAGCTTTCAGTATAGCTGTGATTGGGCAGCAGCGGGTCCACCTAGAAACAAAAGGCAGCAGCAAGACAGAGGAGCTCTTAATAACTCTGTTCTCATTTCCTGTGGATACTATTATAGCTAGGCAGGCAGGCAGGCAGGTGCGCACATACAAACACAAGGTTTTAAACATTTTTAAAATTGCCGTGCCAATACACTTCATTTACCCCATATTTTTAATACACAGTGCTCTGTGTTGTTTTAACTGCTGCTGTTTTAATGTTGTAATATTTTCGATTTATAGAACAACCCTAAAAGGGGGGGTGAGTGAAGGAACAAAATAGAAGATCGTTCCATAGGCTTTTTCTTATCATTATTATTATTACTCCCCCCACAACCATTGGCTTCAATTAGATATGCCAGCTTCAGGCTGGCATAGCAGAGGGGCCTGGTGTCAGGGGGCCCTCTGGAGAAATGAGGGGTTTGAATCGGGTGGATCCAAAGCTGCTTCCATCCCACCCCCCTGGAATGCCCTGTTTGGGGGCCTGTCTCCAGAAGTGGGTTTACAATTGTGGACCTTTCCATGGACATATAACTGCGGCTTCTGGAGTGGACATGGTCAGTGCTGCCGGCTCCAGGTTTTTGAGGGCTTTGGGCAAGGCCCCCTCCCTGGGGCCCCTCCCTCAGTCTGCCTTCTCACTGCCATTATCACCAGCTGCTCTTGCTCCCACTTTTCTTTCTCATCGTTGCTACTGTTAAGGAAAAACTCCATTTGTAATTGTGAAGGATCAGCAACCGGATCCTTTGCGTGAGTTCGGCAACTTTAGGGTTAACCGGCACAGCGCTAAGGCTCGTAACGGCTCTCGATTACAAGAGGAAAAGCCACCAGTCTTTGTATGCCCAAATAAGGCTTTTATTTGTTTATACAGCAATCAAGTCGGAACTACCAGTCTTCTAAGAATACGTTTACAGTCAACAAAACCTTAGTTGACTCGCGTCTTACCCAATGAGCGGGCTCCGCGGCTAGCAGGTTACACTCGGGTCACTCTACTTACATCAAAGACAATACTCTAGTCAGTTTCAGCCCAGCTCTCGATCGGCGCTTCCTAGCGGAGAACGGAGTGCCTGGGCGGCTGTTGCTTAGGAGGATCTGGCCCCGTGGTTCCCAACCACCCGAACCGGGACGGGAGAGGGGTTTTCTACCCTGGATTCCCCGCTCTCCCCCCGCCCCCTAGGTCAGGTGGGGGCTTATGCCTGCCCCTTCGTGCAGATAGGCTTATTCCTGCCCGGGAAGAAGGTGACGTAGGGCGACCTTTGCAGCTCTTCGAGGCTGCCCTTTGTGCTGATGGTCCTTGATGGCCCTTCCTGGACGGTTGTGGATCTCTGCCGAGGTCCTCCTTTGTTGGGGCTGATGGCTTGTCTGGCTACTCCCTGGTGACCTCATCCCTCCTCCCCTGGCCCCCTCCTTTGGGGAAAGATGTGTGTGTACTGATTTTTGGGCTTTCTCCACACCCTCCCATTTGGGGAAAGATGGCATTGGGGTCCACCACCCCAATCCCTATCTAACTGTCTCCTACTGAGAAAGCCCGGGACAACCCATCTGCCACGATGTTGTCCTTCCCCTTGATGTGTTCTACTAAAAAATCAAAATCTTGCAGGGCTAAACTCCACCGTAAGAGCTTCTGGTTGGACCCCTTCACCCTATCCAGCCAGCACAAGGGGGAATGGTCGGTCTGCAGTCGGAACCGGCGGCCCCACAGATAGGGGCGAAGCTTGGTCACTGCCCACACTATTGCTAGGCACTCTTTCTCGACAGTGGCCAAGTTCCGCTCCCGAGGCAGAAGTTTTTTACTTAAAAAGGCAACCGGGCACAGCCCCTGCTCTGGTCGTTCCTGCAGCAAGACGGCTCCCATCCCCGCTTCTGAGGCATCCGTCTGCAGAACAAAAGGGGCTTCAAAGTCTGGGGCTTGCAGCACAGGGGCTGCCATCAAGCAGGCTTTCAGTCCCTCAAACGCTGCCTGGCAAGCGGCTGACCATTGGACCTTAACGGGTTGCCGCTTCTTGCACAAGTCAGTCAGGGGGGCGGCTAGCTGGCTAAAATGGGGCACAAATTTACGATAATAGCCAGCCAGCCCTAAAAAAGCTTGGACCTGCTTCTTCGTCTGGGGTTGGGGCCAGGTGCGCACTGATTCTATCTTGGCTTCTAGGGGCTTGACACTACCTCCCCCTACCTTGTGTCCCAGATACTCCACCTCCCCCCTCCCAACCTGGCATTTCTTTGCCTTTACCGTCAACCCAGCACCCTGAATCCTTTGAAACACCTGGCGGACATGTTGCAAATGCTGTTCCCAGGTGGAACTGAAAATGGCGATGTCGTCTAGGTACGCGCAGGCGAACTCCCCCAGCCCATTTAACATTCCGTTTACCAACCTCTGGAAGGTAGCCGGACCATTGCGGACCCCAAACGGAAGGGTGGTGAATTGGAACAACCCCAGGTGGGTCACGAAAGCAGATTTCAAGGCAGCGTCCGCATCGAGCGGAACCTGCCAATACCCCTTTGTCAGATCCAGGGTGGTGATGTACTTGGCCCCCCCCAGCCTCTCCAGCAGCACATCCATGTTGGGGATGGGGTAGGGGTCCGGGACGGTCACCTTGTTTATTTTCCGGTAGTCTACGCAGAACCGGACACCCCCATCCTTTTTGGCTACTAATACGATCGGGGAGGACCAGGGGCTCGAGCTGGGCACAATGACTCCCAAGTCCAGCATGGCTTGTACCTCCTCGGCCACGACTTGGGCATGAGGCCCCACCGCCCGGTAGGGTAGGGACTGTATGGGGGGGCTATCCCCTGTGTCAATGGTGTGTTGTGTGAGTGTGGTGCATCCCGGTCGGTCTGAGAACATGGGCTGAAATTCTTCCAAGACCTGGGTGATCTGCTGCCGCTGCTGTTCGGACAGGGAGGGGGACAGTTTGATCTCCTCCATTCCTCCCCCTTCCCCCCACTCGGCCAACAACCCCCCATCAGGGTCTCCCGGTTCCACACACTCTTGTACTCCCCCCACCTTCGTCCCGCGTTCTACATACAGTTTCAGCATATTTACATGGAAAACCTTCTGCCTCCCCGGCTGCCCCGGGAAAGCCACTTGGTAGTTTACCTCCCCCGACCTTCCAATGACGGTCCCTGGGCCCTCCCACTTTAAGCACAGTTTGTCCGTCTTTTGGGGGCGCAGTACCAACACCTGGTCCCCCACTTCGAAAGTCCGTGGCACAGCCGTCCGGTTGTACCACGCGCTCTGCCGCTGCTGGGCTGTTTCGAGATGCTGCTGCGCCGTCTCCCTCACCTCTCGAAGGACAGTCTGGAGGTGTTGCATGAACGTATGCACCGGCACGGAGGCTTTTTCGGCAACCCCCTCCCATTCCGCCCGCAACAGAGCCAAAGGTCCCCGGAGCTCCCTCCCAAACATCAGTTCATTGGGGGAGAATCCTAGGCTTTCTTGGGGGGAGTCCCGGTAGGCAAATAACAAGTAGGGGAGGGCTTGATCCCAAGTCCCAGGGTGCTTCGCCGCATATGCCCTGATCATCTTTTCCAGAGTCTGGTTGAAACGCTCCACCAACCCATTGGTCTCGTGGTGGTATGGCACCGAAGTCAGGTGCTCCACCCCCCCCAGTTCCCACAATTTTTTAAACAGTTTGGACACGAAGCCCGTGCCGCAGTCCGAAACCACCGTGTGGGGCATTCCTAGGCGGGCGAAAAGAGAGAGGAGAGTCTTAGCCAGGCTGGTGGCGGAAATGGAGGCTAAAGCAAAAGCCTCTGCATAACGGGTGGCAAAGTCAACCACAGTCAATATAAACTTCTTCCCCGTCTTGGTGGGGGGATTCAAGGGTCCCACGATATCCATCCCTATTCTTTCAAAGGGGATGCCCACAATGGGTAGGGGTTGCAGGGGGGCTTTAGGATGGTCCCGGTTATGCCCCACCCGCTGGCAGACATCGCAGGACCGGCAATATTCTTGCACCTCATTTGCTACCATGGGCCAGTAGAACCCCTCTGTCACCCTAACCAGAGTCCGTTTCTGTCCCAAGTGCCCTCCCCACGCCACATCGTGGGCCAGTTGTAGCACAGCCTGGCGGTACCTCGCAGGCACAACTAATTGTCTCTTCTTTGGTTTTGGACCCGGTCCCGTCCTTGGGCAGAATTCTCTGTAGAGGGCTCCCGCCTCCCACAAAAAGCGTTCGGACTGGTCCCCTACCCCGGGCCCTTGACTGGCCCGCTCCCGACATCCCTGGAGGGATGGGTCGCTCTGCTGCTCTTCTTGGAACGCCTTCTGAGTCCCAAAATCACGGGCCATTGGCGCGAACCCCCCGGGGTCTTCGTCCTCCCCCACAACTGGGGGGAGCGGCGGGGGACGGCTGGCTGCCGCTGCCGGGGCCGCTTTACCGCGACCGGGAGGCGGGCCCGGGGACCTGGGAGGCTGCGGGTCAGGGGCTTGGTTGGCCCGACGCCGGGTCACCACCCCCACCTTGACCTGGGCAGCCCGGAACGCAACGTCGTTCCCAATGATGATTCCCCATTCTTGCTGGCCATGCACTATAACGTCCATCTCCCCTTCCCACCCCCTGTACTTGACCCAGACCCGGGCGAGGGGAACGGCTATGTTGGGAGAGTTATAGGGCTTTATGGCACAGGTGCGCCCCTTTAGCAACTGTCTCTTCTTTACCTTACTTCGAGGTAAAGCAGTGATGTCCGCCCCAGTGTCCCTATACCCCACCTGGGAAACATTGTTTACAGAGATGGACTCACAGAATTTGTCCTGGCTCCACCGCAGCTGCTCCGGGGAGGCAATGCGCATCAATGATGCCTGCGAGATGGCCCCCAGCGAATGCTGTCCTCCGCTCCTCAGGGACCGCGCCGCATCTTCACCGTCTCCCTCGAGGGACGAGCTGGACTGCTGATCCTCCTCGTGCTCCTCCGGTTCGCGGGACTCCGGCGCAAGCATCCTCCCCACCTTGCCCGGCGATGTCTTGGCGTGGCGGTTCTTTGCGATCAGTTTGGGGCAGCTCCTCTTGAGGTGCCCCGGTTCTTTACAATAGAAACATCCACTGGTGCCGGGGTTGTCTTTGGGCTTGCCTAGGGCTCCCTCCCGAGGTTTGGGGTTGCCCTTCTCCACACTTCCCTTGGTCCCGCCATGACTGAGGTTACCCCCCTTGGGTCCTTTGGGCTGCCGATACAGTCCCATTTGGTCGGCCAACTTGCCCATTTCCCTACAGTTTGGGGGGTCCCGATCCCGCACCGCCGTAGCTAGGTCCTCAGGGATAGTGGCACAGAATTGTTCCTGGATCAGGAGCTCCCGCACCTCCGCCAAGGAGGTCCTCCCGGTGGCCCCGATCCATGCGTCCCACACCTGCCCCAGGTGCGCCATCCAGGAGGCATACGTGTCCCCTGGGTTAGGCCGCCCGTAACGAAATTTACGGCGACAATGCTCAGCGGTGAGGGCAAACCTCTCTCTCACCGCTTCTTTGAACGCTCCATAGTCCAAGGGAGCGGTTTGGGTGTGGATGCCCAGAAGATCAGCCAGTTCCCCGCTGACTTGCGTCCTCAGGGCAGACATCCTTAAGTTGTCCGGCACCTTCTGCTCTACGCAGGCAGCCTCGAACAGGGTGAAAAAGATCAGTACATCCTGTCCCGACTGGTAGGTGGGAAATTGCTTCCTGTCCCATTTGGGGGTTGTGGTGCCCCCACCCTGGGATGCAGGGGTTTCCCCTTGTCCGGTGCCCCTGGTCAGCCTGGCCAACTCCAGCTGCATCTGTAGCATCTCTTGTTGATGCTGCATCAACTCCCTGGCTTGTTGCCAATTGAGTTGGGGAAAGAGGGCATCCAACCCTCCTCCCCCCATGGCTCCGCCAGCAACCCTTCTGCCGAGGTCTTCCTCCGCCTCTGGGTCCCTTAACTCGTTTCTCCTGCCGCTACTGGTAAGGCTGGGGCTACCCCACTGCTTGGGTTCCTGCCCTCCTAACAATGGTGAGGGGGCTTCACCCCCTTCCTGCCTTGCCGTCTTCGGCCGCACCACCCACTCCATTGTGGAGGTCTGGGTTGGGGTTTCTGGGCTGCTCACTAGCTCCACCTGCTCTTGGCTCAGACTATTCATTTTTCCTTGCTCTGAGCGCTCCCCAGCAATCTACTAGCCTGCCCGAAGTCCTGTTAGTTCCGACTGTCAAATGTGGTTTCCAATTGTCCCGTCGCCTGCCACCATGTGAAGGATCAGCAACCGGATCCTTTGCGTGAGTTCGGCAACTTTAGGGTTAACCGGCACAGCGCTAAGGCTCGTAACGGCTCTCGATTACAAGAGGAAAAGCCACCAGTCTTTGTATGCCCAAATAAGGCTTTTATTTGTTTATACAGCAATCAAGTCGGAACTACCAGTCTTCTAAGAATACGTTTACAGTCAACAAAACCTTAGTTGACTCGCGTCTTACCCAATGAGCGGGCTCCGCGGCTAGCAGGTTACACTCGGTCACTCTACTTACATCAAAGACAATACTCTAGTCAGTTTCAGCCCAGCTCTCGATCGGCGCTTCCTAGCGGAGAACGGAGTGCCTGGGCGGCTGTTGCTTAGGAGGATCTGGCCCCGTGGTTCCCAACCACCCGAACCGGGACGGGAGAGGGGTTTTCTACCCTGGATTCCCCGCTCTCCCCCCGCCCCCTAGGTCAGGTGGGGGCTTATGCCTGCCCCTTCGTGCAGATAGGCTTATTCCTGCCCGGGAAGAAGGTGACGTAGGGCGACCTTTGCAGCTCTTTGAGGCTGCCCTTTGTGCTGATGGTCCTTGATGGCCCTTCCTGGACGGTTGTGGATCTCTGCCGAGGTCCTCCTTTGTTGGGGCTGATGGCTTGTCTGGCTACTCCCTGGTGACCTCATCCCTCCTCCCCTGGCCCCCTCCTTTGGGGAAAGATGTGTGTGTACTGATTTTTGGGCTTTCTCCACAGTAATCCTTGGATGCAGGAAGAGAGAGAACTTTATTAATTAACACAGCTGTGTGGAAGCTGGACACGCCCAGTACCCCGAACAATCTAGGAAGGGATTTTTATACTTTCTAGTAGGCAAGCAGAAAAGGATGATGTTAGCAAGAATCAACATTGTAATTGGTTATTAGCATGGGAAGAATGTGGTCTCATTCTTATCTTGTTTCCTCAGGGCTCCCAACAAGAAAGTTACACCTTCACTCAGCTTGTTCTAGGATAGGATAGCACATAGGATCATAGAGTTGGAAGGGGCCTACAAGGCCATCGAGTCCAACCCCTTGCTCAGTGCAGGAAACTAGAGGAGGGGTCTCCCATCCAAGTAATAACAAGGCCTGACTCTGCTTAGCTTTCCACACTCAGACAAGCTGAGCCAGCGTGAGCCACAGGCCTGGCTTAAACCAGGTCTGCAGTTACACAGTCAGCAAAGTTAAGGTCATTCACTTATACAAACTCCAAATATTGCTTTCTACTAACAAGCAACCTGAATTTTTGCCTTCACACTACTGCTTGCTTGACAGGAAGAGAGCCAGGGAGGAAGCCGGCAGTGCCATCTACTGCTCCTCCTCACCACCACTGTCTGTCTGGGTCAGAGTGAGAGGCAGGTGAACAAGCAGGTTGCAATGGTGAAGAGAAGCAGCAACTCTAGTGGGCCTTTGGCAACTGCCCAACTATGCCCACTCTTGATGCCGGCCCTGGATGCAGTCCCCCAACTAGCAGAGTTCCTCTCTACCACCAGAAGGGCTTGTCCGCCCTATCCTAATCCCTGCCAGTCAATGGAACTGGGTTTTAGGATTGCTCTAATAATGTTTAGTTTTATATTGGTAGTTTTATTTGTAAAATGGTTTTGATGTAACCAGCCTTGGGAGGGTTTTGCCCTGAAAGGTGATGTATACATGTTTTAGACAGCCAATCAGTCAAATTTATTGCATATAACTATAGCTTCTTACTACTCGATAAAGCAACACTGCAGGCAAGAGTGGTTTACAACAGTCCTGCAAGGTAGCAGTTGATATTATAGATTATTTATGTATTTATTTGTTGAAATTTCTGTCCTGGCCTCTTTGCAAAAAACACCCAAAGTGGCACAATAAACACACAATTCCAATCCAGTCAAATATGACAGTATCAAAAGTAAAGAGATTTTAAAAAAACAGATTAGTGGTCTGGTTCTGATTACCACACCTAAAAAAGAATATTGTAGAACTGGAAAAGGTGCAGAAAAAAGAAACTAAAATGATCAAGGGGCTGGAGCAGCTCCCCTATGAGGAAAGCGTACAACATCCGGGATTGTTTAGCTTTAAAAAAAGGGGGAGATAGGGAGACATTTTTCTCCCTCTTTCTTAATTCTAGAACCCAGAGGGGTCATCCCATGAAGCTGATTGGTGGGAGATTCAGGAAAGAGAAAAGGAAGGACTTCTTCCCACAGCGCATAGTGAAACTATGGAATTCACTTCCACAAGATATAGTGACAGCTTTAAAGGGGGATTGGACAAATTCATGGAGGATAAGGCTATCAATGGCTACTAGTCCTGATGGCTATATATCTGATATCTCCAGTATCAGAGGCAGTATGCTTATGTATGCCAGTTGCTGGGGAACATGGGTCGGAGGGTGCTGTTGCGCTCATGTCCTGCTTGTCCTGGTCTGATCCAGCATGGCTCTTCGGTTTTTTTAGGTGGGATTGCGGCTCGTTCGGATTTCCTGCTACAAAAATAAACACCAAACCCCTTATAAACACCTCTCAGGTCGCGGCAATCACCAGTGTACTTCAATTTCCCCCTCCTACCCCTTTCCCACAAATGGGTGCATTGTATTGTTTAAAAAAACATTTTTCAAAACATTTTTTACATTTCCCACACGAAGAAAGGCCTGAATTCTAAAATCTAGAAAGAACAGAAATGTCTTTTTTAGCTGCTATCTCTTGTTCCTTGGAGGGGGTGCGGGGAGAGCCCCTGGCCAAATACCCGACTCTAAAACCAAGGCTTTCTCCATTATTTTCTATGGGCATCTCTTACGGCCTCCGAGACGGAGAGGCGCTAAAGAAACCGGAAGTCAGGCAGACTGCGCGCGCGAGGCCAATAATTAACTATGATTTTTAGCGGAAGTTCAGGCTCTGTCCGCTACGCTATTTGTCTATGTCAGAGGGAGGAGGTGCGATAGCGAAAAGGGTCCGTGTTGCAGTTGCTTGGGAGGTGAGAGACGCTTTTGCGCTTGCTCCAGATACTTCTTGGGCCCGGTTCTCTCCTACCCCCCCCCCCGGTTTCCATTTATTTCTTCCCCAGTTTATTTAATGGTAGCTTAAAGTGGGTGGTGTTGACTAGGGTTGAAGGGAGCTCTTTTTTCTTAAAAGGGGTGCCCCTTATTTTTCACCTCGCGTGCCTCCCCAGGCATTTCTGTAAAGGTCTTCTTGCTCCTTCTCAGCCACACGCGCGCCCCTGCAAGTCCATCAGAGCCAGAACCTCCATAAAACGCACGGCTTCTGGTTTTCGTTTCGGCCCTAAGCATCTTATTCAAACGATGCCTCATTTCCCCCTTTCCCCCACTAATCTCCCCAGAAATAGAAGTGCCCCATATGTTCATTAGGAAGGCCCCAATGATTATTTTAATTCAGAGGAAGGGAGAGTTCAGCTCTTTCTGTATTATGTTATGGAAAAAATAAAACAGTAAATTGCAAAAGAAAAGAAAAGCTCAAGTGAAGGGGGATGCTCTCATCCAAAGAAGTGCAGCAGTATAATCAGCAGTTTACCCACTTTATAGGTGGTTGAGTAGTGATATCGCTGGTGGTAACTCATGTCTGTAGACTGCTGTTGCCCACAAAATACTGCTTTCAAGTGTTCGGTTCGAAGTCCTTCGTGTACATTATCCAGTTGTAATCCTTACAACAGCCCTGTAAGGCAGGGATGGGGAGTGTGTGGCCCTCTAGATGTTCCCCTTCAGTTATTTGGTATTACTATACTGTTACTTTCAAACATTATGTTGTTAGATGTATACTTAAGATGTTTTAAGTGTACTAAAAATGTATATTGTCAGTGCAACAAACATTTATTGTGCAAGTACACTCACCAGGCAGACAGAATTGGCTGGTTTCCCATTGATACACACTTGATGGGAAACACGGCTTTGTCTCTGAGTGGTGTGTGGAATGGGCCAGATATACTGACATCCTTTCACTTGTCTCTTTTTAAATTATTATTAAGGACTAGAAAGAAGCGTGCATCATGTCCAAAAGCCACAAGCCATCTTCACTAGCCTTTGGTCAGGCAGTGATTGGGCCTCCTGGTTCTGGGAAAACAACGTATTGTCTTGGCATGCAGGAATTCCTTTCTGCAATTGGGCTCAAAGTAGCTGTGGTGAATCTGGACCCAGCCAATGAAGGGATTCCCTACCAGTGTGCTGTGGACATCTCGGAACTGATAACCTTGGCTGATGTGATGGAGAACTTGAAACTGGGACCCAATGGTGGCTTGATCTATTGCATGGAGTACCTGGAGGCCAACTTTGACTGGCTGCAGGAGAAACTGGCCCAATTTAAGGGGCATTACTTCTTATTTGACTGCCCAGGACAAGTGGAACTCTGCACCCACCACAGTTCGTTAAGAAACATCTTTGCTCAGCTTGCTAAGTGGAACTTCAGGGTATGTCTGGTGTAGAGAAATAAGACCAAATAATGGTTTCAACTCTTGAAAAAATGCTTTGCATCTTGGACAAGTCATGAACAATAGTCTTAAAGCAGGAGTAGGCAAGTTTTGTGCTTGCATTTGGTTTTTTGAGGAAGTGGCAAGGGCGCCACCACAAAAATTGGCTGTAGCTGGGGTGTGGCCATTGGGGCACTCTGCAATACAGCACAGAAAAAACAAAGGACACCGAAGTTATCAAAGAGGAAAAAAATATTCAAACTATCTTGAAGTGCTGAGGATGAGGGTTGCTGAAATTTGGGACCTTCTGCAGGCAAAGCATGTGGCCAGTCATTTTATGAGTGAACTCGCGCTCACACAGGCAGGCAGACCCACACAATAGCTTGCTCACTCACCTACTCTCCTGTAACACAGAGGAAGCAAGTGTTTATTGGGGTTGGAGGTCGTTGAACCTGGGACCTTCTGCATGCAAAGTATGTGCTTAGTACTTCCTCTTCCTTGCACTCGCACAGGCAGGCTCTGGATTTCCTCTACCCTTCCCACCCGCACCCTAGAGTTCCGTCCTCCTCCTCCTCCCACCCGTTCCTTGCCACTTCTCCTGTCTTTGTTTTCTTTCTCTCCCCCACGCTCAGGATTTCCTTTCCCTGCTGCTTCTCCTGTCCTCATCGCCCTTTGTCCACCACCATCCCGCCCTGAGTCTGCCAGCCGCACTCCGCCAGTTCTGCCACACACACCTGCTGCTGCTTCTCCTTGCCTGCAGGTTTTGTGCCCCCACCTCCGCTGCTTGCCCCCACCATCCCCCACCTGTCCTCTTCCCCCGCACTTACCTCAGGAGAAAGGAAGCAGCAAGGAAGTACCAGCTTCCTCACTGCTGAGCTGAGCACGGCAGTAGGAAGAAGCGGGGCGAAAGGAAATTTTTGTGGTTTCCAGGTTGCCAACCCCTGTCTTAGAGTACAGTAATGCCTTGGATTGCAAGTAACTTGGTTTGAGAGCATTTTGCAAGACAAACAAATTATTAAATATTTATTTTTATTTTTTTACTTGATATACAAGTGACATCTTGCAATACAAGTACTGTAGTACGGCTTAAATTAAAAATCTCTGTACAAATTTTTTTGGGGGGATTTCGTTTTGGATTACAAGCACGTTTCCAGAACGAATTATGCTCTCAATCCAAGGCATGACTGTATATGTATAGATCACCACCACCACCACCGCGCACTCTTTCTCACCCTCACCGGGAACCCTCAGTATTTGGCTGATGCTGTAACATCTGGCATGGACCAGATGCCTCAGCCAGCCAGGTCATGCGATAACCTGGTGCTTGAAAATGAGATCATGGATACCTGGGGCTTTGTTTATTATCAGCCGTACATCAAATGTGAAAAGCAGGAGGATCAATGCCTTGGAGTCCTAAATCTTCTGCAACAGGATAAATAAGAGCAGATTTGTGCCTTGCACCAAAACCATCACTGACGCCTCCTTATGCAATAAATCCCTCTCTCTCTCTCTCTCGGTATAAGGAAAGGCCCTGACCATGGCTATTTTCCTGTGTTAGCTAGCTGGGCTGTCCCAGAATTGACACAGCACTAATTTCTTATCCTTCTCCCTTTCTCTTGTTTGCTCATTGCAGCTGGCGGCTGTTCATTTGGTGGATTCTCATTACTGCACAGACCCTGGCAAGTTCATCTCTGTGCTCTGCACGTCCCTCTCCACCATGCTGCATGTAGAGCTGCCCCACATCAATGTCCTCTCCAAAATGGACCTGGTTGAACAGTACGGGAAACTGGGTGAGAGCCACTGGCAGGAAGGCCTCAAATGGCTGCGGAGTAAATGAACGTAGCCTTTTAGTATACAGCCCTAAGACGGCAGATTCAAAAGATGTGGCTAATCAGATCCTGTAGCCCAGTGTTCTCCAACCTTGGGTGCCCAGATGTTTTTGGCCCACAACTCCCAGCATGCCCCAGCCAGCTATGCTGGGAGTTGTAGGCCAAAAACATCTGGGCACCCAAGGTTGGAGAACACTGCTGTAGCCTGAGACAGGCTATAGTAGAGTGGGAGAGCACCTCCTTTGCTCGATCAGTTCCTGGCTTTTTCCAGTGAAAAGGATTTGAGGACTACGCGTGATGTTAAACGTGTGGCCTGCAGTGTTGTGTGAGCATTAAAAAAAAAAAAAACAATTAATAGTAAGCGGAGGGGAGGCACTTTGAATCAGGACTGCAGCACGTGGGGAGGGAAGGTTTTGCTCTTCCCTTCCCCACTGCAATCCTAACAAAAATCCTCCACCCCACGCACCGCAATTATTGGCAGAGAACAGTTCCCATTGGTGACAGTGGATCGCAGTGGGGAAGGGAAGGGTTTATCCTCCCCTCCCCCCCCCCCGCCGCCGTGCACTGTAGTCCTGATTCAAAATGGCACCCACTATCCATACGCACCAAGTATTAAACTTTAAAAAAATCTCATATGATGCCACAGGCTACACACATTTAGCAGCTTGTGCTGGAAAATACCTTTCCTGAGATGCTA